>CM054114.1:27380368-29780368 GCA_028673005.1 Tanypteryx hageni
TATATATATATATATATATATATATATATATATATATATATATATATATATATATAAATGGTGGCTCAAAAGTCACTTAACGATTGTTATTATTATAGTTTTTTTATTTTTCATATATAAATAAAGGAGTCTCGGAAAACCCAAAATAAATAATTACACCAATCAATGAATAAAACTAATATTTGGAATTTATGCGTTAATTTTTGTTTAACAGTTAAAAAACTATATTAAAAACAAATCTTTCAGTGACTTTTGGCCCACCCTATATATGTTGGGCTCATATGACTGAGTTTATGAAATGTTTCGGTATGCTCAACGTATGGAGTTATATAGACTGCAAAATTTATTAATTTTTCTTCGTCGAATTTTTTATGCAGCCTCTCGTTGTGGCTGAAGACGTACTTTAGTAACGGTTCAATTTTTAAGCAAGTTTTCTTTTAAATATGTAACGGCAGTGTTCCATAATTTTATCAAGCGCATTATCTGTTTAAATTAATTCAATTTCACCTTTGTAGCTGCGTGTGCACTTGTTTCTGCGACTATCATTTCTTATTTTAATTTAATTTTTTAAATTTTAAAAATTTTGAAAATTTAATTTAATATTATTTTATTTAATATTCATTATTTTTCTTTTTCGTTGAAAATGGAATCATTTATGAAATTTCGGAAAACAAATTATACGAAGTGATTACTGATCGTTAATGAAAATAACAAGTGATGATGAGATCTTGGTGATAACAGTATGGGAAGCTAACAATAAGTGAGGAAGTTGTTTTGGAATCCTTATTTTATTTCTTTTCTTTCCTCTCCCACCATGTTTTAACCGTTTGTTCATATGTGGTGTTTTCTTTTCTAAACATCATTAGATTTTGTTGTAATACTTCCATATTCATATATCACGCCCTACAATAATACGAGGAATGTCGCGATAATCATGTCACCGTCTCCTAAAACAACCTTATTGGTAGTGTCATTCGGCATTTCCATGAACACGGCTCCGAAACGGATCCTCGAACTATGGTTCGCGCAGTGATTTCATCAGGCTTACCTTACCTCATTTTCTTTAAGACGTGCACATTAGTATATTTGCCAGCAGGTGTCATTAGATATCATTTATGAAATCTGAACGTTATTTCTCATGTATTTGGATGCAAAATATATTTTAATATAGGCGTATGACACGTTACACAATAAAATAAACGGCGCAATAGACATTGCACTAACTTTCTCATATATGTATGTATATACGTTCGGTCGACTGTGTGCGTTTGTAAAAGAAAAACGCTTATAAATCAAAGTTAACCGTAGTTTGGTGTACATTTTAATGCCACTGGTCGATATTTAGTAACTTTTTGGGACATATGTCTTAGTTAGTATTATTTGTGATATTAGGCTGTACGAATGGATGGATTTTAATCAAAATCCTTATAGCCATTTCTAAGTAAATCGAATTTTGTTTCATAATATCCAAGAAAGTACCCTTAATTGTTGCGCAATATTGTTCATCTCTTCAGAGTGTCTATTATTAATGATATTATCCACAAGTATGAGATATCATTCGATTCAGTTTAACCGTTTAGGCTGTAATAAGATTTTTAGTGGATCGCGGCGGAGGCGTGACGTCATAGGGCTTGGGTAAGGTAGCTTAGCGTACATTGTAATGCCACTGGACGTTATATAGTGATTTCAAGAGATATGTAGCTTACGTAGTATTATTTGTGACGTCAGGGTCTACAACTGAATTGATTTTAATCAAATTCTCTGTAGCCATTTTTGACTAGGTAAATAAAAGTTTTCTAAAAATCGCCAAGAATAAACTACCCTTAGTTTTTGAGCAATATCATTTTTATGAAAAACGGATCTGCATAAGATGATATATTGCACAAATTCGAAATATTCGATTTCATATACGCGTTATGGCCCTAGAATAGCGAACAGACCGACCGACAGGCAGACGTCATGGCGAAAACCACTTTTTGGACTCAGGGACACCTAAAACGTCTACTTCCATCAAAATCTCGAAGTCGAATTTTTTCGCCATAACAAAACGAGAAAATTGATCTGTTACGATAGTTTAGTGTTAGAATATCCGCCCGCCAAGTGGAAGACCCGGGTTCGATTCCCGGTTATAGCAGACTTTTTTCTCGTTTCAAAATTATTTCCAACTTGACAGCTTATACCTGTCTGCATAGGATCTTCGGATCGCTTTATTCCTTCAATTTAATGCTTTCTCAATATACTACGTTTATGAGAAAGTAAAAATTCTCAAAACTAGCTCTTTAAAATTTGCACACGGCCCGATTAGCCATATGGCAGATCGTATATGGCCCGCTCAATGGTATATAAAGCCTCATGCGGCTCTTTTAGTAAAACGTGTGATGACATTACCACGCACAGACTTCGATTTGGCCTCACGTACCCCTTGTGAAACACTAGAAGCGTTGAAAATCCTCCATTTCGCAGAAGCTCTTACGATACTATTTTTATGCGCCGCTGGACGACCGTCTGACAAAATCACGTAGTAAAGCCTGCCGTAGAGCAAGATCTTTCAATCTCTCGGACATCTGAGTTTCGATTGCAGCTGTAAAGAGGGAATTAAGAGATTTTAACGTCTTTTTAATCTGTTTTGCTCTGAGTCGATGCTTGTGTCAACTCTTTCTTCCTTTCGTTCTCTTTACGTATAGAAAGGGACTTGAAACGCCTCATTGCGGTTATAGGCGTGCAATTCTTTTCCTGTCTCACTTCAACCCATTCGCTTACTAATATGTGATGGGAATCTTCTACAATAATAATTTTTATTCTGTAAAACAAAGGCCATCGTAGACATTCTGCAACTCGGTATGATTTTGGCTCGCCCAACCTTATTTTTACCACCCGAGACCTATCCCTTCATCTTCTCATACCCTTTCGTTTCTTTTAATGCCTCTAATAATCCTTTCCTAGCATCCTTCCTTATATGACTTCTTTCTGAAAACAGTTACCTTTCAGATTTTGAACCAGCCTTATCTTATTTACTTCCCTTATTACTGGAATCAAGCTCCTCTCTTTCCTTGCTTTATTTAAAACTTTCCCATTTGTTTTTCTCTCAATCCAATAAATTTTCTCCCTTCATCGCCATACACATATCTCAAACGCCTCTAATCTGCTCCCATCTTCTTTTCTCATTGTTCGTATCTCGCACCCATTTAATTCTACACTCCCTAGCGATAAATATTCTACTAAGAATAAAGATAAAATTTTCGCTTCACGTACTTTTTAAAGTGAGTTTCGTTTGGCAATCTTTAAAACGTCCATTACTTTCGAAATTTCTCGCTACTGAATCCATGAGGATATTGGTATCGCATTTATGTTGCACTGCGAGTATTCTTCGTCAAAGTTAGTTACGGGCTAAAATTTGCGAGTAACGTTCGTCAACGTATGTGAATATGTTAATTTCAGCTTTTATTCACGTAATATCTTTGTTACCGTTTCCCCGTAACTCCACTGTTATCTAACGCCACCCGCATTTCACCGTATAAGCGTTTCTGGAAATGCCGCCTAATGTTGAACCGCGCAACGAGTGGTAGATTTTCCCAATAGAATACACGAGAGCGCCTTTTTTAATTCGGTATACGACAATTTAATTATATTAGTGGCTTGTTGCAGCTGATGCTGCAAGAAACTAACGGGAACAGATAAATTATATTATTTTAAATAATCATAATTTCATTTATAAATGTTATATAATTATAATAATTGCACAATACATACATAATACAATATAAAATGATAAACGAAGATAAAGAAAATATATAATAACTACAAAAGAATAAATAAATAAATAAAAACAACAGCTTAATTCGATGTTTCAACACATTACTATCAATTATTTAATTCTTCTCTCATTTCTTTTTCTCTTATTTCCTTACTCCCAATAATTTTCCTGACTCCACACAGCTGTGAACTTTCGAATGAACTCTTGTACGCGTCTCTAAGTGCTACCGTACTCTCACAATTTCAATTACGTCTTATATTATGGGTCACTTACCGATATTTAAATGAAACTTCAGTCTAAATTTTGGCACTAATATCAAATTATTAGTTTATCAATATTATTCTCTTCTCTTTTATACAAAATCTCTACCTTAGCAGAAAAATGCTCTTAAAGATGTACGCCAATTTAAATCACAAAATGTGAATTATAAACACTCATCAACACAGTATCAATGACTAATAACATATTTATTTTAGTTACCGCCATATTGTTTATTGTTACCAAGGCATTGTTTAAAATTCGAATTTTTACGTTAAAAACTAAAATAGGCATCGATTCAAAGCATATACGGAAATCGACGACAGGAAAATGAACTTTCATTTTTTTATGCGGCTTTTGGTTCAACTTCCAAATTCGTACGATGATCAAAAGTAATTTTAAAATGCTAAAGAGTAAAGACTTGCATACCAAGAAAATCGACGTTTACTTATTATCTTATGGGAAACTTACTGATATTTAGATGAAACCTCAGTCTAAATTTTAACACGGCTTAGGATCACTCCCTCCCTCTATCTCCTCTCTCACTCCCTCTCTCTCCCCCTGTCTCTCTCCTTTTTTCTTCCTCTCTCTTCTCTCTCACGTATTAAAACATTCAAAGCACGCTTTCCTTACGCATATAGTATAAGTGTTGAGACGACAATACAATCTCGAGGCTTAACAATAACACGGTAAAAAGTAAAATGTGACGGTAAGAATAAGAAACTTTATTTATTTTTACTTAATATAGTCCAGGCCTGAAGATCGTAGGTCATTTCTTTCTAATTTTAATTTGCGAAAGAGTAAAAGCCTGCAAGGCGAAAAATCGACTTTTACGTATTATCTTATGGGAAATCACCCTCTGGAGTCGAACCCGGAACCTTTTTATATAGATTTTTTACTCTCAATATTTTCCCGCCCCGCACAGCTGTAAGCTTTCTAATGAGCCCTTGTACGAGTCTCTAAGTGCTATCGTTCTCTCAAAATTTCAATTACAAAAATACGGCTAACAGAATTATATATTAAGATTACACTAGCTGAAAGGACCCGGCGACGCCCGGGCTACGCCAGACGTCTTCGGCGAATAAAATTATGTGTGTCATTTGGTAACACAATCATTTCAACTTTTGCGCGTTTTTTCATGTTCATAAAAACAATACTTTCCCCTATACTACATATGGAGAAAGTAAATATCCTATCACATACAGATAGAGAGACAGACCGACAGACACATATGCATCATCGCGAAAATAATCAAATCGCGTTCACGGGACCTCAAAACGTTTATTTCCGTTGAAATCTCGAATTCGAATTTTTTCATGAAAACAATGCTTTCTCTATACTACGTATATGAAGAAAGTAAATACTAATTCTTAGATATCTCTGATACCTATTAATTTGTCCGGGAGGGTCCATGGAGGTCCGTAGGGAACGGGAGCATATGTGAGAGCAATAGGATTTCGAATTCAACAATGCAATCGGTTGGCAAGGCGACTTCTTAAAAGCGCTAAATTTTGTTAAAATCGAGAGATTTCGATTCGCAGGCGATAAAAGACGAGAAGAATAAGAAACTATTGTCATTTTTCTTTAATGCAGTTCTAGTCCCGAGATCGAAGGTCAAATATGTGAATTTTAATAAGCAAAAGAAAATAATATTGCAGGTCGAAATGTCGATTTTTCCATGTTATCTTATGGGGAATTGAAATCATTCTCACGAATCGAACCCGGATCGATTTTGGAAATGTTTTTCGTAAATGTCTTTTACTTTAAGAATCGAACATTCCCACCAAATGTCTATATCCTAGGACTCGGAAAATTTGTTAAAAATAGCATTACAGTTCCGCTTTCCCTCCGACGACGACGAAGTCATCATCACCTAATATAAAACGCTTGATATCTTTGTCTGCGCGACGTGGATGCGTCGCCGGGGATGTCTGCAGGCGGCGTTGGTTGGTCCATGTTTCGCTCTTAAAACGCGAATAACTCGATCAAATATGCAGATATAAACTTGAAATTTGGCAGAGATAATCTACTCCGATATGAAAATACTGTGGCGAAGAAAAATTTACGAAAAACTTCCAGGGTTCGACTCCAGGGGATGATTTGCATTCTCCATAAGATAACACGTAAAAATCGACTTCTTGACGCGCAGGCTTATCCTCTTCTTGACATTAAAATCGGAAAACATTGACTCACGAGCTTTAGATCTAGACCATTTTAACGACAAGATTACAAGGTTTCTTATTCTGTTCGTCGGTGGGTGAAGAATTTGAGGGAGAGAGGGATGGAGAATGAGAAGAAGAAAGAGGGAAAATACGAGGGAGAGAGAGAGAGAGAATAGGAGAGAGAGAATAGGAGTGAGAGAATAGGAGTGAGAGAGAAGAGGGGGAGAGGAATGGAGAGAGAATAGGGGGAGAGGGAGGGAAGAGAATGGGAGGGAGGCAGATAGAAAGGGAGGAAGAATGTACCTTAATTTTAATACATAATCTGCACATACCCGTCATATTTGACGGGCAATTACGCCAGTTTTTATATATTAGATTCAGCACTGCTTCCTTTCTTGTAACCTCCGAGTCGAACTTAAATATCTGGTTCGTTTTAATCCTCGCATACCGTGCTAAATCGATGATATATGTGTCAGTTTGGGGTATAACTCTTTAGGAAAACAGCACTATATCTAAAACGCGTAAATCGAACTCGTGCTAAACCGGGAACGCGTAAATCGAAACCGTGCAATTCAAGAAATTCCCCCGCCGAAAACTCGGTCCATTTTCGCCACCTTACCCTCTCTCCATGCGAAATGGTTCTCATTTTCCAGAAAACCGTCCAAAACCGAAAACACGCAAGGCGAGACCGCGCAAATCGAAGGGTGAGGATACTTCATTTTTCCTTTTCGCGTTCCTCGATTGACGTCGATTATTTTCGTCCCCCGTCTCGTTCCGAGATCCTTTTATAAGTTCACTTTTCCGTCCGCGTCCTTTCTAATGTTCTCCCCACTCTCTCCTCGCCGCATCTTCTACGCAACTTCCGGAGCCTTTCCAGCCTTTTAATGGAATTGTGGACTTTTATTGCTTTCCCTTTGCAATGGCTTCGCGATGCCTTGCATCGACGTGTATTCATTCGGTTCGCGGGGGTCCTTGAGAAACGAGTCATTGCACTTGTAAATTGTTGTAAATAATGAGAAGTGCTCTGCTTTCCTTTCGGCCACCGTTGTACTTTTTGTTGCTGACCATTATTGTAAATCTACGCTTAAAGTTTGATTCACACTTAACGACACGACAAAAACTCGGAAAGGCAACGACACGACAACAGGAAGGCAGGGTATTCACATATAACGACACGACAACTACCCCAGTCTTAGTTCGTCTCTTACTCAGTGAAGATGTTTTCCGAAGAGGAGTTGATTTTTCATTGCATTTCTTTTGGACGAAGATGAACGCCAGAACAGGAAAAGGAAGAGGGTACACGAAAGTTTATTAAAAAGAAAAGAGGAAGGCGAGTACCACACGTTATACAAAGAACTTATAGAAGATTCAAGTAGATTCGACTAATATTTCAGAATGTCGGGACCAAAGTTCAATGAGTAGCTGTCCTTTGTAGGAAAAGGCTTGGAGAAACAGAAAACCGCTAGAACGGCACTTGAAGGAAAATATTTTAAAGGGAGTAAAAAGTGTTGCGTTGCCGGCCGACTAATTCACACTGGACCCGCTCGTAGGCAAAGACACGACACGACTGGCCGAGGGTTCTTTTTGAGCATTGTCGCTGTCGTGTCTGTGGCGCGATGTGTCGTTGCCGTCCTAGTGTGGACGGGTGCATTGGTTTGCTCGCTAGCAATCCGATGCTGTCGTGTCGTTGTCGTCCCGTGTCTTTGCCGTGTCGTTAAGTGTGAATCCGTCTTAATTCCGAAAATCTCCAACTAGGTGCTCTAAATGGCCTTGTAATCTTAACTATTCAGTATGTATAGGGATGAATAGTCTCCCAACGCAATGTTTTTTAGTCTTTGGTTAATCTACATATTCTACATCTGCATATTGCACTACAATTCACCAAACTGGTGTGTGGCAGAGGGTGCAATGCAACGAGGCCTACCTAACAGTTAATTCTCGCAGATTTGTCTTTCCTGCTATGGTCTCGTATTGTTCTCAGAAAGAATGAGCCTCTGTAACGCTCCGTCCTACAATCGATCTCGCGTATCTTATCGCCATGATCGTTTCAACCTATGTACGTTGGAACCCCAGTTATTCCCACTACATCCTCTGCTAGACATTCTGACTTGTATTTCAAATTGGTTAATACTAGTGGTACCCGTAAAAACTTTTGCGAAGTCAGACATCTGCATGTTTGAACATAATAATAGCCTATTTATCCTTATAAAATTAGGCAACTGACATTTTGAATTTCAAGATTGTTTTTATAATTTATATGTGCCCCTTTAATTGCTTCCCTTTTACGAAAAAGGTAACATCCCACTATCGAAATAAAGAAAGATTTTTTCTTTTGGTCATTCGTTAAAAATGCTCACAGTTCACACGCATTTTACTGATTAATAATACTCTGCGATCATTTGCGTTGCCAGCTATTAAGCTTGACGTTTGCTACAACAATAATTTCGATGCTTCATAAAAAGCGCGAAGCGAATAACGCAATTCTTTTCTCTATTTGAAGGCTTAATAGACGCTAATTCAATCGGAGGCAACAATCCGGACCGCCTTGGCAGCACCCGGAAAGAGTACGAAAAAGCCATAAAATTTCGAAAAGAAACGCGTGTTTCTGACAAATTCTTCCGTGTAAAAATTTCAAATTTCAAATTTCAAGAATAAGATATTTTATAATTTTACCCATCGTATAAAGCAAAAACGGAGAAATTCGGTCCATATTTACGTATTTCAAAGAATGAAGGAAAAAACCTGCACCTTGAAAAATGGAAACTCCTGTGTAAACATATGGGAAAATATAATTGCCCTCTGAAGTCGAACCTGGGACACTTCCGTAAAGGAAAATTGTGTTCCCTGGGTCTCCTAGTTGGCAGATACAAAATGGCGTTTACAGGATTTCTGTATGACAAACTGTTCAAGAGATAAAAGGGGGGACGGCCAGACGGACGGACAGACGGAACAGACAAGACGGACGGGCAGACAGACGGACGGACAGACGTTGAGTAATTATATAATCAAGATTTTAACTAAAACGCCTTAAAAACTATTTTATTCTGTTATTCATGAAAATGTTATGATAACCGGATTTCAGCTACGAAGCAGCCGTCGTCAGTGGTGATACCCGATAGCAGATTCTATTAATTCTTTTTACTTTCTCATATTCGTAGTATATAAAGTATTATAATCGCGATCAAGATCGATTTCCAGTATTTGATGTAAATACACATTTTAGGCGTTTCTGGATTCAAAATAGTTGCTTTCGCCATTCTGTCTGTCTGTGCGCGACTATAACTTAAAATGATCACTGAACCATAAATTTTTCTATCGTTACGTTCTCGTATCGGTGATTAAATGACTCGTAATGTCCGACATTATTATCTTAAGGATGTTGATAATTACGGATATGATTAAGACGTGCAATGGCCACGCACAGAGAATCGGACACTGAATAACGGTTTCCCAATTTTAACCTCTCTTGCGACCAACATTACGATAGAAATAAGTGAATATTAAAAGCTAATGGTTTTTCTTGCCTGAAGTACTCGCTTTTAGCGTGGATCCGTCATTGCTTTTTCTAATATTTACTTTTTGGATTTTTAATGTGGCTTCTCCATTTACGACACCATTAAAAACCAGATAATATTCTTCATTTTTGGGAACAAATCGCTTATGAATGTTCTCTTTATCAATGACTTGTCAGTATCAATTAATAGGCAAAATGTCTATCCTCGTACACGCATTTCATTTTAGGGTTCAAAATCGCAGGTTGGGAGATAATCATGCGATTAAATTATACGCTTTGGAAATAGAAGAATAGGTTACTTTTAGCAATATTTCGCGTAAGAATTACTAAGGAAAGAAATACTATTTAATGGAGGTACTTTTTTGATAAAGTAGACTTTTATCCGTAAAATATATTAAATTTTTTGCTGTATCTTTAACCGAGTTCATGAAATTTACGGAATTTTTTGGTCCATAAATTTCTACCTTTTCCTTGAAGAGGTAGCATTGCGCTTGGCGTCGCTAGATATATACTCGATTCTGTCCGCCCACCTCAGAGTGATCCTAAAAAATGTTTATGATTTATCTTTTGTCACGAAGACGATATATTTTTTAATATAATGATGGTATAATGGTACTCGAAAATTCGCGGTGTGATAATTTCATGAACGAGATGAACATTTTAGCCATTTTTTCTCCAATCTAATTAATTAAAGGAATATTTTCACATAAGATTTCTTTCGTAATATTTGGGAAAATGCTATTGTGATTTATGCAGTGGATTATGTAGAATGACAAACGGTGCAGACTTATCTAGAGGGTCTGCCGGGTAAGGTCTTTTGATGGAAGTTTAAGTTGTATTCATTAAAATAACCTCATTTAAGGTCTGGTATATTTACGCTTTAAAATTTCATTTGCTTTCTGTACGTGACTTTTCATCATATGCGCTCATTTCCGTGTGCAGCTTCAGTTTAATTTATCCCGTAAAACACTTTATCTGATCCTTTTTAAAGACTGAATCCAGTTGATACACTTTAAACGCCCTAAAATCGGATTTTCACCAGGGCTTCAACCATACAGTAAGGTTGACGATTCAGTATTTGTGGACTTGTTAAGACCTTTCTCACTTACCTTTGCTTTAATGTCGCCGAATGATTTTGAATATGATTTTGTCCCTTTAGATTAATAATTTGATCTGTAATTTAAGATTCCCTGTGATCGGTAGCAATAGAAAGCGGTTGTCGTCACAAATTCTCCGTAAACCCTATTTAAGGCCTTTGAAAAGCTTAATCGCCGCGGGTCAATTTTTGAGGCATTAATATTTGTAAAGCCTATTGTTTTGACGATGCTAGATTGTTTATTTTTTATACATTCGTGTTAATTATAATCTCGAATTAATTATCTCCTTTTTGATGGCGTATTTTTTTTTAACTTTTGACGTCAAGCTCATAAATTTTAATCCCGTAAGCTAACATGTTAATACTCGAATTCGGCGTTTTTCATTACACAAAAAACGGGGGTAGGAAATTTCATCATTTTTAACGAGAAATAACCGTGGAAGGCTCCGAAATTATTATTTAAATCAAGATGGGTATCTGCAATAAAACGACCCCTTTTTGGAAGCTTAATTGAATGACCTTTCCAATTGCGCCGGCTATAAATAGCCGTGGGATATGGACTACTCTCTTTGAAGTATTTTTTCACATTTCCAGGACCAAATGTTTACCTTCACTTTCATTGTTTGAAATTCGTTCCTTTAAATGATTAATATTTCCCTCTCGCTCTTTCAAAAAAATGCTTTGGTGTTATTTACCTTTCCATCTTTTGTCTTGTTTCCTTTCCATTGACGTATATAATTCGTGTCTTTTTTCGGGCCCATTTCGAGGCTTGCCGACGTAATTAACATTTTTGTCTCATTCGTTAGTATTATTGAAAGACCTTTTTCATTTACTTACTTCATTTTCCTATGGTTTTTCACATGTAGGTCACAAGTTTTTTTCGTCTTGTGTGACTATGTTGCACTATGATTTCTTTTTTTAGTGCAACTGTTACTTGCTTCGTTCATTTGACAAATAATAGTTTACTTGAAAATATAGGAGTTAAAGTAATCTGATTATTGAAAGAAATCGTGTTTAATGTATTTTATAATTTACGAGTTGAACTCCACGGATGTCTTATTCAATAAGTGTGCACAAACATTTCTCTTATAAAAGACGGGTGTTTTTATAAATTCGAATCGCTGTGATTATCCTCCTGCGTGTTTTAAAAATATGGTCAATATATTTTGCGATCACAATTGTGAGACCGTTTGGCTTGACAATAAACTTTCATGTATTTATAAAAATGGAACACGCGGCATTGCACTACGTAAACTATTAAAAGTTTATGCTTGGCCATCTTCTGCATACTATGCTATCTTTTCAGGCAAAAATTTCATTGCAAGAATAATTATGGGGAACCAAATTAGCAGAGTAAAGTAACCTTTGAGAGTATGTGTTGCCCATTGCTAATATTAACGCTAATTTATTTTTATATTCCGGTTCATGCACGCTTAAAATGAAAAAAGGCGATAATAGATAAAGCACTTAAGTAAATTTTCTTAACCATACTTTAGTATATTTTAGATTTTTACCTAGGTAAAATTTCTGCTATTTCTAAAATTCTTTCATTGACCTTTGTTTGAGTTTTGAAGTTATTATAAAAAATTAAATTAACATTGCTGTACCACATTTCATTTAAACCTTAGCACTGTATTTATTATTCGACGGACTAAATCATATGTTGCCTTCAATTTGAATTATACTCTTTGCTATTTCTATGTTAATAACTTCTCATGGCAGTATCGTCTTTGGCGAGTCGTTTTAATTACTTCCGGAATTAGTTAATTAGTGTTACTGGTCTTTTCCAAAGTTCTGACTTAGCGTTGCTGATCTTTTCGAAGTTTAGAGCTACAATTTAAAGTTATCAATTAGGTTCTTGACAAATTTCGACGCATTTATTATATTAATGCTATCGGTGTCAAAATTACTTGTCTTGATCTGTGTGGACCATCCAGTATCACCTATAATAAAATTTCGATATAATTATTTTTGCATTTCTTCACTCATTTAATAGCGGATCAATGTATCAATTCTTTCTTTAATTTCCGTGAGAATTCTGATAGAACGTGAATTAGTATTTAATGTGTCCTCGTGAATAAACGCTCGAGAAATTCGCGATTGTGCGCTTAAAATCAATTTCGTATGGATTAAAGACAAAGTGCTCCAGCAGACTTAGAGAGATTTATGGAAAAACTTCCCATTATAATCCATGCGTCAAAATCGTAAGAGCGTTTTTATTTCGTCGCCGCAACCTGAATACTTGCACGTGGAGAATTAGGCAATTTATTTGATCACTTTCGAAATCCTCCTTGCCCCCCATCTCCGCACATGAATACTTTATCAGAATTTCGTCTCCCCCACTATGCCCATAAATTCACCTAGATAGGCGGTAATAAATTCTAATATGGAGGCTGGGATGGGCTTCACGAGTTCGGGACGGTCTGGAGCTAAAGGTGCTCCAGGAACGTCACCTTGTTGCCTCGAGTCTTCGTCTCTGGTTGGCTGCTGGGATGTCGGAGGGGCGTGGCTATGAGACAGGATTACCGCGAGCAATAGGGGCGAACGGGCGGAGCTTATATTTCTAAATGTGTCCGAAGAGGGTGCTAGATAATGAGTATTTTTTTAAAAACCAACCCGTAACTTGACTTCACGCTTTTCACTTGTTCTCTCCACCTCCTCGGTTTAAAGCTGCTATTGACATTTCTTTGCGACTGCGGCGTAACCCAGAAAGTTTAGACTGCGGCAAAACTATTTTTTTCTCTTCAATAGATGACCATGCTAAGGTTGAACGCTTAATTGGCTTATACAATAGTTCCCTTAATTGGTAATTACTTCCAATCGATTTGCTCCAGAAATCGGTTCATTCTCGTTCCGATCTTTTACAAGCAAGTATTAAAACTTTAAATGTAACAAATAAGGTCAGATAACTTTGTTTTTGAACTATTTTCCTATTCAAAGAATTTAGCTCAACATAAACGCAGTTACTTGAAATGGATAGGATCCTAGCCCGTGCCGGTGGTGTAGTGGTTAGGCCGTTGGCTGCTACTCGCCTGCTGCTTGAAAAGGCAGCGGGCACAAATCCTGTGCAAGTAGGATTTTTTTCCGAAATCTGTGTGGTTTGAGAAGACCGCGCAAATTCAGCTGTTCCGTTGTTCGGAAGGGACGTTAAGCCGTTGGCCCCCTTGGTGCTCTTCGTTAAGAGTAGGCTAATGCCGGCACCGGGTTTCTCTTCTCCATTGCTATCCAGCTATTCATTGCACTACCTCTTTGTTACCCATTGCGCGTAGGCAAGAAGTGAATCAGCTAGGAACATACATTAGTACATTAGATGAGAATTAATGCTTTCGAGCAGCCATCATCAGTGGTTTTACAATATAAAGTCGGTGAATCACCCCCAGTGAGTGTTGCGTTGTAACCAAAATGCGCGTATGATCTCCCAATCTTTTTTGGCCATTGGAATAAACATACTTTGATTTCAGTCGTTATGTGACCTCGATAAAACCTTTCTTGAATATCAACACTCCTGCGAACACAATTTATAGTGCTAAAGTATTGTAACTTAAGGAAATAAACGCAATAAAATGTTGCGTCATTTTAAAAATTCCGTATGCAAACGATTTTAGCTACGATATAATGATGGGATGATTTTAGAGTAAATGAAGTTTAGATAAATGCATATGTGATTAAAATATCTGACGTCCATGCTCCATTTTCATCGATAGTATTTCGTAAAGAAGCTCTGGTGCTTTTTGATCGGAGTCAAGTTTTTTTTCCAAATCTCAAATATCTCATAAACTTCCTTATTTCGTTAATCCGTGTAAACTGTGAAGGTTTATTATAATTGATAAATCTTTATAACTGTAATGTGATATTTTTTCTTTAGCGTCAATGAAAACTTAATTTTTTGTTGGGTGGTTTAAATTTTCCCTTGCACCGCGAGCGAACTCTTAAAGCGATCCAAGGTGTAATTATCAATGAAATGAATCTAATTATACTTGGCATTTGAAAATGTTGAACACGTAATTCTGCTCTAACATAGTCGATAATGGCCGCCATGCTGCTTTCAGTAATTTATCCGTTTAATCGTCGTTTTGGAGAATTGGATCGTATCTATATAACAATGTTAAATTGAACTTAGGAATTACTAACAAATGTATTCTAATGAATGTTTTCCTGGTGATTTCGAGACAGAGGAAAATGTACACTTTCGTTTGTGAAAAGTTTAATCATTTACCTACTGTGTGGGTGACTCCACTGTTGGTTTTACCATTAATATTTTTCCTTTTTGACATGATTATATCAATCGTAAATACCGCCTCTGCCTTGCAAGTATGCGCGCATGAAGTGTGCATATTTCCACTCTTGTTTATGTCTAATAGTGATAGATATTGCACGAATAGGGAATATGTAATGGAGATATGAAAAACGCGAAAACTCAAATATAGAACTGCGGTAATAAGGCGTGAAATGAAAGAATAACTTGATATTTACCCTTAAAACTTATTTTCCTCTCTGCTTGTGTAAACTTATGTTTGAATTCCGAGTAGTAAGGTAGAGCTACGTTATAAATTACATGTCAGTCATTAATTGATTTTTATCTCACAGTGTAAGGTTGGCTTAATGGTGTGGATGATAAATTGCGTTCATTCGAAATGGAGAACCCGACCCTTTCTAGGCAAACATTTAGGACTCTTAATCAACGTTGCTTAATTAGGGATTTAATTCAGCCTTACTCCGGAAAGCCAGGTATAGGGTTTAATACGCTTATGAGGTCAAGCGTATTATATTTTTCTTTTTTTTCCGAGATTCTTTCCCTTTTTACTCTGAATTATGATTAATACTGGTATATTTCCCGTGCACTGGTGGTGTAGTGGTTAGCGTGTCGGCTTTCTATTGCAAAGTTTGGGGGTTCAAACCCCTCGAATGGAGGTTTTATTAAAAAAAAAAACTATCATCAGTGCCTGGCAGTAGGCAGCAGTACTGTCAGTATGGTATAGAGCCGAAAACAAATGATGTTGGTTGGGTCTATATCCAATACAGCTGTAGGCGTGATCAGGACGATTTGAACGGCTACAGTACTGCGATGTGGAAAGCAAGAGGGAAACTACCACATTACAATCCCTAGTAAAGATTATATGGTTGGACAATATGAGTTCTCTCGAGGTAAAACAATCCGGAGGTAAAATAGTCTCCCAATCGGATCTCCGGGCGGGGACTGCCTTGAGGAAAACATTTGTCGAAAGTAAATTACGAATAGGGACTTGGAACGTAAGAACTATGAGAAAGGCAGGAAAGCTAGAGAACTTGAAAGAAGAAATGAGAAGAAATAGAGTTGACATTATAGGGCTAAGCGAAACTAGATGGGAGGGAGAAGGACAGTTCGACTCGGAAGAATTCACGGTAGTTTATTCTGGAGGAAATAGTGGGGAAAGGGGAGTAGCTCTGGTACTTAGGAAAGATATTATGAAAAGCGTGACCAAGATAATAGCAACGAACGATAGACTGATGGCAATAAAGCTAGAAGCAGTCCCAGTGGACATGCTGATAATCCAGGTATATATGCCAACGTCAGCTCATGACGATGAAGAAATAGATGAAATCTATGAGCAAATTAATGAAATTTACGAAGAAGACGGAAGAGGAAAGGTAAACTGCATAATAATGGGAGATTGGAACAGCATAGTCGGAGAAGGACAGGAAGAAAATGTTGTCGGGCAATACGGACTTGGGAAGAGAAATCGAGGAGGGGAGAAACTCGTAGAATTCTGCATCAATAATGACCTTGTAGTGACTAATACATGGTTCAAAAACCATAAACGAAGGTTATACACATGGAAAAGCCCAGGAGATAGAATGAGATGCCAAATAGATTACATCCTTGTAAAACAAAGATTCAGGAACAGCATAAAGAACGCCAAGGCATTGCAAGGAGCAGACATTGATTCAGATCACAGCCTTCTAATACTTGACGTGAATACAAAGCTCAAACAAATAAGAAAAACGAGAAGAGAAAGACAGACCTGGGACCTAGAAAAACTGAAAGAAAGGCAGGATGTAGTCAGCATGAAGTTGGAAGATAACCTAAGAAAGTTGGAAAACAAACCGAAGACCGTTGATATAGAATGGGATGAAATTAAAACCAGTATCAAGGATACCTTGGATAAAGAGATTGGAAAACAAGAGAAGAAAATCAGAAAACCATGGATCACGAAGGAAATGCTGGAGAAAATGGATGAGAGACGAAAATGGAAAAACGTTAACACTGAAGAAGGTAGAGCCAACTATAGGCGTATAAACAATGAGTTGAGAAGGGTAACAGATAAAGCTAGAGAAAATTGGATAAAAGGAAAATGCGATGAAATAGAACAGATGGAGAAGTTAGGACGGTACGATATGATGTACGCTAGGGCACTGGAATTAGAAGATAAGAAGTCTAATGGAATTCGTGGTAAAGGAATTATGAATACAGATGGGAAGATAGTCTCAGAAACAAAGGATGTAGCACAGGTATGGGAAGAATACATTAAGGAATTATACAGCAAACAGGCAGGAGCGGCAAAAATAGAACTGGAAAATGAGGAAAACATTGAAGAAGACAACTTGGGACCAAGTATTATGGAGAGCGAAGTAGAAAAGGCGATAGTGGAACTAAAGAAGGGGAAAGCCACTGGCAGCGATGGAATACCGGCTGAGATACTTAAAGTCATAGGATCAGAAGGACTAAAAGCGATCACGAAATTAATTAATAAGATTTACGACACGGGAGAGTGGCCTCAGGATTTCCTAGAAGTAACAATGATCCCTCTAAAGAAGAAGCCAAAAGCAATGCAGTGTAAAGATTACAGAACTATAAGCCTTCTGTCACACACATCGAAGATCATCACGAGGATTCTTAATAAAAGGCTGGAGAAAAAGGCAGAAGAAATAATAGGGGAAGATCAATTCGGTTTCAGAAAAGGACGAGGAACTAGAGATGCTATAGGAGTAGTTAGAATCATATCAGAAAGGGCAATAGAATACAGTCAAGATATCTGCGCATGTTTCGTAGACTGGCAGAAGGCCTTTGATAGAGTAAATTGGGTAAAGTTGATGAAGATATTAAAGGATATAGGTGTAGACTGGAAAGACAGGAGACTGATTAGGAATCTATATGAGAATCAAGTTGTAAAGGTCAGGTTTGAGAATGTGGACACCTGCGGAATAAATATCGGTAGAGGAGTAAGACAAGGCTGCTGCCTATCGCCAACCCTATTCAATATATATGGAGAAAGTCTAATGCAAGAAGCTTTAGAAGGCACAGGGGATTTCAAAATTGGAGGAAGGATTATAAGAACAGTAAAATACGCAGATGATCAAGTACTTCTAGCAAGAAAGGAAGAGGAGCTACAAAAAATGATAAATAGACTAGTGATAACAGGTAGAAAATACGGTATGGAAATAAATACAGAAAAATCCAAGGTCATTCGAATATCGGGTAAAGAAGAAAATCTGAACATAACTATTGGGGGAAAGCCATTAGAACAAGTTTCAGAATATAAATACCTTGGAAGTATCATAACACGAGAGGCAAAATGTACGGATGAGATCAAAACTAGAATAGGAAAAGCAAAAGCGGCTTTCAGGAGAAAGAAACAACTACTTACAGGGAATATAAGGGAAGATATCCGCAAGAAGTTGATAAAATGCTACGTATGGAGTATAGCATTGTATGGGGCAGAAACATGGACGCTAAGGAAAAATGACATAAAATACTTGGAAAGCTTTGAAATGTGGACTTGGAGGAGAATGCTGAAGATAAAATGGACAGATAGGATGAAAAACGATGAAGTGCTACGAAGAATAGGAGAGAATCGAATGATTATACAGACTATTAGAAAGAGGAAGGCTAACTGGGTTGGACATTACCTGAGGAGAGAGAGTATGATTAAAGACGTGTTAGAAGGAAAACTAGATGGGAAAAGGGAAAGAGGCAGGAAAAGGTTTCAGCTGATAGACGATTTGAAAGGGAAAGAGAGTTATCAAGATATGAAGAGGACAGCGGAAAATAGGAGTATATGGAGAACCAGGTTTAACCATGAATAATCACGGACCTGTCTACGGACAGACTACCTATGATGATGATGATTTCCCGTCAAAAATGACTGGTTCAAATTAATAAAAAAAACGGAATTAAAATTTTTAACTTTAAAAGAATTATTTTAACAATTACTATCTAATATTGTACTACCGTAATCGTCGTAGTCGTAGGCGAACTTTTTGGTAGGATGGTTATAGCCTATTGGGAACCTTATATCTCCACCGATGTTTGGGCTATTTCCGTCATATATAATTTGTCAAGATGCGGAAATCTCCTGTTCCTTGAAGGTACTAAATTCAACCGGAAACGTTAAATACTTTCTTTTTTAAGGGGGGTTTTACGACACCCCTGCTCTCCATAAGAAAAGCATTGGAATCAGTTTCGGGCATTATAAATCGCATTTTAAAATTAGTTAGAATCAAGATACAAAGTCGGGTAATAAACGTTTGTGAAGTTCATTTTGGTTACCGTGAAAATTATATCACTTTCCGAATTTACCGGAAAATCCGTTTTTAATACGAAAAAACGCGACTTTTAAACGATGAGAATTGTCAGTTACCATGGCCACCTCATTTGAGCGAGTGCTAATATTGGGTGTATACTCGCGAGCCTCTTGACGATATTACGTCATTTTGTTTGTTTACGTGGCTTTCGAACATTTTTGAAGAACCAGTGAACCTTTCCCCTTTGAATTAAAGAACCATTTTATTCGTTGTTGTAGCATCGTTTAAAAAAATAATTAAATTAATTTCTTTAAACCAAGCGAAAAACATTTTAAACAGTATAAGATTAAAATTGACGATATTACATCATTTTGTTTGTTTACATTTATGTTGATTTATTTCTTTATGTCGAGCCTGTTTATTCTGTAATGTCTACGAAGAAAGAAGTTTAAAAGAACTTAGCAAGGTCAGTTATTTTTATTTATCACGACACTTGAAAAATAAAAAAATTAAATAAAAAAATTATATTATATTTATCCTTAATCCTAATGCAGGTTAATAATAAATAGAATCTTCTGTTATATTTACGAAGAAGGAATTTTAAATCTTTTCTCAAATAAATGTGTCTGATCAAATTAATTATTTTAAAAAATCAAAATCAACTTAACGTGACAGCGAAGCGTCACAGGCACCCTAGTTTATATTGATTTTGTTTCTCGCAGCAGTCGGTTGTCAAGATAAACAAATTTTGAGGTAGGGGAGAGGGAAAGGGAAAGGCATTTTGCCTTGAGACAACAATCTGAGCTCATGTTTTGTCACTTACATTATCGTCAAAGCAGTTGTCGTTAAAATGAAAATATTACCCCAAAATATGTGCTTTCTTGAGATGAGCAATTTCGAGCTGTAGGCGGAAAAATATGAATAGAATAAGATCGTAGATAGATAGAATAAGATGATCGAAGGTCGGTATTCTCTAATTTTAATTTCCACAAGAATATAAGCCTGCACGTCGAAAAGTCCATTTTCCTGTGTTGCATTAGGAGAAATAGAAATAATCTCCCCGAGTTGAACCCGGGTAGTTTTCCAAATATCTTTTCGGTAATCACTATTAATGCGTGAATCAAGCATCCCTCGAAATTTTAAACCATTATCTCTTACCGTTTTCGAGATATAAACGATTTAAAATGATTTACGACCAACACTTGTCTATTATTACAGTGAATAGTAGACAGTCCAACTTGAGCTCTGTCAACAATGAAAAATCAGGTTGCCGGAGTAACCCTGAAGGGCCCCACTCAATCCGTGAACAGCAACGCTGCCACATTTTTCATAACCGGTGCCCCTTTCCTTCGGTTCCCTACTCCTGTGTGTTTTGGCAACGTCGCTCCCATCCAGTTCTTACTTCAGAGCCCGAGGTAGAGTACCATGACGTAATTGTGCAGGCATAAAGTAAGCCGAGCGGGAAACTATGCAAGATACACAATTGCTACAGTTACGTCATCTTATAAAAATTTTCGGCATTGCGGTTATGAATCATAACGCCATTTGCAAGATTTTAACGGGAGTTAATCCCTCACAGCAACGCGAGATGGTATTTCTCGCCGACTAATTGATTAGAATGCGTCACGGGGGAATCCCAAGGTCGTCAGAGCGTTTTCCCGGCGAAGAATTCCCGTCTCAAATTGTCCGCAAAAAGATTCATCCCAGCTTGCTAGTGGTAGCGAGGAATTAAAAAAGGAATTTGAAAATGCAATTAAGCACCAGTAATCCGCTTGCTTCTTAAGCGATTCTTGTGAGGTGGAAATCTCTCTCGCCTCAAAAATATAAAAAATGGATACGCTTGCTCATCCTTCTCCCCCTTTATCCGTCTTCCTCCATCTCTCCTTCACTCGCAGGCACGCTTTCACGAAAGGTGTCGTCTGCGAGATTTTAGAGAGGTAACGTGTCAACGTCGGCGTCGAAAGGAGGATTTTATCCGGATAAAGACTAGGGATGTGGAATGGGATCGGAGGCGGGGTGAGATGGAGTCGAATATGGGAGGTGGAACGGGGGATGAATTATAACGGAAAAGAGTGGAAAGTGAGGGAAACGTAGAGGGTAGAGAATGGGGGAGGGTGGAGAAGAAAGGGAGGGAAGGGAAGAAAGCGAAGTGAAAGGAGGGATCCGAATGATTAAGAAGGTGAGGTGAGATGGAGTAGAAAGTAGGAGGAATGAGAGATGAAATGTAACAGGGAGGAGTGGGAAGGGGGGGAATGAAAGGGTATGGAATGGGGGAGGGTGCAGAAGAAAGAGAGGGATGGAGGGGGGAGAATGTGTAGTGGATGGAGAAGTGAGAGAGAAAAGCGGTGAAATAAAGAGAGGGAGTGTATCGCGTTTAGGTAGATGGAGTTGGGTAGGGGTAAAAAGAAAGGGAGGAGGAACAGGAGTAATATGGAGAGTGGGTAGTGAAGGTAGAGATGTGAGGAAGGTAGAAGAAATGGAGGAAAGAGGTCTTTAGGGAGAGAGGAGTGAAAGTGGGAGAGAGGGCGTGAAAGGAGGGAGAGGGGAGGAGGTGAAAGGAGGGAGAGGTGGGGTGAAAGGAGGGAGAGATGGGGTGAAAGGAGGGAGGGAGCGGAGTGAAAGGCGGGAGAGAGGGAGGTGAAAGGAGGGCGAGAGTGGAGGGTGAAAGGTGAGATAGGGGGTTGAAAGGAGGGAGAGGGGGTTGAAAGGAGGGAGAGAGGGGAGGTGAATGGAGGGAGAGAAGGTGAAAGGAGGGAGGTGAGAGGAGAGGAAGTGTGGGGGTGAAGGATGGGAGAGAGGGTGGTTGAAAGGAAAAAGAGAGGGGATGAAAGGAGGAGAGGGAGAATGAAAGGAGGGATAGAAGGGATTGAAGGAGGGAGAGAGAGGGTGAAAGGAGAGAGAGGGGGGAAGTAGAAAGAGGGGGTGAAAGGAGAGAGGGGGTGAAAGGAGATAGCGGAAGGAGAGAGAGGGGGTTGAAGGAGCGAGAGAGGGGATGAAAGAAGAGAGGGGGTGAAAGGCGAGGTGGTGAAAGGAGAGTGGGTGAAAGGAGAGAGGGGGGAAAGGAGAGAGGGGGGGAAGGAGAGAGAGGGTGAAAGGAGAAAGGGAGTGAAAGGAGGGAGAGTGGGGGTGTAAGGAAGGAGAGAGGGGAAGGAGAAAGAGGGGTTGAAAGGAGAGAGGGGGTGAAAGCAGAGAGGGGGTGAAAGAATAGAGGGGGGAAGGAGTAGGGGGGTGGTAGTTTGCCCTTCGGGGTTAGGGAATTTGAAAGATGGGTGTCGTCTGGTCGGGAAGGGTGAAGGGAAGGGGAAAGGGTTTTGCGATATTAAGGCGGAATTGAAACGAGGATTTTTAAAGAATTTCAGGGCAGCGAAGGTTTAGGTTTGGGGGATGGGACGATGGAAGAGAAGAACGCCGTGCGTGGGTGGTCGGAAGACGTAGGAGTATTTAATTACTTTTTATCCCCTTTGTCACTGGCTAAATTTATAAAGTTTCTCCATAACGTCGTTAGTGAGTAATATTTTATATTGCGCACGCTTGTGTCGCACCGTGAATAACACACTCACGGTTTGTTAATATCAGGTTATAACTGCTTATTTAACCTTTCCACTTTTCATTCGGGTTTTGGCGCGTGATTTCGCCGTCTTTAAAAAGCTTCGAGGGCTTTTATGAAGAGTTTGACAATTTACTTTTCTGGTATCCGCCCGCGATGTTCGACCAAGCAATTTTAAGAACTTGGAAGTATCATTTAATCAGTAATCTTTGTATTATTTGGAAATTGGAGATCATAAGTACCGTTTTCTATGGCATACTTTCCCGATAACAGTTTACTTAGCAAATTGTATACATTTTTACGGCTATATAAAGTTATTCGCTTATTACAAGGCCTCCAACTGCCCGGTTACTCCAATTAACAGGCTTCTACAAAGAAATGTCAATATCGAATGGCAATCAGCCAACCAGTGAGTGTGACGCAATCGGTCGCTGACTGTTTTATTAATTTTTAGCCTACCTTTCAGAATGGAAATAAGTTTATAATTTCTTCGTTGTGTCTGTCTGTCCTCTTCTATTAACTTTTGAACCAATAGACCGATTTTCATGACACTTGGTGGAAAACTCTTGCAACGTGGGCCGAGCTCTAGAGGATTGTTTTTGTTGCGTAGACTGAAAGTCCCTGGCTCGATTCCATGAACTATTCCTCCCATTTGATTTACATGGAAAATCTAAAATCCATCGTGCAGGGTAATTTTCTCTTGCTCATTAAAATATCTTAGAATTGTAATATTGGAGCGGAATTTGTACTATTCTCTGAGAAAATGAATGGAGACATTTTTATCGTGGAAGATTCCTTATCGATCCTAGGCTTTCGAATTTAGCGTAAATTTGGGTGCTTTTGCAGTTTTTATCGCTCATTACGAGAGTGTTGCCATTGCGTTGTTGAACTCAGATTCGATATAGTCTAGTAATACAGACGCTAATAAATTTTGAGCCAATCAACTTGTAAGAAAATATTATTATCTGTAAATGATTGGAGCATACAAACATCTGATTCTAATAAGTTATGAATTTGCATTAATTTAATTTAAAATAATAATAATAATAATTATATAATAATTATGTTTAATTTGTTCTCTTTGGATCATTTTGTTTTTACTTTGTCATATATGCGGTATATAGAGGAAGTAGATATTGCAACCACGGTAAAATGGACTTAAAGATTTTGACGGAAACACGTTTTAGGTGTCCCCGAGTTCAAAAAAGTAAATTCGGAACGTGATATAATTTTCACGGTAACCAAAATGAACTTCACAAACGTTTATGACCCGACTTCGTATCTTGATTCTAACTAATTTTAAAATGTGATTTATTATGCCCGAAACTGATTCCAATGCTTTTCTTATGGAGTGCAGGGGTGTCGGAAAACCCCCCTTAAAAAAGAAAGTATTTAACGTTTCCGGTTGAATTTAGTACCTTCAAAGAACAGGAGATTTCCGCATCTTGACAAATTATATATGACGGAAATAGCCCAAACATCGGTGGAGATATAAGGTTCCCAATATGCTATAACCATCCTACCAAAAAGTTCGCCTACGACTACGATTACGGTAATATAATATAAGAAGGTGTACTTTAGAATCTCTCAACCACTAGAGATTGTTGCTCAACTAGTTTTTCCACCCTTTGCATAACTATTTGAAAGCTGCAAGCGTATTGTGTTATTGTGATTCTAGCCATTGGGCGAGCTCGTTAATACTCTATTAAATATCGCAATTAATTTTTATTTGTATTATCTTCCTATCATTGTATGATTTTATTTCTTCTCACCCAACAGAGTAGGGATTTTCAACTTTTTCAACACATACATTTCTTTTCTGGTATATTAAGTGAAAATAACTGCATTTTTGTAAATGTTAGAAATTATTATGAACAAAAACCGGCCATCTTAAGTTATTACTTGTGTTTTTATGCGCTCAGAAAGAAAACAAAATAAAATAACGTTCTGGAGCGAGGGAACGCAACTTTTTTAGCAGGGGAGTAGAGCAGTTCTACGCCACTCAAAAGGGCTCGCGAGTATGTTTTGGGATACCTTCAGTAGAGCATAAATGTGATCGCTTCAAATTGCTATTAATTTTGCGAGCAGACCGGATCCATTTCGCCTTCCATTTTATTAAAGACTAAGACTTGCGTTTCGCATTGAACAGAATATCGTTTAAGAACATCGAGGTTGTGTGGTAGAGGGAGAATTTATTTATTTACTATTGGAAAATAAAAGGATATTTCTTGCTTACCTTGAATAGAAAACACTGTTACGTTGGATGTCTTGGGTTGAAGTAAATCGCTTAAGTGCTCATCTTTTAGGCCTGGTATGTTTAGAGAAACATTTTATTCGATTTTTTGTGTTTTTAAGTTGCTCATAAATCTATTACAGCCTCTTTCATTAAGTATATCAAGTGTAACAAAGGCTAGTATGTACTCCCACTGCAGAATTGGAATTTAGTATGGGAAGGAAAAAGATGCTTCGAGCATGCTTTCATTCGAAGACGGAGTCGAAAAAAGAGGTTATTCGAACTCGATATGGAATTATTTTCATATTTTTACTTCGCTAAGGTAAATATGTGTTCTGTACGTTCTTCAACTTCAAATTTAATATTCACAATTAATGTCCCTGTCGAATTGATCTAATTGGAAAGAGGGAATTGTTTCCAGCGGTTTCATGCAATCCGCATATGTTTAGCGCCTTGGTTTTTACAAATTCTAGAAGAATAGTATTGAATGATATAAAGGACATGCTATTTATTATGTAATATCTTTTGCTGGAATATGCATGAGTGTGTGGATGCTGTGGTTCATAGAGGTTTTGGTTGAATTAAAACGTCCCGCTATTTTCCAACATTTCAACTATCAGTACCCGCCAGGCTCATATGGTAGGTGAGTTGCCGTGTACGAAATATTCCCTAAACTTAAAATTACTTGAAAACGTATATTGATCTTATGAACAGATCACTTGTATTACTAATTCATTTTACGAAGATCATTTTCTTATGTAAACGGTAGATTATGGGAACATTGTGTTGCTTTTACTGTTATTTCTGCGGGAAATAATTAGGCGTTTTAATTCTGCGAATAAAGTTATTAAATATCTTCTATGGCAGCGTTTCTCAACCTTTTTGATAACACGGCTCATATGAACCGCGAGAATTATTCCGCGACCCACCTTTACGATATCAATAAGTGTATATATAGGCGGGAGAAATTTCTGTATTGTAGATTAAATGCGGCGGGTTATTTAAGAATAACTACAACAATGTATTGAAATTTTGATTAGTAATTTATTGGGGTTGTTTTTTACAAAACATTGTTATCGCTATACTTTTGCATTAGCTTATAAATATTATTATCAGATCTTAATTTTTTCAAATTTATTCGCGGCCCACTGGCTGAATCACACTGCCCTATACCATGCAAACGCTCCATTATTTGCGCATAGATCAGTTCTAACTCGTAAATTTCGCCTCACCTGATAGACCTCATAATTGAACCATATTTGATTTCCGCCTACTCACAAAACCCCGAATGTCAACCCGTATCTTTTCCGAAACCCTTGACATTTTCTTCAAATGTCGTACGTACTCATCCTTTTGCACCGTCTGTCCTTTTAAAATGGATTTTTGAAGCGAAATCACTGCATAGTAAATTCCTGACATGATCTCCGTTTCCGTAACGAAGCATATAATTCGATCAGGGCAGTGAGGCAGAGGACGGTGCGTGAGGTCGTAAGAGGCTAGGCAAAAGGGAGAGAGGGATTGAGGCGAGGGACGATCAAGGACGTTTAATGCCGAGGGAGGAGGTTGAGGGGGCGGATAGGGTCGAGGGAGGGATTCTCGAGTGGGCGGAGGGCGGCTGAGGAGAGAGGGGCGGGGGAGGTATGCTATGCTCGGAAGTAGAAGGGTAAATAACTCCGCCACACGTTGGCGACCCTTCAACTCAAAATCACTATCTGTCCCACCTCCCTTTATTCCCCGCCTCCTTCCGACCTCTCTCTCTCGTTCCGGCGACCCCATAGTGCTCCGGAGCTGTCAAAATTTAGTGCTGCTCTCCGTCTTCTCGTGCGGCTATTTGTTTGCCTCTTTGGAGAAAAGACGATTTAACAAATGCCCACTACTACTTAACTCGATGTCGAAATTGCGGCACAAAATCATTAGTGACTGAACCTGCATGTTATCCCGCAATTCGCCAAATTGGTGGGTAGCAAGGGGTGCAGTGCACCAAAGCCTGCCTAAAAGTTATCTCTCGCAGGTTTGACTTTCCTATTGTGATCTCGTATTGTCCTCGGAATGAACGAGCTTCGATAAAGCTCCATCCTGCGTTCGATCTCATCTATTTTATCCTCATGATCGTTTCTAACTATTTACGTTGGTGCTTCAGTTATTTCTACAACCCCATAAAAACTATACCGTGATATCACAGTTGCTCAAACGGCACCCATCATTCACAAAAAAAATTCAAGCTCCCTCGAAAGAAATTCAACTAGGTCGAATGAAACTAAGTCGTAATGTTACTTTCCGCGAAATTACTTACATTTTATGGAAAAATTATTGCGATGCTTAGAAGTCCCATTAGCTACTGAATTCATTGATAAACTAACGGAGGAGGAATAACATCTTAAATGGAACTCCTATTTAGTTGACCGTGGGAAAAGCGTTCGTTTGACATGTGTGTCGGAGAAGCGTTTTAGGAAATAAGGGACTAAAATCATTACTAACTGAATTGTTTAACTCGGGGCAAAAACAGCTTGAAGGAGAAATCGTTCATATATTAATTCACTACAAACGCAGACTATCGGTTCCGTCACAGTTGTACGCATAAATGATTTCAATTTTTACTCTCTTTTTCAACTTAAAAATCATAGGGTTGTAAAGTTGTAGCGTTAGTCTCCCTCCAATTTCTGTAAAAATGTTTTTAAGACCAGACTCTCATTTCGGCTGCAAAGTAGCCTTCATCAGTGGTGATTAGGCCGGTGGTAGATGATAGGAGCTGTCGTAGAATTACCGCCTATGAAGCCTTCTTTGTAACCGAAATGCGCTTCTAGTTTTCCTTAACTTTTCATGAGTATTAGTGAAACTATTGTGGCGATTTGGTATTAAACTTAAGGCGGGCTGGGTAATTTTGTATTGCATCAGAATTGTTAAAGCAATATGCACTCCAAATTATAATATATTTACATCGTGAAGTAGAATGTTGTTCTTTTGGGAGACGTATTTTGTCCATACCTATGTACAAGCCGAGTAATTTACATTTTGAATAATTTATGTTTGAGATAATCATACTAAACTATGCTCAATTCTATAAATACTTACATTTTAAGGTAATGAACTTTCCGTGTCTCGTTCTCAAGTGATGTTCCTTCGTTGCGTTGACTTTGACTATTACCTAAAAATAATCATTACTTCTTATCTACTGTCGTTGCTGATTACAGCGATTTTAATGCTTCATCATTCATCATCATGCTTCTGTCCGAAGACAGGTTTTAACTGAATCGCTGCCTCCATTTCTCTCTCTCTCCCTAGAAGCCTCTTTTATACCTCTATAAGTATTATATCCCTGCTTTATATTATCTAATATTCCTATTCTTTTTCTCCCTCTTCCTCTTCTTCCACTAATTTTTCCTTCTAAGATCGTCCTTTGTAAACACTGTCTTCTCAATATGTGCCCTATCCAATTTGCTTTTCTTTTCCTGATTGTTTTTATTAGCGTCCTTTCTTCTCCCACCATTTCTAATACTTCTTCGTTTCTCTTCCTCTCTGTCCATTTCACTTTCATCATTCTTCTCCATACCCACATCTCAAAACTTTCTAAATATTTTTCCTCCTTTCTCCTTACCGTCCACGTCTCTGCACCATAAAGAGCTATGCTCCATATGTAGCATTTAGCTAATTTCTTCCTTGTTTCTAAATTTATTTTCTTGCTTGTGAGAAGCTCCTTCTTCTCGTTAAATGCTGCTTTTGCCATTGCAATCCTACTTCTGATGTCCTGTGTACTACTTCCATCCTGTGCTAAAATGCTGCCGAGATATTTGAAACTACTTACTTGTTCCAATTTTTGGCCATTTACCATTATATTTAATTCTTTATGTTCCTTTGAAACCACCATGACTTTCGTTTTATCGGCATTGATCTTCATTCCATATTATTGGCCAACCTTTACTAGTCTGTCTGTCATCCTCTGAAGCTCTTTCTCGCCTTCTGCTATTAAGCCCTGATCATCTGCGTATTTAATGGTGGTAATACTTTCACCTCCTATCTTAAATCCTTTCTCTTCCATCAACGCTTCTTCTGTTATTGTTTCTGCATAAATATTAAATATCGCTGGTGAAATAGGGCAACCCTGCCTCACTCCCCTCCCTATTGAAGTACTTTCTGTTTCTTCTCCTTCAACCCTAACTCTAATCTTTTGATCAAAGTAAAGGTTTTTAAGCAGTCTTTTATCTTTCCAATCTATTCCTATTTTGTTTAAAATACCCAGCATTTTATCCCATTTCACTCGGTCAAAAGCTTTCTCCCAATCTACAAAACAAAAATACATACCTTTATTGACTTCTAGCGCTCTTTCTATCATCATCCTCATACATCCTATAGCATCTCTAGTCCCCCTTCCTCTTCTAAAACCAAACTGATTATCTTGCAGCTCCTTTTCTATTTTACATTCAATTCTTTTGGTTATTATTCTGGTTAGAACTTTAGCTGTATGAGAAATTAAACTAATAGTTCTGTAATCCTTACAACTTTTGCATTGTTCTTTTTCTCCAGTGGTACCATCACAACATCTAAAAAATCTTCAGGCCATATGCCAGTATCATATACTTGGTTAAAAAATTTTGTGAGTTGCTTAACTGCTTTAGACCCCAAAACCTTGAGAACGTCCACGGGTATATCATCACTCCCAACAGCCTTCCTTCTTTTCATGTCATCAATTGCTCTTTTAACTTCAGACTCGAGAATACTTGGTCCTAGCTGATCTTCTTTCACATCCTCTTCTTCATTTAATTCAATATTTCTTGGCTTTCCTTCTTTGTCATACAGAACCTCAATGTATTCTTTCCAGGCATTCTTTACATTGTCTGGCTCCGATACTATTTTACCACTTTTGTTCATGATTCCTTTACGTCCTATCTTTCTTGCTTTTTTCTTGAATAGTTCCCTTGCTTTGCTATACATGAGGTCTGTTCTACAAATTCTTTCACATTCGACAATCTCCTCGCATTTTTCATTTATCCACTGTTCTCTTGCTTTATCTGTTTCTCTTCTTAAATCATTATTTAACTCCTTGTACTTTCTTTGGCCTTCTTCAGTGTTTATGTTCTTCCACTTTCTCCGCTCTTCCATTTTTTGCAGCATGGCTGCTGTGATCCAGGGTTTTTTGTTTCTTTCACCCGTTATCTTTCCTACCTTCTTTTCCATTACATCTTTAATGTTGCTATGGATGTATCTCCACTCCTCACCTACATTCTTCCTATTTTCTTCAGCTCTCTCCCCCAACCTTTCCTCCAGCTCAGTCATGATAGCCTCCTTGTTTTTAAGGAGTTCCTCTAAGTTCCATTTCTTGTTAACTCTTATGTTTCTCCTAACGCTCTTCAGTCTACATTGTATATTTGCCACCAAAAGGTTGTGGTCAGAATCGATATCTGCCACTGGTAGTGTTTTCACATTTTTAATGCTATTTCTAAATCTTTCATTGACTAGTATGTAATCTATCTGGTATCGTCTCTGGTCTCCTGGGCTTCTCCATGTGTAAAGTCTTCGCTGGTGATGCTTAAACCATGTATTAGTTACAATTAATCTATTTCTATGGCAGAATTCCACAAGTTTATCCCCTCTTTCATTTCTCTTCCCTAGTCCATATTTTCCCACTATGTTATCTTCCTGTCCCTCTCCGACTACACTGTTCCAATCTCCCATTACTATGGTGGTGATCCTTCCTTTTCCCTCATCCTCCAATATCTCCATAATCTGTTCATAGATTTCATCCACTTCGTCGTCGCCAGCATTAGTTGTTGGCATATACACTTGAATTATAAGCATATCCACTGGCTCCATCTGGAGTTTTACGGCTATTAATCTGTCATTAACTGTCACTACCTTACTAATTCTTTCAGCTATCTCTTTTCTCATTATAATCCCCACTCCCCTTTCCTTTTTCTCCCCTCCCGAGTAAATAATCTTAAATTCGTCTGAATTTATCTCGCCTTCTCCTTCCCACCGAACTTCACTAAGACCTACTATACTTACATTATTCCTTCTCATTTCCCTTTTTAAGTTCTCTAGTTTACCCCCTGAATTCATAGTCCTAACATTCCATGTGCCTATTTTTAATTTCTTACTACTTGCTTTCTTATTAATCTTACATTTCCTCTGTGCATCCCCTAGGGTAGTCCCCACCCGGAGATCCGATTGGGGGACTATTTTACCTCCGGAATATTTTACCCCAGAAAGATCCATAGAGGTATTTTCAGCTTTTCAGCCTATCATGGGAAATATAATGAGGTAGTTTCCCCTTGCTTTCCTCATCGCAGTTTCACAGAGTGATTACCCATCTGTAGCTGTTCAGATCCACATGATCACCACCTACAGAGGTACTGTGCAAGCTGCTGCCCTTGCACAGGGGGATGTAAAACCCCCAAGACTGCTTCTTAGTCTGACTCTTCCCCTCAGACCTTTCCGGCTTGGATGGTCCTACCAGGAGAATTATCTCCCGCCGGCATAGCTCTTTGGTTCGTAAGAGTACACAAACCCTCCCACCTCTGTAAGGTTATGCAGTCCTTAGGGAGGGTTTAATGCTTAGAGACGAAATATTTTTCGTTGATGGGGCATAGTTTTACTGGGGTAAATGATACTGTTTTTTTGGACGCTTAAAGGATAACAGTATGCTGAACTTCGAATTTATTTCTTTAATGGAATATTATTCTCTTCTATATAAGATAATACCTTTAGCGTTTGATCTGTTAAAATGCTAATCATACAACGCAATTCAGATAGTAGTATTTCTTTGATATTAATTAAAACTGCAGATCGTTAGTCTGATAGTAGAAGATGTGTAAGTTATTCGTTTTTCTTTATAAAATGCTCTTTAAAATTTCTTCGTCCCAGATGAATTTATTTATTTGTTAACATTAGTGTCACGAATATTTCAAAATAGTTATTGGCGACAAGTACACCCGGCTCTCTTATAACACGGGGGTGAGTTCTTAAAAAGGTCTATGTAATGTTAATCCGTGTTATGTAAAACTAGCTTTTTATAGTGAAGAGAGATTAATATTCCATACTCCTTCAAAAACCCTTCTCCACACCCAAACCTCTCTCTGATGTACATATTGTACAGATCGAGCGTTGTTACCGATTATCTTAGCATATAAACAAAACACTGGTGCCTACCAAAATCTCCCTTCCTCGCTCACTAATCTTGAATCAGACCAAACCACATCAATGATAACCATAATTCGCGTTTTATGAATTTCGGATATCGAAGAATCAATCTACGTTGTTGCGAATCCGTGTTATAAGAACCTGCGTTATAGGAGGGCCATGTTCGTATTTATCGATGCTATAATGTATATTTTTAGGTTAGGTTGCGAAATTTAATAAATGTCCATTGAAATATGAATAATTTCGGATAAGGATTTTCTTCCAACTTAGGTGAAGCCATAGTATCATTATTAATCATCCCAGTCGCTTTCTGTGCATCTGAATGAAAAGTTTTTGAAAATGTTCCGTGTAAATCAAAAGACTATGGTTCATAAAATTCCAAGAAGATAGCCAAAAATTCCAGCCTATTCAGTCGAGGAAATATCACAATATTTCCACACACACGATAATAACGGACATCAAATTCCTTAAATGTATATTTTCCCAAAATTCGCGAACTTTTCCATCACAAGCTAAGCCACAGAATCTGTATCATAAAGCTTAAGAATAAGCACTTAACTATAAAAAAATGAAAATATAAGTAGGTACTTATGTTAGGCATCTCCAACAACCATACCACGATTATGAAAAAGCAGATGCGCATTTCAGCTATAATTAAGAATCTACTTTCGGTGAATGGCCACTGCTGACGGCTGTGTTCTGTGTTGTAGCCGACATTCGCATCTGGTTTTTCGTAGCCTTGTCTTGACTGTTAGAGATACGGAGGAGAAATACCCATTTATTTATTTTTCAATTATTTGCACTTGAAAGCTTTTTTGTGAATTTGTTTTAAGCTGGAGGTGGGCAAACTTTTTTATGTGGCGTCCCATATCGGTGGTCGCCAATTCTTCGGCGGTTATCATTTGAAATTGTCAATGCTTCGGCGGGTCAGCTTAAAGTTTAAACCGGAAGTTACCTGAAATTCTGAAGTATCACAAAAATGAAAATCAAGCATAAATAAACATTTTAGGGTCGAAATTTCAAAATTAAAGACATTATTGTCATGATTTTACCAAAATATTAAGTTTTTTGTAGAATTTTACGGGCCGCATTTTCATCATAGCTTCGCGGGCCGTATGTCCCCACTCCTGTTTTAAGCCATAGAATGAGATCGATATATCTCTTGCGAATTAACCATCAACTTGTTTTTAGGGGTATTTAAAGTTATTTCCAAAGACTATAAATAAGACGCCAATCATCCTTGCTTTTCGAAAATTTATTTCAATAGGAATTATTTCGAATCCTTTCTAACGGAAGAGCGACCCATAATCTCGCCTATCCCTCTCGATTTTTCTGCTAAGGCTACTCGATCGTTCAACCGGTCATTTTTCTGGCGGGTTTGCAAGAAAGGCGACCGAATCGCGGTTTTCCTTCGAAGGTTTTTAGGCGTGAAGGCATCGGCCATAGGGAGTGGCGAGTAAGGCGGGAAGGGGAGTTGGGCCCCTTCATTTATTTTCCTCGCTCCAAAGCTTCTACGCGTGACGGAGCGCTTGTTTTTTTGCGACGTTTTCTTTTTCGAGGATAATTTCCGGCGCCGAATTTCCTTTTTTTGTCTTAATCTTTCACTCGAATTATTCGGGTCGAGCATTTTTCGTGTCCGACGTATTCGTTCGGTGGTAACATTTTGGCGTGTGTATTTGTGTGTATATATATATATATATATATATATATATATATATATATATATATGTATGTATATGTGTGTGTGTGTGTTCGTGCGATGGAGTTGTAGCGTCTTGGCGTTCCTCTCTCTTTCTCCTCCCAGCTGGCTCTGTCTCCCAAGTGTCGCATGGCAAGCCGCAGAATATAAAAGTCAGTGCGCTACACCTACTCCAGCCGCTGGAAGTGTTAAGAGCGGGTTGGGTTGCGGGAAAGAATTTTTTTGCTTAGGAGGGGAGGGTAAGGATGGGAAACGGAAAAAATCGAAATGGGGAATATGGGCGTAAATAGTGGAAAGGGGTATGGGAGGGAGAGTAGGAAGATAAAAAAAGTGGGGTGAGGTTGGGTTTGGTGGAGGAGCCGGTTATACAGGCGCCGCCCTCCCGCCTCCAGTCCACCGAGTATTGATTTTCCAGGAAGGCTCCCTACCATCCTGCCCCCGGCGACACTCCAGCGAGCCAGGATTCGATCCCGGCTCTTCCGTTCGCCGTGTTAACCCTTCCCCGCGCGGCCGAGGCGTGGGTCTTTAAAAACAATCGAGCGAGACCTTCGGTTCAAAGTGTGCGCCTACGTCTCATTACTTCGGTTCTACTGTTATTGGGCGTGGGAGAAAGCGTGGGCGAGACATTCACGTGATAAGAATGGGCTGCGAAGAAATTGAAATTTTTTATTTTTTGGGGTTTAACGATATGGTGTTTTTTAATTCAAACGTAAGCTACTTCGGATTATTAAGTTCATTAATATGTTTACGGTTAATGTGACATGCGGTCTGTCATATTCGGTAAGCTTCCGATTTACCGGATGCTTCGGGACCGATATTATGAGATTATACCGAATAACCGGATATTCCGATTGATTGATTTGGCTATTTAGACGTACCTTTGTACACACCGATGAGAAAATTATGTAATTAATATGTTATTAATGAAAACACTTGAAGAAACTAAATTAATAGTTTTATAACTTAATTCTATAGTATGTATTAACGCTGTTTTTAGGTGTAGGACAAGTAAACACAGTACATACTTGCCTGCGTAATTCAGTCTATACTACTTTTAAAAGTTTTAAATGTGCCGGTTAATTCGAAGTTCCGGTTTGTCGATATGCCGGTCAATCGGAGTTAGGGTTAATCGAAATGCCGGTCAATCGGAGTTACGGTTAAACGAAATGACGGTTAGTCGGAGTTCCAGCTAATAGAAATGTCAGTTAATCGAAATCCTGCTGAGTTTCATGTACTTAGAAATAACGTATTTGGCCTCCATGTGTACGAGTTTAATTCCCGTTAGCTGCACGATGGAGAAGTCCTAACTCTCGTGGCGCACCTTGTTTTATTTCCAGTTTTTATTTCTCGTTTCGCCGCATTGCTACTTAAAGAGACGAGGTTAATATTTTCTATTCGGATGAAAAGATCCGAGCGAACGAACGACCTTTCTCGCAGAACTTTTTTTGTGCATCGGGTAGATTGCCCTAAAAAGTTTGCCCCACGGTGATGCTTTTTGTGTTTTCCTCTCTCTCTCTCTTTCCTGCATCATGAAAAGGTCTGCCGTAAAAAATTCGGATTGGCGGTCGGTCGGGTCTGCGTGAAATTTTCCGAATTCCGCTCGCCCGTGGATATGACCGAGGATAGCCCTGTTACGACGGCTTTTTAAAAATTTAGTTCTTCTCGGGTTACTTTTTAATTAGGATTTTTCTCCACGTCCGCGGCCATAAGGGCGGCGAAGGAAGGGTAGATAAGAAAGGTCCGCGCGAGTGAATCGACAACCAAACGATCGCGTCGAACGAGTGTCGCGTTGCTCTTATGAGTGGAAATCGCGCGACTGAAGTAACTGTGGAAACTGACAGTTGCAAAATGTTGAGTGCGAAAGCGATGATACTTGAGCGCGTGTGTACGGGAGTTCCTTGCGCAAGGCGTGGATTGAGTTCTTGGGAAAATACCGCGTTGGGCAAAACCACCGGGGGTTGCGCAAATTTTTCCGGAAAAATCCTCATGTTTGCATGGGACTGGATCGTTTCTTTGGTCAAAGCGGAACGCGATTCTCAGCAAGTTGACTCGACCGAGTCCGATCTTTTTGTTTTTCTTTATCAGAGTATATGGAATTTCACGCTTTTACAATTCTCATATTTATAAGAATTTGTTACAAACATGAGATAATATTCAATGAAAATGGAAGGCACCACCGTTTTCAGCGATGAAAAGGGTTTGCGCACCGCTGGCATAAGATGCGAGATTTCTCACGCCACATACGTGACATAATTGCGGTGCGCATCCAATTCTGTAGAACCCATGCTTAAGTTTCATACATTTTGTGTGAGTGTAACATTTATTTGACCGTGTATGATCAAATTTGTGCTGTTGTTGTTGGACGAGAGTTTACTGTTTTCTATATGTGTAATCAAAAATAGTTTGGTATAACGCACTTGCAATGTTGCTTAGTGTTCAATATTATGTATAAACCTACATTATATATTAAATAGGAAACGTAACAGCACTGAGAGGCCTTAAAAAACGAATTCAGCATACAAACTCCATTTCAGATGAAAGGTCTTGAGACGGCGGTGTGACGAAAAATAGTCACAAGTCCGGGAAAACTCATTTAATAATTCTTTTTAACAGTTCGAACTCAACACAATGGAGCCAGGTTGTCTGATTGTATATATGTATATATTTATTTACTTTCGAAGAATGGATATAATCCCATTGTTGTTTTTGCTGTTGGCTTAGTCTCATTAAATAATTTAGGTATATTTATATTCGTTATTTTTTGTGAATTAATTGCATCATTTTTAAATTTAATTTTGAATTATAGTAAACTCATGATTTATTTTAAAATGACGTTTTTAAAGGTTTTGCAGATATTACTATTTTTGAAATCAAATTACGGACAATAATATCTTTTGTTGTAAATGACCAAATGAAAACTGTTATACATGCGAAGCATGTAACAGTCTCTCTATTCATATTTTAAAAATATAGCTTGTATATCAGCCAAAATATATGACCAGTGAAAAGTTGAAGGTTGACTCTCTATGAAGTATATTTAGCAAACATTCATGATTGAATGATAATTTAAACTACAATTCGAGGTGTTCAGAATGACAATATTTATTTTTAATTTGTTTCACTTACATACAATGAAGTATCTCTAGGTCTAGTGTCAAGGTCAGTACAACGATAGAAGCTACATGACAGGCGAAACAAAGCATGTAGGTAATGCAGTAAAGAAAATATAGCCATAATGTGTCTCTTATAGACATATAAAGGGTTGTAAAACCAGATGCGCATTTCGGCTACAATAAAGCCGTCGTCAGTGGCGATTCACCGATAGATACATACATGCAAAGAAATTCTATCTTCCGGGAGCTTTTAGGCACACCGAACCCAATCTTGGCTGCCCGAAGCTTATCAAGTTCAACGCGATGATTCACCGATAATAGAAAGTGAGACAGTTTGTCTATTGTTTTTGTTACATTACACGGAGTATTGAAAATAGCGAAAATCACGTCACACTTGTTCTTTATTATATGAACAGTGGAACCACCGCCGATGACGGTTGCTTTGTAGCCGAAATACGTGGCTGGTGTTCATGAATGTTTTATGCCCTTGGGAGAAACATATTAAGTCAGTTTGATGTGAGCTCTACGGTGAGCTTGATACTATCCGCTGAATACAATCTATGACATAAAAAAAATTAAAACCCCCTTTTCTCATAAATCAAACAATAAAACGTCCGAATGATAAAGTGATGTTGTAGTTCTAGGAATATTTGTATTTTGCTTATCTACCATATATCTAATGAAATCTTTCATTGTAAATCAGAGAAATGCTCAGTGCACAAGTGACGCAATAGCGAGATATCACCATATTTAGATTTCGAAAGTGCCTTCAAACCCCTAACTTCTCTAAATGCAAGAGCGGCTAAGTCGTTAATTCATCAAACTATACCAATTCAGTTCCCGTTGCACAGAACGCGATGGAATACTTGATTGGAATGCTCAATATTTCATGATTGTGTTAAAAGTCAATTTCGACGAAGAATCGATCGTTTGTTGTTAGTGTCCATCGTTTATTGATTATGCCGGTTAATGTTACGGGGTCCTAAACTTGGTTACGCTCTGTTTGTAAATGTCCAATCTATATTTATAATTGTTTCCGCGAACTGACGAATGAATGTCTTTTTTTCACATAGATGTCAGATGTTTTGTTTGTTGTTGTTTAGAGTTTTATAATAGTCACGCATCTCCTACTGTAGCATTGGCTTCATCTTAAATTTACGGCATTCACAGCGAAATCCGTGACGTATTGTAATAGGTACCATTATTTATTATTTTTTGTTTGTAACATTATGTTATCCTTATATATAGACGTTCCTTACAGAGGAGGAGGATATAACATACATATAAGAGGATACTAATGTTTAGGCCCTAAACATTAGTATCCTCTTATATGTATGTTATATGTATGTTATATCCTCCTCCTCTGTAAGGAACGTCTATATATAATGATATAGGAGGATACTAATGTCCAGGCCAAACTACAAGAGATAGAGTGCTAAATGTTTCAGTGTTTGTACAGATCATGGAGAAACATACAAAATAAATGGGAACTCTCACCTGAGTGACATGGGTTCGACTCGAGAAATTCCGAAATTTGCGTTTTTTCCCATAAGAAAAGCTTTGCGCCATATTTGTACATTAATTTCGGGCACTTGCCCATAAGCTAGAAAAATGAAATTTAGAGCGTTGCTAGATGGTTGTTATATCTATTAGGAATTAATACTATTTTTGCTTACTGTTTCCTGGGTTCGACTCCAGATGCCCCGGAATATCTTCCATAAGGTAGCATGAGAAAAAGTTATTCAAGTGTGTATAACAATCTAAGAACACTATGGAGCTGAAATTTTGCGCGATTATAGTATTTGGTCAAAATCAACCAGAAAATTTCAACATTGGTAATTTTTAGGGGTTGTTTTTGCCCCATTTGTACACTAAATTTAATTTTTATCTCGGAAACTACAAGTTGTATGTACGAGCTTTTGCAAACATTTTGTGGCCAATTCTATCCTCCTTCTGAATAAATATTTTAATCCATACCTTACAGATCATATTAGGGCAAGGGAATAAAATTTCCGATTGCCATACATATTTTTAACGATTGTTACGTATTCACAATTTTTATCTCGATAACTATTAATCATTGATACAAAGTGTTTTGGAATTTATTGCGGTAAATGTTATCCTCGAATAAAAAGGTGAGATGAAATGCATGCAGAATGCAAGCACTAACTACTTGTAGTTTATAATTTTAGTAGCGTCTCTCCCTGGAAGTTATCCCTCGCCATGCGTGTATGATAAATTGATGTGGGGAAAGTTGTAAAGAAGGTAATGCTTAGTTATTATGTCTTGAATCATTTTTTTCTTAAAAATATATTTTATAGAATTACCGTAAACTTTCAACATGCGCAGAATATAAACTTAACTAATTTTCAACGTAGATTACAAATGGTCTTGGATGCTGGTGGTCCACATAATGAAAATGTTTTCCATTAATATCCCAAGTCTACTGTGTAAATTAATATGAAACTCATTCCTGTACTTTGAATAAATAAAAAGTATAAGCAATTTAAACAAGCGTCTTTTATAGTGACCCTGTATATGCTTTGCGACTTTGAGAAAATCTTTTTCTCTCGCGAGTGACCAGTCAAATTCCCTCCTTAATTTAAAAAAAGTTCGAAATCCATGTATCATTGGTTCCGACTCAGTTCTTCGGATTTTGGAATGCTGGTTCTTGAATCGCGTGGCTTTATTCAGCGATCGCTTGGTAGTGAAAGTTACTCTTCACCTTGAGGTACCATCGGCGACCGTGGTCACGTGATTCTGCAGTCGATACATAGCAAGCGGAAAGCGAAACCGGAAAGTATCGAGTGCTCTGTGGCCACCACGAACGCTCGCTGAATTTCAGAGAAATTTCCAATTTTGCCGTCGAAATTTCTGCGTGATTTATATCCTCCAATAATCCCCGATCCAACAGACTGATTCCCCGAATCTGCCGTGTTTTAAATTCGACGAGCGTTTTTATATATTTCAGCCATAATTGTGAACCGTTAAGAGCTAAGAATTAAGGTAATATTTTCGTTTCAATTCTCTTGGATACGCTTGATGATTTTTAAACCCTGAAAATTTGTCTATTGGAGAACATTTATTTGGTACTACTGCTATTTATAGTCAATATAAACTAATGCTATTAAATTTCAGAAGTGCACATTGCATTTATTAATCGAACAATAAAAACTGCTTTCACTTTACGATTGGGAGGTAGTTTCGGGAATTTTTTTAACTTTGAGAGTTAATGTTTTAATTATCGTAAATATCGTATACTACGGATATTTTGATTAATATTTTTTATTTTCAAGAAAAATTCATCTTAATGCCATTGAATGAAGAAGGACTCTTCTGATACCTTATAGCTGAAATCATATTCAAAAACCATTTCTCCAATATCCATGAATAGGTTGGGAAAACCAGATGCGTATTCGGGTATTCGGTATCTCAGTCGCCAGTGATGAGTCACCGATTATAGTTTCTTACGAAGAACTCTTCTTTAGTAGAATGTATAGTCTTTAAAGAATTATTTTTAAATACGTCGTTACATCACCACTCTTGACTGCTCTTTTTGAACCGATTCTGTGTCTGATTTTCTCTACCTTTTGATAGTTATTGGAGAATCGTAGGTTTTCAATTCCATAAACTTTTTGTTTAGCTTCTCATGTTTGTTACGGTAGAGGTTAGATTTTCATTTATTGATTTCAAATTAAATATCATGGCTTAATGGTAGATAAAAAGATATTGATGTTGACTTCTTGATGAAAAAGTTCTATAAATTCTCGTCTCAGAATATTTAATCATAATTCATTGAAATTGTATGAGTGTTTGACCAAATCATATTAACTACTATCTTAATTTTGAAAGATATGCCTCACTTAATAAATCCTAGTTGTGATTACATTAATATACTATTAAGCAGAATACGTAAAAAGATTATTGTTACGTTTAATTACCATATCATATCGTCTAATTCCGTACTCGTCGTATAGTAGTTATGCTTATTCGCAAATGCTTTTAATCTGATTACTTAGTTCTCATTTCCCCAGTGTCCATATTCCTGTTCCGTTGGGGAAACACGCTTCGCGTTAGAAAAATGTTTTCATTGGTTTCTTCAGTTTTTTAACAAGAGAAATCGATTATTTGTCGAGAGCGCGGTAGCAGGCGTTGATGTAACCTATCTCGCAAAGTAGGACGGTGGATGCACTTCAGAAAATTCTCCCTGGCGATTGTCGCGAGACATTCGCGACGTCCTCCGCATCCTAATGCCACTCCGGGGAATGATCCGCAATTTTCTCTTTATGGTTGTCGTCGTGGGTCGCTGCTTGCCTCTCGGCGAAAATGCTAATTAGGATACTAGAAAAATTCCCTTCCCTCGTCTGTTTTTATGTGTTATTTTGGTTGTTTCTTTAGGTTCTTTGTGCATTTTTTTAGCGCGAGCTTCTTAAGAGTTGTACGTGCTGAAAATCTCGTGATGGTAATGCATCTTCCCTCAAAACGCGCATCATTCACATTCCCGGGATTTCTTATAATTGTATCCTCCAGAATCTACTTTTCATTAAATTTAGAAGGAAGTTGTAAACTAACAAGAATTTATTTGCTTTCTTAAGAGTAACCTGATTATATTTCAGTGGTTTTCAGCTAATTAGAAGGCTCGTGAGGTCCTATCATGTTGTAAGAACTGTGGGTGGTTTTTATATATGCTAAGCGTATTTTTATAATAATTATTTGAAAATTATCAGCGTGGTATTCGCTTTTTATCAGATTACCTTGACTTTTGCTTTCTAAGGGTTAGTCATAGACCACTAAAAGTTAGTTCATTGAAATGGACTTGAAAAAGTATAAACTATTACTGTTATCTCCCCACCAATCATGCGAATAGTAATCTCTGTTTCAAATTAAAAAGAAATTGTTGCAGTTTGTGAATGTAATATGTTTCACATGAGCATTATTTAATAAGTTGCTCTTCAAGGATCTTTGAAAAGAGTAGACATTTCTGAGTTAAATTTCAAAAGTAGAATCATTTCTCCCATATTCTAGTTAATTTGTACACGCCTTATGACATTAATGTTCAAATGTGTGCACCATATCCCGGAGAAGGAAGCCGTAATCGTATTCACTCTCTGTACGCTGCCGTTATTTAATCGGCGCAAAGTTTTTCGTGTCCTCTGTTTCGTACATCCCTGGGCAAAAGTTTAGCCCGTTTTTACCATCCCGCAAATGCATTAACAATAAAGTGTTTCATATCGTTTTCAATAAATTCTACATGAAAATAATACCAAATTTATTTAAAATGCAAGAATTTGTTTACAGTAATGCATACCTACGCTGTGAGATAACTTTCGTTTCCCTATGCCCACTGACACGCGTGTCATAGAGTGACACGCCAAGTTCTTTAGTATGACACGGAAGAGTATCTGAAGTTCTAAGCTCTAAAGTTCAGCCTGTATACGAAAAGGGATGATGGTACGCGGGGAAAACAGGAAAACCCAAAAGAATCCCTCCGCTTACCCGCTGCCATGGGTTTCTCCCAAGTTTTCCACTCTTTTCTCGAAAATAATCTCAATGGTGGCACGCCCTGATGGTGCAAATAGCAGTTCAGTAGCGGAACAATAGCCGTGTCCTTTCACAGGATTATCTGGTATCTTCACTCGGAAGGATGAGAACAAGCAAGCGGATAAAGAGTTGATCATGAATCATATTAAAGAATTGCCTATTAGTAGAAACACCATAAAAGACCGAATTTAGCTTTTAAATAAAGACATTACAAATCAACTACTAACGGATTTAAAATCTGCAGAAATTTTTTCCTTTGTTTGGATGAAAGTATGGATGCAACAGCACAGATACAATTTGCGGTTATGTCAGATTCTCCTCTAAAAATACAACGAGGGAGGAATTAATTAAATTAATGGCATTTCCGTGAAAAAACACAGGATGCGATATTATGAATGAATTAAAAAAAGAATTTAAAGAAATGGGGATCAACTTAAAAAATATTGTGTTAGTAACAACCGATGGAGCTCCAAGTATGATTGGCAAACATGTTGAATTTGTTCAATTACTTTCAAAAGAAATTCAACGTCCTTTGCTTTAATTTCATTGCATAATACCTCGGGAAGCACATTGTGCGAAAAAAGTTTAAATTGACTTGGAAATGTGATTTCTGTAGTGAACAAAAAGTCAATTTTATTACTGCTTGCACTCCTAATAAAAGAGAGTTTGCAAAACTTTTAGGTGAGGTTGAATCTCAATATTCAGGATTATTTATGTACAATAGTTTCCGATGGTTGCGTCGCGGTCAAGTTTTGAACCGATTTGTTAGCATATTAGACGAAGTAAGATTGTTTTTAGAGGATGTAGAGCAAGATTTTCTAGAGCTTACAGATACGAACTGGTTAAACGATTTATTTTTTTTTTGTGATTTCGTGCAACATTTCAATGCACTAAATGTAAAACTTCAAGGTCGAGGTCAGGTCGTATTGAGAATGTACGAACATATTAAAGCTTTTGAGGAGGATTTGACGAATGAAAATTTAAAGCACTTTCCATCACTTATGAAGCATCTTACAACATCGCCTTTTTCATTGATGACGGCAAACAAGATTATTATTTTGAAGAAGTACACCTCTTTAATAGGAGATACAAAGAAAATGTTTATGGAAAGATTTTATCAATTTATCAAAGTGGAGACAACATTAATATTCATGATATTGCCACATACAATCCAATTTGAAGACCTTCAATAGACTTTCTTCGAATGGCTTGGCATCGATAATTTAGAGATGGAATTAATTGAGTTTCAAAACAGTTTTGTATGGAGCAATAAATTCGTGGAGCTAAATGTTAAGTTAGGGAAAGGTTTCTGCGACAATGAAGGGACTGAGAAATTATCCGAGGAAATGAGATTCTCTCAGAATGGAACTCTTTACCTGATTCATTTATGGCAATGAAAAAATTAGCGAAAACTCTTTTAACGATGCTTGGATCAACGTATGCTTGTCAACATTTATTTTCTTCTACGAATTTTATCAAATCTAATACAAGAAATCGCCTTGGCAATGATTGACCTGATGCGTGTGTAGGATTGAAATCCACGAATCGATACTTGGGCATCAACCAGAGAACATGTGTCACACAAGCAAAATATGTGTAGGAAAATAGTCCATTTTGTTAACAGTTATAATATAAAATATTTCATTTATTTCTTTTTTGTTTTGCAAGAATGTACATATTTTTTTTGTATTAAATTTATATCATATTTATTATCTTCATTGTTATTGAATTAAGATAGATGGATAAGACTCCAGCCAAAAACAAGTGGTACTAGCCCGATGCATTTCGCCCACTAAGTGGGCATTTTCAAGGGCGATGTTCCTTCGACAGCGACCTGGGTCGACTGTGGAGGGACCAAGAGTGGAGCAAGAACGAAAGACAAAAGAAAAACGAAAACAAAGTGGCATGTGTATTATCTCTGGTCAATAAGTCTGTAAAGCGTCTTGTTGAAATCAATGTCACTGTTCATCAATGTGTCTCGAGTTTTGTAAATGTGAAGGTTTTCTAGCGAATTTAAAGACCAGAGATAATACACACGCCACTTTGTTTTCGTTTTTCTTTTGTCTTTCGTTCTTGCTCCACCCTTGGTCCCTCCACTGTCGACCCAGGTCGCTGTCGAAGGAACATCGCCCTTGAAAATGCCCACTTAGTGGGCGAAATGCATCGGGCTAGTACCACTTGTTTTTGGCTGGAGTCTTATCCATCTATCATTTCACACCAAAAGTGTTTTGAGCCATATTTGATTAGTTATTGAATTAGGTAAAAATATAGTCCATTTCTGATCATTCTTATAATTACTAGAATAAAAGCTTTTGCAAAAGAACGTGAAGAAATATATAATTAATTCCGTAATTAGTGTATTGTTGTAGATATTATACTTTGAAATAATTTAATCATGCGTTTATTATGTCAGAATTTGTTTAAAAAATTCACCATAATTTTCAAAGAAAAAAGGTGTAAATTATTCAAAATATTTAAAAGAATCATTTTTCAATATTTTATAATTGGACAACAACAGTTTATTTGATGCTATGTAGCAGTAAATGGCAAAAAATATGAGAATGGTTGAACTAATAATCGCTAAGTATTTTGAATTTACAGTGTGACACGCGAAACATTTTTTGTAAAGTCGGATGATACAATGTGACACGCGCTTGAATGAAGCCGTCACGCATAGATGGAAGTGTATTTAGTTAACGACACATAGTCACAGCGTTCAGGAGGATAACTCCATAGAACTACAGTTTTTAAACAGAAACGAAATCTCGTTCAAATGAAAACGATCGAAATTTATTACTTTGTGCCGTCATCCTTTGTTTTTGATTGCTGCTGCAATCCGCGTCGGAGGCGAGTCAGCGATTTCCTGAATAACCTCCCTATATTCAACTTGGATTACGCAAAAAATATTAAAGCAGATGTTAATTTTTAATTGGTACCATATTTTTCTAAGTTATATTCATAGACGATTTGCGTATATAACTTGTATACACCTGCAAACCCCCCGCCATATAAACTGGGTGCATTTGGGATTTAGTCGAATCAGTGGGTTTCTTCACAAACGTATTAAAGGGTACGTCAACTGAAAAAGGTTGAATACCACTGCCCTTGATATTTCGTGATATCATACACGCTTTTCTTCGGTGACGAAAGGATTATAATTTTAGCCATGATAAACTTCGAAAAGCTCGCTAAAATTTTGCAAAAGTGTGTAGGAATCGATAAATTAATGCTACAAATTTTTCAGATGAATTTTTGAATTTCCAGCGGGACATATTCGCGAACCTTCTAGGTACGTTTGGAATTTTCATCAGAAACGAACTGCTTACATATTTGGAGACCTTTCTGAGGAAATTATAAAAATATAAAAACTTTTCTCCCCTTTTACACATTCTTCCTTGCTTCCCCTTCCCCTTCTCATCCCGTTGATTTCCCTCAAGGGCAGTGCGTATTTTCCCTCCCTTATTCTGGTTCGTCCAAACTCCCTTCCATCTTGAAAAAGCATTAATGAATTCTCAAATATATAATCAAGTTATTCTTGCACGTAGATGTCTCACCCAAATTAACTTATCCGTCTTATATTTCCTTTTCTTTTTTTTTCGGAAAGATTCGAAGGATGACAATAAAAAATTTTTATCGTTCCCTTTTTCTTCTCTCTCTCTCTAAATTAATTTCGTTCGATCCTTCTCCACCGCCACGCCAAAAAGCTTTTAATTTTAGTCTGATTCGTAGGAATTGATAATTTATTAGAAAAACGTATTTTATTCAAAATTTTCGAAGTTATTGGGTTCTAGTCTTAGGAGGTTTCATGCGCATTTTCTTAAAGAATGCCTGCGTTTATGGAGAATTATTTTTTGTCGCTGTCAAGATTTGTGCGATTTCAGCGGAAAAGTTTTTTCTGGTATTTTTCGACTGATTAAATCCATTTATTAGCAAATTTCATGCCTGAAAGTTGTGGGTTATTCATCTCTGTTGTATTTAACTATAATATAGTGTTCCAAAATGAATACATCAAAAATGATATTCGATATTGTTTTAATCATTTGAGATAAAAAAAAATTCAAAATAAAATAGCCTTTCTACGCCTAACTGCGACCTGAATTCTAGTTATTGCCGCGATTCAAATCTTTGAAAATTTTCTATAAATACTTAATTTTTGTGAAAAGAGGACAAGATTTTATCATTGTTATTGTGGTTCAATAGAGCGCGTTTTCTAAATTATGGTTTTTTTGATGGCAAAAAGACATCCTGCCTTCTAAATTAAGTCTTTTTTTCCAACTCTGGGCCTCATTAAACAACTGTAATCCTAGTACGGTCCTTCTATAACATCCATCGCCTTAATACGTCCCTGATGTGTATTCAAGTTTGACGTACCTTCTCCAAAGGAATGAAAGTTACATTAAAATCCTCATTAAGGAGATTTGGCCCGCGCAAGTCAGCGCTCCGTCCTGCTGAAGGGACGTTAAGCAGTTGACCCTTGTTGCTCTTTGTTAAGAGTAGGCTAATGCCGACACCAGGTTACCCTCATCTCTTGTGTGCGTTCGTTGTGGAAGGAGTTATGGCTATAATAATCCAAGAAGTTGATTAGCCATAAAAGCAAGCAAACAACCAACCAACAACAACATTCTCATCGAGGAGGTTCTCATTACATATCTTTATCAGTGTTGCTGTCTTATCCATACCTACGGCTGTGTTGGAAAATTCGTGTGTGCTGGTTGATAATTGCTAATGACATAATGCATGTAGAAGTTTATTTATTGACTTAAAAATTTCATCCTCTCGGAGGTTATTTTATTTTGAATTATGTTCTTATTTCAAATAACATAATAATTATTCAGCTGTGTTTTGGTATTATTCATAATGAAACCCAAGCACTAGTACTTTTCCACAGTATATATATATATGTATATTGTGGAAAATACTACTTTTGTTTCATTATGAATAGTATTAAATACTTCCACTAAGTCACGCCTGATAAGGTAAATTGTATTTGTTTTGGTATATTCGTTTGAGACACCATATATATTCATTTTTGTAGCATTCAGCTTCATAAAAGTGGCCGGATGTTTGTATAACGGAAATGACAACCTTTCTGGGTTATTCACTTTATTTTTGCTTTACCGATAAAATTTCTGTACTGATTCAGAAACAACATAATTTCTTTTTAATCAGTCGCATTCATACAGACACTTAGCTGTCTTATAGATATTTTGTCGACTATTTCTATCCTTCTTATTTTAAACACCGCTCTGATTCCTATTTAAGTAGTTTAAAATGCTCATCAATTGCTTGAATTTGAATCATATAAATTCTTACAAAATAATAAATATAATTTTTCTAACTTGTGAGGTTGATATTACAACTTTTACCTAAAGAAGTTTATCTTGTCTCTTCTTATTGATCTGGATTCTACTCTTGTATTTGGTTGATTCAGAAATGCCGTTTTTACTGATTTGGGCTCGAAAAAATTGGTGTCTATAACTTTATAACTATAACTCGACTTTTTCCTCCCCTTTATGAAGTTTACATTTTCTACGATTTACGCATTCTCACCATGGATCTCACTTATTTATCTTAGTGGCCGTGTCTTCGGATATAAATTGTGATTTTAACTATTATTGGAACTTGTTCGCCGAAACCTATCGGTCAATATTTCTGTAGAAGCTTCTACGTGGCGTTTCGTCGAATCCTCTAGTGAGTTATTGAAACTTAACCCATTAGTGCCGGCCGTCTTTGTTTGAGGACGGCTAGTTGAACTCCTATTGTGCCGAAATGTATTACAATGTCTTTCCGTTTATATTTTTGTACAAATGGGGAAGTCTCGGAGACTATTTACATGCATACTACTTCACTGGAAATGTTTAGTCTTTAGTTGACCACCAAACAAAAAGCACGAAAAAAATTGTGCGTGTAGCTACAAAGAAATGTGTGATGAATTAAAATAAATAACAGTATTTTATAACATGTGTAAAGTGAATTTGGTTATAAATACTCTTAATTTACCGCAAGTAAAATCGTATTATATTTATTTGTATAATTTCTGTGTTATTTTTCAAGTTATTTTATGCCGTTCTCATATGAGGACGTTAGGCACTTATACGGGTAATTGATTTTGCATTGTAGGTACAATATTGGAATAAACTATGTACAATTTTCCATGGATAAATGGGTTTTTTCTCTAGAAAAAAACTTAATGGACTGGAGGAGACCGTTCTTGCTATATTGAATGAAGAATTCAGTGATTATAAAAAATGCTGAAGAGTTTCAAGTCATTATTATTCCACCAAATTTAGATGAACTGGCGGACTGTGAGGAATTTGATGATGGCGTTTTATGTAGACCTAATTCATTACCGCAAGATATTCCCAGTTCCATTGAAGTCTAGGTTCCGGATACTATTACAAAAGAAGATGATGGTAATAATAAATCAGTCAAAGAGGATATAAAAGGAGATGAATCTGCTGGTGTTTGATGAATAGTTTGACTTTGTCAAGCCAAGATGGTTAAAAAAAACAATCTATATATTCTGCTTTTGGAACAAATGATAGTATGTTAACTGATGAATTTCATACTGTTATAAATGAAATGAAAGATTTGCCTCCGAGAGATATATTTGAAAAGCTTCTTAGTGATGAAATCGTACAATATGTTTGTGACTAAACTATTTTATATGCACAACAGAAAATCCATCATGTGAACATTTTTTGCCGTTTTATTGCTGACAGGTTATAATTGTTTACCACAAGAGCGGATGTACTAGTCTCTCGATGAGAACCTGGGTGTTTCACTTATTTACGATAGTATCTCACGAAATAGATATTTAGAAATCAAACGGCTGTTGCACATGGTTAATAATAGCGAGATAGGGAAATCTCAAGACCGAATGTTCAAAACTAGGCCACATATGAATGTGCTTATAAAAAGTTTTTGCCAATGGGGTTTCTTTCACAAAGACGTATTAGAATGAACCCATGGTGAAGTATTTCGGACAGAATTCAGCAAAACAATTTATCAAAGGAAAAGCTGTAAAGTTTGGGTACAAAAACTGGATGTCGAGCAGTTCTTCTGGGTATTGTTGTCTTTGATGTTTACTCTGGAAAAAATCATAAACAACCGGAATATTCCAAATCTTTACCTGTAGGCGCTATTGTCGTGATCAATTTGTTGAACCACATACCAAATCCCTCAAATCACGCGGTTTTCTTCGATAATTATTTCACCGCTTATGCATTACTGGTGTACCTCAAAAAGAAAACATTCAGAGCAATGGGAACTGTAAGAGACATTAGAGTTCATAATTGCCTTATTATGCCTTCAAAGGAAATGAAAAAAAAGAACAGAGGAACCTACATTTTTTATGAGAATAATGCCATATTGTGTGTAAAGTGGAAATACAACAATGTCTGCTCTATCCTAATAAACTATGATTTCGTTGAACCACTGCATTATGTAAAACGATGGTCTAGATTGGAAAAAGCTAAAGTTAACGTTCTACCACGTACTGCCTAACGTTCACGGCAATTTTCTTGAAAAATAAAGTGAATTTCATATAAACTCTCATACATTATTTCATTGAGCATTTATCTCACCAGGGAATGAATAAGAACAATTTTGCCCGGCCGTTTTCTATCCGACGCTAATGGGTTAAGGCAGGGGTGGGCAAAATTTTTACGTGGCGGGCCGCATTAACAGTTGCAGCTTCTTAGGCGGGCCGCATAAACAGGTGAAAATGTTTCGGCGGGCCACGTTAGGGTTCACATCGTAAGTAATGTGAGATAATGCGAGGGATCCTGTTTGTGAAAATCAATAATAAATAATATGTTATCCCCATAACATCACTGGAGAAGGTTTTCCGGCATTAATTTAAACTACAAATATGAAATTATCTCTACTTTATATTACGGTTCGCTTTCATAATGGCATCGCGGGCCACATAAAATGCCCTCGCGGGCCGCAGTTTGCCCACCCCTGGGTTAAGGAATTCGAATTTTCTTTTATTGATCATCTGGCCTAGACTAGACTAGAATGGAATTAAAATTTAAAACCGTAAAATAATCGAAATGAGCACTCACACGTCAATAAGAAGAGAAAATGGAAAATAATGAAAATGATACAAGTTTTCAGGACAATGGCCTACAGGGACCTGTTGTCGAAAACTAGCCTAAAGGAAAAGAAAAGAAAACACACATACGCACAAATACTCGGAATAACTCGGTAGATACGTATTTTGAGAGCTAAGCTCTCATCTTCAGTAGCTAAAGTCGTATGGATTGTTTTTACCGAGTGATTGTGCCTGTGTGTGTGCTTTTTCCTTTCCTTTAGCCTAGTTTTCGAAATCAGGTCCCTGTAGGCCATCGTCCTGATAACTTGTGTATCATTGTAATTTTTTCTATTTTCGCTTCTTATTGACGCGTGAGTGCTCATCTGGATTATTTTACAGTTCAGGAGTTTTTAATTTTAATTCTATTCTGTACACCATAGTCTCCAAATTCCATTTTCAAGACTAAGGTACATCAATCCTTCTGCAATGTTGGACGCGTGATTTTTTTTTAAATTTAGCCTATTTTATGTTAGGTTATGTACTTTTTCATGCTTCACGGTTCCCAGCAGCGCTTTTTATTTAATAAATTGGACACGTATCAGTCAAACACGGCCCTTTTGACGCATATATTCTTTTTGTGGTAAACTCAGATCGTAAATACCTTTCGTCAACCCCTTCCAAAAACAATGTTGTAGAAATCACCGCAGGCCAAACCGCGCGAGATTTTTCCCTATCAAAAAAATTGCAAATTCAAGTGACTCGAACACGTATTTTATCCCTCGCCATTTTTTGGACGAATAAAACAACACGCGAGTGAATTCAAGTTGGAACGGGAATCGGCCGCTGAGCTTTTCTCCTTTTTCCGTATTCTCTCCGCGATTCCCGACAAAGATATACGCCGGATGCGTTCTTTCTGGTCGGAATTTTCGAATGCCTCGAGGCCACAAGAGGTAAGGAGTTGGGTACCGTCTGAAAGGTTATATAGCCTTGAGAAGTTTTTCTTTTTTTGTCCCTCTTGTGTTTCCCCGAGTGCCGTAGGGTTGGGGGAGGGGTAGGCTCGTCGGGGTGGCGTCGCGATGGAAGGAGGCCATTTTGGGACAATTGTCGAATGGGGAGCGTCCGAAATCCAGGCGGACCATTCCATTGGTCTAAAAAGCTTTAGGAACTAGGAATGAGCGAGGCGTCTTTCTTATCTCTCACTCGCTCTCTCGTGGCCCTCAAGTTTTGCTCTGGCATCGGAGGAGGGGGGGAGGGTTTTGGATTTTGCGTGGGGAGGAGAAAAGTTGTTATGAAAGGGAGACTTAAATCACAACCGATATCTCCGTCTCGACTCATCCTCGGGCGCCGCCGGGTTGCATTGTGGGTATAGTGGCGTAGGGCAGTTGTGTTCATTCAACGGAGGTTAACCGCGCCTCTTGGTGGCACGTGTATGAGTTTTAACGGTTCTGTAAGGAAATTCAAGATGTTAATTTTTTTTAGGAATTTTTAAGTAGCATCTAACGATGATGTTATAATTATTATTGAACGGTAAATGAGTGCCGCATTAATAGCATTGTATTTAATATTTATTTCTCAATTTATTTACTATTGACACTCAAATGAGGATTATTGCATTATTCATTAGCGGGCACTGTTTGAGAAATACTCCCTCAGGTACGTAGTATTTAGAGAAAGCATTGTGGTTATTAAAAAGTTTTGATGACTATGCAAGTTGTATGTGTCTGTAAAGTGGTTTTTGCAGTTCTGCCTTTCAGCATTATTTCGTGTTTTTCTTGCGCGGTTCATGGGGAGAAACAGTTTACATAATATGAAGAAATCTCGTTTCATATCACATGCAAGGTGTTAAGTGAAATTATATTAATTAACAGAAGGGGAAGGAAAAACGAGTAGAAGATTTATCTTTGCTTGCTACATTCTTACTTATATAACAGCTTTGAAATGAAAGTGAGTCAATATTTTGGAAAATGTATAGTACTTCTATATCTTTTCTAATTTGTTATAGGGCAAGCGCATACATGAACATGCGATAAACTGGCTGATACATGTATATCATAAGAGAATAGATAAATTTTTATCATCCTGAGAAACATTTTCAGAATATTCATTGTTTCATCACTTGTATTTTGTGATAGTTTGCTAATTTCCAATTCGCTATCGATTTTAGGAAGGATTTATTTTCCGGATTTTATTTTTCAATTAGTTAGTTTGACCCCTATAAAGTTTGTCGTGAAAACTTAAAATTCTTTTACACATTTAAATCCGGTCACAGAATTTTCTCCAACTTGGTCCAGAAAAAAACGTTTTTCTTACGCAGCTGTAGGTTTCCATGCATATTAAATGGACAAATTACCTTCCTTTGGAAAGTTTTTTTTCCTATAAATTGTGTCACTTTTATACCTTTTCTTTATCTACTTTTTTATATGCTAAACTTTTTTACTGGAGACGGGATATTTTTAACTTCCTCTCAAAGATCTCGAGTCTATAGTCTTTCCACTTTGAATAATGCATCTGCACATGAAGGTTTGCCTGTTCATTCTTTGTTTTCTTTTCTCTTAAATATATCCAAAATCCCTTTTGCACGAAACGCACTTATTTCTAGAATTTTGAACCTTGTTCACTGCCAAGGCAGGTTCTCCCCTGAAGATGCCCACTTAGTGGGCGAAATGCATAGGGCTTACCCTACAATTTTTTTTGGCTTAAGGAGTTTTATACAACTGTTCAACTTGGAGCCAAAGTGATTACGAGCTACCATCTACTGCTCTAGAATTTTAAGTTTAGAATTTTTATTGCTTTATCATGTTTCGAGTAGATCTGAACCCTTCTAATAACCAAATGGTTCTTATTTTATAGCATCGCTATTTTAAATACTTTCAACAACAAAGATATATTGTGTCTTCTTCGATCGAGATACTTCTGTTCTAAATGATGTAAAACCCTTTTCGCCATCATTTTTGGGGCTGTATTTGCTTTGCTTTTGTTTTTTAGATTGAATTTTTTATGTTTTCTGTAAATCAACCTAAGTAGTTCGTCCGAGTTTTATCAATAATTTTGTAATTTGGCTTAAGGCTCAAACCAGTTATGCAAATTATCTTTCTTCGTTTGTCAGAAATGTTTAGGAAAGATACACGTTTCTAGAAAAGAAACTTTGTTTTTATTATTATAATCCATTATCGGTGAAACGCAAGTTATTAAGGCTGCTTCGATGTGAAATTCGCATCTCGTTTTTCTGAACTTTTTATGGCGATTGGAAACATATTTTGTTAAAAATGTAAAAATTAAAAATATTTGTTGGTTAAGACGACATTTATGATGATATAGAGATATAATTTATAATAGCGGCATCTTTTTATCACGTAATTTCTCCCTTTAGCCAAACTATCTAGACAAGTTTCGCTCTCACCTCATCAAAATGTAATCATGATATTTTGCTTATTTTTCATGCAAACATGGTTTACATTTAATGACTCTAATACTTATCACGGCTGCCAGTTTATTTCCTGATGGAAAACACGAGTGGCCATGGCAAGGATTGAAAACTTACTCGCAATCAAGGCGACGTTCTACTTTACAAATAAATGAGCAAAAGCAGTATAACTTTCGCGTGCGAATCCTCATCTCTCCAGCCAATCAGCGTTTAGGAAAAAAGACGCCGTTCGTTGTCGGAGACCTAAGATACTAGCACTTGTTCTTATCTCGCGTCCTTTTAAAATATTCACTCTTGGAGCGTGTCGGGTTTCTCCCGAAGTATCTCTGTTCTCACTACCTCCATGCCTCTACTCCCTCTCTCTCTCCCTCTTGTGTCGTTACTAGACCCTCGCCTAGGTCTCGTAAAGTAGATGGTGTCCCGCCCCATATTTCGTCGTCTCTTCTTCGTGCTTCAATTTTACAGCGATCCCTTTCCCAGCGCCTCTCAGACTCTTAACGATGCGATCGGATCTTTTTAGGGCGTTATATTATTTTTTTAACTCGCTTAATACCTCGTCTGCCTCTCCGTGTCAATAGATCTATCTCTTTTTAAGCCTCCAAACATTTATTTTTGGACATTTATCAATTACAAATTCTTAAAATTAAACTTTGTAGTTAGTAAATGATGTGGAAAAATTTTAAATTTTGATTACGTATTCAGCTATAAAATTTAATACTGTAGGACTAGTTTACAGGGTGGGGAAGGTAATTTATAGTTTTACGTTTTTAAGTGAGGCGTGAATCTGAATAAGCGGAAAAACCCCTCGTATTTCTTGAAATTTTCAGAGATGTAATTTTGTAATGTTTAATTCCGGAAAATTATATTTTCTGAATATGAGAATTCTTTGAATATTTACAGAAATGCGCTTCTGCAAGGAGGCTTATATTTTATAGTTTCGGTATCTCAGATAATATTTTTTCGCTCCGTTGATTAAGGACTGTAAATCTGCCGACTTGTTAATTTATATATATATATATATATATATATATATATAAATAAAATAATTTATAATTACTTTATATATTATATATAATTAATTTATATATTTATATAAGTTACTTACCCTCGGAGCCGCTTTCGATAATCTTCAGAAGTTCGAGAGCCGCATGACACATTGTGTACTTATAAATTTACGAACAGTAGAACATAACCTGTATCCGAAGCAATTCAGGTATAATAAATGTCCCTTAAGCATCCGCAACACGTCTCAAGTGACACTACGATTTTGTGTTCTTTAGTGAAAGACGTTGACACGCGTCTGAGTGTAAATTTAAAAGAGCCACATACTAAAGTACAAGATCCGCTGTTTGGTCACCCCTGTTATTTAGTAGGGCATAGTCTCGTGCAAATGTGAATACCTTACATTTAAAGTCTGCATGTGAAAAAAAAAAATCTCTTAGATTTTCTTATGCTAGCTATAGCACCCTTCATCACTTAAACTACATTATTTTTTGTCTTTGGGTTTTTATCTTTTGATGATCATTTAAAGGTTTGTTGGTGTCTCAAAAATTCATCCTCGATTTTTTAACTTTATTTTTATACAGCACTCTTTTTTTCCATTATTATTGAAGTTCAAGGACTGGCGTAATCACTAATTTCACTAATAGAGCGTGACACAGGTTACAGAAGAAGCTTATTATTAGAATAGGCTAGAGAAATCGCCCGTCAAATATGACGGGTATGCGTGAATTAAGTATTAAGTAAAAATAAAATTGAAATAAAATAATGATGAAACTAACTTTTATATGCACTAAAAAGTAATCAATGGATATAAAACTCACAAAATTGAGTGTTCGAGAGGGTAAAAATAGTTTTTGGCTAATAGAAATTTTATGACAGAAAAATACATTACTCTATAGAATTCTTATATTCCCAAAACTATTTTTAATTTAATTTTGTCTCACTCACTCACTCTCTCTCTCTCTTTCATTTCTTTATTCCTCTCCCGTATCAAATCATCATAAAAATATTCCAAAGATATTTGATTTCTTTATGAAATATCAGTAAAATTTGCTATGATCTGGTTATGTTTTATGCACAATCAAGTTAGTGTTTCTGAAAGTTATCTTTGTTATATTGTTTAAAAATATTATCAATGAGAGCAAATTCTTGTCCAAATATTTGTTGAAAATAAGAGTAAAATCGAAATAATTAGATATAATGTATGAAGAATCTACAGATATGAACTTGAAATATTTGAGCAAATTATAAATTATTTCAAACGTGTAGAATTTAACTTAATAATTGAATTGTTTTACTCTTACGCGTAAAACAGGATAAAATGTTAATGAACAGTCAATTTTCCATCAAAGGAAAAATGTGTAGTAACTTACTGTGAACTAAATACTTACATGAACTGCAATAAGTTTTAACTATATTTTAAGAGCGCAATTTTCCTTTAACTATAGCAGTTTTGAATTTTTTGCAGAAAATTTGCTTTATTTAATGAAATTTAAATAAAAGTCATACAGTATTATTTTTCAATCCTATTAGAAATTCTCTTCGAAATATTCTGTATTATCATTTAAAGAAATTCATTGAAAATAACGTTGTATTTAGTTTTATGAAATCTCACCATTTGGAAATGGCGCATGATTTTCTGCCAAAATTCAGTTTTCTATCTACATCCTTGATCGAGTAATTCGCGTTTTAATAACTTTACACTCAGACCAACTGGCTGAAAAATTAGCATTTTATGATTCTTTTAAAGGTTTCCAAACCGTCCTCAAGTCCTCCAACCTTCTACCTAACTCCCTTAACCTATCGCGCAATCCTTCACTCTATAAATTTTTTACACAATCGGTTTGTTTATTAAATCGTCCAGCATGTTCCTCAGATTTTCATAGCATTTCTATTTCATTAATGTTGAATTTAGCTCATTATTACTATTTTTTATCTTTTTGAATAGTATTTCAGCTCTTGTGGCATTCCTTCTTGTAAATAACGCAACGAATGTTGTTTGCAGAATATCATTTCCCTCTCCTTCCATCTTTCTCTCCTTCTCGCATTAATAGCGTTCAATACGTGCTTAAACTTATTAGAGTTGAGATAACAATAGGATTCCGAGGTTAAACAATGCAATTGGTAGGCAAGGCAACGTCCCGATAAAATGGCGAGATTTCTCCAAAATATGTGAATTAAACCTTTAACATGAGTAGTTTCGAACTGTAGACAGGGAAACATGAACAGAATAAGAAACTATATAATTTTTTCTTTAAATAGGTTAGATTTGAAAATCGTAGGTTAGTTATTTCTAATTTTAATCTCAAAAAGAAGAAAAGCCTGCACGTCAAAAAGTCGATTTTTACATGTTATGTTATGGGGAATGCAAATCATCGTCTGGAGTCGATCCCTGGACGTTTTTCATAGGTTTTCCTTCTTCACAACATTTTCATATCCGAGTAGATTATCTCTGCCAAATTTCAAGTTTATATCTGCATACTTGATCGAGTTATTCGCGTTTTAAGAGCGTGACATCAACCAACCAACCAACATAACTTTTTATTATAAGGGAGGATTCAGTACCTATTAGTTGATAGCGCATATGAGAATGAACGAGCTAATTTTTAACAAAACGGAGAAATTTTTTACGAGAACGTAATTTTTTCGATGTTTCATTACATTCGATAAATTTGTCGGAATCTCCCGTTAATTTTTCGATTAACTTGTTGGGATTATCTTTATCGTTGGGCGTCTGAAGTTTTATTAGCATAACTGTGTTTACCTACACATTTTTGATCGACCGATTTTGTTAAGTATCTATATTTATCTTGAGTTTTATTCGACCAGTCACCCGAAGCGAGTTACATTTGTCGGGTTGGAGTATTCCGATGCGGTGGAATGCATCAAATAGTTCGGGCATGATAACGTGCATAAAGTTTGCTATTCGTATAAAACAACGTAGGTTTTTCATTCTTTTCCGTCCGCATTGTTCGGGATTTTTTTACGGAGTGCTCCTCTAATGACGAATGCTTCGATCTTTCCAGAGAAATTTATTTTTAAGCTTCTATGTGTTTTTTTATGCGCACTTTGGAATTTCTGGCTCCAAATCCGAAAACAGATGTGTTCGTGACGGGCCATTTGCCGAATACAATCACGGAATGATTTATTCTCCCGCTGGAAACATTTTGAAACAATTTTTGGAAAGACTCGTTGGGATTTCGCTCCTTTCGACGTTGTAAATGTATTTTTTTAAGATTTGCATTTCATTTTCTTCGTCAGATTTTTTAGCGGTTCTTTGTCTTCTTCAAAATTGTGGTAAAGTCGGCTTCTCGGAATGATTTTCCTGTTTTTGAGAAATTTTTTCGAACGACCATTTTTAAAAAAGCCATTCTCTTCGCGAATAATTTTATTTAGATTTTGTTTTTTGCGTCGCAGTTTTATCGGCATTAAAGGTTTGTTTCCACATTCTAAGTGCATCGATTATGGATTTATTTTGCATAATTTTATTCAACACAAAAAGCAAAATTAACTTTGTGTTCGTTCACAACTAGTGATTTGGAAAACTATTTTGTCCATTAAATTTACGCAACAAAATACTTTTTAATTATATAATTTTCTTATTTACAATTCCTTTTATCGCGTTTAATATTTTTATCCTACAAGTTTAAGCCGAATATACCCGTGAAATTTGAATTGTTATTGAAAAAATCAAAAACTGTTTTTGAATATTCGTTTACAAATCCCATCGTTGAGAGTATAATAATTAAATTTATGCTGCTTGCACATAAATTTAATTCATAATAATGTCTGAGGTTTTGCCAGATTTATAACTCTTGGCTCTTATTAAAAAGCCCCTTATGTCCTCCAAATAGAGTTCAACTTCTTTTTTATCATCCTCTTTAATGTAATGAAAAGTCGTTTACTCGCCACTTTTTTGCGTAACTAATAAGATTTTTTATGAATTCTGCGTTAAGTTGCTTCATACGTATAAGAATCCAACGACTTTATTAAGAAATTTAAATGTAAATTTTCTTGTGCTTTTTCCCCTAATGTAGAATACAGTGGTTTTTAGCCAAGGCTTGGTACTAAAACAGTGGTATATATGTGGTATATGACGTAATTAGTCGAGATGCTGATGGGGGAGCTATGCTATGTATCTTTTAAATAATGAAAGGTAATGGAGAATTACTAGCTGTCAGGTACAGATTTGTTTTGAAGTTGCTGTAGTGTCAGTACACTTTCTTTAGCTTGTGGTGTGCGTTTCCAGCCCTCATTGTACAATTTCCATTTTCTTTGTAAATCGCTCCAGTAAATAAGTTTTTCTGGCATAATTTCTCGACCGGACATCGAGCATTAAAATCTTTCTGTATCAAGGCAGTTAAATGGATCAAAAAGTGATACTAAAATAACTTACGTTTTTAGTAATAAATATAAAATTCTGTGCACACCGAATGTATAAAATAAAAATAGAACGCAGTTTATCATTTCAATTGGTTATTAAAAGCAATGTAAAATAAGAAAGGTTTATCGGCAAAATCAGATACACAGTTGAAAGAATGTTTCACATCGAAACATTTCTGTCTTCCTTCTTCAGTATTTGAAGTATGTCAGCATCGAAATCCTCGTGAAATGCTCTCGACGATTCATTTCAAGCATGTAATTGATACCTAAAAATGAAGTAGATCTTTGTTTCCCGTGTTCTCGTTATTGTCGAATGTTGTTGAGGTCATGCGTTCGGTTTAATTTCCGGTTTGTCCGGGTTTGTCCTTCGACGATACTCCTCACTATTATTATTCTCCGCTCTCGATAACCGTGGAACCGAGTCTTATCGACTTTTGATTGTCTTTGGAACCTTCGCTGGGTGTCGGAAATTGAATTTCTCCTTCCTTGATGGAATATTGATTGGAATAGATTGGGAAAGAGTTAGCCGCTGATTATTTTCGCTCAAAAACCACGTTGGCGGTCGTCATCAGGAAATTGCCTCTTTTATCCTTAACGGTGGATAACTTTGCATTGAGTAGCAATTTATTAGAACTTTCATCACGAAGCGAAGTACGGAGTTTTACACTAATTTACTTTCATTTTTTTACGCCTCTTCTCATTCAATTTTTTATCTGTGTGATGACGGCATTTGTTTAATTTTTAATGGAATGGTTCAAATTGTTTGACAAGTAGAGGTCTTTTAAGGGATCTTGAATAGTTTATGAAGGTTGTGCAATGTGGTTGGTATTTTTGCGTGCATACCTCGCTTAGCAATTAGTTACAGTTTTCGAAATCGAATCCTTAAGCGAAATGTCGATAAACAAATGCTGCTTTTCGGTAAGCGTGTTGGCACACAACGAATTTTGCTGGCAATTTTCGAGTGACCTCATAAGGTAAAGCTAGGTAGATGATATGTATATGATTTAATTTGGGATCCACTTTCGGTTATCATTCGCTGTCGTTTATTTTTAAAGAGCTCATTTAATCAGGACGGTATTATATAGTGATTCCTCTCGGTTATGATACCTCCGAACAAGTTTTCTTATACAGATTTCTTCGCTGCTCAATTAATTTAATCGGAATTTTTAATTTTACCTCGTCAACCATTCTTCTACTGTATTTCCTCGATTCAATCAGTGTAACCGATGACCGCTTCTTCGGTTTAATTTTAGAAAAGTGAACTTAAGGGTTATGTTGTTACTTCATGCGGAGTTGTATTGCGTAAAGATTTAACGAAGAAGATACGAGTTTATTTTTACTCTAAGTCAGTGATCATCAACTTACGGCCCGGAGGTCGCATGTGGCCTATGAGTACACTTGATGCGGCTCGCGAAGGTATGAGGAAAAAGCGATCCATAAAACTTGACGTAGAATATATCAATTTTTGTCAATATTAAACTCTGTGTGTTAGTGTTTTAACATGTTCGGGCATGGTATTTACGGATATGACATCCAAGAATCTTTTGTTAACTTTCGATGTAAATTCTCATTTCCCTCGCCGTTTCTTTCAAAACCTTCACTGCGGCTCGCTGAGCAATTCTTAACTGCACATCCGGCTCGCCTCGAGGAAATGGTTGCTCTAAGTGTCGGCAGTTCGAGGTCATCGCCTTTTGGATGTCGTCACTGAAATAAAATTTATCGAACGTTCCTTTGTTTTCTTTTGTTTGAGATCGATTGCGGAAAATTCCGATCGAGTGTTTAATACCGACGTTTACCGTCTCGAAAGAAGAAAGGTGGCGTGTTTCGTCACGATTCCTATCGCACGCACCTTTGAATCTGTTTCAATGTAACTTATCACCATTCCATCTGCGCCAAGGGCTGCCAGTGGCCGGTGTGAAGTCAAACCGGTCAAGCTATAAAGTTAACCGATCCTCATTTTCTTTTTGTTGCCTGATTAAATTTTCATTGCCATCAATATCGTATGATTATCGATGAGAAATATGTGCGATCATTTTATCGACGCATATATGCGCCCTCGTATATATTTCACCCAGTGTACGCACTGGGCGGAAGTTGATCACATTTGCAGCATCATGCTAACACTTCCGCAGCAAAGGATTTCCCGTCATTTAGAATTAATCCTTCAAACAAATTATGAATAAATATATGAATATATTGATAATAACATAAGATGCATTACATAATTTTGCATTATAATGCAAATAACGCCAATACCAGTACAAATACTAGTATTTGTTGATTATGACATATAAGGTATTACATAATTTTTGTTTCCCTGTGCTTTAACCCTGGAACCAGACGGCGACCCCACCTTTGCTGTAGATTGCTGCCGCATTCGCGTAATGAACTAATAGTTCATGGGCATGCCATGACTATTCAGCTGTGTTCGAAGTACAAGTAAAATTATTAAAATTAGCTTTTACCTGTTCAATACTTATGTTAGATATTTCCCACGTTTTCCCGCAAAAATGTCATGGGGTACGTCAGACTCCAAGAACTGGGAAATTTAATAAAAGTTTAATTGTCCAGAGTTAATTTAGCTGACTCCAATATAAGTATCGCGCTTTATAGTGATCATTGCGTGTGCTTTAAGAATCTTATCCACGCCCATTGTTCGCACTTCCAACTTGTTTGTCATTCAGGTGACGCACAGCGCAAGAGGTAGCGTGACATTTTCGGTGTTTCAATTACGTGAATTTTTCTTCTAGACAAGGCAAAAAAAGCACCTTTCTTTTCGTCTGTGGCGCTCGACACGCGCATCTAGGATGTATTGCGCCTCAGCACTCGTGTTTAATTCGGGTTGGTCACGATATTCTGGTATTAAAAGATCGTTAGCCCAGTGATACAAAATCTTTTTGAGAAGAGCTTTGACTTCCGGAGGTGCTTGTCCAAATATGTCCGTGTATCTTTTAAACGCTGCAACGTGGTTTTATAGGTGCATTGTTTTAAGCGTTTATTAAAAATCCCTTATGTTGTCACTTTATTCGTCCGTCCTTGCGCAAAATTTTCCTTCCGTCCGTGAGCAAACTTTTGGATTAACGAGACGAGCTGGGATACTAGGGTTTACAGGATAGTTTCAGCTGGTGATAGATATCAATCCTATTGATTTTTGGGTCTGTCCGTTTTCCTTTCAGCAAGAATTTTGAAAACATCTTATGAACTATCTATACGGGTCCGTTACTAGGGTAAAGTTTCCGTTGCTACAGCAATAAAAGCGAAGCGTAAATACATACAGTTTACTCTAGAGAGGGATAAAGAACATTATAAAACTGCTTAACTAACGGAGGGATAGTAAGTCGCAGGTTCCAAAAATTTACATGAAGTCTAAAAAAGCGCGTTTGGAATGTTTTTTAGCTTTATTTCAGGAAAACGAAATTTATCCACAAAAGAACTTGTCCATATAATTTATTCGGATACTTAAAAGAATATGGACTGAAAGAGGATATTAGATCTGTCTCTTGTCAAAATTCAGAGGAATTGAAAAAGTTAGTTCTTCTCGTTGCAGCAAATTTGTCTTTATTCAATGTCCTTGTGTGACTGTAATACATTTAGTTGAAGTGAAACGAGCATAATATGACAGAATACTGAATCGATTGGCGAAAAAACGAAGTCTCTATCTACTTTCGTCTAGGAGTTAACGCGTCAGTCAGACAGACCGGCAAATCGACCGCATAGTGGGTTATCTTTCAACTGCTAATAAATAATTCCGGTGTCGATACCCTTATTCTTGGTAATTGACAATTGAAAGTGTTCTTCCGGGTGTTCCAAATAATTTATCTATCTATCTATCTCTATAGCCGTCACATTTTTTAAGGTCGGCCTCATGACCATTGCTCTCACCATTAACGTTATGAAAAATATAGGTTAATTCACAATATATTAGATTAGATTGGATTCGCCTGCCCCAATGCCGCAGTGCCATTCCCGATTTGATGAGTTCCATCTTTGCCTGCTGCTTTCTGATCCACGACTGTATCTATTACCGTAATCTACCCATGTCACCAATACTGGGACCGCTGCTACCCACCTCCAGGATATCTCATTTAAATTTTACTTTGGTAGTTTACTAGCCAACCGCACAACTTCAAACCTGAAGGGCCAGGGCTTTGTATTCAAGGTGTTCCCTCCCGTAGACAGGTTGTCTTCCACAACTTTACGTGGCCCCCGTTATTTTGGAATTGGAGTTTTTCTTCTCCCGGATGAGCTACCTTCCTTGGGCGCAGGTGAACTTCCCGAGCTAATTCCTCGTTTTAAATGACGGCATATGGTTTCGCCGTTATCCAGTTGCTGTCATTGAGTTATCATGGTTGCTCCGGATTCTCAAGCATATTCTGCTCTAAATTTGCGCCGTAAGGCATCTATGGCAATTGTGATTGTTGCTTCTGATTGGTCGTTACTCCATTTAAATTATGCGAGCATCGCTGGTCGAACTACTTTTATGTAGCAAAATTTTAAAATACATACATTTTCCAAATATTTTTAGCTGAAATATGTCGTTGCTCATTGATAAAGTTACGTTGGCCGGAGAGGGTATATTACATTCATTTTGTCGAATATTTTCATATCGAGAAAATTGTTATAAGGTGAGCCATCATAATACCATCATTTCTTGCCGCAGAGTGCATAGCTTAATAATGGTATCATTGCAGGAAAAAGCCAATAAAATTTTTAAACTGTCGAAAACTTGTTTTTGTAGGAAAAATTTTTGTGCCATAAATGTTTGTATGAATTCAAGCTTTAAAATTCGATGTTTAACAATCGTGTTCATCTTCTAAGTTTGCCCATAATCGGATCTGGCTTTATATTTTAATAACGGTGTCTCCAATACTAAATTTTATTGAAATTATTATTTAAGTGAGATTGATGCTGTTGTAGGTATCCGGAAAAACGTTCATTTTTACCGAAGGTAATAGACGGCAACAAATCGTCTCGAAACTCTTGCGTGAAGCTGCGAGCGTGAGTGTGTATGAAGCTTCCGAATATATAATATGGGAGTTACGTTGCCGAGAAGCAGTGCAGCATAATTTTCGATCGCATTTTAAAATCACTTGGAGAAAGGTGGAAGCTGCAACTGAATAAAACAGAAAACGAGAGGAAGGGACCAAGAAAAGGAGCATCTAACGGGAGGTGTATCACCTTGGAAGCAGAATAAACTCAGCGGCTTCTACACTAACTTGTACGACTGAATCAGAATAAAATGAGAGGTCTAGGAAGAACACGGAGCGGTGTGATAAGATGCACTCGGTTGAAAGCTTGCTTCCATTGTTGTTTCGAAAAAATTGAAGCGAGAGACAAAGTTTCCCCGGAGACGAGAATGGAGCAGGGTCATTTACAGGGATCCCTCAGAATGCGGTATGAGGAAATGGGGTTAATATTTAAAATGAAAAAGTGGAAGAAAATAAATGGGGGTTACACGTAAAATGTTATTTTTTCTAGAAATGACTACCATTTCCTGAAATTGTGGAACCTATTCTTAATCAATACTATACATTCCTAAATACTGAATGTGCATATAAACAACAAGGTCTCAAAAACGAAATGTTGAGGTATGTGTTAGTCGATTTTGCTTAGATCACTGAATCTGTCTTTTTCGACAATACGTTCACAATTACAGTTTCCAGTCAAAAATGACGGGTATGTATGAATTAAGTACTGAGTTAAAATAAAACTCAAATAAAAAAATAATGAAACCGACTTTTATATGCACTAAAATGAAACAACAAATATAAAATTTACATAAATGAATGTTTAAGAAGGTATGGTATGGAAATATAAAAGTTGTGTGACAACGAAATGTTCATGAAGATTTATTTATTAAATTTTTCGCTAGACTACTTTTATATTTATTCCGAAAACGATTGTCATTTTCTGGAACATTCAATTATGTGAATTTTAGATTTATTTTTAGTGCATATAAAACGTGATTTTATTGAAATAAATTCATATAAAATTTATATTTCTGTTTTTTCCAAGTTCGGTGGCAATTAAACGAACTTTCGTTCTTTTGGGCTTTCTCTCGTATTCCAGAAGAAGATTCTAAGCAATTTTAATATGCGAATGATTAATGTGCTACACACATCCCCGTGATAATCAAATGAAGAAAATATACGCTCCTAGAGTCAAAGCCACGACTTCTACGTTAACGACGAGCAGCTTAAAATATGAAAGCTGCGCTGCCAGGTAATTCCTGGAGGTTTTATCGTAAAAGAAAGAAAAGTTTTCGAGTTAAATGCGATTTTCTCATTATCCCATTGAACTCCACAGTAACAAGAGATACAGACAGAGAAAATGAGATTATATTCCATTATTAGCGATTCGTTTTTATGAATAGACTAAAGAAATTTGGAATTGGTTGATATATTTTCTTTAATTGAGGATATTTTTTGTTACATGCGTGCATGTTTCGAATCCCAATTGCCATATTCAAAAAGCATTCCGTGCAAACGGGTACCAGTGTGAGGGATTTTCGGTTTTTATCTGTAATTATTATTATTTTGGCGTGAATTTGTATGAGAAGTGCTCTGGAAATAAAAATATTTCCATATGATGTGACTAAGAGCAATTTATACAAGATTCCTATTTTTGTGCGAATTTATAGTACATGTAATGGTTCACTATGGATAATACTAGTATATTTCCCGTCTTAGATGATGGGTTCAAATTGATAAAAAATGGAATTTAAATTTGTAACTGTTAATAAATTTTTTTAACTATCACCATTTATATTGATTTTATTTCTCGCAGCAGTCAGTTGTCAAGATAAACACATTTTGAGGTGGGTGTGTGGGGGGGGGGGGGGGGAGAAGAGAAGGTAAGTGACAACAATCTGATCTCGAGTTTTGACAATTAAATAGTCGTCAAGGCAGTTATCGTTATAATGGCAATATTTCCCCAAAATATGTGATTTAAACTTTTTAATGTGACCGATTTTGAGCTGTAGGCGGAAAAAGAATAATAGAATAAGAATCTTTATTAATTTAAAAAAATAGTTCAAATCGGATGATCGCAGGTGTGTTTCTTCTAATTTTAATTTCCAAAAGAATAAAAGCCCGTACGTCGAAAGGACTATTTTTATGTGTTACATTCGAAGAAATATTAATAATCCTCTGGAGTCGAACCCGAGTCGTTTTTCCATAATATTCTTCCGTCAGTAACTTTAAATATTTGAATCAAGCATTCCTGCCAAATTTAGAGTTTCTATTTCGATTCTTTATCGATTATTTAGAGCGTGACAAACCAACAAACAATTGTTTTTTTTGTATAGATAGATATGGACGTTTAAGTGAAGTTTATTGCAGTCTTTAGAAACAATTCATAAATCGGTAAAAAAAATCTTATAATAATAATATGGAAAAGCTTTATCCACAAAGAAAGCGCAAAATTTATGTATGCGGGGAACTTGGATCAAAATTCGCTGGACGACGAACAAAGTTGGTTATCGATAATGAAGGCTCTTGATTTTCTAGAGCGATCATACCGCAGAGAAAAATTTCCCCCGTCAAAACCTCCGTGACGTGTTTTAATAACTCGACACCCTCGCCGCGCGTATTTTTAGGCTCTGAATGCATCCAAATTGTCCAGCTAGCGTGAAGGAGTAATTGAGCCTTGATTAAGTAATGGAGGCCATCTTACGTCGAAGCGCCATATCAACCATGCAGGTTTCGTTATTTATTTACTTGCTTCTTTATCTAATGAGAGATCAAGAATATCGATTCTTCCTCTCTCATTAAAACTTTGTCATGCACCTGGTCTCGTGTGAGGCCATAGATAAAAAATAATGCATCCCCACAAAGGAAATAAAATCCGTTCTTTAGCGATCTTAATTTTTCTCTCTTTTTTATCTTTCGCGCAGATTCAAGATGCCGGCGGCGCAACCCGTGGCCCCCGAAAATGGCGCCCCAAAGACAGAGCTGCAGGAGTTGCAGCTCAAGTCTGGCCAGCAAACCGATGAGGTAAGTGTCTCTCTCTCTCCTATGTCCTTTCTCCCTTATTTTTTTTAATCATCTCCCATCTAGCCGACTCTCGAGTTGCGCGGTTTCGCCAGGTGCGGCGCGCGCGCGCGGCGGCGTTGCGTCACCGCAGAGGGAGCTGGCGATGCATTAATCGAGTCCCTTGCGGGCGAAGCGACCCGTGTACGACTTCCTCATATCTAGGTTAATGGTGTTTCAATGCCGAGGAGAATGCTAGGGACGAACTGGTCGTCGGTTTTGACGGAGCGAGTCGGTTATTTTAAATGAAAAAATAAGGAAAGTTATGGGGAAAAAAATTCGCGAAATTTATTTATTTTTCCTGCGTCAGTCCAGAAATGGAAATTACGTTTATTTTTTAAAGATCAAGGTCTCGAGCGACTAACTTTTTAAACTCTCTCTATTTTCCTTCCTGATTTTGCATTCACGATAAAATTAGTTGGCTCATTTTTTATTAACTACGCTTCGGTATTTGCTGTTGAATCAAGGATTTAAATCAAGATGAATGAGGTCAATATTTTTATAATACGAATTTAGTACTTTATGAATATTCTAGTATAAGAGCCCGTCAATATGACGCGAAGGAATATGTTATTTATTATTTAACTTAAAATCTCGTTCGACAATGGCGTGGTTGTCATGGTAAATCCTCATGAAATCACTAAATGTGTCCAAAATGAGTCTTTTAAACGTTCCTGGAATCGAACCCGGGACTTCAAACTTCACCAAATAAAATTATAGCCCGGAGGTGGGCTCTGACAGCACGATCCTCATAGTTTCATGAAAATCGTACCATTGATGCAAAAGTTGTTAGTAGGGGAGACACACATACAGACAGGACCATTTCATAATGCTTCCTTTGGAAACCAGCCTCTGTTGCCTAGTGGTTGAGGTTTATCACAATGTTTTATGCATTGTAATGTATCAGTTATAGAAAAACAGTCACGCATAGCCGTTATGCACAAAGATTTTATTCCTCTTCATCACGCTTGTAATTCCGCAAATATTCTTATTCAAGGGAAATTATTAGGTCTCAATTGGTAAAATGGTTTTTTGACTAATTTTAAGAAGCTCCTACTTGCCATTCCGCGTTTGACTTAAAAAGCTGTTGTATATTTGCATTTAGTTACTCGCGTTTTATTTTTTGGGGTAATTTATTAACTACATGTTCTTTGAAAGAGATATCTGTAGCTCTTCATGAACTTGACCTGTTTGACCAATTTTTAGGGCTTTGAGATTTTTATTTTCACTTTTTTTACGCATCGACCGGGCTCGTGGTGCAATCCTAAGTAATTATAAGTCGAGATAAATAAAACATCTTTATATTTACTCGAAACTCATCCGGCTGGTGGATGGCAGAGGGTGCGATGAACCAAAACGTCCCTAAGAATTCTAACTTTTGAGGTTGTCTGTTCTATTATGATCCTTGATGGTCCCTTGGTAGGGATACGAAAAAAGTATCGATACTTTACTCATATCAGTAATTGCCTTTCGATACCAAGTACTTTTGTACTCGATTCTTTTCTTTCGATTTTCTAGTGACATCGGTACTTTCGGCCCGATACTTTTGTGGTATCGATACTTTTCATTCGATACATCATATGATTACGGTATCGATATTTTCGTTTCGATATCGTATCCCTATCCCTTGGAAATAAATAAATCTCGATATGGTTCTCTTGAAAAATTGGTGTCACGTATTTAATCATCAAATTCGTATCCATGTACAATTTATTGCATAAAACATAGTTCGGCAACTTACGGCTCACGAGCCACATTCGGCCCCTGGAAGCGCTTTATGCGTCCCGCGAAACTGGAATGAAAAAGCGATCGGGAAAATTTTACATTGTGAATTTCTTAATTTTCAGTGAAGTCATAGTCTCAAAACCTTTTCTGGTGAAGTTTTAACGCTAGTAAACGATGCAGACTTGATTTTCGCTTATACGAGACCACAGATAACTTCTGCTTTATTCACTCATTCGGTCCGTCGAGGCTTTATTGACTTCTAATGTGCCGTGCAGAAAGGGTTGCTTATCCCTGGTACAAAAGATTTTATTTAGAAAACATTGCGTCTGCATTCGGGGAATGGTTTTCTGTGTGTTTTTTACTTTCTACATATACGAAGTATAGAAAAAGTATTGTTTCATGAAAAAAATCGAATTCGGGATTTCAACGGAAATACACGTTTTGAGATCCCCTGAACACGTTTTGACTATTTTATCGATGATGTCTGGGGGTGTGTCTGTGACCGGAATTTAGTGAGCGCTCTAACTCAAAAACTAATAATCCGATCAGCATAAAATTTTATATTTAGCGTTTGTATTAGTAAATCAAGAACTTATTAGATTTTAGCTAAAATCGGTCGACCGGAGGTGGATGTTTATTCTTGTCATTTTTCCGGTTTTTTTACTTTTCTTCATATACGATTTATAGAGAGAGTATTCTTTTCATGAAAAATATCGATTTCGAGATTTCAACGGAAATGCATTTTTTAAGGTCCCCTGAACACTTTTTGACTATTTTCTCTATGGTGTCTGTGTGTCTGTCGGTCTGTATGTGATAGGATTTTGTGGGCGCTCTACTCTAACTCAAAAACTTACACTCATATCAATACCAAATACGAGGCGATCATTTTAAATGAGAACCCACAGAAAATTTAATAACTTCGAGTAAACGAGTGTTAGAGACGTGAAACTTAGAAGTAACAATCTTTGTTGTCTGCATGATGACGCCATTTGTCGACAGCCTGCGACACTACGAATGTGCATGCACAGTGCAAGCAATAAACAAACATGGCGTTCAATGCAGAGGTGCGAGGGTTTATGGCGGAACGTTACCTCAAGTCATAGTCGTTTAAAACTACTCAGGGTGATTTCTGTCGGCAATTTCGATGTTGTCAGGCACCAACAAAATCTATGATATGGGAGCTTGTGAAAATGTTCAGGGAGACTGGAAATGTGAGTGTTGTTAGTCGTGTTTACTCACCGACTGTTCTGACTGAGGGTCGTTTAACACAGGTTTGTGAGAGACTCTCACCAGATTTGTGGCCGTTAGACTTCTTTCTGTGGGATTTTATCAACGACAATACCTATAACAGCAATCAACGCAATCTGGATTAATTGAAAACCAACCAACATCATTTCCAACATCACACCCATCACGCTGCAGGCAGTGTCTTTAAACATGCTTCGTGCTCAGTTATGCATGCAACATGCTGGTGGTCATTTTGAACATTATTTGTGATGATGAAAGTATTGTCAGGCAATAAAGGTTGTTACTTCTAAATTTCATCTCTCTAGCACTCTTTTACTCGAAGTTATTAAAATTTTCATGGGTTCTCATTTAAAATCATCACCCTGTATTATATTTTGAAAGAGTACTATATAATGAAGAGCTGATTAGGTTTTGGCAACAATCGCTCAACCGGAAATGGAAATGTCTTGGTTTTTGACAAATAACTCTTTTGAATCTTCATAAAGGTAAATGTTGTTTATTATAATCTTCATAGATAATATTAGTCTCTATAACTTTTGTTTGAAACATTTTTTCGTTGAACCAATTGTCAAGGAAATATTCTTTTTGTTTTTTACGACCTGCTGATTCCCTCTGGCCTACGCGCAATGGGTATCTGAGAGGTAGTGCAATAGCTGGTCAGTTAAAAATTTTTAGAAAGAAAGGTGACTTCCCAATTAATTTTTAATTTAATATTTACTTTAATATTTGATGAATGTAAAATAGTACTGGATTAAAAGTCGTAGGGAATTTAATTTTCTACAACCTTTGTTCGAAAAATTTTCCCCTAAAATGCATTGTTGAAGAGATATTTTAAAAACTAAATTTTTTAGCTGCCATATCCACGCCATTTACCGGGACTATTCTAAACACTTTACGCTCCTTTTTATTTTCTTAATTGTAGGTGCTTCGGGGCATATCCAGTATCAGAAGGCTACGAGTTTAGTTTATTTCTGTTCGTTGTAAAGTCTTTAAATTTTTCTCGCAGTCCCTTAAAATATTTATTATCATTTAACCTATTTGGAATTTTTAGAAATATTACAGTTATGGAAACAGTCATTTGGTGGTCACATCAGATTTGTTTGTTTAAGCGAATCAGCCTATTGGGCTATTATCGGGAATGCTTTTCTACTCCGTGGAGCTATGCTTTGCGGTTTTATTTTGTCATTGCAAATTTATATTTTGAAAGGACCATTTCGTAATTATACTATTAAATTCTCTTTTTGAGAAATCGCAGCGAAGTTCATTATTTTGTAACATACGTAATTAGACGGACTTTGCGTTATTGTGTCCTAAACGATCTAGTCGTAAATGAGTATTAGCAGGAGCATGGACATGAAGTTAGCATACGTTTTGGGATATGAATCGTATATGACCTGCTCATTCTATAAGCCAGGGCAGCTCGACTTGGATGCTTTCCAGGGCACGCAAACTATCCCGCAGCATTAATGCTGCTTGCAAAACTTGAGCTGCTTGTTGAGTCTTAAGGTCACACCATCTTTGAGTCGTTTTAATAGTTACGAAAATGAAAAATTAATTAGGTAAATCATAAATATCATGATAATTTAATACTTTGTTTAGAATATTTGTACCTCGTTTTTATGTAGCTGCCGGGTGATATACAAAAACGTAAAAAAAGGGACTATGTTGTCTTTTAGTTATTGCTGCGTTCCATTTGGTTAGAAGGTAAAACATTAATTTTCTTGATCCAGAATTAAAATATCCTTTTCCCGAAATAAATTACGCTTCCATTGCGATCCCTAGGTTGATATTTATACCGTGCTCTAATAGATAATGGTACCAAGAAACCTCTCAGCTTGGGTTTCCCTTTTTGTCCAGCGGAAGCTTCTTGCAGGATTAAAATTAAATTTTTTCCTTTCTACTTTGCTTGCTCCATCCATCAGACCGAGGTGTGCTTTTTACGCTGGACGCATTTTGTTTTAAAACCTCTTTTTGATATAAAAAAACTCCTTTTTTGCGTGCTTTATTTACCTTCTTTTTACTACCATTGTTGCTTCTTGCCCCTTTCTAATTCTACTGAAAATACACGTCTTTAATAAATTTCATTCTCAGTTAAATAAAAGTTTCTCCTTTTCACTAATCCTTGTTGAGATCTTTATTTGATGAAAATATTTCAGGATTAATTCCTCTGATGTTTGTTTTCTGAGGATTCTTACGAATTCTTGTGGCAGTATTATTCGGCAAATTTTACTGCGTAGAGTCTACAGAAGTTGAGTATAATTCTTTTTAACGTTGATAAATAAATATCTTGTTGATGTTGTTATAATAATGAGCATAAAAGTGACAATCTTCATAGAATCCTTTAAACATTAAATATTATATTTAAAATTTTATTGAAAATTGCATTGTTTATACTTATAATTTGCCATCGCGGGAAACTCCACAAATTAATGCCTGAAATTTTAATTTTAAGTATCTTGTTTTTTATATTAAACATTTAATTTATCCCGTCATAGTTGTTATTTTTATCTTTACAAATACATTGACACGTACGAGCTAAAACCGAAGGCCCTGACCTTGAATAAACATCGTCAGACAAGCTACAGGAAGCTACTGCGTCGCAGTAGTTTCTTAAACATGCAGTAGAGAATTTTAGCCTATCATTTAAGCTTCAATTTACGCGGAGCGGGGAAACTTGTACGGGCAGTGAAGTTAGTTTTGCATGTATCCCTAATCAAGCAAGTGGGTCGTTTGTAATTCTAATTGCGTCCTAATTATTCTCTGCTTTCTACATCCGTTTCTTTTTCAGTGAGACGTCGAAAAACAGAAGATGTTGACTTAAACGAAGTGAAACTTAACGGTTTTCCTCTGCTAGAGGGGCGTTTAAAGAATTATCTCGTCTTCAATTTGCTTCTTACTCTATTTCTCCCATCGCCGAACGAATAGTTTAAAACTTTTAAGCGTGATGTTCTGAATAAAATGGTTTAAAATCAACAAAAAATATCTGCAGCCCGGATGTATTTATATGTGTGTGTGTGTTACGTTAAAGGTACGTAGTCGGGAAATGTGGACATTTACCACCAAGCTTGGTAAATGTAAGTTTAAGTTTCCAGAAATACGTATTATCTGTACATTTCCGGTAAATGTGGAAACAAGTAAGAATGAGAAATGCTCCACTTTAATAATTACGTTGATTTATAATAAAAACCATCGATGGTTCGGCTCCACTGGTATAATATATGAAGATGAACGCTTCCCAACCCGAGGGGGGAACACAATGAACGTGAGGAAGAACCAAAAACACTTCGACTAACTTACCCAACCCCGTGGGTCCGAGTAAAATTTGCCTTCATGTTCAAATTTAGTTTATTTGTGCACATTTACCACGAAATTTACACATTTACCGGACAACGCACATTTACCGTGCTTCTAAACTGCAATAGATGTTCGCGACGGCGCCGCCAAGTTGTGGCCTGTATTGTACGTTTATCCGCATTTACCAGTGTCTCTAGGTAAATGTGTACATTTCCCCAATCCAATCGGTAAAAGTATGTTATACTTACATTTACCGAGCTTGGTGATAAATGTGCACATTTACCGGTAAATGTACACATTTCCCGATTACGTACCCTTACCGTAACATATTCACGGACGCGGTTCCTCGTCCGGCAATTAAATCTAATTTGAACGGAGGGGTTTTCGGCAAGGGAGAGGGCGATCGTGTTTTGTCTTGACCTTCTCCACTCGGCGCTTTGGAGGTGTGGTATCGTTTTATTATTTTTTCCGTTCGCTGTGTGGGAATAAATTAAGAGGCCCATGTGCGGGCCGTGTGGGACTCCGAGAATGTGTGAGGAGGAGGGTCGGGAGCAGCGTAGGGGATAGAGGGAGTGAGGTGAGGGGAGATGATGGGCTTAACGTTAAAGAAAAGACCTCGGGCAGCAAAGGAAGCGTTGGTCGACTGCGCCCTCTACGCTCGCCTCGTCGAGATAACTGCCCGACCTTATTTCCCATCACCACCCTTTTCGAAAGCACCTGGGCCCGCAGCGGTTTATTTCTTTTTTCGTGCTCTTCTGGTGTGACTCGTCGGAAAGCTTCTTTGTGTTTGTGGCATCGCCTCCGTATTCGCGCGTTGCATAACCCCACCGCTCACGGTTAATTTTTGGTCAAAAAGTGTATTACCAGGATATTATGGCTTCCGAAGTTTTTTGCTTTTATGGCGAAATGAAATTACGTCGGAACACTTCCGTTGTCGCTTTTTTTACGATGGTGTTCGCTTGTAATTTTCCGTGTCTCAGAAAAAAGATGTTTTTATCGTTATATATTATAAAGGAGAGAGAGAGACTGAGTGTAGCGGACAAATGGCTATTTTTCCATATAGTATGGTCAATTTTCATTATTAGGGTTCAAGAGTAAGCTCTTAAAAATAAACAAATTAGGAAAGTGTACAGTAGAAATAGGCGCGTTTCGTGCGACGGAGTATTTGAAACATAACGATATACGTAGAACAAACGCACGCCATAAAACAGCAAAACACAATGACCCGATAATGTATCTCTCTCTACTAAAAATTCCTTCCCTTCCTTATGTTGGTGCATTAGTACACTTATTTACATAATTTTAGTGTCTAAATACTGCAAAGCGATATATCAGAAATTATGCCAGGGAAATATTAAATTTTCATTTACCGGTTATTTTGTAATCAGTTGTTATTTATCAAATAATCCAAAATAATTTAAAACATACCTCACTTGAGTTAAATAGTTGAAGGTTTACGTTTATGTTATTTACTTCGTTATAAATAATCCATTTCCTTCCGCTTAACAAATTCTCCATGCACACGTAATGATGTTAAACGTATTATAGCAGCTCTTATTTATTTATTTTACTGCGGAGATTGTTACGGTGTATGCGTGAATTTTTCTAAGTTCAAGGCGAATTACGACTCACTTGTTAGCGTTTTTCGTCAATTCTGAAAAGCACTATTATCTTCGTGATGTCCGTCTGTCCGTCCGCCCGTACGCATATATCAGGGAAGGATTGGCTGAACCGATTTCAACCAAATTTAGTACATAGAATATATACATCAATTAATGGCAAAAATGACATATTTGGACCAGATCGACTCAGCAGGGGTGTCACAGTTGCAAAGTTTAACTTTTCGGTAATTTTAAATTTGAAAGGAATTGGCTCAACCGATTCCAATGAAATTTTGTATGAAGGAGGCGTGTAACATAAACAAACCAAATCAAGGCGTTTATTTTAGGTATAGAGAGCATGGCTGCCACAATACATGTATTTATGAAAATGTATTTTATACGTATTTGTGTTGAAATGTCTTCATCAATTTCAACCAAATTTAATATTTATAATGCACACATATATAAAAAAACCATAATAGCATATTTAAACTGAATCAGCCAAACAGGAGTGCCACAATTACAAATTAAATTCTTTCACTTATTATAGAGTTGGAAGGAATTGGCTGAACGTATTTCAATTAAATTTTGTATATAAGATTTGTACAACATACCATATTGAAATCAAGATGTTTAAAGCGGAGCTAAAGAACAGAGCTACCACAGTAAAAAGTAAAATAATATTTCTTTTACGCGTAATTCTTGAAAAATGACGGCATGGATTTTAACCAAATATGATGTACATAATCTTCATATAAATAAATAATATAATTAAATTTTAACCGGGTCCACTAAACAGGACTACCACAATATCAAAGTTAGAATTTGTCTGTAACTATTAATTTTGAAGGTATTGGCTGAACGGATTTCAAAGAAATTTCGTTTGTAAGGCGAGTATATTATGGAAAAACGAAATGAACACGTTTAAAACGGATCTAAAAAGGAAAAGGAAAAATAATTTTCTGATTTCATAGCAAAAATACTTGTATACGATTATACTACGGCGAATTTGGCGAAAAACCTCTGTACCACGGGAAACCCGTGTACATGCCTACTTGTTCGGTTTTATTGAAAATGACTAGCCCTGTGAAGAAAATGTATTTAGCAATAATTATTTTATTTGACTAGTTCTACAAATTTTATTTTCAGATTTTTTCGATATGATTAATATTTTACGAGACGTGAGGAAAAGTTAGTTTTTTGTTTCCGTTAAAGTGGTACCCCTGATTCGGCAATGTGAATCATTTATGTCATTTTCGTGTTGCATTTAGACATAAGTCCTAAATACCAAATTTCATGAAAATCCGTTCTGTAAAAGCCGAGAAGGAACATTCGTACGGACGGACAGAACGATGCTAATAGGTGCTAACGTTGGAAAAGAAACGCGCCTAAAAAAATTGAAAATAGTAATTAATAGTCACTACCTAAAATCTACTTTCGGTGACTTACCACTGAAGACGGCTGTATTGTGACCGAAATGCACATCTGGTTTTTCAAAAGCTTAACTGATGATTCTTGAATTTATTTAGCCAAAAGATGAGCTCAAGAATTCTGTGGTGCAGTGGAATATTGGAAATTTTATGTAGAATCTGCATTGAAACCCCGTTTATCTGTGTTAATTTGGGCTGTAGTAGATATAGATAATGGGAAAACTCGGGCAATCTAAGAGATGAAATTTTGAAGGAAAACTAAAAAAATATCTTTTAAATGCCTTAAAAAGTTATTTATATAGTAAGCAAACGTAGCAGTCAACCGAATGAAGACTACTTCAAGACGAAATACTCAGTTCCTTATTGAATATCGAGATTCATGTTAGATGCTACTAACTTGCAATCATTAAAATGCCGAACTCATTGTATTTGGTATCCGACTGCTGTTTATGAAAGGGGATATACATCGATAAACTTACAAAGTGGCAAAAAAATTCGCGCATGAAAAAAGGTGGTCTAAACATGTTATAAGGGAAAGTTTTAACTTGCTGCAAAATTTCCGAATAATTCGAACCCTTATAATCTAGATTTTGCTGTATGTTATTAGCATGTTTTGGGAATTTATTTATTTATATACATCTTTACCAGCGGTGTATAAAATCATCCGAGGATTGACGTGAACTATTTGTGAGTAGCGATTACAATAGCAGCTAGATTAGTTCAGTGAAGTGATGAGCGCATATTAGAAAGCCATTTTTGACTACCTCGATTATGATAGTATACCTGTATATGAATCCTTTTCTTTTCCGCATAATCTCTTACGCCTATCAACGCTCTAGCTGAACATGCGTGCGGTTTGTTATAACTATTGATTTTTGTCATGACTTGTTTCAATAACCTGACTTCAGTATTCATATTATTATTCATAACTAAGGTCTTTACTTTCGCAATGTTAAACCGTGCTCACAATATTTAATCTTGATGCTAAGTTACATTCCTGTTAATTGTTCAGTCGATTTTTTTTGACGTGACGTCACGACATCCAAATTCCTCTCGTTGTTGTTAAAGAGTGCGAAACCTTATATGGCAACTTTTCATGAATATAATCTTTGCTAATTCCGATTTTCATTCTCCACTCTTCTTTCAGTGTCGATTTTCAGTCGTAACGTAATTTTTAGAGCCTTTCTAAACCGCCGTAAATATTTTCGCGTCGTAACGAAATCAAACTGGTTTTACGAGTCCCTTATGCGCTGTTTGTGAGCGCATCCGTCCTCTTTTGCATATTAACAGTCTCAGCTCGAAGCCAATGTCGAAATTTTGCCAGATTTTACGATCCATATAACTGTCAAACATCTCGTATCATGATAAACTTAAACTGCTCTCAAACTTTTTTTAATGCGACCTTTCTCTTACGTACTGCCACCCCCATTTAATGGCACATTAATCAACGGCTCCAGGATAAAAGTAAGCGCGGAAAGGGTTCGAATTTTTCGCATATTTTAGCCGAAATATATGATAAACTCCTCGTACCTTCAACTTATGTCTACTGTATATCGTTAACATTTTTATGTAAAAAAAGTTGCACGATTTAATTGTTGGTGCATTTTAGTTTTAAAATTTATCATGTACATTACGGAATGAGCTGCGTGGCTTAAAACTCTTCGGTTTAAAGAATAAAGGACCATGGTACGTTATGTACTGTTTTTTTCTGCCCTTAAAATGTAGTTGTGTGCGAGATCTACTGTATAACATATACAGAGTTGGCCACGACTTCGCGTACATCCATATTTGTAATGAAATTCGAAAATTGAAAATAAATATTCTTTTATTATAAAAGAACACATTGAATAAATATTTGATTCATAGAAAATTCGAGTTATGGACGATCGAATTATCGAGGTTTGACTCTATTTTCCGCTTACATTTTCAGTGATAAGACAGATTCGTAAATTGGAGCTCTATGTTGAAAAAACTGGTTGGGAAGAATGATAAACCTCTTTACTTATTGAGGTTTTTTGTTTTAACAAAAAATGAACGTTTCTCTCGAGTTTTATGCTAAAATGAGGACGTAATTCGCGATTCGCGTGATAATCTATTTTAATTTTATGCAACAAGTCATTATTTATCTCGAATTTCGGTCTCAAGGCTGCATTCCTATTTTTTTTAGTTTTTTTTTTGCTGGAGAAATGTGTTAAAAATTCTAGAGATATTAATTTTAACGCGTATAATTTATTTTCTGTCCGATACGTAGTGTGTTTCGTATTTGCACACTTTCTCGAGCATTTTCAGTCGCATGTCCTTAAGTTTCGCATGCACACATCCTCGTCTTATATTATGGTTATTGTGTCGTTTACTCTTTCCACTCGCTTAATCTTGATCTTGTGAGGGAAAGAAATAAATGGATAAGGCCGGAATAAACCTTTCCTTAACGCCTCGTGGAGAAGGAGTTTATGTTCCCCAGAAGCATTGTGGCAAGATTTAAAATTTCGTCTCTTTACATGAAAATGATTAACCAGTTACATCTGTTTTCATCGACGTAGACATTCATATTTGGCGATATTTTTTGCGCATAGTATCTTACAGTATATCAAATTGAAAACTATGGAATTCATTTTGAGAATAGTTTTAACTCTTGTTAATAATCGTCTAAAATTTTCGGTATTTATTAAACGTTATCTTAAAATATGGCGATGTGATGTAGATGAGGGGTTTGCAAAATGAGGCGCGTCCGCGAACTATTTTATAGTATATATATTTTACGTATGTATAACACAGTTGTGCCAAAACTACGGCCTGCGAGCTACATCCGGCCCTCAAAGTGTCTTTTTGCTTAATAATTAAAGGACACAATGTAACACAAGGTGAAAATAGAAAACTATAAAAACAATATATTTTGTCTTTATTCCCCTATACCCGTTTAATGCAAATCAAATTATATTCACCCTTTTGTTTCCTTAAATTATTCTCCAATTCTATTTTAGATTAGTTGTGGACCGCGAAAGGGGCAGAAGTGGGCTATGTATCTCGCGATGAGTATCGAAAAGGGTTGTGAACCTCGAACCGAAAAGTTTGAGCGCCACTGACTTAAGGCGATGGGCCATTCGGAATATAGTATTTGGATTTAATTATACATTTACTTATACGTATCTTAGTTATTTGAGGTTTGACGCATGAGCTGTGGTTTTTTATCAAACCTCTTGTTATATATGCGTTTATTGCTCATGGGTATTCATGTCTTGTTACCCTTGGCGGTGGGGAGAAATCAGTGCAAGAATCGCTCATTCATGTTTGTCATGTTGGCGATAAGACAGACCTTAATTGGTCACGTATTCTTTTCATTCATATATTTGTTTACTAGGTTTACCTGTGTTTTTATTTTTACATCCATCAAACTTTCCATGTATTGCGGAAATGAGATATTTAACAAGAAGTCCAAACCGGGACTAGTGCAGGCTGGTTTCCCAAAGTTGACGTCCCGAATTGATTACTTATTATGACAGGGAATGTTTCAGTATGTGTTAGTCATTCCAAGGAATTCTCATACCATAAATACCACGTGCAATTCATAGTTTATCAATGATAGAGATAATTGGAAAACAAATTAATAGAGCATTATCAGGTTTAAAATACTAAAAGCAATGCCAACATCTTTCTGGCATTTTGTTTTGCATGTATTTGTTTAAATAAACGAATTTAATAATGTCACTGTTCACACGTTATTATGTATGGACCAACTGTCCATTGCTGAAGAGTAGTCGAGCAGAAAAGAAGACAAGTGAAGATATAAAAATGAATTTTTATAACCAACTTTTATATAGTTAATACTTTAATATGAATAAACTCAATAATATAATTATGATAACCTTTCTGCTTGCATGGGCGTAAAAATTTTCAAAAGTGTCTACCAGCTCTTGAGTTATGTGGAGGTCTCTCTATTTAAACTTTAATCTTATTACAGCTGTGAGAATGGTAGACAGAAGTAGAGAACTCAGTCACAAACGTAAGAATGTTTGGTTTATAAATAGTAAGAAGTTTGATAGTATCTTGTGTTTCATTAATGAAAATACTGAGTTATCCATTCGTATTGCTTAAAATCAACGAAAATATACAGCTAGTTCAGAGTAATTCAGCTTTAGATACTAGTAGGAGTGAAATTGTTGAATATTTCATATTTTAGTCACCTAACTTAAATGACAAAAAAATATATCGTTCTTTTCCTAACATCACATCTACCATCCATATAAAACACTGTATAAATATAGTTATCTGAATAATTGCTAAGCTACAGCACAACACTTTAAAATGTTTCATTTAAATTTGTTCAAATTAACATCCATTACAACAGTATTACCTATCTTAAATACTGAAAAATGAAATATGATACTTAAATGTGAGGGCTTTTAGAAAAAAGCAAGAATAACTGGTCTTAAAGTATTATAATTAGAAAATATTTCATCCAAACTAAAAAATAAGCCAAGTGAACAGTTTCAAGGAATAACATTATGTTCATGGCACACACTACATAAATGTAGTCATCTACGGTAGTGTTCAAATGCATTTTCAATGTGAACTATTCTGAGAAGATCACATTAATGATTATTAATAGCATTGCAATACGAATGTGATTATAATGTAATAATAATAAAATGCATGTATAAGGCAATATTATAAGAGGAGCGATAAGAATTTAATAATAATAATAAAATTCATCAAAAGCTTACATGTACCTTGATTTTCCAGACCTAATTATTAATGAAACTCATAGGGAAAAGTTCTTAGAATAATCTTAAATGAATAAAAAAAAAGTTTTTAAGATAAATAAAAACTTACTATCAATAATAATTACGATAAATAAAAACCTACAATTATTAGCAGAAATAACTCTTCAAAAAACGTAGGAATGCTAGTGTCAATACAAATCCACATTAAAATAAATTTCTCGTACACCATAAACAATTACAACAGTTTGTTTAATCTCGTTGCTATGATTGACGCTTGTCTATCTTCCCACGCAAATTCAAATACACATTTATCGCAGCGCCAACGTAAGGATCTGGTGGCCGAGGTGACTAAATCACTCGCTAAGTTTTAGTTGAAATTCAAGAAAATACGATCAATTATCAAAATTCTGTAATAAGAATTAGAACCTACGTTCTTTCCCTTTAGAACAGTACAAACCTCGCTCCGATATCACAATTTATAGGTATTTTAATGTGTTAAAGGAAACATCTCTGCACGGTGGATTTGAGACTTCCTATGTAAAACAAATAGGAAAAAACGTTCCTGGAATCGATCCCTAGGCTTCAATCTTCGCCAAATAAAATATAGCCCGAAGCATGAGCCTCATACCAAGTTTCTTGAAAATCGGTCCATTGTGCAAAAGTTGTTAGTAGGGGACACATACGCACATTTCATAAGGAAACCAGCCCAAAAATGAATAGTTGATGTCGCCTTATGGATCTAATTCAATTTCAAAATCGACTGTTACAGAAACGCGAATGAGTACGGGTAACTTACGGCTTAAAGGCTAATCTGTTTATGTCTTAAGGTGTCTTGTATGACATTTAACAGAACATCAGTAAAATCAAGGGAACGGCTTTTTAACAAACAGACTAGCTGTTTCATAGCTAAAGGACTTCTCTAGATAATCTAGAAGACCATCAATGTAGTCGAGAAATTGTCAACGACAATGGCATTTTACGGTGTAGGCTGGTTGTAAATGTTGTATATATCGATCAATTCTGAGAAGAAGCAATTTCGTTTTCCGAGTGCTGTGTCGAGTTTCGTTTGGCGTCACCAGACATTTGTTTGAAGAAGATTGTTCTGTCCTTCATTTGTCTTCTGCCGATTTTATCCAGTTTCTTGTTTGCATTATATATGTTACAACGGCCTCTCTTCTTGTCTGCGGTAGGGGTTTAATTGCTTCTCCGTCGGTTAAAGCGTAAACCGCATTAATTATCTCACGTTCCATAGTCGCGGCTAAATTACCCCGTCTAGCTTTTCCACCCGTGGAAAGTGGTTTTGCGGAGTATCGCATGCATTACCCACTTGGTGGGTTTCCATGGAGTTCCCCAGGGCATCATCCCGGGGTTAGGCGAATCGTAAATTGGCAACTGATTAGAGAGAGGGCTAGAGAAGAGGGGGCAGGGGAAAATGTTCTGTATTCATGACAGGTCACTACTACATATGAGGTAGATGGGAGGGGAGGGACTTTTGTGTGTTTAAGTTGAAGGAATATTGAAAGGAAGGAAGCCATGGTGGGACCATAAATGGATCTCCGTCGTTCCACGCCCCTGCTTATATTCGCGCTGCGTGCTTCTTTTTTATGCCGCGATTTCCAAACCCGGCCTAGAAAAACTAGAAAGGGAAAGAGAAAAATCTTAAACCTTTGCGATCTATATTTAGGTTTTTGGTTCAGGGGAGGTATTTATGGCAATGGTGACCAAACTACGGTCCGCCGAGTGTCTTCATTGGGCCTTCCATGAGTTTAACAATTACAGTACTCATTGTAACATGAAGAGGAAATAGAAAATTATAGAAGTGTAGAATAATCAATAATATATTTTCTAAAGAAAATTCAAAGAGGAAATTTCTAAAAAATAATTTTGTCTTTAAATTTTTATTATGGGTCAAAACGACTGCTAAAACAGTCGAATAAAATATATTTTGTCTTTACCCCTCTATTCCCATAAAATATAAATATGTAAATCAGATAATACTGACAAACAACTTAATCTTTTAGTTTCCTAAAGTTATTCTTCAATTATTTTCTAATGGTTATATTGCTCTCGGAGATGGCGAAATGAGCTATGTGATCCGCAATGATTGCATAAATAATTTATATAACCCTCGAGCCGAGAAGTTCGGGCATCACTGATTTAGGATATTGAGTCGTTGATGGATTCATGTTTACGTCGAAAGGATGTTGACTGAGATATCGTAATTGTTAAATGTTGGGCATTTTGTCTCGTTGATCTCAATTTTTGATCGCAGCCATAGCATTTCAATCAAAATAATATCCTGTCAAAATATATGTTAATAAATTGAGATCACTGGTATGCCCAGTATTTCGTTTTTGCGCTATTTAATATTTATTACATCTTCTATATACATATGTTTTCTTAGCGCTGTATTCCAATACATTAAAATTATTACCCAGATAGCCGACAATGACGGATGGCAGGGGGTGTCGTTGCATCTCACCTAGACTCTATTTAAAGTCCTATCGCATCTGGAAACATTCCCTGTATTATATTTCGGTTTTGGTCATTAATTTCTTGTGCTCTGTGATCAACACTTAGGCTGCGTGCATGTCATTATTTATTACACGACACTGAAAATATCCGGTTTTAAATGAGGTAGAAACGAAATATGGACTCGGCTTGCGAATTTACGTTCTACAAAAAAGAGAGAATATTTCCACTTTCGCCGAGATATAGTAAATACGTTCCTACTAAGCCAAAATAAAAACTATGAAGAACGAGAAGCTTACGTATTTTTTACACTTCTACCGATAGAAAATTTATTTAACAGAAAGACTTCTCCAGATGTTTCCGCCTTTCAGGTGGAAGAGTCATCATCATCATAGGTAGTCTGTCCGTAGACAGGTCCGTGATTATTCTTGGTTAAACCTGGTTCTCCATATATTCCTATTTTCCGCTGTCCTCTTTATTTCTTGATAACTCTCTTTCCCTTTCAAATCGTCTATCAGCTGAAACCTTTTCCTACCTCTTTCCCTTTTCCCATCTAGTTTTCCTTCTAACACGTCTTTAATCATACTCTCTCTCCTCAGGTAATGTCCAACCCAGTTAGCCTTCCTCTTTCTGATAGTCTGTATAATCATTCGCTTCTCTCCTATTCTTCGTAGCACTTCATCGTTTTTCATCCTATCTGTCCATTTTATCTTCAGCATTCTCCTCCAAGTCCACATTTCAAAGCTTTCCAAGTATTTGATGTCATTTTTCCTTAGCGTCCATGTTTCTGCCCCATACAATGCTATACTCCATACGTAGCATTTTATCAACTTCTTGCGGATATCTTCCCTTATATTCCCTGTAAGTAGTTGTTTCTTTCTCCTGAAAGCCGCTTTTGCTTTTCCTATTCTAGTTTTGATCTCATCCGTACATTTTGCCTCTCGTGTTATGATACTTCCAAGGTATTTATATTCTGAAACTTGTTCTAATGGCTTTCCCCCAATAGTTATGTTCAGATTCTCTTCTTTACCCGATATTTGAATGACCTTGGATTTTTCTGTATTTATTTCCATACCGTATTTTCTACCTGTTATCACTAGTCTATTTATCATTTTTTGTAGCTCCTCTTCCTTTCTTGCTAGAAGTACTTGATCATCTGCGTATTTTACTGTTCTTATAATCCTTCCTCCTATTTTGAAATCCCCTGTGCCTTCTAAAGCTTCTTGCATTAGACTTTCTCCATATATATTGAATAGGGTTGGCGATAGGCAGCAGCCTTGTCTTACTCCTCTACCGATATTTATTCCGCAGGTGTCCACATTATCAAACCTGACCTTTACAACTTGATTCTCATATAGATTCCTAATCAGTCTCCTGTCTTTCCAGTCTACACCTATATCCTTTAATATCTTCATCAACTTTACCCAATTTACTCTATCAAAGGCCTTCTGCCAGTCTACGAAACATGCGCAGATATCTTGACTGTATTCTATTGCCCTTTCTGATATTATTCTAACTACTCCTATAGCATCTCTAGTTCCTCGTCCTTTTCTGAAACCGAATTGATCTTCCCCTATTATTTCTTCTGCCTTTTTCTCCAGCCTTTTATTAAGAATCCTCGTGATGATCTTCGATGTGTGTGACAGAAGGCTTATAGTTCTGTAATCTTTACACTGCATTGCCTTTGGCTTCTTCTTTAGAGGGATCATTGTTACTTCTAGGAAATCCTGAGGCCACTCTCCCGTGTCGTAAATCTTATTAATTAATTTCGTGATCGCTTTTAGTCCTTCTGATCCTATGACTTTAAGTATCTCAGCCGGTATTCCATCGCTGCCCATGGCTTTCCCCTTCTTTAGTTCCACTATCGCCTTTTCTACTTCGCTCTCCATAATACTTGGTCCTAAGTTGTCTTCTTCAATGTTTTCCTCATTTTCCAGTTCTATTTTTGCCGCTCCTGCCTGTTTGCTGTATAATTCCTTAATGTATTCTTCCCATACCTGTGCTACATCCTTTGTTTCTGAGACTATCTTCCCATCCGTATTCATAATTCCTTTACCACAAATTCCATTAGACTTCTTATCCTCTAATTCCAGTGCACTAGCGTACATCATATCGTACCGTCCTAACTTCTCCATTTTTTCTATTTCATCACATTTTCCTTTTATCCAATTTTCTCTAGCTTTATCTGTTACCCTTCTCAACTCATTGTTTATACGCCTATAGTTGGCTCTACCTTCTTCACTGTTTACGTTTTTCCATTTTCGTCTCTCATCCATTTTCTCCAGCATTTCCTTGGTGATCCATGGTTTTCTGATTTTCTTCTCTAGTTTTCCAATCTCTTTATCCAAGGTATCCTTGATACTGGTTTTAATTTCATTCCATTCTATATCGACGGTCTTCGGTTTGTTTTCCAACTTTCTTAGGTTATCTTCCAACTTCATGCTGACTACATCCTGCCTTTCTTTCAGTTTTTCTAGGTCCCAGGTCTGTCTTTCTCTTCTCGTTTTTCTTATTTGTTTGAGCTTTGTATTCACATCAAGTATTAGAAGGCTGTGATCTGAATCAATGTCCGCTCCTTGCAATGCCTTGGCGTTCTTTATGCTGTTCCTAAATCTTTGTTTTACAAGGATGTAATCTATTTGGCATCTCATTCTATCTCCTGGGCTTTTCCATGTGTATAACCTTCGTTTATGGTTTTTGAACCATGTATTAGTCACTACAAGGTCATTATTGATGCAGAATTCTACGAGTTTCTCCCCTCCTCGATTTCTCTTCCCAAGTCCGTATTGCCCGACAACCTTTTCTTCCTGTCCTTCTCCGACTATGCTGTTCCAATCTCCCATTATTATGCAGTTTACCTTTCCTCTTCCGTCTTCTTCGTAAATTTCATTAATTTGCTCATAGATCTCATCTATTTCTTCATCGTCATGAGCTGACGTTGGCATATATACCTGGATTATCAGCATGTCCACTGGGACTGCTTTTAGCTTTATTGCCATCAGTCTATCGTTCGTTGCTATTATCTTTGTCACGCTTTTCATCATATCTTTCCTAAGTACCAGAGCTACTCCCCTTTCCCCACTATTTCCTCCAGAATAAACTACTGTGAATTCTTCCGAGTCGAACTGTCCTTCTCCCTCCCATCTAGTTTCGCTTAGCCCTATAATGTCAACTCTATTTCTTCTCATTTCTTCTTTCAAGTTCTCTAGCTTTCCTGCCTTTCTCATAGTTCTTACGTTCCAAGTCCCTATTCGTAATTTACTTTCGACAAATGTTTTCCTCAAGGCAGTCCCCGCCCGGAGATCCGATTGGGGGACTATTTTACCTCCGGATTGTTTTACCTCGAGAGAACTCATATTGTCCAACCATATAATATAAAGAGTATTCTACTTTATTTACGAATTTTAATGGCGATGCTTTTCGTTGAGTGTGCACGTTAGTTTGTTTTTAACAGTTTTGCAGTTATACGCAGGTAGTTTCCTTAAATAGCGTTAATATTATTTGAAAGGACGTTTTTTCCAATATAATGTGTTTGCTTAATTTATTAAGATCTTTTTAGATTTAAAATGCGGTTTCATCGTACATTCATTTCTTTGCAATGTACATCTGCTCCTGGAAGAGACCGCGTAAAGGGATACCGTGCAGAGTGCGGTTGGTTTCTCTCTAGAAATACACGAGGTTAAATTTTATCGCTGTCTTGAGCTCAGCCTGCAACAATTTATTTACCTTTATATTCGAAATTGCTTCCTTTATCTTGTATCACTACCTCTGAGTCGTGCTGAAACACGATGCTTTTCAACGCCCAGAGAGCGTTTCAAAACTGAAGTGCTAAAGTGAAATTGATGTCCGTGCAACTCGAGGCATTTTTCTAACTGAAAATCGTCGTAACCCGATAACGTGCAATTCGAGGAGTAAATATATCGTAATTCTGCATATCCACAGTCTTTGAATTTAGTCAAAAATTTTATTAACCAGATCAGTTTAAGTATTCCGTAAAGTCGTATAGATACATACATACATAAATCCAGAAAACGTTTACTTATAATACTCATTGTTGGTATTTATGAGTTAATCGAACTATCCAGAATTGTATCTGGTTACGGATTGTTTAATATTGAAATGAGAATGAATTTTAGTTGGAGCTTAAAGGTGTTACTCGTATCATTTACTTGGAGTGTTTATGATACACAAGACACGGGGTATGAAATCGTCAGATGAAACGGCTGCACGGTTGTAAGATAAAACGCTTGGTTGTAATTTCAACGCAGTTGAAGTTTATGGTGTACTACTCGTAAAAATGCTCACTGGTTTATTCTTGCAGTGTAAAGCCAAATGTGTTCAATTAGGGAATGTATATAGTTTATGATTTTGCGACTGTGGCATGTTTTTTAGCATCCTGGAAATACAATTAAACGTATACCTTTACTCATGTGTTTCGTTTTGTCCATTTTTATTTCCTGCTCCATGCAACGTGGATATACAGATCGAGGAACTGCAAACAGTTTGCGATTATGCTTAAATAGTATGTTTCTAGACATTTTGACGTGATAACTCTTTCTGTTTAAGAATGAGATTACAGCAATATAAAGTTATGCATAACATTTCAGCCGAAATCATAATTTGAAAATTACTATTAAATGGATTTTTTAGGGATACTTGTGAGAATAAGATATGGAGAATTTATTTTCGGGATTTTCTTGTAACTGGGATGAATTTCGACTCACAACAGAGATACTGGATGTTTAAACCGAGATTTGATGACGGTGCTGGAATATATTTATGACAGTGCTTGTAAAAAAGGGTCGATCCACTTTAAAAAATTTTTTTTTGCTTTTTGCATATAATGCTAGGAAAGAGGTAGGAAGAAGGAAGGTATAGTTGAGACATTAAAAGAAGGAATTGGGTATGTAGAGAAAAATATCGGATAACACAGATTGAGTCGGATGTGCATAAAACCTACCGGAGTGGAGAATTATGATGAGTGAATGAATGTTTTGATGCTATACTTCATTAGATTGGTGTTCAGCACCTCTCTTGGTAATAAAGGTTTTTCGCCTTTTTTCTAAGATAAAATAATTTAAATTTATGATCTTGAATTATTAAGAATTAACTAACCTATCCTATAAAATTTTCTCAGCTTAGGTTGTGTTTTTTTTAAGTAAAGGAGTCGATGCATTTATTTGAGGACATCGACGTACTTATAAAAAGGAAGACCTGACTGGTGTAAAACTAGAAGAAATATTTGTCGGAGTATATCGAATTGCGCGAGGTCTCCACGGGAACTTTTTATGCAGACCTTTTCATAAGTTCGACTCTTCTTCTTCTTTCACCTACTTCGAGGTATTTTCTTTAAAAGTGAAGCTAACCTTGATCAAAGCCTAGAATAAGAGAAAGACAATCTTAGATAATATGCATGCGAAAATCGTATTTGGCCTTGTATCCTATGGGTGAGGTATTTAGCTGGCAATGATCTTCTCCTGGAAATAGCAATGTGAAGTTTGCGGCGAGGTGCCACGTAAGACCCACGCGATCCCAATGACCGCCAGCAATGACGAATTTGAATAATACGCGAGTTTCGCGGAAGGGAGCCGAACATCACGCATGGAGGAAAAATGGATTGAAGCGATTCTAGAAGTGATGGGGAATATAAAGGAGTGGAGTTGCAATATTTTAACTTGTGCTTGTAAGTATGTAGACTTAGAGTCCCAAGGAAAGGGTTTCCGTTTATAAGGTTAGGAGCGTTTGTTAGTGTCACGCTAACTCCCTCCGTTTAATCAGATTAGGTATTTTTGCACGCGGCGACGTAGCGAGCGGTAACGCGTTCACATTTATTTTCATATTCCGAGAAATTTCCTCGGAGTTCCGCATCTGTATCTGTGCGGATTTGATCAAGGCGTTGTGTTACTCGTGTATAACTCTTATGGGCCATAACTTTACATTTGGTTTGGCCAGATCGTGACAGAAATATTGCTTCCGATTTTTTGCGAACGATTGCTTTTCCGAGTTCCTGAGTGGAAAGCAAAATTTTCCACCATCGATCTGTTTTTCCGTTGTCATGGGTTTTTATTTTGAATGGAGGCTTAGCTAGCCCACCTTATGGTTAACGAAAATTGACAAGATGTATATCTCTAATAGTCTTAAATGACGTAGTAAAATCAGATGCGCATTTTGCTTTCAAATCAGTCGATTCCAATTAGAGTATTGTCGATGAATATTCACTGATGACGGCTGCTTTGTGACCGAAGTGGACATCTGGTTTTTCTAACCTCTTTATTGATATCGGGGAGGCTTATTCTCTCATTCAGCTTTTAATTTAGACGAAATTTTTCCAGCATTTACGTTTCATGAAATCTTTTACTTGCGGCAGAAGTTTTAACCAAATTAAAATTTTTAAATCAGTAAATAGTAAATTGATGAATTTTGCTTATTTTATAAAATAATAACTTCAGCCCATAATATTTTCGTTTTTTACAGGAATCTATTCCATTCGAGTCAATAAATGGAATTGTAACTCGCAGATTGCTTAAAAACAGTCGTTAAATTCCTTTTGCGGTGTTAACCGAGTGATGTCGTATTAATCGGAAAAACGTTCCTATTTATCAGGATCGCGTAACTTCTTATTTTACGTTGAAGATTCTAGCGGTAACATTTATTCCTCTTTTCCATTCCGTTACGAGTACGTAAAAAGAGAATCGCCAGGGTTGGTACTACTGTGCGTGGAACGTAGGAGAGGTAATCTCCTTTGAGGCGTATACAATTTTCTCCGAAGGAAGTCTCTCACGCCAATTCAAAGGAAACTCCGGATATGAATTCCCACGAAATGGCTTCCCCTTTCGCTGCTCTGGAAGGACGTTCGCGGTGGAAAAGCAGTGGCGGGGTGAGACGTTTTTCCGTCGATTTGGCGACTCTTAAAGTGGGCCAAGAACTGACATCCGTCCTTGGGAAATTTTATTTTTTATTTTGATTATAGGTCGCCGGTCTCGTTAGGGTGGGAGGGACTTTCCGTGCAGAATTATATCGATCCGCATAACCGTTTATCGTTATTTGAAGGTATGTTTGATAAATCTTGAAATATCATAACTCGCTGTAATCTAATAAAGCTCATCTCAACGTGACATTATGAATGCTTCTGATTTATCGGGTAACTTTTGAAAAAGTCTTAAAAACAGATTGTTGCCCATTATGGATAACATTAAAAAATATTCCCAGTTATGTTGTGGATTGATTCAACTAAGTTGATAATTACACGCATTTCTTGGTTCTTTCTCACAAGCATGTTAACATTACCTAGACATTGGGTGAAATATGCATTCTTGTTAGAAAATGTTTTCCATCGTGTTCCTCATATCAAGACTTCAGGAAGGTGAACTGTCGTTGCCGTTAAAATGCTTGCTAAATATATTTGTTTAGATATAATCGTTAAATAATTTTTACTGATATCATTCTAACCATACATGCGTTTCTGCGATTTTAAAATATAAAATGGCAGTGCTGGTGTAATATTTTGTTCACATTTACGATATATTTAATGACATACGAATGAATTATTTGCAATCAAAATGTATTAAATCCGACTCTGAAGGTTTTGTTTAAATACTATTAAATATTTCAGGATTTTCTTTAAATATTTACCTTGAGTAATGTTCTAATAGGATAAAATGTAACTCGTTAAAAAGCGCGTCGAAAATTGAAGGATCGGAAAAAAATATTTATTAATTTTGTCTCACGAAATACATAATTAATGCGGCGTTTTAAACTTTCACCTCCGATCTCTCAAAACGGAGGGTATTTCGATATTATCGGAACAGCCTGAATTAGCAGAATTAGAGGTTTACTTAAAAAAGGAGGGTTTTTCATAAAAATATTGCAACATGTTTAAAAACGGAGCGAACGTGACGGCGAGTGTGTTTTTCCCCGACCTTCTTGTTATATCCGTCTGAAGGTCGGTGTGCGGAATGAGGCCAAGGCAGCTGTGCTCTTGGCGGAGGGCCGTCGTCATGCGGGACGTGCACCGATGAGTGCATGTTCGATTGCGGCGGTTTGTTTTGAAGGGGCCTTAATATCGCCCCCATAAAGATCCGACCCGATTGGGGCTCCCTTACTGTCCTTTTTTGCCTCGCATATAAATATTGCTTCGTCGATGTGCAGTCCAATTCAGCATGAAATTGCGTCGACTTTGCTCTCGGTGTATGGGAATATTCTCTTTGAAAAATATAAATTTCCCGCGTTCACTTCGTTTTGGAAAGTTTCCTCAAAATGACGGCGTCTGTGATAGGGCTCTTAAATCGATTTCGCGTGATTTTGATGGTTTTTACTTTCTCCATACGTAGTATAGGGGAAAGTATTGTTTTCATGAAAAAAATCGACTTCGAGATTTCAACGGAAATACACGTTTTGAGGTCCCCTGAACACGTTTTGACCATTTTCTCGATGATGTCTGTGTGTGTTTCAATGAGTGTATGTGACAGCTTTTTTGTGGGTGCTCGAACTCAAAAACTATTAATCAGGTCAATGCGAAATTTTATATTTAACATTTTTATAAAAGTCGCAAGAGCTTTTGTTGAAAATCGGTCAACCGGAAGTGGGTGTTTATACTTGTCACATCCGCTATTTTCAAATATTTGCTTTAATATTTGATAAATGTAAAAATGTACAGAATAAATATTTTAGGAAATTTGATTTTCTACAATCCTTGTTTGAAACATTTTCCCATACAATGCATTGTTTAAGGGATATTTTAAAAACTAATTTTAGCTGCCGCCACCTACCGGCGACTATTGTTCACAATTGACGCTTAGTTACGTCTTTGTAACACTCCTTTTTATTTTCTTAATTGTTGGAGCTTTGTGGCTATATCCAATATCAGAAAGCAATGGTTTGAGTTTATTTCTGTTCATTGTAAAGTCTAAAATTTTTTCGGTTTCTTAAAATATTTATTATTATGTAACCTATTTAGAATTTTTAGAAATATTACAGGTATGGAGAAAGTCATGTGGTGGCCACATCATATTTTTTATTAGTACGTATGTATTCGAAAGAAAAACTTGTTTTTTGATCTTTGCATGCGCTCAATTATTTGGGAAACTCTTATATAGAATATATTTTTGGAAAAATGTTATTGTATTATTAGATACGTTTTAAGCATTGTATAACCTTCTTAAGTTTCGTATTGCAATGGCATGGTTGATCTTATTAATTTGTACCACATTGAACTTAACACATACACATTAAAAGATACTTGAACTTTCTTCATAGTGCAGAATGTCCGGTCAAGCATGATTCCCGCGTCATTTTCATTTTGCAAGTTTGCCGTCCAATCGTAAACTAGTTTTACTATACCTTAAAAAAACTGCGTCATTGTTCTTAGACCGGTTTTATGCCAACCGCATTTTATATGCGCGGCTACGGGGTCGTCCAGAATGCATTATGGGAGGTACATATTTGGGAAAATACGTAAGATTAACGAGACGAAGTTTGTCATTCGAGTTTTTATTTGTGGTCAAAAAACCCTTTCAGACTCGGAGTATATAACCTATATAGGACCTATACGCTCACAGCGGTTTTTCCAATTTCTATATTAAAGTTAACCAAATAACTTTTTAAAACCCTTTTTTGCACGACTGCTTTCTTATCCTTTTGAATCCCTATGGTCTCCTTTGTCATTTGGTCCATGAAAGTTTTGCGTATTCCCCAAAATGTAAGTGGCTCCTGGCGCTACATTTAATTCGCGCCTGAAATGCATGGTATGGTATATCTTTAAATGACAAGCTTGCCTCTTCGATGTCGCCACACCTCGTTTATTCGGTGCTCAATAGCTTGGGTCTTCCCTCCCGACAAATACCCATCATACATCCTTCGCAGCTGTCGCGCGAAAGGTCTTAGTTCGCGATAACGCCACTCCTACAGGCGGCGGCGTTTGAAAGGTTTCCCTCCGCTGTGCGCGCGTGTTCAGAAGTATCAACCGAGGCCTCTGGTCTCATCTCCATCAAAGCTGACCCCAATTCCGCAAAACTGACGGCTCGTGCCCTTGGCCGAGCTCATTAGCATGCCGCATAAAGGCGGAGGTGCAGGATTACTTAAGAAAATCCCCATAAAATACATCGCCCTCCATTAAATCTCACGCGTTTTTCTTTTATGACGAAGTGCGTTTATTTCCAAAGCTTCGCCAGCATGGGTTGCAGATAGATGGCCGAAATATAGTAAAGTGCATTAAAAAATATTGTGAAAAAATGTCACAACTTTCGTGAAAATCTTTACGGTCGGAGTTGTGAGTTTCCGGACTTTATGGTGTGCTTTCGTCGATGTGCGTTTAGGAATCCTCCGATTTTACGGACATCTGATTTACGAACTTGCGATCTTACGAACAATAAGTTTTTCACCACGAATTTGACTTACGACCTCAAAACTCGATCTTACGAGCTTTTGCTCGACCTCAGAAACTTCATATAATGCCATATTTTGGAAATAAAATGGGTAAGAATTCATTTCCGAAATTTATATATACTATACCTATATAGGTACAAACCCAGTACATTATTTGCGTATGTACATATTTATTTCTGTAAAATTACCGTGTCATAACTGCATATATTTGGTTGTTAGTAAAGGCTTAATTGGAGATTTATCGTACCCTAATTTTGTTTGAGCATCTAGCACATCGCTATTAGAACCGAAAAATTTCAGAAAAATGTACATTTAAAATAGATAGATAAATCAGTACCTACTGCACTCTTTAGAGATCGCAAAAAATGAATTTTACTTTTCCATTTCATTGCACATGCAACGTATTACATAAGAACCCCTTTTTTTACTGCTTGCTGATTCCCTCTTGCCTACGCACGATGGGTATCTAAGAGTTAGTGCAATGAATAGCTGGTCAGTTTAAAAAAATTAGGAAGAAAGGAATTACTTTCTTTCTCCAGATTCAAGAAGCCCTTTTGACGGTCATCACCAATTAGACTTTCATCATCCGGGCGAACCACATCGGGTTCATTTGTCCCTTTAACACGAAACGTATGGGAAAATTACGATTTACGAACTACTTTTCAGGACCGCATGGTGTGTGTGTGTGTGTGAATTATTTGCCACTTCTTACAAAACCTTCATTTTCGCCCGCTTCACAAAAGGAAATTTTAACCCATGAATCATATATTAATTGAGAATGTACCATTTGATAATTTGTTCTCTTTAAAAAAAACTTTGAAGACTATAACTTCGATTCATTCCACGTCTTATATTTTATGTATCTATCGTTGTCTCGGTAACAACGATCGTTCATGTGGCAGAAAACTTAAACGCGCATTACCACGCTGGGATCCGAATCCAATAACTCGTTATTGAAGCCAGCTAACTTTGCAATAGGTACAGGAATTCGTTACATGCTTGTAGAGTGTCATCGTCTGTGACGTTGACGTACTGAAGTGATAATGAATAGTTTATCTGAGCCAGGATTGGTCAATCTTTTCTACATTGCGGCCGCATTAATGGTAGCGAATCCTTCGGGGGGCCGCATTGGAAGTTACCATTGCTTTGGCAGGACGAATTAGACTTGAAACCTTAATTTACCTATAGGTTCTGTGGTATTATAAAAGTGAATATCAAGACTAATTTTGGTTTATAGGATTGAAGTTTCAATAATAATTGTTTTATTATCGTAATTTGAATTTAAGTAAAATATGAATTGTTGCGTTCAATTTTACGAATCCCTTTTTCTTCAAAGCAGCGCAAGCCGCATAAATGCTCTTGGGGGCCGCATCCGGCCTTTCGGCCGGGGATTGTCCATTCCTGGTATAAACCTATCTCAATCAAAACGTAGTTTTCCTCGGTTGAAATTCTTTGATCATTCTTTATCATTGATTCCATGATAGGAGTTTCCGATGTCGTTTTTTATATAGAAACGGTGGGTTGTGCGCGGTTATTCGAGCCCGGATGGAAGTTTTTAGGCGCGTTTCGCTTCCAGCATAAGCGCCTATTAGCTTCGGTTTGCCAGTCCGTCTGTCCGTCCGTCCACATGTTCGTTCTTGACCTCTACCGGACGGATTTTCATGAGATTTGAAATTAAGGACTTACAGTCAAAGTCAATAAGAGAAACACCAAAACGAATCACGTAAGACAATTAGGGGTATCACTTTACTGGTGACAAAAAATGAACTTTACGTTATATCTCGTAAATTATTCGTCATAACAAAATAATTTTAAAATAAAACTCGTAGAACTAGTGGCATGGAGTATTCCATTTCCTACACATTTTTATCGTAGGAGTAGCAATTATCAAGAAAATCGGACAAGAATGTCGTAATTTGCATTGACCTTAGAAAATTTCTTGCATAGCTATCTAATTGTTGTCAACGAAAACAATCTTATTGGTTAGTGAGATAAATAAAATCTGCTATAATTACGAAAATACGTGGAATTTCGTTACGTGTGCGTGCAGCTTTTTTTAAGCGAAGGGAAATGCACTATCTACGACGAAGAAAAGATCACAATGGTAAATATTAGAATACTTAACTAAGATGAAGTCCAATTGATTAGAAAATAGAGGGGCAAATAAAGATTTAATATTTCCCTGGTGTCATTTCTGATATATAGTTTTGCAGTATTTAGTCATTAAAATTACGGAAATACGTTTATTAATGCATTAGCTTAGTTGGAGAAGAAATTTTTATTAGAAGGAGAGAAAATCGGTTCTTGGTGTTTAGTTGTTTTAAAGTGTGCCTTCGTTCAAATTATATCCTTTAGTTTCAAATACTCTATCGCACGAAACGCGCCTATTTGTGATACACTGTACACTTTTCTGACTTGTTTTAAATATAATTAAGTCGTTTGTTTTTACAGATTTGCGTTGTGACTGTTTTTTAAATCGAGGTTGAAGATTAAAAGAAAATACCTTAACCACGGCCGCACGTTCTTCGCCTCCTATTTCTTTAATCCTTCCGAAATTCTGAAGCGATAAATCGCTCGGGTTGATGTCATTTCTTCCGCGTGTCGTGTGGGTGTCGTCAGAGCCCACAAGTGGGTGGAATCGTATCGCTACGCCAATCCCATTACGCGGACAAGAATTCGCCCACACCCTCCCACACCCAAACACGCGGGGCGAAACGTTCACCTCCAGCAGACCATTCAAACACGTCAAAAGGACGAAGTAAACACGACGCGAGGGCATTAAGCCAGCTCTCGCTGAGGTGGGTGGGGAGTGAGGGGGCGGAGGGGGGGAGGGGGTGGGTGGGGAGGGGGAAGCTACGGTGCTTTGACACGGCTTCGTCGTGTCCCTTGTGAACCGGCAGGGATGCGCTCGCGTGCCATACGCCTTAATAACCGTCCTTATCGACGGCCGTCCAAGTCACGGGTCGTGAAAGCTTTTCATCCTCTGGATCCCGACCCTTGAATGCAAATTCCGAACGCGTGTTCTACGGAAATGTGGGTGTATTTATGGCTAACCAATCTCTTGGATTATTATAGCCGTAGCTCCTTCCACACCGAACACACAAGGGAGGAGGGAAACCCGGTGCCGGCATTAGCCTACTCTTAACGAAGAGCGCCAAGGGGACCAACGGCTTAACGCCCCTTCTCTGACTTTGCGCGGTCTCCTCAAACCACACAAACAGGGAGGGAGGCGATCTTGGAAAAAAGGCTACTTTCGCAGGGTTCGTGCCCGCTGCCCTTTCGAGCAGCAGGCAAGTAGCAGCCAAGTAGCAGCCAGCGTCCTAATCACTACACCACCGGAACCCCAGTTCTACGGAAAGGCTATTTTTTTTGCTTCGTCGTATGCGAAGTGCGCTAGGGTCTCATAATAGCCCGGATTCTTGTAACGAGGATTGGCTACAACGCGCTTGTTAAATACCAAAAACTCAGATAACGCGGATTACGATACGTATCAGCGCGGTATGATCGGAGTCAGAATGTGGGATTCCGGATTGCAAAGGGAGGAAGAGGCGGTTGGAGGGTCCGAGTGTTTCGTTGATAATTTAGAGCGATGGTTCCCTAACTAGGACCCGCGGGCTACATTTGGCCCACCGAGTGTCTTCATCCTGACCGCCGTTAGTTTTACAATTAAACGACACAATACAGCATAAAATGATAATAGTAAATCATAAAAGCAACATTTCATCTTTACCCTTACATTATGGATAAATTTTTTAAACAAATGAGATAATGCTGATCCACGACTAAACCCTTTGGTTTCCTTAAAATATTCTACAACTCTATTTTCGACTGTATGTGGCCCGCGAAAGGGTCGGAAGTAGGCTTTGCGGCCCGAGACGAGCGTAGAAACGAGTTATGTGGCCCACGAGCCGATAGGTTTTGGCACTACTGAGTTAGATAATCAACAAAAACACTTTGTTAATAGGTAAATGCGCATTAAATAGGTTTGAGAATTTTGGCTGTGAAGGAGGGTGCTTGAAGGGGTATGGAACGCAACCCTCCTTTCTCTATGCTAGACTAGGTTCACATAACACGAATTCGCATTTTCTAAGTTTTTAGCAGTTTAAAAAAACCGCTTATTCGTTCGATTTGTCCGTCTGTCTGTCTTGCGCGCTAACTCATAAACGAAAGCAAATAGAGACATTTTTTGCCATCCAATTCAGCATTGTCTCATTTGAAAAAAAAATCCGCCATTTACTATCTGCTTCAGTAATTCTTTCCTAGCTTGTCTTATCATCTTTCCATGGGAAATGTACCATTATATCCGTGTTTCAAATCTATGCCTCGGAGGTTGCATCGCGTTTAAGATTTAAGTTTTCCAGCGTTTTGAGGCGAATGAGACAGTTGTTGTACAAATTAAATCATGCTGAAGTACTTATTTAATAGGTTTGTCTTCATAAAATTAGGAAACGTTCAAGTTCAAGATCCTTAGTTAATTGGTGGTTTCAGTTACATCGGTTGTGTGAGTAATTTCTATATTTTGCTGTTAAATTTAATTCAAATGCGCGATTACGGTGGTTTGTTCGATGCTATTTTTAAACGAATTCCTGAAGCAGTGTGAGACAGTAGTTTGAAGTACGCTATGAGCTTAAGTTATCCGTAACTAAGAGAGAATATACGGTTTGATGAGTTCATTAGAGCTTACTTCAGTATTTCGAAATGTTATTGTAGCCAAATTACTAGGGATATCTGGTAAATTCTTTTTGAATTAAATGCCTCTTATCAATATATAAATATTCTGATGATTGGATTTTCCAAGTAGTTCATAGATTTTCCGCTAAATTGTTCCATATCCGGAAAATTCAAAAATTTGAATGGCATTGTAGTCAAACTAGTAAAGACATTTGAAATTTTCTTTTTGAATTAGATAGCTCTTACCAATGTATGGTGTTTACAATGATTGGATTTTACAAGTAGTCCACATATTTTCCGCTAAGTGGCTTCAAATTCTGAAAATTCAAAACTTTGTAAATGGTATTGTAGCCAAACCACTCAAGCTAGAGGAGTGAACCCTGAGAAAAGGATATCTTATCTGTTTTTATTACTTTCTCCATATATAGGGGAAAGTATTGTATTCATAAAAAAATCGACTTCGAGATTTCAACGGAAATACACGTTTTGAGGTCCCCTGAACACGTTTTGAACATTTTCTCGATGATGTCTGTGTGTGCGCGTGTATATGATTGCTTTTTGTGGGTGTTCGAACTCAAAAACTATTAATCAGGTCAACACGAAATTTTTTATTTTACATTTTTATAAAAGTCACAAGAACTGATTAGTTTTTTATAATAATCGGTCAATCGGAAGTGGATGTTTGCTCTTGTCACATCCGTTATTTTGAAATATTTGCTTTGATATTTGATAAATGTAAAAATGTATCGGAATAAAAGTTGTAGGAAATTTAATTTTCTACAACCTTTGTTTGGAACATTTTTCCATATAATGTATTGTTTAAGAGATATCTTATATTTTTAGCTCCCACCACCACGCCACCTACCTACGACTATTGTTAACAATTGACGCTTATTTACGTCTAAGTAACGCTCCTTTTTCTTTTCTTAATTGCTGGAGCTTTGTGGCTATATCCAATATTAGAAGGCTATGGTTTGAGTTTATTTCCGTTCTTTGTCAAGTCTAAAATTTTCTCGCAGTTTCTTAAAATATTTATTATTATCTAACCTATTTGGAATTTTTAGAAATATTACAGATATGGAGATAGTCTTGTGGTGGCCACATCAGATTTTTAATTTTCAGTACCGAATGCTTAACATTGTGTTAATGTGATTCAACAATGCAGCTTGTATCTAGTGCAGGGGTCACCAAACTTTTTACTGAAAGGGTCACATGAGGCTTCATGGTCCACTGTGCGGGCCACATTCGGCATTTCAAATGACTGATCGGGCCGTGTGAAAATTTCAAAGAGCAAGTTTTGAGAATTTTTTTAGATTCTGTAATATGCAATTCGCTTATATTAAAAGTAGATTTCACACAAGCACTCGGAAAATGTCGTTTAGATATCATAAATGATATCTAATGAATACTCTTGCTGATAAGGCGGGCCGGATCAAATCACTGCGCGGGCCGTGCATTTGGGGACCCCTGATCTAGTGGAATGTAATGTGGATTCCAGAAAGAAAGTTGACTCATTATCCTAAAACTCTTATGTATATTTTAATTAAAAATAGGATTCTTTTGTAAAATTCTTTCTTGCTAAATAATGACTGTATTTGAGGAATATATCCGATGTTCGTATCCTTTTCATATTATGAAATTTTCTAAAGGTTTCATTTCGCAGCATCCAAATCTACAATATATGTATAATCTTTTTGGTGCTTCTTTCGATGCGCCTTTTTGTATCATGTTCGTATATCGGTCATTTTTTTAATTCCTGTTGATTTTCCTCTTTGGACTGGACCATATACATTCTTCCCTCCTCGTGGGTTTACATTTTCCTCCTCCGTCCTATCAACTATTTCCTCTCCATTAAAAACCACTTATCTCACATCCCATCGTTTCTCCTTCCCGCAATCCTGCGAGCGTTACTCTTTCGCCATCGACCTTCGTGAAGGTCTTCGTTCGCTGCGCCACAGCGGTAAAATTTCAAACTGCTACGAGTGCCTAGGTTCAAGAGGTTGAGGGATTGGTGGTGAGTCGGCGCCACTAGTCCATGAAGTGAAATTTTAGCCTCTGTATGTTACCTTTCATGATGACTATTTTGTCAATAACTGAAATTCTTGATTTTTGAGATATAGAATTTTATGAATAAACACCTTGGACATGACCTTTGGTTTTCTTAAAAATATATTCACCATTAGTAAATTGGATTTTAAAGGTGAAGAATTGTTAAGAATAGTGAGTTGATACATTTCTGTGCAATAAAAAAGAATTTTTGTAGCGTTAACCAGATTTTATTTGTATGACTTCTATCACATACTAATTACAGTTTGTATCAGCATTAACTTGTTATTATTGTCCTTTAACGCTACAGCTTATTTATGATATGTTTTGTTGGGCATCCTCGCTTATTGAATTTTTAATTTGAAAATGAATAGTATTGCTTGACCTTGTTATGTATAAAAAAAGCGTTTTGCGTGGTGGATATTAGTGGGATATGTACACATTAAAACAATCAGTATATTATTTTATTTTGAAGATAATGTTTGATCATATCCCATAATTTACAATCGTTATCTTAAAAATTTTCAATACTAACGAAAATCTTGAAAGATGGGATGCTCCCCTCGCAACCAGCAGCGCCGCTGTGTAGAACAGCTGTACTGCACGTAAGATCGGGTCGATTGCGGATTCGCAGTAGTTTCCCAGTTGTCCATAGGTGTCATGGCGATGTGCTTTAGAAATTTGCTGAATCTAGAACATTTTCTATTTGTTATATATCATTGAATAAATTTTATTTTAGAAAATATCAGATGTGGTTTTTATATAAATTTAAATATATTCTTCTACATGCACTCTTCAATTAAAGTAAATCTCGTTAGAAATCTTTGAGCATAATAACATTTATATTGTTTATAACTTACTCCATTGCTGACTACATAATCTATCATGTAAAATCATCACGTTGGAATCTTTACGGTACCTTTTAATTTGCTCTCAGTTTGCATGGAATTTGCCTTGCATTTATATGAGCACAAAGGATTAGGATTGACTTCATTCATTCAGTTTATGTTTAAAATGCACTGTGTCTGTGGATTTTTTCGTTAAGTAGATGACTGGACGCAGATGTAAGTAAACTGGGTGGCTTCCCAGGATCCCATATCAATTGGGAGGCATTATGGTCAGCTTGCTCTGTACGTTTTTCATATTCTTATAAAATGCATTACAGCCATGGACTGGGTGTATCTGTGTCTAGGACTTGTGAAGGGGTTTTATATTTATCTGTAGAGTTAGAATGCCGTTGGAAATACTATACTGCAAGAGTGATGGGTCTATTCTTGTGGTCCATCTTCTTATTATCATTCACTCGGAGGGTAAATATCGGTTTTTATTATTTTAATTTTCATTCCGGTTAAAATCGGGTACGTTACAGATTTTTCGAGGTTTTAAGAAAAAGTTCAATCTTTGGTAATTTTCGGGTTTTATTATTTTGTAATTCGGACAAAATTATTTTTATCAAAATAGTACAAGTAAACATTTATACAACCAAAAAATCGTTTTGGAGCCACCTAAAATGCAATATTTAAATGAATATCACAAGCTTCGGTCAAGTTATAATGAGTGAAGAGTTACTGTTGTCTGATAACTCTTTACAGAAGGTATCCGTTTAAATCATTCGACGGTTAACACCGATAATTTTATTTTAAGCGACGGTTCTTATCCACTTGACTGTGCGTGACGGTCATACTCGTCATGAAGACAGTGCAAACCATTTGAGCGTGACGGTTATATTCGTCATCAAGGTTTTTTCATCTTTCTCTATGGTCGTGACGAGCTATTTGGTCATGAATTGTATTCCTTGGTCCTTTAGGTTCACATTCATTCAGATGGCGGTTAGACCAAATTTGCCGAGATGAAGACCCTTAGTCGCGAAACCCTAAACGTGTTGTGTGAGGTTGCCTATATGCACCGCCCGGTCGGCAATTCTTAGTTGTGTATTGAAATCTATTTCGCACGAACATCTGAACTCGAAGATCTGGAATATTTTATTCTTTGACACATCTGTTTTTTTTTACCAATTGTGTTTCTTTGACACATCTGGTTTATCATGCCTAATAAATATTTCCCACTACCTCTTACAGAAACGTTATTTTTGAGAGGCGCTTTTTTATAGAAAGATAAGTTTTCCTGTGAGGTTTGTAGTACCAGCATTGAGAGTTACCACGTTAGCATTGGGAAATTTCAGTACACATTTTCTATTTGTTTTTCTGAAAAAACTGCGATAAATTTCGGTCCCTCTAATAGTGAATATCGTGAAATGGCTTCGACAAGTAAACGGTCAAAGATTTTAGACGAAGATATTTCCGATATTTTAGAAGAAAGTGATGGAGAATTCAGTGACGATGTGTACATAAATACTGACATTAGCGATATTGAATCCGACTCAGAAACTTTGGTTGAAAAGTTATTAAAAGTTTGATTTTTAGCGAATTAATTGTTAATAATAAAGTGTCATTTTACGTATTTCGATACGTTATTGTAAATTGGTTGAATTATTTGTGGGATACCTAGACTGTCTGTTTGTAAGTGAATGCATCATATTAAGGACTTTTGTTTTTAATTAATTACATTGTTTTATTCTTCGTCTTCGTTATAAACTTTTCTTCTAATTTCGTCGCAGTTGAACTCTGTTCACTGCCAAGGCAGGTTCTCCCCTGAAGATGCCCACTTAGTGGGCGAAATGCATAGGGCTTATCCTATAATTTTTGGCTGAAGGAGTTTTCTACCACTGTTCTCATAGTTTTATTGTTACTTCATATCTTTTGTTATAAATAATTGTTTTCTCTCTTTTTCCTCAATACCAAATAGCATATTGACCACTACTTTGTAATTGATTCGTTTGAAAACATTAAGAAAAACTTGGGTTCAAAAAGTATTAAAAATGTAATTGTTTAAAAATATAATTGTCAATAACAAATTGTGAATTGATGAATTTTTAATGCGTTATTCTAACTTGATTAAATTCTTTGCGGGAAACCTAGACTTTCTATTTACAAGTGGATACTTATATTTAGTATAAGTACGAATTTTATGCTAAAACCAACTTTTACTGCTACTTAGCTCCTTTGATTGTTAAATATTGCTTATCGTAAAGACAAATTCATTAGTGATTTTAATTTATTCTACTAGAAAATTATGAGAAGTTTTGATTCAAACTATTTTGGCATATTTTTAATTGTTAATAACAATTTATTAACTACAAACTGTTATGAACAAATTATTTTTTAATGACATATAGTTACTTTAGGAATTTTAAATACCTTATTGCAAATTGAAAAATTCCTTTATATATGAAAAAAGAAAAGTATGGTAAGAGGTAAAATAACAAAAATTCATTTCAGTCCCCACTCCCCAACTGGAATGCACTTCTGGTCTCTTGCTTCCCCCAGTCAAGTTTTTGAAAATCTTAAATTGCCAATTTCATTTACAACAGAATGAAGGAAGACTGTCTTGTAGATGCTGATAAAACTGATTCAGATTGGACTAACCGCTACTGGCCTATTTCCATTATTCACTGTTAAAATTGTACAGATTTAATTTCTTTATTTGCTAATTGAGCTTTTGGTGTTTGTATACAAATTTATGGGCATATCAATAATTTTAGTGTCTTAGTTGGTCCATAGATGGCGGTAGTTAGCAGTTCCCTTGCGAGTTCAGGCGCGGCGATAATGCGTGAAATGATCATGGCAGCAATAATTTTTCTTCGTTGAGTCGTTGAAATAATTTCATTTCTTCGGATTTGAAAACAACTATTAGGCCAATTCGGAACCTATTCATGTTTTATTGACTGGAAGAATAAATTTCTTAAATTTTAACCCCAACGCGTTTAAATCCCGAGATCTTATCTCGATTTAACTATTTTTAAATTGCAAAGAATATTCTGCACTCATTCACATGTTAATCAAATGGATAATAATAAACTATACTTTAATCGAATCCATGCCTTCATCATAGATCAGTGGTAACCAATGGCGCATGCGCTACGTTTGGCGCATGCGCCTCTCAGGTGTGGCGCTGGAAGCTATTTGAACCAGTGGTGCGCAAACATTTTTATTCGCATGCCACACAGACACGACTAAATTTTGGATGTGCCCCGCATTTTATTAAAAACATACTATCAATATGTAGACAATTTAAGTACTTATGGTACATTCTAAAGCCATCTTTTTCGCCTTTCGATAATTATCTTTTTCCATAACGATTCAACGGTTAGGTAAGGCGATGGGTTAATAAAATTCAAAAGTGAAAATTGTTTGGGGGCTCCACGGGTCGCCTGAAATTGAGTCGCGGGCCACGGGTTGCGCTCCAATGATTTAAACGATCATTTCATTTTTCCGCTGATGAAATATACTCGTATCTGGGATTTGAAAGAACGATCTCAAAACTTTATTGTTTACGTCGATTAGTTTTTGAATTTTGAATGAATGAATGAATGAATGGGTTCGAAAGTGATGAATTTAGTGGGCGAGAGATTGCAAGGAAACCTTGTCACGTCCGATGGCTCGGGTGCCCGAAAGTTCCCCCCGACACATCAAAAGTATCGCCCTCCTTATTATCCTCCCACCATTGTTTACTCATCATGGATCGACATCTGAAAATCAGTCACTTTGTCGCCTTGTGAGAAATTTCCACATGTGTCGATTTGCAAGACCATACGCGTCTGAACAAGTTTTCTCATCCATGTCACTTATCAAAATTAATGAACGTTCACGACTCACTGACTCTTATCTAGAAAATTGCTGCCACCTGCAACAAAAAAATTACTACCCGATATAGACAAGTTGGCGGATTTGAAATTACACCAGAGGTCGCATTAAAGGCAGGATTTATTTTTATCATATCCTTATATTCACTTATTGCACGAAAAAATGGCGCACGATAGGGCATTGGGCCCCACTGTCACGCGTGGCTATCCGTTTGAAACCGAAAGGATTCGCGCGGAATACCTAGCGAAAAGTTCTCCTAAATATAACAGACCGTTGTTATGGATTTCGCATTGATTCATAAAATCTTGCGCATGCATTGATATTGTTTTTTATTATAATCGGTATTGAAGTTATCAATATTGTGTATTTTCTTTAAGCTGGTGATAGCTTATCGTCAATTTCAAAATATAATGCCGTGTATTTCGCTGCAACATTCCATCTTTGCCTACCCTATTCTTCCTTTGAAAACTATCACCAACTTAATGCTTCACGTAATTACGCTGGAAAAAACTCTTAATTTACGCCATTGTGAATCAATAAGTCTCCTCTAAGCCATCTCCGCATGCTGCACTCTATTTACTGACTCTCATTGGCATGATTCCTCAAAAGCAAAAACGTGCTAATATGATCACGCAGTCCTTTCGTCTTTCTGTAGACATTCAACTTAAAAAAAGAGATATTTGGATAATTCCCTTTAAACTAAATGCCGCTTATCTATCTACGAATTTTCTACCGATTGCATTTTCCAAGTAGTTCATAGATTTTCCGCTACGTGGCTGCAAAGTTGGAAAATGCACTTTTTGAAATGGTATTCTAGCCAAAGTACTATAGCTAGAGGAGTGAATGTTTCACTGATGGCATGACCTAATGACGAACTACACTTCAACAAGGAAGTTTCCCCCCTTGTAGAGAATCTTCAAAAAATTTAAGAAAACGTGCTTCGACCTCATGCTTTAGCAAGGGTATCTTACTTGTTTTAAAATGTCTTCACTTGAAGTATTTAACAAGTAACTTCTTACATTTAAAAATGTCTGAATCATGTTAAGGTGACATTGCCTGTTCTAAGGAAAAAATTACGTGTAAACGCATCCTCCACGGCAGGTGTTCCCTACATTGTGCTCTTCCTTTGATGCTGAATATGGCGCACCGCTAATTAAATGTGTTCAGTCATCTTCTTTCGCGGCGTATTAAATAAAATGAGTGACAATTTTGCCGTAGGTTTCGTTATCTTTATAATCATTCCTATTTTTTGGGAGGTATAGTCTTGCTCGGTCGATATTCGTGGAAATAACGTCAGATTGGAAAGGTTGGGAATGTCTTCTCTACGAAGAAGTAATAATTAGTCAGGGTAGGATTAACTCCTTGGCTAATACGATAATTATAGGCCTCAGGCCATACTTCAGACTTTCCATCCACGTTGAAGTAACAGCCGAGCAAAGGTAGCGTTCCCCCTCTACTAAATAATTAGGATTAGGCCCATCATAACCTTTGTCTGATCTTAGTGTTGCTTGGAGTGTGAAATTAACCAACAATTTAGCCTCTTCCTTTATAAAGATATTCGAAGCTCTTAAAGTTATTATTTTCCGCTGGATCTTTTCTTTCATGAGATCTTAATTCTAGATATCGTTAAATATAAATGAATAACAGGAATATAACCAAACGAATTGTTTAACTCGCTCTATTGATGTCGTCTCGTTGACGGTCAAGGTATCTTCTTTTGCCTTAAAACATTTGAGTTATCCATATGCGGGATTAAACCTCAAAGTAACCGTGTCCTTCAGTAGTAGTTCGTCGATTGCTGATTCTTGATAGAATACCCGCAAGGTTTGGTTAACCATATTATAGCCAAAGGTGTTATCTTCGTTCGAAATATTTTTGAAGTTTTGGAAGATACAATCGCATGCACTTTTAGAGAAGATTCGTCGATATGCAGTGTTTCCAAACACGTAGCAGAAAAAAATATCTAAATGTCAATCAGTCGAATAAATATGGATGAATTATTAAGGATTAAGCTATATTTTTTCTAAAAGTCCATGCGATGCGAATATCGATGGTTTTCTCATTAATATGGCTTATGGGAATCTTTATATCCCTTTCATTTCTTCTCCCGTGAACTCTTGTGTGTCTCCGAGGTAGTTTCCTCGACTTGTTAAAGGTCAGAATCTCTCATTCCTCTCCTTCTTCTTGATGTTTCCCTTAGCTTATTATTCGGTATGCCAATTATGCACGGATGCCATACACTTCCGCCCCCATTGCACCCTCGATGCACGGGGACGCATGTCAGCCATCATATCCTCTTGGGGCTTTGATATAAGTTTCGTAGTGTGCGTGTGTATATACACAGATGCGCAGCACAGCACGGAAGCATATGCGTCCATCATTTTCGCGGATGGGAAGCCTACCTCCCCCTCCATCCGCCTACTCTTCCCTATAGCCCCCACCTTTCTTCCCCTTCTCCCCCCTCCACTTCAACACTTCGCCTCCCCTCCGCCGCCATCCATCGCAAAAGCGACCCACTCAGTAGCCTCCGCATCGCCGGCTAAACCCTCTCATTCACCCCCACCCCCCAGTCTGCGCCTCTTCGAAAGAGCCGTAAATGTGAAAGGTTACGAGGGTAACCCCAGCCTGTTTTTTTTTTCACCATCTCAATTCTCCCGGCAGAGTCCTTCCACCACCTCTCTCGCTCTCTTTCTCCCTCTACATTTCTCTTTTCACGTCTCTCTGCCTTCTCTTTATCTACATTTCTCTGTTTCTTTCTCTCTATCCCTCTCGGTCTACTTTTCTCTTTCTGTCACACTTTCTACTTTTCTCTCATTACCTTTCCCTCTCTCTCTGTCTCTTTACCTTTATTTCTCTCTCACTCTCTCCACCTTTCTCTCGCTCTCTCTTTCTATCTCTCTACCTTTCTTTCTCACGCTTTCTCTCTCTTTCACACACTCTTTCTCTTTCTACCTTTTCTCTCTCTCTCACTTTCTCCCTCTCCACCTTTCTCTCACTTTTTCTCATTCTCTTCCTCTCTCACTCTCTTTTTCTCAATCTTCCTCTCACTCTTCCTTTCACTCTTCCTTACACTCTTCCTCTCACTTTTCCTCTCACTCTTTCTCTCACTCTTTCTCTCTCCACCTTTCTCTCACTTTTCTCATTTTCTTTTCCTCTCTTTTTCTCTTCCTCTCACTCGTCCTCTGACTCTTTCTCTCACTTTCTCTTTCTCCACCTTTCTCTAACTTTTTCTCATTCTCTTCCTCTCTCTATTTTTCTCTTCCTCTCACTCTTTCTTTCTCTCCACCTTTCTCTCACTTTTTCTCATTCTCTTTTTCTCTCACTCATTCTCTCTCTCTCTCTCACTCTCTCTCTCACACACACACTCTCTCTCTCTAGATTTATCTTTTTCTCACACTCTCTCACACACTTTCTCTTCTTCTCACTCTCTCCACCTTTCTCTCACTCTTACTTTGTCTTTCATTCTCACTGTCTCTCTCTCTTTCTCTACATTTCTCTTTCATTCTTTCTCTCTGCCTTTCCCTATCTCACTTTCTCTTTCTCACTTTCTCTTTCTCTCTACCTTTTTCTCTCTTTCGCTTTCTCTTCCTCCACCTTTCTCTCTCAACCTTTCATTCTCTCTCACTCATTCTTTCTCACTCATTTTTTCTCACTCTTTATTTCTCTCTCTTTCGCTACATTTCTATTTCTCTATTCGTTTCGCACTCTTTCTCTCTCTCACTTTCCCTTTCTCTTTACCTTTCTCCCTCTACCTCTCGTTCTCTCTCTCTCGTTCTTTCTCTCTCTCTCTCTCTAATCATTCCCGCCCTCTGACCCTTCTTTTTTCGTTGCCCTGGAAACAAAGCGCTCCACTCTCCCGGCCGTGATGAGGCGTCGTGTTCTCTCCTTGCCCTTCCAAACTATTTCTCCCGCCTACGTCCCTTCGTCTCTCTCTCTCTCTCACCCACTCATCTTTTTGCGTGGGTTCTTCCCTAGGTTGCCGGGTTCCTCCGGTTGTGTTTCTGGATGTGGTGCCCAACAGGTGGATCCAAAGACGAAACACAAAGGCACCGTTGTGAAATGATTACGTACGATCGAATCGAGAGATTGCCTTAGATTCTTTGATATAATTTACATAAATTAATTTAAATACAGTGCCATAAAAATATTAGGGAAAACAGATGCGCATTTCGGCAGCAAAGCACCCGAGATCATCGGTGCCTCATCGAACGTCATCATCATATTTAATGTACGTTGCGATAGGTTTTTGGTTCTCCCAACCCAACCTTTCCCCTCATCTTCTCACACCCATTCCCTTCTTTTAATGCATCTGCAATATCTTTCTTCTTCTACCTCTTCTCCTCTTTCCCAGCGCCCTCCCTTAAATGACTTCCTACAGAAGACCTTTCAAAATTTGACCCGCCCATTTCTTGTCTTTTCTTTATTGCTCTATGGCTCACCGATAGCAGTTTCGAATAAAGAGTTAAGAATTATTGGGTTCTGCGATTCTTGAATCACCGCTGATGACGGCTTTTTTGTAGCAAAAATTCGCCGGTGCCCATCCATCCATGTTCCTGTGTTCAATCCATTTTAGTATTTCATCTGTTTTTGGTATATTCTGGTCTATTGTAGAAGGAAGACCTCCACCAGTTAATTACTGTTAAGGCGGCTTGACAGTATATCGACTGAATTTTCCGGTATAATTCCTCAATCATCCTCATTCCCGTCTCTCTCTTATAATTTCCAGATAGTTTTGCATATGGAAGCGCGATGGAATCATTTTTATACCAAACCTTGAGGGAAACTGCGACTAAATTTTTTAAGATTCACCTCTTCTTTGGAACATTGCGTTTCGTTAGAACTTTTACTAGTTGATCAGTTTCTGAAAATTTGAACAGGAAACTTTCAAATGTCTGCAACAGTATTTATATCTTTAGTAATTTATATGTCATCTTTGTTTTATTTTTAACAATGATCTTGTTTTATTTATGTTAGTTTCCTTTACTGTCGTGCAATTTGAATTCACTTTAATCTGGAACTAAGATTCTCCTCCTTACTCCATCTCTTTCCTACATTTTTGTTATCTTTATTTATAACATTTATTTCTATCGATCGCGCATTGTTGCGATCGTGACCGTTATTATCGAAACGAGAATTTTCATCGTCGCGCTTTCGACCTGGCCATTTTTTTCTCAGTAATTGTTTGTGTAACGCAGCGGTTGGACTTAAAACATTTCCCTGGTCACCCATGGCATTTAGATCAAAGGGCGTGGTCCAGACGAAGAGTAGTATTTATCCCGGTAAGCCAATCAAAATGGAGTATCGTTTGAAGATACGCTGTTTGAGGAGAGCATTTTCCCGAAAAATTCAAAAGATCATTTTCCCTAAAAATTGTTAAAAATGATAGAGTGGAATGGGAGGGGTCGTGCATAAAACCAATCGAAAAACGTGGCATGTGTTCACTAGATTTTTTCTTTTTTCAATTTCAAGTTTCTTTTAGTAAATGTTTCTTAAGTTGAAAATATTGACAAGTTTTTCTTTTCATTTAAATTAATTATGGTTTAGCTGCTTAGGACACCGTTGCATTTATCGCGGCGATACGTTTTCGCGAAACTGATATTGTCCTTCGCATTCGATGGCCAAATCCGTGGGGTATTAATTTCATTCGGATTTGGACGTAACAATAATAGTGTGGATTTCTAGCTGCAAGTGGGTGTGTGTATCTTTATTGTTATGCTCAAATGTCCCGGGATGACCTTTTTGGTTTTCATATCAATTTTTGACATACTTTAGGCAGTGTCAGTATGCCCGCGGTGTGATACAGCGTCTCTTTAATTTTCCGTTAGGACTTTCGGGCTCCTAGAGTAACTTTTATGATGTCATTTTTAGTATACTATAAAAGAAAAAGCATATTTTGCTTTCGCTTTTGACACGTATTCTATTTTTGGAGAAAGGAATTTTAATTCATCGACAATAGATTTTTTACTGTCCTTCACTCTTTAACGGCATGTTTTTTTTGCGTTTTTCATAGCTTTCCATTTTATGGTATTTCTCGGCATACCCTTTCGTTCACTCCGTTTCACTGAAGCTGCGCACGTGTAACGTTGGGTGCTCGTAACAAAACTCACCTCTAAAAAAATCTTAATTTAGTTGAAAGGAGTATCTAAGGAACGGTGGAGGCACTAACCAGCATTATTTCCCATCCCTCCGTCTCGGCACGTGTACGCAAATTCCCCACGCGTTTGAGCCTCGTGTCGCGCGTGGGATTCGAGTCTCGGATCGAACTTTTGCGGCTTCCTACGCCCACATGCGTCGCTTATACAAATATATACATTCGTCCGCCTTCCCACGCAGTTGAGACCGCCATCTGCTCTCAACCCAAATGATTGATTTAATGAGAAAGGGAGCGATTTCCCTTGATATCTTCTAGTTTCGTATCGGTGAAGTCGCAGTTTCGAAGTGTTTGTTGACTTGTATCTCCCTCTCTCTGTGTGGCTCTCTCTTTCTCCCCACCCCTTCCCTCTCTCACACCTCTCTCTCCTCTCCCCACCTCTCTCTCCTCTCCCCACCTCTCTCTCCTCTCCCCACCTCTCTCTCCTCTCCCCACCCTCTCTCCATCCCCTCTCCCTCTCAATACAATATTTATTTTCTGTCCTTTTTGCTACTATCAACGAAATATGTCACAACATTAGCCAGAAAATGAAACACCATTTCGGCTACCCAGCATTCGGTGCCATTTGTGATTCTTCCGGTAGCAGATTCTGGTAATTCTTTTCGCCACGTGTGACCTTGAAATATTACAGGTTATGATCTACGCCACTGATGACGGCCGCTTTGTCTCCGAAATGTCTTTATAATCTTTTATAGCTATGAGGAAGGGGGGAGGCATATAGTGTCATATTGACTTTAGCCATAATCTGCAACGTATGTAAGCTCGATAATTGTTTATGAATTCTTGATTTTACGTTTGCCTTTCGCCTCTCTTTTTGTCTTTCTCTTCCACCGTCTGCTTTTCTGTCTCTCTCCTTGTCACTTTCACTTTCTTTCACCTCCGTGTACTTTCTCTCTTGTCCATATCTTTCTCCTAGTTTCTCTTAAAATATTTTCCTTTGATTTTCTTCTTTTTTCTCTACATGCACCTCTCTTTTCTTTATGACATTTTTCTGTGTCGTCCATATCCCATCTCCGCATCCATTATATTGGAGTCGAGTCTCGATAACTCGAATGTTTGTTACTCGAATTTTGCTTGTCGAAGTTGTTCTCCTTCATTTCGCTAACCTCAACGGATGACAGAAAAAGTTCGACTTATCGAAACTTCGAGTTATATATTTTCGTTTTAACGTATGTATATGAATGCGAGAGAGAGAGAGAGGGAGAGAGAGAGAAATGTCCGCTTCGACTCATCAAAAATTCGAGTTGTAGAAGGTCGATGGTTCGTTGTGACGAAGTTCTATGATACGAACTTTTTCCGTCTTTCCTTGACGTTCGGGTTATAGAGGTCCGACGTATTTTTGTTTCTTTTACGAAATCAATCTTTCTTGAAACGAAAACGGTTCGTTATTAAAATTAAGTACCAGTTTTTTCTGCCGCTGAGGCCGGACACTTTGTCGCGATTCAAGGACGATTCGCTGGAACAATAAGCCGTCCTAAGCGGTCGATCGTTTTAGCATCGAGTTCTAATCGGACCCAACGGTGGCCGTATCGAAAAAACGTTTCTCCGATTGCTTTTCGATTCGATTTAACCCTTGAGACGATCTCGATAATCCCCTCTTGAATTGGGTCTATCGTCAATGAGACTTGAAGTGCGTGTTGGGCCACGCAGGCGTTTCCCGTCTGCGGGAGTTACTTTCGAGTTTCCGCTTCATCCTTCTCTCTCTCTCCTCCCTCCCTTCCTCCTCCCTGCCTCTCTCTTCCTATCTCCCTCTCGAATTCTATCCCACCCTTTAACCTTCCCACCTTTGCCCTTTCGACCTTTGCCATTTTCAGGCTCCCCGCTTATACGCCCTGCGTACAGGGCTTCCAATCTTCATTTCTCCTCTAGCGAAGCCGCGGAAAAGCCGCTCTTTCGCGGAGTGGGGTCCATCATCGCCATTGGAAAAAAAGGTGTCGCGAATAAACTATATTCTAGAATTTTTGCGGCGCGTGTATATTTTTAAAAAATTTTCGCTCGGATCCTTTTCTTCGGACCCTCTCGCCGCGATTCTCGTCCCCTCGAAGGAATTTAGATTTTTTTTGGCGTGGCGGAATTTCATTTTATTTACATATGCCGGGTTAGAGTGGCCTGTCGGGTTGTGTGTTGCAAAAAGTCACATATCGTAGAGGGATGGGGAGTGAATGGAGGATTTAATTAATCTCTTTTAGGGTTTGTTTCTCCGGTGAAATACTATTGTGATAATTGTATATGCCATTTGGAAAATTGTAAAAAGTTCATGAAAGTAATCTTGAAAGATTCCTCTATGCTAATTTATGTGTGCAGGCACGTTTATGCATAGGCGCTGTACATACGACTAAAGTGACAACACTGAGCTCAATTTTATTGATGACAACGTACATCAGCGTTCATTAAACTAGATTTGGGATTCCACGATTTTTCAAAATAACCTGCTATCACAATGAGAAGCATATATTTTATGTAAAATTTGAGTGCTATATGAGAGATATTAGGAGAAACTACCTTTAGAAAAAATTGAAGTTTTATTTGCTCATCCTTTCGCGTCAAAGGACGACTGTATCCGAAAAGCTTCCAAGGCTATTGATTATTTTTATATTATATAGCTTAACGGTTACTACCTACTGGAGTATGAAATGATCCATTTACTCTTACTTTAACTAGGTAGGCTATAAATTTCTCCATTCCTTTCAATTTAAGTATAGAAATACTCTAAGAAATATCAACCTTACCCAGCGGTTTTCAAACATTACAAAGCCGCGCCCCCCTCACCTAAGAAAATTATCTTTGCGCTTACCTTCTTTACCGTGTTCAATTACAGTTCATAAACATTATCTACTGGACATAGAATTACCATTAATAAAAACATCTTAAGGAAAAACACAGACGCAAACGATACGTTCTAGCCAATTGAAGGCTAGAATTTGGCCACTGCATATGGTAGGTCTCAAGATTAGGATGGTAAAACGGCCAGTAAATATATGAGAAATCCTTTGCCCCCCCCCCCAACCTATCCATCACGCCCCCCAAGATGGGCGCGCCCCACAATTTGGAAACCACTGACCCAACCTAAACCACCCGAGGCAAACAAATCTCCATAAATTACTCGTACTTTAGCGCAATATGGTGTTTTGAGGGTATTTAATCTTTGATAAATGATACTTCAACTCATATATTTTTAAAATTTATTTATTTTCATTAGCTCTTAACCGGCACATCACACACGGCCTTTTAAAAGGGGCTTTGTAAACTGCAAGAAAGACAATGACAGATATCGATGCCAAAAGCAGAATTTGAACTTGCTACCTTAGCAATGACATGCTCTACTAAGGCCAGCGATCACTATATTTTGTAATGAAATTTCATGTTTTATGTTAAGAAAACGGTGTTATTCAGTTTTATATAGCATACATAAAGTATACTATTTTACCTGAAGAATTTTTCACTTAAAGAATTGTTGAGTATTTGATCCACCACGCTGCCATCATGATAACGCTTAATTTTTAATACTTAACCAGATACCAGTAATTCCACTTTCAGCGTAATTATGTAAACAACAGAATAACTGGTTAAAATCTCTAGCAGGATCATGATTCAGTAATTGAACTGTATTCATTCGATCATCTGTGGAATACCAAGATAGTAAATTCATTAACGAAACTCGATAGCGAGACGGTAACAAATAGTACTATGTACGTATTGCGTGCGTGTGTTGAGGTTTATTTGTGTGCGTTCTATTGTGTGATTATTTTAGATGCTGGATTATAACTAGGCCGAACAGCACTCAGCAGTTTCGATTGCAGCTACGCGATGTTTGCGAACAAATACGGTCAGTTTGCTCGTGTCCGATAATCACTGCGCTTAGGCGCTTGAATTTTATCTATGAAATTATTAACGTGGTTCGGATAGCATTTTTAACCGGCCCGCGTGTAAACTTCCCTCCGATTGGGAATTCGCGAGTTTTTGAATCAATAACGCGAACGAGGTCGGATGTGTAACATGTTTTCGATGTCGTTTTATATCGCTCTTCGACGCATTCGCGCCCTCGAGGTCTGCCGCACGTTACGGACCAGTCAATTAATGTTTTTATTTGAATGGCGGCGCTATCTCATCTACTCGCGGTCCTTTTTTGAGGGAAAGGGGGGGAGGGGAGGGGGAGCTTCAATCGAATTTGCTTGCGCAAAAGATTATGCATATATGTACGAATGGAGTTTCCAAATGCTTACCTGCGCTAGGTTTGTTGTATGAATCGAAGTGATTGTTTATTTTCATAGCGCGGTTAATATTCACGGTATCGTTCCCATGAAAGCAAGAAATGGCGCGAGCAGTCAATTATATTAAATAATTAAAGGAATTCTTGAATTTTTACGTTCATATAAGACCTTCAGTAGTTAAGTTATGATGTTTTGGGCGAGTCTTAAAGGGAGAGAGGAAATTTTAAAAATTACTGGTGTTCCCATTAGTTTAAATTTTTACAGTTTAATTTTTCAACGTTTCGGTAAAAATTAATGTTTGAATTTGTATATCGCGATAGATTTTCAGTACTTGCGGAAATGTTACGCATACGAAAGATCATGAGCAAGGTGATTCGGCTTTCTCAATAGCACCTATCAATATATTTAAGATCATTGATATTTAAAGAATAAATATTTGGCTCCCAGCACACATCTGTGCTACACATACGTATAGACAGCCGCAATCCGTATTCATAATGTGTTTTCTATGACAATAATTCACTTTTCGTGTATTTTATTCGCTAAAAGTCTTTTTGGAAAGACACGCATGGATGATGGTAATCATACTCCCATATAATTTGTCTAATACCTTAAAATAAGAGCAATATGCAATCTTCATCACATTATTTCGTGGTTGGGGTTAGATATATCATCCCTTCGCAGTGATTCATCGAGTTTTGACTCCATCTCCTTTCTCTCCCATCCAGTGTGCTCACCCGCGTTTTATTATCTACCCTGTTTCTTCGATGTTGACGCAACTGGATCGAATCCCATTCATGGATAAAACCCAGAAGACGCTAGTCACGAAAATATTTAATGAAAGCGTTGGAAGAATCATGCATATAGTTGCAAATGTCTGGCGTTAGGTCTGAAAACATCGACGAATTATCGAGAATACACTCGGCTATCTGATGTTAATATTGCTGAAATGTTTTACCCTGAGAGAATGAAGAGAAGCTGACAGCAGCCGTCGTCAGAGGTGTTTCATTAATAGTGGATTGTATAATTTCTAAATATTTTGATTGACAATTTGAATTAAGTTATTGAGCAGTGATTTTTAAAAAATTCTCTTGAATTATGCACTAACGTTTTTACTGTTAAATTCTCAAGATGATGATCAAGATAATCAATCAACCATTTTCCTTGTTCGCTATAGAATTATCGAGCGCGTCTTATGGCTGCAAATAAATTCAAGAATGAGCACTTAAGTATAAACAATTGAAAAAATAAGTACTTAACCCTTTCTGGCCCTCGGACTGATGCCGACATTAATTTTCGCGTTTCGATCCTGTGTCGGACTGAGTCCGCCTTAAATTGACCATTTTTTGCGATCCCAAAAAGTGCTTTTCGATGCACCATGCTATAAATAAATGCCGCTAGGTATGTTCTTGCCAACATCAAATACGAAAGAGAATGAAATATTATCTATATAAGTATATTTTTGTGCAGTGTGATTTTGACATCTTTCAAATTTTATTGCACCTAGTGTGGGTAAACAATTGGTTCCCTAATGCAGTGGTTCCCAAACTGTGTACCGCGGCACACTGGGGTGCGGCACAGACTTTTAAGGGTGTCACGAAAAATTTTTATTTACTAAATAAATCAACAATTTGTATGTGTTGGGGATACTTGGAGCAATAATTTTGCTTCTGATAAATTGATTATATAGTAGCATAAACAAATTGATGCGTCCAAAGGCTGTAATACCCGTGTAGAAAAATATATAAAACGTTTACAAGGTACCGCAAAAACCTGTTTGTCTTTGAAAGTGTGCCGCGACTCAAAAAAAATTGGGAACCAGTGCCCTATGTGTTAATCTTTAAGCCTCCAATGACCATAACAAGGGTACAAAATTCATCATCTTGTTACGCTCATCGGTAATTCCTAAGATGAGCACGTGATTTTTTTTTACTATCCACGTATTGCCCACAGCTACAAGTTCGTCGCCTGACCTTGAGACGTCGTCCTCGCCGTCCTGCAACGACGTCGGCTCTCACTCAGTCGTGTAGTTCGGTGGTTATAATGCACGGCGTCGCGTTACAAGCTCATAAACTTTCGAAAGCTTCATTTTTAATGACGTGACGCAAGACATCTCTCTCCGGGCGCGTAATTGAGTTTTGGAAGGAGGAGACCGAAGAATGGAGGCGGTGAATGCCGACGTGTCGCCTCCCTCTCTCGAAATCCATTACTCCGCTCGCACTAGACCATATGCGCCCGGAGAATCAGACGTCGTCCCTTTCTTTCCCGCTCTCCGCGGCGCATTCCTTCTTCCATTCTTTCGAATGAAATTTCTCTCTCGCCGTCTTCCTCGTCGCCTTAAAAGAAAAATCCTTCGACCAATTATTTTTCGGGAAAAAATAAGACGGTTCGTTCCCCGCGGCGATTTCCGTTCGAATAGTTTTTTTTGCGAGAACTTGTATCACATCTTCTTCTGGACTTGGTTTCAGAAATTGAGAGGGTAAACCTGTCCCTGGCGTTTAATTATAACTTTTCGTAATGAACGTCGAGTTTTCTACGTTTCGTCGGGTCTAGGATTACTTCATAAGTTAAGTTCGACCAAAATTACTTTTAGCTTACTTGGGCTTTTTAATGGGGTTGCCACTCTCAAACGCTCCTCTACTTGAAGAACTGTATCTCCAGTGTTCGTGAAAGGTTCAGAAAATTATATACGCATTGCGACTGCAAATCAGTCGCCGTCAGTGATGATCCTATATAAATAGAATCCACTGTAGGTGACGACTGCATTTTAACCGTCATCAGTGGCGAGTCGCTATAAGGAAGAATGTATACTTTAAGTGAATCATCACTAATGACGACTGCCTGTTTTTCTAACCTTTAAATTTATGTTGGAGAAACAGTTTTCAATTTGATCTCAGCAATAGGCTGTGCTCGATAGTACTTTCTTGGAATATTTTCCTTCACGAAATTAGTCTTCACCATACAGGCACGTTCTTTAAATTATCCTCTTCACTACTCATATGCAACGCTTCTTTTGCTGCCTTTTATATCAAATTCCAATACTTCATATCGGAATAACGTATTCAAATTAATTCATCATGGTTCAGGTATCAATTACAAAATAGTAAGATTCTGACATATACGAGGCCGTCACTGTTTGTCGCGATTTCTCTCGAGGTACGCATATGCGTTCGGCGCAGAAAATAAGAAGGTTGCCCTCGTAGATAGATTTGTGCTGAACAATTGAGGAAAATTTGCGATAAACGCGTCCATTTATTGCTGGTTGATCACGTTTCATGTGCGTGGCATCCGCATGAGAAAGGCTAAACGATGAAGACGGTAAAGTTCATCGCAGAGTAGCTATGTTTGTGAAGCAAATATGTTACTCTAGGCATCGAATTGTATCTTGATTTAAAAATTTGAATTGGGAATCTCCAGAGGAGCGCCGACTGAACGCTATCTCGAAGACACTAGAGAAGTGCACTTTAATGAGTTGAGCTTATGAAGTTTTGAAGGATCGATCGAAACCTCAACCGATATAGGAAGACACGACAGCTATGATAAAATACCTGAGATCGAACGCAGGAGAGATGTAACGGTCCAGGAGGCTGATTCGTCAGAAAAACATACGTACAAACATTTGATTGTAGGACGGGGCAATTCTGGGACTTTCAAGGTGATTCAAAACTGGGATGGGGAAAGCAGTTCAATGGCTTACCTTAGCCCTTAAGAAATTATGGTGAGGTAACAATAATTTCCTTAAAGTGTAGTCACCTCAGCACTCGATCTCTTGAAGTATCTTCTCATTCACACAGTTGGCAAACTATGTATCTCTGTTCGCTATAAAAAGAGTTGTGAGAACTAAGTGTGCACTCAAGGTTGCTGTCGTCAGTGGCGATTCGCCCGATAGTGGTGGGCATCCCTTTCTACTATGTGGGCCGCATTGGTGGCAGTGAAGCCTCCGGTGGGCCGCATTGGAAATTGTCAATGCTCCGGCGGACTGGATTCAAGTTAAATCGGAAGTTACTTGGAGATTCTTAGGCGCCATATGAGTGAAAATCGAGTTAAAATTAGGTTTTTAGGGTTAGCTCTACAATATTAAGAATCATGGTGGAATTCAAACTTAGAAATACCTTTGGGGAAATATAAAAAATTAAATTAAAAAGAACTCATTTGAATCGAGAAATATTTATTAAGTGATCTCAATTTAATGTTAGACATTTTAATAGTTTTTACTAGATGTAATATACCATTTAGTGAGTAAAAAACAATGGAAAAAGTTTTGAATACTACGAATCACTGGTGGTGAACCGCAAGTTGGTCACCGCTGGTTTATTTCAATAGAATTACGATGGAATAGTCGATAGTCGAGCCAAACTGTTGTCGCTAAATTTATGCGATTGCCGCCCTAGGAATAGAACCGCGAACTTAAAATCGCGCTCATGCGAATCCCGACCTGTTATACGGCACTCGAGGCCTTACTCCGTCGCCCATCCGACTAGAATGCCGCGTGCCAAGGGTCAGGTCCGACGAGATGGATAGACGTAGAGGTAGTTGGCAGGAACGTTGCCCACCCCTCCCCCCCTCCTCTGATCACTTTTGTGGAACCTCGTCGAGTCGTAGTTCCCGAGGGATAGGTGAAGAGAAGGGCTTTCTCATGGATATGCATTGTTGGAAACCCTCGGGGAGGTTGGAGGAGGTAGGCGAGGCACCCGAACAGCGCCCTCATTCCCTTTCCCTCTCGTCATCTCTCTCTCCCTCCCTCTCTCCTTCAGCCCCTCGTGCCGTGTTTTGATTAGCTTTGCAGGTCCCTTAGGAGCGGGACTTAATCTCTCATCTCGTGGCCGTGTGCCGTTAGCACGTTGATCTCATCCCTAAATGCTTTCATGCCGTCTCCATATTTTTTTTACTTTCTTCGCGAGCAGAATGGAGAAAGTTTTTACGAAAAAAAATCGAATTCGAGGTTTCAATACGCGATTTGAGGTCCCCCGAATACGTTTTCCTTATTTTCTCGATGATGTCTGTGTATTTGTGTGTGAGGGGAATTTTGTGGGCGCCCTAACTAAGAAAATACTGATCATATCTGTACAAAATTTTTCAATTAACATTTTTATTAGAAAATCAAGGTCTGAACTAAACTTGATCAACCGGGAGTGCAGGTTTACTCATGTCATTCTTTCGCTTTTCGGAATATCTCCTATAATAGGTCGTCATTAATGTAATGATTTATCGTTATCAAACTTATAGAAGATATAATTTTCTATTACTTTTTTCCGAAACATTTTTTCATGAAACTGATTGTATCAGATATAATATAATATGCGGAATGCCCGTCTATATTTATGCCCAGTTCATTAGATGTCGCTCGGTGACACCTTTGTTTCCGTTGCTACGATAAAATTTTCGAATTGTTGATCAAAATTATCCCAATATCATTTATCCTAATATTTTGTTAAGAAATTTTCCTGTAAATATCCACAGCGATGCTAGCGCCGCCAACGGTCATTTTAATCGCGAATGTTTTGGGCAATAATTTGACCTTAGTAGTAGGATGCAACAAATAATGAATATGTTTAGTTGTTTTTTCAATGTAGAAAGTGACTCAAGTATTTTCCTCCGTGAAAAATATCAGTGTTTCAAAATTATTAACTAGTTTAATTGCTGATAGTAATTATCCTCGATGAAGATGTTGTCGAGAGCAACGCTATTTTCCATTGCAGTAATTTAGATGTACGGAGAAACTCATGCGCTTACTACGTCAGATTTTTTCCGGTCGGGCTTTCCGATCGCGCCCTCTCGTTTACGGTAGCTGTTGCGCTTAGAGGAGCTGGCGATGGAATGAAAATTCTCGTTTTCTGGAACGCGATCGAAGCAATGCGGGAAGTTGCGTGCGTAGTGATCGTTTCCGGCGAGGGAATTCGACGCGAAATATATCGGTGCCACAAGAATCTGCCCAAACTTCTCGTCACCGTACTCAGGTAGTCTACACTGAAAATTTCCCCGGCTACATTGATGCGTATTTACGCGTGGAATATATTTTCCCGTTGTTGCCATCGGTGGTGTTAATTGGAGGTCACTCGGCAAGCCAATAGTACGATGCAGGGGTGTGGGAAGGAGAGGGATTCTGACCATGAAGGTCGTCGCATGACGTTAGAGGAATGGAAAATTCTTGGAGGTAGCTGGGCCAAAAACTCGATATATAATGACCTGTCTGGACGCTATGTAAGTAATTTTGAGAGGTGTTACTAGAGTTTTGGAACCGGGAATTTACTCGACATTTCTTACTCTCGTTTCCCGGGAAAAGTTTTTAATGATTCCGGGAATTGTTCGTTTGAATATTGAGATTGAGATTTTCCAGAATTACCTTCATAGCTGTTTTTTTATATTCCTCCGAATTTCAGCCCAAAATGTTAAGCTATCAAATTGTTTCTATTAAACGTTTAATATGAGGAATTTAAAAGTGTAAGCGCAAAACGATGAACAGAATAAGAAACTTTATAGTTTTTTCTTTAAAATGGTTTAAATTCGAAGATCGTAGGTTAATTCTTTCTAATTTAGATCTCAAAAATAAGCCTTCACGTCGAAAAGTCGATATTTACGTGCTATATTATGGGAAATGGAAATGCCTTCCTTGGAGTCGAACACCGGACTTTTTCGAATTTTTTCGTCATCATCTTAAAATCTGTAAAGCGAGCATTCCTATCAAATTTCAAAAATGTATCTCGATCCTTTATAGAGTTATATTCTTTTTTATAGCGTGACAGAGGGAGTCACAAAGGAACAGAATATGGCTCTTATGTATTTTATATTGTTTTTAAACCTCTTTCATACATTTTCTACCCTCACTTTTAACTATGAGAGAATTGCAATATAGGATACATTATTAGTTGGTCTCTTGTTATCTCCACATCGTCAACATCGAGGAAAGATCGGTTGCGCAATTCAAAGTACGTCTGAATATTGAATCTGCTAACAGTTCGTCGCAAATAATATATCACATGTCATTGGGATGTATTACTTATGTATTTACGTTGTATCGATAATAAATATACCTTTTAAATGAAAAATGGTGTATTTTAAATATTAAAAACGCAAAATCGTTCTTATTCTCGGGTTCCTGGGATATTTGAAAATCTGATTCCCTTTTCCCGGGGGAAAAATATTGCCGGGAACCCAAAACTCTAGGTATGACTTATGCAATCAATATCTTCACACCAAGCTCGATAATTGTATGAATTTCATGACGAAAATCATTTGGGCCATTTTTGAATTAGTCAACATACGAAATTGTATCAGATTCTGTGAGACGTTTAGCCGAGAGGTGGGTAAAATACAACCCACGGTCCACGTCAGGCCCGCGAGAGCATTTAATGCGGCTCGCGGTGCCGTTATGAAAGCGAGCCATGCCATGCAATGCAGATCATTTCATATTTGTTGGTTGGAATTATGGCCTAAAAACCTTTTCCAGTTATGTTATGTGGCTAATATATTATTAATTATCGATTTTCACTAATAGGATCCTTCGCGTCATCTCTAGTAACTTCCCATGTTTACCCCAATCTGACCCGCCGAATTTACAACTGTTAATGCGGTCCCCCAGAGTTCTGTGCACACGAGAGATTACAGCCGAAAGAACATGAAAAAACCACGTCTTCGGACCAAAGAGCGCTTAAAACGCGCATATTAATCAGAATGTCGAAATGTATTTTTATTTTCACCATCGCGATACTCTCTTCGTATGTGAGATAGTAAACAACGGCGGAAATGTCTCCAGTCGTAGTTAAGTTCGAATCGGCCACAGCTGTGAATTAATGCATGGGACGGAGAGAGGATTTAGGAGATTTAGCCGTTTAATTTATTATAAATGGCTCCCTCAGGTGAACGATCGTTAAATCATGAATGAAGTTTCGCTCGCCCTTATTACTCTATCCGGTCGTTAGATGGCATTTGTACTATACTTGTAATTTACTCGTTTTGTTTTTAGCTCGTCATCCGTAAGTTATCTGAATAAAGTTTTGTTGCATATCTTCAAGATTCAGCAGGTCTTATAAAAAAATCATTATATTATTAAGCCTTAGGAAGTCAACTTTCTTCCTAACTTCTGAATCTGACCAGCTATTCATTGCACTACCTCTTATAAATATACCCATTGCGCGTAGGCAAGAGGGAATCAGCAGGTCGTTAAAAAAAAAAGAACATTGAAAATTGGGGAGCCGGTGGTGTAGTGGTTCGAGTGTTGGCCTCACCAGCTAAAGCGACACCCGGTTCGAATCCCGTAGGTTTTTTCCGAGGACGCTCGGCCCCCTATTTGTGCGTGTTGGAACTAAGGAGACGAGGACGAGCCAATGAGAAAAAGAGAAATGAGGAGCGCGCTCAAATCAACACTCCTACCTTCGGAAGGGACGTTAAGCCGTTGGCCCCCTTGGTGCTCTTCGTTAAGAGCAGGCTAAAAGCCTGCACCAGGTTTCTCTCCTCCATTGGGTTAGATGGAAGAAGAGACAGCTTAGTTTCAATCTCGCCAGAATAAAAACGCATGTCTATCTATCTATCCGGCTATTCATTGCACTACCTCTTAGATACCCATTGCGCGTGTTAGGCAAGAGGCGAATCAGTTGGTCTCAAAATCAAGTCAGAACATCGTTAAATTGACTGGATTATTTAAGTAGGAAACCAATCTAAACTTTTGAATGTATTTGTAATATTTTATAACGCTAAATTATCCAATTTGGGAACACAAAGAGCAACTCATCCGCGGTGATATTAAAGCTATTAAAGTCAATATAAGTAATTTTTGTAACACATTTAATTTAAAATAGTTATATGGAAAGTAGGCATAAGTTCCGGTGGGATCATCTTGTTTCAAGATGTATTCGGCGACACGTCTCGGGTGTCTCGTTTCATTTTTGATTGTATTGTCGTATGGCAGTGAAAAAATAGTTTACAACTACGGATGCCTTGTTTGAATTCGTCGAAACACTTTACTGCGTAAAGTTAGGTTTAGTATTAAAATGGATAATTTAAGTTTAAGAAGTTTAATAAAAGGCATTCAAACTTGTAGGTTGTGGCGCCGTAGTCCACGAATTTTTGATACGAAGAAGTTATTTCGTAGCAGGAGATATTCGAGCAATTTATCCGTTGGCTCTTCGACGCGTGAACTCCATTAAATAAATCCTTCCCCAACGCGCTCGATCTTTGTGAACTTCCACTTGAATTTTACCCTCGCTAATGATCCATATTGTCACCATTTCTGCCTTCGCATGACCTTTTATCTCTCCTTCTACCCTTTTCTACCCGGATGAAGACTTTTACGTTGTAGGCGTGAACGTAATTTCGTCGGCTGCTCTCAATAGGGATTTCGCGGATAAATGGGTGAAAATGACTAAGAAAGAGATCAGCAGAATCCTCTCAGATAAATGCTGATAATCGGAATTGCCTCGCTCGCGTTCTATTAATTTGCTGAATAAACGAAGAGAGAGTGTCGTACTCGACGAATAATTGGTTTGTACTTTTGGCCGCTTAAAATATTTCCTCGATCTCAGGATTAAAACCATCTTACGGAAAATAATTTGTTATATCTGCGTGATGATACTTGTGAATTGTATGTTTTAATTGCTGCGAAAACGCTTTTGTTATTTTTTCACCGTTCGGCATTAGAATTACGTCCACGAAATGGATTTTATTGCCAACCCTTACCTATTTTATTAGTCGAGGTTGTAAAAATTAAGGGGAAGTTCCGTTTGTGACGGAAAATTTCAATCTTTTATGCAGTAATTACCATGCTCTGCCATTCATTCATGGCTCAGCGTCTAGTACACAAAGTTTCCACTCTATAAGGTTGGTAATATTGCTGTAGATAGTTTTCAAAATGGCACCACTTTCGGATATCCGCGTTGTTGAACTTGATTTTCGCTCTCGGAATGAGTTAAGCGAAGCAAAGTTTAGCACTGAATATGAGCACAACGTTAAAGCAATGTTTTACCATAAAAAATCTTGTACGAATGATGTCAGCTGTTAGTTAACGCTATCACCAGCATAATTCATAGATGAACATAGGAATGGCACTGCGCTATAATTGGTTACCTTCTTAACCAACAAAAACCTTTCTCTTTCGTAGAATCAGAAGGATTGTCAATGTCTGGAATCAATGCGCCGACGTAGGAAACAACTTAATTGAAAAACAGATCACGTTCGTGTTTTTCGAATGAGCTTTTTTTTAAGCTCTTCATTAATTCTCCTCGTGTATCGACTCCTCCACCTCTTCATATCATCAAACAAGCATCCAGTCTTCTATTTTAAATGATAGTTTAAAGCCCTTTTGGACCATTCTTTCCTTGGTCATTTTCCGCCCTTCCGTATATTTTCGTCGATGAAACCTCTTTTACGCTCCAATTGCAAGTTTGTATAGCGAGGGAGAGGAAAATGTCAACAGATTCGTCTTAATTTCCGGTATCGGTTTTTCTTCATCTACCTCGTCTTCTTTTGCTCCTCCGTGTGTTTGCGCTTTTCTCATTAATCTTTCCTCCTTCTCTTTTCCCTTTTTCTCCGCGTTGGATACTTCGTTTTAAATTCTTCCTCAATCACGACGTAGGCCCCATTTATTTTTCCAGGAGGACGCGAAATCGAGCCCTTAAAATCAGGGACTAATTTGTTTCTATTTATTGCAACCTCGATCTGACGATAAAAATTTTACGTCCCGAAGAAATGAGTTTATTTTGGTTCGGTTTAATGCAATGTTGGTTTACGGTCGGACCGTGGAAGCACGGCCGTCCCTGCGTGCATCGAGGCTCTAGTACAAAATCGCGTTGCGGAAAATATCGCGTTTTCGTATAGGCTGCGTGATTTTTCAAGTCACGCCTGTTCGTAGAAGGCGGTTGGCGACCAATCGAGAGCCGCTTATTGTTGAGTTTTATGCGTGTTTGGTGAATAAGTGTCACATTTTAAGCCATATTTAACGTTATTGTAACGAGCGATGAGAGGAAAACAGTGGCTTTCGAAAATGCTGTTTCGGAGAAGAAATTTGAAATCTAAAATCGTCAATTCAGAAGTCGAACAAAGAGGAAGTCTACTGAGCTTAGGAAAGAAGTAAAGAGTGAGACAGATATGGAAAGTCTAAAGGCATGATGACATTTTAAAATTGACGATTGAAGGAATATTACCGGGAAAAGTGAGGGGGCGAAGTAGACCCACTATTCGAGAGGAAAAAAACACTCCAGTTTTCTCCAAACAGGGGGAGTGAGAATGATAAGGAAATTAATAATAAGAGAGTCTTTTATTTTTTTCTCTTTATAAATACAAGTTTACACTATAAATTGTTTAATCTACAACTAAGTATTTGTATTGAAAACATTGAGGCAATATATAGCGTATATTTTAATTTTTTAAGTACTAAACACTACTGAGATATCATTTCTTGTTTGTTTTATAATAAAAATAACTCATTTGTTAAAAAGGTTTTTATTCGTTGATAAGATACAGAATTTTTATTATTTTTTGAACAAAATATGTCGATAAATTAAAGCCTGCAGGACTCTAAAAAAAGCAAGAATAAAATCATTTCCCTTAGCGAAGATTGCTTGTGACCCCTCTAAAATCCTCTTGCGACCCCTTAAGAGGTCGCGACCCACCGTTTAAGAAACACTGATCCAGTCCATGTTGGAAACACCCGCGTCGGGCAAGAGTTCGCTATATTAAATAGTCATGTTCGCATGAAGCTCCAATAACGATTAGAAAATGAAATCGAGCGAGATATTGTTTTTTATTCGTTCGGAGCTCTGTCCGTTTTTTTCCAAGTTTCCATGAAAAGCGTAGCGTCCTCGTCGATTACTTCCCTAATGCTTGCCGGACTCTCGGAATTGGGAATTCGGGATTGCGAAGGTTTTTTTCGGTCATTATTTGGAGTGGTTCGTCAGCGGCACTCTCTACCGGGTAAAGTGGAGGGAAAAAAGTGAAGGCAAACTCGATGCAATTCTACGAAGAGGTTTTGTCAATTAGTCTCGGCACACTCTTCCGGACGACAGTGTCGCCACCTACGCCGGATTCAAACGGAAAGAATGTTGTCGTATTTTCTTTATTTTCTCTTTCAAATTGTCCGAGTTTCTTGATAAAAAATATTTTACAGCTGTTTCAATACTTGGACTGCTTGAATTCTATTCCAATTAACCGTTTTATTTCCTTGAGTATTAACGCGCACATCACGGTAAGAAGTATTTGTCGTCGTGGGTGCGATACACAATAAGCGATTTCAATTAAAATTTAAACGGCCAAATTTCGTTTGAAACGAACATCGTAATTGAAAAACTCATGACGCCATGGGAACTATTGCACTTTCCAGCGATACTTCGTTGTCGAGTATCCTCATGCACGAATAGGAAAATTGCTTATATAAGATTAGGTAAGGCAAAGAAAATCTCTCGATTATTTTTTTAAACGATCGATACCGAAAGATTTACCAATTTCGAACGAACCTCTTCCCTCATAAATAATTTAAATGTTTAAAATTTTGCGTGGTATTATGTCACTAATTGGTATAGGTGTCATTTCATCTTTCGCGAGATTTCGAATTATATGATAATTTATCTACTTTTAGGGCTATGTTGGGTTTAAAAGGAGGCTACTTTTATGTTAAGGACTTGTATTTTTGTTTTTTTTGTTTTGTTTTGACCAAACATTTCATATTGCTTACTGTCAGGCAATGCATAAAAAATAATCTCTTGTTTTGCGCGGAAGTTAATACATCGTAAAAAGCCGCGTTGTACAAAACCCCGTTGCACAAATTTAATTGCTTGTGAAACAATCACGCGTTCGTATATGTTAACCCTAGATTACTAACCTTCGTTTTACAAACGGGATTACCCTAAATTCCCAAGTATAACGCGCACTCATGCATAACGCGCAGGCCAACCTTCGGCTGTTTTCCGCATATCTCCAAAATTTCTAGTATAACGCGCACTTGTGTATTACGCGCAGGACACCCGCAGAACATGGGATCGTTGAGCTTAGCGTTTTTTTAAAGAATGCTACACTTTTAGCGCCCTTCCCCAACCCTCCTGTGCGAAGGAGAACATTTGGGGAAAACCCCTGGATACCGATTTTTCCCATTCTTATTTCCGATACAATGACCACTCGAGGGTCAAAGAAAACTGGTTGGGGAGTGAGGTGTAAGGAAGTGGTGAGGGTGTCATGAGATGTGTTGGAATGGTGGGGGTGGGTAGAGGTGCACAAAACAAAAGAAGGACCAGACCTCAAGGGTGGTACGACAGGGGGCAAGAAAAGCTAGCATAAACAGCCAGAGAATCTGAGTGTGGGAACGAATGTGGAGGGCACACATTGTTGACTCACAGACAGAGAGACGACCTGTAATCTTCATCGCCCATTCATTTGTTGTTTGCAGTCTGGCTGTAACGTTTTGATCAACGAGGTAGGGCACTGAAAGTACGGAGTTTCGTTCCTCTTTGACAGAAACCAGGTGAGGTATTTTCAAGGATATTTTGTTTTCCTTAAAAACATTGACATTATTTTTACTGAAACTTGTTGACTTTGTCATTTATGGAGTGTTACCTATTTAATTTTTCTTTACCTGACTAAGAAACGGTACGGTTTCTGTACGGTATTTCTTGATTTGGCAATGCACAGTTATTGAACCTAATGAAAAATATTAATATTTTTTTATTTTTTAAATTGTAGACCCACCGTAGGACCATAACCCTATTTAAAAATGCCAAAAAGAAGGAAATCTTACATGGCGCAGAAAAAGTTAGAAATGTGAATTATGCTGAGATTCACGGTAATCGGTCAGTGGCCCGTTTCTTCGAAGTGGGCGAATCCAGCATTCGCGAGTGGCGGTCCCAAAAGAATTTGTTGAGTGTTCTACCTGTGGCAAAAAGGGCACGAAGGAAACGAAAGGAGTTTTGGCCAGATCTGGAGCAAGAATTGAAGGACTGGGTCTGTGCGCAAAGGAGTGAAGGAAGAGGAGTTTCAACTGTGTCACTTAAATGCAAAGCAATACAAATACCTCGCGAGAAAAATATTGATAATTTTAAAGGCAGTAATTGCTGGTGTTATCATTTTATGAAGCGAAATAGTTTAACAGTACGAGCAATTACATCTACCGGACAAAAGTTACCAGAAGATTGGAAGGTGAAAGTGGAAGAGTTTAATTTGTTTGTTGGGCAGGAAAAGAAGGGCGTTGAACCAAGTCAGATAGGGAACATGGATGAGGTACCTATGAGTTTCGTCATGCCATCGAAATTTGCAGTTGACGTTAAAGGCACCCAAGACATAAAAATATGCACTGCTGGAGCTAAAAAATGCTGCTTTACTGTTGTGCTAACAGTGACGGCTGATGGAGAAAAGCTTCCCCCAATGGTAATTTTCAAGCGGAAAACCATTCCTAAATAGGAATTTCCTAAAGGTATTGTTGTGTGCGTAAACCCAAAAGGCTGGATGAATTGCGATATGTTGCGAATGTGGTTAACTGAGGTATGGGGAAAAAGGAAGGGCTCATTTTTTAAACTAAAATCGCTGCTTGCATTGGATTCAGCTAGGTAAATGATTCGAAAATATTATTGAAAAAATATTCCAAGATTGCAGTTATTCCTGCAGGTCTAACAAAAAAGCTGCAACCACTGGACATCTCCGTAAATAGATCATTCAAATCGAAAAGACGGAGGCATTGGGAAAAATGCATGGTAGATGGTTTCCACTCCTATACAAAGTCTGGAAGGATGCAGCGAGCGAGCTTCTTATGCTGAAATTTGCAAATGGATTGTGAAAAGTTGGGCCGATGTAACACGTGAATGTATAATTAATGGTTTCAGGGTATCGGGAATTTATTCCCCTGATGTTGATGGGGGGATGGAGGGTATTGTGATTCATCATCTGATGAAAGCGATAATTTTTCGCTTGAAAATTTTCCGGGCTCATTGGTTAAGAACTTGAATGATTACGATATAAATTGTGACTGAATCAGAAGATTTTTATGGTTATGTTAATTAATAATCGAGTGGGAATAAAAGTTTATGAAGAATTTGTGATTTTTTTTATTTTTATATGTGAATGTGTTTTGTTTTGGAATTCGTTATCTTATTTAAAAAGGCATTGCGTACATTTTTTTCAACTAATAACTTCGAATCTGCCTTAATTTGTCTGAGGTTGAATAATAATTAGGTAACTGAAATTCGATTTTGTATCTGTAATGATTGAAATGCATGGTAATTTATGCCAGAAAATTTTTTTTATCAACGGAACAAAAAGAAAGAAGTTTCGAAAGATTTCAGCCATTTAGTGATTTCACGAAGTTAGTATTTGAACGCTTTAAGGCATTTTATTTTATAAAGCTGTACTTCTTATGCATAACGCGCACTAGTACGTCTTATGTATAACGCGCACTAAATAATTCCGAAAATTTGACAAAAAAACCTTGTATAACGCGCGCGTTATACTTGGGAATTTAGGGTACTAACCATTCGTCTAACAGACTACCTCATACTAATATTTTTAATAAAAGATAAAAGAGATGCACATAAATTTTTTAAGTAGTTAACAATACTTCAACACTCGCTGGTACATTTAAACATACAATACTGAATTAAATTTTATCACAGCATTCCAAAGCTATCTTTCCACTATGTTCTCCACAAATAGCACGTGAACATGGACTTCAGTGAAATCTCGTAATTCTCCTCTTCTTAAAAGGACAAAATGCATATATCGAACGTTCACTCAGTTCATCCTTATTCTGGCTCTCCTGAGGCAGCTCTATTTGCAGAACATCAGCTATCATCGACTTAAGAATACGACTTAATTTTAGGATCACCAAGTAACGTTAAGGCTAACCATTCGTCTGTGAGGCGACCTCAGTTGCGTAGCATAAAATCAAAGCAAATTATCCCTTGTGTTAGCAGTCACTCTAGAAGAACAAAAACTAAAATGAGGCTATATAAAAGGCCAAACCTAGAACTCAAAAAAATAGTGTAGGGAGAGTATATTTGTTTTGGTCGTCGTCTGTCAGACGAATGGTTAGTAATCTATGGTTAAGAACTCTCTTAACGTTAAAAAAGGAATTGGAGACTACGGTGTACAGATTAGAATTAAAATTTAAAACTCCTGAACCGTAAATTAACCCAGAGAGCACTCACACGTCAATAAGAAATAAGGAAAATTAAAATTATGCTTACAAGTTTGCAGGACGATGATGGCCTACAGGGACCTGTTGTCAAAAACTAGCCTAAAAAGAAGAAAAAGAAAACACACACGCATAAACACTCTGGAAATCTCTGGGATTTCCCGAGTGTTTATGCGTGTGTGTTTTCTTTTTCTTCTTTTTAGGCTAGTTTTTGACAACAGGTCCCTGTAGGCCATCATCGTCCTGCAAACTTGTAAGCATAATTTTAATTTTCCTTATTTCTTATTGACGTGTGAGTGCTCTCTGGGTTAATTTACGGTTCAGGAGTTTTAAATTTTAATTCCAAGAACTCTCTTAATGTACATTGCGATACGCGCCCAATTAGGAATCACCTACAAGTAAATTTTATTTAATTTAATAGGTATCTTGAAAGCAAGCACCATATTTATTTAACCTGCGTAATAAAATTCGCGTAGAACAAGGGCTTACCGTTGTCTCTTTACAAGATCATATTTTTATCTTTGTGATAAAGTAATAATTTTTAATAGGTTATATACGCGGGATCACATCTAAAATTGGCTGTCAGTAATTTCGATTGTGACGCTAATCGAAATGAATTCTAAATCAGTTTAATAAATCACATTATTGGAAAATCAGTATCTTATTACCGATTGGTTCGATTAGAATCGGGAGAATGATTACGCGGCCGAAGAATCCAGCTACTCTTTCGAGGAATGACTCATCCTTCCGAATCGTGACGTGGCTCGGCCTGCGCGTGCATCCTTTATTTTTTAGTAATGAATTGATATTTAATTCAAAACGTAGGCCAGCCTTTAAGGCTGTTCCATTCCCGACCTCCCGAAAGTTTTTCCTCGATTTATCTTTTTATACCCACAACGTAGCCCGTGCCTTCTTCTGTCGACATTCGTGAACTTTGAGCGACACGAGTATTTGTCCGGATTTCTTTTTATTTTCCCCGTCCATTTACCATTTATAGACGGAACGGCATAATTACTCTCTCTCTCTTCCTTTCTTTTCCGAACGAAATGAATATGTGGGAAAAATTCCCACCATGTTCCGATAGGAATTTTCCAATAGGATCTCCACGCCCTGTCCCCATTCATAAAAGTGTGAGGTCTTCTTGGAGGGAGCCATATTGCGCACGCGCCGTGCCCTCCCTTTTCCCCTCCGGGCCCGCTCCCCCACCCGTCTAAAAAAAGCGAAGGAGGGGCCGTTGCCTTAGAGATGGTTCCCTTCCCGCTCCCGCCTCCGCACCGACGTTGACTGCTGTCCTCTCACCCCCTCGTCCTTCTTACCCCTCTCATCTTCTTCCCCTTCTTGCCCTCCTCTTTTAACTCCCTCTTTCCTCTCTCTCTCTTCCTCCCTCTACCCTCTCTCCCTCCCTCCACCCTCTCTCCCTCCCTCCCTTCCGATCCTTTCCCCGCTCCGTGGGTCAACATGAACACACGCACAGGAGGCGTGAACCGGGCAAGAACGTCTGTAGTCCCTCCCCTGCAGGCTGAAGCCATGGTTGAAAGATGCAACGTCCAGGCGCCTCAAACAACCGTAACGGGGAAGCAGGTGGAGGTAAGGGGATCCCGGACGTTGTTCAGTTTTGTGCGTGTCTTCCCGCGCTAGAATCGTCTCGAAAAAAAAATTCCGTCTAACTTTCCTCCTTTGACCTTGAACGCTATCTTCTTCTACTTCTTCTTCTACTTCTTCTTCTACTACTTCTACTCCGATGGGAGAAAATTTAAGTGCGAAGTGAAAATTTACGAAAAGAAATAATTCGGCGCTTTCTTTGAATGTGTGTTGTGTGTGTTTTCCAGCAGTGTCGATTCTCTTTTTCTGTGTTTTTTGATCCCCGAGTGCGTTGCTTCCATGTGTGGCTATCTAAGTGTCTTTCCGTGGTGTAAAAAATATGCGTGCTAGTCGAGTGTGTTATGATTTGTGTGTCCCTGTGTTTTCTGTTTCAATTTGTTTTGTTTTGTTTTACGGTAGAATTTACTCTCCTTCCCTATCTCCTTTGTGTGTCTTCGCTCCTCTTCGCCGTGACTTCTAGCCTCTGTTGTGTTTATCTTTTATTTTTGACAAAAATGAAGTGCTTTCACTTTTTTGTTCCATTTCCAACTTACCCTTTTCTCCGGTGTCTTTATGTATTTTTTATGTGTTTACCTTAAAAAAACCTTGTGATCCCCGGCCGCTGTTGTCAATGCTTTCGGTGTTGCTGTCTCTTTGATTGGAGTTTGGGGTGCACCTAAGGTATGACCGAGATGTGTATGTGCATGGTGAGAGCGAATGTTGTGAATGGTTTGGAGAAGCCTGCCTTTCTCGTCTTCGGCTCGACTCCCTTCGGCGAACGAAGCAACCTGAACTGACCCTTGCGGGGAAAAAGTAAAAAAAATACTAAATGTGTAGAACCGATAGCCTTATAAAATTTGCGTCCGGTTACGCTGCGTTGCAGTCGGAATGCATGAAAAACCGGCTATAAATTCTGAGAAGGCTAGCGGTTCTCTGCTTATGTTGTCTTTTTTTTTTTAATTTTTCGGTATGAATAAGTTATAAAAAAGTTACGCCTCAAATCTGGCAGTTTATGACTCAGGGATGAACTTTTTCGTTTATTTTTTTCCCCGGCTGAAATGCCGGATTTTTGGGCGAATGTAATTTTTTTGCGAACGTTTGCGATGTCGACGAAAAACTTTCTACCGAAGCAGATGTCCGTAATTCTGAAATCGTATAGATTTTGAAAACTGATAGAATCATCCCAAAATAACTGCAGAAAAGTCATCGCGCGAGTTTTATGCGTACAAATTGCTAGGATTGACTTTTATCCTTTTCCTGGCGTGACTTTGAAATTGTTTGTGTTTTGGTACTGTAAAGGAATGACGTCTTAACGTGTGATTTCAACGCCCATATTCGTCGCAGAACCCTAGGACGGCGACGACGGCGAGTTGGGAGATTAACTACCATAGCCATTTTCTGTCAGTGATCGATTGTCGCCTCCTAGACGTGGGTAGGATAGATAGCACGGAGGCACTTATACCGCATCTAGTCTAGAGTTGACTGTGCGAGAGACGCTTGAAATTAATGTTTGCCTAATTAAAATTTAAATCGAAAACCTTTCAATTTTCTCGATTTAAATTTTTTCCGAGGTGTGACGCCCTTATCGAAAATTCTCCGTCCTTTCGCTCTTTAAATAAATCACTCGGGACCTTTCCGGCACTGGCGTCCAGGCCATCAACTCCTATATCCATTCAAATTCAAATCAACAATGTGAACATGGTCGGTCCCTGAGGAGATGTGAGTCACGTACGCGAAACAAGAATTTAATACACTCGCCATCTTTTAACGTCCCGCGTACTTTCACGTGAAGCATAACTTATTTACAAACTTTTTTCGGAGGGATAATAAAAAAAACCTTTCCGTATTTGAATATCTCTCGAATAAATCCGTTTATTTCTATCTCTCTACTTCTTCGACTTATTTTGGTTCCTTCCCAATGAGTAATCACTCATTCGTCCCCCTCCCCCCCCCCACACACACACATACATATATATACACACACCCACAAAAGAAACATCTCTTTCTCTCTCCTTCTTTCAAGCTTTTCGTCTTCCATTTCTGCCTAAGGAATGGGTTTTCCTATCCGTTTCCTTCAGGTTCTTTTCCCTCAAAATGCTACCTCTTTTATTTTTATTTTTTGATACCCACTTCCGCTTCCCAAGTTCATGATTCTCTTTTTATTTCCTTACGACCTCGGCGTTAGTATCGTCGTCCCGTCCTTCCCTTATTTCACTGCCGCCGCGCAAGAGACGGTTGTCTTATCGACGGAACGATTCCCAACCATTTCCTCCTCCCTTCTTCCGTTCCTTCCTGTTTTCGTTATTTTCGTTTCGATTCATTATTTTTCCTCGGTCGCGTTTGCGTTGTGTGTCGTATAACGCATTAATATCCACCTCCATCCTTCTCAGAATGTTCATATTTCCCCGCTTCTTTCCCGGGAGGAGAAGACCGTTTATTTCGTTGTTTTTCTCGCTTTCCTTCTCTTTAGCCCGGCGAACTCGTTCGTGTTTAACGGCTCTCGTCTCTTTTTCGAAAGACCTTCGTCGCATCGTAATTGCGCCGTCTTGGGCCGTCTTTTATCGAACGACCGTTTACGTTCACGCGTCATTATCGCGGTTAACGTACGTATTTAACGTTTCTGCCGTGCGAACGCGCTCAAGCGAAAAAACCTCCCGTTTTTGTACGAAATGTATTTTTAAGGGAAACGCCGCCCTTATGGGACGAAGGTGACCGATCGTGAAAAAGACTTTCGGTGTTGCGATAGATGATGTCAAATTTAAGCCTCTCTGATCGTTTCATAATTATCCGCAGCAGAAAATAACCTCTCTGTATTGATTGTATAGCGAAAATCGTGAAGATAAGCGTCGTTGAAGCGTGACACTTCAGGTGCAGGGTTTCGAAACGTAAAAACGATTTGAGCGTCTTCGAATCCATTATTAATGTCATCCCCCTCTATAGAATTATTCCAGCGAGATTTTCAAGGAAAATTAAAATAAAATCCTTTAGGTAAATTTCCAATTTTCATGTTGTCGGATTGGTATTAGTCCGATCGATTCTGAAAAACCGTGAATTTGATTTAATGATTTTCCACATGAAATATAAGATCAAATAGCAAATAATGCTGTAAGATTTGTCGGTTATTTTCTCCAACTTATTTCCAAAAATTTCATGCGTTTCATAAATTAGAAACACCACTTCATACATGGTAGTAACGATGATTTAAATGGAAATTGTCAAGGAAGTTTAAAAGTCGTAAGCGGCGACCTTATAGATCAGTTCATGTTTCAACAAGTGAGGAATGAATTGCAGCGAAGATTGCATGAGGCGCTTTTTTCACCGACTGCTATCTTTCCAGCGGAATTAAAAAATTGCAGATGCGCTGTATTTCTGGTTGCCTACATTCTCAGATGTTTTCCGATTTCCCTAGCAGCTAAATCTAGATTCACCGAATGTTTTGCATGTATAGCCCTTATTCAGAGCAATCTCTTATGAAATTTGGGCTCCTCAAAGAAGTAGGGTTCCAGAGATATTGTCCGAACAGTCGGACGGACAGACAGACAAACCGAACACATAAGCGTTCTTTAAAAAAACGTTGAAAAGATAAATTTTATTTTTATTTAGCGTCGGGTACGTTTTTAGATCAACTCCGCAATCAGATGTTCCAAGCGTTGTAATAGTCGGAAAACAAGTCCTATCTTATTTGCGTTATCATGTCCTTTTCGAACTCATTCTTTCGTATGCCTTCGGAAAAATGAGTCCTCATCTATTTATTCACTCCGCCCTCGTTGTTCCTCCCTCTCTCTCTTGCTCTCTCTCTCTTACTCTCTTTCTCCCTTACTTTCTCCCACACAAGGGCATCGCTTCGCTTCGGCTCCCGCTCGATTTTTCCATTAAAATATTTCCATATGTCTCGTTATTCTGCGAACTTGCGCCCTGTCTTCGTGTCGCCGTTACACGTTCGTCCGTACGCTTTCTTCGTAAGGGGAAATAAAAATTATTCGACCCGAATAGCCTCGCGTAGGTTTTTGTGCATCAAAATTCGCGTTTTTGCGTACTACCGTTTTACCGGAATTGCTGGCTTGACGGAATGAAAAGACTTGGTGGTAGAATTTGTATTTGGCTCCCTATAGTCTCAAGGAGGAGCAAATAATGGAGTTTCTTTGGGTAATAGCAATCCAGAAACCAGAAATGAAAAGAAAATACCGAAGGAAAGTGATGAAGCCAGATTTTAAAAACCTAGTGTTTGGGTGATTACATTGTATGAAATCTCCCTCTTCAGCTGACTGCCACTCGTGTGTCTAAACATAACTTACGTACCATAAGGTATTTAAGATGATATATTTGTGTAATAATGTTATATTGTTTTATGTACTGTATTTTTAAATATATCATCGTAATTAAGTAATCGTTACTTTCCGAGCTCATTTGCATTTTTTAATATTTCAGTGTAATTCTATGGGTACATAACCCAATATCGGTTTTAAGGAAAATCTCTTTAAACGGAATGAACTCGGTCCCAAGACATACCGTAAAAATAGGACTTTGGTGTAAATGCATCTCTAATATGTTCCTAATTAGCTTACACGAATTTGTGTTGCAATCTGATGTTCATCGAGCATTCTCAAGGAGTCTCTCCGATGTAGATGAAAAGATTGGGGAAGCAAGATGGGTCTTTTGACTACAAAGAGACCGTGTGGTTCACAGATTGTAGATTAGTATACTCAGTGTGATCTTCTGTGAATCTCCATTGATGACGACTACTTTGTATCCAAGGTGCGTGTCTGGTTTTCCTGCGCTTTTTATAGCTATCGGAGATATAAGTTTTGTCAATTTCACTGTAGCTGCAAGACGAGTACTCGATGATATTTCTGGTTGAACTCTTTTTAGGAAAACATCCTGCATGTTATACCGCCCGCATTGCTCAAGTGTTATCCGGGTATCGGTTTTATAAGGCGCTTAAACACGTTGACATCCTTCGAAAATTGAATCTTTTAACCTTCCCGCTGGCTTTAGAGAAACATTTTGTAATTAAATTACTATGTTAATAATCCTTTATAAAATAGATGGAACTTCAGAAATGTCCAGGTAGGATGAAAGTATAAGCAGATTTATCATGTAGGTAGTATTGTATTATCTCCCTTGTTGTGAATATTTTGTTGTTCCCCAATTCGAAGGTGATTGTGAATGACATTTTTTCAGTATTTCATATCCGTTCCCCGTTCTTTTGCGAGGATTTTTTTCCTCCTATTCGAACCCCCATTTTTCTCGACGGTTAATTTCCGTTTCTATTCCTCTCGTTTGGTATTTTACTCTGCTTTTCAGAAAATCATTACGTCATGACGTTAGTCGAGATTAACTGCTCGAAAATGGTGAAAAGAGTTTTCTTTTTCAATTTTACGCGTTTTAACGAAGTTTTGATTTATTTATTTATTATAGTGGGTGCACCAGAAACACCTGGCGGTTTTTTAAATGAAATAGCATTTCAAAGGAAAGTAGAAAAATTCATTAACAAACATAGATACATTTCCATCTCCATGGAGAATTTGTGTTGAACATCATTTTTTGAATTCGATACTTCGTAGGTGACCTCCACGTTGTTCAATACACTCCTGTAGTCGAGAGGGCATGGATGTCATAACACGTTGTAGCATTTTGTTGGATATTTGTCGAATACACTCCTGAATTCGCCGTTTCAAATCATCAATGTTGGCAGGACGTATCTCGTAGATCTTGCTTTTGGGTTAGCCCCAAAGAAAGTAATCCGGTGCCGAAAAATCAGGTGAGCGGGGGGGCAGTTGATGTCTCCGAAACGAGAGATGAGTCTGCCAGGAAACATCTCCCTGAGAACTGCCATTGAAATTCGTGCTGTGTGGGTAGTGGCTTCATCTTGCTGAAACCAAAATGAATTAAGTTGACGAGGATTTAACTCGTTCCGCAGAAATGTTTCCAGCATGGCCGTGTACCGCTCAGCGTTGACTGTTACACTACGTCCTTCCTCGTTCTCAAAGAAATAGGGACCAATTATGCCACTGGGAGAAATTGCACACCACACTGGCACTTTTGCTGAATGCAGAGGACGTTGGTGAAGTTTATTTGGTTTGTTTGGCGCACAGTAACGACAATTCTGCTTATTCACATAACCAGACATGTGGAAGTGGGCTTCATCTGACATCAGTAATGAATTCACTGTCGCGATTGTTATCCACTAAGTCCAAGAAGTGATCGCAAAACTGAAGTCGGTTCACCTTGTCCTGTTCACTAACTTCGTGAGCAACTTGGATTTTGTAAGGATGATAATGCAAATCTTTTTGCCGAATTCGGCGAGCGCGGCTGTCCTTTAAACCAAGCGCGAGAGCTTGCCGCCGAGCTGACCTGTTAGGACTTCGCAACATGGCGTCTCTTACCCGATCCGCATTTTCAGGTGTACGAACCGAACGTGGACGTCCTTGTGGTTTACTGTCCTTCACTGATCCTTCTTGACGCCATTTCGATACCCACAATAGCAGAGTATTGCGTCTTGGTGCATCACGTCTTTGAAACTGTAATCTGAACCCACGCTGTGTCGCTGTAATTGAGTCTGTTTTGTTGCACTGACCAGCGCTCCATCTCAACTAAACTCCGAACAGCACTGTACACGATGACTATTAGTATGGAATCGCCGCATAGTGGGCAAGCTGGTTATTAAATTTAAAAAACCGTCGGGTGTTTTTGGCGCGCCCTGTATGAAACTATTTAGAGATATAGTTTGGGCGAATGACGTTATATAGAAAATACGAATATGGGATGGCTCTTGAAATCGCGAGATCGCATAATAAATTCAGTTGAATTTTAGGAACTAAAGTGTTAGTACGTTGTCAAACATCCTGTAGTTAGGGTTATAATAAGATACGTCATTCTTTTCTCATGTTGTCTCTCCGCAAAACTGCGTCTTTCTCTACTTGCATTAGCCGTGCCGCGCAAAATGGAAGGACGTTTCATTAATCATAATTTCTGCGATGCTCGGAGAAGGGTAAGCCTCCTGTTTTTCCATACCTACAGTTTAAAAAACATTCTGGACAAAGGAATCCATTCTTGTTCTTCCTTATCTCGGAGGGAAAAAGGGACCCTCGTCCGTTTGCTTCCTTCGAGTAAAAATTTCTCTTTCCATCTCTTAAGGGTTTTCTTTTTTTGACCGGATGCTTGATGTTCGTAAGATACTCTCTTTCTCTCTTTTCATCTGATTTTATCCTCTTCCTTTTGCGTCTCGTCCGCCGAGTCTCTCGCATGTCCTTCGGATTTTCTCCGCATTTATCCGTTTTTCCAATTTAGGTATATGTGTAGCATATGTATATATATATATATATATATATATATATATATATATATATATATATATATATATATATATATATATATCTTCCCTTCCTCAGAATAATCGTGTGTGATGCTATTTCTATTCCCACGACTGCCCTACATTCGCCAAGGGTTTTTTTTTAAGTCGAGGTAAGATATTTAACGATAAGAAGTCTCATTACCCCGTCATTATGTAGCATTTTCTTTTCAAAAATGTTACACGATTTTACGATATTATCTGAAGTCGTACATGGCGTATAGCCTGTAGACTAGGTCTTGAATTTGAATGTTCCCGTAAATTATTATTTTTTCAAAATTTTGACGTTTTTGTTACTTTTCAAGTTTTTTCCAGTGTGGATAGTAATGAAAGACATTTTATAATTTCCACTACAGAAAAGATTTAATCTCCTTTTTTAGTGGAAATTACAATAAGTCTTGTATTATTATTATGGAATTTTCCATAATGTGGAGCCTTCCCAAATGAATTTTGTTCGATTTCATTTGTTCCCCTGAAGTTACCCTCATTCTATTCAATGGAGTATATTCGGATATTATAACAGACACAAGTTCTGGATCCTTCTATGATACAAATTAGATACCGTGAATGTCGTTTCCTCTCGTGATTGCACCTTAAACCTTTATTTTACCCTATTCCTCCCAAAATTACGCATTAACTGAATCCATTTTGCGAGGTCCAACCTAACGTAATAACTCATTACATTCCCTGTGACGGTTTCTTTTACGTCGAGATTTTTTCCGAGGAATGGCGCTTCGCAAGATCTATCCGCACGCATCATCCCGCCCATAACTCCCATTCTTTGCTCCCGAAAGTTACCTAGTGGAGTCCTCTCCTCCATTTCCTTCCTCCAGCTTTCTCTCTCTTTCTCCTTTCTCCTTCGAGCCTCATGCTGCGGAAAGGCCGCGGAGGGTGGCATCCTTTGCCCACTTGTTGTCTTAACTCGTATGCCACCGTGAGTGGAGGAGGAGCAGAAAGGAGGAGAGAAAGAGGAAGAGGAGTAGATGAGGGAGGGAGGAGGTTGTGCCGCAGGTGGCATTGTTGGCAGAGGGCGTTTCACATGGAAGCGGAAAAGAGAGAGGGAGGTGGAATGGGGTGTAGGAAGAGGAGGAAAGGGGGAGAGAGGTGTTGAAGAGAAGGCTAAAGCTCGAGAGAGAGGACAAAAGGTCGACCCTGTTTACCCCGAGGCGACTGGTATAGTGCGGGGCCGAGAATTTACTTGCCAATAATCGTTGACCGCTTTCGTCTGGAATTTTCCCGACTTAGCGTGTCGTCGGCGACTCAGATATTTTTATTTTGACTTTACATCTTTCTCCTCTTCTCTTACCTATACACAAATACATATACATATAATTTACTGTTAGTGTTCTGTTTGTTGACAGGTTCTCAAACCGCTGTTAAACCGACCATATAATCTTACCTCATTACGCCTAACCATGGAGCCATTTCCTGGGAAGGATGACGTGATTTTACTCCTTACTTTGACATACTGTAGCAGTTCTAATCATTTCCTACACGCCTGCAGTTGTTTTGGCCATAGACGCAGGCAGTGTCATTTTTTCGTCTCAGAAACCTACAGATATCGCTGCTGACTGCTGCCAGATACACTTTGAGGAGAGGTGAAGCAAGGGAGATTGATTGATGTCTTCGCTAAAAAATCACTACAACCGAGGGTCGAACTTTAAGCCTCTGTGTGTGTATATATATATATATATATATATAACATACACGTGTGTCACTTCGACACCCCCAGCATCTCGCCAACTTGAAGACATCTTATTGGTGTGTGCTCACTGGGCTTCCTTATCTCAACTACTTGCCTCCCCGTAAGCATATATATATATATATATATATATATATATATATATATATATATATATATATATATATATATGGATGTCAACAAGGTGTTGGGATGAGGAAACCCAGTGAGCACTCACCAATCAGACGACTTCAGGTTGGCGAGGCCCCGGGGATGTCGAAGCGACACACGTAAAATAACACAAAAACACAGAAACATCACAAACGTAAAGCTTTCGGAAATACTCCTTCTTCAGCTACAGAGAGAGAACTCATCCTCATCCTCATCCCAACACCTTGTTGACATCCATATATCTATTTTACCTTTCCTTTTCCGTAAGTTGTTATATATATATATATATATATATATATATATATACACCCACACGAAAACACGATTAATGAAGAAAACTGCAAGATAAAACAGAAAGGGAAAGAGAACTGTTTCAGATACTGGGTGACTCGCAGAGTAAAGAGTACATACTATCAGTAAATGTAGAAAATTGCGGAAAGCAGAAGTGTGAGGTGAAGTAGGTTTAACCAATAGTAATAGCGGCAGGCCACCTACGATAATGACAATATATGTACACCCGCGCGCAAGTACAAATACATAATATGTTTATTTGTGTGTATATACATACATAGACGCACACTTTTGTGTGTATTTATACGATTTTTTATCAAGCACGTGATTGCGCAGGCGCCTACAGATAAGCAATTTAAAATATTTTCCTCGCATTTATTTATTCACGCGCATGGACTTGTGTGCCGTAGTCGATATTAGCATAGACTTGCATAATATTCGTGTCCCAGATCTTCGAACGTGTTTTGTACGTCGCCCGGCTAGCCATAAATTATTATCGGTTATGTGCCTGGGAAAAAACAACTCCGAGTATGTGTAGGCTAGAAAATTGCCGGATCGTGTTGGAATAGGTGGAGGGTAGAAGGAGGGCATCCGTTAAGCGTACTGGGAAAAAGAGATCGAACGAGGTCGCTTAGAAAATTGATCGTGACCTTTGAGGGACCGGCGGAGGCCGCGTAACGAGGACGAGGTAATGTGAGTAGGACGTTGGTATGCGCTCTTAATTTTGCGCGTGGGATTCTTGAGATGACTTCGTTTTCCTTTGAATCCGATTACGCATTTAAGGAATAACGAAGGGAAATAATTCTTTTTCCGGGAAATTTCCCCCGAGCCTAATTACGCATTTTAAGAGGAAGAAATTACGAGTTCTTAGGCCCTCTTTCCACGGAAATATACCTCTGCGGAGTATCCGCTTACCTGTAAAAGACCGCTTGTGGTGAAACGGTGGGCAGTTGGGGCGGTTTTCCTCGTAGGACCTTTCTACATGGAAGTTTTCAATGTTTCGACCGACCGGATCAGAGCTTAAATCGGAAGTTACCTAGAGAATCTGGGACATCATCTAAACGAAAATGAATTTTAGGTAAGGATTTCAGATTCAAAACTTCAAAATTAAGAGTTTTATTATCATCGTTTTACCAATAAATATGAATTTGGGTGCTGAGATTTACTGATCGATTTGTCTTCATTGCCTCGCGGGCTTAATGGACCGCGGGACTTAGTTTTCCCACCTCTGCCGTAGGAATACTTTAGTTTCATTTTATCGTCGTCTTAAGCGCAAAAATTTAGTTTCACTGGATTCAGAATTGCTGCCTCTGCCCTTCCTTATAACATCTGAATGTATGTGAAACACGTTATGTTTTTGTAATACTTGGAGTAGGTTACTAAACCGCACTAAATCTAAATCCATGGTCGCTCAATTTGAGATAGTTCTTTAAAAGAAAACCCTGCTGTTAGACGCATGAATTTATTTCCTTTAGTATGAAAAATATTAACTCATGTCGACCGTTTTTCGTGAGAAATCCGCATCTGTCTTCCTAACCTTATTATTGGTGTTTTAGAGACGCAATGGATCAATTTGATTTTCGTCAGAATGCGAGTTGGAAAATTTCATCTCGTAAATAATACAAGTGGGATATGTCTGTAACTTTTGCTAAATATATATATTTCTCCGGAATTATTTCCATCCTAGATGATTCCTAAAATGTAATTGACTTTATATAGTTACTGTTTCTGTTCGTTTTTATCTCCTTTTCTTTCACATTTTTGGACTTTTCAGCTTTCAAATTGATTTCTTCTCCTTATAATAGTGAATGCGTTTTTCTCAGCATGCCATTCTTTGTATTAGCTCTATTAATATCTGTAGCGTTTTTATGCATGTCAGTATAGCGTCTTTTTCTTACCTTTTCCTATTACTGTTCCGAATTTGTTGGATTTTCATCGTAGAGACCATTGTGTCGTTATATAGCTTTCTTTCTTTTGCTTTATGCATATACTAGTAGAAGGTGCTCTCCTACTGCAAGCATTTCATCTCAACTTCAAAAAACGTTCATTTTTCAGACAGATATTATATTTTTACAAATATTTTTTTTAGTTCTAAAGATTTCACCTCCGCAGCGATTTTCGTTTTTCCCTTATTTAAAAATAATAGATTAAACAATCCCCAAGCATTGCAATTTTAAGAATTTTATGCTTTCTCCATACTGGGGTACTAATGCTACACATTTCTGCCAAATTTTAAAGTTGTAGCACTTCTAGAAGTGAAATAATATTTTTCTAATTGTTTAAATTTCAAACATTTTTATCGGCCGCCTCAATATATTTATGGAAATTTTAAAGTTGTAGCACTTCTAGAAGTGAAATAATATTTTTCTAATTGTTTAAATTTCAAACATTTTTATCGGCCGCCTCAATATATTTATGGAGAGATTCAAATGTTTATTTGTGCAAATGCACTACTCTGTCAATAACTTGGAAGTTTCGGCTTCCTAGCTCATCCCGTAGTACTTAAACAGTTATATCCGGAAGTGCCTAAACATTAGTCTCCTCCTATATCATTATATATCGACGTTTCTTACAGAGGATATAACATACATATAATATATAGGAGGATACTAATGTTTAGGCAATTCCAGATGAGCTGGAGATTCGAATTTTTTTTCTTAGGTAGGATTTTATGCTAAACCGACTAGAAAAAACGAAGATCTTGAATAAGTGCTACAATGCGGCCGCTAAAAATTTGCAATTTTTTAAACAAATTTTCAAGGTTTATGTATTTCCGAAAATGCTACGGAGCTGAAATTATTTTTAGAGGTAGGATTTGTAAAATAACGAAATAGGGATTATGGAAATTTTGATATTTTAATTTGTTTGGCAGTTAAATATTCTTAAAGTTTAAACAAATATATAAATGTTTAGATACTACGGGGCGAGTTAGAGAGCTGAAGTTTTTAAGATATTTAGAGTTTAGTCTATTTAAAGCAATAAACATTTCAGTGTATTTATGAAATCCTTATTCCGGCCGTAAAAAATATTTAAATTTAAACAATTAGATAAATGTTATTTCACTTCTAAATGTGCTATAAATTTAAAATTTGGCAGAAATGTGTAACATTAATAACCCAATTTGGAAAAAGTATAATATTCCTAAAATTTTAAAAATTAGCGATTGTTTTACTCCATTATTTTTCCATAAGGAAAAAACGAAAATCGGTCCCGGGGAGAAATCTTTATAATTAAAAAAATATTTACCATGATGAAATATATCTCTGAAAAATGAATGTTTTTTCAAGGTGAGATGTCACATGATTGCGAATGCAAGCACCTTCTACTAGTATGTTATATCATCCTCCTCCTCTGTAAGGAACGTCATCTTCACCCGGATAAATGCGGGATTGAAAAAAACACGCCAAATCGCTATTGAATATCCATTGGCAAAGACATTCATGTTCTTGATTATTATGAATAAATTTGACGAGTAAATAAACCATAAATGCAAATATAACATTCAATATAACAATTAATGTAGCGTTTTATTTTTGCTACTCAATACTCGCATGAGATAAAACGAGTTTTGGGAAACCCTGTACGTGTACTGGCTATTTCTGTACCTCAACTTGGCAGTTTCTATTTCTCGGTTTAAATATTTTTTTAATTCTTTTGATCGCAGTTCGTTCAATCTCGCGATGTGAAAAGGATTTCCTTTTCTGATTTATTTTCGACCATTGGTTTTTCTCTTTTGAAGATGGAAATGCGCCAATTTGCGTTGGATCGCCGCTCTCCAATGTCCCATCTGCTCTTTCTTTGGCTCACACAATGTGTTGCCATTCAGTCACGCTCTTGGCTCCGAGAAAGAAACGTGTGGTCTTGGTTCAAATAATTACGCTGGCTTTGATTTATTGCGATCGTTACTTTTCATTACTTTGAGGATCATGGAATCGATTTATTTGTTCGATTTCGCCTCTTCACTTTTCATGAGCACACGGATCAATTCAGCTATTTGATTGTTAAAGAATGAGAATACGTTTTAAAAGTCAAAGTGTACTTAATAGCTGAGTCAATAAAACTCTGATTTTCATAAAAATTTTGAGTATTCCCTTTTGTACCTGGAATCAAATTGATGCATTAGTACACGCAGTATCATAAAAAGGAATGTGACCAGAACCTCAATTCGGCTACAAAGATGCCATCATGAGTAGCGATTCACCAGTTGTAGATTTTAAAAATTTAAAATCCGTCCTAAGCGAATCTCGGCTCTAAATGTTTTAGAAAACATAATTAGTTAGAATTAGTTAGTTGCCGATGACGATAGCTATTTCTTAGCCGAAACTCGTTTATGCATTTTGAAGCCTCACCGTGAACATTGGAGCTCCCTAATTTAGTCTGTGGTGGCCAAATTTCGGCCACAACTGGTCGACCACATGTTTAGCAATTAAAGGACAATATGCAACATAAAATGAAAATAGAAAATTATAAATATAGATGTGTAAAACAATACATTTTTTCTTTATTTCTCGATTTCCATAGTATATAAATAATTTTAAAACAAATCGGGCAATATCGATCCATTAACTAAACCCTTTAGTTTCCTAAAACTATTCTTCAGCTCTATTTACGACTGGGTGTGGCCCTCGAAAAGGAAGGAGATGGACTGTATCGCCCGCGACGAGTGTATAAGGCCCTCGAGTTTGGGCACTTCAAAGTTAACCGACGCTAATAATTCCTTTCCAATTTCGTCATTTTTAACGTGCATTTCAACCATCTCCATTCAAACCTGACGTTCCTCAAATTCGTCAACGGTATTAAACTGATTCGTAAAAATATTCCCTAATAACACGCAAGCAAACGCGATACATATATGCGCGCCGTGCGTCCCCGGGATGTCACTACGGAGCTTACGGAATAATTAATGAAGAGTTGTGGCCGTGAGACGGATGGTGCACGTAGACGTTTCAAGACCCAGTCTGCCGCTCTTTCTCTCCTTTTCTCTCACCTTTCTCTAGGGATTGCAATCCGGCAGAATTTTTCAATCCCGAAATTTCGGGATTCGGATTTTCCAATTCCGGGATTGTCTTTTATTACGATTATACAGACAAATTAGGAACATAATTCACGTTGCAAAAACAGCTAAGAGTTATTTATGCCTTTAATACGTTGCAGTAATCGAAATAAAAAAGAAATGGTGAATGTGTAAATGTAATGCATGAGTGTGTAAAAACAAAACGCTTACGTTGCATTATGGAAACTTGAATATATAATCCTCAGTACGATGAACTACATTGGAAAAAAACGCGTGCACACACATGCCAAAGTATATAAAAATGGTTTAATTTTAACTAAACATGAATCATTGGGCTTTTATTATGTAATTTTAACATTTGAAGCAGAAGCGTTGATAATAAGGCAAAATAATTGTTCTTGATGAAAAATAAGCATTATTAATTGAGCCCCAACTTATATTTCAGAGAGATTTAAACGTATTAGACGTATGCTCTTAAAAAGCAGAGTGCATCTAATGTTTTATCGCTCATTTTATATCTGTACTTCGTGCAAAATATGCCAGCGGATGAAAACGCCCTTTCAGATTCTACGCTTGTTGGAGTAATAGAAAGCAACTGTTCATAAAGGAACTGTAATTTTTCACCCCTAGGCCCACTTTCACAGAAGAAATTCAACTCACTTGTGATTGCTGCTGTCAGTTCAGTGGAGCTGGACTTGTACTACATGAGTATCAGGCGTCGAAGACAATTAGCAAAAGCGAAGACGTAAAAACTTTTTCTAGTACTCTTTTGGAATATGTATTTGGATTTTTTCCTTACCTAATCATTGAACAGATATCTATATATAGAATTTGAACTTTTTATGTCTGCCGGAAATACATCAGAAGGCTTAAAGAAAACGGAAAACTTTCCTGTCTATAAAATTTATGATAAATTAAGATAGAAATTCGAATCCCAAATTCTGGGGATTGTCATGTTCCTATTCGCGGGATTTCGGGACTGTAATTTTGGGCGAAATCCCGAGATCCCGGGATTGCAATCCCTACTTTTCTCCCCATTCACTCGCATTCCGGTGCGCATTTGTTCAAACGCGTTCGGTGAGTGTTAATTAATTCATCGCCATGCCTTTTATATACGCGGAGGGTTTCCCTACGCGCCATTTTACCGGCATTCTTGAGGAAGTCATGCGCACGTGATTAGGAAGAGCGTGGAAGTGCTCGCTTTCGTCCCTTCCCACCTTTATCTCTCTCTCTCCATCCCTCCCTCTCTCTCTCCTGTGCCGTCGTCCGAGAGAGAAAAACTGCGTTACGCGATACATTCCCTTTGTTTTCGCATTCGCGTTTCAAGCGGTCGATTGTTCCTCAGACATTAATTCCATCGCGCGGGAGATTTTTTTTCATCTCGTCCTTCTTTTCCCGTTGAAACGCTGTGTAATGTTTTGCCCATATTAGCGCGATTGTTTTGGCTGAGAAACGGAAGGACCAGTGACGAAAATGCCATTAAAATTCGGTAATTCCTCAACATTCGCGGTTTTGAGTATTCGCGAGTTGTTTCTGTGTTTTCGAATTTTTCGAATTTTTTATTTAGTACGAATGAGTTAAAAAAGTTGCGCCTCAAATATGGTAGCTTATAACTCACGGATGAACTTTTTAGAGTGTTGTTTTCTCGTCTTAAGTGCCAGATTTTTTTGCGGACGTTTACGACGACAATGAAAATTTTCCTACCGGAGAAAATGCCCGCAATTATGAAATCTTTTTAGTTTTGTAGAACAAAAGTGTGTCGACGTGAAAATTGAAAAATCTTGGTCGAGTAGTTTTTGTATAGATCTAGTTAACATTCGCGGTGTATAGACTTGGGTATTCGCGGGTTTAACACGCTATGTCGTTTGTAGGCTTTCAATGTAGCCGATTTACTTTTTATTTACGATGACATCCAAGAACATTATCTCCCCTAGTGCTTAGGGCCGCACTATAATCACAACAGTTTTCTCTTTTTAATATTGCTGTTTAATGTTATCAGCCGGTTATCGCAACCAAATTTGGAAATCCGAGGCTAAATCCGGTTTAAGTAAGGCTTCCGCTAATCGTTAAGAGCTGATTAATTTTATTAAATAAATTGAATCCAATGTGATAGATAACATTGAACGAAGTCTACCATCAATGCTGTTGCAAGATAGGGGTGAGCGTCCCGAGCGCCGTATCCAAGAGACCAATAAGCGTGTCGCGATTCGATATTCTGATATAAATATTTGGAGAAACATTGCCTCAAGTTTTAATTTTGGTACTCAGGATAATAAATGTAATATTTCTCCTATTTGGCTTATAATTAAATTATTTTTTAAAAATAACTGTCCAAGTCTGGGGCGATGTTTTTGCGTTTAGCCCCGGACGCTAAATTTCTTTGCCGCAGTTTTGTCTATCATACATTTTCTTGAAATTTCATATATTCGTATATGCCTATACATATATGCGTATATACGCATAAACGCATTCTTAGCACAACGGTTGCATGCATTAAAAACTTGGAAGAAAATCTGCATAGCTGTGTCATCTGTATTCTCAAGTTGAACAGCCTATATGAAAACTACGACCATTACGCGAATAGATACATTGAGGCCAAATTTCTGAAATGAACTTTTGTAAATGAATGAAAAAATCTTGGCGAATTAGAAATTTTCTGAGATATCGTTTGAAAATTATTTTTCGTGCGATCGCTTTTACTAATGAGAAACATTTGTCGTAATTTTAGCAAATTGTGTTAACACCATGTTTCCCTAACTGCCATAAACACGATAGTGAAAGCCAGGATCGTATTTCGGCTACAAGGCAGCCATGGTCGGTGATAATTCGCCGATATTAGCTTCTAATTGACTTTTTTAGTAGATAGTAGATTCTAAGGAGTTCTTAATCACAATCTATTATCGGCGATCCGCCACTGCTGACGGCTGCTATGTAGACGCAACGCGCACCTGGTTTTTCCGACTTTTTTAAATGCTATCGGAGAAACATATTGTTATAATTCGGTTTTCGCCACTCTTTTCTACCGAACAATTATTTGCTGTCCAAATTTTCTTCAGAATGTTCACCAGCGCAAAATCAAAAGAAACCAACGTATTGTCCCGAGATTTCGCTCATTTTTCATCACGTTCTATTCTAATTGTACGGATCCGATTAAATTCATTTTTAAAAAATCCGTGTCGCCGAAAACTGAGGGGAGTGATTGATGAGGGTATTTCAAAGCGAACCTCATTTTCCAGGTTTTTATTTAAAAAAAACTCGCCGGAGTCGCGTAGCGAGGGGCGAGTTTCATTCGCCTCTTGGAATCCGAACGCCTGGATCCTTTAGCAAAGCGATGCAAATGGCGTAATCTAATTGCTTCTTGGCGCGGGGCAGGACCCGTCATCATCTTCATTTTTCTCCCTCCTCTATTTTCCGGCTTAAAAATATCTCATTTCTCGCCCTCGTAATTTCTCATACCTCATTTTTGTTTTGCCTCCTCGTCCCATCTGTCCCGGCGTAAAAAGGAAAAATCCTTTCGGAACGTGGACAAATTGCCAGGAAATGTCTCGATCTCCAAAAACGGCCCTGCCTTTTTCCTCGACCATATTCGTGAAAAACGTGTGACTTATCGCCCCCCCCCCTACGTCCGTTGTTATTTATCCGCGTAAGCCGGTGTCGCATCCTTCTTCACTTTTTATTTTTCCTAAAAAAAAATAAACCGATGGCAGATTTGTTTGTCGGTCGGAAATGAAAAGACGGGGAAAGAGGGATGTTTTAAATATTTTCGATCCATCCCTTTTCTCCTTTTGTTTAAAATAAAATACCGAGATTGAGGTCGATACGATGGCGTCAAGGTTTTATTTTTCTCCAAAACCCTCATTATTTCCTTTTTCCCTCGGAGCGAATTAATGGCGAGATTTTTTCGGTGGCTCGGTTTTTTCCGATTAATTGCGTCGGAAAATAAAATAAAAAAGTTGGAATAGGTATGTTTTTCTTTCCGCACATCGGCGATAACCCGGTTCGCCATTGTAATACTGCAGGAAAATAAAATTATGGTCATAATGAGGCGTTTAGCATGTTTCATGATCTTTATTATCGCCGCTCCATCTTTTCCAGTTTTTTTTAACTGGTCGCCCTTCTAAATGAAGAAACGATGACCTTCTCTCGCGAAAGAATTTATTAAATATGGTGAGTTAGATATATTGCTACGTAGACAGTTCGAAATTTTTTTAAATTAACTTTTTAGTGTGTTTCATTTTAAACGAATCAGTTTTTGCCTCGCAGGTATTTTGTTTTAATTTTATTCATAATATGGGCGGGTTTCACATTCCAGCAGTCTTTCTTATTACATTTTCTTTAATTTACCCGCAAATAAATTAAAATTGTCACCCTTAACTTTTCCGTGCGTATTTCACAATGCAATATCCGTATTATGCGCGACATGCCAATTTTTTTGGCGGGACGATCGCGAATACATTTTTGTTCTTACATCATAACGTTCAATTTACTATGGCAATATTTTTTTTCGTTTATTAAGCCTGCTAAACACTGGCTATTAATTAGAACCTCATTTATTTGGAAGTCAATAACACTAGATGCTCGCGTGTGAAATATGGCTCGATGAATTCGTTAGGCGCTCGTATTTTATCCAAAAAAAATTCCACCGCATCGTTAATCCAATTTTCGGGGGTGTTTTTGTCTCGTTTTCTCGGATAGGCCATATTTCACGCGGATTTTTCAGGCGGTGTATTCATCCCTCGCGACCTTCGGCGAGCGACCGACTAAAACGTAGACCGGCCGGACGGGGAGGGGGGCAGTTCGTTCGTCGCTTGTTTTCTTTCGACATATGGATCGAAATTAGTTGAAATATACCTTTGTGCGCGTCGTCCCGGTTCGCCCTCGGGTCCTTTCCCTCTCACGCCCCCGTCCCCTTGCGGCCCTCGCCAAATCTCTGTAATCTCGTGGGTTCTCGATGGCGGTCCCCTGTGTGTGCGTGCGTGTGTTCGGGGCTGGATGAATGAATGGATGGGCGTCGGCTCTATTTGTCTCGACCCTGCAGATAGAGAGAGAGAGAGAGATTACGTGCGTTTGATTGACGCGGCCAATTATCCGTGCGTGAGTGGTCCGTACTAGTTTTCTGAACCCAAGCTTTCCGGCCGATGGGTTGATTTGACACGGGATATCCGGAGGGCGGACGGTGATTACTTGGCCTCCACACGTATTGCGTTTCCGCGGTACGCGAACTTTCAATACCGGGAACGTTTGTTCTGCACATAACGGGATGCTAGATCGTCGTACTGACTTTATCGAAGCTTTTACCTATCCCCTTTCACCACTCATAGCGGTCATATTTTAAAGGTATTTCGACGTCCATAGGATTTCTGTTCATGTTTTTGTAATTACATAGAGAGTCTTCTTCGAGATTTTGGTTTAAAAATTCCCGGGGGTGGGTGTAACCTTGTGGATCTGTTCCGTGTTGGAAAAATAAAATGAAAACTTTGTATTTTCCACAGCTTTTAATATTTCACTACGATCCAGGTTTCCATCTTTAGGTAGAGAACCTCACAAGGAAAACTGTCTTAGTGAAATATTATAAGCTGTGGAAAATACAAAATTTTCATATTATTTGTTCATTTTGGTTTGAGTGAAGTGAAGGTATAGTCCGTGTTGTCGTACGGACAAACGCTGATGGGGTGAGATGGCAAGATCCGTACACGTGTACGGCGAACGTGTCTAATGTGTTAACATGAGAGAAAGTTCATCGCGTGTTAGTTTTGTAAGCGCCTTGGGTAATGAGTTTTACTTAAAGTTTTCTTAATGTTGATTTGAGGACATTTAAACCGAAATTTATTGTCATACGTCGTTATTTTCTCACGTCTGCCTGCACGAATATTAGAATTAAATGTCTCAAATGTAAACATAGGTCTGATGCGTGTGTAGCAGATTCTTTTATGTCTGTTTTCCTTATGTGCTTTGGTTGAATATCAATCCTACAGTTTTTGTTAGATGATACAAAATTCTAAAAAAATCCAAATAATATAGCGATTAGAGTGAAAGAAGGGTCGTGAAATAATTTTCCATTTCATTCTCTGGTCATTATATTTTGCCGGAGACTGGTCTCATTTTCAGCTCCGTTTACGCGCATCGTATATTTGTAATTGAGCTTATAGTGGCATTATTCCAGTTTTTGTAGTTGTCGCGAATGTTTACTTATTCCCGATCGATCGTATAATATCCGACTTTCTCGCCTACCTACTGTTCGCGTTAACAAGCAAAAGTAATTCCGTTTTCTAAGAAAACATTTTTCATTTTTAAACGAGCGCGCAGTCTGCCGCCTCGATACCACGCGTCATTTATTTAGTCCTTCTTGTTCTTCTGTTTCTCTCGAAATGTTTTTTCATATCCTATCCCGGGTCATATTTTTATGTCCTCTTGTCCACGTCTAATTGTGTCAACTCCTTTGCTCTTTAGAAGAAAAATGGAAGAGATAGATAGAGAGAGACGGAGAGATAGATTGAGGTAGGAACAAGGGTCTTTCCAGTCGGCGGTGGGTGGAACTTTCCAAAGGGTGGTCGTGTTGCTTCAGTGATGTACAAGCCGAAGTCTCCCTCTCTCTTTATCCTCTCGTCTCCGCAACTTCTTCTCTCTAGGTTCCTAAAAGATTGATAATCTCAACGAGTGAAAAAGCCACTCTGAAAACACTCGCACGTAAAAGTTTTCCTCCAAACTCATCGTCTTCCTCATTCTTCATCCTCTTCCCTCTCTCCTCTTTCGTTTTCGCTCTGCCCGAGTCCTTATACGATTCTCTTTGCCGAACGTACATACGCTGTCTTGTCTCCTCTTCTTTGTATTCCTCTGCCCCTGTCGATCCTATGTCCGCTTCCATTTCTCTTCCTCATATCCCTTCTTTTAATTTACTCTCGTATGTCTCTTTTCGCTTGCCGTCTTAGTTTCGTGTGCGCCCATTCCTCGATTAACGCTGTATGTGCATGTCTGGAATATGCCGCGCGAAGAGAAACCGGGCGAAGTTCGGTTGGTTTTCGCGTAGGGATACCTAGGTTATATATATTTGATCGCCGTCCCGAGCTCACCGTGCGATATTTTAGCTTCATTTGCATTCAGCATTGCATATCTTTTCTTATGATCTCCGATTCGACCTGAAACATTATATGATTTTCAATGCTCTGAAACCGCTTCTAAGTCGTGCTAAATCGAAATTTATGGCCGCGAAATTCGAGGTATAAGAAAACCATGCTAAACCTAGAGCTCTTAACAACTCTTTCTCTTTCCATCCTGCTATGCTGTCATGCTTATCTTTTACATCTCTTTCGATATCTATAAAACAAAAGGCTGAAGGAAACAGATGCTCATTTTGGATTCTAACCAGCCGTCATCGATGGCGAATGAGCGATGGTTTATCACTGATGAAGGCTGCTTTGCAATTTAAATGCGCGTCTCGTTTCCCGAATCTTTTTTTTTATGGTTATCCGTGCTACTCAATTTTAAGAATTAAGTTCCAGGCGTAATGGCGAGCTCTTTATAGATTTTCGATTCCTTATTTTACTCTCCTTCTCATTTCCTTCTGTTTCTCCTCTCGATATTTTCTCTTATTCATTATGATATTTATCCGCAACCCTTTTCATGCATATTTATGCTTAAAAAGGTGGAAGCACAAGTGCTTTAATGGATTCATTACTGCACCAGACCATGTCTTCGGATGGATACTCTCGCGGATGTTTACGGTTTGTTGGTTTTCGTTTTATTTCCAATGGAAGTTCTAGTTGAATTGTAGCTCCGTAGACGCGTGAATTAGAGTGGGATAGGGATTTTTACTCGGGAAAGATGCTTCCTCGAATGGCTCTTCTGGCCTCGTTTCCCTGTTTCGAATGCGGAGCATGCAACATCCGTAGAGTTCTGTTTTATTTTTATATCCGGTCAATTTTTGACGAAGGTAGTGAATTGGGTTGGTAACATGGTTTAATTAATTAAAAATCTGAGTAGAGGCGTACCTGAAAGATTTTATGGACTGATTAATTAAAGAATTTTAAAGTATTGCTCGTTTCCAGCACTCTTTTTAGTTTATTAATATTTTATAAACGTAAAGTATAAACTTTATCTCTGACATCGTTCTTACATTTTATTTTTTACATTGATTTTCCTTATGCACTCAAAGATTAGATAATGTATTAATTTTAACTTTCTTTCACTAACGATGAAAGCATTTAGTTTCTCTGCGAAGTGTTTAAGGTTTAATAGTGTCTCACTGCGTCCTGATTTAAATTTGTTTTCCCTATATTTTATTAGATTAGCATCGGAAGTACTATAGATAATATATTTATCTTACAGCCATATATCGGTTTTCTGTTTATATCGAAAATTCCCGAAGCAATCAGCATGTGTAAACTCGATTTTGTGCTGAGATTCCGCGCCAAAATTGGCAAACGCACCAGGAGGGCAAACGCCTTGCTGCAATGCCATTTTGAGCACAAACAAAGGCAAATCTCGCCTCATTCTAATATCTGCGCCAAAGTACACGGTACACCTTCTACGTGGGTTGCCAACACGGCGACCTTCCTTTGAGTTTAATTAAAAGAAAATTTCCCCATACTTTTAAAATAAGATTCCCAATTTCGCATCACGTAGTCTACGGGTCTTAACCCTTTCCTCCTCCGCGTCACGTTTCCCTTTCTCTCTGCCGCTCTCGCGGATTGCATCAGGTAACGGTCGACTCCAATAAAAAGTTCCTTTTTTACGATCGCAGCATGGAAAAAAATCGAGCAAGAACTTTGTTTTATCGCTCCATCTAAACTATTCTTGTCTATTCTTGGCTCGTGGTTTTTTATATCTGCCCTTTCCTAACCCTATTCGTTGTCCGTCTCCCGTTCTCTCTCTTTTTTGCCAAGAGTTTGACTACCATACTCTGCTTTTCTTACTTTCTAATTTCCGAAGTAAAAATATAAAGTGTTGTGATCGTTTAAACGGTTCGATGTCGAACTTTTGACTAATAATATCGTTTGATGTGACGCCGTGTCAGGAAAACATGGTTTTTGTATTGCCCTCTCTCTCTCTCTGATTAGGTGTTTTTCTTTCTACTTTCGTTTATTTTAATTTGTCCTACCAAATTTCATGATAAATATTTATTTGTGTATATGTAGATATATGTATGCACAAAGCTCGACAAATACGATCGCCCGCTCGCCAGTGGCGAGTTGATATTACCAGCTGGCGACCAGATATGACCAGTTAATGACATTAAAATATCACATTTTTTCGGGGGTGGCGAATACAATTTTTCATCTGGCGAGTAGGACTTGGCATAATTTGTCGAGTCCTTTGTATGCATGTGTTTATACATGCATGTGTGTGCAACAAAACCATTATCCATGTGACAGTTATCTTGTATTTATAAATGACAAGGGTTTAGGTGGAAGGGGAGTCTGACCAATTGTTAGTCCCAATCTAACCTCAATGAAGATGTTATTCAATTCAATTCTCTCTCTGTAGTCAGTCGTCAGTGCGGGGCTCGAGGCGCCAGGCGATTCAACGGAATCGGATGAAACATATTATTTACAAAGGGTATCCCCGCGAATGTGACCCTTGTTCGTGTGGACTGTATCGTGCAACAGTGGAGGATAGTTTATTCTTGTCGATTTTCGCAATACGTCGAATTACTCGAGAATGGCTTCCATGATTTCAATCAAAATCCATTTGGTAATAGAGCTTTTTGTCGGAAACAATGATAAAAGGTCAAACGTTTCGCAAATTAACAGAAGTTTAGCGCCCAGTCATCGCCTAGCTCTCTCTCCGCGAAGTCGTGCAGCTAGGGGGTGTTAAACGAGATCCCGGGATCTCTGAATTATTTCGAAATTTTGAATTATTTCAACACAGTAACTAGGTATTCAGTATTAGCAACTATTTTAATAGTTTTTTCTTCATTTAGATAGGGCATCAATATTTCAGCGTCATTTTTATAAAGGTTTAATTTTTCAGTGCATCTTTCTTTCATTATTCACTATAGATTACGGTAATGTAAAAATGCAGTTTTTCGTTCTCATTCGATATATTTCCCTTAATAAACGACAATTTTATTATTTTTTCGAGTATTCCAGCGATATTCGTGATTTTGACTAAATTCCGGGAAATTCCCAGGATACCGGGACTGTGCTAGATTTTAAATCCCGGTGTACATAGATTTAAAATATCTGATGCGGCCACCACATGACTTTCTCTATACCTGTATTAAAGGTTTCCTTCTCTTTATGAGCGTTTGCTTTATGCGAATTCGCTATCATGCGACAAACTTATTGCTACCGGAATTTCTTTTTATGCATCTTTGATTCGCTCTTATGCGGTTACGCGGCCAGTGAAATACAAATGCAAAAAAGTTATCCACTACATCACGAAGCGACCATTCAGTCTCTCATTGTATCCTATGCTTTGCGTATTAGTACTACAGTAAAAGAGATGAGAGTGGAGATGAGACGGAGATTTCGTGTGATGCTGTTTCAGCACACTTGAGGTTTTGTCTCCTTGCCCGCGGAACTTGCGTTGGACCAAGACAACCCTCTAACACTTTAAACCTCCACTATTATGTCACTCACAACAGCCACCACTTATGCTCGTCTGCTTCCTTTTATTGGCGAGTATAATTTACAGTGTTAATTGTTTTAAGTTTGTATTCAGCGCAAAAGAGGTCGATATGGAGCGAAAGAAGAGCGTCTTGGAGGGGAGTTAGGATTGCTTGTGGAACGTATCCCTATCTTTTACATGTAAATATGGGTTCTGCTTATGCGGATTTGCTTTATGCGTCACATTCCTATAACGCAACCCCCGCATAAAGAGAGGGAAACCTGTATTTCTAAAAATTCCTCATAGATTACATGATAATAAATATTTTAAGGAACTGAGAAAAAATTTAGACTAAAAAGAATTAAAATAAACTCAAACCATAGAATTCTGATATTGGATATAGCCACGAAGCTCCAACAATTAAGAAACTATAAAGGAGCGTTACTAAGACGTAACTAATCGTCAAGTGTTTACAATAGTCGCCGTTAGGTGGCGTGGTTGTGGCAGCTAAAATATTTAGTTTTTAAGATATCTCTTAAACAATGCATTATATGGGGAAATGTTGTAGGTGGTAGAAAATTAAATTTCCTACAACTTTTAGTCCAATACATTTTTACATTTATCAAATATTTCAAAATAATGGATGTGACAAGAGTAAACACCCACTTCCGGTTGGCCGATTTTTAACAAAAACTAATCAGTTCTGACTTTTACAAAAATATTGAATATAAAATTTCGTAATGAGTTTTTGAGTTAGAGCACCCACAAAACACACACACGGACGTAAAGAAAATGGTCAAAAAGTATTCAGGGGACCTCAAAACGTATTTCGTTGAAATCTGGAAATCGACTTTTTTCATGAAAACAATACTTTCCCCTATACTACGCATTGAGAAAGTTAAAAACTGGGAGATGACAAGCGCCGAGTGCAATGAGCCTAGTGGATAAATAAATGTCAATGTAATCAGTGATATTATTGTATGTATCGGATGCGCAGGATATCAGTAAATTTTGTGCTCCGATCTTTTCACAGGATACCTCTTTTTCGTCTCGCTATGCTTTTGTCGCATCCCTTTCCGCGTCTTTTCGTCTCTTTCCCCCCCCCTTTTATTCGGGAAAAGCTGCACTCTGGCGGTATCCATGGGAACCTAACTCGATCCAACGCGGCTGGATGCTAAACTAAAAAGTCGTCGTCGGGCCAGATGAAAATATTCCAGCGTAGATCTTTTCGAAGAGTTCGAAAATACGGTTTATTTTCGGCTTTCACGCCGATTGGCGCTGCTGAGAGAGAGAGGAAAATAAAAGTCTTACGCGGGATTGGAAGGCGCTTTTTTGTATATTTTTGGAATCGGGGAGAATGGTGAATTTACCTGGTTCGCGGAGGGGCTTTTGTGTTTCATTTTGGCTAAAGTTTGCGTGAAAAGTGCGAGGTATCCTGTTTGAAAAAAAGAAGGGTTCGGGCTCTGCTTAAAATAGTCGTGCCGTAAATAAGCTTGAGTTTTAAAGGGGACTAGGCGTTCAGAAATCGTTTTTATTGAAAAAATAGGACTCGGTATTCCGTAACGTTTTCTGTCCGCGTGCAATCATCCTTTTTATTTAGTTTTGACATGTTTCTCGTTGATAATTTTTCCTTCGAATCCTCTTCTGGAAGATTATTGGTTGTCAATCGTTTTGTTTTCCCAGATAATTCTTTTTTATTTTCTCATACATGTATATAAAGAAATAAATGCAATCGACAAAAAATTAGACTGAGATTTTGATTAAAATTCATTCAGTTATAAAAGAGAGAGAGTGTGTGTCATAGACCAGGGGTCTCCAAACTACGGCCCGCGCAGTGATTTCATTACACCATATATTTCTTTAAGTTTTGCGTATTTACCAGCAGGAGTTTTCATTAGATATAATTTTTGATATGAAAACTATATTTTGAATTTAGATATTGAAGCAGAATTTAGAATGCTCTGTATTTTTTCATAGCTTTTGAAAACTAGACGCATATTATATCAGCCCATATTATCCACTGATAACGGCAGAGAGGGTATAAATTAATTAATACCCGACCAATATGTCTGTTTAGATATATCGTCGGGACGTCGTTTTTCCGGGTGAAAGAGAACGCCGTTATTTGTTTTGAATTTCCAGTGTGATACGTAGACGCGAAAAAGGAGATCTCAAATGGTCGATGGCATTTCGTTCAAAGTCTGAGATATCGTAGGATCCAGTGATTTTTTCATCGGTACTTTAAACAGTTGACCTCGTTTATTAAACTCCTCTGGGAGATAATGTCCTCGTCGGGCAGTCAGCCTCACGCAACGTCGCATGTCGATACCTTTCTTAGATTCAGACGTTCTTAATTGTCTGAATGGACCTGTTGAGTTTGGAATCCTTCTCGGAAGAAAAAGTTGCATACGCTCGCGGATATTCTAGGGTCTTTGTTTTACAAGGGTCGTGCATTTTGGACGCCGCTTTAGGTCTTTTTGTTAGGGATATTCGAATTTCATTTCACGACCGTTATCTTCCTTGGAATATCTCTCGGGGAGAGCGATATATAGCGTAGTGACGTGAAATTTCGTGTCGCTCGCAGTTGTGCGATCTTCGCATCTCGATCGTCATAAGCTGGCATCCAAGGAAAATGACAAAAGTGGATTTGTTACTGATTTTTCATGAAACGTGTCTGGCTTTTTGTGTCATATATTTTTCCTATTCTGGATTTTTCAATGCTTCAGTTTCCACCCGAGGAACCATATTATTTCGCTGCACAATTTTTTATTCTTGTCACAAAAATGTTTTGTGTATTTTGTTATGCTGAATATAAAAAAGTAAGAAAAAATGTTTTGCTAATTATTTATTTAACTTTATTGATGTAGTGTATAGTGCTGCAATACCTCGTGCGAGTTACATCATTATAACTGCGGTTTATGTATCGTATTTTTATTTCGTCTACCTTTAATCATTCGCGAAAGTATAAATTTTTCACGAAAAATCACTTGCAGTCGTAAAAATTGACACATACTATCACAAGTACTGCAAAAGACGTAACTTGTCAATTTTTCAATAAATATCAACACATTTCTTGATTAGCTAGTTATCTGGTGGCAAAATATGGCACTATAATACAGCCCGATTGTTTCATGTACGGTACCTTTATTTTTCAATAGTTTAATCGAACCCATAGCAGCTTTAAATTTATGTCACATATTTGCAACAATTTCAACAAAAGGATATATATGGTGGATGCGTTCTGATAAAGTGTGAATTAGTGGTATGTGATCCTAGCTTAACACGGCGAAAGAAGGGTTGTTTTCGGGAATCCTGCAGACACAAAATTCCTAAAAATCTCTCTGATGCACATATATCTACAAATAGGGTGGTATTGTCTATTATTTATCTTATAAAACCGCACACATTTACATATCACTCGGGGTCTCCAAAACTTCTCTTCCTCGTTCAGCAATCTATGCACTATATGCTGTATTTTTAGGCTGGTTTCCAAAGGAAACATAACCTTATGAAATGGTCCTGTCTGTGTGTGTGCCCCCGACTAACAACTTTTGAATTAATTCATGAAACTAGGTATGGTGCTCGTACTGCCAGGGCCCACCTCCGGGCTATATTTTATTTTGCGAAGATTGAAGTCTCGGGTTCGATTCCAGGAACGTTTTTTCCCTATTTGTTTTACATAGGAAGTCTCTAATCCATCGTGCAGAGATGTTTTCTTTTATACATTAAAATATCTTAAAATTGTAATATCGGAGCGAGGTTTGTTCTGTTCTAAGGGGAAAAGAATTATGATAATTTATCGTATTTTCTTGAATTTATACTAAAACAGCGGTTTTGCGTTTTATTGGATTGTTACCATGGAGACGGTTATTACCGAACTCCACTTGAGCATAGACGAGTGAAGAAATGGGTTATTTTCTTTTCCACTCGACTACCCTTAAGTAATGGACAGTTGAATCATACATATTAACGTATAAACAGTAACATTTATAAAATTCGTTTATTTAAAAAATACATGAAAAATTTAATGTCAGAAACAGATTTTGTCATTGCTTTTAGTATTTTAAACCTGATAATGCTCTATTAATTTGTTTTCCAATTTTTCTCTATCATTGATAAAATGAGCTACAGGTGGTATTTATGGTATGAGAATTCTTTGGAATGACTAACACATACTGAAATATTTCCTGTTAATATAAGTAATCAATTCTAGACGTCAATTTTGGGAAACCAGCCTGCATTAGTCCTGGTTTGGACATTCTTGTTAGAATGTGACATATGAGGTTAGGGGAGAGAGAGGCCCAAAAGCGCCTAACCTCCCCGATATAGGGTGAAATCAATCAATCGATCTGGAATTCCACTTCTAAGGTCCCACCGAACCGCATTATGCGAATTTTTTTTTATCAAAAACCATCCGTGCCCTAACGAATCCGGGTTATTATAACGCGTGTTATAAAGAGGGCCCGGCGTAATACGTTCAACGTTTCAGGCGACGATATTGCTTACCTTCATCCCACGACACCTTTTCCTACTAGGAAGTATCTGAACGACACCGCAGCTGTCCTTTCTCCGACAGTTGATTCCGCGTCTTTCCTTATCGTCACTCTCGAGACGCAGGAGTCGCTCGTCGGATGTCTTTCCCACCGCGGCACTCAAGACAGTGCAACCTGCCTCCCCCTCTTGTCCTCGAACCTTTTGCCGGTGGTGTAGTGGTTAGGACGCTGGCTGCTACTCGCCCGATGCTTAAAAAAGTCATTGGGTACGAATCCTGCGCAAGTAGGATTTTTCCAAGGTCGCCCGGCCCCCTGTTTGTGTGGTTTGAGGAGACCGCGCAAATTCAGCTGTTCCGTCCTTCGGAAGGGACGTTAAGCCGTTGGCCCCCCTGGTGTTCTTCGTAAGAGCAGGCAAATGCCGGCACCGGGTTTCCCTCCTCCCTCCCCGGTTATTCATTGCACTACCTCTGAGATACCCATTTGTGCTGTAAGAGAGGCGAATTGACTGGGCACTCAAACAAACAAACAAACAAACCTCCTCCGGTTGCTCCCCTTAGAAACGCTAGTTCGCGTTCTGCTGACTCGCTTAAGTAACCTGGGTCAAACTTGATATTATATTGTAGGTAGCCTTAGAAAAATATGTCTAGGCACACGCCTTTAAAGAGTCTTGTTTGCTACCACAATTTCTACTTTTTTTCCTCGCCGACCCCTCCTTAATTCCCTCGGAATATCCAAGGGGAAAAGGGTATCGAAAGGATGGCGGTGAATCACCTAAATATTTCGTGCGTACGCGTTGGTGGGCGGCGGGAAATCACGTGACTCACAATTTTCGCCTCTTGCCAGGAATTTATTGTGGAAGTGAGGGAAATGAATATAATATTTATGTGTAACGTTTATCATCCAGGTTTCCTAGCATCGACCGGCTGAAAAAAGTGGATTTTTTAAACCGTAAGCCAGAACATTACACGAATGATGTAAGTGACTCCCGTAGGCAGAGAATGTCTGAGTAAAGTATTAAGCAGGTTATTTTAGCCGCATTCGTGGTGTCATTCTTACAATCGACTGAATAGGAAATTCGGCCGCTACCACTTACAGCCTACGATACTAGATGAGGAATAGGTGGAGTGAATCGTCAGATAATACCAATCGCATCTTTTTCCTCTTGATTTGACGCGGTCTGAGTTTCTTCGTTTTTTTCTTTATAAAACGCCCCATGTAATTGCACCAAGTGAATGGAGAATATAGTCAGAATTGAAATGTAATTAACTTAACCAATGAAGTTTATAGCTAAAATCACGGTTGTCACAGGCTGCCTTTCCAATAACCATGGAAAGGTCAGACCCTTTGGCCTCAAAGCAGCCTTTATCATTGGCGAGTTGACGATATCGACGATAGTTATTCTTCATTAGCGTCTGCCACAGTGCAAAATGCACATCTGATACCAATTAGAAGAGATATGATTTTAGTCACGGACTGGTGAATCACTTACTGTTGCAATTCGATTCGATAGAGCTCGTCTTATGGCTAAAAACAAATTTAAAATGATAAAAGGTTGAAAAAATAAGTAGGTATTTTTCACGAGTATCTCCTATAGCCACGATAATGTTGCGTAAAACCAGATCCGTATTTCAGCTACCTGGCAGACAGCATGTTATACTTTGTTTTTAAAAAATCTAATATCCATGAATACCACTGACGGCGATTGCATGGTAGACGAAATACGCATCTGTCTTTTCGTAATCTTTTCTTGGCTATCGGAGATAACCTACGAGATAAGTGAATACCTATTCAATTTATAATTTTAAGTGCTTATTTATTCGGAATGGCATCATTTTAGTGCTACTCGATTGTTTTATGACTGCGGAGGTTTCCTGTATCCATCATTTTATCGGTGGTAAAGATTTAGTCTTGTCGTTTAATGGGCCTGATTTTTGAAAGTTAATTAATCCGCGAGATTTATGAGCTAATCTGAGAGGTGTGCATGCATTCTCTCCTCCCCCTCCCCCGGCATTCGTCGCCGCCGATGAAGTGTGGCGTGAGATCAAAAGGCGATGCGAATCAATCCCCCGCTTCGGATCCGATGATTGTAATTTCAGGCACTATAAAGTGGCATAAGCGAATGGAATCCCACGTGAATCATATGCGTGTCGCATCTCCCACTCCCCTTTCTTTCATCTCGCTTCGATTTTTTACCGTGCGACAAACACCTTTCACTTTGTCGCGAACATCCCGAGGCAGTCATATAGCAGCAGGGTAATATCAAAGGTTTCAGAGAGATAGATGAAGGGCGTGGAAGAGGTTGTGGGAGGAGGGACAGAGCATATTAGATGGGAAGGGGTGGGGGGTATCGACAGGATGAGGAATGATAGGTAGGGCGGAAGAGGAATAAAATGGGAGATTGGGAAGGATAGAGAGAAATTATGAGAGGATTGTGGGGGAAGAGAGAGATAGAGTAGGAAATGAAGAGGAGATAGTTTTCAAAGAGAGAGAGGAACGCGGAGAAATTAGAAATGGATGATGGGAGGGAGAGGACAAATGCAGGCGATGAAATGAGTAGAATAGAGAAGTAAGAGGATGCATTGTTTCAGAAAAGAGTATGATAGAGAAATAGGAAATGAGAGAGAGAGAGAATGGGCAAAAAGGAATTGGGAGATAGCGTGAAGAAATTTATACATTTAAAGCAGTTCAAAAACATCACTCAGACTTTTACATACAATGTTAAAAAGAACGAGTGGTTGTATTTAAAAAAACTAGTATATAGCATCGGCGATGCGTTTATTAAAATATTTGAAACATTGCGAAGTAAAGGTAATAATTATAGAGCTGAAATATATATGCAGGATGCTATGTAGGCAAGACCAAATGGGTGTAAAGGAGAAAACGGCAAAAATCACACAACAAAACAAAAACTTCGACCTATCATATACTACAAAAACATGTAAGTTATTTACAGGGATGTTATCATGTAACGAACGAGGAGTGAAAAAAAGAGAAACATCGAACCATGGATGTTAATGTTTTAGGGAGATGCTTTATGTTATAGAAATGAAGACGGAGGAGCATGGGAGGAAGGAGAGAGAGAGGAAGATGGAGAAAGGAGGAAGAAAGATGCGCCGGAATTAGTTCCATCGATCGAAAGGGGGATGAAAGTGGCGAGACGAACCGTCGCCTTTCGATTCCAGGACGCAAAAAAAGGAGTGATAAACTTTTTCGTCCCGTCCAAGCAAAATATTTTGTGGTTGCAATCGCAGTTTTCCGTTTTACGAGATAGCGTTTATACGACAATTTGATCGAGAAACCAAAAGCATTTTGGCCGTATGTCAGAGAAATCCAAGGTCGAGGTTCAACTATTGCGTCTCTGAGAACCGAAACAGGAAATGTAGTTCATGAGAGTGAGGAGTTAGCAAATCTGCTCAACGAATATTATTAGAAAGCTTTTACTGCGATTAGCGATGAATATGAACCTATTCGTATTAATCAGTACAACTCGATGGAGGATCTGATCCTCTCAGTAACGCGCCAACTTCGCTCGATTAAGCAAAATAAATCTCCCGCGCCGGAGAAAATATCCGCGCGAGTACTAAAAGAAATGGGCTCTGAAATTGCACCGTATTTGAAAACAATATTCTATAAATCAATTGCGCAAGGTGTCGTTCCTAAAGACTGGAAGTTAGCGCACGTTATCCCCAATCCATAAAGGTGGTGACAAAAAGAATCCTGATAATTACAGGCCGGTTTCATTAACACCATTACTGTGCAAAATACTCGAGCATATTATATTTAGCTCTGTTATGCGTTACTTATTGTTAGATGGCCGTTCATCTCTTAGCAGATACCAGTACGGATTCCGGAAAGGGAGATCATGTGAAACGCAACTCGGTCTTTTCGTGAATGATTTATTTCGATGCGGAGAGAAAAATATTCAGGTCGATGCTATTTTCATTCATTTCAGGAAGACGACTTTTCGCAGAAGACACCGTCATATATAAGGAGACACTAAACCGAGATGACCATCAGTCGCTGCAGGAAGATTTAAAAGCCATTTCCGCGTGGTGTAAGGAATTGAAAGTTGAAATTAATTACAGTAAATGTGCCGCAGTATCGTTCTGGAGAAGTAAGAATAGAGAAATAGGTTTCGAGTACGAAATAGACACAAGGAATATTCAAGCAGCTGAACATGTAAAATATTTAGGAGTTACCATTTGTCGTGACCTTTCGTAGAACATGCATCGTCGTATTATAGGAGCAGCTAACAAGAAACTGGCATTCATAGGAAGAACAGTGCGGAATAGTACAGAGAATGTACGCGAAGCGTGTTATCTTTCACTAGTTAGGCCGCAGGTGGAATATACCTCCAGTATATGGGATCCGTATGAGAATGGCTATATAATTAAGTTAGAAAGAGTAGAGCGGAGAGCAGCCAGATTAGCGAAGCAAAAGTACGAACATATGGAAAGCGTCACATCATTATTGAAGGACTTAAATGGAGATCTCTGAAAGACTGTAGATAGTGCTCAAGATTTAGGCTTCTAGAGAAATACAGATCAAAATGACTATCAGAGAATTTAGTGGGAATAGTTGAGGCTCCGACGTACTTATTTACGTACGTATTTACCTATCGGTTTCAGTAATTCATTTTTTATTTTAAAACGGAGAATTTCTATGACGTCGTTTTGCATTGTTCGCGAATGGTTTACGCAGAAGTTGCCGTGCGATAAGTTTCTATTTCAGGATGTTTTTTTCTTCCGTTCGATGGTCTCTTTATATTTATGAGCCAGTTTATTTCGTAATTTTCTCTTTTCGCCACAGGAGCGGATACGTTCTTCTCCAAGCTAGTTTTTTATGCATGACGCAAGTGCGAAATATTCTCAATTCAAAGTTTTTTTTTCGTTTCCTAAATTTCGTGTTTTTTGTCTTTCGTATCTATTGTTGCGACGCATTATGTTACGCCGCACCTTTTAAGCTTAGTTACCGAGCCGTGTTTAACTAATCTGTCGACGTAATTTTTTTAAACATCCCGGAGTTATTACGTATATTTCACCCGCCATTTTGTGTAATTTTGCTATTTCACGCGCCATTTTGCGCTCCCCCTCTTTCGCTCACTAAATTTTGTGTTTTTATTGTGTTTATGGTTGCGACGCGGAATGCTACGCCACGCCTTGTAGCTTAGTCACTGAGCCTTACGCATTTGCTAATGCGTCGGCATAAAAATTTTAAATTCACCCCGAATTTATTACGAATATTTCACGCGCCATTTTCTCTAATTTTGCGTTCGTCAAGAAAACAGCTAAGTTTCTCTGTCTCTCTCTGCTCAAAACGCGAAACTTTTCTCTGTTCTCTGTAACGCAGCGGGCTTAAGCAGTGGGCGTGGTTGTCCTCCGCGACCGTTCAAGATATTACCACACCTCTCTCTGCAAATCTCACCTGAAATTTAACTTTCCGGCAAATCTCCGACTTCTCATCCGCCGTAATGCACGAGCTACATCTCTCAGAAAAGTTTTCTAACATTTTAATTAAAGGAAAATTCTCGAGAAGAAGAACGGTTTTCTTAAAATAAACCTTCAACTATGTCAAAATAATTGCCCACTTCTCAAAGGATCTCGGGAATGAAGAAAGTTGATCTCCGCGGAATCTGTATGTAACATTCTCGCGTCTTTGGAGAGAATCCTTAATTTTAAAAATAAAGTCTCCCTTAAACAATCGTGTTCCATAATTGGATTTTTTTTATTACGGAGTGGGTTAATTTATCGGAATTTTAGTCGTTTTTATTTTCTTCTTCTCGGCGCCATTGCTATAGTTACCTCGCGGCGTTTTACGCCCACGCACTTTTCGAGCGAAAGTTTAATTTATGTTTCGCGTAGGAGTTTTTCGGGAACAATAATTAAGACGGGATCGATATTTTTTTCCTTGGCGGAAGCCACTTTTACTTCGAGGAAGAAGAGAAATCACGTTAATGAGCTCGCGTCTAAGTTAGCAATTTCGGGCAGCACTTCCCTGTTGTTTCCGTGTTTTTTTTCTCTTCGGCCATAATTCATTCAGATATTCCTCCAAATTTTGTGTGTGGCTGATCATTTACGTCACTTTGCGTGTTTTTTCTTAATTAAAAAACCTCGGCTCGATTTTCTCAAGTTTTTGTATCACTTTAATACGAAACCCGACTGGTCGGATCTTTTTGCGACCTTATCTTCACGGATGTACATTTATTAGGTTTTACGTTAGGCATAGATGCCGACAGGATTATTTACTAATTTCTCACCCCGCAATTTTATTTAGAGCGTCGAAATGAAATGATACAACTGATTTATTTGCTCGCGTTTCTCTAAGGCTGACAAAATTTTCTTCGTCCTCTAATGCAAAAATGCGGTTGATACATATCATTGTGGTTAGCTTGGCGCCATTATTCGATGTATTGAATTGCGACGCAATTGGAGTACTTACTATCACGTAGAATCAAAGATATATGTAGCACTGGAAACTTGACGAAAATTTGTATTGACCGAACGGAATATGATGGTCATTAAAGAAAACAAAACTAATGGTTAAGTGAAGTAGCCCCTTTGGGTAAGGTATATTTTTGATTTATCGTAAAAAAACCATTTTGAAGTGTACATATACTAATCTAACAAATATAAAAGCCAACTTCTGTCCCTTTGTGGCTCCCTCTGTCACGCTATAAAAATGCGAATAACTCGATTAAAGGTCTAGATATATTTTTGAAATTTGGCAGGAATGCTGGATTCGCATATTTTAATGCGATGACAAAAAATCTCAAAAGAGTCCTTGGTTCGACTCCAAGGAAGACACTTCCAGCTCCCATAAAATAACACGTAAAAATCGACTTTTCGACGTGCAGGCTTTTATTCTTTTTGAGATCTAAATTAGAAAGAATTTACGTACGATCTTCGGATCTGAACCATTTTAAAGAAATAATTATGAAGTTTTGTATTCTGTTCATCTTTTTTCGCCTTTTAATGTAGAACATTAATCATTCGCATAAGACAATTGCTAGAATCATGGTAGGAGTTCAAGGCTTGAAACTACGAACGCTTAAAAGAACGAAAGTTTGTTTTCCTGTCATCCATTTTTTAATACGCGTCGAATCGATCGGTTTTTTAACGCGAGAATTTGATTCATTCTTAGTTATTCGCATTGTTGCCGGTTTCGTGTAATTGGGTACCATTGATTTGGATAATAGCTTCGCGTCGCATCTATTCATGAGATTTCATAAAAAAAACTTTTCCCGTTGAATTTCAACCGGCAACTTCCTAGTAATAATATAAAAAATATATGTGTATGTCTGTTTGCTTGCCTCTCCTTTTGAAATAAAGAACTTCTACAAAGCAGCAGGGAGCCAGATTCGCATTTCGGCTACAGGACTGCCGTTATCTGTGGTTCTACAACCATGGTTAACTCTAAATTGAAGTGTTTCCCTGTGTTCTCGATTGCGGAGAGAGATTTCCCGGTTTCACTGCACGGAGAACAGAGAAACTCGAACTATTTATCAGAATCTGCTATCGGTGGACCGCCGGCTGGCCACGGCCGCTTTGTAGTCCAAATGCGCATTTTCCCAATGTATCTACGACTATTGGACAGATGGTTTGTAAGTTTGCTTTCGTTTATGAGACGATATCTATAACTTTCTCCTGAATTTATGTCTTGATTACACTGATTTTTGGCAATGCAAAACCGTAAATCGCTTTAAGAAAACTATTTTATTAATACGGGAATATTTTTCTCAATAATGGAAAGGCCTAGTAAGTATGAAGAGGATTTTTAAAATTCCTCTTCCGTAGGCTAGGTAGGAGATAACACATTTGCTTCAACCTTTGGGCATTATTCGACAGTAGTTTTAGTTTTGCATATTTCTCGGACGGACGTTCTCACTTATAAATAGCGTATCATTCTTTCTTCAATTGTATTAATTCGTTTTATTTTAATAGCTCCAGTAACCCCTTTACCTAATATTAACTTCCTTTACTCTAGGCCAAAATATTTCATCATTCTTCTCCTCTGCGTTTCATTGCAAATGTTATCATTTCTTTGTGGATGAACAGGTGGTTTGCTGTTTCATACGGTGAAATTACTGACTGCAAGCCATCATTACTAACCGACGTCTTATGTTTTCATAGAGGCCAGGTGGATCTAGTCATCTGTTTGTTTTCCATCTATGAGACCGCTAGAACTAAACCATTGGAATTCACTCTGCTTCTCTTTAGCCTAATTGAATGCTATGAATCGCTCTTTTCAAGCCACAACATTATATATATACGCACACATACATACATACATGCATCCACACACACTGGCGAATCTGCAATAAGCCCAAATAAGACCACGCCGAAATTTTTATAGCCTGTATTTTAAATCTAAATTTAACGTAACGTTAATGTAAAACAAATATTTCTCATTGGAAACAAAATTTTCATGAACTCCCACACAAATAAATGTCATTGGGATCGGCTAGCGTCCAAACCCGCCACTACATGTAGTATACAAAAGAAATTCAATTCAGGGCTACACGTGTATTTTAAACGTTTCTCCAATTACGAGCAAACAATTAAAAAACCCCTATTGCTCTTGCACCTTATACGGGAGAGGGACGGCGGTTTAAGGGCCAACCTCCCTCTATAGGTATGAGGTTCGTAGTGCTGAATGTAGTGCCATGAATTATTATTCCTCACGTTCCGTCCGCATAAAGAGAATGCCGAATAAGAGGGTTGTGACCTGGAATAGGGAGAGGGGATCGATATGTAGTTCTCGCCGCCCCACCTCCCTTTCATCGTACCCCGCCTTCCGCTCCGTTCCCCTCCCCTGATCTGCTTCCTTTCTCCGTCTCTCTCCCTCTCTCTCCCACTCTTTCTCTCTATCCCTCTCTCCCTCTCTCTCTCTCCCTCTCTCTCTCTCCCCCCTCTCCCTCTTTCTCTATCTCCCTTTCTCTATCTCCCTTTATCTCCCTCTTTCTCTATCTCCCTTTCTCTATCTCCCTTTCTCTATCTCCCTTTCTCTATCTCCCTTTATCTCCCTTTCTCTCCCTCTTTCTCTCTTCCCCTTTCTCTCCCTTTCTCTCTCTCCCTCTTTCTCTCTCTCCCTCCCTCTTTCTCTCTCTCCCTCTTTTTCTCCCTCTTTCTCTCTCTTTCTCCCACACTCGCCCACTCACCTCAACGATGTTAGGGAACCTGCTTCGCTCTCCCTATGTTTAGACCCAGAGTAGAGATGGATTGATTGGTAGCAGAAGGTTTCAATTTAACGCACACGCCTCCATTTGGACTGAGTATCGGGGAATTTTTGGAACGAGAAATGGAGTCGATAAAGTTTCTCTAGCCTATATTTAGAATCCTGACCCTTTTTTAGCGCCCTTGCCAGCCGGTAGGAATTGGAGCGGTGTTTTGTGGGAAATTATACTGCTGTTATAGTCTTGTCGTTTCTTTATTTTATCTGTTAATAACCAATGATGACGGCTGCTTTGTAGCAGAAATATGCAGCTGGTCTTCCTAACCTATTTATAGTCATTTGAGAAATATGGTTTTTCATATCAGCCATAAAGCGTGCCCGATATATTTTCATCACATTATCGCTGCATAATTCATTTTATATTATCATGCATACAAGCTTTTATTTCGTTTACTGAAGGTTTGATGCAACGTCTGCATTTAATTGAATGTTATTTGCGTTGTGAATTTTAAAAAATAACCTCTTATTGTTAGTGATCATATTTTTGTCGCTGGACTAGGCGAAATTAAAAAAAAAAAAATTAAATATTTAGATAAATGCAGACATGCTAGAACACTAGATTTTATTCTACTTATAAAGGCCTAGTAAGATCCAATAATTTTTACGGAAGGCTTGCATGATCTCCCTTCGTGATTGAGAGAGAAAGCTCAAATATTTTATTTTAAAATATTTCTTAAACGTTCTTATTAATGATCGAATCCCATAAAAATGTGGTTTCCTGAAAATGGTACATTTCCGCGTCTTTTCTTCCCGAAAACATCGTTAATGATTTTCGAAAAATCCCATCCGTTTGAGTTCTACCAAAAATGAAATAGAAATATTTACTCCTTCTGCCTTATCTTTTGGAGATAAATGTGTTAGTAATGTAATCGTTTTTCCATCACGTTCCTTGATTTAAATGAATGTGCTTTAAACATAAATATGGGATGGCATGTTATTTACATGTGCAGTTAATCGGGCCGTTATTCAATGAGTTTTACGCATATTTAAGTTCATTTCGCGCTTGCACATGAAAATTAATTAGTTATATTAATACGAATAACCACGCTATAGAGGTCAGCATCGATCATTATACCCACACACGCACGCACCCTCACATTTTGTTGAAAATTAGTCAGATTTAGTGGATTGCCGCCGTGGTAGTCATTTTCATTTTCCAAAAATAAACGTGGAATGGAGTTTCATCGCAGATTATTCCGACCGTAAATATCACGCCAGCTTACGTCGTTGGTAGATCCCGCGTCGAAATTGCCTTAATAATCACTTTTGGCGGATGAAAACGTACTCCGTTTATATGACGCGCGCATTGGGCTGCCCTACGTGAGTGAACAATTGGGAAATAACCTTAATCTCGTGTTTCACGTCAAGATCTATGCAATTGGAGATGCAAACTTTCTCTGATTAAATCTCCCCTTCCCCGCTTACTTGAAGATCCGCATCCGTGTTTCATCCGAGAAAAATACCCTGTTCACCTTAGATCATCTTCATCCTGATTCCATTTTCCGTTTCGTTCCCATTCCGAGCGGTAGCATGCGATGTGGAAACATCTCATTACCATAATACCGCCGCTCTATCCATATTTCCCTCTTTTTCTCTCCCTCTATGGCTCTGGACGGCATTTCTTCTTCCATTTAGAGATGAAAGGGGAAGAGTGGGGAAAAATACCTCGGCTCGCCCCTTTTATTTTCCTCCGATTTTCCCGCCCCTGTGCCTGGGTAGATTCTATATTTGCCTCCCGTAATAAAGGGTCGCGTGTTTCATTCCAGGAGATGGTTTTTGTCTCTTTACCTTAGATGTTCACTTTCTTACTTTTTAAATATGTACATGTTGTTCATGAAGTCATTATGCGACCTACAACTTGAGAAACTTTTGATGCTCACGTTTACGCAACGCGTCCCTCCAATAGTCATAATAAGGTTAAGGAAAACTGACTTGTTTTTCCAGTTATATAGGCGAGTTACCACTGAGACGACCTATTTGTAGCCGAAATGTTCATATGGTTTTCCGAACGTTTGATGGCTTTGGGACAGACATATTGTTTCAATTTTATTTTAGCCATAAGGCAAGCTCGATAATTATTATACAATAAAAGTGCAATTAATGAAATACTCAGCATCAACCGGAGAATCTTTTTACAGAGTTAGGAAATTTTATTATAAACCGAATCACGAATGGTGGAGCCTTTGATAAAACTAAAAGCGTTAAAGTTATTTTTTAAACTGTGTAATAAATTTTGCATTTTGCATGATCTTAAATGCCGAAAGCGTGCCGTGAAATTAAAGAATGTGCGCAGAGTATTTTGTTAATATTGTGTTGCCTCTCATTTCGGACAAGTGAGACGAACAAAGTAGTTTTTCGGTCCCCGGCAAAGTGTCAACGTGACGGATTGAGAGCAAGTATACATCGTCATTTAACGTTAACGACTTTATGAATAGTCCCTATTGGTTTATGTCATTTTCTTGCTAACATGTTTTAATTATATTCTCTTGGGAATTACGCGTTTACGGGCTGAAAAGCTATGGAATACAAACCTGTTGGCAATTCTACGTATATTTTTTCTTATCCTTAAATAAAAATAGTTTGATTTTTAAGTTCCCATATTCGTAGTATATAGAGAAAGCGTTGTAATTGCGAAAATAATCGATTTCGAGATGTTGACGGAAATACACTTTTAGGTGTCTCCGAGTTAAAAAAAAGTTGTTTTTGCCATGCCTTCTGTCTGTCTGTCCGCCTGTGCGTGGTTAAGCAAAATCCAATGATATTTCCTATTTAGGCGCACTATTTTCCAGAATGGAAACTATGAAGAGAAGAACGATATAGCGCAACAATGAAGGGTAGCTTATTCTTGATGATTTCCACAAAATATCGATTTAATCGGAAATGGCTCTGATTAAATTTCATTCAGTAGTACAGCTCGGTTCATCAGCAATAGATACTACATATGCCATATTTCTCATCACTTTAATGTTTATGAGGAAATTTCTTATAAGTCTGTTGCAATAGCATCCAACGGCATTATGTTATCTCGAGTTTTACGCCCAGCCTTCCCCAGAGCTTAGACGTTCCTCGGCAATCGTCGTCCAGCAATATAGCTTCGCCAATTTCCATATAACTTGATATTTATTTATGGTGTAACTATTTATCAAGTTTGATTTCCATACAATTGAGGCTATCAATATATTAATACAATTTAATTCCAGAAAACATTTTCCGCTGTTTTGTTTATTTTTTAGCAGTACGATTTCCCTTACAGTCAGGAAAGAGTGTAGTGAGATTAGAGGCATACATGTAAGGCAAAGTTTTTGCAATGTATATTGCACAGATTTTTTTATTTCGTTTTATTTCCATCCAGCTAGCATCCCTAGGTGTTCTAAATTGCGACAGTAAATTTTGTTAGGAATGGCGTCATAAAAAAATCAATTTTTTGTTTATCCGGCCACTGAGACTCGTAGACTATATCAACGTTACGTTTATGAGGAAATTTCCTATTGGTAGTCAAGTCTGTTGCAATAACCACGTGCGCGTAATAGAGCTTTCCATTGCTAATCTAACGCTTCAACGAATAACTCAAATTTCTCTGTTGACGCAGTGTTAATAATAGATAAAGAAGGCTTTGTATACGTTTTTCGATAGAACGATGCATATACTCGCATCGCATTTTTGTCGTGTTTTCCGAACGCAGGTGTATTCGTTCATTAATTAACCAGCGAGATTGAAAATGCTCTTTGCTGTTTACGTTAACCACAAAACGTTCTTTTTTCTGAGAATGCAAAAAAATCTATTATATCTTCTGATCCAGGGATTGGGTAAATTTTCCAAGCGCATTTTCCTTGTGGTTCATTTAAAGCTCTTTTATCCATTTCGATCAGAATTTATGCTCGATACACCTTTAGGCTACCAATGGGATACATTCCTATCGAATTTCAAGCGTGGGTCCTTCGTGTTTATTTTATTAATCGAAAAGTCTTGTCTCGTTATTGCGACATACCTTTCACAGACATGATGGGATTGTTTTTCTGAGTTCCGCATTAATTTTCCCATTTCGTTCATAGAAAGTGGTTTCTCTAGTATTGATTCGAAATGGAAGGCGAGTTTTTAATTTTCTTTCATTTACGTTGGTTTAGTTATGCGTGTAAATGTACTAAAATGTACATGTGTGTTTTCATCATCGTAATTTTTTATCGTCTCATGTCGTCATAAAGAGTCTGGATGAGTTAATTGTCGCTACTGCGATTGGCGTACTACTTCATACCATTGATTTTTGTGAATCCGCCAGCTTTTAATCGCATTATCATTTATCATTGCGTTGTCCATTATTAGCTAAATAACGATTATTCCACCTAAAATTTCCACAAAACAGTTTGTAAAATCAGATGAGCTTTTCGGTTGCAAAGCAAGCGTCTTGAATGCTAATCCATCGATTGTTGATTCCAGAACGTACGGAATGCTATTGAAGACGGCTGCCTAGTGACCAAAAATATTATCTGGTTTTACGAAAAGTTTTTCTGCCGAAGTTGAAATCATCATCATTAGGATTGGAGCTAGAAGCTGAGAACCATGTTCCATTTTTCTTAAATTTTATCAGTCTGTTAATCCCGACGACGGTATTGTATCTTTCCTACGATCATAGCGTCCTTCGATCGGTGATTGGTTTACGCCGAAATAACATCCTCATTAACGGATCGCTCCTTATTTTCGCACCGGATATTATTTCGCGATATCATCCCCTTAAACGATATGGCGGAGGAAAAAACAGTTTCATCCTGTTTCTCTTTTTGTCTCATGAAAGGAATCGTTCGATAAGACGTTTCGGTATCCGCTAGCGCAGCTATTGGTTCTCTCAGATTCGTAATTTTCCTCTCGAAAATGTTCAATTACCGAGGAGGAAATGGGAGCGCGCCATCGGCATGGAATGAGTTTCTCCTTATTACTCGTCCTACGGTTTTCTTTCTCCCTCTCTCTTTCCCTTTCTTCCGAGAAATGAAGGGTATTTTCCCCGAGACCTTTCCTAAGCGGTAATAATTCAACTTTTCCTCCTCTCTCTCTTTCTCTCCCTGGGTCCTCGAATTCGTTTTTCCCCCTGAGCCATCCCCTAAAGTTGTCGATACTTCATTGTTTTCTGGCTTCTTCTCGGGTTCGTTTCCTGGCGGGTTTTCTCCAAATTTTTTCCTCTCCACTCTGAAGGTATTCCTTTAAGCCAGGGGACCCAAAACTACGGCCCCCGCAGTGATTTGATCCGGCCCGCCTTATCAGCAAGAGTATTTATTAGATATCATTTATGATATATAAACAAAATTTTCCGAGTACTTGGGTAATTTTAATATAAGCGAATTTCATGTTACATAATCGAAAAAATTCTCAAATCTTGCTCTCGGAAATTTTCACTAGTTCCGATCAGTAATTTGAAAAGCCGTATGTGGCCCGCACAGTGGATCATGAAGCCTAATGTGGCCGTCTAAATAAAAAGTTTGGTGACCCCTGCTTTAAGCGATCATTTCTTTCGATTTTATCGCTTTCTTCATTCGGTCAGTTTTTTTATATCCCCTCTTCGAAAACAAAGTGTTAAATGATTTTTGCTCGATTTTTTTTGTTCGCCTCGCTTCGTTTACTTTACTGCTTTTGTTCTACTGGAATTTAGTCTTCTTTGCTTTTCTGAAATTATTTTTGCGATCGGCTCTTGTTTGAATATTATAAGTGTGAGCCTATAAGAAAGGTAAATGTACACTTTTCATGTACATTTTGCACCAATTAAATACTTATCGTTTGCTATGCTTACTATGTGTATGAGCGTATAGTACACGCAGTTTTGCCGCATAAAATAAGCAATATCGTTTCTAACAGTCGATTTTTAGAAAGTTTTTCCTCTTTCATTTTGTACCGTTGTCGAGCGGTGAAGTTTCATTCTATTTTTGCCGTCCTAACGACTTAAAACAAGCGACATTTACCCTGTAATATCCATGCAACATGGGGACAGTTGTTCATAAATTGTTGCACAAGTGCATTGAATTAACGTAGGACTGTTGGCTCAATATAATTGATCACGATCCCATTAAAAAAATGTTCTCTCGCAGAATCAGAAAGCTTGTCAGTTTCCGAAATCGCTGTGTCGAGTTAGGATGTAAACACTCGGAGAAGTGCTGTTTTCTCGCGTCTCTGGAAGGAAATATCTGAGGCTGTTCTTAAATTTAAATATTGGTGTATTCAAGTTCAGTACGTGCTATGCCCTCTGGAGATGACGACCGTCGGAAAATTCAGAACCTCGACTTTATAATTCGAAAAAAATTCGTTACATGAGAATTCGAGGTTTCGTGGATTGTTATTCCATCTACGTCTTCAGAGTTTGATAGGGAAATTGACGTTTCATATCTAAACAAAACTTTTCATTATCTAGATTTTCATAAATTTCTAATAAATTATTTCGCGTGATTTGTAAGCCTTTGGTAAATATTATAGTTTCCGCTGTTTAATATTTTCCCGATGTTTTTGGTAAAGGTGACAGAATGGAGGCAATTTTGCTCTTCTGACGGTACCATTACGAAATGGTTTGTCACCGCTTGGACTCGAAATGCTTCTAACGTATACAGCTCATCAAGGGATGCGACTTGTATTATAGCACGGCGTTTTTTGCAGAGTTCACCGACCTCGCCCGCCGATCGCTTTACTCGCTCTCATCCCGCATTTTGCGCCGTCTTTTTTTATTTTTAACGTGGCGAATCGCTTTTTTTTAAGATAGTGGCTTTGATATTGGTTGGAGTTTCGGGAATAGAGGAGGGAGATGGGATAAGATGCTTTTTTGGAGGAGATGGATTCCCTTAATTTATCAGGAGGTTTGCGACGTCTCCTTCTCTCCGTTGGTCTCTCTCTCTGTCTCTTTTAATGGCGCTGGAAAGTTTTGCTGTCCTTTTTTGCGACCGTTGGAGATCGATTCCTGGTTGAAAGGTTTTTCCGTCCTTTTTTCTCCATTTACTCCCCCGTCTACGTTTATCGCCGGCGATTAAAAATATCGCGAAATGGTCAATGGCGTGGGTTGGGTGAATAACTCCTCGCATGCCTCGAGCCTTCGCCCCGATTCCGAGAAGGCTGTGTCATCGTCGCTGACGTCGTTGGTTCATTTTTTTCGAGCGAAGTAAATATGCGGGATGGGATTTTTTTTAGTTTTTTTTGAAGGGTGAGTCCGTTCGGCGATTCGGGCAACTGTTCTCCTCCTTTCATGGAAAACTCGCTTTTATGTGTAATTTGCGTGCGATAGGTCGCTGGTTGGAATCCTTGCCTCTGACGTAGACGTTATGGGACGTCTTTTTGTTTTCCTGTAATTAATCGGCCTTTGTGAAACGAATGGAAATTTTATATGTACAGCCAAACCCCAGTTTAGCGCCACTGTTTCTCCATCACTGACATTGGCGCTAAAGCGGGGGCGGCGGTAAATCGAGGTAAATGCTTGCTGTATGTAATCATAAGATAGAACTTACGTTCACAATGATTCATGGGTGGTAAGCGGGAATGGCACTGTATAGGAGGGCGCTAAATCGGGGTTTGACTGTATAGAGTCAAATTTGCATTAATTTTTTATTTTATTTTGTTTATAAATCCGTATTTTTTGTATTAGTATAATATTTCGCGTTCATTGCAGCCATTTATTGAAATTTAAGGCAGCAATTGGCCGCAAATCAAGAGGGTTCTACTGTTTAGATCCTTGTCAAAATTTAGCTATAAACTTGCATTATTCATTTGTCTAATTAGCGCAAAGCCTCCGTGAAATGCAGGCCTTCTCTTTATGCAATGCATTACAAAGTAACATAATATTTTATCATAGTTTCAAATCATATTCTTAGTGGTGCTACATCGATGATAGATGCTTTTTTAGAATATGCGGCGGATAAATCGCCGCTGAGGAAGGCTGCTGCGCGTTTCGTTTTCCCGACCTTTTTACGACTCTTTGAGATCTCAAAATAATCAGTTAAATTTCAGCCTTACGGCGAGCTGGTTGTTTTTTGGGTATAATTTCTCCATTCGAAATTTTTAAAAATCCGTTTTTTAATCGTACTCCATGGCATCGACCCCTAATTACTGCGCGTTTTTAAGTATGAATAATACGCCCGAACGAATACCTACCTCTGTATATGTGACTCAATAAGCTCGCGGACCTGTAACTTGTTAATTTAAAATCGCTGACACCATTTCGTGTATTGTGTGTTCGCCTGCGCGAGACCGCTGGGAAACGAACTGTGCGGATTTTTTGGAATTAAAATAATATCTCGTTTTCCCGACATAAATCGCTCTCCTTAGCCATGGGATTCGGATCCAACAGATTCCTTCCCCCTCCCCTTTCCTCTCTACCCTTCCTTTTTCTCTTCTCTCCCCCTTCCCACTCATACCGCGATTCTTTTTTATCTCGCGGAATAAAAAAATAATATGCGACATCCCCCCCTCCCTCTCGCGGGCGCCCGTTATCACGTCAATAGCGTGACCTCGTTGCTTCATGCTCGGCGTAGTTTTGCCGTAATTACCGCAATCTCCCGTGTGTAAGCTTTTCCTCGTTCGTTTCGCGAGAGCCAAGTCTGAGCGCGGTTCTTTCCTCTCTTCCCGAGTCCTTTTTTCGCGTTTGTTGCCCATTGCGCCCGGATTCTCTCCGCTTCCTCCCCCTTTCCCCCTCCCCGATTCTCTCCCTCCCCCTCTGCCCCCTCTATGCCCTCTCTCTGCCTCCTCTCGCCAGGACCCTCCTCGGACCCCTTAACCTTTCCTCCTTTCTTTCCTTTCCCCCCAAAAACGACGGCCTACCTCTTCTGTTCTGGAGACGCGGTGACGGACCAACTCTCTCTCTCTTCTGTCGCAGTCGCGGATAAGTGGGGAAGCGTGACGGTTCGCTTCGTCCGGGTTTCGCGTCTTTTCGTGCATCGCGCATTTTTTTGGCTCTTCTTCTTTTGCCCATCTCGCTAAAAGCTCGCTGCTGAGTCTCTCTCTCTCTCTATACCTTTTCCTCTCCGTCTATCTCTCTCTTGCTTTTACTTCTCTTCTCGTTTTATCCTAGGCTGTCATCCCTCACCTTTTTTAATTTCGCCATTTCCCCTTTCACCTGCCACTCCACTTCTTATTCTCTTCGTGTCTCTTCCTCGCTTTCCTATCTATATATACATAGAAACGTGGACACTAAGGAACATGATATAAAATACTTGTAAATCTTCGAAATTTGGGAATGGAGAAGAATGCTGAAGACAAAATGAACGGATAGGATGGAAAACGTGGAAGTACCTACTAAGAAGAATAGGAGAGAAGCGAATGATTATACGGGCTATAATTAAAAGGACGACGAACTGGAATGGAGATTAACTTAGGAAATATAGCACGATTAAAGACGGGTTAAAAGGAATACGGGAAGGAAGAAGAGAAAGAGGTAGGAAAAGGTTTCAGTTGGTAGACGACTTGAGCGGGAAAGAGTTATCAAAACATGAAGAAGACTGCGGGAAATAATAGTGCGTGGCGAACCAGGTTCAACTAAGAATAATCGCGAGCCTGTCTACGGACGGACTACCTATGATAATGATGATGTATTCTTGTTTTTCATGTAAATTGTGTAGTACGTTTAAATCGAGAAATTTCGAAACAGGATAGAAAATCTGCTATGATGCGGATTTTATTCCCAGTCATAGCAGATGTTTCTTCTCATGTTTCCAAATTTCCCAACATTCCAGCTTATGCCTGTAGCGTAAGGATCATATGATTCATTGACTCCACGCCTAAATAGGCATATCGATCGACCGAAATATTCTATTACTGCGCGCGTGCACACACGCACATGCAGACACGAGTTTATGCATACATACACAAACTAACCCACACGCACATGCGCATATTGTATACGCTCACTTCCACTTCCTGTCTTTCTATATTATTTCACCCTTCATTCCACCCTTATCTCTTCACATGTCTCTTATTTCTTTTATTCTCTTCCTTCTATTCCATATCACTTCTCCTTGCCCTCTCTCTGACTTTTCCTCCTTCCTCCGGTGATGCGAGTATTTTTTACCCTGAATATCCATTTTCGGGGTGCGATAAACGATGTCTTTCCTCCATCGAGGTTTTGAATATTCGGAACGAATTTATCTTTTTGCCCGTCGGAAAACGTAGCTGCCATCTTTGAAACTCTTTGGTTTTTACGCCACCAGGGAGAAAAATGTTTCATTCGTCCAGATCTCCTCGAGTTCGCTTAGAAGTTCGGGAAATGTTGTCATTCGCCTGTTTAACTCATAAAATTTATAAAAAAGAAATACCCTAACAAATAAATTTTTGTTGTCATTAAACATATTTCTTCCCTAGTTAAAAATTAGGTATCCCTCGCTAGATTGCGTCGCTTCATCCTCTTTTAAACTCTTAAATTATTCAGTCTAATTATAAGGTATTTATATCAATTTTGGCGAAATTTATCCTCGAAGATTTTAACGGTTATTTCTTATTACATGTAGCATATAAAAAAAGACGAGGCCTCTTTAATTGTTTCCTGGCCCTCTCTGTAGGAAATATCTGCAGGTCTTTTTTCTCAGTAAAAACGAACGTTTTTAGTATCTAGAGAGCCAAAAAATTTTTAGAAAAAATACTTATCAATCATCCGTGTTTCAATTTCGTTTAATACCATTATTTTGATAAGATTTTCATATCTATTAAGGATATATGCCACGAATGCTGTCGCAATCAACAGTTGCGATTATTTTGAAACGATCATTTATTTCTGTGAATCATTGCTAATACTATACTTGTTAGCACTTATTTTTTTAAATCGCTTATGTTTTCACTTTGTAAATCAGTCTGTGCGCTAAATTTTGAAGCTAAGAGAAGAGCTGAAAAACTAGGATTTTTTGGTTAGTTAGTGACAGACATGAACCCTGTTCATTTTGTAAATCCTCTGTCTGTCCGTTTGCCCTTTAACAGAATTAAAAAAACGTTATGAATTTTCTATACGGGTTCGTTACTATGGTAAAGTTTCGTTTTTCTTACGTTGCTGTAACAATAAGAGCGAAGCGTAACTATTTTCTACAAAAGTGTATAGTTATCCCTCATAAATGTGTGTTAGAGGAGGGAGAGGAGATTGAAAATTCCGAAAATTTACGTGACCATTCTAAAATAAAGCGCTTTTGGAATCTGCTTCTGCAGTTATTTTGTAAAATTGCTATAAACTTGGTGACACAATTTCGCTGGCGTTAATGTTTCACTGTGTTATTTTGCCGGCAAATTCCTCTCACGCCAGGTTCATTTCGGCTCTGATACGCACATTGCACGGAGAACACACTTGACCTAGTTAGGTGCACGTAGTTGCACTGGTCTTTAAATTACATATAGACGACTTCTCACACCACATTGAACATAGGAGCCAACTCAAACTGCTCAGCATTAAAATTTTATGACGTTGTGTGCGCTTGTGCTTATTTTTTAGCAGATGTATCAGAGCCCCCGAGATTTCTTCTGGGATTAAGCATATTTATCGCCAAATTCGAACAATTCACCCCAAACGTTCTCTTTTTTCTGTTTTCCTGTTACAGTTGCTCATTTTATTCTCCGACTCGGCGCTCCGCGACCGCTTTATTTTCACGACACTCTTTCCAGTTCGCTATATACTCGAGGTACACCAAGCCAAATTCCATGAGGTCGCGTACAGCATTTTTGCGAGAGTGGGAGAAAATACTCATCTTTCGACGCAGGGGGAGTAAGTTATGGTTAAAACATGATTTTCAAGTAATTTCAATCTTTCAACCAGAAAACGAAATTATTCTCGGATAAATATAACTAATTCTTCAGTTAATATGTGAATTTGTTTCTGTTTCATCTAACTGAAATAGTTTAACTAATTCAACGATAACATGCCGGTCTATTTAAGAAATTTATTTTCCGTGGCCTTTGTGTGACAGTGGCCGACCATACACGGACACGCTATCCTGCAGGATTGGAGCGCGGTGAAAGCCGGCATTCGCTGTTTTTAAACTGAAAATATAGCTGCAAGATACTCCTGCAAGTTTGGCGCTCCAATTATAGATAAAATACGCTGATAAAATTCTCTATAATTAATAATGTACCACGACACTTTGGTACAGGGCTTCCATATGCAGTGGAACGCCTGTTGCGGAGCACCTTTCTAACATGTTCCAGCTGTGATGATTACTCTTCATTCGCTCTTTCTTCGCCTTTACTCCTCCCCGTTCTTCCATTCGTTCTTTTCCTTTCTCACCCTTCTCTCCATTTCACTTTCGTAAGCACTTTTTCTCTCGATGATTTCTATTCTTTTCTTTCCTCATAACTATCTTTCAATCCATCTATTTTACTTTCTCTCTCCTCTGCGTCTGTTTCGCATTTTCTCTGTCCTTGAGACTTTTCGCCGTTGCGTTTTGCTCACATTGACCGTTCCTCCCAGCCTGATGCTTCGTTTGAATCTACTATCGAACATATACCAGAGATGGCGGATGATTTGTAGCAAAATACGCATTTATTTCTCCTGACATTTTCATGACTATTGGAGAGTCATATCTTCTCAATTTCATAATTATTTTTAATGTTTCAATTTTCATGGTGTATAACTATAGTTGCCACCTTTGCACTTGCTCGAATCCGGAGACTACATGTGAAACCCAGAGATGTGGCAACACTATATAGTATTGGGTGTGGAGAAAGTAAAAATTGAAATGGTTATTATTCTTATACTACCCTGTAAAAAGGTTTAAATGCGATACACACTAAACCGGCCTTGGTAGAGGGGTGGTTAGGGTGTCTGGCTCTGAATGCTAGGGTCGCGGGTTCGAATGCTGCCTAGGTCATGTTTGTATGTGTTCGTCTTTGTTAAAGTTATTATGCTCATTGTAAAAGGCCGTTAACGGCTGTTTAAGAGCTAAAATAAATAAATAAAATAAATAATCATTCAGATACTCCCGAGTTCGTAACTATTACCGACAGCTCAAATGCGGGAATTCCCGGCTAACTTAACAAAACAGGCAAAGTTGGAGTTGCCAACTTCCAATTATGACGTACTTGTTATTCATACAATCATACTTAGAAAACTCGTCATGAGATGTCTCTGATATAGATTTTGAATGGAAAATTCTAAATAAATTTTCCTAATCTCACTGACCTGGAGATATTATGACTTAACCAGTACCACGGAGACTCCGGATCAAAACCGGAGAGGTGGCAACTGTATTTATAACTACATATTTACTGTGTCACTCATTGAAGGTTTATGTGAGCTAGAGTAAGGAAATTGGGTCTGTGGTGTCAATATTTTCCTTCACTTATGAAGATTTTTACTAACCATTGTGTAAATCGGATCTCAGCCGGGTTAAAGCTTAATATGAGTTTGCATTCGTCCCTCAAATTGAACGGTTTCGGTTTAGCACGGTTTTTTATTAGAGGACTACCTAAAAGTTGCACGCGCATCGAATTCTCTTTACCACCATTTTCAATGCTGTCTCTAAGCATTAAACCAATGAAAAGTTTCAGTTCTACTCGGAGGTTATAGGAAAGAATAGAGAAAGCAGTGTCGAATACGGTGTAGATTAATTGTTTCACGTTGAGCTCAACACGGCGCTTAAATATTACCTCGCGTATTCACACGGAAAAACATACCTCAGTCTGCACGGTACCGCTCTACGTGGCAATTTCCTGGAACGCATGTAGATTGCAAGGCAAGGGTGAGTGTACTCGAACATGTCCGAACATTTTTTTCTGTTGGTTTACTCGTGTATGGCGTTAAAAAAGCGCTTGATTTCTCTTCCTTCTTCTTGGTGTCTCCTCTCGTCCCTCTCTTTCTGAACTTCTTTCATTATCTCTATCTTATTCACTTTCTTTGCCCTCAATTCCTATCCAACTCCTCTCTCACGTCTGCCGTCTTCCCTCACCCCGCTATCTTTCTATCTCTCTCCACCTCTATCTATCCCTCTCTATCTCTCCCTCTCTATCTCTTCATCTTTCTCTCCCTCCCTCTCCATCTTTCTTCCTCCCTCCCTCCGTCTTTCTCTCTCCCTCCGTCTCTCTCCCTCCGTCTTTCTCCTTCCGTCTTTCTCCTTCCGTCTTTCTCTCTCCCTCCGTCTTTCTCTCTCCCTCCGTCTTTCTTTCCCCCTCCGTCTTTCTCCCTCCCTCCGTCTTTCTCTCTCTCTCTCTCTCCGTCTTTCTCTCCCCTTCCGTCTTTCTCCCTCCATCCGTCTTTCTCTCTCCCTCCGTCTTTCTCTCTCCCTCCGTCTTTATCTCCCCCTTCGTCTTGCTTTCTCCCTCTCTATCTTTTCTCCATCTTTCTCTCCTGGACGCCCTTTCAATCGATAAGGGACTCCGTCCCTCGAAGTCCATTCCTCAGAATCGAGGTCTCATTTATTCTCGCCCGTTTCAGGGTTCATTTTTAGATCTTCCCACTTCTTTATCTATTATCTGCCGCCATCGCTCTTTCCCTTTGCACTTTAATTATCGCCGGAGATCTCTTCTTTTTTTATCCTATCCGACCCATTTGGAATTACTCTCGACGGGTTTTTTAATTTATTTTATTTGCTTTCTTTTCAATTTTAGGCGATGCACTTCCACTGTGCGTTTTAGAAAGCACTGTTTGACGTAACCGTAGTCGTCGGCGATTAAGATGACGTCGATGTGATATCATTGTTCGATTCTATGAGACGTATGGACGGATTGCGTGATAGGATCGCTGTTAGTTGCGTGAATTAACAGAGAAAGTTTTATTTATTTTAAACTTATTTTCATTGACTCTTAAACAGCACATTCATTGCGTTTTACGAAGAGTTTTTAAACAACGAAAAAGGTAATCGCAGACACACTAGCCACCCTTTTACCAAGTCATGCAGAAAATTCTCCGGCGGGCATACGAACCCCGATCTCTCGCGTGTCAGGCAGGGATCCTGACCGCCTTACTACCGAGGACCGTGAATATGTAAATGATTGTGTCGAACTGAGGGACAAGAGGATTTTTCTGTGAGCTGTTGGGAGACATTCGAGTGTTTATTTGTTTTTTTTTAGTATCCTGTCGGTGGTTTGAATTTGAAAAGGACAACTGTTATGTTGACTCTATCACGTGTACCAGTGGATTCATTTTCGCGTCGAAATCCCAACTTCAAAGGTTCTATCTAATCGAAAGTTTTTTTCTGAGAAAACTGGTTTTGTGGTAAACTTTCTTATAGCTATTCATTTTTGCTTTCTATTGGGACAGAACAAGCGTTATATTATGTTCGGGAAGATGATGGCTAAATGCTTTAGTCCGAGGATCGGCAATCAAATTAACAAGATGAGCCACTCTTTTCGATTAAGTATAGAAACCAAATTATGAAGAGCCGGAGTAAGGTGAAAAAGACGTTTCCTATTTAAAAAAATCAATTCATATTTCAAAGCATTTGCTTAAATAAGCCTGAACTTTTGGTAATTGAAGTGACTAGTAAATTTGACGTTCTATATGCTTTATATAGGGGAAGGAGTTGGTTTAAATAGCCGCAGGTTGTCGACCTCTGCTTTTATAAATGTTGCCCTTTATGTTTTTACCAACATGTTTGTATTTTTGTATGAATAGCTATGACTAAATGATTTTGAGAATAACTTGGAGATCTCGTACGAAATTTTCTGTATCTTCCGTAAAAACGTTTATTATTTTTCAAATTTGTCTTTCATAGCAATCACGATCAGAGCGCGTTTTACGCTCAACTGCTGCCAAATTGTCCACACAGTGATGCAACTAGTTATATTATTGCATGAACTAGAAGCGTAAGGATGTGAGAACGTTTGTGCCTTGTACATTGCACCGATTTTTACCGTCGGATAAAAATAATTTTCTCGAGCATTAGTTTTTTTTCTACTCCTGAAATGTTATCCTATACGTTTTTGTCCTCGTAGAGTATCGCGAGCGTAAAATAGTTTGGAATTTAGTTTTTTTCTCCTCACGATGTAAATCATTGACACGGATCAAGGAGCGTTTATAAATCGTATTTCTTCCGCTTGGAAAATTCGAATATACGGCGTTTTGAATTCACGAACGTCCGCATATTGTCAGCCAGCGGAACAAAAACACGTTTGCGGAATCCACTTTATTCGATGTTCAACGCACTGCTAAAAAAATGCTGCAGCCTACATTTCGCGGGTCGTCATATCCGTAGTCTAGTCCATACAACAGTCTACCCGGTTATATTATAGTATGGACAGCCTGGCAGAAGCTATCCGTGAAACTAGATTTAATATAACGTCACTGTAGAAGTGCGGTAAAATTTTCTAGTGATTTCTCCAGATATTTTCAATACGTACGTAGTCCGCTGTTCGTTTCCGGACCTGCGTTTGCTTTTATAATAAGTGGTGTTAGTTATTCTCAACTAATTAGAAGTAAGTGATACAAATTATTGGACATTTTTATAAGTAGTTTTTATTTTCTTCCGGTGTCAGTTATAGAACTAATTTTAGGATGATCAGGGACGCAATTTATTAAAGCAAATCGCGTCTTTCAATCTCATGGTACTTTTTTTCGTATTATGAGTCAATGCCTCCTGTAAAAGTGCGTACTTGCGCCTTGGTCTTGACATAGAAGTTTCATTTTATCTTGCGTGGCATTCTCCAGAGCTTCAGTAACAAACCTGGAAACATTGAGAGTTAAGAGACGGTTTTACTGTTTACTGTTTTACTGCAATGGCTCCTTTAATCCCTAATGTTTTGTATGAAATTAAGAACGTAAAATCAGAGAGAAATTCTTATCACGCAAATTTTGGTGATATGTGTTTAATTTTATTACTTCTTGCCAAACACCTGATATGCAAAATTTTAAGCGAGTGAATGTCAGTTGTCTGTACTTGGGCTAATGTATAGGCAAATGAAAGCTAGTACCTTCTCATCATCACTTTGTGGGTTAAACGAAAGAAAAGACAGGACGCAGTGGCTTGAAGTCATTCAAAATAGCGATTATTTTTCCTTCTTCCGCTATCTCTCTGTCATTCTCACCCATTCTCACTCCAAATCCGTTCTCCATCTTTCGAAGTGCCTGGAAAAATTAATTTAACGTTGACGTGTGTGAAAAAAGTCGACTCTTCACCTTTCATACGTGGATGTTCAAAAAAAATCCTCCGCCCGTTCATCACTCACCGTTTCCAATTAATCAATCAAAATTCAGTTTCGCGCGGTCCTATTTATTCCCTTTCATCGTCAGGTTTTCGCGAAGCTCTTGTCGGGAGGATCGCGACAGATGCAGATGGGAAGAGCAGTCTCACAGGTTCCACGGCGTGTTAAGGATCGGCATAGCGCCATCTGGCGACAGAAAACCTCCGACATCACGTCTCTCTCTCTCAAGATAGAGGTACATTTTCATTCGGCGATGAATCACACGAGTGGCGTTTTACTCCCGGTTGGCAGATTATGCTAGGCTTTTCGTCGCGAATGAAATTGGGGGGGCGGGAAAGGGGGAGAGAAGGGGGAGGAAATGAGAGAGGAAAGGAGGAGAGGGAAATGGGGGGGAGGGAAGATGATCCATCCGTGACGACGAGTATATCAACACGATGGGCAGAATAAGAAGAGCGGATTTTCGCAATTCGGAATCTCGCAGCATCCTGCCAGGATGGCCCTTTACTACTCTCTATCTCTCGATTTTATCGATACTTTCACTCCGGTGTTGCTGTGGATACGTGTGATTTGTTTCGTTAACGGTATAATATTGAGTTTATACTGCCATGCGCGCACGTCATACATGTACTGTGTGTATATTTATAGATGTGCATGTTTATATGTGTACATATGTTTATGTATATGTATGTTTATAAACCCTGATTCTCCGTGATCGGATTAACCGAGCTAAGTGGCGTTCCGGAGGGAATTTGAGTTTTCCCCGATAGCGTCATTTAAGATCTGCCGTATTTAATTTTCTTATTTATTAATTTATCATTAGCTGTGTATCCAAATGCAGTCTCGGTTATTTTGCTAGCTGGTATTACTCATGTTTGTATGTGTCGCAATATTTCATTCGGTAATAACCTTTCTGTATAGAAATTCGGATGAATTCGGTATGTGACTTGCGGCATACTTAAATTAATCGTATAACATTTTAAAGATTTTGTGAAGCGTCTTGTCTTTATAATTCAATTCTTTGTATTATGCATTTTTTCAATTTTCCTTCCCTCCCATTTATCAGGGGTAATCTGGCTTTTAATGCATAAATTACGATGTTTATCCATTTACATAGCTGCAAGCACCCCGAATAATAAACTTTAGAGTTGTTTTGTGTTTCTAAAAATACACGTGTCATATTCGAGGAATCATCTAAAACAACCCTTTAAATAATCCTCGATTAAATGATCGGGATTAAAAAATGTGTTCACGCGGTCGCGTTCATGAGTGCGACCACCGATCCGCTCGCGAAACACCGAGAGGAATGTCGTAGAGATGGCATTTATATCATCCCGTTTCGAGTAATTTCGCGCAAAAATTGTAAGATTTTTCGCGAAAACCGAAGTTGTGCGCCACGAAACCGCAATGTGTCTCCTCCGAGACCACACATGACCCGTGACCATCCATCTATTTTAAGAGTCCTCCCATCCAATTTCGTGGTCGTCGCTCAAGGATTTCCCACTTAAGCAAAAAATACGGACGCTGACGGACGAATGGGTGAAAAAGGACAGGCGGACAAAGCGGAAACACGGGCGGTTTTTTTTGTTTAATCCGACATAACATAAATATGGTTTAGGTATTTGGGAGGGGGTGCGTATTGGGGGTTCGCACGTCTGCCTACACACGCAGTCTCTTAAAATCGGTGCCGGGGATACGGTTCGTTGGGTGCCTCGGATTAACTCCTCGACGCGAATCGGCGCGACACGTGATTGATGGGCACGGATCGACCCCCCCCCCCTACCTACCTCCCCCACAGCGGCGTCTGCTCTCCTCCGTCTCCCCCCCCCCCCATTTCCTCTCCCCCCCCTCCCCTCCCTCTCCCTCCCGGACCTTGCCCTCGTCCGCCTCCCCCCTCTTCTCCCACCCGGCACCGCCTCCCGCCCTCAGCCTCCTCTTTATCTCCTTCCGACCTCCGCCTCCGACCCCTGCCTCTGCCTCCCACCTGCCCCCCTCTAGCCTCTCTTACCGCCGCAGATCAATACGGCTTGTCCTCTCTCGCTGGTGGCGCTGTTTTCTCTCCCTTTCTATCTCTCTCTCTTTCTCCGTCTGTATTTTTTCATACACGGTCGGTTTGTTTGTTTCCATTCGTTCTTCGTTTTTTTATAATTCTTTTAAGGGGAGAGCGTCCATCTACCCCCTCTCCTTCCCCCCCCCCCCTCTCTCTCTCTCTATCTCCCCTATGAGCGCGGATTGAAACGACGTTTGAAAACGGAATGATTTGTCTCTATGTTCTGCGAGGAGTTCTCCTAGCTGGTCGAGTTTCGCCGGTTTAAATACCAATATATTTTCCCTAACTGTGCTTCCGTCACGCAGTTTCTCTCTCTCACGCTTTTTCTCTCTTTCTCTTTTCTCCGCTTCGCTTTCCAGTTGAGGTTTTGTGACCTCTTTCTCTATTAAATTCGATCGGTGGGTCAAACTCCTTTTATGCTTCCCCAAAAAAGAAGGTGGGAGAAAGAAGGGATGGGGGAATTTATAAATTCCTCCCTGTCGGAGGGTGTTGACTCCTTATCAAGGGAATATCTTTCCTTCAAGTTTCTACTTTTTTTCACCTTACGCTAGGTTAGGTGTCAGTGGAACTTTTAAATATTATCTCGCGTAGCGAAAGTGGGAAAGGTTTGTTTTGATTCAGTTAAGGTTTTCATCAATATCTCCGCTCGTGTGAAATTAAAATTGATGCGTGAAAACGTGAGGACCACCTACGCTTATCGCTACTTATTTACGCGAGTGAGGTAAACGTATAGAGTTTTTAATTATTTTTTCCAAGCGTTGAGAAAACGTAAATTAACCGTTAAAGGCGCTCTAAAAAAATTTAAATGTTGCCTGCATTGGTACCAACAGGTCTTAGAAGAATTTATCGTACATGTTTGTGCACAATGTGGGCGTTAAACGAAAATTTAATGTTTAGAACTGAATAATGTGGACTAATTGAGTTGTAACACACGGATCCGTTTAAGGTTCTTCGTAATTTTTTATTAAAAAATGAAGCAATAAATTTGATCCCAAGTCAGCAACTAACAAAATGCGAACGGTTTCATTGAGGTCTCGTAAGTTTGCTCATTTTCTGTATAATTGAGCAGTCGTGGTTAAAATTTTTAACCGGAGGGTTTATGTTGAACATAAAAAATACCTTCCGAATATCGAGGACGCTTTCATACGAATTGTCTATATCTATATATATATATATATATGTACCTATCTAGTTATGGCGCCATAGATTCATCACATACTTTTCTGTGTAAATACAGGAATCAAATCGCTGGAAAACAATCTTATGTTGACAGTCATAACCGCGCGTGGAAACGATTTCGTATGAATTCCCTTCTATGCCAAATTCACGAAAAGCTTTATTTTTCAAATGTTGTGCCCTTAAATCTCATAAAATGAGCGGTGTTTCGTGAACTATGTCGTCATAAGAGGCCAGATATGAAAATGAAACTTCTCAAGTTTTATCAACGTCCACGCTGCCTTATCTCTGCGCAGTGGCTCGTTTTTGCGTAAAAGAATTCGCAATTTCATCTCTCTCTATCCGTTCCTAACGATGTGGTCACGATCTCGGCGCGATGTGGATGTTACGTCTCTATTCTGTTGGAAAATTTTGCTTCAGATGCATCGATTTAAGGGTTAAAGAGCAGGATGGGTGTTTACCTTCCTTGTCAAATCTTATGAAGTTCAGTTAGGGTTTTAGGCCCTGGTAAGCCCCCCTCTTTCGCGTATCCCTACCACCCTTCCTCTCGTGTCCCTGCGCGCGCGCCCTTCTCCCCGCATTACTTTAGAGTTTCGGAGGAAGGTCCTTTCATAGTCGGGTTATGATTTGGCTCCCCAAAGTGCTGCACTGAAAGCTTCACGAAGTTCGTTTTAATCTCGGAAGGGAGCGCCTTGCGATTTTGGGCCATCGCTTTTAAAGGGTTAGGAGTTTTGCGTAAACGCTGGCGTGCTTGCTCTTTGGGCGTTCGTTTGTCGAAAGCTATTGCAATTTAAGGATGTTGCAGCGAATCTTTCTTTAAAAAGTACGGGCATGATTTTAGGTCAGGCGCTAAGCCTCTCGAACACGTTTATTTGGGGACCTGTTTAAAAATGGAATGAATTTTAGTTTTTCTTTATCGATCGGATAATTAAATTCAAGAGTTGGAAGGAATACAAATTATTGATGTTGTCGGGAATTAAACGTATTTTTTCTGCTTAAGCTTACCTCGACCTCATCGGGTTCGATTCCCGATATCGACTGGACTGTTTATACTTCTTCCTCTTGGATTTTTATCATACGTTGCATGCACCAATAAAAAAATCCTTCTTGTAATCAGTTGTTATCATCAAAATTCCATGTGCGCTACAAGAAATGCATTTTGACGACATATCGTTTCGGAAATAACATTCCAGGAATTGTGATTCAAAGAATCTGAATTACTCATAGTTACATTTCCCATTATTCTTAGAAATACTTACATTAAAAAAACAGCGTTACGAATGACCTTATTTTGAAAAATGTTATTTTATGGTTTATTCACTGCGAATTCACATGTAAGACTGTTATCTCATTGCCACAAGAAAAAACTCGCCCTAGTAATGTTTCAACTTGGCTTAAAATTTCTTTAATATTATAGTGAAATACTTCCCCATTTTTAAGATTAGTCATTGATGTGGAAAGCATTAACTGTTTTAGATAACATACTCGCGAGACAGACGAGCGGAAGAAAATGCTACAGGGGTCGCTTTTTTAACCAAGGTACACTGATCCTAGTAAAGCTAAAAAAATATTTAACTCAGATTGAAGTGTTAACTAGAGCAGGGTCACGTTTAATGACTACGTTCGAAAAATTAATTCTAGTACTTCGCGTGTCGTTTCAAGTATCAGCGGAATGTTTTCAAAAAAATTCTAGCAGTTAAACTTTTAAAATCGATAACGGTCTTTCTAGTGATCTCTATTAATAAAAGCCTTACTCTGTGCCTAACGCTAACGTCATCAATGGCACTATTTAACGCTTTTTAACAAACTTCCCGATTAGGTAGTAGGTTGAAATTTCGCAGGAATATTTGATTCAGATATAAAATTTAAATGAAGAAAATACGAAAAAAGATCCGGTTTCGACTCCAGAGAGCGCGATTTCCATTTTCCGTAAAATAACACGTAAAAGGCAACTTTTTAAAATGCAGGATTTTATTCTTTTGTAAAATAAAATTAGAAAGACGCACGATCTTCGAATTTGAACTATTCTTTAGGAAAATTAATTAAGTTTCTTATTCTATTCATCTCTTTCCTCATACCGTTCGAAATCTCTAACATTAACATTTAAATCACAAATTTTGGGAAAATACAGGCTTTTAAACGGGATGTTGCCGTGCCGACCACTTCATTGTTAAACTTCGAGAATCAATTGTTGTCTCAACCCATATATGTATAATACTAAGAGGCAAGCCCCTTGCTCGCTGACGCTCTCCAGCCCCCCCTCCCCTTTGCTCGCTGTTTCTTCGTTCCTATCATGTACCTATTGGATTTCAATTAGTCACAAGTATGTTTTGAATATGGGATTAAATGAATATGGGTATTTTATAAGGAATGTACATTTGTTTTATAATAACAAATTAACAAAAATTATAAATTTAAATGACATTTAATGTAACACTTCATTATAAAGTATATTTTTAATTATTTGATTTTCTGCTCTATTATCATTTCTAGTTATTTGTATTATTACACCCTGACGTGACGTGAGTTTAATAAATGTGTTTTTAGGGATGTATGTTTAGTTTTAAATAAAAAATTAAGAAAATTAGTTGAATAACTCGATAAAATGAGAGCTGAAATTCCCGGAGATTAAAAATGACTGAGGTATAGAGCGTTAAAGAAAGAGAGAGAGAGACAACCAGAAATAGGATTTTAGTAATATAGATAAAAAATAGAAATAACATGAATACTGCGGCCAATTTATTTGCATTTAATTTATATCTTCGGTCATTTCGAGCATGTTTTAATCTTATTTTCGATCTTTAAGTTTTTATATAAGTGCATGTACGATACACTGAAATTATCCCGGGCAACAATACCCGTAACAATGGAATCTTAGTATTGAAATGTTAAAAAATTTACCAAAACTCTGGTATAAATTGAAAATATGAGCGAATTCGCATGATATTGAGTATTCGACGGTAAGAATAAGATTCCTCATTATTTTTGGCGTGTTTTAGCATAAATTTCGTGTAGATAACTTAATTTTAAGATATTTTAAAGAGTAAAAGAATGAAAGCCTTCAAATCAAAAATGTGATTATTACGCGTTATCTTTTGGGAAACGACATTCATCCTCTGGAGTCAAACCTCTGATCTCATTCGAAATTATTTTTAGTCATAACGTAGAGATTCATTAACACTGAAATACTGAGGACTTTCAGGCTTCTAAGTTAATTTATAATCGAGTTATTCACAAAATTAGAGCGTTACGCATCATGATGATGCCCATTAGGATTTTATAATATAGAGTGATATACGAGTGCATAGATTGCCTTAAAATATCGTAGGACCTTAAATACATAATCCTAATGGGTCTGGGATTTAGTTTGGATTCTTTTGCTTAGATGTAGAGTGAGAGAGACGGGGATGTGGGTAGGACGATAGGAGGGAAGGGATATAGAATGGAAGGTACATGGAGAGTAAGAGAGGTATTGAATTAGAAAAGAACGGGAGGATAAAGCGGGAGATGGAGAAAAAGAGCTATGGATTGGGAGAGGAGGTAATGAGAGATGGGGGAGGTGGGAGAAAAGAGAAGCAGAGAGAGGGACGGCGAGAGGGAGGGAATATTATTATTTATGTATTATTATTGCTTTATTTTTGACAAGGGGCTCATCATTCGAGAAAACAAGAATGAGAAAGAAATTCTCCCGAATCTCTATTTTGGCAAATTTTATACCGGCTCTTACTGAATAATTACAGCTGTTATTATTTATTTCTAAGTTCCCCTTTGAATTTCAATGTGCAAGTACACTAGAAAAATAAACTTATTTTGTGATTATCCATAATAATGAGTTGCGATTACTTAAGTTGTATGGTTTCAGTGGGATTACCAGTCTTACGACTGATTTTTCAACTATATAGTAACTGACACCCGCTATATGACGGGCAATACACTAGTAAGTATATATGAGTCGAGGCGAGTTTTGTGAATTGGCGCAGAATAAAATTATAAATATGCCGAAAGTCAACGTGATCTTTTGTGTTTTCAGATTATGAACATATCGAAGAAGATGAAGAAGACAATACAAGAAAAATTTGTGCGTATGCTCTAATAGAAATTGAAATGTTGTTTGTACCAAGTCTGATCCTCAATGCATGTCTCACCCATATCGATAAAAAGGTTAGGAAAACAATATCCGCATTTTGGCTACAAAACAACCATCGTCAGTGGTGAATAACCGATTGTAGTTTATGTATGTATTTGTTATAGAATCTGCTATCGATGACTCACCATTGATGACAGCTCAATAGCGCATCTAGTTTTACTAGGCTGTTATTGCTATGGGAGAATGATTGTGTCAGCTTGATTTTAGACTTAAAGCGAGCTCGATAATTCTCTATAGGACAAGATTCTCTAGTGTCGTAAAAAAGTTAATCCTAGAAAAGTGAATTAGCTTAATTAGTGCTTGAACATGAAGATGATGCAGATCGGAAAATTAGCTCATCAAATCCGTAGACGGTGAAGTTTTGGAGTCTTTGAAACAAGCATAATAGAATGGATAGATGAGCATTAAATTTAATAATTTATCCTACCTTCCTTTCCTTCTCTGCATAGTAAGTAATGATGCATCATCTAACTCGCAGTTTTTTCACGTAATTCTTCCTCTCAGCGTCTACGTTTTTTCATTTCATTTATTTACCTAGAATCATCTTCGTTGATTTGTTTTCTTCGTACCCTTTTATATATTTTACCTCCTCGCAATTTAAGAAGAAGCTTTTCGCGATTGTCTTAGCTCTTTTCCGACAGAAAGTCCCTTAGGACGTATTAGGCACACGCTCTTATACCTGAAGACTTAACTTGATGATGACGTAGAGGTGGAGGGCAAAGGTCGGAATGAGAAAATAGAGGGAGAATCTCGATTGCTGGAAAGTCTATTACTCGAATTTTTCTTTATTCGAATTAGATATTTCCCCATTTAGTCCTCATATACGTCAAGATGAATTTCTGTTACTCGAAGTTTCGGTAACTCCCAGTTTTTGTCTTCCACTTAGGGTCGAGTTATCGAGGTGCAACTGTACCGTTTATCGTTTGGGAAAAAAGGTTTACTGATGGACATGAAGGTATATATGCCATAAAGAGCAGCATGCCGAATAATTACTGCTTTTCGTAATACTAAAAACACAGCTAACACGGTGTCTTCCCAAACGCTGCTTAAAATACTGTGCGAAAGTTTTGTGAAATTACGAATTGTGTTGGTTGAATTTCGATAAATATCGTAAAGTCATTTGACAACGTTTTTGCGTGATTTATTTGTTACCCTCAAAAGTCTATTTAACTAAAATATATTTCTTAGAATATCCAATTAAAGAGTACATCAATGCATCAGCCATGGCCCCACGCATTTACAAATAGGAGAAAGGGCGTAATTAATGTTTTTGTTTTCATCAAATGTTTCCAACCTCATCTGCCTGATTAACGTTCTTAATTTTTAAAACATTTTAATTTCCACTGGCATACTCTCAAATTTATTCCGTTGATGGCTATTTCCTTATTTTTCTCACATAAAATTTAAGCTGTAAAAACGACTCGCAGTCGTATTTCGAGCTCAGCTGTGTCGCCGGATTACCATCTTTTGTGAACATACGCGTTTGGATCAAGTGTACGGTTACTATACCTAGGTTAACGACGTTTCGCATTAAAGTCAACTCTTACGAGTATTTAATTATGACTCAGCAGTCGACAGGATTAAACCAACTTTATGGAGGCGTAAAAGCCATCAAGTCGTTCTGTAATTGCCGCCAAAAATTGCTCAACTTTTGATGAGACGGCGGCGGAACACAAGAAAGACTCGAAGGCAAAGAGAAATTGCCGTAATTTTTGGCAATCGCAGGAAAACATCTCATCAAAGGATGAAATTCTGTCACGCGATGGCATCTTGCTTGTGCGCGTGCGACTCAGCTGATGGCGAGAGTTTCACTTTATATGGGACTACTATTAGGTGAGAACTTTCCTCTGATATCTCTAGGCCGGGATGGGAAAAGCTTTTGACCAAACGAGCCGCATTCACCCTCTATCAGTAATGGGCACTGCCATTGCCACCGAAGAAGGTTCGGTTTTAGCACTAATAAATCAAATTTTCAATTACTGCGTTGTTGCCGTAACTTTATGGAGTGCAGAGGTTTGCTTACATTGTTTTTGGGTGAAATAGATACGCCTTTAACTTATAAAATGTACCGCTCTTACATGAAAACTGCCACTACCTTATAAAGAATAAACAGACGCAAATATTTCGCCGGGGCGCATTAGGGTCGGAAGTTATTTTAGAGAATGCGAAGGATTCTATCAGCGAAAATCAATTGCTAATGATATTTTAGTGTCAAGTATTTCCGGCCCCCAATTTCGACCAGCAAATGCGAAATTATCTGCAATAGATGGGTATTTCACGAAATGCTTTCATGACTGCATCGCGAGCCATATAAAATGCTCCGCGGGCCGTACCTTCTCCACCTACGCTCTAGGTCGTCATTCCGCCGAAAGTATCGCGGGTACCGTATGACCGCCTCGCCGTTCTCGGAGCACTGCTCTATTTCTCGCTCGAAGACATCGCCCTCGAAATTATTGGTCAGTGATTAGTTTTATCGATAGTGCCGATCGATTTTTCTATCCGAGCGGTCCCACATTACCGATCTGGATGCTAGGCGCGATCCATTGTTTTTGTTTTCTCCCTTACTGTCATATTTTTTCGCCCGGAGCCCCATTTTCCTCCTCCTCTCCTTTCCCTCCGATGAAGCGCTCCCCGCCTACGCGACCCTTTCTTTATTTGGGAGGATGTTTTTCTCCCGTGCCGTGGCGATGTTTTCATTTCCAATTTGTTGACTCGAGTTACCGCCTCTCGTCACAGCATCGACTCTTCTCCTCTTTATCGGAATCCGATCATCGGAGATTTGCAAGAAAATGTTTTCCGCCTAATTATTTTTTTGCGACGTCGGAAGTTTATGCTTACCTTCGCATTATTCGCAGTCAGGTTTTCAAAGGCCTCGTCGGGCTAGACATCTTAATTGAAGTTTTTTTGTCGCGTTCGCCCGAAAAAAAAACACGCTGTGAGCTATTTTATATCGTTTTATCGTAGCGGTTTAGGACGTGTTTTCGATGAAAAAATTTGGAATACGTGTTTTATAGGTAATTCTCGTGGAGAACACGGTAAAGGGTGTCGGTCTAGTGTCAGTTTCTTGAGAATTGGCTGGTACCAGAATGCACAAATGTGCTGTTTACAGTCAAACCCCGACTAGCGCCACCGTTTGTCCATCACTGGACATTAAAGCGGGAGTGCTGGTAAATCGAGGTATATATTCTGTTTACAACGATTCATAGGCGATATGCGAGGGTGCTAAATCGGTGTCTATTTCTGTTAGAGAGATTTTTTTACGAAAAATAAATAGATATTGATCTGTGAGTTGCTACTTCTAATTTTGATCGATTTTTGCGATGATGTTTATCATGATAAATACTACGACGAGAGAGATTTTGTTTGACTCAAATACTTGAACACAAAATCTCGTTCGATTTGTTTAAAAAGTTTACATATAAAGTCGTGGTGGACATTTCCATCGTAATCGTGACACCGTGTAGGGAGCACACTGCATATATTTATATGCAGTCTTATCAAGATATTAAATGTCAGATTAAATTGCCAATGGAACCACCATTATTACATCACGTTTATTGTTTAATAATTTGGCAGACATTGGCGTATTTTCACTCAACAAACAAATTAAACAAACTCTCTTCTCAGCCCGTCAGATGCGCTTTTTGACAATAAAGCGAACCTTACTAGCGAGTGCTAAATAAACGATAAAGCTACAAAACTTCTGGTTTTAAGTAATAGGTATCTCTAAGAGAATAGAGCATAAAAGGCTGGAGGAAAATACGAGCAGGAAATTGCAGTTTAGAGACGGCTTCGCTTTTTTGTGGAACCGTAAAAAAACACAGGATCAAAGGATAACGGAAGGACGCAGCGCACTTGCAGGGAAACAAACGGCATTAAGAATGGCTTATAAAAGGTTAATTTTTTATTTTAAACGGAAGATAAGATCTGAAGTGGGGAGCAAGGCGTTTGCGTCGAGAGACGATTCGCTTTCTTAATATAAATATAAAATTTTGCGTTGACTGGATTAATAATTTTTGAGTTAGAGCACCCACAAAAAAGCTGTCACATACACACAGACACAGACATCATCGAGAAAATGGTCAAAACGTGGTCATGGGACCTCAAAACGTGTATTTCCGTTGAAATCTCGAAATCGATTTTTTCATGAAAACAATACTTTCCCCTATGGAGAAAGTAAAAAGGCTTACGGGTGCGATTCACCGTGTTTTCAACGCTGGCCTAAAATTTAACAAAATATATTCCTTATTTCGGCGTTTCCAGCGTGAGCGTCTGTTAGCTTCGGTTTGCCCTCCCATGCGCTTGTTCGTTCTTGGCTTCTCTTCGCACGGATTTTCATGAAATTTCGTATTTAGGACTTATTGGACTGCCAGAAAATGAAATAAATGCTTCAAATCACTCTATCAGGGGCGCCACTTTACTAGAGACAAAAAGCAAACTTTCCATCGAGTCTCGTATAATATTTGTCCTAACAAAAAAGGTCTTCAAAAAGTTTTGTAGAAATCGTTAAATATAATCTTTACTGCCTTGCTCGTTTTTATCGCACTAGTTTTCAAGAAAATGAAATAAGATAGTCGCAATTCACTCGGAATTTTGCGCGCATTTGCGAATTATGGCATTTTTGGCCTTTGGAAAGAAATTCTTTTCAATATCCTTGTAATTGTATAATATTTGCGAAAACCGGACGCGGGAAAATATTTTTTGCAGGATGAGTTGAGAACTTGACATTTATAACCGGTAAGCCAGTTATGTCTCCTTTCATCTGTCGACCTTTAATTCCTGTATTTTGTGTTTTCGTTGAAAATCCCTTTCCCACCCCACGTTCTCTCTCTCTCTTTCCTTTCCTTTCGATGCAATCTTCCCTTTTTATTCTACTCGTCCGGTTCCTTCTGCCTCTTTGTTTTATTTATTTGTTCCGGCGCCGCGCTTTCCATCCTTATTTTGCCGTAGAATTTTTGATGTGGTTGTTGTTCTTCCATTCAGCTTAGGAGACCGTCCCATCTCCATCCTGCTGATTTCGTTTCCTCTTTGGCCTTTTCTTCTACCTTCGGCTGTTCGACTCACGTCCTTTTGTTTTTCTCTATCGAACTTTCATTTTCCTACGTTCCTTCTTGGGATTTCTATAAGTAGATAAAGCTTGGGCATTTTGAAAGAAATTGAATGAATTCGAATTGCCTTCTCTGATTTAGTTATCTTTTACTTTCTCATGCAGGATGTATATAGAGAAAGTATTCTGATCATGAAAAATGTTGACTTCGAGTGAATTTGGTGAATATACGTATTTAAAGTGCCACTTATTCCAAATCAGTTTCTGTAATTCCGCCTCTGTAGTCTGTCATCCGTGCGCGGCTTTAGAGGCTAAAAGGTTTAACAGAACCTGATGATACCTCGTATTTATATTGGGCATTACTCGGAATTGAAGTCCTGCGCAACAATGGAGGATAATTTATTCTTGTCGATTTAGTCGAAGCTGGCCTCGAGGATTTTTTTTATTATGATACATCCAATTATACAGCTTGATGTCACAAACAATACTACAGTCAACCCCCTATTTAGTGCTATCGTTTGTCCATCACTGACATTTGCGCTAAAGCTCGGATGGCAGTGAATTGAGGTATAAGCTTGCTCTCTATCTTATCAAAAGATGGAAGTTCTGTTCACAGGGATTCATAGGCGGTATGCGAGGGTGGCGCTATATATGGGGCGCTAAATCAGGGTCTGGCTGTACATTAGTTAAGTGTATCAATAGTTCTATATAGTGTCTAGTGACATTATGTTATATCGAGTTTTACGGTCAGTTTCCGCCAAGCTCTCCTTACTCTGATGTCATACAACGACCCTCGTGGGTGAATACGTATTAATGTAACCGGTGACGTGGTTGTATGGAATGGATGCGTACAGATACGAGTAAAATATGTGCTATGTACATACGTTGCACAGATTTTTTTCATAAACTGGAGACATTTATATCACTTAACGATCTGTTGACGATATGAGATTAATCTTATCCTCTGAAATCTTAATTGCTACGGCAGAATTCCAACGTGTAAATTTACGATTGGGGGATAGCCGCCTGATTTATGGGAGCGTTTTTTTACTGTCTGGAGATGCCTTTTATAGCCGGAAATTAACGATTGGTGTTTTTCGGCACTAAAAGTTCAGGGGTCGTCTTCGGAACGTAGCAGTAAAAGTATAATTGACGCGTTTTTTTCCGAAGGCCCAGACTTTTCCAATGAAAAAGATAGTCGTTTCGTTCGCCTCTTATTAGTGATTGGGATTCATATGGAAGCAGTTTCCTTCTCTTTCGATTGAAAATTTTTGTTTTTCGGCTCGTTGAAGCGAAGTGGTAAATTGGATCGGTGTCTGTCCGCGTGCGCACCGACTCAAGCCCGGATATTAATGATGCGAAAGTTTGCGCGGTCGATACTTCTTTCTAGTTTATCAGTTGTAGAAATGTACTCTCTCCTGTTCGCCTAAAAATCAAATGTCGATTTCCGCCAAAGATTAGCTCAAATGACCGTTAAATATCGTCCTGGAAAAAGTGAAGTTTATTTTTAGGGCAGGGAATGCCATTAAGAATTTTCCTTCTTCATTTAATATCTTTTCGTACCTTGTTGTCCGTACAAGTTTGCATGCTCGCATATTCAACTTGGGCGTAATAAACAGTCAACATCTTGATTGATTTTTTATTCGTTAGTTTTTCGATTAATTTTCAATATTCATAATTTGCTCGCTCTTTTGGTCCGCATACAAAGGAAATTTACCCAATTATACTATTTTAATTAAAAAAAGGATTTGATGTATTCTTGGATTCGGCTGTAATTTTCCCGATCTCTTAATGCGGTTCTGGTGTTTGATCGATCATCGAAAAGTTCTCTCGTTGACTCAAGTTTCAGATTTCTCCTGCGATCGGATTTAGTTGTCTCGATTACTGTTTTTTATTCTCATGTCTCTTATCCCTGCCCAATCAGATTAAGCTCCGCCTATCTGTTCTCCGGTGAGTAAAAATTTAATTGTAGATCCTTTTCCATTCTGGAGTAAACCTGTGGCTTAAAGATATCGGGTAATGTCTATCAGTACAGGCGTTTAGTAAAAGCGGAAATTTTAATACGTTAGCTGTACTTTTCTCAACTAATTATCAATACACCATTTTTACGGACGGTAATCGTTGCTCGCTGCTGTTTACATCCTTCGTGCCGGTTAGATCAATACTTCACATATGGTTAAATTTTCTTTTGAATTTGGATTATGATATTTTCTTTCGTTCTGACCTATGCAGCCTCAAGTCATAGAAGCTTCTATATGAGTGGATGGAAATTATAATTTCTTAGAAAAAATTGAATTATCATTTGACACCATTCCGTCTGAAACATGCCCCATTATAATATCAACTTCAATACCAAATTTGTTGAGGCAATTCTGTCTAAAACTTAGGGAATATTCGTTGCGAAAAAATAAATCGGTCGCCCTCTTTTAATGTGGCAGTTAGGCTAAAAAAGGGATAAATCCTACTTTTTCCTAGGGCTTATATGATCGCAAATCTCCTCTTTTAGGTATAAGCAAACACAAACAGCTTTATTATTATAGGTATAGTTTCCATTTAACAAGCGTCGGAAAAAGGCACGATTTAATTTCCTTTATTCTAGGAGGCATTTTTTCTACGCTACGCTGCTCTCGTCGCTCCGGATGTTTCTGCTAGGAAACGGTCCTCTTTCTGCTTAGGGACCGCTTTCTTTCCTTATTCTGGATGTTTGTTAGGATTACGAAGGAATTGTATCGCGAGCCTAATACTTGTCCTCTTCGGTGGTGGTAGGGGGCAAGAGGATCACCGTAAAACAAAGATCAGCCCGAAGATTAAATTTAAACGGAGAGAGAGAGCGAGAATTTGTCGCAGAGAGATCGCCCGGAATAAATCCCCCTCTCTATTTCTCTCTCTCTCTCTCTCTCACGAGAATGGAAGCCCGGAGGATATTTTTTCCCGGAGAAAGTCCATACGGAGCGGATCCAGCCGGAAAAGCGTTTCTTTTTCCTCCCGAGATTGGCCGGACCCGGAGTCGCGATAACTATCCGCTACAATTTCAATTGGATTTCCCTTATAGTCTCCCCAAATTTGGAATAACAATCTTCCCGGAAATAAAAGATCCCACTTCATCTTCTGATAGAGAACCCGGGATTTTAAGGATTGCTCACGGTAAAAAAGTTCTTGATTACACTCCGGTGACTTATTTGGCAAATTTTTATCCTCATCTTACGTGACGTCTTGGTCCGTGGATATTTTGTTTGTAAATTTTTGTTGTTGAAATTAATTTGAAAGATAAAAACGTTCTACGTTATTCTGTAGTCAAGGTATTTAGGATACTGGTTCGCACGACGCCTTTTTACTATCTCATACACGAAGTGTCGAGTCCGTGAAAACGTTCAAGTTCTAGGTTTTGGTGAATGTGCACGTTTTTGGTGTCACTGAGTACGAAAAACTGGTTTTTGTAATTCCATATTAACTTTATTTATTTGTTTATTATATTAGAGTTTGGTTAGCGCTCATGACTCCCAATAGTAAGGGAAGTGAGATTTCTGCACTTGTCTTTGTTATCTTTGATATTTTCCTCGTAAAAGGCCGTGAAGTGCTTTTTGTGAGCTTCTCAAAAATAAATTAAAACACAGTACTTCATATTTTTTTATTTTTTCGTCCTCAAAAAAAGTTCGGCCCCAGCACTGGCTTTTAGAATAATATAACATTTTTTAGCATGATTTAGTGAACGATATATAATTAACCAGCTATTTTCCGTTTAAGCGGTCGTTTTTTTAATAAAAGGGTAAGTATGTGATAAAAATTGTCGCGTAATATTTTGTCTTATTTCCCGTTGCTATTTAAGGAAGTAATTTTTCAGGACGAATTTATTGTAGATTTATCCCACGGTGCGTTTCCTTGCAGGCATGTTCTTATCTAAACATTTTTATTGTAATACGCAAGCCTGAAGAACCGGTAATACAATTCACCTACCCTTTTTATTGTAAATATTTTCATTCTGTTTCTGCATGAGAAATATTAAAAAAATTTAAAAGATTTCAAATATATTACCTGTTTAAAAGGTTTATATGGGGCAAAAAATGCGTTCTCCACTGCTGCCGCTTTCGCATTCATCTGTTTTTGCGAGAGCATTTTTCTTCCGCTCGATCTTTTCGCGTGACACGTGCGTTCGTGCCTATTCGAGGTAGAGGCGAGAGTGACAACGCGTGCTCCCGTGCCGGAAAGCGATAGGACGCCCACAATCCCTCTCCCACGCCTCTGCCCCTTCCTCTCCACCACGCTACGCCGCTATACCCCGCTGCAGATTCACTCGCACGGCAAATTCTCCCCTTTTTTTCGCTCGCGCGCGTTTGTGCGTGCATCGTGCGCTCTTTCTCTCTCTCTCTCTCTCTCTCTCGATCGCCTCTCGGGGACCGTGTTTCGTTTCTCGCTTGTCTGCCCACGTACTCTCGTTTGTGTGCCAACGCCGTCGGGCTTGTCGCGTTGATACACCGCAGAGATAAGCTGGATGGAGGCTTTTCTCTCGAAAAGGAGGACATTTTGGATGTTGTAGCGAGGTATATTGAGGTAGGAGAGATGGGAGCGGGCTGGCAAATAAAGGAGGATGGCGCTTCGTCACTTGCGGGGGCCCTTAGGGGGGGGAGGGGTACGAGTGGTTAGAGCGGGGCGTGGGAGGTGTAATGACGTTTTTAGGGGGGTGCGGTCCATTGTATGTGCGTGTCTATGTATCGCTCGGCGCTCAGAAATCACCTCTTTCAAGTGGAAAAGCGTTGTGTATAAAAAGGTATAGGGTAATTTTGAAAGAGGGTGGATTGTTATCTGTCGCTCGAATTCTGTTTCTTTCGGGTATGTTTTCATTCCTCTTATCTCACTCTCTCTCTCGGCGATGATCTAAGTAGAAGCGTCTCTCTTTTTTCTGGCGGTAGATGCGAACTGATGATGATGTCGCAGCGAAGAGGCGTGCATGCATCGTGGAGGATCGATAACTTATTCTATATTATTTTCTCGTTTGCGGATCGATACATGCCGGGAAAATGTTTCTGGGAACTTGTTTCGTGGCCAGATAACAGGTATGGTTTTTTCTCGTCATTGTAACGTGTTTTCTTCATAAATGGAACAACGTTCATTGTGTGCTTGTCTGTTCGCTCGAACTTAATATTTTTACAGGTATCTTTCTGTCTTTTTTATATACTCATATGCGAATTCGCATCTGAATTGGATTTTTATGGAACTCGTATAAGCTAATAACTACGAGGAATTTATTTATTCACTTAGTAGTCTTAAAAGTTAGTAAGCTTTTATAAAATATTGATAATGTGTATGCTTCGTTACTGTAATACCCGCAGTTGAATAGCACAGAGGTTTCCAAACTTACTTACCCTCGGAGCCGCATACGATATTCTTTACAAGTTCGACAGCCGCATGATACGCATTCTGTGCTCCTCAAGTTAAGTTCTAAAATTGAACGATAAGATACGCTCCGCGATAATCTTTGTCCATCTAATCTAGCCAGTCGCATTAAAAGCCTTTCTTGCCCATATGAAAAATTATACGTTAAAAAATGTATGCAGTTGCTTTGAAAGGCGTTTCGTTCTTTAATTTATCCATGGTTGCATTTTAAAAGATTTGCGTTTTCATCCAGATAAATATTAGTGGATAGTGCTTAGACTTTAATGCGTTTCGTTCTAAAATTGGACGACAGCAACACTCCAACGTTATCTGTGTACACCTAGTTTTGCCAGTCATTAAAACAGTCTTTCAACCTACGTGAAAAATAGTGTTAAAAAATTATGCAGCTGTTTTGAAATGTTTTTCATTCATTTATCGATTCTTGGATGCATTCAAAATAATTGCGTTTTCATCCGTGATTAATCTTTTCTTGCATGCACAGAAATTGCAATTTTTACTCCGTGGCTAGTAGGCCTTCATTCTCGACGGAGTGCAAGTCACGTTTCGATCATTTTTATTCTTGCAGTCTTGTGCAACTAAGGCGGTCCAAGTAAATCTCCTTGTAGAATCTCCCTCGCTCTTGTCCGTCTTGCCGTAATTAAGGCAAGGTTCAAAATTGCGAAATCCTTCTTCGGTCTCTTTTCCTCAGCACTCCAGTACTAGTACACTTGTCTCAGTCGCACCTCTGCACGCGGTCGTTGGTCTTATTTAATGGCGCGACGGATCAAAAAAAAGAACCAGAACTTTCGGCAAATAGTTCTCCCGGGGAAGGTCTTCCCAACGCCGCAACTTCCACCGCCGTCTACATCTGCCAGGCCTTAATTAAAGGATGTCCAGTCTGTAGCACCTTGTCCACTTCCTTACTGACCCTTTTGTCTCTCCTTACTTTCCCAGTTCCCCTAACATTTTCCCTCCCCCAAACGCTCTTCGTTCCTCCTCCCTCTTTCTCTCTCGCCCTCCTATTCTCCAGTTCCACACCCTGATAATTCTTCCGTCCTCTCCGTGTCACCTCTTCTGTTTTTCAGCACTCTTTTTAAACACCACCGGTCGGAGGATGGGGGTTTCGCCCACCTCTGTAACCTGCCTTGCCTTTATTCCCACGGCATTCCACATACACACCAAGAGCAAACTAACAAAAACCCACACGCCCACATACAAACGCTAACGCCCACACGGGCACACACACACACATCACCGCAACCGTTTTACTGCGACGTTGTTACGACTGCGACCCGCCACTGGTCCTAATGTTTCGATCCTCGGTTTAGTAGAACGCGTGAAAGGGATTTCGCGAGAGAATTAGGGACCGCTCTTCTTTACGCGTTTTAAGATTTCCATTTAACGGCGATTCCAGTCTGGTTTTTTTATTTTTTCCGTCTGTCTTCCTACGCGATGTCGCTGAATTCTACGAGGATTTTTCCGTGGTCTCTCGCTTGTTCTTTAATTCATCTCCTAAAAGCTGAGGAGTGAATGTATACAATCGCGGTTTATTTATGATAATGATATATAAAGATAAAAGATAAATACCACTTGAGAGTTGGATTACTGTTGGAATATATGCGTATCTTTTCTTTATCGCCCTAGTATCCCTATTGGGAACTATTTGATGGCAGTTAAACCTTGCGTCAGTAATACCGTTTAAACGTAAGGAAATTGTCCCGCATTTAAATCAGTAGTATCGCATCCTGTTTTTCTATTACAAACGCATTTTTCAAACTAGTTTTTTCAAGGACGTGTACCATTTCCAAAAACTGTCAAACCACGCAAATGGCTTTGAATTTCATAGAATATGTTTAAATTAGGTTAATAATCGCTTAAATTGGTAAATCGAAAGAAATATATATTTTTTTAATTTTGCTCTGGAAGCTATATTTAATTTTCCCGCTCGTCTAATTAACTATTTTAATTTCGCGGCAGAAAAGCTACGGCATGCGAAATAGGACAAACTATAATCTGACTGAGGTATAAAAACAATTAACTCAGATCGTGATTCGGATTTTGCAGAGGATTATATTTAGTCTGGATGTTGGAAGCGCAATATACATTTCGGTGTTCTATCGAGATACTTCTATAGAACTGTAACATTTACCGCGTCATTCGTGAACCAATATATTTCGCGGCCGCCATCATTGAGAGTACGCGGAAACTGTTCTGTATTCTCTTTTCTCGCGACATAATTCTCCATTCAATCGGAATAATATTCCGATTCCCGTTTCCATCTACGCCTATTACTCGCTCAGCGCCTGCTACGGACGGGTCCTTCCTTTTCACTACCCATGAGGAGTGCCGCAATAAAGGTCATTTCAAACTCCACGACGGGATCAACTGGCTCCGATAGAGATGAAATGAAGAAGAAGTTAGTTGGCTTTTAAAAGAAGCGTAGGCGGAATGGAATAGGATTGGCGGTGACGTTGGTAATTTGGTCTGAGAAAGGTGTGCGAGGGAAAGCAGAAGATGCAGGATGAGGGAGATGGGGGGAGAAAGAGAAAGGCAAGGAACGGTTATGGGCGGAAAAAGGTGAAAGGAGAATGTGAGGAGTGACGGAGCATGGAGAAAATTGAGGTTCGAAAATGTTTGTGATACAAAGGAGATGAAACGGGGGGAATGATAGAAAGGAGAAATTATAGAGAAGGAGTGGGATTGGAGAGGAAGTGGCCAGGCATGCGAGAATTGAAAGGAAAGAAATGGTGAATTAAGGGGCAGAAGGAGAGGGAGGAATGTATTAGGGAATGAGAAAGGAAAGACAGACGGGCAGGCGTCTTAATTAGAGGAAAATTGAAACTGCATATAGTCATATAGTCGGATTGTCTAACTTGAGCTCTGACTGGGGTAGAGATGGAATGAAGAAGAAGAAGGTTGTGCAAGATGTGTCAACGTAGCTCTTTAATGATTGACCGGAGCCTTTTTCTCCCCGCCAATTTTTCTTTGCTCTCAGTGCTTATGTTAGTCTAAATCTATCATAGCCTTTTTTTACAGTTAGCCCTTCGTCAGATAAAACGCTAGATTCAACGTTTAATGCATGCACGTACGCGCGCAATAAAAGCAGGCAAATATAATTCTATTTAAAAGTTCGGTATTTTAAAGTTCATATATTACATATAAATTAAAATACAAAAGGTTCTGCCATTAAAAAAATGTTTATGGGGTGAAAGAAACTAAGTAATTACGCTTTGTTATCGCAGAAAATAGTCTATTGTAGGAAACCGCAAAGAAAAGGGGTGAAAATAAACCTGCGAATATCCCTACGTAGATGAACGAAATCCAGATAACATACATTCTCGCATATAGCTACAGTTACATAGATGAAGATTTGCAAATTACAGTTATATCAATGAATTTTTAACACTAAATTTATAAAGCAAATGTATTAGAATCGCTCGATTCTTCGTCTTATCAGAAATGCATCCTTACATTAATTTACTAGAGAATTATTGAACTCGTCTTATTACTGATAATGAATTCAAGAATAAGCAATCTATCGTTTAAAAAATAAAAAATTAGCACTTGGGCGTCTGGTTTTTCATTATCTAGTTATACTTATTGGAGATAACGGAGATAAGAACTTAAATTTTCAATTTTTAGCGCTTTTTTATTTTTTAAATGTAGCCTATGTATTTGGTTTGACACTCCGTTTGTTTAGGCAATATCCCTGGAAGCCTAATTTTCGGGATAGGTCAATCTATAAAAGTGCTAGACATGGTACAAATTTGGTGGATCTAGGATTAGCTGCCTGGGAGTAATCGAAAAAAATCGCTAAAAAAGAACATGCCGCTGCAAATGTAGGCAACCGGTAATACATCGCGTCTTCAATTTTTTTATTACTTCGGAAAGACAGCGCGTACTCTTCTCTGCACTTGTTTTCATATTCTTTAATTCATCCTCACATCGTAGGAGTTAAAGACCAGTGTCGTTGACCGTCGGAGTTTTCCGTAGGAGGGAGTTTCACGCTTGAAAGAGTACACGGGTGGAGCCGAGGAGGATAGAAACGGATTGAACGAGAAGAGAAAGATAGTGAAAGTGAGAGAAATCAGAGAAGATGAAAATATAGCGAAACTATAGTTGGAGGAGTGAAAGATAGAAAGAAGAACACATTAGAAATAGGAAGGGGGAGTGAGGGTGGGAGACAGTGAGCGAGAAGAAGAGTTGGAGAGGGAAAGAAGAGAGAGAGAGAGAGAGAGAGTGGGGGGTAAGAGGAGAATGGATTCGGGAATCACAATTTGCAAAAGCGTCCAAAGCGAGGGCGACTACGAAGCCACCGTTGAGGACGGCATACGCGCCGTCGTAAAAAAAGAGTCGGCGTAGGAAGAAGCCAGGGATCGAGTGGAATGGATGCGATGGGAGTGAAGAACTGTGCGGTGGGGAGCTGTGGGCGGTGGAGGAGAAAAGGAGTGCGTAGGAGGATAAGAGAGAGAGAGCGAGTGAAAGACAGGGAGAGAGAAAGAGGGAGAGAAAGGGAAGGGTTCGGCTGTAATCGTGTGGGATTAACTCAGCCCTGCTATAAACTCATTCTCCTCCTCCTACTCATTCTCTTCCTCCCATCCTTCAGGGACTCTAGGGGTCTCTTCTTTTCCCGTAACGACGCCTAGGAGCCATCCCCAGAGTTTGTTTTCTGCGTCTCATCCCCTCTTTTACCCTCGGTCGCCCTGTTGAGAATTCTAAAAGCGAAATTGCTGGTCGGAAGTTTCCAGTTAGTTTTTTCTTTTTTTTGTCTTTCCTTTCTGACTGGTCGCGCGTCTTTGTGAGGTACGCGTTTGGTAAGAATCGGTTTTTATTTTTTTTATGCACAGTATGTTTGAAAAGCGTGGCTTAACGTGACAGCGGGTTCCGAAAATAGCTTGGTTTTGTACGCTATTTGCGTTTGATATTTCGTCTATTTATGAAAGCGAAGGTTATGTAATGTTAGGATTTGTTAAGGTGAAGGTTGGTAATTGCGTTGTCAATCCGTTTCTTTTGCATGGATTCCCAAATGAATTGTTCAGTCTGGTATGATAATTGTGAATTCTAATTTCATGGTAAAGAAGGGTAATGAGGTTCTAGAGTTGAATGACCCGTTCTAAGTTTTTTAAATCCTATTTTATGCGGCACGTCAATTATCTGAATATTGCGCTTGAAAGAAAAATGAGAATTATATAGGATACGTTTATACGTTTTTGGTTATGGAACCAATTGGAGCGATTTGGCTCTTTTGCCAGTCAAATACGAAGATATAAATTTGTTGATTTTGAGTCTCGTAAGAAAAATCGAATATCAAATGGAAATAACACCTTTACCGCATAGATTTTTTTCTTAACTGAAATTAGGGTATTTCGCTATCAAATGGAGGAACGATTGAAATATAAGTGAGGGTATCGCAAACAAAATGGAACTTTTAGGTAACGCATTTTTTCTGTAATATACGCCCAAAATGAATTACAGAGTTACATGAAATTATATGAAAGCGAAATATTTTATTTCGTTTTCATGTAATTAACTTCCTCAGGCTTTCGCTTTCATGTTAATTTTCATTATTTTTTACATTTTATTTTTTAATTTAAATACTTATCTTGCCAGTCATTAATTGGAAAAAGTAGGCAGATATAATAAATTGAATCACCCTATATATAGTTGAGTAATTCAAAATTCGTCTGATACAAAACAAGTGGAAATGTGTACTCCACTTAAGAGTACACAAATTTTAGTAACGCTTTCCTTGGGATATGTCGACCGTGGTTGGTCAATATTGTGTGAAATTACTTATAAAAGATTCCTAGTTTTGTCTAAATCAAATGGTATATGTGTACATAAAGAAGATTTAAGTGTTAGCCAAACAAGGTGCTTATGACACCTTTGCCATCTTTTCCAATATTCACTTCATTAACGAGATACGCGCCAAAGATCATTTAACCTATGGTGTAAAGAGGATCTCTTATTTTTTAAATTTGGAACTAAATGAATATCTCTGGAGACAGTGGCGGATTTAAGGGGAGTCGCACATGGCGCGCGCCGGGGACCCCTTGAAGTAAGAGGCCCCGAAAAAATGTTCATGTATATAATCTCAGAAATATTTAATGTCCCAATTTGAAAATCAGTGAACCTCTCTGTGATTCTATAGAAAAACGATCTTTAAGAGGTGTCACAAAAGAGGTTAGCCGTTAGGAGCGGCTTCGCTATATATTTGGATTGCAAGACCACCGACCGCTTAGTCCCAGGGGGGCCAGAAGGCGTAAATGCGCCACAGGCTGGATAAATCTTTGCGTGGATATCCCATAGCATCATAAAAATCAATCAAGTGGGTTATGAGATGAAAGATACAGGCAGACGGACGATTAGACACAGCGGTCCATATACGCGTCCACTTCGTAAATGGCGTCCAAAGAACGCATAAATAGTTTTACTCGCCAGTGCAGTAGGTGATTGATCAAAGTGATTGCCATATTCGCAAAATGGTCAAACAAACCGTTTTCGCTTTTAGGACCGCTATTTCTTAACCGAAATGCTCATCTGGTTAACTCAACCGTTTTACGTTTGCATGAGTTACCTCGATCGTCCATCGCTGATGTATTTTATTCAGTTTAATTTTAGCGTTTCGCGTATTTCGTTGCCATTTATAACGACATCATCGAAGCCGTCCATCAGAAATTACGTGAAAAATATAAATTTGGCTTAAATATTTCCAACTAGCCATATTGTGTTTATTTGCATATATCACTAACGATAATTATGTCATTGCCAACTATGAGCCTTGAGCAGTGTTCTGTATTTACAGATACCGATCATTATAAATATCTATTATTTGACAATTTATGTTTCAAAACTAGCACTGTGATAATTTGCTGTTGCGCTGAAGTATCAGTAATATGCTAGTCAGTAGAATTAGTTTCGAAAAACTTTATTGGTACCACCTTTCCATTAGGGAGACTTTGACAGTTGGCAACGACGTGATGGGGAACGCTCGCATATACGATGTTCTGTATTCACTTTCCCTCGAGTCTCTTAGGGCAAAAAGTGTTCTTTTCTTACATTACAATGTACTGAACTGTAAAATTGACTGTTCTGTACTTCTCTTCCAGTTTAACTTACGCATCACAAACAGATTTACTGGTCTTTACTGCCTCCTTAAAATTAATACACCTAGGGCTTCAGCAATCAAACGCACACTTTTCTTCCGCCTCCCTACTCTTCTAAACCTTCAAACTCAAATGTATGCAGTCAACCTTCAAAAACGGTTATCTCCTCTTTCTCTTATCCCCTTTAGTCTATTTATTTTCCTTTTGTCATATATTAATAGGGGTTTCTTCCTCCTATAATTTGTTGATTTATATTATTTTATAATTTTCACTGTAAATTGACCTTTTGTGATGTATGTTAAATATATGTTTCAAATAAATTAAAATAAATATTAAAAAGTTCTTTTGAAGATGAAATTGTCGTTAGTCTTTCCGTTAAAATCGTCTGTTTGAGATATCAAGCTTTAAAATACTATGGGCAGTGCCTTGGATTATTAATAGGACGACGACTGCGCGATAAGAAAACGTAAGCTCTATTCGCAGGTTAATAATCGATAATCGGGAAATAAAAACGTTCTCCACCTTCTCGCATGTTATTGAAAAGTGGAAATCGTGAACTTTAAGAGTAGCGTTTGTTTTTCTCCCTGTAATCTTTTAATACATTCCTACACTTTATGCTCTATATTAAATTCGATTAAAAAATCAATAACGCTTTCGTCAATGTTGACCTCGAATGTTTCTGTTTTGTTAACAAATATGAAGTTTGAGAAGGAGAAAAATCCTGAAGTTGACCGGGAATTGAACCCGGGTTTTCTATTTGCTAAACTGTCAATCCAGCACGTTTCTTCATGCTCGAAAACTATGTTATTGTTTTTGTCATTTTTTGTGACTTCTATAATCGCAAAATTTTGATGTGCAGATTGTTTGAAAATTATTTAAGATTCGAGCAGGAATCATCGAGTTCGTCTTATGGCTGAAAGCGATTTAAGAAAATGTGGCATTTAATAGTACGGTATTAAAAACATTGTACTTACCTCAGGTACCTGGAATATCCGTAAAGTGGTGATGGAAACGATATGCGCATTTCGGTTTCCAGGCTGTCGGTACTATTCACCCATAGTATATCTCAATGAAGAAGAATAACCACCGATGACGGATTATTTGTAACAGAAGCACGTACTTGGTATTTATGATCTTTTTATGGCAATTGGAGAGATAAATATATTTTTCAATTTGATTTTAGCCATGAGAACTCGACAATTCTCTATTTTATTAAGTTAAGATGCTAAATAAATAGATAATCTATATCGTTTCTGGTATAAAAGTGATTTCAAGCTTGTGCCAAGTTATTCCAATAGGTTGCAGTTAGCTTTTTTCGTGTCCTACATGAGTAAGGTTTTTCGCTTTGATATCTTTCCAACGATATGAAGAAGCTTTTAGACCAAAAAGCGAGGACTTTCATTCAGTCAATCAGCACCTTTCATCGGATTAAATAAAAGTTTAATCATAATTGATAAAGAAAATCTTTCAAATGAAACATTACTAAGTTACTATTTTTTATTTTATTTAACTTCGGGATAAATTTATATCGTTTTTATGGCGCTGAAGTCGCAAGCACCGTGAACACAGGTTTTCATTTTACCGCTGAGTGAGAATATAAGGATCGGTTCCACTTAAGGACCTTTTTAGGAGGAGAAATCGGAGTGAAGAAAAAAATAACGCGGGAAGAAATCGTGCAATAGTGAGTGAAAAATAAACCAAATCACGTTCGTCGTCGACGGTTAAAAGGTCAGAGGTCGCGGGATATCGGCCCCCGGGCAGAATTCGTCTCCCTCGTTCTTCCTTCCCTCGATTCCGAGTAGGTATTTTCGTAAAGTGGGCAGAAATACTCTCGGAAATCAAACGGACGTTTATATATGGTCGTACTATCGTGCTATATTTAACGTTCCCGCGGATTGTTTTTCGTTTCCTCAGGGACTTATTCTTTAAAAAAAAGAAGGTTGTCCCTCGTGCAAAACCGGATCACTGGTCTTCGACAATTTTAGCAATTTCTGAGATGGATTTTGTGCTTTTACGTACAGATTTCATTTTTGCGTTCCAAGTGAATGTTATGAACGTTGGAGGAAATCGAATTTCATCCGAAAAACTCCACGATCGATATGCATATCCGGGCATGTATCGCACGCATATATATCGTTTCGGTATCGAATAGTTTTTTTTCAGCTTTTAAAAATTTTCATCGTTATATGAAGCATCTATATTTAGTAATTGTTTAAATTTTCAGGCGTTTGTAGTAGCCTGTTGGAAATTTGTATTAGGCAAACCAGCCGATAAGTATTTCTTTTGTTTTCGCAGCAACCTAAAAATGAGCAATTAAACGCGATATATCGCGATACATTATTCGCATCGATATCATATCGAATCGATCCATTGATACCGATCAGCATTCCGACGAAATTTAAAATGGTGTCACGGAAGAATAGTTCTTCTTCCTCTCAGATTTTTATCTCGTAAAATCGCAATCATACCTTTCCCATCGTCGGGTTAAGTCTTTTTCCTCCCAATATGGAATGTATACATATTCTGCTTTAATAAAAGACGGATGTAACCTATTTAGCTTTATTTTTATCGAGGATATAGTCACGTAATACATGCGATATGCGGTCGATCGGAAACCTATCTCGGAGCCGTGTTAACTCCAACTCGGAGCACTTCGCTCGCGGGGATGGGATGTCGAGTTGACAACGCGTTGCCCTTTCAACCGGCCGGGGTTGTGGGAGTAGCGTCGGGGACTTGTACCCTAGTCATGTTTGTCCCATTGTCAAGGTGGAATATTGCCTCGCGTGTTACTGAATTTCCGCTTAAACTTTCACCGCCCGCCGGCTGGCGCTGGCGGCGCCACCATCGCCGTGTCTCAAAGGAATCCCAGGCAGAGTTCTTCCCCATTGAAAAACCTATTTTTTGCTAACTTAGCTTCCCAAGAGCCTCAGCCGTCTCCATAGTTAATATCCGAAATTTCTAGCCTGGATGTCGCATTTTTCGCGTGCGACCGCGGCTGTTTGTTCCCGGAATAAACGTAGACCGTAGCTATTTTATTCCTAGTCGTCCCCTAGAAACGTTTCTTATAATAACAAACCAATTCATGCGCTCAAATAAATACTGTATTTTTTTAATATTACAAAAGTTATCTTGGTTTTTGTGTCGTCTGAAAGTGCCAAATTTATTTGTTACTAATTCGAAGTTTTTTTTATAGTTTCAGAGATTTTTATGTTTTTTAGGTTGAGGAGCTTTGCAAATTAGACTTATTTTGGGTTCATATATCGTCGCATTTTTAATTCGAAAAATGAAAGTTGCGAGATAAATACTATATATTATCGGCGGTTCTACTTCGATGCATGGTGTTTTATTTGATTCACTTTCTCAGATTCGAATAAGATGACAACATTTATATTTTAATAACAACGAGAGAGCATTCCAACTATGCGTTCGTTGTGTCTATACTACATCTTTCTGATGTTGCGATATCTTTTTTGCAGTTGGAGAGTACGTGAAGGTTGCACATGGCTATATATGGTTGCGTTGTTGAAATATCACATCAAATTATCTTTTTCTTACACGACGACATATTTCATCGGTTGATGATTATTGCTTTGCTGGTTTTTTCGCGTGAGTTTTTCTTGGAAAAGTTCTGTGAAAGCATTTTGCCCTTTCTTCGAGGCAGAATAATTAATTTTCCCACTAAATTGATTATATTCAAAATCAAGTTCACAGCGATAGTTTTTCATGACATTTGCCTTTAATGGACTTCATATCGATAGTTGATTCTGATTCGAATTTTATCGTGTGTGTGTGTCCAATGTTGGATATTATTTTATCATATTTTTGTATATTTTGATCACAAGTTTTTGATTAATTCTCTCTCTTTTCGTTTACAGGTGAGTTCGGTGTCTTTGATATGGATCCCGTGGTGTGGGTGAACGGCTGTGAGTACATGTAGATTTATGTTGAAAAATAAATGCGTTTTTTCTTACTTTTAGTAACAATCTATTGCATTGCAACGAAACCTAGGTCGTATATAATAAAGTTTATGTGGAATTACCAAATAAGTTTCTTTATTCCTAAATTATGAATAAATTCCACTCAAGTATCAGAAATGGAAAGTTAAGTACTTGTCTGCGGTATCTTGAACAGCCACAACAGGGTTATAAGAGTTATATAGATAAAAGACAAGTGCTTTATTTTCCAATTTATGATTCTTCTGTTCTTATTCCGGAATTTGTTTTCAGTCATAAGACGTGCTTGATAATTCTCCAGCGAACTGAACTAAGTTGAATGAAATGATGGCTGGTATGGGTGATAGCGTGTGTCGCATTTTAATTCGTTCTGTAGAAGATTTCTCTGTCGAAAACATTTTTTTATTTTAATTCTTTTTCCCAATAAAAACCAAATTCAAGATAATCTCCATCTCAATTTCGTCGCGGTGATATTTTCAGCCGCAATCTTTTAAGGTTTCAATGTAATTCCAAGTGAGGAAAAGATGAGACCTTGCGCGAAATTGTATTCCTATGTTTTCATCTCTCCGATCTCTCAGGATTCAGCAATACTTTCGCGCCTTCTCTTAAAGCCATTCGTTACGTACTCGATCACATAAATCTCTCATCTTTACGACTCCGACATCATATTTCCGCTGCTACTTTTTCTCATCCTCATCACGACCTACTCGGAAGGCAGCGGTTTATCGCTGGAACGGTATTCCTCATATTTGTCTCTCTCTCTTTCTCTCTCTCTGCGCCTCCTACTCCTTCCCCGCCGCCCTTTCTCCTTTTCCGTCGTTGGAAGAAGAAAAAATAAAGGAAAGGCTTATCCGACAAGATCTGGGACCCGTGCACCCGCAATCAAGGAGCAGTAAACATTGAACCCCGTAAGCGGGCCTCGCTTATCCCGACTGCGATCGTCTGCAATATCTTTTTTATTGGGTTTCTCTGGCCTCTCGCTCTTTATATCTTTTTACCTGCGTCTTCGGGCTTTTTCGCCGCCTTCTTCTCCTCCTTCGATTCGTCGCTTCAGCTTTGGAAAGGAAAAGCGAAGGGGTTTTATTTTAAAACCTTTTGATTCGAACCCGGTTGTTTCGTCGCTTTTGCCCTCATATCTCTCTCTCTCTCTTTTTCGTAGATCGGCTGATTCAGAATTTTCTGAAGAGTTTGGAACCATCCGTTTGGTGAATATAGTCGCCTGCGACGTGAGCTGTGCGTTTTTTATGGGACGATAAAATCGCGATTTTTTGCGGTTTAAATTTTTTTGTCGATTATTAGCTCGACGGTCTCTTTCAAACGTCGCTTTTCCTCGCTGTTTACATTCCCTGCACTGCAAAAAATTGGCAATTTTTTATGAGCTAGTAAATATTCCCATGACGTGACAATTTCAAATTCGTTAAAGAACGTTACAACGGAAATACACAAGGACGAGAGAGAAAAGAGAAATTATTTTACGTGATAAATTATTTTTATCGAAAATAAATTCAGCGAAGCTGGAATAATCTCTTTGTAATAATAAAAACAGAATAGCTGATCGAGTGATCGTTATTAGAAATTACTAGTCGGCTGCGTTAAATACATAAATCTTCACTAAAGATGTTTTTGTTGCTGTAATAGAAACATTACTCTAGTGATAGTTTAAATTTTATTATTTCAAAATTTCGATCACGCTATATTTTCAATTGCATCGAATCTTAAATAACGAAGGGAATGAATTCTCTAGATTATAGGAAAATGAGATTTTGTATGGTTAGATTCTCAATATTTGCTATAATTTTCATATCAAAGAACCTTTAATTCGGTAAAAAAATTGCTCATCAATTTAATCTAGTATGATTATATTTGTTTATTTAGCCAAGTCCATGTCTTGAAATATCTGTTTTAATTGCCCAGAATTTGTTTCTAAAATGTAAACTAAATAGTCTTTTCATGTTGGTGATATATTTTCAAATCTTATTGCGAAAGGTCGACTTCTAAGATGCGTATTGGCATATGCGCTCGACATTTTCACTGTCGATGAGTTCATTGTGATTTTTCTCCAGCTGTGCTTATGAGGATTTTCCGAATATATCGATATTAAATTTATAAAAGAGATCGTGCTTATTCTATTCATCTTATATCTCTATAGGTTCTATTCTGTTGATTTTTGCAACTTTATTTGTCAAAAGCGCTCAGTAAAGGGAGCTATACTCGGCGAGAGGATCATTTCGTGCCATTGGAATCCTAGTGGAGCATTTGTGAGCTCGGGGCGCCCACATCAATTTTCTTGCAGAAACGAATTCCCATGCAGTTTTATAGTGTGCTTTTTACATTTGTGGGAGCAGTAGATATCCTTTGTCTTGGCGAATCGATCTCTTTATGTCTCTCTTCCTCTCTTTTACGGATATTAATCATTCTGTCTCTGTTAAATAGTCCGGTTTTTACGAAGCAATAACCATTTCTCAGCACTAACGACCTACGCTCGTTCGTTATACTTAATGTATACTTGAAAGAAGTCTACAGATTACCTTATCGTTGCGTTGCATTTGCGTCCTAACTCCCTATTTGTGTGTAAATTAACGTATTTTGTAGTTAAATAGAAAATAATATTAATTTTCCGCCTTCTAGAGGTGATGAAAGTGAATTTCTTCAATAATTATGATGTAAAAAATCGATAATCCCAATATTCGCCTTTAACTCTTTATCCTTGGTGATTTATAGAAATCCATGTATATATGTTTTTGGTTAATGAAACACTTGTTCCACGCAGAAGCCACTGTATCTTTTGAAATTCTTTCATTTTAGAGTTATTGTCATAAATGTGTACAGTGGGAAATATCAAATGTTTTAAATGATTGGTGTCTCAAAAGTTTTATATTTCAGTAAACTTCCAACTTTAGATCTGGATGCACTAAAGGTTGTTTAGTTTTCAGTAGCTACATTTTTAACTTTTCTGATCAAAGCAAAAGATCGGGGAAAAATGAATGTGACGCGCCATCTTGATGTCGGCGACTGTGAAATTTTTGGCACGTACGTGAAAGGATTCCCTTATAAAGATTGACAGTGGAATGCAGCCAAACTTTAGAAATGTGGCGGGCTCGATGAAAAAAATATGGCTGATATTCCGCAACACTGAAGTGTCATGCCATGCGTTGCCAAGGTTAACGGTTGATCGATTTGTTTTTTATTTCCGCTGGAAGATTTTTTACGTATGCATTGTGGCAAGGGGAAATTTTTTAGCGGTTGACCGGATCAAGCGAGTGAAGCGAAACGCTTGTCAAAATATAACTAGTTGATGTTTTTATGCTTCGCAATTTCATTTGCAAAGTGTGATTTATCTGCAGTTTAGGTGAAAATGATCGATTTTTGTTCCAGCTCAATTCGGTACGAATTGTACGTTTTCTCAAATAATCCACACGATTTTTGGATAATGTTCGGATTGTTGAAAGTACGTATCTGCTTTGCTAAAAGTAGAATTACCAGCTTGCGTTACTTTAATTTGTATCAAAAGGTCAGTTTCAACTAATTAAATAAGTGCGACAATAGCGTTAAAAATCGAGGTATAAAAATAAGGACAAATGCCTTCAATGGTCTCATTAAGACAAGTTAGGAATTGACGACATTCGTGGAACAGAAAGAATAGAAAGTTAATCGGTATAAATCTGTATCTGTTTTTACAGTTTGTTGGGCAAACGAATCAGATCATCGGCACTTTTCCTTTTGAACCGATAGATTCCACCGTTTTTGGTATAAGGCAGTACCTATGATTACGCCGCAGCTCTTGGTTGTTGTTACTTTTGTAATTCTAATATTTTTATAGCATTTTCTTTCGCCATTTTGGTTTACCGTAAGCTACATATTTGGAAGAGTCATGTGAATGGAGGAAGATGAATCTGATCGAATCTGAAAGAATACTTGCATATTTTTACTCTCCCATCTATTTGCTCCTGGGAATGTGCTTTTGCCTTTTATAATTAGATCGTGTACTTTACCATGGAAACTAAGCAATTAGACAACTTCCTATCTCTATATCTATTTTCATTAATTTCTAGTGCTACGATTACTTTCATTTCGTGCACGCATTTATTTATTCATGTCCATCTGCCTCTGCATTCCTCTACAGCAGCGTTGTCCAACGGAATTTCGAGATTTTTCAAACTTGTGGCAAATTTGCCACGTAATGAAATATTAATGATAGAAATCTTTTAAATAACCTCAGGTTGTAATATTCTGACTGATATTGTTTTTATAGTATTTAACCAGGAAAAGCGTAGGTATTTGTATTTGTATTTGTATTTGTACTGAAAAACAGTTATCGTAATATACATTATTTCCGCACGAAGTTCAAAAACCGAAACCTTGGGAATTGGTGGTGAACCAATGGCCGATCGTCAACATCACGAGTTGTATCAAAAGTCAACCATATCGATGAATTGATACAATGTTGCCCTCGTATCAGTTTGAGCAATATATTCGTTACTGTGGGCAATAGAGTGGTTCATGGTAATTTTCACCATGTTATAGGTTATAGATTGATGGCAGACGAGTGGATAGCGATAATCATAAACGATGAGCAAAAATCAAATAAAGTGGCATTTTGCATTAACGCTAAGCTAAGGTGTACCTTCAGCTATTTTAATTGCGACCATAACATCATTTATATATTTCCTAAATGCCTTGGCCGCCTAGCGCAGTGCAAGTTTTGCCTGCTGGAATTTTTCGTATGTGAGTGTTTGTGTGTGATCCCCTACAATCATGACAAAACAACTTAATGTAATTTTCTCTAAACATATATACCAGGGGTGGCCAAACCTATTTACTCTCGGAGCCGCATAAGATGATTCCCAGAAGTTCGCGAGCCGCATAACATATTCTGCGCTAATAAATTTACGAACAGTAAAACATAACCTGTATCCGAAGCAATTTGGATATAATGCATGCCCATTAGGCATCCCAAACACGTCTCGAGTCACACTACGTCATTGTGTTCTGTAGAGGAAAACGTTGATACGCCTCTCCATGGAAGTGTAAAAGAGCCGCATACTAGGATAAAAGAGCCGCGGTTTGGCGTCTGATATATACCTTCAAACGAACGCCAAATTTTCCCTGAAACCGACGAACTTAGAGTTTTGCCACTGAAACGTACGCAATCAAATTTACACCTAACGTTCCCTGATTTTATAGCACTTTAATTACTATAATTTGCTTCGAAAACGTATACCACCAAACACTTCTAATTCTCCACAATTGCATGCCGCCCATCTTTCACCGATTTATCCTTACAACGCATGCCACCAAACGTACAGCAAATTTTCTTTTATTGTTTGCCTCCTAACTTACACTCGTTTACCCCAACAACCTATGCCACCAAACACTGTCATGACCCTAATTTTATGCTAACGTCTTACCTCTGAAACATATACCACCAAACGCACAGCAAATTCCCCCAGATTTTACGCAACTCAACCTACTCTCCATTGCCCATGCAAATTACACGACCGAATATATATCTAATGCTCCGATTATATATTACCCAACTTACATTCGGCTGCCCCTGTAACTTATACGACCAAACTCACGGTAAAGTCATCTTGGTTTTATGCCACCCTTCTTACCGATTTGCCTCTGCAACGTACACCACCAAAGTCGCAGCAAATTCCCCATGGATTTATGCCACCCAGCTTACACTGCTTTACCCCTGCAACGCATACCACCAACCTTACAGGTAATGCCTCTAGTTTTATGCCACCCAACTTACATATTTACCCTTGCAACGTATACCCAGCCCTGACGAGAGGGGGAGCGGTATAGGTCGTGTCTCCGGGCCCAAGAACCCGCATGGGGTCCGGACCCGAGTTTTGGGCACTAATATCCTAAAGTCACTTTATTAGAAAATTCACCATCTATAAATAATTATTATGAATTTTAACAAAAATTTGTTTTATTACGTAAGAATTGTAAATGAAATATGTATAATTATGTGTACATTTACATTGCTGCTCGTTGTCTGAATGGCATTTCACTGAATACTCATACTGAATATATGAAAGATAAATATAACTTATTACTTCATTTATTTTGCTGACATGGCCATCGCTACGCCGCGGAAGCTTTGATATCCGAAAGCGTAAAATATAATATCCACAGCTAACCAGCTGAGGATGTATCGGGGATTACCCGAAATCACGCTATGGTTGTGTGGTAGCCTGTAACTCTTGTTCGCAATGGTAATGTATGAAATATATTTTACGCAGTGTATATTATTTTGTTTTGTCTAAAGCATGGGTTCTTAACCTATGTCGCCTCCACCCTTACGAAGTGCGTGAGGTGCTCTCAGAATTAAGAATTAAAATAATTTGTCTTGATACAAATTCCTTTACTAGACGACGTCAATATTTTTTATTTTGGTGATTAATGATATTTGGCAACGCACGAAAATTATATTAGGTACTTTTTGCCTGGCAACATAATATTTTCCGGAATTAGGACAAGAATGTGAATTTCATAGACATATATAATTAGCGGTTTATGAAAATACAAAAGTTTACCAAAAGCAAGTGTTTAAAGCGACCCTGGGGCTTTTATTATATAATATCATATTTTTTCTCCGTTAATCCGTGTTACGCAAACTTTTTTCTCTTCTTAAACTGCGCTTTATTCTTAAGTGATATAATTTTCGGGTTAAAATCTTAGTAAATGAAACGTAGATGCGAATTTAATGCATTTCTGTTTTTTTTCCTATTACTAGCGTTTTGCCCGCTGAAAATTCACAGATGCTGTAAATCTAAATAAGTAATATAAAAGGCGCTGCTCAAATATATGAACAAAAATCTGTTCGGCGCTGTTTACATTGTTCGTAACAGAACACAATGCCTCGAAGCAACAACGAAACATTGTTACGTGCCTTCGCGGTATCCGCTTTTCGGAGTCAACATTGAAACGTTCAAAATATTTTCTTTGGGCTTATAGAACTGACTATAATTAACTCTTACGGATGCAGCTCGCTGCTACAGGAGGTTCGCTAAATTTACGGATGAGTAAAACTACGGTCATGCAGATAAAGTTAAAAATTTGACTATGAATCACCAATAAATGACTCAGAAAAAAACCGTAGTGGCAAGTTTTGTCCAGGGGCCAGTAATGGCTCGGCTCCCTTGCGTACGCTGCCAAACGTACAGCAAATTCCCCTGATTTTATGCCACCCAACTTACACTGGGTTGCCATTGCAATTTATACCATCAACCTTATCACCAAATTACCCCGATTTTTATGCCACCTAGCTTACACTTAGCTGACCCTTGCAGATTAGGGTACGTGCCAAAATTTTCAAACTCAAAGTTATAAGAGTTTCGCACAAACTGTTTTAGGGATGAAAATTCGGATTGTTAATTACGCTTTTTTTCTAGTAGCCTGGGCATTATGATTCTTGTTTTTACTTAATTTTTTTGTTACGAAATAATAATTAAACGCCCATGGTTTTCACTTGCCCCAAAAAGTTGGACAAGCGTAGACTAAGAGCCTTTTTGTCCTATACTATGGCCTGAATATACTGTGAGGCAAGATCGTATTCTGTGGAATTTAAGCTTCAAATGATTTTTATATGAAAACGTCTTAGTAGTTGAGGAGTTATAGATTTTTCTCAGCAGAGAAACTACTCAACCTGAAAATACTATCAAAATACCTACTTGGAAAAAACACGAAATCGGGTATTTGCACAGCGAGGTTGCAATTACGCTCAAACTCTTTGCTTAAATAACACGGGAAAGTGGGTGCCAGGGTTTGCACTTGCCCCATTAAATTTCAGGTGTGAAAGCGCGATCCATGGTGAATTAGATATTCACAGCAATATGGTTAATAACTAACGTCACAGCTAAAAAGAGCGTACGAAGGAACTGTAACTTTCCAGAAGAAAGGAGACTGGTGGAAAATTGAAAATTTACATAGAAATTTTTAAAAAAATTTATTTTATATTTCTTTTAATGTAAATTTTCAGATATTATCAAAGTTTATCAGCTGGTGTTACAATAGAGTGCCACTGATGATGCTCTCTTGTGATTAAATAATGAAAGGGACTTTATTTAAATCTACGGATGAGCTACACACTTTCCCAAAAAATGCTTTTTCCTTACCTCACCCTATATGGCACTGATCAAATAATTATATATGAAGCATAAATATGTAATTGTGTTATTCAAGCATCTAAATTATTAAATTGATGGCTAATTTTCACTTTTTATCACATCTATAATTATAAAAGATGCTGTCTGTTTGTGTGTCTGTGGCAGTCGTAACTCTTCAGAAAATAAACGTAGGAGCTTCAAAATTTGGCAGCAGCTTCAGGTTGATCATGATAATTGCAGTGCGAAAGATAATTCAAATTGGCCCATTGGGGCCCAAGGTGTTCCCATGGGATAGTTGGTCCAAATTTCGGTTTTTTGTAAGATATCTCAGCAGCCAATTGACTGATTTTATGAATATTCCACCAATATCGGTGTTTTGATGAGACATTTTCGAGTCGAAAATTATTCAAATCGGTCCACGGGATCAAGGATCGTAATGTAAGGGCCGGGCCAAATTTCACGGGGTTGAGAGGCTCCCATGTAATGGTCGATCCAAATTTCAGCTTTTTTAAGTTATCTCACCAACCAAATGCCCGATTTTGATGAATGCTCTTCCATTATCAATTTTCGAGCCGAAAATGGACAAAATCGGGCCACAGAGTCGAAAGGTCATAATGTAAGGGCCGGTCCAAATTTCTGTTTTTAGGCTGGTTTCCAAAGGAAATTATGAAATGGTCCTGTCTGTGTGTATGTGTGTGTGGCCCCTACTAACTAACCTTTTGCACCAATGGACCGATTTGCATGAAACGTGGTATGAGGCTCGTGCTGCCAGGGCCCACCTCAGGGCTATATTTTATTTAGCGAAGATCGAAGTCCCGGGTTCGATTCCAGGAACGTTTTTTCCTATTTGTTTTACATAAAAAATCTCAAATCCATCGTGGAGAGATGTTTTCTTTAATACTTTAAAATATCTTAAAATTGTGATATCGGAGCGAGGTTTGTAGTATTCTAAAGGGAAAAGAATGTAAATTCTAATTATTATCATAGGATTTTTATAATTGGTCGTATTATCTTGAATTTTTACTAAAACATAGCGTTCTAGCGTTTAAGTCGCATTTTATCGGATTGTTGCCATGGATACGATTATTGTCGAACTCGGCTTGAGCATAGACGAGTGAACAAATGTGTTATTTTCTTTTCCGCTCGACTACTCCTCAGCAATGGAAAGTTGATCCAGATATATTAGTGTATAAACAGTAACATTTATTAAATTCGTGTATTTAAAAAATACGCATGAAAATATGTCAGAAAGAGATTTTGTCATTGCTTTTAGTATTTTAAACCTGATAATGCTCTATTAATTTGTTTTCCAATTTTTCTCTATCATTGATAAAATGAATTACAAACGGTACTTATGGTATGAGAATTCCTTGGAATGACTAACACATACTGAAACATTTCCTGTCAATTTATGTAATCAATTCTGGGCGTCAACTTTTGGAAACCAACCTGCATTAGTCATGGTTTGGACTTCTTGTTTTTAATATATCTCGGCAACGAATTGACGGATTTCGTTCAAACATTCACTAATATCAATGTTTTGGTGATATATATTTTCGAGCCATAAATAAAAGGCGTGAGTGATAATTTGAAGTTTTTTCCCCATAATTTCATTTACAAGTTCCTAACATTCTTAATGGATCTTCCAGATTATCTCCAGAACTATTATGCCGCTTCAGGTTGATCATGGGAGTTGAAGTATCAAATATAATTTAAATCGGCCCACGGGATCGAGGGGTCCCTATGGAACGTTTGGTTCTAATTTGTGTTTTTTTGAAGATTTTTCCAGCAACCAATTGATCGATTTTGATGAATCCATCACCAATATCAGTGTTGAACCATGAAACTTAAAGGCTTAAAACTTGGTACATATACTAAAGAGACGTTGAGGACATGCACCTCGATATCAGAACAATTTCTTGGGGAGGAGGGAGGTATCAAATTTGTGTCTATATTATTTTGTTCATACCAATTAAAGGGAAATATTACTTGAGAGTACCTTGAGTTTGATTGGTAATATTAGCGGGCCATATGTGCATGAAAAATTCGACACTATAAACCCGGGGCAATAACTAATATTACCTTCTACTTTTTTTGCTAGGAAGTTGATCGGACATTTATAATGTAAAACTAATTTGTTGAGGTGATTGAGCGTTTTTCCATTAATGACCTATGTAAAATATCATTCGTCTTCGTAAGCAAACGGCTTTTTCTCATGTTGTTATGTAATGGATTAATATTTCGGACATGTTTGCTGAAATTGCAACATGCTGCTTGGCCATTAATTAAAAATAATTGCTGGATTTCCTTTTTTAGATTGGTATCGCAAGACTAAAGCGCCGACTGTGCTCGGGAAAGTGGTACCTATTATGGAAGCAATTTCAGAACACTTCATTCATAGTGGCTCATCTTGGCTATAAATACCCTTCAGCTCACCCCTAAGTGGACGTGGTGGTCTTTCAAAACTGACCGACGTTAATTGCGTCCTTTCCTTTTCATGTTCCTGCGATCTTTATCCTCTTCATTACCCCTCTTCGTTCCATCTCTCGCCCGTCTCTCTTCCTTCGCTATCTTTCTCGCCCTCCAATCTCCTGTAACATTACTTCCGTCATATCTTCGTTTATCTTTCTTTCTCGTCGTCACGCCATTGCCTCGGTCGTCCTTTCTCTTCTTTGATTTTTTCTATCGAGTTTCCCTTCAGTTCTTGATCCTTCATTTCTCCCTTCCTTTGCATCGGTTTCATTCTGATCCCTTTCCGATCTCATTTCCACATCTTTCACATTCCCCCTCACTCCATACCCGTTCCATTCCCTTATCATTCCTTTCCCGTTCCCGCCCACTTCCCGCCCCTTCTTTTTTCCTCCCATCTTCTTCCCCTTCCATTCTTTTTGATCGGTTTTACGTATAGTGGATCGAATCGCGTTTATTTTTAGGACCTCGACGAATCCGTTTCGCCGTCCTTTTTTTCCTGCATTACGATTTCGTTTCTCCCTAACGGAATCTCTTTCATTTCAGTGTAGAGTGCGATTCTCGACTGTTTCGGGGGAAAGAAAAGAGGAGTTAACGTGGGCAGAAATCGGCTAAATTGGTCATTTAGGACGTTGAAAGGTTTTTGGAATAGGAGGTTTTCTCCGATGCAGAATAAACCATCGCATCAATGGTCGTATAGTTTCCCCGTTCGAATATGCGAATGAGCATTGCCGCTGTTTCTATGCCAGGGGTCGGATTACTTAAGCCCGGGAGAATATTTTATGTGGCCTGCGAATCTATGAAGAAAAAGCGGTACGTGAAATTCAACACGAAAAATCTCCGTTTTTTTGTTGTTAAAATTAGGGCCATGACTTGTATTTTCTGGAAGCCTTATCGCTTTAAAATGGCTATTTTCTAGTATGGTACAGCACAAACACTAGCTAACTTCCGGTATAAATTATTATAGGTCTCGACGACGCATTCGAAACTTATGGCTGAGCCATTTTTAACCGCCATGTTGAATAGGTTGCCAAACCCTCTTCTATATTATCTCTTTCTATCTTTATATCTGATTTGATTTGTTTTAAGAGTGAAAAATTCAATTTGTAATCCAAAAGTAACTCAAGAATAACCAGATTCTTATATTTTATTTATTTTCATTCGAATGTCTTATCCCGTGGGTATGCATCTACCCTGTTTGAAATAAATAACGAATTTTTCCAAAGACCGAGATCTCCTTTGATCGCGACCCAAACTTTGGACGTTTGTTTGTCGTGTTCTGTAAAAATTCCTCCATGTTTTAAGTGAGGGATGTGCACTTTACGGAGCCATTCACAATGTACTTTTTCTCGTCATTTTATGTATCGAGCTTCAAAGTCAGACGTTAACTAACTCGAGCGCAGGCAATTAGCCATTTTCGGAGTCCTTTTTATCTTCTTCTGTGTGTATATATATATATATATATATAATCCCATCTTTATGAGGCATTGTGAGTAACGTTGCGTCTCTCACGAAGCCGATGCTACTTCAAACACTCCAGCCAAGTATCCCTCGTCTCCCCTTTCACTTCTCCGAGACTTTACTGCATAATTCTCCGTCTGCCCAAGTCATCAACTCCTCTTCTCTTCCGCTTTCTCTTTAAATTTCGCCCTCGTCCTCAGTTTCTTTTTTGGCGTCAACCAAACTGTCGTCAAGGACCTAATCCTTCTCCACCAGCCGGCTTTTTTTACATTTTTTTAAGCGTTCCCTTCGCAAAATCCTTAATGTATTCCGTGTAGTCGTCCCCTGCGCTCGTTGCTTGTCCCTCTCTCTCTCTCTCTCCTTTCTCTCTTTATCTCCCTCTCTCTTTATCTCCCTCTCTCTTTATCTCCCTCTTTCTTTATCTCCCTCTCTCTCTTTCTCTCTTTCTCTCTCTCTTTCTCTCTCTCTTTATCTCTCTCTTCATCTTTCCTTCTGTCGCCACGCCTCTTTCTTTTTCGCTCCGTTGCGCCCGCCGCGTCTTCATTTGTTAAATGTATACTCGATCGTCTTTACGTCGTTGGGGGGTGGGGGGAGCGAAATGACAAAGCGTCCGTTCATCTCTTCCGGAGAAGATTCTTTCCTACTTTTAAAAGATCCGCTAATATGGTTCGCTTGGGCATCTCGAAAAAAGTTTGCGCGTTTTTTGTCTTTCTTAATTTATTGGTTGGGCGTTTATAGGTGGCCGAATCTCAATGAGGAGGTGAATTTCGCCTTCGTCCGCGATGGCTCTCGGCGCAAAAAGTGAGGCATTTATATGTTTTCAATGTATTTTATCCTCTCGTGGGAAAATAATCGCCTTCGAGACAATTAAGAATCGCATATCTATTAAGTAATGCCAATAATGTAAAAGCTCGATGCTATATGTATCACACTAACTTTATCATAACCGTGCGCTTCTAGTTTACACAATAATATCATTGGTTAGGCTTGGTTTATTTTTTTGAAAATCGACGTTTATTTTCTCGAGAGATTTTCGACGAATATCGACGGTTCAAATTGTTGCTTAGTAGAATTCGACGTTTATTATTTTGAAAATCGGCGTTTATTTTCCCGAGAGATTTTCAACGAATATCGACGCCTAGAATTACCACTTAAATATAGGGCTGGCAGTTTTCGGCCTTTTAATTTAATGATTTAAATTTACTTTTCACATCGAAATTCTACGTAAAATTTACGTTTATTTTACAATACTCGGATTATTTATTTAAAATTTGATATAAAGTTAGATCTCTATGTACAAATTAATCGAACTAGTATATCATGTTCTTCTTAAATTTTATTTTATTTATGCGAATTTACGCTCTTCTTTATTTTTAAATGTTAATATTAAAGAAAACACCCAATAACGAATAGAGATTTACCTCTTTAAATTGTATAATGAAAACTAGAAAACGATTAATTTATGAAATCCGAACAATATGATGTTGCTTTTGCCGAGAAACATTCTTAAAAAAATAATTTGCGAGTTCAGCGTAAAAGCTTTTAGACATTCGTTGGTGCCAATTAAGGAAAAAACATTAACGATATAATTATCAAAATCATATTTTAGACGTCAAAAAAGAATTATCTAATACTTTGTATCATTTGATATATACCATCACTGCACTACATACTCTCTTTATTTAATATAAAATATATAGTGAGAAAAATTATACTTGATTATTGAGCGCTCACCGTAATCCTGAATAAAATATGTTTTTCCAATCGGCAAAATATTTTACAACAAATAGCAAATAAATATTAATATTTAATCCATCTTTAATTTTTTGTAACGATTACTAATTTATGTGCACCTTTTTAAACCATATATATAAATTGAAATTTACTAACCTGTAGCAAAAGATGAAGTAGCCAAAAGCACGAGAGAAGAACGATCCTTCCTGGATAACTTTAAGAAAAAGACTGCCAAAATATTGGGTTGTGCATAGGGAGAACGGGTGAAAGTGCATACAAGGTCATCTATAGGAAAAACCCTTGAAAAGATCGGGAAACATGTTTCCGGAATACACTCCACGGGGTTGATGAGTGGAAGGTCGATAACGAAACGACCACAGAAATTCCTTTCTTCCGAACCTTGTTTAACAGGGGTCGAGGCATTATCAGCATGGCATATCCATGACCTTATCTGTATGGAAAGGCTCGTGGAATATCCCACCATTAGGTCGGCAAATATGACCTCAAAAACTTCAAAAAGGCTAAGAAACACGTGTTCTCAAAACTACCCTAGGGCCTTGCGGTTACCTGATTGTCCGGAGTAGAAGCGTGAGCTTATCAAAAAGTCGCATAATTGAGTGTAATAATATGCCCTTCTTTCAGTCTCGCTGTTAATGCAAGCACAGAAAAGGAACGAAATCGTGGGCAGAAAATAATACTGCGAAAAAAGTAAACATAAACGACTTAAATATTATAATTCAGAATAGGTTTTTGGACGTATACTTTTCCATCTTGTTGGAATATCGACGCTTATGAACGACTATTCATTTTCGTCTATTTTTAAATTTTAAAAAAATCGACGTTTTTCGATTTAAATCGATCCCTACCAAGCCTAGTTATAATATTGTGGGGGCATTTTGGCATTAGCTGGGCCTAAAAGTCGATGTATCATTTACTCTATATGCTATTCGGTTATATTCAGACACATTTGGCTTGTATAATATTGAAATGGCAAGCTCTATAAATGGGTGAATTTGGATCATAATCATTGATGCAGTTTTTGAGTAAAGCGATAGTTTGAGCCAATACGACAAGAATGAGCTACCCTGCATTGTTGCGCCATTTTCGACGAGCGTTCCATTATGAGCGACAGTCTTTATGAATGCTAGATTTCTTCAGATGGTTTAGTTTCATGAGCTGCGCACGTACCACAGTCGGAATAGCAAGGTAAAATTTTACGGAATCTTTAAAACGTGGTAATTCGTCAAATCTCAAAGTTGGTCTTTCCTGCAACCACGATATTTTCTCGGCCTTGGTAGACGGTTGGTTAGAGTATCTGCCAACGGATAGTAGGGTCGCGGGTTCGAATCCCGCCTCGGACGTGGATGTTTGTGTTCGTCAGGGTTATATGTAAGAATGGACATGATTGTCCAAATAACGCCCTCAATAAAGACGATATTTTCTTAATATATTTTATTTACGAGAGAGTTAAGATATTATCGGTTTTGCAGCAATATTTCTCACGATACAATGATATTCTATCAAGTTTAATTTAATAGCATGCCATCCATTAATAAAAATCGTAATTTATATGGAAAAGCATCGCATATTGTTCTCACTTCGACTTGTTTCCATTTTGTTCCATTTAAGTCGATATTAAAATTTCATTTAATGTTCTATATAACGAGATGTTGATATTACATTGTCCTTCTTGGGAGAAATTTTGTATAAAAATTTGAAAAAATCGAGTATTTTTTATCGTTTTCCGCTTTAAAACTTGTCCTGTCTTTATCTTTTTCAATTCTTTACCGTCCATTTTATTGGAGGAGGTCGTATTTCGTCGGCTCTAGCTGTCGCGAAATATCCACCGCGGCACGCAATTCGGCGTATTAACGGTCGGTGACGTCTAAGCAATTGCGTGGAGCTTAAAAGGAAGTTAAAGTCATGCAGTGGCGGCGGAGTTTCGCCGAATCTCCGGCGCTGCTATCGCATCTCATCATGTCTCCATTTCCCGCCTCGAGGCTTAGTTCCGAGCACACGCTTAATTTATCGCAGCTTCGGCAATTAATTCTTCCAGCTGCCTCTTTATTTCGATGTAACGATCGAAAAAAAACTAAGTCTACAATTTCGTCTCCGCTCCTAAATGTTCCAGTTTTCTCGTCTTCCTCCTCAAGTGGGGAAGCCTTCCCGGCTTAACTCAAGAGCGATGTCGTCGTTTCTCGGTCGGCCATTTTCTATCGGATGGGATGATTGATTGTTTATAGGTCTTAAACGTTCTCTTTCGAAAAGTTAACGGTGCGATATGAAAGGGAAAATGAGATCTTTTAAAATTAAGATAAGTTAAATAAAATTTATCGGTTCATAGCTTCCCCTTAGGTATTTTTTCAAATTACGGCGATTTTCTCAATTTTTCTCGTTTAGTTTTGTCGTTTGACTCTCAAGTTTTATTTTTATATCCTTCAGAAGACCTAAATTAATTGAGTTTAATTCTTGGTAGAATTTATAATTTACAATTGTGGCAATGTAGCAAATATGCCAGCCAGGGCGATTTTAATTTTTTAAATGGTAACTTTTCATTTAATATGTCGTAGGATTGTTCACGTGTAACTTGTTTTTTTGAGTTATACACTGCTTCCTTTTACATATATTTAATGCAGAACTGTATGAACTTTATCACCAGTAAGAGTTAACGGAGAGCAGGAGAGACATCTATTATGACAGTTAATTGAAACCGGGTCTTCCAATTGCGGGAGAGTTATTCTGCCATTTAAAACAGGCGTACTACTTAAAATTCTCTTCTTTTAAGAACGCTTTAAATGATGTCACTTGTGTCGTTCCAAAGTCTAACGACCGCGCCCTTACGACTAAATCATGGGTTATGGGTAATTTATTAAACTCGAGAAATGCAGCTTGAGATTGGATGCAAAAAGCAGACGAATTAAATTAATTCGTTCGTGACTACGGGACCTGCCGATTATTAAGACTTTATCTTTATCAGCCTTAGAAATACATAAAAGGATTTGAAGCAGCTGTTCTTAATCCCTGGGTCGCAACCCAAAATTGGGTCGTCGAGCCATTTTGAGGAGATCGTCAAAGGTCTTCCGTCGAAATATCCATTTCTCCTAACAACCTGTTCAATGCTAAGAAATCGAGAGCTGAAACTCATGTACTTATTTTATTCCTATTTATTTTATCATTTATCACGAGTTAATTACATATGGATCACCGCGACTGGAATTTTGATCTTAGCCAAAATCGGTTAAGAACCACTGATTTAAAGAGTGGTTCACTTTAAGAACACGGGCACTCCAATTTTATGCATGCAATGACATGCAAGTAATGATAGAAATAAATTCGTCTGCAAGTGGCTGTAACATAGAGAACGCATTTTGTAGCGGATTCTTTAAAAAATATATCGACAGGAAAGGAGTGAATATTTGTAAAGTGTTCTATAATCGCGCACATCTTGAAGGGTGAAAAATGACATCTCTAAGAAGCCGACAACTCTGCGCGAGACGAATCGATTTTCTTTTTTTTGTAAATCGACTCTGTTCCATAAAAGTGTGGTCTGCGGCTTTTTGTGGAATAACAAGACCTGTTATCGACGTGGTACGCCGAGTAACGGATGGGACGATAGAACCTCCTTGGAAGAAATACCGGACTTCGGGCATTGGAAGGGATGAGAAATGTTGATGCGACGGCTTGGACCGACAAAAACATTATTGGTTTGGTAAGTAAGTTTTAGGAAACTGAAAGCGCCGTGTGAACTTGATGGATGAAGGGAGTAGGCGGAACATTCGTACGAATGTGGCAGATGAGGATTTTCGAAGGTGGACGGCAGAAGGGAAGATCCGGCGAAAGAGGTCAACTGTAGGTCATGAACTGAAAAATGGAAGAGTATTGCTATAACTGCGTTCGAAAACCAAGTAGCGGAGTCGGTTCTTTTCGACCCTAATAAATGATTTTGGAGAGTACCGTGCCATTAAAAATGTCCGAGTATTCTTTTTAGAGATTTTTTCCGCGTCCAGTAAACTACTTATATAGCGTTGAAGTTTGAGCGACCAAATTTTGAGGGATTATTCATGGCCACATGTTCTTCCCGCGATTGAAATTCGGAGACGCCAAATACAGCCTAAGGGGTGTGGTGTGGCGCTCAATGAAAAATAAAACATTAAATTAGAGAACTACTTTTACACCGTTCAAGTTGGAGCCACCAAATTTTCAGGATTGTTTCAGCTGGCGGCGGTCGTGAAACCCTTTCATTTTATTATAATTTGCGAAAGCTTGTTTAGTTTTCATAAACCATTAGTTTTAATATTAAAGAAAGCATATTTGTTATATTATAGCATACCTATATGTTTTATTTCAAAAACGCCCTTAATATCTGATTCGTCAGTTCTTTCCTTACTTGTATGCTTTTTAACTTCGACTTTTCTAGGTTATAAATCTTCCCGAGTTTATTCTAACTGGAATTGGTACTATAACAAGCGTTTGATTAATCTGCAGTGACGCGCATTTTATTGCAAACGAAATGTTTTTGTTATATAGCCTAGAATTTAGATTACGTTCAGATGAAAATGTTATCATTCGAATTCGCCATCGTATGTTTTTTTGGTTACGAAAATATATTGTTAGATAAAAATTTAGTTATTAACTCGGCGCTGTGACGCCTGCGCGCAGAAAAGAGCAAATCTTTGTTTTCTCCGCTGTCGGGACTTTTTCGAGCTTTCAGAAATTAAAAATTTAGTTCATATGTCCGCCACCCGCATTGTGGCCGCTTGTAGCATTTTTTTCTCTTATCTTTTTTATTCTTTATTTCGTTTTAACGGTAAAGCGCAGCATAGAAGACCATTCTTATATTAATTTTTTAATTAATTGAAATTATGACATTGCCCTAAAAACGTTTAAATCGGTTTAATAAACCTTATTTTTTGTCTTTAAATTATCGTTAGCCAATAGGAAACGTTATTGATTTTTATGACTATATGTCTTTGGTCGATCGATTACCCCCTCCCTCTACTCTTCGTATATCCTGCCATTCTAATAGTATTTATGTATTGTTATCTTTGTTTGTTTGTCGTTCTTTGGTTATTGCTTTAATTCTACTCTTTTCTTTTGGCTTTATTTATGTATTTATTGTTATTATTATTTTTAGCCTTAAATAGATTATTGTTCAGCCCATTCTTCTCATTCTGTTGTATACAGTATCTACTCAGTGTATTCTTTATCGAACAACTATTTAACAATATTCTTCACCGTCTCACATGCATTTGAAAATCTATCCCGAACAGCTCATTCGTGGTTTTAACACGAACGCAACGTCTTCCGTTATCTCTCACGTCGATGGAACAGTTGAACCCGTTTAAGGATTAGTTTTATCTGTACTCCCTTTCATTTCGTGGAATTTGCTTCTTAAAATTATAACGCGCGTTACTGCGCGTATCATTTTTGCGTAAATTTCAGCTTTTTGGGAAACGCTTTCTTTAGAATCGCCGCTCGTGGTTTCATCGCTTATCTCGCAGTTTGAATAACTATCCACGGCCATTTGATAAATATATATATATATATATATATATATATATATATATATATATATATATATATATACATACATAGAGATAGAGAGACGGTAGATTCGTACGGTTGCCCTAAGTTTCCTGTTTCCTCTTCATCCTGATTTTACGGGTGCTTGGGGAACTCTTCCCGCCTCGCTTTCTCAACATATCTCTCTTATCCTTCCGTCCCTCTTTTCCGCCGCAAAGCCTTTGTTTACATTTCCTTTCTTTTAACTATGCATATCCTCGCTGTTTCCCTACTTCTGTCTGCTTTCTCTTTCTCTGCCTCACTAAAGCCGACTTTCTCTACCATCTCCCGGAATTAATCTCTCCGTTCCACCTCTCAACCATCCGCGTTTTCACGCCGTTTATTTGGTTTACTGTGTGTGGTTTTCGGGTATAAACCATGTGAATGAGCCATTTCTTATTGTCGTTGTAAATTACCGCACTACGATGAAAATATTGTACGCAAGGAAGTTAACAACGAGCATTAGTTTCGTGCACTTTGGATTCATAACCCGGTTGACGAAGTGTGAATTTTTGAGTATTAGAATTTTTGACTTAAAAACATAGAATTACGCTATAATAAACCTTTAATGTAGTGCCGTGACGGTAGCATTTTTCCGCGGAATAACAAAGTTGATCTAACAGAAATGTAGAAAGTATAACTAACTACAAGATATTCTTAATGGATTATTGTTTATAATTGATATATGTATTGCTGATCTATTTCCCAAATACAATAAGACAGTATTAAAGAGATTTAATGTAATTTAGGTATGGCGCAATGGCACCCCCCACCACACACTTTTGGCGGCTTGCAGAGTAACCATATAAATGTAAATATAAAATACTATTTTTCATAGTATCACATTCAGTAATAATATACCTAGATAGGTAGAATGAAAATATTTTTAGACATTTAGTAAAACGTTAATACAATTAATAACATTAATTATTCTACAACGTTAAAACGGTAAAACTGTAATAATAAAAATATTGAAAACTAGCTAATTACCCGGGCTTTGCCCCGGGTTCACAGTTTTTAATTTTTCACGCCCATATCACTCGCTAATACTTTCATTCAAACTCCAAGTACTCTCGAGATAAGTGACCGTAAACTTTCAAATAAGTGGTTACACACCTCCGTAGGTTCTTTCGTTCGCTCTCACTTTTAGGTACCGAGAAGTCATGCGCTGGCCACATGAAAATACAAAACTTATAGGTTTCCCGACGCCAGAGCGACTTGGGCTTTCAAATGAGTCGTCATATACCTCGGTAGGTTCTTCTGTTCACTCTCAATTTTAGGTATGGGAAAGTCATGCGCTGGCCACATAAAATATCAGTGTTGCTTCAGTGTTCCACAGTTGATCTATTCAGTAGATCATTGTATGTATAAATCCAAATTTTTGTTGGATATGAAGCTAAAATGGCGGAGTTATATCATACATATGTACACAGACAGGTAGAATTTCGTCCCCAAAATCCGACTACGCCCTTCCTTTTGTTCATATTAGATAGCATGCCAAGTTTGGTGACTCTAGGATCAAGCGTGTGGATTTGCCGAAAAAAACAGACAAACACTTTGAATTATATTATAGATAATGAAAATAATTACACTGGTTGGAATAATGACAACAAGAGCCATAATGACGACAATAATATTAAAACTTGTAGAATTTGGCTTTATATAAGCTCATTTATTATGTAGTTCTCTCTTACAAGATTTTAATTTTACTAACGGCTAAAAGTTGTTAAGTGCTCAATTCGCATTTATAAGTATAGACAAATTTTTATTACATTTATTAGATATACAAAATTAATCCTTCAATGTCGGAAGTTTGGTAATAAAAAATCAAGCATTATATATTATTAAAATAGTTTGTTGAAATCTTAATAACGCACACATCTTCCGGATTGCATAGTCCTGTGTGACTTTGAGGTTACATTCTTGCTCCATCCCTAGCTCAATAACATGCTACAATAAGTTGCATTGCATTCACAATTGCCTCCTTCATTCATTCGTATAACCTCCGAGTCGAGACGAAATGCCATTTTACGCACACGTGAGACCGTTTCAAGGCCGTGCTGAAGTGAAACTTTCGGCCGTTTAATTCCAAGTAGTTACACTAAAAAAAACCGTACGAAAACGATTACTACATGCATAGCGAAACCGTTTAATTCGAGGAATTCGTGCGCACACAAAAGTACCACATCACGGACGATAAATGTAGTCGAGTATATGCCTCTCGGCGTATAAACGCGGCTTTCCATCTTCCGCCGCGGCTATACGTATAATATAATGGACCGTAGCTGGTGAATTGTTTGGTCGCTCATAAAGCCGAGATCCTACGCGTATCGCGTTGTGTGCCTAATGTTGCGCTGTTGAGAATAAGCCGTCTCAAGTCTACTACTCCAAAGAATTTTTGAAGCGCTATGAGTGGATATTTTTACTTTCGGGGATACGTCGTCAACTTCGCTCCATAGGGGTGTTATTAGGATGGGGTGAGAGGTCTAGAGCCTCCCCTTTATGCGCATTCCCCTCTCTCGGGGTACCCTTGGGGCAGCTGTCCCTAGTTACGCCCCCGCTAATGGATACAGATGGCGCCTCTTGAGATGACTCCTCGGATTCACTTTTGACCTCAAGGAGGGTTAGAGTTATATATATAGCCAGCCATTTTTAGCTCGTATAAAAGTGATTTATAAATAGGTGCGGCACTTCACACGGTACTCTTGCTTACGTTTATATAGCACAACATTCAAAATGTATAGGTTTAACCTCCGTACACATGTACGGACTTTTTCACACCACGTAAGCATTTAATTTAAAAAAAACAAACAAACTATTACGACACTAAAATTTATTTAGTAAATCACGATGCTTGATGCTTGGCATCATCATCAGGTTCGTGATTTTCTAAATATATTTTGGTGTTGTCAAAGTTAATATATGTTTTGTTTTTAAGATAGAATACCACCAAGGAAAGGCCCATACAATCAAATTTTTCTTTAATGTAACTTTTGTGAAATACCTAGTTAACGTTGAAACTCCAGGGAAAATAAATTTTTGACATAATTAAGAAAAACATAAATGCTAAAAACAAATTTAAATTGGCCGCTTAGACTGACAAATAGCTATATTAGGTGAGAAATGGAGACTATGTAGAACCTTCTTAGGTGGGCTAACGCAGACGGCAAAATTGCGGGCTTGAGGAGTAAAGTTTGGCGCCACCATTAACGTTCTATAAAAATCCCCCCTATTCATATTCGAGATCATACATATCCACACTTTCTTCGCCATTTTTACTAAAGAAATAAAAGGCATGCTTCTTTTGTACCTCTTATTTCTCCCTAATGGCAACCGCAGCTGGACCAACAAATGCGCGCTTAAGATCATTTCCAGGGTGCGATTCAGCTAGGGCTCATCGTCCCGTCTCCTCGGCGACCCCTTCGCTAACCCTTTCCGACCGCATCTGGGATTTGAGCTGCGATTCATAAAGGCTCTCCCTTTTTACATCCTTCCTCCTTAGGTTCTCTCCCGTGATGTAATGCGTCTCTCTCATGCCGCCCGGGAGTGGTTGAGAAAAGGAGTGGGGAGAGAAGTTTTTGAGGATGGAGGTGGGAGGGGAAAGTACCTCTCATCAAAATTTTCTTTATACTCTCGCTCTTGGAAGGAAATGGAGTCCGTGTGTGTGTGTGTTTTGCGGTTCTTCAACCCTCTCTCTGTTTCTCTCGTATAATTTTTCCAGGGTAAGGGTATTTATTTCAGCCTATCCTTGATAGCGAGAATTTTTCCCGCCCTAAGGGAGCTCTGTTTTTCACCCCGACCGAGGTTGGCGATTTATTCCCGCCCGGGAATGTTTTGGTTTTTTTATTCCTCTCCTTTCTCTCTCTCGTCTTTTTCGAGACGACGTGAAAGAAGAGAAAGGAGGACGGTTTGAGGTATGGGAAATTAGTGTCGCAAGGCATAAATTCCCTTCCCGTTAATTGGCATGTTGAGGAAGCGGAGTGAAAAAGTGCGTTCTTATCTTTATTCTGCCAGGTTTTTTCCCATAGCAAAATTTTAAACGGCAACAACAAAAGTTGTCTATCGAAGTAAAACAGTTTTAAAAATCTGTTTAAGTAATAAAATTTGTATATTTCACAACAGGAGTCTGAAATAACTTTGATCCTACGGAGCGCTTGCATGTCGAAGAGTTACTCATTGTCTTCTCGCGAGACGTCAAAAGCTCATGTCAGTTGGTGCCAGAACATCATACCTGCATTACATATAATTTTTATCAGCATCATACCTGCATTACATATAATTTTTATCAGCATCATACCTGCATTACATATAATTTTTATCAGCACCATACCTGCATTACATATAATTTTTATCAGCATCATACCTGCATTACATATAATTTCTATCAGCATCATACCTGCATTACATATAATTTTTATCGGCATCATACCTGCATTACATATAATTTTTATCAGCCTTTCATAGCACATTTTGTAACAAATAGGATACCTTGCTAAAGCAAGAGGCGGAAGCACGTTTTCTTAAACTTTTTCAGAGTGTTGGTTTGCCTCCCTCTTTGGGGATGGAACACTGTTGTGATGTAGATCCCCACTAGTCCTTCCCATCCTTGACGCTATTCTTGCTTCCGTTGTTTGGCTACGATATCATTTCGAATTTTCCGGTTTTGAAACTGCCTATCGGAAAATCTATTAATTAATTGTAAAATCCGATCGGTGGAAAATTCATAACTTGATAATAGCTATCTAATTAAAAAATAATTGTGCACTCAAATACCTCTTTTAAAAAAGTTGAAAAGTTGATTGTCCACACACGGACACATTAGCACGTTTATGCTTTAAAGAAAACGTACTAAAAAGGACCAATATTATCTGTCTTTACCGGAAGTCGTTTCTTTTAGTTTTCTACTATACTTGGGTCTACCCTTTTACGCTCACTGCAACACCAATAGGAATATGAAATCCACGAACGAACCTCCTCAATTAATTCGCAGCCGTTAAAATTTTCCGAGTTTTTGCTTGTGCTCAATTCATGTACGCTTTACGGTCTGCCAATTCAAGTCAGCCCAAGTCGTTCTTATCGGCTTAGTTACCGAGAAAATAAAAATTAATTAAAGAGACAGTCCATTTCGCCCGAATAGGCCATTCGTTTTCAGACCCTTATTTAATACCCTCTTCGAATTTCTCATCGAAATCTTTTCCTTCAACTGAGGATGATGAGTTATTGAGATAAATGGCGTTCCCTCGAGGAGGGTGCGACATCTTGTTTCTTGTCGTTTCCGGTTATGGAAAGTTCGAAAAAACTTTTTATCAGCGTGCGAGAGAGAAAATAAAACGCATTTATAATGCATTCCTTAGCGTCCGGAGTGATTTGTATGAGTAATCGCGACAAAATTTGTCGCGGGGAAAACTCCTTGACGTGTACCCTTGATCCGACATTTCTGCGAAGTCTCCTATTAATCTCCACTCAGCCGGAATTCTTTTGAGTGATAGTCCATTATGCCCGACCCTTTCCACTTCTCTCTCTCTCTCTCCTATTTTTCGTCTTAAACATTCGCCAGGATCCCTAAAATCGAGGAAGCTTTTCATTTTGAAAAAATAAAATCTTTTGAAAACCTCATACATGTTCAAAATGGTTTGTGCGAGTTTCTCACGGTGTCGTTTTCCACGATGTGGTTTGATCGATGTAACCTCCTGAAGGTTTCTCTCTCGCTTCGGATGTCTCCTCTACTGTTTGTCATCGTCGCCATTCGAGCGATGCCCGGAAGCGAAAATCTCGAGGAGCGACGCGTGCAGGTTCTTAGAAGGGCGCTTCTCGCGTCTCTTTTATTTATTGGCTATTTTTAGGTCCGCGCGTCATCTGTGGCGCTGCACTCTTTTCTGAGTCTTGGAGCCGGTTTTGGTATCCCGCGGAGAATTCGAGTCCGCCACAGGATGGGAATCGAATCATTGTTTCGCCCACGGCTCAAGAGATCTGGAATTCAAATGGGCGACGAGTGTTTTTGTGTTTAGCACGCGGGGTGAATTATGAGGACGTGACACGTCTGGCAAGAATGTGGTTTTTTTTGACAACGTATCGAAAAGGTTCTTTTTTGTGAATAAATTCCTGAGTCCTTCGTAAAATCCTTTAGTTTGAATTAATGATGTTGGGTTATATGGTACAGGGATTTACGGTAAAGCCGAACGAAAATGAAAAAAGAACAACTCGCTCAATTTCATTTCTCAACGCTGCCATGCCACATGCAAGCACGATTCTTTAAACCAATGGTGGGCAGCCTTCGGCGCGCGGCCCGTATGCAATCCCCGAGAGTATTTTATGTGGCCCGCTCAGCTATGATGAAAAAGCGGTCCGTGAAATTTAACACACACATTCATGTTATTTTGGTAAAACTATGATGATAAAACTTTTATTTTTGAAAATTTCATCCTAAAACCCTTGTTAAAACTTGATTTTTATTAATGTGATATCCCAGAATCTCAGGATAACTTCGATCTAAACTCGAATGCCTAAGCATTTGTAACTTTCAATGCGGCCCGCCGAATTATTCGCAACCACCGATGCTGCCTGCCATGCATAAAATGTTGCTCATCCCTGCTTTAAACCCTCCAGCTGAGAATTTTCTGATTCTTGTTCTTCCCTCGTGGCTGCAATTTAAATTTGTTTTGGTCGCCATGGCATTTGCGTCGTATTTTATTTTGAGGTAAAGGTACAGAGAAAGCCTCAAAAATTAAGGTTTGAGTAAAGAGAAGTCATGGCCCGTATACGTGCACTTTTCCAAGGATTGTAAATCCTCCGTTGCGCGAGGATTTAGGGTTTTATTGTTACAAAATTGTGATTATTTGCACATCTTTTTGCGGAAGGTATTTTAAGTAATAACTTACCCGATATATGAAACATTTCGCTCCAAGTGAATAGGATGTCATCCATTTACAAAAAAATCTCGTTTCTGCGGAAGGTATCGGGACAAAATACATTGCGTAAAAAGTGAATTTTCCGGATAAAACGGAAATCGAAAACTTACCACAAGAAATTTATTATAAATCTATCTAATGAGCTCTTAGGCATGATTCTACGTAAGGATCTTTCAAGACTGGTCGGCTTGGAGAAACTCAAATTGCTTTGAAGCTTCGAAGATCAGTACCTGAAGTGGGATTTGCTTCAACGTCAAACGCTCATCTTCACGAATTTGGCTTTATATATACACGGAGGTTGTTTTCTGCGTAATAAATTACGGCGCGAGTTTCGTGACTGAAATGGAATAGCTTAAAACCAAACGTTCTCTCTGCACCTCCCAGTCTATCACTTTTATTTCGTAATACCGGCATTTCTGCCAAAACGATTTTCCGCAGAAACTGTATTTTATACATTATTTTACGGGCATTCGTTTTCATAATACTGGTTAAATTTTTACTGATGTAATGTTTAAAGTTCTTTGGATGAAATTTTTGGAATCTTCGAGGTTTTCGGAACGGTGGTTAATATTAGTTGTCTTCTTTAATTTACGACGAATCGTTGTCTGCTCGTTTGTTATAAAATCACTTTGTGTATAAAAAATGTTTGTCATCCTGCATACTATGTTCAGTGGCGGATCCTGTTGGGGTGGTGATTGGGGCGATCGCATCCCCCTTCTGGATCCACCCCTGACTATAGCTGTCACACTCCACGTGAATCAAGTCAGCCGTGGTCGAAATAAATAATGCGTCGACTCACAAAAAAACACTTCGCCACGAAGTGTGTTAGACATTACTCTGTTGATATTTTGCGAGTCAAGTCTCCGTTCCTCTTTTGCATCGAAGATTTTTCTGCCACAGTTAGTCCCCCTCAGGCTGCAGAGTTGTTAAAGTAAGAGCTACTTTCGTCACGCCTCAAGATTTAAAACCACTTCTTGTTTTTTCTCTCATCGCTCTTCCTCTCTCTTTACCCCATCGTTTCTTCTCCCATAATGTCATCTCTCTCTTTTTCATCTTTGTATCTCATGCTTGCCTGCTGAGTTGAGTTGGCAGTTATTGGGAAGAATAGAAAATCGACGACATTTTTTTATTTATTTAGTTTACATTACAAGAAAACCATAAGCCTGGTGGCAATGAGATATTAGAAAATATATAAAATAATATCACAGGCACACATTGCATAAATTATTAAAACACAGTGTCCAGTGAACACAAACTAAATAAAATGATCCGTGGCTAATAAAAAATAACACGACAATGAAAAGTCCGTGGCATTAAGTTAAAAAAGTACTTAATTAGTATAGCCTTTTACCCTCCGGATTTGAGAGTTGGGGTACGGATGGTGCAGTGGGATCCACCGACGCACGCTTTTCGCGGCTTGCGTGGTAATCACGTAAATGTACATTTCTCCTCTAGCTTATCGCCACTTCTCTTTCCCCCTACCTCTCCCACCTATTGTCGCCTGTTTTTTCTCCCTTTACGATTTCTCGCCTCGCCACCTTCTCCACCGACTTCCGTCTCCGGCCGCAGTCATTGTTCCCCGAAACGGTTCGATGGTTGAAGCGTGAAAGAGCAACGACAATTGTCGTCTAAGGAGGGTGTCTGGCCGTCCTCCGCTCGAACAAAATCGACAAAGTCTCACCATCCCCACCGCAGTCAGTCTCCGTCCTTGCCGTTGTCTTCCCTCTCTCGTCCTTTCGATTTTTGCTTCCCTCCAGGGATGCCAAGGAAGGAGCTCCGTAATGGGAAAGATCGTATTTTTATTTCTATTAACGATTTCACGGAAGAACGCGTAATGCTAGGTGGCGAAGTAATTCCGCGCGAGCGTTTTCGCTTTCGCGTGACCGTTTATTATTAATGATTGTTTTCCTTGCAGTGATGGTTCGCTACGGGCGTGCAGGTGTCGATTAGTTGTTACTTTACTTTCATTTTGGCTTTTGTTTCCCATCTGACGAGTGAGATATCGAACTCGCAACGTGGCTGGAATCCTATTGACGAAGAAAGCGGCTCAAGTAAATAAAAAAGTTTGGAAGACATTACATAAACCATAATCTTCAAGTACTCCGCGTCAGATGTCGGCGCAGTGCAGCCCAACTTCCATCTATTGAACTACTGTAGCTTGATTGCTTTACCTTCACATTTTTCCCGTTTTCGTCTTGATATTTTAATTAAAATATACTCTTTTTTACTGTAATAGTTATATCGCTATAATGCAGTTCCTTTCTCTAATACTGGAGTAATATCTATTCGACTGTTCACAGGCATACAGGCGTATTTCGAATGACATATAGGCTCAGTCATTTATTAATGATACAGTCCTAGTCAAAAGAGAATTGACGTTGGAATCCAACTGATGAATGGGTTATTTCCAGCTGCTCTAAAAGGGTTGAGAAAATATGATTCCTGCTATGACTCATCCGACTCCAGTCGTGATTCCCCGATAGCAGATAGATTCTGAAAAGGAATCAAAGTTTTTAGAATATACTATCCGAGAATCACCTCCGATGTTGGTTGCTATGTGTCCGAAATGCGCATTTTTCCAATAGATTAATATTGGAGATGCCAAATCTATCTGTTGAACTCAGATGATATTATTTCTGAAATACCTATCCTTTTTGTATCGAAGAAATTCATGAAACTTGCTTATGGTTCAATTTATTTTTGGACAAAATACAAAATATATAGGGTAATACTCAAATCAAGCCGTTTGGCATATGTAATTAATTGATTCGAGCTTTAGTCGATTACCCTCGTGTATAAGCTGCCTAAATATGGTTTGTTTGAATTTGCTAAAATATAAAGTTTTAAAAATTCTTCAGAGAAACTACGTTAAATTATCAAGCTCTATCATGCCAAGCTATGCGTATTATCCTATTTTCGATTCTCTGCTATCAGAGATTAGTATTTATGATATTAGCGATCGTTATGAAATTTCGATATATATATATATTTCTTTTTCCAATCTTGTTGTCAATGTATCCACACTTAAAAAACATTCGCAGCCCTCTGAAAACTTTGCGCGATTTCCAGTTTGGGAACTACTGGAGACTATCCAATTGTGTTTCAGGTCTTCATGGTATGGTAAATCACAAGTTGTTGGCAGTTGCATTGAGTTCGGCGCAGATCGTAAAGGAACTTCAGGAATTGGATTCATTCTATCTGCACCGAATCAGTGTAATTCGCTCAGATCCTGCTAAGGCTCTATTCCCCAACTGTAATTGATTTTCCGCTGTTATGAACGGTAGTTGTAGAAATGCCGGAGCCTATTTGATAGGGAAATGTCTCAATTTCTCTGGTTGAGAAGCGAAGGCATCTTTTGTCACGAGTCAACGTTCGTGGGAAATGTCAAGTTATTTTGAAGGATTTTACATTTGCTCTTTGTCGCGAGTGATTGGTGGTGTCTGTCAATTAATAAAATTTTCCTGAATTAATTTTTTAGCGCTTTTTATAAATATCTCTTATGCATTTGGTTTGTCTGTCCGTCCGTCCCTTCGGCTGTTCAGGTAATATTTCTGGAATCCTACAACTTGGAGAAGCCAAATTTTCAGGACATGTGAGCTAGGTATTGCCAAAGTTTGGTAGATCTAGGATCAGCTGGCGGAGAGTAATCGGTGACGTTTTTCCAACCCCTTAGTTTCACTTCCACCCCCTTAAAAAGAAAAGAATGATATCGGTGCAGGGAATTCATCGTCATCATAGGTAGTCTGTCCGTAGACAGGTCCGTGATTATTCGTTGTTAAACCTGGTTCTCTATATATACCCTATTTTCCACTGTCCTCTTCATATCTTGATAACTCTTTTTCCCTTTCAAATCGTTTATCAGCTGAAACATTTTCCTACCTCTTTCCCTTTTTCCATATAGTTTTCCTTTTAACACGACTTTAATCATTATAAATTTGCATTTTTAAATTAGTATAAATTAAGATAAGAGCTTTGGACAGGAACAGTTATATATTTGAAATACTGAGGTTTATATTTTTACTTTCTCCATATACCAAGTATAGAGAATATTGTTTTCATGGAAAAAATCGAATTCGAGATTTCAACGGAAATACATGTTTTGAGGTCCCCTGAACACGTTTTGATGATTTTCTCGATGATGTCTGTGGGTGTGTGTGTCTGTGACCGGGATTTTGTGGATGCTCTAACTCAAAAACTGTTAATCAGATCAACACAAAATTTTATATTTGACATTTTTGTTAAAGGAAGAAGTGCTGATTAGTTTCTGGTAAACACCGGTCAACCGGAAGTCGATGTTTACTCTTGTCACATTCGTTTTTTGTAATATTTTTTGCTTTAATATATGATAAATGTAAAAAAGGTAGGTATAGGAATAGAAGTTGTAGGAAATTTAATTTTCTACGATGTTTGTTCGAAAGATTTTCCCATATAATGCATTGTTGAAGAGATATTTTTTTTTAAAACTTGACGCTTAGTTACGTCTTAGAATTAGTAACGCTCATTTATAATTTCTTAATTGTGTTGAGCTTCGTGGCTATCAGAAGGCTGTGGTTTGAGTTTATTTTTAAAGTCTTTAAATTTTTCTCTCAGTTCCTTAAAATATGTATTATCATGTAACCTATTTGGAATTTTTAGAAATATTACAGGTATAGAGAAAGTCATGTGGTGACCACATCAGATTTTTTAAAAACAAAATTCAAATCTGTGTCGAATGAGAGCGAACAATTGCTTCTAATCCAAAAAAATAGAGAAAGTTTTACGATTTTTAACAATGCGAAATATCAACTGCAATATGAATTCCTGAAAATACAAGAAGATATTGTCAAAGTTTGGTAGAATGGGATATGTCAACTGCCGTGGCAACGAGGCCACGGCTTTTAAATGGGAAACATATTATTACAGAGCATTAATATAATCTTTTTAAAGGGAATTGCATTATGAGGCCAAAGATTTAATCTTATGATATCGTCATAATCCTAAAGCGAGAAAAAGCGCTATATATAATTTGCTCTGCAATTCTTACCTCACTTATTTCAATTGCTAGCACTTCACCGCTATCGAAAATGTTCATAAAACGTTATCCAAAACTCTCAGATAATTTTTTCGTGTAAACATTGCAAAATTAATCTCATAATAATATGATATACAAGTAGTAGTAGTTCTGCAATCATTTCAGCCTTTATCGAAAGTAACACCGTAGGATTTTGAGGGGGTGCAGTGCATCAGGCTGTCCATAACGTCACCTATCTGCCTCTTCCTACAGTCGATATACCAAATTTAATCGTCGTGTTTGTGTTTTCTGTATTACGTTAGAATTCTAATTATTTATGATACGGTCAATCACATTGCGTGATGCAGTTAGTGTTTTGTGTACAATAAAATGTTACACATTATCGGAAGAAAATATAGGTGGTGATGTTTTCATAATATGCGTGATATTTAAAATTAGAGTAAGTTAACTTATTTGCTTAAGGGAATAAACTTGTTGTTAACTCAATTAAAGAAAAATGATAAAATATATTTCCGTAACTAGATTTTTCTATAACTCCAATAATTGTTGCTTTCGCTTGAGATTCGAGTTAAAGAAGTTCCACTGTGTGTGTGTATATATATATATATATATATGAGAAAACCCAGTGAGCACTCACCAATCGGACGACTTCAGGTTGGCGAGGCCCCGGGGATGTCGAAGCGACACACGTAAAAGAACACTAAAACACAGAAACATCACAAACGTTCTCTCTCTGTAGCTGATGAAGGAATTTCTCCGAAAGCTTCTACGTTCACTGGGTTTCCTCATCCCAACACCTTGTTGCCATCCATATATCCATTTTACCTATCCTTTTCCGTAAGCTGTTATATATATATATATGAAAAAATATATTTCCGTATTTTTAATTTTCTATAACTCGAATAGTTTTTACTTTCCCTTGAGATTCGAGTAATGGAAGTTGAACTATAATTCGTTATGACGGCATTAATTTCCATTAAAAGCATTAAAATGTCTTTAATCCAATATATTATAACCGCTGTGTCTCTGCGTGCGTGCCTGCGTCTGAAGCCTCGAGTGACATCACCTTCCGGCATGAACGCAAATAAACCAAGAACGGTCGGTTCGATTTCGTCGAATCTTTTGTCTGAATACTCGGCGCGAACTCTTTCTGGTTTTAAGTGGGTAGTCGTCCCCCGAAAAGGCATGGATTCGATACCAGGATAGTTTTTGTTTTTATCGTTTGATTAACACGTAATCGGCTAGAATAGGATGTGTAGACCTTTATTCTTAAACATTTTAAGATATCTACGATCGAGACTTTTACTCGAGATTTATACCATTTCACGGAGAAAGAAATGTATATTCTTATTCTTACCGCCGATTCTGTTGTTTAATTCGTGTTTGCTCATATTTTAAGTTTATATTCGATTTTCTCCGGTTTTTTGACATTTCAAAAAGGAGGTTGCTAGGATGGCCGACACTGTTCATTCTCAGATTTGTGCATTGTTAGACTCGAGCTTCAAGTGCATTTGCACTAAGCTTACAATGAAACGCATGAAGGACAAAAACAAATTAAGCCTCGAGTGACGTCACCTCCCAGTATAAACGCAAATAAATCAAGATCGGTCGGCTCGATTTCGACAAATCTTTTTCCTGAATACTGGACGCGAACTCTTTCAGGTTTTAAGTGGGTATTCCTCTCCGGAAAAGGCACGGATACGATATCAGGAAAGTTTTCGTTTTTTCATTTGACTAACACAATCGGCTGGAATACGATGTGTAGACTTTTATTCTTTAGCATTTTAAAATAACCTACGATTGAGATTTTGACTCGATATTTACACTATTTCACGTAGATATAAATGAAGATTCTTATTCTTACCTTCGATTCCGTTGTTTAATTTGCGTTTGCTCATGTTTTAAGTTTAGATTAGATTTTCTCCGATTTTTCAACATTTTACAAAGAGAGTTTCCTAATGTCGCTGGCATTGTTGATCTCAGATTTTTGTATTGTTGGACTCAGACTTTCAAGTGCATTTGCACTAACAATAAGTTTACAATGAAACAAACACATCAAGGACAATAGCTGATTGAAAATTTTTATGAAAAGTTCCGGTAAATGTAAAACAAATGAAACGCGTATCGAAGAAACGACTCAATGCATTGTAATAATGAACAACTTAACATTTCAAATATTTCACGCTTAATCGTTTCGTTTGCAAATTTTTATGGGGAGTTTAAAGCAAATTACTATATTGATAATGTTTGTGATTAATTTCTTTTGATAATTAAGCAAGATTTTTGACGCGTGGTCGGTGCATTTATAGTGATTACTTGATATTAAATAAACCACAGAACATATTATTTGCAATACCATCAGAAATAGTGAATAAAACAAAAACTGTTGTGTACCGGTAAGTGATAGACTAAATAATGTAGGTCTGTGTTTTTGGTTATAAAATGGTGTGAACTACATGATTATTTTGAGAGGGTCAATAAAAGTGGTTCAACTAATTACACGCCGTGTAACAATTTTTGTCATAGGAACTATCGCATTGGGCCACTTCACTCAAAGTTCCCTTAATGTTTGCAGGAAGTACTGCAGTGGGCCCCTAGTTTCCATTAAAAGCTAAAGGTCCCTTTAAAAGCACTGAGGTCATTGCCATGGTTTTTATACATTTTCATTTTTGAAAAGAAAAAATTCACACTTTTTTCCGATTTAAAGCTGATATTTTTACTAATTCGGTACGCATTTGAATTCTGCCTTAAATAATTAAGAACTCCGTTCTTTTAGCTAGACAACTGTTCTTTTCTCGAATCCTTATCCCAATTTTAAGTAATTTAAAAATGAATTTTTAGAAAGCCTTCCACTATATCCCATCCTTTTCTTATGGGGTATTGAAATGGACCATTGGTGTTAAAAAGCCCCTTAAATATTAAATTTTTTGTGATTTTCGATTTTTCTCTTCGGCAGTGCCACTCGACCTACCTACATGCCAAATTTCAAATTTCCATCCCTTCTAGAAATACCTAAGAGTTTTATGTCAGTGAGTGAGGCACAAGTAGCTTTATATAATAGATATGTTTATCCGAATAGTATAGTTAGATCATATTACTTGCTTAAAATGTTACTTTTTTGGAAATACACACACCATTCTCTAACTCATTAATTTTGGGATTATCCGTTAGATATTTAAAACTTTGCATTAAGTTTAAATTGATATCTTTTTCGTTAGTTTATTCTAAAAATGTGTCAAAAATCCGGTCAAAATCACAAGATTGATTGAAAAAATGTTTTTTTCCGTTTCTTAAAAATTAATCATAATCAATAAGCTCATTTACTGTAACGACTACTATCGTAAATGATCATGTCGTCAGGATTCGAAATTGAGACTATATTTCTGGAAAACATCCATCTCAACTTCTTTACCAACGCAAAAATGCCATTTGAGAATTTTTATTGACAAGTTCTGGCTGAATCTAATAAAATTTCTTTTAAATCGTCTTCTTATATCTGGTATTTCTAGTCAGGGCCGGCCGGAACTACGGGCGAGTCGGGCGGCTGCTCGGGGCGCCAAAATCTGGGGGGCGCTTTCCCGATAATTTATCTATGCATTACTTGCAAGTGAATAAATATTGGTTACCAATTTATATCGAGGAACGGGCTAGAATCTTGATGGCATTCCTTTTAATTTTTCATTATCAATAATTTTTACAGCGCGATGAATAAATGAACATGCACTTTGTAAATATCTCAAAAACATTAACAGAGGGAGCTCTAGAGTGCTATCTCGCCCGGGGCGCCAAAATTCCTCGGGCCGCCCGTTTCTAGTATTAATAAAAAGTAGAAATTTAAGCGCTTCTTTTACCAAGAAGCTCTTATAAAGATGGCCGCGATTGTTGAGGAGGAAATTTCCCTCATGTTTTTTTCTAAATGTTCTTTCCTCCTCTTACCCTTAATAGAATTTTTTCGAACTTTATTCGTAAATTGAGAACTCTTAAGTAAATTTCAACGCGGGGAGGATATGATCGCCCTCTCCCTCAGTTCTCCAAAGAAGAGACAAACTTTCGCAACACCACTAAAATGTACTTAGCTGGAATGCGGGCGTGACTTCCTCTCGGAGTTTTCTCACGTACGGGATACCCTCTCCCGCAGAGCCATCTATCTTCACAAACTAGCACTTCCCCTCATTACGACCTCGCCCAATCTTGTTCATTGCTTCTATAGCTCTATTTTTGGGTGGAACCCAATTCTGGCTCCGCTTTTTTCTTTAATGCTTTCGCTCTCTCCTCGACCTCCTTTTGGTATTCTGCCTCGGTCCGCAACACGTTTTGTTTCATCTTCATTCCAATTTACAATTCGTTGGTATTAAAATTTCACGTCACGCTTAGAAATTGTACGCAATCTCGGTCGGAGGTGTCCCAAAAATTGATCATGCCGTATTGATTCCAGGATGTATAAGTTATTCTTGTATCAAAACGATGAGTTCAATATCGAAAAATTTTAAGATCGTGATTTTCAAAATCTCCGAACAAATTTTAATGAAAATTTTGTAATTTCGAGGGATCATCATCGAGCTTTTATTTTGAAATGATCTCGAACGTAAAATTTAACTTCCAGCCGTAAATCGATTTCCGTAATTCATTTTGAGTTTGCCTCGCTTTGTTTGTCCAACATCAAAGCGTCAAACGGTATCTTTAATCTCGTTGGTCAAATTTGGATAATGTTTCATTTCCTCCATGGCTTGTTAATGTTAATTTTTCGATCCTTTTAGGGTTTACTTTTGAAAGATTATTTTTTTTGGGGGAAAATCCAACGTTAAAATTTTCAAAAAATGTTGTCCGCTCTTTTTGTTTTGTAACCGCGTTTTTAGTCCGTCGTGGTATAGGGATGCGGTATAGGGGAACCTTTCGCCTCTCTTCTAAGTTCTTCGGATTTACTACTATTGTAACAACTGTTAATTAAACATTTTTAATTATTGACCATTAATTAAAGTTATAATTATAGAAAAAGTGAGGTTTGCTTTAATAATGAACGGATATTAATTTATTCAAATATTAGCTTTATTGCGAAAATTTCGGTTTCTGTTTAATCTCAAACATATCGAAGGTATTATTGGTTAATTAAAAGAGAATGTTATCTATTTTGTGTTTTTTCACATGAAATTACACTTGATTGTTTATCGTTAACATCGAAATGCACCTTTCGTTAATTATAATGAAATAACGCATTATTATTTATCTTTTAATATCAACTTTGTACTTCTATATATTAAGCGGAAATCCTTCCCTTTCAATGAGATGAATTTGCGATGTTTTATCATGAAATTGTTTGTTGTAGCGTGCGGTTTTTCTAAGTTTTTCTCGGAACAAATTTGGGAGCCGATGCGTCGAGGCGCAGTACCACCAGCACTTTTACCTGTCAATATGACACTACACTTAGTACGATTTATTTAAACGTTCATTTAGTCCTATTTTCCCATGCATTTAAGGAGGCATTTATTTTTCTCTTATTGAGTTGCAATTTTGATGATGAACTAGTGGGCGATCTAAGATCATTATTACTTTACTTGAAAAACAGTTGCTCCATCGTTGCATCTCAAAGAGAATGACGTCAAGAGTTTGGTTTAATATCTCCCCGTGTTTTCATTTGGGAAGATGGGACAGTGGCAAAGACATAATCAGGTAGACTACGGTCGGAAATAACTCGAGAAACGAATGAGCGCGTGCGTAGTAGTGTTTGAGAAGCCTACAAATGTCAACCAAGGCACGTTCGAGGGAACTTGGAGTAACTGTAACCTATTAAAGAGGTATTTTGGGATAGGATCCTATCCGTGCAGAATATACATTTTACAAGAACGCCTCAGACATTGGAGGAATTGAAAAAAATAATGACGAAGAAATTCTGGAAAGCAGGAGACAAATTCCGTCTTGACCGGGTCTTTCACTTACCGGCCAGTTGTTCTACCACTGAACTATGCAGACTATCCTGATTTAGAATGTGATATGGAGAACATCTGTTGAGAGAACTTGACACTAGCGTGGCTAGGCTAACCTTATCGTGAGTGAAATAGCCCATTCTAGAACAAGAGGACTAGTCTGACTCGGGAATAAGAGGTGGTAGAAGTCCCGGGTTCGAATCCCGGTCAAGCTACTGCTTTTCAAAATTCCTTCTAGTACAGCATAATCCTCATGCATGTAATTTAGTATCAACGCTATACTTTTAGTATATAACGTGAAGCTTTGACCACAGTTAAAGTCTGTAGAACTTTTGTTTCATTTGGGTTCCTACAGTTGAGTATTCTACAGTTAAGTTGAAAATGGCATAATTATTTAACTTCTACTTGAAATGCCTTATAATTACCCATTTGTTATATATTTTGAGGATTTTGTTGCTATTGAAGGAATAAATTTGATAATATTCTTCAGATTTCAAATTAACGCAGAATCCTTTTTGCATCGGTGGCTCCACATAATATGGGGAAAAGTCAATAATTCCGTCATAAAATTAATATACAGCAGGCACATCCAAACTGCGGGAATATTCAGGTCACTGCTTTGTTGAAGAATCTCCAATTATTCTGAGAGAGAGTAGCCGAATGCACCACGTCATATTTAATTATGAAACTATTCGATCTTTGGGTACTTATTCTGTATAGGGCTTAATAATAAGGGGAAGAAGAGTTGTCGAATTGAAATATTTTTATCAAGTGTATCTTTTGGTTTGGATATTTTATCAATTTCTCGTGACAAAGACGCGGTTTTGCATCGTGCTTTAGACATTTTAAAAATACCTCTCAGGTGAAATGGAAATAATGATTCGCTTTTTTTATAAGAGAAGATAAGCGTTCGTTTGACATTTTTCGCACTCAGCTGCGAGTAATACACGAGGAGCAAATTATTTGCATCGAAAAGGGTTTATTTTGCGCTCGGCATCGCGGTGCGAAACAATAGCTCATTTTTAGGTTCTCCTTTCGCACGAAACGTTCCAACGCAGCTCTCTTTTCATGCGCGCGATCCGAAAAAAAAAGAAATTCGCTCGAATTTCTCCGAGACGCCCTCGCGACATATTTAGCGACGAAAAATGGCGACTATTTCTGTATTTCGCACACCTCGAGAGTGCATGAAAAAGAATAATCGCCTCCGCCCTTTTATTTCCCCTCCCGCGTCCCCCTGGAAATAGCGTCTTGAATAAAACTGCTCCGCCTTTATTTATAACGGGATGCTTTTCATCATCGCCACACCTCTCTCCCTTTTTTTCCGCCGGAGTTTCGTCTCGCCTTGGGCTCCATCCACCGAGAGAGGTTCCTCACCATACCTCCTCCTCGCACCCCACCACTCCTCCGATATTTTTTCCCGCAGCCCCTCCCCCGCACCCATCCTCCCCCAAGCCCTTCCCTCCTACTCGGCTCTGCTCCCTTCCCACGCTTCCCCCCACAGACCCCGCCCACTATTCCCCCCTCCCCTCACCCGACAACGCCCCCGAAAGGCCCTTTCCCACACCTTCTCGCGTCGTCATAGCAACGCTCATATCCCAGGATCAATTGAACTCTACGAGCTTGCTTGCCATTCTGCCCTTCCCCAAAGCCCCTCCCTCCCACTCTCTTCCTTTCTGCGTTTTCTTCTTGTCTTCTCTCATGTTCTCGTGTTCTCACTTTCGCATTCTCCTTCCGCGCTCTGTTTCTATCTTTCTCTCTTTCGTCTTCGCTCGCTCTCCTTCGCTCTCTTTTTCCTCTCTCTCTCGACCCCTCTACATCCTCCTCTCTCATCTATCCTGTCTTCTATCTTATTATTATCGCCTTCTCTATATTCTCCCTCTGTCTCTCTTTACCATCTGCCTATCCCGTCTTCTACCTTTCTCTCCTCTTTCCTCTTTGTCATTTCTCTTCCGTCTTAATTTTTATTTCCTTTCTTTTCTCTCACTCTTTCTTCTCCCTCTGCCTTTCCACTCTCCTCTCTGCTATCTGTCCTCTGCTTATCCTCTCTTGCTAAACTCTCTTCTTTGCCTTTCTCTCCTCTCTCTCTTCTTCCTTTCTCTATCTCTCTTATACCCTTCCCGCCTCCCTCGTGTCTTCTCTCTCCTCTCTGTTTCATCTATCCCTGTTTTTCCTGTCTTTTTCCTCTTCCTGTCCCCACTTTGTCCTCTATCTTTTCTTCTTTCTTCTCTCTCTTCTCTGTCTTCCCTGTCTCTCCTCTCATCTCATATATATTCTCTTATACTTGGTTGCTCTTTCAATCGTTCTCTCTCCTTTTTCTCTCACTTGTTTCCTATCTCATCTTATTTTTCCATCTCTTTTTAATTATTTTAACCTTCTCTCTTACTTTCTTTTTCCCTATCTTTTTATTTATCTTTCTTATCATTTCTCTTCTTGCTCTATTTCTTTCGCTCTTTCTTTCCAACTCCCTCTCCACCCTCTCGTCTAATTTCTCCCTTTCTCTTTCGCTCCCCGATGCCCTTTAAAACTTTCACTTTCTCCCTCCTCATCTCACATTCCTACTGTCTATCCAAAAAGCTGCGCGTTGAAGTTCATTTTCGGTCGCCTCCTTCAAACACGAAATTCCGTCAGATTTTAACTCTTCGGACCTTTCCCGGAACCGGTTAATTTCATTTCGGGTCTCATCCGTTACTTCTCGCTTTCTTTTTTTCGCCTCATTTTTTTCTCTCTCTCGAGGTTTTTTCACTCTCCTTCTCGTCGTATATAATTTTCTACTTTACGCTCTGCGGGGCACACGGTAAAGCATAATAACACTTCGCAGGTTGTTCTTTGTGGTAAAGGCAAAGCAAGATATTGCCTCTTTTCCCACATAAGAGGTTCCGGGGTCCTTTTTGCTTTAAATCGAATGATGAGCGTTCGTGGAGGTTGGTGGAAACTTTGTCTCCCGTTCTTTTTAAGTATCAGTATTCATGAAGTGGGAGGCGGGCGATGGGATTAGTTGATCGATTATTTTTGGGGGATTTTGTTTTGCCTCCCGTAAAGGTCAACGTGTGTCTTTCTTCGCTTTGTCGCCCGCGATAGTGTTTTTTCATATCGTAATGGCACTCGGGTGCAATTATTTTGGTTTGCTTTCCTGAAACGCTTTTGGGTGGATAAATAAGCAAATCCATCGTGAGAATTTCCCAGTTATTATGCGCCGTGTTGTTTGGAGGGGGAGTTAGGTTGATGTATCATGTGCAAAATGTAGAGAAAACGCGCTCCGCGGACAAAGGCGTTAGGTTTTGGAATTATATTTATGATAACCGTCTAGCAGAAACTGCAAAAACTTCACCAATTTAAACTTATGTTTTTATCATTAGTGTTAGACTCCTTGGTGAATCCATTGTATGGTGAAACATTGGTCGCTTGAAAAAAGTTTCTGTTATTGATCGCCTGGGATCAGTGTGACCCCACTGATTTTAATAATATTTACCAGTAAATGTTAATTACATCTTATCGGAATTAGAAATACTCGAACGTCATAATTCAATCGGTTTCACGAATAATTTACTTTAAATATTTTATAAAATTACAATTCCATATCCCCTGATTATAATTTTTCGTTTCTGATTTTTAGTCGTTATCGCTGTCTACACAATTAGTAAATCTTATCTTCAACTTATTTTTTGGGCACGATTTGTTAAGGAACATGAAAATTTCAATTGAACTTTTCTCGCAATTCCCTATTTAAGGACAAAATAGTTTTCGTTTTTTGTTTCCTAGTTATATGAACGGCGATTTTTAGAAGGAAATTGATTGCAATGCGTCTACCACTGCCGAAGGCTTCTTTTCGGCCGAAATTCACGTTCTATTTTTCGTTTTTTGATGAATGCTGGATCTACCAATCTTTTAACCGCTTTGTAGTAGATGTTTTATCACCAAATGGATTTCATCCATCAGTCGACCACCATCTTTCTTATTTGGAATCAATTCCAAACTTAAAAAAAGAAAACCTATTTTTTCTAGTATCGTAAGGTTTGATAGCTTTTTATACTATTCGATGGAATATCTCGATCTCTGACCTGTTGAAGTTCGTGCACCGACCCTCTTCTTCTTTTCCTTTCTTTCTTTTCGACGCGATACGAAACCTTTTTTTGCCTTCGGGTTACCAGTGGCTATAAGGGCGCGTCTCCAAGGAGACACGTTCCACTGTTCTATCGATCTATTCCCGTTTCCAGTTTACCTTTTATTCCTCTCTCCTTCTCTCTACAGAGGAATTCGATCACCTCCTAGACCTCCATATACATCGCGTAGTCTTTCTCTCTGAGTTAGTGCAAGCCGCGCTTCTCCTCTGATCCTCTCCGAATCGAACGTTTGATGGTGGTTTAAAAGTGACTCCTCATATTATACCATCCCTTCGCTTTGCTCTGCACGCGCGTTCCTGGAAAGGAATAGCTTAAAACGAAACAGCGCAAGGCGGGGTATTTTTTTGGCCACGGTAATGCGTGCTATAATGGGGGGTGAGTACCAAGCACCGAATTATCTTTATGCGTTTATATAATAATTGATAACATAAACAAGTAGGGAAATAGCTGCCGATACAGAAAGTAAATTTGTTTTTTTTTACTGTTGATAGAGAATGATAAATTTTGTGTATACTGGTATGATTAGTCTGAAATAATATTATAAAAAATATTAGACAGACAGACGGACAAAACCAGAAAACTTACGCAACGAGACATATTGGCGAAAAAAGGAAGTCTCTATCTGCATTCGTTTAGGAAGAGCTAGCGCGTCTGACAGACGGGCGGACGGAAAATCGAACGCATGAGCGGATTTTTTTGAAAAACTGCTAAAAAGTAATAAAATGAAAATTCCGCGTAATGCAAAACCGTGTAAAACCCACGGAAATACGTGATATAATGCTATGCGAGTTCTAAGCTCAGGATTACCTTTATGCGTTCATATAAGCATTAATAAATTAAAATAGTAATAAAAAAGACCGTGTAAAGCGAGTCCGTGCAAAGCTGGATAGTTTCTGCCATAGAAATGCAAGATATAGTCAGATATAAGTTCCAAGCTCGAAATTATCTTTATGCATTTATATAGGCATTAATAAAATAAAAAAGTCCGCGTAAGGCGGGGAAGTTTTTGCCACAGAGATGCGTGATATAATCAGGAATGAGTTCCAAGCTCCGAATTATCCTTATTCGTTTATATGAGCATTAATAAAAGGAAAAAGACCGCGCAAAGCGAATCTCTACAAAACGGGATAGGTTTTGCCACGGAAATGCGTGATTCAGTGGAAGATTAATTCCAAGCTCAGGATTATCTTAATGCGTTGAATTGGCGTTAATAAAATTTTATTGCATTCATTAAATACAAAAAATCAATTCCTTATCGAGCGGTGAAGGGTAAAAACGAATCGTTAATAAAATATTTTTTATTTTAAAAATAATTTGTCGGAAATTTAAAATCCTTGTGACGCCTGCCTCCCACGTATGGCGTATTAAAGCGTACCTTTGAGTTTACATTTGAGCTTTAACTGTAAAAATTTAACTACAGTGTGTACAGCATTGTTTCGTTTATCCTTCGTTATAACCTCCGAATTATTTTGTGCTCGGATACAGTTTTAAAACCGTGCTAAATCGAAATGGTCGCGCAATTCGAGCTTGCTCTTTAAAAGTTTAAAAGGTTTAAAGTGATACCGTGGAATTCGAGGGATTAGTTGACGCGACTAATTTGCAATTTACGACCTGGGAACCGTTGTGATGGAGAAGAGAAGGAATGAATTGATGGTGCGCGTCAGAAAAAAGGATGTTTTGGGGCTGGGTTCTCGCACTTTTGTTCGGAGGGTGAGAGAGAATTTTATAAATATCTATATTGTGCCGAGCTTAAGACCGGAAAGTTTCTTCCGTCATCAGAGAGAATTTTTTAGAATTTTTGGTTTCAGTACTTTTGATTACACAGAGAAAAAGAGGGAAAGGTTAACAACGGCTATTTATAACCGGAAAGTAGCCCGTCCGAAATTGGAGGGACTAATTTAAATGTCATTGAATAAATCAGAACGGTTCATATTTGTCTTTGATCAAGTTTCCCTTGCTTTCGACGTCCTTTTTAAAAATCTATTATATTTTCTCTTCTTGTCGTCGAAGTCTTTCTTTCTTGTTTCCCGTAATATATTTACAATTTTATTGGCAATTACGCCCACCTCAATGTCCGTGACTCAATAAGCGCCATTTTTCCGGAAATTTTTTGTTGACTGAAGTAAGATTTTATCGGCGTTCTCACGATACGACAAATTTATCGAGTTCACTAGACCTCTATTTTATGTTACACGAAACATGAGGCAGAATACAGTATGGCATCGATTATTCGTACTAACTTGGTACGGAGATAGTTCGGATTATCGATTTGTTGGTATAATTGAACATTAATGGAATCGATCGATCAATGAACTTTATTTACCTGCGTCATTGTATTTTTTTGTCAATTTAAGTTATCATTCATTGCTAGTATTCTATCAGCACACTGGTCCTTGATGATAGGTTCATCCGAATTTCCCACATTACCCGATCCCGATATTCCCATATGGAGATATATATGCGTATTATAGTCTAATCAGTAAATAATGTTGTTATAGCAAGTTTATAACACATCATTCAAAATAGCAATTGTCTTCACTTTGCTCTTAAGCTTAGTCTGATGTTTTATATGATAAATATCGAAGTCTTTTAATATAGAATATGAATGCTCGGATAATTGACATTAGGATAATCGATGCTCCGCTATATAATTATTATCAGGAAACCCTAAATCTAATTTATGTCGAGGACTAGGGGCTAGAACCATATCTCTATTCTTAACCTTTTTGCAGACAAAATGAATCCCCGAAAAAGCGAGCGTCGATGACACCACTGCAGTGTGTGGTACGTCGCAATATCGGGAGGTAGCGCGGACTGTTAGAGTGACGTTGTAAGTTTCGAAATAGGTAGAGCTTGAGGCGGAGACGGGCGACCTCCAAATGATGAATATCGTGTCCCAATCGCACCAATATAAATACTCGCAGGGACCTGGCGATTAACGTCCTTAAACATCCGGGTCGACGTAGCATGAAATTATGGGACAACGAGATGAAAAAGAGCGTTTCACATTCGTTGATAAATTCCCCATGAAATTAGTTATTTTATATAACACGAAAGTGATTGCGAAAATATGCTTTTGGCGAAAAATGAAGTTCATTAACTTTGTCCTTTCGCTCCTTGCGCAATTCGGAGGTTATTGTCCTGGGAAAGGCCGCGTTGGACAAAACCGCATGGCGCAAATTAACGTTTTATTGGGAAAATGACGTTCCTATGATGTACGAGCTTTCTCTCAAGTACATATAAAATGAAGTGTGCGCCCAATTTAGGACCGCGTTTATTTATATTTTATTTTTGGTTAATAAGTGGCACGTTTATTTATCAAGTGCGGTCAAAACTGCATTGGGGAATCCCGCGTCGGGTAAGGATATACTGTATTAAAAAAACAGGCCATATCAGTCTTTCTTGATAACTCATTCCTTGGCCTTGTTTGGTGGATATTCTACTACTAATTTATCGTAGCAGATCGATTTTTCCATTTATGAACGCGGGTGTTTTCTTGGTTGGGGCCGCGCTAGCCAAGCTAATATCAACCAGTCCCAACGGATGTCCTCCAAGACATACATTGAAGAAAACTTCTCCCTCTCAAATGGTTAGATTGCTTTAGCTGGAAATTGATGGAATAAAGCGATTTTAAGATCCTAGGCAGACTTTACAGCTTAGGCCTCTTTGCATAGGATCTTAACATCGCTTTATTTCATCAATTTCTATTCATTGACTTGTAAACTTTATATAATAACATAGATTTAAGTCTTATCCTTGCTTTCTTCACATTTGCTAGTTTCTTTTTCATTTCACGGCGCGTTTATATTGGCACATCGTTAAATCGGAATATCCGATTATCCGGATTGGGCTCGATCCTGACGCATCCGGTCGAGTCGATTGTTAAACGGCATATCGTTCGGAGGATACGAACGGGTTCCGAAAATAAAAGCTTTTTGAGATTTTGGGTCTGCTGCCCTCTTAAATTTTAGATCCATAATCTCCCAAAAGTAGCCGCTCAATCCTCTCCTTAGCCTCGCTTCAGTCATTTGCGACACCGCGGCATTAAAAAAATAAAGGCGCGGAGGAGCACTTCCGCGTTCCGTCTGCGGGTAGCGTATCGATCCGCGTCGTTATGATCCCTTCCAATAATATCCCGGATGGGTTGACCCGACGGAAGCGAGGGTTGCTCGGGTTATGATGGGTCAGGAGAGAAACGGGAAGATGAGGGGCTCGCGAGGTCGACGGTTGGAGGAGGGGTGGGCGTGGGGAGGCTTAGGGTTTTATGGCACGGTGGCGAATTCTAGCCGCGAGTAGTCGCGTCGCCTCGACATGGCAGTGGCGGAATGATCCATCCACTCGTGCAAACACGTACGTTCTTACTTTAGTTTGCCCTCGGGGGTGTCGGTGCCATATCGGTATGTAGGGCACATCATGTCACCAGAGAGGTGTTTATTCTTTTTGAGAGGGTAAAAGAAGTTCCACGCACATACACTCAGTACCAGACCTTTTACCCAGCGAGATTGGTACTGGAGGCTTGCCTGATGTTGTGTGGGCCTATGAGTCTAATAGTTCATTTATCCGAAGGACTTCAAAAATGCGGAAAACCCTAATATGATACTATGCAACGGAGCACTACTTTTAAAAATTCAATTAATATATAAATCTTTGGAAAAAAATGTTTCGAATTCAAATTTAATGCAGTAGTAATTCTAATTTTATATCGATCTAGGACAATGGCGGATACAAAGCGGCTATTTACCCCCTCACCTCCCCAAGGGAGATGACCAATCTTCATTAAAATATTATCTCAAATAATTTATTTTTTACTACAGGCATACTAGAAATATTTTGGAAATATCTAATCAGGGTATAAAATACCCTGTGTATTTATTATAATGAGACGGTATTATTTTGCATAAATAGGTGTCAGTAAATACATTTGTATTCTTATTACCCTGATAAGTTATGCTCCTAGATCCGCCTCTGACCTAGGAAAGTTGTGAGTACAGATATCTTCTAAGTGTAAAATAAAATTTATATTTGAAGAACTCTCTTGTAGAATGGAGACATATTTGCAAGAGAGAGATTCTTAATTGTATGTTAAAATTCAAGTAATCATCAATCCTAATCAAGAGAGAGAGAGAGGAAGGATATTTTGAAGCATATAAATCTAAATCTACATCAGTAAAATTTCCTGTTATTTAATTTTGAAGACGCAGTACCACCTTTCGCTTCATCAAAGTCATTTTTGCTTTAATAATACTAATCTCATATAGTTTTTTTGAAAGATTTATCGAGCTTGCCTCTTGCCTAGAATTAATTGATAATCTATGTAACTCCAACAACTAGAAAAAGGTTGGGAATCTAGATGGGAATTTCTGCTACAAAGCCGTCTGCTGAAATTTACAAAACTGAAATACGATGGAATAAAATACAAAGATTTACCTTTTCCTTTCCTGCTACAATTCCTTGCCTATTGGTTTGATCGACTAAAACTCACACAATTAGTAATTCTTCTTGAAAAGTATGAATATAATCCAGCTTGTTAGATTAGGCAGCCACCAAATCCATTAAATGGGATTTCTGATACATAGCAGCCAACATCAGGTGTGATTGACCAAAAAGTAGATTCTAAAACTTCGGTTCCATTTTGAATCTGGCGTCCATGAATCTCCACTGATCACGGCTGTTATGCGACAAAAATATTCATGCGATTCTCCCAACATTTTTAATGGCTAATGCTCATACCGTCTTTATTTTTAGCCTACTTTCCAGAATGGAAATAGGCTTAAAGTTTCGTCGTTGTGTTTGTCTGTCTGTCCGTCCCCTATTAACTTTTGAACCAATGGGCTGATTTTCACGACACTTGGTGGAACTATCTTGCTACTGGGGTCGATCTCCCGAGGATAGTTTTTGTTGCGAAGATTTAAAGTCCCGGGTTCGATTCCAGGATCTATCCTTCCCATTTGATTTACGTGGGAAATCTGAAATTCATCGTGCAAGATAATTTTCTCTTGCACATTAAAATATCTTAGAATTGTTATATCGAAGCGAGTTTTGTACTATTCTCTGAGGAAAGGAATAAAGATTCTAATTTGTATCGTATAACGTTTCTTAACGATCGTATTTCTTCGAATTTCGCGTAAATACTTTTTGGCAGCTTTTATCACTCATTACGAGAGTGTTGCCATCTCAACGACTATTGTAGAACTCGGATATGGTATAGTCTAGTACATACACGCGCTATTTTTGTCACAAATACGCATGAAGAATTTAATTTTCCGTTCAAATGGATTTGTAATATTTTATAACGTTAAATTATGAAATTTTGGAACACAAAGAGCAACTCATCCGCGGAGATTTTAAAGCTATCAAAGCCAATATAAGTGTTAAATAAATAATTATGTGGAAAGTAGGCATCATAAGTTCCGTTTGGATCATCTTGTTTTCACTTATTAGTCAAATATAAGGGTGAAAGAAACTCGCCCAAATATTGCCGGTTATTTACGCCTTTCCGCCTCCCCTGGACCTCGAGGCGTCGCCGAGTTCCGTTTTCTTTTTCTCCCCTTTAGTCCGCCCGGGGCGCGAATGACCCTCTTGTCTGAACGAGATCACGCCCACGCAGAACCCTCTTCCGCCGCTTCGGAATTTTCCGTCCTTGCGCGGGACGAAATGCGGTGGCGTGTAATTTCGCGAGGGGCGAGTTATCGACGCGGCGCTGGTGGTAAACTCCCTTTCGCTCCTCCCCCCATCGTGACAGACTGCGTGTCCTCCCCTCTTCTCCATTCTTCCGCTTTATTTGTTGCGTCTTAAAGGCGAGGATCGAATTCCTTTCGAGCTCTCCGGCGGCCATTGTGTACGTGCAGCCCGAGCGAGCAGTGTCTCGGACGAGGAGTTATGTCGACCTTCAGTATTTTTATTAGTTGGCTTGATGTAATAATTCGCGAGTGTCCGTCCGTCACGTATTTTTTTGGATGATAGAGGGAAGTTTCTTTTTGATTTCCAAATGAATTTGAATCCGTTCGTAAATAGCCCACAAATAGTTTAGAATCCGAGATACGGCAATTTCTAACGTTTTTTATCGTGGTTAATTTAAACTACCGTGGCAACTCTCACTGTAACTACATGTGCAAGTCCAGCGCTTTTATACTCTTCCATCCAGATATTTGTTCATCCTAATTCGTTTTTTCAATTACTACATACAATTTCTTATTCTGATTGCTAAATTGGCAAGAAATAAGTTGTTTATTTTACGAGTTGTCGGTGCTTGCATACTGCAAGCCTTCAAGAAATCACCATACACCAAGATATAACTCGTAAATAAACCACCGCGACAGCATTTGAACTACACAGAGCCCATTTATATAAGATAATAGTTTTCATTTTCTGCGAAATTAAGGCATCTATCCGGATTTTTTAATTCTCTGGCAATCGGCTCGCGTCCAAGTTTTCCAATTTCATGTTTCATGCCTCAGATCGCCCCTTTTTAAGCAACAACTATAATCATCATTAAGATAATAGCTTATATGTTACACTAAAATTTATGTAAAAATTAGGATTTTTTGTGTGTTACGATTATGGTTTCATCATCCGTGCCTTTTTGTACGTATCTAGATTTTTGAAATTAATTCAAAATCATCAAAATATGTTTACGCCGTTGGCTGAAATCAAATGGATTATAATACAGTATAAGGATTACATAAATGCTTTTAAATTATAGAAAATCAATTCCCATTGAAAGGCATTGGAGTCGTTGCTATAGTAGTTCATATTTTTTATTGTCGAAGACCGCAGAAATTTTAATAATCGGAATTTTACGCAAATTCAGCATGAATTAGAATTCTGTCTTCAAGTAAAATAAACTTCATCCTTTTTTCAACAGTATGGTGCGTCTCGACCTTGTATCTTAATTGTAAATAATTTAAATAAGCGATTTTATATAGCTCTGCACCATTTTCAATGCTTTTCTTATGGGTGTTTAAAATTGGACACGGGTCAAAAACACCCCTTAAAAACAACATTTTCTGGAATTTCGGATTTTTTCCAGAGGTTGTAACCAATGACCTATATTCATGCCAAATTTCACCTCTGTAGCACTTCTAAAAGTACCTTCGGTTTTATATGATATATATGTGTGTGTGTGTGTAGTGGTTAGGACGCTGGCTGCTACTCGCCCGATGCTTGAAAAAAGTCATCGGGTACGAATCGTGCGCGAGTAGGATTTTTCTCAAGGTCACCCGGCCCCCTGTTTGCGTGGTTTGAGGAGACCGCGCAAATTCAGCTGTTCCGTCCTTCGGAAGGGACGTTAAGCCGTTGGCCCCCCTGGTGTTCTTCGTAAGAGCAGGCAAATGCCGGCACCGGGTTTCCCTCCTCCCTTCTGTGTGTGTGTGTCCGGTGTGGAAGGCAACGGGAAATCACCACACCGTGTATGTATATTCCCTAGTCAAAACCAATTAATTAATTGGTAGGACCTGTCGCAAGACAGAACACGAATGAATGAATGAATGAATATATATATATATATATATATATATATATATATATATATATATATATGTAAGAAGCAGCTATTTATAATGATATTCTATCACATTTTCCTGTTACGTTAAGCTGCCTAAAGTAAACAGTTAGGTCAATTATGTAATGTTTATCGAACGTTTTAAATCATAATAAGGAAATAATAATAGTATAATGAACATTTATTTTGTAAAATGCATTAAATGTTGACAGTTTGTTTATTTAAGTTGCTATTTTGTATTAACGCTAAGTGGTTCAAATCTTGAACTATTTAAATTTGCATTTAACACTTCTTTCATGCCCACCCGTCTTTTTTGTGAGCAATTACATTAGTAATTTATTAATCTTCAGGTTTGAGTCCTGGAGTGGTTTCCCGAGTTTAAATTTAATAAATTTTTTGTTTTATTTGATCGCTCGGTAGAGAGAACAAAGAATCTAGAACCATTTAATGGCGAAAAATTTGTGCTGTAAAATTTTCTTTAAAGAGAGAGTTACCTATCCCAGTGATTTGTTTCGGGACGATACGAAATTTTCTCTAACGAAATATTCGAAAGGTATTAACCATGTCCATTCGGATTTCTCTTTTTGTATTGGTAGTATATTTGGATTTCATTTTTATTCGCCGACATTCTGCTAGATGACATACATTTAATTCAAAAATAAACTTTTAAAATATCAGATATATCTAAAAAAAATCAGCTTATCTACCCCTGCATGGTTGCTGAGACAAAAGAATATCCACCCTGATCTGCCAAGAGAAAATTTTCAACATGTCCCTCCCCCTTTTTGCATAATCATCTCGTGTCACACTTGACTTGCGAGCTGCTGCAGGCGTCAGCGATGTCGAGTGTGACTCGACATATGAGTTCAAAAGGTTAAATCTCTCTTGCCATGTGCGTGCGCACCCAATCCTCGCCTCTAGAATTTCGTGAGGTTATCTTTTCGCCATGCATTCTAAGGGATCCGCCACGTCCGTGGAGAGATGAACTTCGCCGACGCGACCCGCGTATTTTCGAAAATTTACCCCGTGGGACGAGAGAGACTTGTTCGTCTATCCGCCTGTCCTCTTTCGACCCAGCCACATATTTGGCGGATTATGAACCCTTTTAAAGACCGCTTAACCCGAGATCCAGACTTAGGTTCATGCCGTTATCCGAATGGGCGTAATTTTTTTAGGACCTATCGCCGCATCGATGTTTTCTGCCTCTTCCGCACATTGAGACTTCATCGTCTCTATTTCGCACTTTTTCTTCATTGTGATGCTTTGAACTTCCATTGCTGCACGCTAAAGGTCCCTTCATAAAAGGGAAAGAATTCCTGCGTCTGTCTGGGTAAATCGGTTGCAGTGGACTAAATTAGAAGTTAATTGATGAATTCCACCTCGCTTTATGTGCAGTGAAATTACCTTATCAAGAGTATTTGCTAAAGTGCTAAGTTTGCAATAACGAGCTTTTCATAATGTTACACGTGTGTTTAGTAGAGTACAGTTAGTCCCTTGCACAAATCGGGGCTACGTTCTTAGAATGGACCGCGTTCAGCAAAACTGCGTTGTGCACATTTATTTAACCATATACAATCAAATATGCGTCATTGAAACCCGCATTGACAAGGGGTTATTGTATTCGCATTAAATTAGAAGTTCTCGATAGCGATAATACTCGGAGATTTTACAGATATTGCGGTAGCTGACTTTTAATTGGAATTAGTGTTTTTTATTTGGTTAATCTGTTATATATTTTTGCTGTGTTCCCTTAACTGGAGATTTAATTAGCTTTTATAACAATACTAGCAGAAGTACCCGGACGTTGCTCGGGTTTAAGGTTAAGAACAAATAATGAATGCAGAGTGTACAGAAACACTTTAAGTACGAAAACGTTGCAAGTTATTTGACTCAATTCAACGTTGTTCGGGTTTCTGATTCAATATTGATAAGAAAATTATATTCGAGTGTTAATCATTCAACCTTCTATCACATAACAATCCTGTATTAATACAATATATGAAATTTATCAAAGATTCTTTTAACAAAAAAACTTCAAATTATGACAGTGAAGAGGGAAACTATGAAAAACAGGAATTTCTCCATGAAGGTCCGAGTGGGTTTTATTTGGATCATACATCACATTTTCTTGCAAATTTAAGTAAAGTTGTCTTCACTGGCACAATGCGATTAAATAATTACGGGTATACGTTTTGGCCGAGGGAATTTCCCGTTTAAGAATTTCAGCTCGCGATTTCAACACCAGCGAAGACCCATCGCAGACATAAGACTGCATTTCTAGCAAAAGATATGTACACCAGGAGTGAGTTGGGCTCACTGTCAAAGATAATGAACGTTTTGAGAGCAAATCTTGCGAATTTGATACGTGACTTCCGTTAATAAGCGCTAATTTTCGAAACTAAACAAATTTTTTCCATTACTGAGTAACTTTCAGAATTTTTAATACTTTGTCAATAATGTTACACCCAGCTTACTAAAATATAAATTATTTTAATGCAGGCAAATGTTTCAAGTTTTGAACTGTATAGTTATGATATTTCTGATGAAGTTTTTTTTATTTAAAAGTTTTACATTTTTCCGCAATTTTCGCACTATACACCGTAAAAATATTCCTCTTGCATTTACAAAGTCGCTTTCTCATATAGCTTGCGTTAATCTTTATCTCACAATACCAACAACGCTATTGACAGAAGTTTGTTTATTTACGCTACCATGATAAAAATAAACTCGCTTATCCAGTTTTCTAGTTCAAGAAGTCGGCAACAATTGGACATAGATGACAACCATTAGTTTTCAATTAAAAAAATGTCCAAATTTTGCTGTTAAAAGTGTAATTTAGGAAATCTTTGGTCCGTATTTGAAATTCGACGGTAGAAAAACAAAACTTCATTCATTTCTGCGTTCCTGGGTTCAAGTCGGAAACTCGTACTTGGGTTATTAGTAATTTTGAAGTGCAAATTAAAATTTGTCCTCACACATACTCATGTTATTCAAATGGAATAAATTAGAAGATAAAATATTTTTTAAATTAAAAATGGTCAACGAAATCGGTTTAAAAACCTTACTACACCACCTTTCTCTGCACTGCAATTAAAATGATACCTTTCTCTTGCTTCTACGTTCCGTAGTTCTCTAGTTATAGAACCACTCACATACATACATACATACAAAAACTTACTTTTATAGATATATAAGAGCTATTGTATCCTTCACTTTTGCTGTATTATGTTTGCCCTTTGATTGTTTTCATTGTTCCTATAATAATAAAATCCTATGTATAACATTCTGTAATAATGTTGCCGTTACGTGCAACAGTGTTTTTACTCTCATTGTGGGATTTTGTGTACCTAATTCGATTTAAATATGAAACAGCATTAGGTATTTACTCAAGTTATATGGCATGGAATGCTATTTCTTGTGTTTTGTAGATTAAAGTTGTCTTAATGAGTGGATTTCTATATATGTGGGTCAGCAGTATAGTTAATTGCGTCAATTATAACGAAAGATATAATTGATATATTTGCATCGTAATTAAAAAAAGATTTTGTTATATTAAAATATTTCATTTTATAACAAATTCAGTATTTGGTTTTTACTTTCTCCTTATACGAAGTATAGAGAAAGTTCCCAGAACCCGTTTTGACTATTTAATCGATGATGTCTGTGTGTGTCTGTGACCAGGATTTTGTGGGTGCTCGAACTCAAAAACTATTAATCAGATCAGCACAAAATTTTATATTTGACATGATTAGTTTTTGGTAAACATCGGTTAACCGGAAGTGGGTGTTTACTCTTGTCACATTCGTTTTTTTTTAATATTTGCTTTAATATTTGATAAATGTAAAAACATTATTAGACTATTAATAAAAGCCTTAATCTTTTGGTTGGTTTGTTGGTTGGAACGCTATATGAGATTTCTCATAAGAGGGATCTTAAATATACCTCTTCCACACTTGCAGACTTATTTTCTTTTCCAAAATTAAATTAGAAGTAATTGACGCACGATCTTCGGATAAGAACGATTTCAAAGGAAATTAAATGGAAATTCTTATTATTTTCGTCGATTTTTGTTTTCGAATCGAATTCGCTCACATTAAGCTGAAATATTCGAAAATTTTGCATTTTTATTGAACCGTATTTTTCTGTTGCGTTCTCTTGTCCAAAGCAAATGATCTGGAAAGTTATGTAAGTATATTTAGCCAACGTTAATAGTCATGAAAAGTTACAATAACGGTATAATTAATATCTATTTTTTAAGACTTAATAAATTTGGATAAAGAGCCATTAATTTATTTACGTCGATTTTTTTAATTAACGCATAGCTAAAGTGTACGTCTTGAACTATTTTAATTTAATACTTCATTCATGCAAAGCGGGAAAGTACGCTAGTGATAAATAATGGCGCCTGATTTACAGTATGAAGTATCATCAAGCTCTACCAATACTTGTCGTATTTCATATATAAGAGAGATTTTTCTAAAGCTTAGAATATTTTCTTCCCAGTCGAGAAGTTTTCTAATCTCATTCGATTTTTTGGCTTAGGTTTGATATAAGACACCCATGAGCTCTGCTGCTCCACATCCAAGGGTTAAAGAAGGTGGGGGTTTAAGGGAGCGCCAGCCCCCTTTGTAATATAAATAAAAGTAAAAATTAAACAAAGGACAAAGGGTTGGGTTAAGTTGTTTGGGTTTGGATTCGTTCCATATTCTTCCCCGATGTTGGTTTAAGTGGTTTGGGGTTGGATTCGTCCCATTTCTCTTTCCCCCCTGGGTTGGATTAAGTGGTTTGGGGTGGGATTCGTTCCATTTTCCTCCCTCGGGTTGGGTTAAGTGGTTTTGGGTCGGATTCGTTCTATTTCCTCCCTCGGGTTAGGTTAAATGGTTGAGGGTTGGATTCGTTCTATTTTATCCTCTCCCGGGTTGGGTTAAGTGGTTTGGGGTTGTATTCGTTCCATTTTCATCTCTCGGTTTGGGTTAAGTGGTTGGGGTAGGATTCGTTCCATTTTCTATGGGCAACATTTAAAGAAGCGCGTATTACTGAAGTTCATTTTTCCGACACAGGTGGTGCTACGGTCGTGGGTGTCTTATATCATACCTGTTCCGATTTTTTTATTTAAACCTAAACTGAGACCTGTGTTAGATCTAAACCGATCCCGGTTTGCACAATTGTTAAAAAATTTAGTCTATTTTATGATATTTTTCAAAGTTTAGCTTACAATTCCATACGAGAGCGTAAAATTGTGTGAATGGAATTGGGGAATAACTCTATTCCAGTGCGGTTTGCAGTTGTAATGATAATAATGAAAAGAAAGCGTTAAAACTTAAAGTACTTCTCTTAAACCGTTTTATTTTCCTTTGGATAGTACTGCATTTTATTGTTAAAATGCTGTAGCTGTAGTTCCAGAACGTAGTAACTTTGAAATGTATTTGTTTCCTCATTACGTAGCCTTTTAGTCGAATCTAATGACCATACTGAAGCACAGGAAAACGATAATTTTGTAATACCTTATGCGTTATTGACAAACTCATGTATTTTTATTAAAAGTTTGCATAACTTTCATTATCATACTAGATCATGTAATACCTTGCATGATAGGTTGAATAAGTTCATGTGCTATTATCTAACTCTTGTGTAAGTTGCGTAAAAATATATCCAGAATGACTTGAAACGCTTTATCAACGAAGAATCGACAAGATTCTGGTAACGTGCTAAAAATTTTTGTTTGATTCGTTAAAAAATAAAGATGGTTCTTTGCGTGAAGCGGCGCAACAGAGAGGAAGAGAAATGTATGCAATAAAACGTCAGCGAGGCTAACAGGGAGTGAAAGAGTGTTTGCATGAGATAGAGAGAAAAGGTTATTTACATTCAGATTCTGCCGTACGCCAATGGGGCGTGTTAGGTGCCGACAAGATTTTGAAATTATGATCCCTAAAGTTCGGTCAGGTGGAAAAGTTTCTCTGTTAGCTCTTCCGCTTGGCCTCCGGAATAAATGATGGAGAATACCTATCGGATTTGGCTCGTACGTCTTTGGACATTCTTAACCGTAATATAAACGCAGAGAGCGAGATAAAAGCTTTGTGCCTAAGCCGTGATTCGAATCGCAATTGATCTCTTTTCGGGCTAATGCTTTTCCTAAAGGAAGGGTTAACAACCGACGGCCCCCGCACTGCACGCGGACCTCGAGAACAATTTTTCCGATACGCTAACTTGCGAAGAAAAATCGGTTCGTGAAATTTAACTCGTAAAACTTCGTATTTTTTAAAGGAAATTATGTTAGAAACTGTCTGCTGAAGTTTCAACGCCGTTTATTTACTTAGATCCATTATAATACCACAGAATCTTTAGATAGCTATCGATAGAAACATTAATCTAGCTCACCGTTATGCAGCATTACTCCGTATAGTACTCAGTATGCGTTCCTGGAAAAGAGCGTTAACTGAAGCATCGCTGAAAGGAGTTATTATATCATTGGATGGATCAACACTTGCAGGTTTCCTTTGAGACATTCTGGATCTGAAGCAGTCACGACAAAACACAAAAATGAGGAATAAAGAGAGGAGTAATGCATGACCGCGTTGGAGCGAATCAAGAGCGCTATAATGAAACAGCGTTATAAGGAGTGGCGCAATAAGGGGTATTGCTCTACTAGCTAATTCCATCGCGCCCCTCTGATGAATTTGAAACTAAGAATATGGCCTGCTATCGAGAGAACCTTGTCGACTTCAGTCCGAAAAGAAGATCTAATATCCTGACGTGTGTGGAACGATCATATTTTTCATTCTAATCACTGAGGATCTCGGTTTGCTTAACAACCGTTGAAGGAAGTCTGTTATAGCCTTGCTGTTTCTTGTAACCTAGTGCTGCGAACATCCTTTTCCTACTAACTTTTCTATGAAAACTTTTTTCTCGGCTGATGCACTTAGTAATGTTTCATACCTCCGGGGAGGCAGCTTATGTTTTCTTTATTGCATCAAACAGTTGCTTTTTCTGTTGGTAACAGTATAGTTACTTCTTTAAACGTAGTCGTTGCGTCATGTTTTACTGGATAAGAAATAAAATGTTGCTAATTGGACCATAAGTAATTTTTTCGCTTAATCATCTTGGTAAAAATACTTGCTTGCGTAAATACACGACTATAAATATAGTTAATTGATTTAACATTATCTTTACTCTTATTCATTCATGGAAATCGTTTATCTCTAATTTTCTACCAATGAATTTTCAGTAAGTATTTTTGGGAAAAATTGATCAGAGGTATGATTTCATGCACCATTGAACGTAACCCAAACACCTGGCTCCTTATGTTTCCCAACCTCTATGCATCAGAGACGCGGCATTGACGTCATACCCCTAACTCGGAAACCAACGTATCGAGTAGCAGCCGTACTCGGCTAAAATCGTCCATTACCTGCTATTATTCCGACTTCCACTCCCGGAAAGAAAAATATCTCAATATTTCCCGAACGTGGGCGTAGCGGATCGATTCGTGTTGGCGATTAAAAAAACGAGAAACTTCACCTTCTCTCGCTCACCTGCTGGTCGACATTCGTCTTCTTAATGACCCTCGGAACGTTGGCCAATGATGTGACTTAGGCGAGCGTGAAAAGGATACCTTCGTAGGCTATTTGAAGCGGGCATAGTAGCTCGTTACGTCCTTGCGCGTGCAATCCGAATGCAGACGGAGCCGAAGGATGGGTCGGAGGCTTTCCTTATATTTTTATCTCTCGCGTTGGAGGATTCAATTGCGGGGGCGACCTTCATCCCATCGTTCGTTCCCCAGGTCGACCGCAGATCACGTACCGTCTCGCCCTCCACGCCCTTTTTTCTCTCTCTCCACCTCATCCCGGGTCACCTCCCTCTCCCACCATCTCGCTATGCAGAGGTCACATGGTCCTCCCCTTCGATCCCCACATCTCTCCCAAAGAGAGAACCAAAGGGAAGATGGTTCAGAAAAAAGGAATGAAATCTGCCTCTGTCCGTTACCATTCAGTAGAGGATGCTTGTAGGCATCATTAAATGCAAAAACAGAGAGGGAATCTTAAAAAAATCGGCTGTCCTTTTCTTTTGCGGGGTTTCTTTTCCGTTCTCTCTCTCTTTTGCTTTCATTAATGATCCTCAAAGACCGTAATTACTTTCAAAGTTGGATTTACGGCTGCTCTGAGTGAATTAAGCTACTAAAAGTGTCAAATTAAACCATAAATTCCTCTTAAGGCATATTTTTTCTCTTAGGTGATTTTTAATAACCTTGAAAATTATTCGTAGGTATGACACAGGATTATTGTTTTGTTCACAGACTGAAAATTTTTAACAAAACTTTTTTATGTTTCGCACGGAATTTCGTGTAACAACCTGTAACATAAGACTACGGTGTATAGAATGGAATTAAAACAAACACTCCTGAACTGTAAAATAATCCAGATGAGCACTCATACGTCAATAAGAAGAGAAAATGAAAAATAAAATAAAATTATACAGGTTTGCAGGACGATGGCCTACAGCAGCGGTTCCCAACCTTTTTCACTTCACGAACCCCTAGAGATAACCTATTTCTTGTCGTGAACCCCTTGGATTAGCCTTTTATCTTCGCGAACCCCTTGAGCTCTATGAGCTTTAGCGGCGAACCCCTTATAATGGAGAGTAAATTTTGTAAAAACATATCTTTTTAAACGCGTTTAATTCATGAAAAATAAAATGTTTATTTATCACATAGTATGAAAACGTTTACAATAAAATCAGAATCTCTGATACTGTCATCAGTTTCTAGTTAGTACCCTGTAAAATTCAAGTATAATTCTTGAAGCATAAGAAAAAATTGAAAATAAAACCATGCAAATAATTTGAAATAAATTAAAATATTGGTAAGAATTGTGAAACCAAGAAAGTGAAAAGACGCCATTATCAAGTTTTTTTCTCGCGAACCCCTCAGATTTATTTCGGTTGGGAAACGCTGTCCGATAGGGACCTGTTGTAGAAAACTAGCCTAAAGGAAAAGCACAGACACACGCACAATGACTCGGAAAGACTCGCTAGATACGTATTTCAAGAGCTAAGCTCACATCTTTAGTAGCTGAAGTCGTATATATGTGTGCTCATCTGGATTATTTTACGGTTCAGGAATTTTTGTTTTAATTCCAACCTTACGTTTTGGCCTCTTTAAATTAAGGTTTTTAGAAAAAATAACGAAAGGTAAGATAATGCCGTTTTGAATTGCGCTTTTTTATTACCATCGACCTTTAGTAACAAAAATCTAAAATACTTTATATTCTTGCGCGAATAACCTCTACTTTTTCCGTTCATAGGCTAGCGACCGAAACGTCCATGTGTGACGGAATTGAATATCCAAATCTTCCAAGTTTAGCCCTATTATCCTAAACCGGAAACGGAAGAAAGAGAGCATCCAATAAACGAGGATTCCTATTGATACTAAAAGTTGGACAAAAAGGCATTCTTGGCGCTGAAGCTTTTATTTATTTTTGATAATGTATTGGCAGACGGTTATGTATTTGCTTCCAATAAAACCCATGAAAGCAACTGCAGGTGACATTTGTCAGTTCAAAGATAGTTTATGCGAGTAAACGAGCCCAGACATTTATTCCAGAGATCCGAATACTCTGCCCCATTTCAAGAAACGAAGTCTATTTCAGCAAAACTAATCCAAAGATAACTCAAGGTAACGTAAACATATTCATAAGTTATGAGCCACTTTACATTGAACGATGTTTTTCGTCTTTTCAACCATAATTTAAAAAAATTGGTTTTTGTAGAACTCATCGCCAGCATTAAAGTTATTACTAGCAGTTGCCCGTCGATAAATCGACTGGGTGGTTAGATTAAATATTGTCTTAGTAGTTAAGCCTTCTGTCACTTTACCATGAAGGTCAGCGACTGCAAGGTTTATTTCATTCGACTAATGTCCTCTAGGAGCGCCACGTTATTTCTTACAGCGTCTAATGTCCGCTAGCAGCGCCACCTTAACATTAACCACTACAACTACGTCGAGCAGAGCTGAGCCGGTCACAAAAACCTCAATATCCCACCAACGGTATGACCGATATCAATTTTATCATTTTCCTGCAAATATGTAGATCAAGACGTTTAATTTGATGCATCATACGTTAAGGTGGCTGTTACCTTCGCTTTAAAAACCTCATTATTTACGCTATATATATATATATATATATATATATATATATATATATACACACAGCGGCGAACTTCTGCCTAGGCAAACTAGGCAGCTGCCTAGGGCCCCAACCTCGGCGGGGGCCTCGACCAGGGTCCGAAATGGTACACATTGAGGACACAGGACACGGAAAATAATGTCAATTTTTCCGAACGATATAGAAAATAATTGACCATAGTTAATTTTTTGTCAAGTAAAGTGGCAACACTGTGTTTGTGTTCTTTGTTTGTTTTGCATAGCACCTGACTTCATTCTATAACTTGTCACTACCTGTCAGTTCGCGTTGAAAGTGTGTGTTAGAAAGTTGTATCAATTTCAATTTTGCGGTTCAAAGGTTTTATCTTCCACGCGAATTTGCTGAGGTTAGTTAAGGTTACGATACGAGTAGTGTTGGCGCCGGAAGCTAAAGAATGTGATAGAATTTTCTAGTGTATAATGTCTTAAGATTTTATAGAATAATCCCGTAAGATAAAATATTCCGGAAATGATTAGTGAATGGTAGTACAGGAACATTCTCGAAGTTCACTCTCTGTGCTGTACTTAGAGTCAGAAATATCGCAGTCTGTGGACTATAGTGAGGTCATCCGTTCCTTTGCAGAGAAGAAAGTTCGTCGCGTGGCAATGTAATCTTGTAATTATATGTAAATGTAAAAATTATAATGTGTAAAAAAGTATAGTTGGTACTTGTCTATTTCATTTCTAAGTCTGCTTGTCTATTTTCTAAAGTCAAAGTACGTTAAATAAATAAAAAATAAACGTAAAGTTTGTTTTTTGCTAAATTACCAAAAAGGGGGCCCCGACTCTGTTAACTGCCTAGGGGCCCTGGGTCTCTATGTCCGGGCCTGTATACATATATAAAAGCTTACGGAAAAGGAAAGGTAAAATGGATATATTGATGGCAACAAGGTGGGATGAGGAAACCCAGTGAACACTCACCAATCGGACGACTTCAGGTTGGCGAGGCCCCGGGGATGTCGAAGCGACACACGTAAAAGAACACTAAAACACAGAAACATCACAAACGTAGAAACTTTCGGAGTTATTCCTTCATCAGCTACAGAGAGAGAACTGATCAGTTATATATGTATATATATATATATATATATATATATATATATATATATATATATATATATATATAAGGATACTCAGTCAGTCCCCTTTCGAATTGCATAGCATTCAGAACGTTGCTGCTTGGGCTGCCTGGCATTAATTGTAAGAGAGTTGTTCGAGTGTTGCGTAGGTTGTCTATCATCTAGGATACCCAGCTGCTGGTTTCGTTGCCTAGATGGAGGCTGTTTTGGTGCGGGATCTCTAACTTCTAGGATACGTAGCCAGGTGCTATTTAGTTTGCCCTGCATTAACGGAACCCGTTCGGTTTTTGTGCTGATAACCTAACATTAAGGATACATAGCTGATTGATTTGGAGGTTGCCTAACTTAAAGGGTATATTACATTAACCTTCCGATTTCCGCATCATGTGCATGCCGAGTCAAACACACTTATTCTCAATTATTGAATTATTGCTCTTAAGTGGTGCCATGTCCAGCCGACAGAAAACGAAGTGTTTCTTCTTAATGTGGCAAGGGAGCAAAAATTTCATCCTAGTTTCCTTCGTTTAATTTCTTCTTCTCTCAAAAATGCAATTTTTAAAAATAAAAATGTAACATTTTCAATCGAGCTTCAAATTTTCTTCATGTTTTATTCACGTGTTACTAAGTTTCCTTCTACTTGATGGATCTATTTTTTCTCCAGGAAATAGCAAGTTGTTCCTATCGACGAGCGAACCCGAGGTTTTATTGAGATTTCTCCGAGTTTTATTGAAAAAATTGTGACTTCATACCAGCGAAGCGCTAATGTGAACAACTTCATTTGTTTTTGTTTAATATAAAAGTCGTTTCTTGTAGTTTGTTACAAGTAATTTAGTAGTAATTAAGTGAAAGGGTATGACGGTGCTGCGTATTTATGAGACTATTTCAATTGTTGAGGTAGCCTATTTAATTGCATTTTGAAAGAAAATTCTCCGATATGGAATAACTACTTCTTATAAAATGTCAGTTTTTAAAATGAATTTCTGATATTAGATCCCACTTAGAGTGATAAATATTGTTTTCACGGGATTTAAGTTTTTGATAAATAATCCTGGAACCATAAGATTAAACGTTTATTTAATCTACCAGATATTGAGGTCTGACGTACCCTATGACATTTTTGCGAGAAGAGGTGAAAATATCAACGTCATGAATAGGTAAAAGCTAATTCTATTAATATAATATGTATTTAAAGACATCGAACGCAGTTGACACGCTCACCCAACTGAGTTGTCATGGCATACCAATGAACTGCAGTTCATTACGCGCATGAGGAAGCAATCTATAGTGGAGGTGGGGTCTGTTAGACCCCACCGACTGGTTAATAATTAATATTCTTACCCACTATTTTAAGTAAAGGCCACATTGAAAAGGAACTACATTTTTCGAACTTTTTTAATACGTATCCATTATCGGATTTCTTCAGACCATTTAACTTCAAATTTCGAGCTACTTTTAGCGCAATTTTATATTATGACCGGGCTTATGTTTTCGTTGTCTGTCCGACTGTACAATCAGTTAAATTAAAATGGCAAGTAAAAGTTAAGCGATAAAAGACAAATTAGCAGGGTGTATTATGTGATCTGTGACGCCATTTGTTATGCCGCCAAGGAAATTTGTTGGAGAAATCGAAGGGTGGCAGGGGCAGGCCCGGCCCAAGATATTTTGGCGCCCCAAGCGCGGAGCCTTACGGGCACCCTCGCCGGTAAAAATTTTTGCGATTTTGTTTGATAGAGATTGTTACCATCCAAATAGGTGATGAGATAATCTTGTTTAATTATCACAAAATAAAAAAGTTTTCCAGTAATGAAATAGGCTACCGATCCACGCACGTCCCAAAAAAATAGTATTAAAGGAAAACAAATTTTTTAACCCCAAAAATTCATTATCTTTCATTCTTCAATCTTAATTCTATTATTTCTTTATTGTTACACGAAGATTAATTTTTAAATGTTTATAAATAAAGATTAAAATACTTTCACTTGAAAATTAATTATGATTGTTAATGATCTCTTCGGTCTGAAATCTGTTTTTTGGGGTTAAAAAATTTGTTTTTCTTTTATACTATTTTTTCGGGGACGTGCGTGGTCCGGATCCAATGAAATATATTTACAGAGAATTTATTATTAAATTTTCATACATTTTTATAGGACATTTTTCATGCTTTTACTAAAAAAATTTAAAATTTTATTGTTTTGAATTTGTATCTATTTAATAATAAAAAGGTTTGATATAAATTTAATATACAGAATAATAAGATTAAAATGTTACTAATAAAAAATAACAAAAATTAAATATATTTACGTCGAATTGAATGTAAAAGTCACAAATATTTACAAAAAATTCTGTTTTCTGGCTTTTACAGATGCAAAGTCTTGAAGTAGGTCTTCAAATTTGATTTTTTTTAGACCATCGTTCTCTATAGAAATAGTTGCCAGACCTGTCAGTCGCTCTTGAGACATAGTTGATCTCAAGTAATTTTGAATTTAGAGAAACTTCTTTCACACGACGCTACCGTTATTGGGAGAGTTAGCATAATTCTCAATGCAACTGCCAAATTAGTAGCAAAATCATTTGGTAAAACAAATTGCAACTCATCTAATGGTGTCCAATCCGTTTTTATTAAAGGGGACAGTGCTGTTATTTCCTCTAACATTTCCGAGCCATCCAAATCAGTCTCATTGATATCATTTGAGTTTGTTAGTGCTGCTTGTAGATCCAAACATTTTTTTAAAAGTTCATCTTTGGAAATGTTTTTAATATTATTTACATCATATAGAAAACTGAATAAATTACTGTGGTTATGTAATTGCATAACTCTTTCTTCTACGGAGATGATTACTACGTCATAGACATAGAAATAAAAATCTACTTTGAATTGCGTCTTCAAATCAATTAGGGATTCATCTGGAGCAGGGTTAAAAGTTTTTCGTCGGGGACGAATACGAGTCTTTATGGGAAAAATGGTTGGACTTCCAAATCAACGGCAATTATTTTTGCCTCTTCTAAAACTTCATCAAATGAAATGTCCGACCGACATTTCTTTAGGGTTTCTATGGTTGATTTTTATATATCAACAACTTTCGAAATGCATATTTTTTCTTCCTGTGAATACTTGCTGGCTATGTTAATCGTCTTTAAAATATTATACCAGACAACAATACATCAATTAAAACGGAAATCTTTCATTTGATTAGCCAATGTTTCTGCTTCATGTTGAGCAATTGGATGAAAGGATGTGGACATTAGCTGTATTAGTTCATTTTGAATAGTTTTCCCTAAATAGTGACTATGGTGTTCATTTAATTTTACTCTTTGCAGATGCTCTGCCATGACTGAATCAAATTTTGCCAGCAACTCTACTAATTTTAGATAATTACCATTATTGCTTTCATGCAATCTGTCTGATGAGCCCCTAAATGCGAGACATTGACGGCCGAGAAATTCGACCATAACAAATAGTCTTTCTAATACTCCTTGCCAATGACGAGTTTCAGCACTCAAATTTTTTTGTAAATACGAATCTAATGTTTCATTACCAAAAATCCTTTTCTTGAATTCTATCCATTTTTATGCGATTCAAAGTGAATTGGTGAGGTTTCATGTTCTTTAAGGGTTTGACTCAAATTTCTCCAGTCATTATAACCATCTTCAGTTATAGAAAGCTAAAGAGTTTACAAAAAAAAGCAAAACACTGCGTTTTTAATTGTTGAGTAAACAAGCCATGTTCTATCAATCTCCTCTCCATTTCTCAGCTTCCTTTTGACGTTTGCAACAGTAAATCGTCGGTTATTCTTATCTTTAGGGTAATTAATATCTGCTCTTGGCTTTGTTGGTCCTCTTAAAACTGCCTCTAATCTAAATGAATCTGTGATAACAGAGGGCCAGGTTGCAGGTTCCGAAATATTGTCAACAATTCCATCTCTACATTCATATCCACGATCAGAATTGATCGCACTATCCGCCACTTCCGTAGACCTATGCGAAGATGGCTCATTTTTCTTGTCTTCGAGAACCACATTTTCTTGTATTGCGGATTCTTTCAAAGCCGGATCTTCTTTTAAGAATTTTTGTATAGACCCCGATTGCTTTTTAATTTCTAATTGAATCTCAGCTTTTCTCTTGCGATATTCGGCTCCCGATAATTTTTTACGACCAAGCATCGTGTTTTTAACTGTAATGTAGAAATAGTATCTTAATTGTTTATAATATTTATATCTAAATATAATATAAAGCTGAATATTATTGTAATATTATTTGTTATTTTTACAGCAGTAATATTTACAATGAAATTGTAAATGGGAATCATCGTGATCCTAAAGATCGAATTTTGTGAATAACTCAATTAGAAATAAACTTAGAAGTCTGAAATTCCTCAGAGTATCATTGTTAATGAATATCTGCGTAATGATCTAAAATAATTTCGTGAACGATCACGGGTTCAAATACAGAGGATGAGATAAAACGTGAAAATCACAGTCTTATTTTAATGGGTTTCATTTTTGTTTCCTTTAAAACATCTGAAAATCAAGATATTGTTACTAATATTTGCTTGAACCCACCTAAATTAATAGATTCTTATTCTTGTCGTATTTTACTATCTTACAAGGGAAGCCCTCAAGGTGTGACACTCGCATCGGATTGAGACTTTGCAGAATGAAAGTATATGTAAAATAACGGACTCGTGTTTCTACCTAGGTGCCAACTCGACGTCGTTTACGAGAAAATGCCCTTTGAAATCGCGATCCGAGAGTCAACGTAATAAGAACGTTAAAAGTCCTTTCATTATTATCTAGAAGCGTTGGTCTAGGGTAAACGAGCTGGATTTCGAAAATTTTTGCCGGGGTTCGATTCCCGAAGGGACCAAATTTTTTTCTGATTTATTAAAAAGTTTTTTTTCGCAATTTCCAGCATATCGTCGATAAAACTTGCACAACATTTTTAAAAAATTTATTCCATGCATTATAACTACTATTTTCTTCATCGTAATGCAGTTTTTGTTGCCCCAAAAACTGAAGATCACTCGCAAAACACGAACAAAGACAAACAATTCCAATCTCCACTCCAAAATGTGCCCTCTAACAATAAATCGCTCGGCAATATTCTGACGACTGTGGTCGAGAGACAAGGACGTCTGCTTATAAGGCCACGAAAAACTGCGTCTAGTCATCTTATAATGTTGTTATTAAAGTTACGGTGTTGTTGTTAAAGGGATTCGTTATCATTTGCAGGTGTCAATTATTGTCATTATAATTATAATTGAAATTATGTCACAATACTGTTGGGTTATTTCGGTGCATTATTCTTCATTCCTCCTTTAAAATCTCGTCATGTATTGATCATGATGGTAAATGGTAATGGTAATTGTTCGTGAAGAATTACGGTGAAGAATTACAGTGAAGAATTACGATGAAGAAAATAGTATTTATAATGCATGGAATACATTTTTTAAAAATGTTGTGCAAGTTTTATCGACAATATGCCGGAAATAGCGAGAAAAAAAAACTTTTTAATAAATCAGAAAAAAAATTTGGTCCCTTCGGGAATCGAACCCCGGCAAAAATTTTCGAAATCCAGCTCGTTTACCCTAGACCAACGCTTCTAGATAATAATAAAAGGACTTTTAACGTTCTTATTACGTTGACTCTCGGATCGCGATTTCAAAGGGCATTTTCTCGTAAACGACGTCGAGTTGGCACCTAGGTAGAAACACGAGTCCGTTATTTTACATATACTTTCATTCTGCAAAGTCTCAATCCGATGCGAGTGTCACACCTTGGGGGCTTCCCTTGTCAGTCGAAATCGCTTTTATTGAATTTATGTTCAAGTTTTCCTAACTTTTACAAAATTTCCATGGTTACGTGTATTGTTAACCTCGGTAATTTCAGTGCTTGAAAAATAAACTTTCTCGGAATTGAATGAAGTTATGGATTAAATAAAAATAAATCGGGTGTTACTTATGTCTTTTAATCTATATAAGACTAGCATTCTATTTTTGGTTGTCTGTCATATTTCAATGCTCAATCTCGGATATTTTAATCTCCGGTAATTTTTATTCCTCTGAGTTTATTTTTAACGAGTTGTGCAATTAATTCGTTAAAAACCAAACAAATCCCTTATAAATTATTCAATTGAATTCATAAAATTATAATATTATAAATTATAATGGTCGCAGAACAGAAAATGAAATAATTTATGATGTTGTTTATAAGAAAAGGCTAAGTTAGAGATCTTAACTATATAATCTTGTTAATTTCTTATTTAGGCAAAATATGAATTCATTAAAATATTTAACATACCATTTAAACAATCTAAATATAACAAGTACATGTTAAGAATGAATAACAGCGAGCAATGGGGGGCGGGTGAAGAGCGTCAGTGAACAGGGAACGTGCCTCCTATTAAGATAATTAATATGTATTGAAAGAATTCAATAATTTTTTGCAAAAATAAATGGAAATGTTTCTCTTACGACTCTCGACAAATGTTCAAGATTGTATAAAACACTGACTTACCTAAATTATAATCCTTTCAGTCAAAGGTGTTACGTTGATCTCTTCGTAGGAAACGTAGAATTTGCCACTTCTCTTCCTTCTTGAAACACTAAATATACTCCTGCAACTTATAACACAACTTATAACAGAGACAGGCCAACGGAGAGTATTCACCGCGCTCTTCTCCTTACTAAGTGAGAATGGTGAGAATACAGCGCGCTTCATAGTAGATTGTGTTTTCCCAGGAGTTTTAATTTTTCAAGAAAAAGAATGAGATAGAATGATAAGACACGAAACGACATTAAGACCTATGGGTCGCCTGAATGAAAGTGTACCGCCCCCAATGTTTCCTACCGATTCTCTTTGTTTTGCACTCCAGGGATTTCCCCGGGACCCTCGGGAGGAATGCATTCTTTGAGCATAGAGGCACAGGTCTCACTTCCGATTTTATGACCCCCAGAATTTCCCCAGAAATTTCCTCTGGCCACCCTCAAAGATCCTGCCAGGAAGGCGCATGCCTTTCCATGAAGGGTTGAGGAAGGGCTATTAAGAAAGACAGCCAAAGAAAAGGAAAATCGCAGCCTCGCTCTCATGCACAGCTGCACTTTGAAAACTGACCGTGTGAAATATTTGCAAGGATCCCCAAGACGAGGGAATTTTTCGAGCCTGGTTCAATTATTCGGTTTTTCCAATTTCCTTTTCGCCTTTCTTAGACCGATTTCTTCAAACGATATATCCGAACGTCTTCTCCCCGTTACCAGCTGAATATCTTTCCTGATTTTTGTCAGCTGCCAATGCAACAGAATTAAGATATTTTCTAAATTCTTGTGAATCAAAATCTGCGCTCCCAAAATTTTGCCGCCCCAAGCGATGCTTGGTTCGCTTGTATTGTCGGGCCGGCCCTGGGCAGGGGGTGCCTTAAAATTTTCAAATTAAGATTCTGAGCAAATGATTTTCCATAGAAAGTTAAATCTTTCAGTATTTGTGTGACCTCTAATGCCATCTCTAACAATGCAAAAGAAAGTTTTTTGAAAAATCAAAATTTTCAAATTAAAATTATGAGCAAATGGTTACATATAAAAAGTTAAAATTTTTAATTTAATTATTGAATAACTTGCTTTTATGTCATATAATTTATTGATAAATTTATGAACTTTTAAGTTTACAATTCTAAATAAACTTTAACAAATAAAACGCGCTTTTTCGTATTGCGTCACTTAAATGAATCTCCAATGTTTTATTGTAATGTTTACGCATTTTCTGATGTATTTTTCCTTTTCTCTTTTCAGTCCTTGGAGAGCACCCGTCGTATGCTATCACTATGCGAAGAGGTGAGTCTTCAAAAAGGGAACCCGTGGCGCCAGAGGGGGCCTTAAATGATGGCCCCCCAGGCCGCGCGTGGACCCCTCTATGCCCCACCCATCCCGCCCCCGCAATACGCAACTTATTTCTAACCAGCACCCCACGAATAAATGACTTGCCCTCCAAAAACAGGCACTGTAGCTATATGAACAGCACCCTCCCTACCGTCTTTCTGTGACCTCTCACCCCACGTCTCGCCACTCACACCGCCTTATCTTCATTCACTTCGCTCAAAGTGCTGGACTGCTGTCTCACTTGGTGCGCCCTTGCCCATCTACCTTAACCCCTTCTGTGATCTCCTTAGAGAACTAAGGGGAGCGCAGGACTAGACCATTGAACCCGATCTGATACCTCTCGTGTGCTGTTTGCGATCCTATCCTCGTTGTGAATTTCGCTGCCATATAAAGACGAAGTACAGCCGTCTATATTGTCTCAAATTTAATTTTTAAAAGAGCCATTTCTTAGGGTAATGTTGCGGCATTGTCGTGATGTGGAAATTGATTCCATATAATAAGTTTCTTCAACCTCGGCACAAACTAATGCCCTCGTTACGATTATATTGCATTTTGCATTAAACTCAATTAAATAAGCTGAAATAATAATATTTACTCATTTATACCATCTTTTGATTTTCTCTCGTAATAAAATATTTAAAAGCACTTTTATGGCATTCATTTTGTTAGCTTACGTGACGTGTCAATTCGCTTTTAGTTCGAGATTCGATCGTTTCTGCCTTACAAGGCTGCGATTCTTTTTAAATTAAAGCTTTATATTAAAATCCCAAGTAGTCTCACTATCTCTTTGTTCCGTTGTATTTAATAATGCCTTTATCTTGACAGTAATGATTGATTTCCCGTGTGTATATCTTTGTGAAACAAACTTGTATTCTCGCCCTTTGAACACGTATCTCTAAACGTAATCTTTCGAAAACGAAATTTCTTCTAGAATTTCCTTTAAATATATATTACTCACTCTGAAGCCGGCATTTAAATTAATATGAGTGTATTGTATCCGGAAATCACTGCTCTCGGACTGCATTCGTTTCTGTATGGCGGAAACCTTACAACTCCCCTTAATTCCTTATATATTAATTCATTCCATTGATTGAGTCTCTGGAAGTTAAACTAAATAAATTTATCTTTACATAAAATACTTGTAAATTATTTAAACACGTTTTCGTTATTAACATTTCGCGGTTATTCAAGGCATTTATAATTTTAAAAAGTTCTTACTCATGTTTTAGTTCGAGTTTTGTATGATGTAATATTAGCGATTAATCTTTCGCTATATTAAAATATACCGAAGCAAAAGTATTTTATTTTTAATTACGAAAGTCGGATTTTGGAACACCCCTTTTTGAATGTCATATATATCAGCAAATTTAACGGTTTTTGCAATATTCTATGAAAAGCGTTCTTCAAAATTATGAATTGGATATTATTACGACGAGTGTAACTTTTACTATAATATTTCCTTGATGGACATTTAACTCGGATATTCCGGTAGCCTTTTTTTGCGTAATTTAGATTTATTTGGAGGGAGTGAGATTTTGGTGAAAAAATCCTGTAATGTACGTCTTCTGCGACAATTTTTCTTTGATATGTGAATAGTTACGGAAGTATTTTGTTTAATGCTCGTCTGGATAATAAATTGCTTCTCGTACCATGCTTGCATGAAGCGCCCCGGTTGGAATGGTTCTGGTAGTTTACTAATCAAGACTTGCGTTTTTTTATTTCCTATAAGTAATATAATTTTGATAAAAGATATTAGAATGAATATCTTCTTTGTACACTTCTATTATCCACCGGATAAGAAAAATAACAGCAAGAGAGGCTCCTCGTCTCTAAAAGTATTAAAATAAATTCAGATAAATTATCCATATGAAACTTAATATCGGGGATCTCTTTCTAAATTTATCAATTTTCTGTAGCGGTATTTATTATGAAAATTAAAATTATCCGTACGTAACATCGATCGATATTCCATTACTGTCAAATTTTTCGGAAAGTCAATGATCCGAACTGTGAATGTCGTCAGTTAATAATCGACCCTCTTGTGCAGGTCATAGCACAAAACGTAATTTTCCAAAGTTATTGCTTTGACTTTTAGGAAATCCCGGGAGGGATTTGATTTGAAGTTTCGATATTTCGTTCAAACGAGTCCCCCTCATATTGTTCATTGATGAAATTCATTTCTCAATTTTTCGCTTTTATGCCTTTTATTCTCAATCGATTCACCCCTCTCTCCTTGGCTCTTTATCTCTGTTCACCGATATTTTTCTTCTCTGTTCCATCTCTTCTTGAGGTGAGAATTTTTCGTGAGCTTTTGAGAGTAACAAGCATTTGCTTTATTGATAATAACTTATGCCTGATTTTGTTCTTTAAATATCCTCATTCGACTATGAGGTTATCTCTGAGCACCGAGATTAAATGTGTTATTCCGCCAAGTTTGTTGTCTGTAATGGTAGATTGCTTTGATGCACGCTTATCGCCATGTTGATGAGCGTTGTGCTTTGGTATTGTGCTGTCTAAACTGTTTCCTTCGTCTAAACCAGGGGTCCCCAAAACTTTTGAGAGGAGAGCCACGTAGGATCGAAAAAAAACTTTCAAAACTTAAAATATTTTATTCTATAATTACCTAAGCATACATACATATATAACATACATACATACATACTATAAGTAAACTTGAATAAATGTAAGAAAAAATTATAATGCGAACAATTTGTTGCTGAAATTACGATTGATATTTGGCTTTAAATTGGAAACACTGATTTGATGATATTTAATAAAATTTCCGCGGGCCGTAGTTTGGGGACACCTGGTCTGCACCATTAATTTCTATTTCCGCATTCATTTCTTGACTGGAAAAGCAATAATAATTACCACCGATGTGTTTTGGCACACTTAATTTATAACTGAAAATCGAGAGTAAACTTAATTTGTCCCCATTTTAAATTCATATTTAATAAAAATGCCCGTTTGCATTTCTGGAAATTTATGAGTTGAATTTTAAAAATAGTTGGAAAAAATTCGAACCTACGCTCGAATTAATTTTCATTAAATTTTATTCTTGGTATCGAGTACGGCTGTTCCGAATACTTTCACACTATTCACCTATTGTCCCTCAAGTTATCCCGTATAAATGATTTGTTTCCGACTTTTAACACTTAGGCGCTCATTCGATCTATGCACTCTTGTTATTTTCGTCTCCAAGATAACTCCAACAGCCATTTGGTTATTTTTGTCTGCCCCGCTTAGAGGAAGGGGGGAAATAGATCGGCGCCATTGAAAGCAAAGGGACGACGTCAAATTCGCCCATCCGATTGTCCACGCGTAACCAAGGCAACGGCTGCCGCGTCACGTGACTCCCCATAGAATATTCCAGATGGGTTCCTATCATTTTATTCCGTCATTTTCCCTTCCATTATTTTTTTCCATCTTTAGCTTCCTGTCTTTATCTCGAGAGTTTGGAATGTCTCTACCTACTTCCGGGAATAAAAGGAGCCGTGGGCGTATGTTCTTCCGTTTTGTGGAGAGGGGGTGCCCCGATCCCCCTCAACTCTTCTACTCCGGACGTAATTGAGTAACGAGAAATCCCTCAGGGGAGCGAGGGAAAAAATCCCCAGGCAGAAAAAAGCGAGCGTCGCCCCATTTTACGACGCAATTTCCCCTCATCACCGTTCTCCCATTTCCTACCTTTCCACGGCACGCCGTCCTCCAAGCCTGCCTCTCCAGAATCAACATCTAACACCCTTTTTACCCCTCCCACGCGTACATCTCTCCCACACTCCACGTTCTTTCTTCCTAAATTTGAAGTCTTTCTGTAGACGATCGAGTGGGTTCTCTATTTCTTCCCTCTCACTTCTGCGCTCTGCTTTACCACTTTTTCTCTGTCATCTCTCCCTGTCTCATTCTTTGTACGTCCGTGTACCTCCCACACCATACCTCTTCTTTCCATTTCCTATTCCCTCGCTATCTCTCTCCTCTTCACTCCAACTCTCTCCTTCACCCCATCTCTCTCCTCTTCCAATCTCTCACCTCTTCACTCTATCTCCCTCTTTACGCCATCTCTCTGTCCCTCTTCATCTGTCTCTCAAACACACTTCATCTCTCTCTCTCTCTGTATGTCTCTCTCCATATCCCTCTCTCATTCGCTCTTTCGGCGTCCCTCTCTCTACGCCCCTCTCTCCATTACTTTTTCTCCATCCTCTCTCGCCATCCCCTCCGTCGCTTTTTCTCCGCACCTCTCTACATCCCACTATATCTCTACAGCTCTCCCTCTCCACCTCTCCCTCTATATCCCTCTCCCTCTCTCCATCTTTTTTTATCAATCCTTTTCCCCATCATCTCTATCTCCATATCTCTCCATCATCTACTACTCCTTCCGCCCTTCTCCCATCCTCTACTCTCCCTCTTGCTCTATACTTCATCCCTCGTCTCTTCTCTCTCTATCTCAATGCGCTCTCTCTCTCTCTTCCATTTCTCTCGCCACCCCTCTCTCTCTCTCTTTCCAATAAGACCTGAACCGCAACTCCATCTGCCCCACGTTTTCCGAATTACTCTTGAGAATCAATCCCCTGCAATTCCGAATTCCTTCCAAACCTCTCCAACGGCTTTCGCATTTCCTCTCTCCACTCTCTCTCTCTGTCTCTATCTCTTCCATCCCCACATCCTCCTCATGTCGGCCATCTCATTTGAAGAAGTCTGCGATCAACTGGCGATTTAGAGGTAGAAAGTGGTGTGGCTTGGGAGTATAGTTTTTTCCATACCAACGAAAAGTAATCGTATGAGAACTTCGAGTATGCGTTTAATAAATGCAAAATACTGTAAGGTTATCGCGGTTAAAGTAGTCAATGCAGTTCTTTTGTTTTCTGTTTCGGCGATATAGTTATAGTAATTATCCGTGTTGATTTGGAGAAATGTATATGAACATATTACTTTTAACGTCTTAAACTTTAAAACCTTCATGAAGTTCAATAAAATTTGCGTCATATTAAAAAAATATATTTCATTCATGCCAAAATTTCTCAGCCGAAATCATGCATAGATAACAAAGAGAATCGATGTTTCTCAATCTAGCAGTTATATGGTTATAAAAACACCCTCCAGTCATTTGAATTCGAGCAAAAGGCATGCAAGTTTTTAATCAAATTTTTAACCGTTAATATTACTTCTCCGCAAAACATACGAGTTGAGCATTTCCTGTTAATGAACTCCTCAAGCTGGTTCGTCGTAAATGTCTAGAGGATTTGCTATCCTGCCAAAACGGCGGTTGTCCGTAGGGGCTCTCACTTCTCTTTACCCAATACTAAATATCTGCGCCATCAATTTACCTTTTCCTCATCCGAAAGTTCCCACAAATTCGTAGTGCCTGATCGATGGCGTCCTCTCTTTTTCTAACCATAAATTAATTACCGGACTGAGAGGTTAATGATTACCATTTTTTTTTAATATCGCGTCTTTGGAATAACATTAGCAAGACCATCGGATGGATGAATATTTCCTCTCATTTCCGAATCACATCCCTCTACCTTTCCACTTCAGCGTCTTCCCTGCTCATTCATATCCTCCCGGACACCTCAGCTACCCCTCGAACCATCTCTCTTACCACTCCTTATGTCCCTTTGCTCCCCCCCCCCCCCGTCTCTCTTAAAACTTCCGCCGTCCTCGAAACCTTCGCCGCACATCTTCGACTCGCTTCTCACCCCGATCCCTTACCTTCATTCCGTTCCCATCTCACGCATCTCTCTACTTTCCCCCCTATCCCCCCTCCCTCTCTTCCCTCACCCTATCCCAATTTTTTCCTCTATTCCCACACTCTTCCTCCACCATTCCCATTCCTTTCTGCCACATTTCTCCAATCCTTTCCCCACCGTACCCAACCCTTCCCCCACACTCCCCCCGCCTTTCCCTCACACCCCCACCTTTCTCCAATCCGTCCTCCACCCTTCCCTCTCCTCATCATTTGCTTCCCGTATCTCATTCTCTTACCTCCTTCCCTTCGTCCTACTTTCACTTTCTTTTCGTAAGCCTTCTTTCCTCCAATTTCTGTCTCTCCTACTAAATTCTCTGTATCTGTCCTCCATTTTGACTTCTCCATTCTTTCTGTCTCTCCTCCATTCTCTCGGTCACTCCCTATTTTCGCCATTTCTCTCCGTTTTCTCTCTCCATGTCCTTTATCCTCCATTTTCCCTCTCCCCCATTTTCTCTCTCCTCCATGTTCTCTCTCTCCTCTATGTTGTCTCTCTTTTCTACTCAACTCTCTCTCTCTCCTACTCAACTCTCTCTCTCTCCTACTCAATTATGTCTCTCTCTTACTCAATTCTCTCTCTCCTACTTAATTCTCTCTCTCCTACTCAATTCTCTCTCTCCTACTCAATTCTCTCTCTTTCCTACTCAATTCTCTCTCTCCTACTCAATCCCCTCTCTCCTACTTCTACTTATCCCACCTTTTCTCCTCTCTTCTCTCATCCTTTCCTATCCCTTCCTTGAACCTTCGCCCTCCTTTCCTTTCTCTCACCCTTCCCCCACCATTTGCTCTTTCCCCATTCTTCTCCCTTCTTTCCCGCATCCTTACCTAATCCTTCCCCTACTCTTTCCTCTCCACTATCCTCCTTTCCTCCACCTTCTCGCCTCCTTTCATCTTTCATTTCCCCTTCTCCCCTCTCCTCTTCCTTCCCCCTCCCACCCCCTCTCTTCCCCCACCCTACTCCATTCCTTTCTCTCTTTCCCATCCCGCAGGACCGTCCCGTCATCCTCCGTTTCCAACGCATAAGGTCGACCGCCCTCACCTCATTCCTCTCTGACGGATCATTTAATCTGGCCGAACCCACAATCCCATCCATTTCCCCCACTTCGCCTTGCACCGCCATCTAAATGTCTTCTCTTTCCCCATCTCCTACTTGTATTATTTTTCTAATCATCCTCCCCCTTCCGTCGTTTGGAGAGCACCTCATATTCTTCTCCTTCTCTATGTCCACTTCGAAAAAATATATAATAAAAGTGAATGGGGTATAGTGCCATTGTATAAGATTGTGTAAGTTTCGGTTACCCATCCTTTAACTGTTGAGGTGATCTGTTTTCTTTACTCTTTCATGAGCGTTTCTATCGGGTTTGTTATTCGGCTCCATCATTATTTGCACTCATCCCTCGCTTTCCACGGTACATGCGTTCCTGAAAAATACCGTGCAAAACAAAACCGCGCAAAGTGAAATGGATTTCCTCGTAGGAATAGATGAAGTTATGCTTTTGCGCCATCCTCTACTCAGCATCCTAGAGTTTAGTTATCCTGTATTCAGAAATATTTCCTTTCTCATCTCCTATAACCTCTTTAGTCGAACTGAAATATTTAATGCTTTTTATACAGGGTGATTCAAAAAGTAGAGGCCCCGGGATTTTGCTAATATTTTATTTATTTATGAACCGATTTACATAGAATTTGGTTAAATTACAAATTGACCACATGTACATCATATGCTTAATGTGGACTTCCTGGGCGTCTAAACATAATTGTACCCGACGTTCCATATTATCGAACGTTTGGTGTAGCACGTCTTCTGGAATGGCTGCAATCTCCTGGGTAATGTTAATAAATAAACTGCGAAGTGGTATAAATTGTAGTACCAAACTCCAGATTTATCGAATGTCTCGTGATCGGAATGGTTTATCGAATATTTCGGTTAATCGGATATTCTGTGTAATCGGATATTTCGGTTGGTCGACACGAACCATAGCATGCTCAAATGAAAAATAGTAAACATTTGGATTAACAGTTTAGTAACGGAATTGATACTCTGCTACGCATTAACGTCTTTATTACGTATATGACAATTAAAAACCGTACACATGTACGTTGTAACTTATTATTAAAATATTTCAATGGATAAGTTTAAGAATTCCGATTAATCTAAATTTTGGTGGTTAGATATACGGTTGATCGGAAGTGTAGTAAATTACGCAATGAAGTCAAGGAAATATGTGTTTTCTCTGAAACGTTTATGCTCTTAAGACCTTTTACTTGAGGGGGTTTTAAGAATGCTAGGAATCATATAATGATGTGTCAGTTACACTCGCAACCTCCGTATTCCCAGTCCGTCGTGGAATATTTCAAACACGGAAATGATCAGGAATTTGGACGTAATTTTTTGCGAAATCCAGAACATTATTTTGTGGGGAGGGAATCTACTGCATTCTTAACGGAGAAACTCAAAATCGACATTTGACATTTTCGTTTAAGGTTTGAAATGAACCCTTTATAAATTCTCACCTCGCGGCTTGGCATCAAATCAACTTCTAAATCAATGCTATCGATCAATAAGTCTATCACTTCATAAGCGTCGGATCTTAATCGGCGATGAGACCAAGTTTGCAAAATTTAATGTATACAAAGCGTGCCGTTTCTTTTTAGACGTTCTTTAGCAGCGAAGCGACAGTAGCGGAACGCCATATGAGCACGTCTCGTCTGTCCGTTCGTCTCTCGCGACTTTCATCTATTATATCTCTTGACGGATTTTAATTAAATTACGTACGAGTGATCTTTATTAAAATTTATCGTCTAATTGTGATTTTCAACTGCATCCGTCACTTAGAACTTCCACTTTGCATTAGCACTTAACGAAACACGTACTCGTTTCTCGTCAAGTAATAATTAAATGCCATATTTTCTCTCCTGAGCTCTTATAAGATATGTGAGGCACAGATTAAAACGTTTATTCGGATAGATTTCAACATTTGTCACGGAAAAGTCTACGAGATCACATTATTACGACTTAATAGTTTCGGAGATAAAAATTCGAGAAAATCCCCAACATAACATCGCGTATTTTGTTTACTTCGGTCGATACGAGGAATCGATCGAAAAAAAACAATTAAAAAACCATATTTTTCTCTTTCAAACTCTTATATAACTGTTAGGTATAGATTTTAAAAATTTACTCGAATATATATTCGTGAGAGTAAATAATTAGGACTTGTAGTTTCGGTGATAAAAATTCGAGAACCGCCCAATCTTTCAATACGGTTTTGTACGTAAATCCTAAAAAGAACGCCTTTGAAATCTCTGTGAATTCCATTTATAGAGTATACTTTTACTTCTTGTTTTTCTTCAAGATAAAAACGACATCTCCCCAAAATAAAATGGCGGAGAGTACTCAAGAAGAGGAAAAAAATTGTTACTCTCAATAGATCATGTAGATCGAGACAGACTTGTACATCGGATGAATCCAGGAAACGCAAATGACGCAATAAGTCTTCCCGTCGTCTCTCGCAGAGTGGAACAGATGGACATCGATAAAGTCGGGAGCGGCGCACCGGAGCGCCCCTATCGGTCAGCTGCCGACCTAACGTTGCTTCCGTTTTTCTCCACCGCCGATGATAATTCTCCGCCTTCTTCTTTTATTATTTCGAGGGCTACCTTTCGAATGAATATTTAAGTGGGAAACTTACTTTACGACTCGCAACCTTCCTTCCTTATTCCATCCTATCTATATATCCTTACTTTTTTCGGGTTATTTTTGTATTCGCTTCTCTCCGCCTCCGACTTTCGTTCTTCTAACCTCGGCGCCCATTGCGTGCTCATCTGGAAAGTAAGGAGATGACTTTTAACTCTACGGGAAGTCTAATAGAGTTTCCCTCTTTCTTCCACGGTCGAAGTTTCTCTTTTATACAAATAGTTAAAAATGAACGCCTTATGGTCATGTTTCCGTCCGTCCGCATGCTTCCTCTCCGACAACAGTCATCGCATATTCATGAAATTTTCTGCTTGGGACATTTTGGGGCAAAGGCAATACGAAAATGATATAAATGGTTCGCATAACCTGATCAGGAGGGCCAATTTGCTGGCAACAAAAATAGAACTTTCCGTCATATCTCGCAAAATATTAATCATACCAAAAACGTCTTCGAATAAAATTTTTAGAACAAGTTAAATCGAATACTTCTGCCGGATACATTTTTATCGAAGGAGTAGCCGTTTTCAAGAAAATATAACGAGAATGCCACAATTCGCTTTGAACAAAAAAAATGATTGCATGGTTGTTTAATTGTAAATAAGTTTAATTTATTTGATGCACACACAGCATTTAGTAAGTGGACGGAAGTGTGTAATTTACGATGAAGGAATTAACGCGAACGTAAAGGTTACATTATAACTACTAAACTCAAGTGAGGTATGTTTTAAATAACTTTCCGTTGCTCAGCTTTTTAAACTAATTCCCTTCCATTAGTTTATGCATTTTCAGAATAATTGCCCGTCAAAAATGAAGGGACACGAATTTCAATGTCCTAATTTAAACGTTTTAAACAAAAATATTGATGGTTTTTCTTATTTTAATTTGCAAAAGAATGAAAGCCTGCACGTCGAAAAATCGCCTTTTACGTGTTTTCTTACGAGAAACAGAAATTACACCATGGAGTCGAACCTGGATCTTTTTTGGGGGCTTTTTTTCTTCATTGACTTTTAATGCGTGGTTGAAGAATTTCTGCCAAATTTCAATCTTCTACCACATGGAGAAGTTTGTTAAAACAGGTTACAAATCGCCACACACAGGATGACAGAATAAGCGCTTTGTATTGATGATACTAAGACAAATATTTTTCGTGCGTGCGTCGCATGTATGCACGCACAAAACGTGCGTCTTTCCTCTTTTGTTTTTATTTCAACCGTCATTGGAGAGCTCCTTAACCGCAGGACGTTCAGTCCATTTTGGCGGAATAATACCGCCCTTTTCTTTTGTGAGTGGAAGGGCTTATGTCTAAAAGAATCTTTTTATCGATTTCCGTTGACTATGAACCGAAGTTCAAAATTCTCTCTCGCGAATATTTTCTCGCGGTAACCTTTTTTTTCTCTCGAAACATTTTCTGAATAAAACCTCTCTCACTCCGAACTAACGCATCTCTCTCGGGAAGAGATTATATATTTTTTTAGGGCGGCTCTCGAGTCCCTTCCAGGTTGATCAGGTAACGTCAAAAATGTTTTTCATCTTTATTACTTCTTCGGATCGTAATTTCTTCCCTTGTTCATCAAATAGTTTTTTTCCAAGTTATCATTTCGGACGAGGAAGTTCGCGAGTTATTAAGGAAAATATCGAGTTTTTAAATCGCGAGATTAATTTCTGTAAGAAATATTATACTAAAAATTATAGTAAAAATAAATAAAATTATTATTTGATTTTTAGGTTGTCTACAGAAAAAAATCGCACCTTTTAAACAGATAAAACGAGACGATTTTATGACGTTAACAGTTTGACAATAACCGCGGTATTGTTTGAAGTGTATTTTTATTAAGGTCCTGCAAAGCTTGTTTCTAATAAAATGTAAATTTCAGGTTATCGGCTATGATTCGTTTATCTTCACAATTAAACCGTCTTGTGTGCTTCTCGGATTTTCTTTCCTCGTCGTCGAAATACACGTCAATCTATTTTGAGAAAATCATTCTCCGTCTTTATTACCGCAATGCATTTCTGTTAGTTTGCGTAAGAAGATAGACGTTTCCAAGTCCATTTTCATCTTTTTCTTCATATTTTAACGGTCACTTGTCACGTAATAATTACCTTTTTTATCGCGCCCGAAAGATTGAGTGTTTTTCAGAGCTCAATTCTCCATCGCGTTGCGGATATTTCATTCGAAAGTAATTTCCTTTCGTTTAGTCGATGGTTTCTTTTTGCGATACATGAAGGAAAGTCGGCGCTCGAAAAAAATTAATTCAAGCGAGGTATCCTTCTACTGGCCGAAAATTAGACATGGAGTGATTTTAATATGGCGTGCCGTTCTTTCATACAATTTATCCCTTTTGAATAATTTTTTCCGAATATTTTAAAGCTTGTCTGACACTCATTTCGGTAATCCTTCGCCCTCTGTGTGTCGTTCCTTTTTTGCCTTTTTTCCATTTTTGTTTGTTATTCTCAGCTACGATTGACGGCGTTCCATTTTAATCTTATTGCTGCATACTAACAAGAATAACGTATTTTTAATTATTTGAACTGATAAGTTAAGCTAATATGCGACGTTAATTGGTGTCCCTTATCAAGAAATCCGAGATAATTTAGAACTCTTCTAATAACTTCCTAGGAAACAAGTCATGCATCAGTATTATGCCTCATTCTAATTGAAAACGCTTTATTTTTGGTTATAAGCTGTCGGACTTCCTCGAATCTAAGAAATAAATTTTAAAATAAAAATGTTAATCGATATGCGTTTATTCAAACGTGTTGCGTCTCTTCTTTTATTTCTTTCTACAAAAGTAAAAATTAGACACTAGTGTATCAGATGATTTTGCGATTTTCGTATGCGAAAGTAATCGTAGTCACTCTTTAATTTGTCTTGTTTTTAATTTTCGGGCTTTTCAGTATAGCTGAGTTCTCGACGATATGGCTATTTACATCGTGGTGCTTTATGTTTTGTTCGTGTGTACTTTTAGGGAGCAGTAGTACTTCGAGAACCAACCCACTGTTATCTGAACCGCTGTTGGCATAATTTTGTGGAATAATTCCATAATATGAAATAACAACACTGTTATAATAGCTGAAACTTAGTGTTGTCATTTCATCCCACTATTATTTTTTACATAGTTCCTTCCGAATAACATCATAATATCTTATAATTTAACAGTCTAGAATTCATCTTTCGGCCGAAGTACCTCGGCCTCAACCTTTTCCGGTTCTTTTTCCACTTAAAAACTGTCAAGTCCAATTTATTTTGTAGAAAAGGAAGAAATACTAGCGTTGTGCATTACATTCAAGGTAGAAATTATTATTAATCCCGATTAGGTACTTCGCCGGGGACGTTGCCCTACCAGGTGGCGGAATCGTTCCGAAAGAGGGTCCGTGTCTATTTTATTTGACGTCGGACGGATTCCCACACATTACCGGAAAGTATGTTCGTGTTCATGTCACCGCTCTTGAAAGAAACTAAAAGCTATTCTCCTTCTCGGTTCAAATACTATTTCGTAGCTTGAGAAAATGATGTTTACGATACCATATCGCGATTTCCGTCGCCCGTTTTTCCTGGCGAACGCAATCCTGAAATTCTATGGTTGGCCTTTCCAATCTCCGCGTTTTCTCATTCACCGTTTCGCCTCCTTTTATTCACTTTCCCCCTCACACCCAAACGATTGTCGTAGCGATGCGCGGAGGGATCAGCCAGGCGTTGCCAGCGCAGCGGCTCGCCTTTTGTTTTTTTGCTTTGCGCCGTGCATCCGTAAACAATCCGCTCGCGAAGATACGAATGTCGTCGTTGAAACGTCCACGGTAGGTCGGGAAGGGTTTTCGCGGGGAGAGGGATGGTTTAAGGGTGCGTTTGGAAGGGGGGAAAAGGACAAGCGAGGCGGTTGGCCAGTCCTCCCCTTTCCCCAAAAACTCTTCTCTCCCTCTCTAACAAGGACTGGATCCTCCAATATCGACAAAATCGTGACCTTATCGCCTCCGTCTCAACTCAACACTCGTCGGGTATATTTTAGGATAAAGATCCTTCCTCCCTTTCTTTTTCCTTCGCAGCCCTACAGTTTTCTCTTCATCGTTTTCATCTCTCGTTCACTCCCTGTCCTCCGGCTCTCTCTCTCTCTCATTTCATATTCACGAACTCGTTTTCTTTGTCCCCTGAGCATTTCTTCGCTTTACCATTTTCGTCCCGTTTCCCTCTTCGTGTTCGCGGTCCTTCCTTATTTGTCCATTACCTCTTCCTTATATTCCTTCCTTTGGGCGCTGTTTTCTCTTTCTTGCCCTATCACATTCCTTTTTCCCTCCTTTCTTCAGGGGTTTCTCTCCTTCGCCACGTTTCATCTCTACGCTTTCCTATCCGTTATTAATCTCGTCCCTATTTTAAATATTTATTTTCTCTTAAATTTCGTCTCACTCTGCATTTTGTATGTCACTATTTTCTCTCGTTTTCTTCCTGTTCTTATTCTCTTTCTCTGTTTGTTATCTTGTATTGTTTTCCCTCCGTCCAATTTCTTTTCCTCATCCCAATTCTTCTTCGCCGTTTTCCTATCCCTCTCTCTTCTTATAGCCATTTTACTCTCGTTCTTATTCTGTCCCCTTCATCCACTCTCTCCCGTATCTCTTTCTCTCACCTCCTTCCCTTCGTCATACTTTCATTTTCTTTTCGTAAGCCTCCTTCCCTCTCCATTTTCTGTCTCTCCTAATACTCAATTCTCTGTATCTGTTCTTCATTTTGACTCCTTCCATTCTTTCTGTCTCTCCTCCGTTCTCTCGGTCTCTCCCCATTTTCTTTCCATGTTCTCTCCATTTTCTCTCTTCTCCACTTTCTCTCCTCCATTCTCCCTTCCTCCGTTATCTCTTTTATACTAAATTCTCTCTCTATTCTCCATTCTCTCTGTCTCTCCACTCTCTATTTCTCCATTTTCCTCGCTCTCTCCTCTCTTTCCTCGATTTCTCTCTCTTTTCTCCTCTCCCTTTTTTCTTCTCATCTGTCTCCCCCTCCTGTCTCCTCTCTTCCCTTTCTCCTCTTTCTACCCTCTCTCTCTCTCTCTCCCTCTCTCGGTGCTTTCTTTACTATCTTCTCGTTCCCCTCCATCTCTCTCCTCCATCTTCTCTCCCCCTCCTTCCTCCCTCTCCATCTCTCCTCTCCACTCTCCCCTCTCTATCATCCCATATCTCTTCCATTCCCGCCCTGTTCCATTCATAACCCTACTTCTCCTCCGCCTACTCCACTTTTTCCCTCCAGAATCTCGAACCCAGGGCACCTAATCTCATTTATCTGAATTGATTGATTATTCGACCTCAGGCGAAGCCCTTCTTCAGCATGTTTATTCAGCCGAGCGAGCGAGAGGCTTCTCTCTCTCTCTCTCTCCGTTGGCCGTTGGCGTGCGGGTGAAATATCTCGGCCGCATTCCAGAAGGAGTAAGATCCGAATCCGCGGCCTATTTGTCGTCGGGGTTATATTTATTTTTCATTTTATCCGGACTTTTGAGAGTTAATCGAAAGCTATGCTACGCGATGACGAGAGTGACTTATTTTTTTAAATATTCAAGTCCCGTTTTCGTTTGTTTAACGGTTTTCATTCCGCGGCCTCTACCTTTTGTATACCCGTGGTCTGTTGTCGGATGAGGTGGCGTTGGGGGAGGGGAATGATGGGTGGGAGATGGGAGAGTGGGAGGGGAGTCGTAAAGGTGGGAAGGCGGAGGAGAGGAAAGGTACAATCGATAAATGACGTTATTTTTTAAATGCGTTCTAATTCGGTCGGATGGGATTCCCGCGTTTCTGAATTTTTATGCAGCCTTCTCGCGTTGCGTATTTTTTGGCTCTAATCCTTCACGAAATGTTCTTTATTGTCACAATTTATAGAAGCCGAAGAATTTCGGTAGATGGTCGGCATTTTTCTCAAAATTGTTTATTCTAAAGAGCCATTCAATATGTTCTATCAAAGTGTGTATTTTTGTTTTTAAACATGAAGTATCTCTTAAAATGTCTGGAAAATTTTGCATTTCGTAGATTTATCAGTTTTATTTTTCTGGCATTTTCTCATTTTTGCCGTTAAGTGCGTGTGTCAACTCCGATACATTATCACATCGCTTGTTAAAGCCTGAATTGAGTCTTTTTAAACTTTGCAGTCTTAGAAAATATTATTTAAAACCCATAAATTTCCAGCTTAATGATTAAATAAATTGCTGCGCTTACCCGCCGTCATATATAAATTGCGATACATTTCCTACTGATAACGCTTACAAGGTCACTTCAGTTTTGTTTACGCTACTAATTTCAAGCGTTAGAGGGTATTTTTCTCCTTCGGTCAAGTAGTGTGCTCGAATTATTCCATGCGATAATTGATCTAGTTAGTTCCTGAAATCATAAAATGATTGACTCAACCAAATGCGCATTTCAGTATCGACCTATTCAGTGGTTCAACAAAAAGCGCTTAAAAATACTTGTCTCGGGTATCTCGAGTAACCACAACAAGGTTTTAATGGCTTTTGTAACTTGTTGTGGTTATTGGCGATACCTGAGACAATATATATTTTAATTGCTTGTTCTTGAATGTTTTCAGTCATAAGACGAGCTCGATTATTCCGTTTTGAATTAGTCTTCAGTGGCAATTCACCAATCATGGATGAATGGAATCCGAGTTTTTTCAACCGTAATAATTCATTGTAAAATTTTATGAGTATTACATTCATTCTTGCGGTTATAACGAGCAAGTATAAAGTATTCAATTCCCGATTAAGAGTTCCCGTTATAACGGAGTTCGACTGATAATTGTTAGCTGCGTGTATCACCTTTTAAGGCGTATATGTCTTAAATCGATATCGTATCGAATGATACCCTTAATTCATTATCAGTTCTAGATTTGATTGTTGCTCGTTTTCTCATGGCATCTACACGTTAAAGTCTAGGCGCGATAAAAAATGGAGTATAATTGCAAGTATAAGATGGGAAACGACGTGATAATCTTGTTTCAATCTGAAATGCATTAACGCATATTAACGGACTCAAATTCGTACAAGCTACAGTATATGCCCCTAGGTCAGTGGTTTCCAACCTGGGTGCCGAGGCACACTGGGGCGCCACAGGAGGTTTTTAGGGTTGTCGCGATATAATTAGTTTTTTAAATAAATAAACGATTTGGATGTATTTACAGGTAATTAGGGCATTAGTGTTTTCTCTAATAAATTGATTATAGTGTGGCACCAACAAATGGACATGTCCAAACGTTGTAATACTCGTTTGTGAAAATATGAAAATCTTGCTTGAAGGCTGGGGTGCCGCGAAATTCTGTTTATCATGGAAAGGGTGCCGCGCTTACAAAATAGTTGGGAACCACTGCTCTAGGTTAAGATGGTGTTTCTGTGAATAGAAGCTAAACGCTGGGAACCCTTTCTCGATCTTTGTCGTACAAGTTGAATTCGTTTTCAATAGCGGCAGTGTTGTGTCGCTGTGATCGCTTTAATTTGTCGATGGCTTTGTAAGTAAAGAAAGTGGATAAAGGATAGAGATAAAACTACCGTCGATATTCGATAACTCGTACTACTATAACTCGAGTTTTTCACGTTCGTATTCATAAATGTAAAATTAAAATTCTATTAACTCGAAGTTTGGACATTTGGACATAGTCTTCCACTGAGGTTCGAGTTATCGAGGTTCGACTGTATAATGAAAATAGCCGGTAAAACTTAATTTTCTTTGTTGTCGGGTCCAGTCAAGCAAACAAGATTGGAATGGTGTACTCCATGTCGGAGTATACAAGAGTTTCCAAATGCGTTCTTTGAGATTTGACAATGTTCCCAATATTTTTGCTCAGATGAGAATTTAACGAGATGCAAGTAAAGGTATGTTGTAAAATACATATAGGTCTTCATGCAAAGTAGTCGTAATTATTGTCCGATTTTAACCAAAATTGGAATCGCTCAATTAATTTTAACAGAACTCCCCAATACCATATTTCATCAAAATACGACTAGCGTTTCCCGAGTTGAAACAATGGAACATTGTAAACTACTTGTAGGTCTTCATGTAAAGTTGTTGTAATTGTTGCCCGATTTTAACCAAAATTGGAATCAGTCGACTAATTTTAGCAAAACTCGCCAATGCCAAATTTCATCAAAATACGCCCAGCGGTTTCCTAGTTTTAACATGCGCACGGAGGTACGGACGGAATCGACCTCCCCTATATGCGTTCACTTCGTGAACGTAAATCGAGCCAGATAGATTTTCTTTGTTTTCGTTTTGCTTACCGACGCACAGTTTAAGGGGTCGGGTTCCAGTATAGTTTCCATTCACCAATCGAAAATTTTTATCTCTCACTTGTCCTTGTAAAAGTCCCAGTCAGCCCTGTCAAGTTCTACTATATGGTCCATACAAACCTTGTCCCAGAGAATTTGATCGTCTCATAAAATACGTATCAAATCTCAGGTTCCTCATTCTTGGGTATATTCACCAGTCTCAATGCTCCCACACTACAAGAAGCAATTTAACTCGCGGAGAGCTCAATTCCGTTCCAGAGTGCCGAATAAACTTGACACATAACCTGAACTCCTCCCTCCCACCTGTAGTTTATGCTCCATTCAACGTATACCTTAAAGATTCCTCGCAGATATATCATAAATCTGAGTGAAACTTTCATATACGAGATATTAATAGGGAATACAGTAAAGTAACCAACTTCAGGAAGCTTAGGAGGGACATTTTCAAACATGTACTGACCATATGGATGGACATATTTCAGTGGCGTGCATTTATTGACAGATCAGCCTTAGATAGATGTATGTAATAGACACCGGATAGCTTGGTGTGACCAGTGTTCCGGGAGGTTTTAATGACAATATGGTATATGATGATTTTTTAAAGAGCGGGACAAATTTTGGGACATTATACTAAGTGGGACGAGCGAAGAAAAGGAGGGGCCCTCCCTCAAAATGTGGGACGCTTGGTCACTATAGCTCCCAATTCTCTCAAGCCGGTATCCCAGAGAGAAAAATAATTATTAGATTAGTCACCTGGTGGAAATTTTCCGTAAATTCCTATACTTGTATAATACACTTCTTGGTCGCCTATTCATATGATTTTGATATGGAAAATTAGTGAATCGTAAGACGTAAAACCTTTTAAGTTAATTTGAAGGGACCGGTTGTAGCATTCGGTAAGTTTCAAACCTAACGTTCTCCTCGACCTGGATTCATAATCAGATCCGACATCTAATAACTGAATTTTCCCTTCCGTAATTTACCCCGCGTCTATCCCCTTGCCCTGTTTATGCCCTCTAATGACTCCCGACCTAGTTCATTCGCCGGGGTAGTGACACTAATCACTCCTTCGCGCCGAGATATTTTTAAGGATTGGCAACCGTACTGCGCCGAAATGTTTTTCCTCGCATTTCGCGCGTTTCTGTGAAGATGATCAGGATCACGCTCAAATAACGGATCAATTAGCTGAGTGCGGCATATTTTTAATAAGGTGGCTCGCGTCGTTTTTACTAATAAAAAACGTGCGTGATACCATTGCGCCTCCAAAAGTGGGTGGTATTTCCCAAGTGATGTCCTGCGGAAGAATGGATTGTTTTTTTAAATACTCTTTTAACTCGACAAAATAATTACGAAAATAGTAAAAGCTTTTGTTTCTCCAAGTCGAATAACAGGATTTTTGGAAGCAATTTATTATACATATGCTATTTGTTTAAATCGCGCGCTCTACGCTCTAGGCATACTGCAGAGATCCACTGGTTTAATATTTCGATTTAAATCATAGCTGGATGGAACCGTACATTTTTGTATGGGAGTTTTATTCTAGCCGTTATCGCGAGCCTTCGCGATACACCTCGTCGAGGTAATTAATCTGAGTTCTCCATTAAGCGTTTTTGAAAGGATAAAAATGAACAGTTTTTTACCAGATATTTACCGGAGTTATTGTCGTCGATTATTTAAGGGTCCATACGCACTTGGCCGCAGGTTGGTTATGTTTTGAGGAGCGCGACGTATGTTTTTACAGATTGATGTGATTATTTTAAATTTCCTCAAAAACAAACTTAATACCTGATTAAGTTTTATACAGTGTAGGTGAATCATTTTAATGGCAGCGGTTGAGAAATGTTTTTTATCCGTCTGCAGTTATTACTTGCATATTTTCTTTAAATTTAGTCCGGTGAAAATAACTTAAAGAAAATATTTGTGAATATAATAAGTTTCAATCGCTCAAAATGAATGACTGTGGACAAGACAATTCTTAGAACAGGATAATATGAAGATTTTGTGTAAAATGATAGAGCGCTTAATGTTCTTATTCATCATATCCTTCTTAAATAAGGACGATATGTTAGTAAAAAATCTGATGTGGCCACCACATGACTTTCTCCATACCCGAAATATTTCTAAAAATTCCAAATAGGTTAAATAATAAAAAATATTTTAAGAAACTGCGAAAAAAAATTAGACAAAACAAATAAATTCATACCATAGCCACAAAGCTCCCACAATTAATAAAAGAAATTGGAGCGTTACTCAAGATGTAACTAAGCTTCAGTTGTTAACAATAGTCGTCGGTAGGTGGCGTGGTGGTGGCAGCTAAAAATATAAGATATCTCTTAAACAATGCATTAAGTGTTTCAAACAAAGGTTGTAGAAAATTAAATTTCCTATAACTTTTATTCCGATACATTTTTACATTTGTCAAATATTAAAGCAATTATTTCAAAATAACGGATGTGACAAGAGTAAACACCCACTTTTGGTTGACCGATTTTTACCAAAAGCTAATCAGTTCTTGTGACTTTTATAAAAATGTTAAGTATTAAATTTCGCGTTGGCATGATTAATATTTTTTGAGTTCGAGCATCCACAAAAAAAAGCTATCACACACAGACATCATCGAGAAAATGGTCAAAACGTGTTCAGGGGATCTCAAAACGTATATTTCCGTTGAAATCTCGAAGTCGATTTTTTTTCATGAATACAATACTTTCCCCTATACTACGTATATGGAGAAAGTAAAAAATTAGTGTAAATTTAGGAAAGTTAAAAAAATAACACAACTCAAAATCATAGTCCATTGAGAATAAACATGAAGTCGTTCAAATATTTCTTTGTGAAAGCTGGGTGAAGTTTCTCTGAAATATGAGAGAATGCATTAAATTGTTATAGATTGAATAAAAGCTTCATATTTTTTCCTCATTAACGCATGATGTCTACAATTATTACAATGACACCATTAGCCTTTGAGACAGCTGTTGAGCATTAACTTTAACACATTCGCGGACTGTATTTTTGCTGAATTATTCTAAAAACGCAATATGTAAGCTTTTCTACGATAGCCGAATTTTGTGTAACAACATAATTGTGCATTATAAAGTCATGAGTAGAAATTTACAATTATGAATCGCAACTGATAAAGCCTATCCAATAACAGGTCTCGTCCGCGAAAATTTTCAAGCAATCGGTATTTCTTCGATCGTCGTCGTTCCTTTCTCTGAATAATTCTACAACTTGTTTACCAAAAGTTCGCGTAATTTGCCAATTCATTCTTCGAGGAAAAGAATCCGCCTACGACAATCGTTTTGTATCTTTCGCGTGACAGACGTAGCAGTCTCGCCCTGGATAAACCCGCCAGTTCCAGAATATTGTCAATAAAGCCGCGCATGCAAGTTTTATCGCCTTTAAAATTTTCCGCAGATCGAAATATCGAGGGGTTTTCTTTTTTTTTTAAGCTGTCGCAGAAAATTCAATACGGTCCCCGCTCGCACAAACCGCCATCTACGTCTGTGTTTATCTTCGCGCGGGGAAAACTATTCTCCGAGACGGATTCAAAGGAAATCTGCGTTCCCGCGAAGGGAAGCCTCACCTAGGGGCCCGATCGAGTAATTCCGTCGCGATCTCCACATCCGCTTCTCTTCTTGACCCCATATCTACCTCCATCGCTCCCTATCACCTTTCCCACCCCCTCCTTACTTCCCATCCTCCTCCCGTCCTCTTTGAGTGAATGACGTCAGTCGACTTCATGTCGCCTCAACTTCCCACCAGCACACGATACCACCCCTTCCTCTTTCTCTCTATCCCATCTCCCTCACCCAACCCTACCATAGGAGAAGGTTCCCCTCTCTCTTACTCTTTCTCTCTCTCTCTCTCTCTCTTACTCTCTTTCTCTCTCTCCCTTACTCTCTTTCTCCCTCTCTCTTACTCTCTTTCTCTTTCTCCCTTACTCTTCCTCTCTCTCTTACTCTCTTTCTCTCTCTTACTCTCTTTCTCTCTCTCCCTTACTCTCTTTCTCCCTCTCTCTTACTCTTTCTCTTACTCTCTTTCTCACTCTTACTCTTCTTCTCTCTCTCTCTCTTTCTTACTCTCTTTCTCTCTCTTACTCTTTCTCTCTTACTCACTTTCTCTCTCTCTCTTACTCTTTCTCTCTTACTCTCTTTCTCTCTCTTACTCTCTTTCTCTCTCTTACTCTCTCACTCTATTTCTCTCTCTCTCTTACTCTTTCTCTCCCTTTCTCTTATTCTCTGAGACTGAACGCCTCTCACTTCATCCCTTCCTCACTCCCTTCTCTCTCTGTCTCTCTGTCCATGCTTCTGTCTCTCTCTTTATGTCTCTCCGCTATTTTTAACATACCCTATCTCCACTCCTCTCTCACAATTCCTTCCTTCTCGCTCTTTCTTCACCCATCGATACTTCTTCTCTCTCCGCGCTTGTATCTTAAACTTTGAGAGTGCGTGTGTTAGACTGAGTGATACAAGCGGATCTTCATTCTCTTCCCCTCTCATAAGCTCTCGTGTGCTCTGGAGGATGAGAGTGGCGACTCTTTTTTACATCCTCTTTTTGCTCCTCCCACTTTCACTCTCTATCCTCTTCTCTTTTTACATTTTTGCCTTCTTTTTGACAGGCATTGTTAGGTGCTTAAAAGTTTCTGTTCTCTGGCTCCGTCCCAGAAAACCGCCCCCCTCCTTCCAGTCTTTCTCAGCTGTTTAGCTATCAATAATTTTATTTTACCCAAAAATCCGATGTCGTTGATGATTTTGCGCATTTTTACCGAAAGAATAGTGTGAAATAGTTCTAATGTACGTTTTTTCTCTTTCAAAAAATATTAACTTTTATTCTTAAATGTTTTCTACTTTGATTCAACAGCAGTGGACATTCTGTCCTATGTGGCGTAAATCGTTAATAATCGCTAATTTATAATGTTGGGAAAAAATAAATAAAATTAACAAGGATCATATAGAATAACTCGCATTATCACAATGTTGTTTAGGGAAGGCTCAACATTGTGAAATTGATTCATAATGAATACATAGGGAAAATGAAAGAGTTCTGTGAGACAGTTACACTAAATAGAGCGACTTTGATTTGCACCACCATGGTTTTATTTTGCCACTACAACCTGATGATGCTGCACTTAAACAAAGCCATTAATATATGAATGAAAATTTCTTTATTTAGAGAAGTTGTTTTGCAAAGTTGTTTCATTTTCTTCGTGTATTCAAGAGCATTATCATCAGAAAAGTTTAATCATTTTTATAGAGAACCCATTATATTTAAGGAAATTCAAAATAGATTTGAAGCTCAAGATCCATGGTCCAGTGCCTTGTATCTTCAGCTCTTCTTCCCCATCCTCCTTCTCCTATCTCTACCTCCATTCCTCCGTCTCCTCAGCTATCTCTATCTTTCTCTCTCTCTCTCTCTTTCCATTGTCCTTTATTTCTTCCTTTCTCTCATTTCCTATGCAATATATCTATAGTCTAGACCAGTGTTTTTCAAAGCACATGATAGAGCCAGTCTTGGGTTGTGGGACATAATGAGCTGAGCTGCTTGACGTCTACTGTTCATGTGTCACAGAAATTAGCATTTATCTACCACTGGATGGGTTGCAAGACCAAAAAGTTGAAAAATGCTGGTCTGAACTTAAATGAGCTGTCTCTCTTTTGTTGCTGGCAGGGTGTTTCCTGTTCAACTCTTTTTTCTCAGTATTCCTACTAACTTGACAAAGATAAGCATAACAATACAGCCTCAAGCAAACAAAATCAGTGATGGTTCAGTTTAGCACTCCAGTGCTAAGAGTTGTGGGAAGCTAGATGAATTTTTAGAGTGAAAAATGAAAAATTCATGCCAGCTTCTAAAATGATAGCATAAATTTGTGTATATTATAAATCTTTGAAATTCGTACAATTTATAAATTTGGGAAGACACTATTAAGAGTTGAGAAATTTTGTAATAAAAAATAAGAACTACTTCTGGATTTCTCTATATTTCCGTGCTTCATTATCCATGCTTCGAAATGATTACTTCAAATTTTTACTCATTTAGGCTAATTTTTCTTAAAGTTAAATGCCTTGAATAACCCTTGTAATATTTCAAAGCAATAAATATGAACTATTGTTAGTGATTACTGTACCTATATTCCAGTACCAGTGCAGTATTTACTGCCAAAAAAAATTGGCCATCCCTTAGTTTCCATGTCACCTAACCTGTATTAAAAATATTTTAACCTTGAATCATTGCTAATCCTATTTTTTAAATAATAAATTTAAATTACATTTTCAATCCCTTTCTTGTAAATTTAATCACATGAAATGCAATTTGAGGGAAATCACTGAGCCAGCATAAATGTGTTAAGTAATGCAAAAATTTGTTTGCAATGCGACACAATCAGCTGATTGATAGATTTTTGTGAAGAATGTAAGAATATGATATAGAATCCTGAAAAGTCTCGCTTTGTTACCAAATTATGTACTTCACACCTTATGATGTTGGCATTTCTTTCTCTTGTTGCACTTGTTTTGACACAGCCACTATATAGTGCTGTATTCCATTCTATTGCCTATAGAGGGGATAATTTTTAATTAAGGTACCTATTTTGGTTAAATATCCCCTTGATATAGAATATAAGAAAAAAATCGTGCCTGTTACTTTCTGTAATGCTTGTTGTCTCTTAACGTGTTCTAACTTGTGTTTTCAAATAGCTTTATCAAAGTGCTTTCCTTCACTAAACTGTGAATGTGAACATTGCCTCTCAACTTCATCTTTTCCTCGTATCCTTGTTGGAGCACATTGGTTTGTATTTGGTGCTACTTTTTATAACTGTTTGTTTCTTGTTTCATGCACCATTTATTAAAAACTGAAACAGCAGTCCAGCACATGTAATTCTTCGCTCTTCTGCAAATGGTTCTAAAACATCCATTGAAATATTTTAGGAGGATTAAATAACTACGTGAGTAATTAAAAGGAGAAAATTAATTGCAAAGATAACTATTAATATTTGTCATTGTCCTGAAAATGCGAAATTATTTGTTTTGAAAATCGATGACTCTTAATTTTTACAATGAAAATGTTTATTAGTGGTTCTCAAAGCTTTATAATGGATGGTTTAAGCCTTGCTTAAGTTTGTGTCTCACCCTTTTTGTCTGTTTAACTCACTTGAGCATAACTGTAGCATCCACCTATGTATATATATTATGTACAGATACATATACATAGGCTTCCTCATTCACTTTGCTGTTACTGTTTCTGTGAATGCACAAAGGACACACTTGTCTTTGCTGTGCTCTCTGTTACTGTCTCTCTCACTCTATTTTTCTCTCTTCTTGTCCTAAACTCACCAGTGATCTCTCTTATTCTCTCTATCTCTCTCTGTCTTAGCCACATACCCTCTTTTGTCACTGTGCAGACTGAATGAAACACCCATTCCCCAGTTGTGAACTCTGCTCGGTGGTGTTGTGTAACTTTGTCCAGCTATTGCCTATGTGCTCACTCTTATTACCTTCAGCCCACGTACTGAAGAACCTCTCTTAATGAGTCCACCCCTCTCTCTCTGCCTTCACCAACTTTGCACCTCTACCCACGACTCCTCAATACCCCCTCAAGGTTTCTTAGAAAAAAAAATTACTCATTCAAGTGAAAAAAAACTTTTCATGATTGAATTGGGTCCTTATATTCTTGTTCAGAGAGTAACAGATTCTTGTTTCAGCTTCTGCTGCTGTATTGTGGGAAATTGTCCACCCATTCAACGATTAATGCCCGAAATTTATTGGACTGAAAAGAAAGGTTACGAGAATATCCTGTGACTTTTTCGAGAGCAACTTTAATATAATCTTCTTTGTTCTGTAAATAGTTTCTCCTTGCTTCCTAAGGAATGCAGATAATTGAGCTTGGCCCCATCAGTAAAATTTTCCCCTTGTAATATATCCTGTCCAATCTACCAGGAAATTTGTAAATAAAAATACATTCTCTAATGTCATCTTTATCCTGACTCCGTAGTATTGGTTGGACTCCTAAATAATTTTCTTTCCTCTCTTACATATAGAGGTTTTGTTTAACACCGACAATGGAACCAGAGTATCGAGAACTAAGGAAGTGTTTTTATTTACTTTACTAATAATGGTTCTTCTGATTTCATCAGAGGTTCTCACCTCCTACCATTGTCAGAACTCCTTCCAATCCTCACCTAGACCATCTCCTCACAATCCCACCAACTCTGTTTATCACACCCATCCGATACCCACAGTCATCACACTATTTGACCCTTCAGTCTGCAGATTTATCGCCATGACACATGCGAGTTTGGTCAGAAGGAGAGGACCCTGGGACACGCGAGCAACTGCATTGACCAATCTTCCCTCTCTTTAAAACCCTGCAAAAAATATGAATCATTCCCTCCTAAATACCCTTAAATATATTTCCCTCCCATCTCAAACTCCCCCCCCCCTCTTCTCCACTCATCGAGAGAATGCTTCACTGTTTCTTAACAAAACATACCCCTTTTTTAAGAAAAAAGAGATACAGTTTTTTTTTAATCTCGCTGGAGTCTTTGAGGCATTGCGTGAATGGGCGATCGGAGTTCTTGTGGAGGTAAGATGTTGTAAGGCATTGGGTGTGCCCTCTCCCCTGCCACTTTTGCCATTCTCCCTGCTACCAATCCGTTAAAATTTTTTTAAAAATACCGCAATCCATCCCTTCCACTGGGCCGCACTTGTCGGCTACCATAATAGATGACTGATCCCAACTGGTTTCTGCCGAGTCTCACCAGATATCACCACAGTAGACGCCTGCATGCTCACCCTGGGCAGAAATGATATGGAAAGGCCAGGGAACTCCAAAATAAAATTCAGGATACCTCCTTGTAAAAAAATCCTCTACTGTTTTACCTGTTGCTTCCCTCTTTCCCCTAACCCTCACCTCTATACCAATCCAGTCTGCAGTGTGGGGCTAAATTGGAATGCCTCTCTATATCTGTCTTTCTGTATCCGACGAAGGATGGCGATTACTCTATGCTTTGGTATTCTATCTCTTTCTATCTTTCTCTCTATGTGCCATTGTGCTTTTGTACCCTCCATGTTGAATAAGTGTGTCAACATTTTCTTTCTTTTTTTTGGAATTTTTGTTTTCATCTTAATTTTTGTGTAGGTGTTTCAGGAAAGATAATAAAACCTGTTCCCTGCTCCCAACTTTCCTGCTGACATACTTTAATAGTGGCTGTGTTTCTTTTTGTGATTTTTGTGCGTGGAGCTGTCGTATGCGTGTGGTTTTCTCAATGTTGATAAGTGTCAATAATGCATGTCTGTTCAATCCCTTCAATTTTTAAAAAAATACCTTACTTCCCACGTTTATGTAATTTTTTTTTAACCCTTTTATCATCCACTGGCCAAAAAAAAATTATACAACCCCACAAACCCATCTTAACCACGTGACACCTTCTCTAAATAAGGAAACCATGCTTATATATCTATATATATATATACAGAAAACTAAAATCGTGTGGCTCTTTCTTTTCGTGCTGCTCAGAGCAAGGAAGCCGGAATCCGCACACTGGTTGCACTCGACGACCAGGGAGGTGAGTTCCCTCCTGTCCCTCTTTCTCTCTCTCTCTCTCTCTTTCTCTCTCTCTCTCTCTCTCATCCTGTTCTCACTGTATCCTTATCCTACCTTACCACTCTCAAATCCTGCTTGCAGAGGTCAGCCATATGTATGGCTGTTAAAAAAAAATGAATGATCAACTCTCGTCTCTTCTGCAAGATCCTGTTCCTTTTTCGAGTTTCCTTTCATCTCTGCCTCTTCTCCTTCAAAAAAAACCACCAATGATACCAGATTTTTACCTCCTGTTTTCAGATTTAATCACATAATACAGTTTTGATATCGTCACAAAGAACACAGAACAAAGGGAAGTGGCGCATCTAGCGTACACTTATTATCAAGACAACATTCTTCAAACAAAGAGTGAGGATTTGGTCGAAATAATATACATATATATCTATATGTATTTATATTAGTGTACATTTCACATGGTCCTTTCTTGAGAAGTGTCTGCCATGTGAATATTTGTTTGTGAATGTGTGTGGTTTTTAAATGTATCTTTCCTGAGGACATAAGTATTTAAAAAAAAGAAATAACTGCAGGATACCTCAAAATAGTGTGCATTTTGTGTTATGTCTTAACTATACACACTGTTACCACATTATAACACTAAAAATAAAAGATTTTATCTCTCTCTACGAAGATTTAACTATTGAGTAAATTAAATCAATGTAAGGGACTGCTTTATATGCATGCTATTCATCATGTATATGTAATTTATTTAGTTTTTTGAATGAGCTCATAATAAATAGATTTAATTCCGATTAGTAAAATTAATGGCCTAAACGCAGCATGACCCCTTAACGATTAATCATGTTAAAAAATTCAACTGTATCAAAAAAATACGTAAAAATTATTTTGCCTCTTTTAAAGTGGTAATAAATTCCTTATTCGATAAAAATCCCTAACTTTGGATTGTATTAAAATTGGTACATCTCTTGGAAAAAATTAGTGTTATGGAAAATTTCTTTTAAATGCACTCAAAATGTTGGGTCAAGCCGTTTATTATTTTTTATCTTTTCTCCATCCACTATTACGTACTCCTTTACACCAAAACTGTGCCATACATGATATCAGGAAAAACGGGTTGAGCCATCATTTTGACATTTCCTTCCATTTTAAGAAGAAATTTTTACCATTTTTAAGATCAAAATAATATTTTAAAAATTAATATTTATAATAATATTACTGATCTCCTAATTTATATATATACACTACAGAGGATAACTGTTTAAAAGAAAAATAAAATGCTGCTGAGATTTATGCATGGATGGTGTATCTTTGTTCTCCAGAAATAAATTAAATGACACTAACATATTTAACAATCATTAATCCTTAATAGACTCCTCGCCATGTCTTTCATCATGATGTAATATTTTTCATTTTTTTTAACCCTTGTCCCGAAATTCCTATCTCTCGACGTATGGCTTTTGTGTTCCATTAGATCCCTGATGTGTTTTTACACCCTCCCTGAGGCATAATTTTTTTTAGACATGATCGCTTCTGGCCATTTTCAAAGGGAGGTGCCTAATAGATTGACTAGTGTGCACTGTAATGTTCATACCCTCAGATCTATGAAATCATTGCTTTCTTTTTTTCCGTTTCAATCTCTTTTTTCTGGCCTGCTCTTGGTCAATGTTTCCCGCCTCTAAACCCATCCTTTGACAATCCCATCTCTATCTCTCTCTCTCTCTCTATCTCTCTCTTGGTCCCTGCTGTATCCTTGTGCCCACAAGATGATTTCCTTTTTATATATCTCTCTGCTCCTCTGCCCACGGCAGCAGCTGCTCAAAGCCACAATCTGATGTGCAAATATACAACGCATCCAAACCACGCTCTTTGTTGCTGCTGCAGCTGTTTGTGGGTTAGCAATGTCAGTGATGCCTATGGAATTTCATTTTTTTAAATTACATTAATTTTGTTTTCTGTTAACATAGAAATTGTAGCCTTCACTTAGGTTTCATATTATCTCTATATCATGTTTCTTTTTCTCCTATATATATATTATTTTTTTGTTGTTAACTTGCTTTATGCAGCTATGTCTGCTTAGGCCATTTCCTGTGTCTTAGGCACCTTTTAACAGGTGAGGCCCCATTGTGCCAGAAGGCCCCAGTTGGATCCTTTATCCTTTGGCCATCTGACCTATCAAAAAAAAGTCCTTACCCAAGATCCTTGTTATTGCCAGGTACACTAGAAATTCATCCCAATAAATACCTCCTAGGACCTGAAATCGACGTTTTTGCTAGATAGCTATTTTTTTATTTAATTATGCTTCTTTTATTGATCTATTAGAAGGATCTTAGATAGTCACTCAGGATATCCATGTAAAAGATTTTGAAGTAGCAAGCCATAGGTAAATAGTTTGTCATGTAATAATTTGTTACCATTGTATTCATTATCAGTTGCTAGTTTTAAAATGCAAGCAAGATTAGTTACATGCTGGATCAGTGAATTTAAATTGATTATTTTCTTGTATAATTTGAAATATGATTACATTTTATGGGTTTTATTATGTTTCTTTATTTTACTTTTATGCTTTTTTTGTATTATTATTTACTCGTAATCATTCCTTTGCTATTTTTTTATCTTAGAGGTTTTTTTTATTTTGTAGAGCGAAGAAGCTGGCGCTCGCACATTGCAGGCGTTGGATCATCAAGGGGGTAAGACATGATAACAGTTTCATCAAAACCTTCTGAAGTTGTCCACACCCCACCTTAACAATCTCCGGCTATCTTGTACTTGGACTCTCATCCTTTTAACATTATCAGACTTGTACCACTTAACCCGCCTCCCTTACTTTCCTCTCATCACTAACAGTCTGTTAACTCATTCTAGGCAATGGTTGGAAAGGGGGCCTACCTTTTTTTTCTCATAACTGCAAGCCTCTGCATGTTCAGCTCTGTGGGCTACGGAAGGCCGCGTGCGCATCTAATCTACTGCGTGCCCATTCCGTTTTAGTGTTTGAATCCCTTCCTCCCAAAATAATCCTGGTGCAAATGGATATCACGTCCCCCCAAAAAATGATGATGTAGTTTCTGAGGGGCACTCGGCTCTCTGGTGTGAGATGTCAGCATTCTCCCGTTGGTAGATCTCTTTGACAAAAGAGCAAAAAAAGAGAGAAACATATCACACTCCCTGCAATACTGGTGTGGCTATTGAAAACGGTGGGCTGCCTGCCTTCGAGCTACCACTCACAGTTACCAGCTGTGCTGTCCCCTCACCCAACCTAACCTGATCATTCACCGACTCTGACCTAATCCATTAAAAAAAATTGTGTGAGAGTGAATGAGGAGAGTGAAGTTCTGATACCACTTGTGTTTGTCCGAATTAGATAGTAAAGTACTCGCCACCATGTGTGTTCTGTGAGTGCCCGTGAGCCAGCCTGTCTGTATGTGTGTGTGCGTCTGAGATATTCCCACTAACAGAATGTACCCTTTTGCATATTTTTTCGGAGCCGTTTGCAGTCCCTCCCATGAACAAATCGCCGATGCCGGCTGTAGACTAGTGTAAAAAAAGATGTAGCACTGGTTTTTTTTTGTGGTGGGTGATTGGCCAGAGATTGGTGTACGGCAGTGATGGTGCCAGCATCGTAGTTCACCGAAGCCAGTCGTAGTGTGATAGTTGCCCTGTGAGGCATATAGAAGGGTAGATGGCCTATCTCCACCAAAATTGTTTCAATCAGAATTAGAGAATTCAATGGACGTTATGATACATATATCCATAATCTTGTGTATGTATTTACATTTCCTTTGATTGATTTTTACTGCTATGATTAATCCCAATTTGCTTTCTCATATCTCAATCCATTTTTTATATTATCTTTGATTTCTTTCGTCTTACTCTTGTTATTCCTTTTTGAAATACCATCTCAAATATGTTGTTTAGTTATTGTTTTAGAATTTCTATTTAGTTGTTTACGATATATAGAATTTTTAATGTCTGCATGTCCCCTCCCTGAATTTTTGGTCACTCTCTTTCGATCCTTATTCCTCCACCATTCCCCCCCCCCCCTATAAAAGAGCCCTATTTGCTTTGGTTTCTTTGCCCCCCTCCCCCATCATATACCCCTTTCCTCCAAATCATCCCCAAAACCCCACGGGACCCAGACGATGCTGTGCGCTCCAACGACGCACAATTCTGCTGTCCATCCCACACTTGTTGATGATGCTCTCCTCCTGTTGTTACTGTTTTTGTAGAGCCACGAAGTCGGAATGAAAACGCTAGTGATGTTGGATGAGCAAGGGGGTAAGACAATAACTTATGTTGATAGCTGTGTTTGTGCTGCCTTCCATTCGTTTTCTATTGCGAACTTGTGCAGTTGTGCACTTTTGAATTAGTTTTTGAAACGGTTAAGAAAAAGAAAAAAATGTCAAAATATCTTCAAAATGATTTTTTTTTCAAGTAAATTATTTCTTTGCTACAAAAATTCATGCCATTTCTTGATGTAAATGTTTTAGAAATATTTTTTTGTTTAAATAAGGGCTCTTTCAAAAATTCCTACTTTTTAAAGAAAGGGAGAATTCAAGAATAATGAAAAGCAATCTTTCTATCCCTTGAAAAGTAATTTTCCAATTTTATTTCCCATACTTTCTCTTTGTATACATCTAGGATAGATACCTATAGAAATTGTCAGACGGTTATTTCTCATTTTTCATTTTTTAAAATTGGCATGTTATTTGATATACCTATTTAATTGTTTAGCTCAATATTTTGAAGTTGTTGGAATATGTAGACCATCTCTCCTTACTAAAGGGAGACATTTTTTTGATTGAGATGGTGAAATCAGTTTCAGGATATATAGTTTGATGGATTTTTTGGTACATGGTATAAGTCGCAAGTGTAGAGTTCTTTTGCTGTGTGCCTGAGTAGAATTTCCGTTCTAGAGCCTTGAGCATCCGTGGCTTTCTTACATTCTTAGTAACCACAGCTGCTTTGCTAGAATAATGCCAAACTTTTTAAAAGTTAAGACACACACATACCACCTGTACCAAGTTAGGGTAGTGATCTGTCATCAAATAAATTGAAAGATATTCATGTAGCACCTTCTGCATCACTGAAACCAACACCACTAGAGATTAATAGCATTGACTCCAAGTGTTTCTACCATATACTCATCGAGTTTTCTTTTAATTTATTTTTCAAAAAGGAAATCATAAGGAACTGAATGAAAGAAAGCTCCAATCACAGTGACAACGAAAAGGAACCCAACGTTTCTTTTGAGGGCTGGTTTTGACTTTTTTTGAACCTTGAATTTTACATTGGTTATTTTTTGTGCTTTTTAATTTAATAATTTTATGGTAAACCTAATCAAACCCCTAACCTTTCATTGGCCAGACACTTAGAGACCACTTGTTTCTCTCGATAATAAAAATTAGCCAAGCAAGCCAGGAACTAAATAGATAGATGCCATGTATTTATCATGTTATAACAAACACTAGAATATGAATAGTTTATAATGGGGTATAATATTCGATGTGGTAAGTTCTTTTTAATGAAGAATTTTGATAAATACTGAGAAGCAGTACTAAAGCCGAAAAATGTGGTAACAGAAAACAGTTTTTAACCATCAACAATTTGTCTGCTTTCAGAACCTGATTACATTTACTAATATGAGGTGAGGTTTTTAAATTTTAAGGTCAAATAACTAAATAAACCTTTTGGAAACAACAATAAGCACACTGCTCAGGTACACTAACCAATAAGATATTAATCTTATAGGTCTAATCACATGCTTCATTTGAGATGTGAAGATAATACGTTAGACCAAAACTACTACAAGTTTATATCATTACTCGAAATAAAACACTCTCCATTGATATCACACAGACAATAAACATGCGTTGTTTGTTCATCAACACCAATGGTAAGTAAAAATATTCTGTATATATATCACACACTTAAAATAAGGCCATATAGGAATTGGAATAGCTATTTTTTGCAGAAATGTGCTGAGAGCTTTATTTACGCGCTCGTTGTTTAATCATTTAATGATAAGGAAAACCAGCGGTGGATAAATAAATGTCACGGCAATAAATGCATGGTTGTATTGGTGTACTATGGCGTTCCAGCGCATTTTTTTGGTTGGCCACCCTCGGATAGAAATTGTTTAGATAAGTTGTTCCACTTCCTGTAAAGCCTCTATATCGATTGAGTTTGCCTGCTTAAAGAAAAAAAATGGGCAATCGATTTATATTACTCTGGAAACCTTTTGCTTCCTTTATTCTTTATGATGCAAATTACAACTAGTCAGTCACTTTTATTGTGGCCTTTTTTATAATCGGCCAAGCTATATTTTGCTTTATCGATGTGCATTGTTAACTTGAACGAAAAAAGAAAAAAGCTTTTAATGATTTTTTGCGTAAATGATGATGTTAATTTAAATGAAACTCTCTCTCAAGAGTGAATTTTACAGTATACTTTTTAAAAAATCAGTTTTTGATTTGTGAAATACTTAGGGTATTTTCCCGTTTTTTAAAAGTATTACCTTTATGACCCTGAAATTTTTTCCTTCCCCTTTCTTCCGCCTTTATCCCATTTGCCTTCTCTCTTTATCTCTCTGTCTCTGCCTTTCACTCTCATCCGTATCCTTAAAAAAAAAACGAAACCTTGGATCTTTTTTTAATCCCATTTCTTTCAACTTTCGTACTCCTCTTTCGCTTTTCTCCTCCTCCGTGCACGTTTACCTTTTTTAATTTCCTCTCTTCCTTTTCTTCCCCGTCATCTTTCTCTCTCTCTCTCTCTCTCTCTCCTTCTCTCTCTCTCTCTCTCTCTCCCCCCTCTCCCTGCACCTTATCTTCGTCCCTCTATCGTCCATCCGAAAACAAACGAACGAACGAAACAATACCTTCGCGATCCCGACGACGCATCCCGATCGCCGACGCCGTCTTCATCGCCAACGTACCTATGTCTTCGTCGTCGTCGTCCGCCGTGCAGAGCAACTCGATCGCATCGAGGAGGGAATGGACCAGATCAACGCGGACATGCGAGAGGCAGAGAAGAACCTCACCGGAATGGAGAAGTGCTGCGGTCTCTGTGTGCTCCCTTGCAACAAGTGAGCCAATTTGTCCGGGATATGACGTAAAATAAAGATGTTATTTTTTCTTGCTTTCTCGATTTCTGTGTGCGTGGAGAAAGTATTTTTTGACGTTTGAAAAATATATTGTAGTTTTTATGAAATTTATACGTTTTAAGGTGTCCTTGTGTCTCCGAAAAATTGTTTTTTTTAATTGCCGATTCCGTCTGTCTGTCGTCTTTTAGCGGCTCTAGGGGTTAAGCATTTAGACAGGATCCGAGGAAATTCGTGTTTTTATAGGAATCGCCAGTATTTTACCATAATTGAAATGAACCATATCGCGAAACAATTTAAGGAAGTTGACTCCTGCCGATTATCACAAAATGTCGCTTTGTTGAAAATTCATTCAAAAAATTTCGATTAAAATTCGTACAGCCATAGCGCTTTTTTATAAATAATACTATTGAATCTAAATTACTGAAAATGTAACTAAATAGCAATCAGTAACAGTATAATATATGGAATTTTGCGACCAGTTACCACTAAGCTGTCCCCGTTCCTATGACGTCATGCAACGAACTCGTCTTTAGAAGCCGTCTCTTCCCCCAGTCCTGCCTGTCATCGACTCATTGAGTGCCTGCCTAGAGGTAGCGCTGCTGTTACGGGATGAACTGGGGGCAAAAGAAATTTCCGCGCATGAATACGTATTACTGCAAACAAATGGTAAAATGGTACGGATATAAGAAAGTCGGTGCAATGTATGTTGCACTAAATGTTTTTCTCATGTTGCTCTCGTGTTGGCGTCCAAAAGTAGCGGTATTGTTGTAGATCAAGCGTTCGAGAAGATATTTCTTTTTTTTCATTCTTTAGCTCGCCTGATTGCTTGCATCCAATACATGATACAGTTTAATCCTCTTTCCATGTGGCGGTAAGAGCTGTGCTCCAATTTTTTCTCGCGTGTTATTAGTGAAATATGTGAAATGGATAATTTTTCCTTGATGCGATGTAATTTTTAGGCATATATACAATAATAACCTAATATAAAAATTTCAACAATGAATGGTTAAGCTCACTTTATCTGCTGAATCAAATAGATACACAACTTCGCTAGACGTTATCCATAATCGTTAGAAGTTGATGATGAACCAATTATTTTGTTTGAATGCATGAAGCTACGTCAAAAGTTTCCCTTCCAAATATTATCAGCCATACTGCATAATTTGAAATATTAAATATAACGAAAATGTATTTTTTTATTAAGTTTCGAATTTTATCCACATTCGCATCCATTTTTTAATCTGAATTGCAAGGAGTTTATAGTGAAAATTTTCAGCTTAGTCGTCGAATCCTTTTGTTAATGTAATTCTTATGTGGTTACAGGTCAGCTTCTTTCAAGGAGGATGAGGGAACCTGGAAAGGTAATGATGATGGAAAAGTCGTGAACAATCAGCCGCAGAGGGTTATGGATGACCGTAATGGACTTGGTCCTCAAGGAGGATACATCGCCAAGTGAGTTTTTTCATATTGCCTTTTCCTCTTTTGACTCTGCAATATCCTATGTCAAGTTTCATTAGAATATATGATGCTACAGTGTGTTTCAATTGTTATATGTAACTATAATCGTAGGCTTTCATAAACCAGAGATCATTCATGTGCATGGTTAGTTTTGGCTGCTTTTAATTCGTCATTGATCCTTTCATGACCATACCGCTTGAAACCTACTAGATCAGCTGGGGCATCTGAGACCTTTCGCTATCAATTTCACCTCCATTAACGGGAACACTCTCACCAAAATATCATTATATACATCGCTTTGCATAGCAGTATATAAATTGCTGTATGTAGGTGTGTATGTGTGTGTGCTTGCATGTATGTGCACCTGTTTGTTGAGTGATGTGTTATATACACTAGGCCCTCAACATTGGCGGGAGTTACTGTCCCAGAAATCACAGCGAATGTTGAACCCCTACAACTTGTGGGGGAAAGAGGGGTTGGGTAGACAACTGATACAGAAGTAATAAGAGAGCAGTAAGGGTATAAAAACTACAATAAACATGTTTAGTTAAAAAATGAATGAAAAATAGAATGTAAACATGTTATTTAATGAAGAATAAATAAAATATGAAATGTATAAAAGCCATTCTGCTTACTGAAAATTGTTTATGATGATGAATTTGAGATGACGATAAGAATGATAGCGGTCTTGGAAGGTGGATTACAAGGGTATGGATTCCTCCAAAAGAGGGTGTTGCACACAAGATGCTGCAGAGGAGGAAGGCGAATTTGAGATGGCCTTCTTAAAAAAAAACTCATCAGTGCTTGCTTTCTATTTTGCTGTAAATCCTTATATGCCTCCTTGTAAGGGACAATAATATTCTCCAATCTTCTTTTAAATTTTATGTTCCTCTCTATAAGAGGGTCCACTTCAAAATACCTTGTCAGCCAGAGCCTCAGATATTATAAGAAACTCTCCAGGGTCTTGAAGTATACTTGTGGTTTTGAGTTCACATCCTCTCTTCCTCCTCACTATCCTAACTTTATCATATGAATCCCTCTAATTCCTCTTCGTTAAATTCCTCTTAATGGGATGCCAACCTCTCAATCCTCTGCAATTCTTCCATGTTCACTGCCTCATTCCATAAATTTCCCCAACATGTATTCCAAGTTCTTAATTTCTTCAAGCAAATCCTTTATATTGGTGATATAGTCAGCGATGTTATAATTTTTCCAGCATTCACTGGTTGTCATTGAGGGTTCACTTTTCATTTGGTAGAGTATTCTCTTGAATATATGGTAGGTGTAGTATGACTTTAATGTCTCCATTAGCCCTTGGTCCATTGGATGGAGGAGAGAGGTAATGTTGGGAGGTAGAAAAACCACTTTCAATTTAGAGTGTGAGAAGTTAAGGCTTTCAGGGTGTCACAGAGAGTTTTTCAAGATCATCAGAAATGCTAGATTATTTCTACTTTTTGGATAATGCAGTTAAATTCAAGAAGTTCAGCTGTCATACTAGCCTTCCTGTTGGTGTTCCAGAAACTGGGAGATGATTCTTATTTTTCCTTGAAGGATGCAGAGGTTCTTAGCATCAGCAGCGACATCAGCTTGATCATGAATTCACCTGCTGTGTTCCCACAGATGAAAAGAGTAAGACGTTCCTTAGCTGCCTTGGACCTTGAAACCTTGAAGGTGCAAGATGGCATCCTCCTCCAAAACAGTCCTGTTTCATCAGCATTAAATACCTGCTCCAACCTACTAGTTTTATTTCCTGGAGGTTGTCATGTCTTTTATATATTTCAATCCAGTCTTTGCTGGCTTAGAAGCTGGTGGTAGACTCAGTGGAACTAGTGTCTTTATCCCAAGAGGCTTGATGAAGACAGTTATGGAGATGCTTGGCATTCTCCCTTATCACAGGTTCACTGAGAGGCACTTTTTTCTGAGTTAGATCCTAAAGCACACACAAAGTGCTCTCTCCATTTCCTTCAAAACTGGATCATGCATCAGGAATGATAATTGATAAAAAGGTAAAATTCTTCTTAAAGTGCAAACTTTTCAGCTAAGAAACCTATAACAAGATAGGAGTATACAAAGCTTCCAAGAATATCTTGAGGAAAATAAATGCAGATCAGCTGCATGCATATTACATGTCCAATATATAAGGAAGATTGTCAGTCTGTTTGTTCTCTATGCATTCAGACACTGAAAGCCACTGCTACCAAATTCAGCATGGAATCCACTTTCATCCAGGGGAAGGTTGAGGGCTAGGTTTACATCTAATTCCAAGGCAGGAGTTATTCTTTTTCCCATTAGAATAGCTTGGGAATGAGTGCACTGTATTTCCCCCTTGCTTTTTATAATTACTTACTGTCATTATAGAAATTTTGGACTTGAACAAAAAAATGCCTTAAAAAGTACATTTTTATATTGCCGATTTTTGAAGAGGCATCAAATTTGTTTTGAACATAAAAATTCAACTTTTTTCTGAGCTGAAAATCTTTGGCATTCACTATGGCCGCTGAGTAGGCCAAAATTTGGTAGTGTATTTTAGTCTTTTCAAGCTGACGGGCAACAAGGCATTCTATTATCTCCATAGTAGAGGGGTTTGAGTCCAGGTGTAATTTTTCCTTCATTTACGAGATTTGTGTGTGAAACAGTCATGCGGCATTCTTGAAATTTTCTCTGAATGAATTTTTTAACTGGTACTTCACAGATCATGTAAGATCTAGAGGGGGAATATGGCTCTTAATTGTTTTCGTCAAAAATATCTTCATGTCAGCCAATGTAGGAAATATATCTAATGGCATGTTTGGCATTTTCTCATATTTCTATCTCCAAAACTATAACTTGCAATTATGTGCTCATACTGTCTTTTTCGTGGAAAATGTTGTTCTTTCTCTGAATAAATTTTCTATTTGGTGCTTCACAGGTCATGTATGAGCTAGAGAGAGAAAAACATGATTTCTAAATTGTTGCCAAACAATCTTTGTAACAAATGTTGTTAACAATTTTTGAAATTTTCCATGCTGTTCTTAAGAATAGAATGAATGCTCTTAAATGGAAACTGTGCACTCCCATGGAAAATTAAAAAATGAGAAAAATGGATGAAATGAAGAAACATAGCAGTACTTGAGTAACCGAGGATACCCTGACATGCAATTGAGATGACTGAAATTCTAAGGGAAGCATATGTTACACCTTATCAAGAGCCACAGTGCAGTTCACAAAAATTATAAGATCCGAAAAACAAAAAAAATCATTTAAAAGCAAGACAGGTGATATATAAGAATTCATAAGGATAAAATACCCAGTTTGTCATACATGAAGAACTTGATTTACCTGAGCATCACCAGGTGCTTCAGCTAATGTAAAATATTCCATTAATGGATTTAACCCACATTGAATGGTTGCAGTTGCAGCAGTGAGTATAAAATAAGTAAACCAAAAAATACTTGTCAGTGATAAAAACAATTTTGAGGATGTACTGTATATAAATCAAAATGCACCCATCCAACTTTGACTAAAAATCAAGAGGATTTACAGTTTAAAAATCGATATCCTAAATCTCAATACAGAAGTTATATAAAATAAATACTCTGAAACTTTCTGCAAAATATTTGCAATCCTATTCTCTGACTGAAATAATTTCTACTAGAACTGCAACCATTGTCGAAGTAAATGTAACCACTTAGTATTTGTAGGATGCAATCAAAGGCTGAAGAGCATTATATAGTAGATGATGTATGCTTTGCAAGTCAGCAATGAAGAAGCATTTCTCGTAAGAGGCACATGATAAAGGGTCTATAACATTATAATTAATAAAATCAATGGATGCAGCCTTGACGTGGTGGAACTCCATATTCAGGAGAATGAATAAATGTTTAGTAAAGAATCCACTTTAATAACTCACACAAAACAGACGACCGGTTTTGACTAACACTTAGTCATCATCAGGTGATTGGTTTGGTTTTTGCTGTTTTGCTTATTATGAAGTTTTACTTGGTGTATTTATCATTGCCCTCATTGCGTCAACATATTTTTTCGCCAACAAACTTTGTAATAATCATAAATTTTTACAGAAGTTAATTCAAAAAAGTTATTATATATTTTTGTGATTAGATTTCTTGTTCTTAGAACCTCAGCCGTAAATCCTAGAACCACTCTCTGTTTGCTGCAGAGATTGTAATAGATCTAATATAGATAATGGATTCAGTTCATAATTGCTGCTTAAAAGGTAGTTTTGAGTCTGTCTCTGATTCTGCTTGCCTCTTTGTTTGATACAACTTGCACAGGTGGTAAGAACTACCCTGGTGATATGTTTATTCCAGTATTTAAATTTTACAGGTAACCAGCTCCAATGTGAATACTATGTATAAGGATTTTCTCTAAACTAAAAACTCCATGCATTTTTTGTAATTATAAAATATGAAGCTAAATGCCTATTCTGTTGTTCATGGATTTGCCTAACTTTTACTGCGTGCATGATTTTCATTATCTCTTCAAATATTCCTTCCTATAGGTTTTCTTTCTCGGGAAATATACTCTCTGTGACTCATCTTTATCATGCTTAGTCTTACCTAAAATTAAAAATAATAGACTATTTTTTGTGAATTTTTTATTGCATATTTACATTAATATTATTTGTTTGTGATTTCTGCAGGATTACAAATGATGCTCGTGAAGATGAAATGGAGGATAATATGTCGCAGGTTAACACAATGATTGGCAACCTACGTAACATGGCCATTGACATGGGATCAGAATTGGAGAACCAGAATAGACAGATTGATAGGATCAACCGCAAGGTAAGCACTTCTTCGAGTTTTTTTGTTTGATTTCCAATTCATTTAATTAAATACAATGTCATAAATAATAATAATCAATTTTTATAGTTTACTTATACAAAGCCTTATAATATTTTCAATGTTTTTAAGTGTAATTATATTGTAAGACGATTTGAGTTTGTGATGACTGTATTCCTTGTTTTGGCTGTGATTACTGTGTATAATATTGCATAGCATTACTTATTTCTGGTAATGATGTTATTTTTTTAATTGTTAAAATGATTTACTTTAGTCATAAAATGCAATGAATAGTTGTAAATATTATCATATATATTATATAATAATATATATAATATTATATAATATATTTTTATGTTAATTGCTAATAGTGTTTAATGTGCGCAAAGTGACAAAAGCAAGGCTATAAAATAAAGAAACAAATGATGTAACTGTACACACTTGAGTGAAACTCTAAAAATGCAGTAAAATTTGACAAACAATAACAATCTTGAATTAAGTTTTTGTTGGTAAAACTTGATTTTATCAAAAAGGTTTTCCATGAACATTCTCTTTAAGTTAACACAATGTTGAAATGTTAATTTTTATTAGCCCCAGCAAATCATAATGTCAACATATTATTTCAGTTAAATTTTCTGTTGGTTTTCTGTCTCTAATTTTTCTCTAAGCCCATTTTTCTCGTTCTTCTTTGCCCTCGTTTTATTTCCTCTACCTTTCACCTTCTTCCCATCCCTATGAACCCTGTATTCTCTCTCTCTCTCTTTCTGTCTTTCTTCAGGGGGATTCAAACGTCCTTCAAGTGACTTCTGTCACTCAGCGAACTGGTAAACTTCTCCAATCCTAAAAAAAAAATAAAGCAACTCCTCCAGCTCCTCTTGGATAAGGCGTATTCAATCCTTTCTTCTGCCCTTCTTTGTGTTTATCAGTACGACAATTGCGTTCCTTTTTATCATTTCACAGCCTTGCCAGATAACTATTATATACTTTCATGGGTTTTTCTTTAGGTAGTTTGTAAGCGTGAATGCCTGTATTTATAAATGCCATTTTTAAGATTCCCTTTTCATACCAGCATACTTAATTCTTTTTCATTGGCATATAAAAAAAAGAGGAAAGTAGTTTTTTTTAATGTTTCTTTTTCTCAAACTCATCACATCATATTAGAATATCTTTTCATTTGTAAGTATTTTTAGATAAATCAATTCAGGTCACATCTACCTCTGCTCATCATTTGTGATATCTCACTCTGAAAAATTTTTATCCATTATAATCAAAGGTAAGCAAGCAGGCATTATCCCTTCATCACTTGCATATGTTCAGAATATCCTTAAGCTTTGCTAATCTTCCCGTTCTAAGTCTATTTTTTAAAGTATACTATTTTTCTAAATAAGATATCTATTTCACTCAATATCTTTATGGGTAACTTTGGCTAGTGGCGTTTTTTGTGATTGTAGTGAAATTCTTATCTTATCAATAGCATTTGCTTTTGCATAATCACCATTAGTTCGGTCTCGTCAATGTCATTCTTTTGCACCTTCCAGAGAATACAATGTGACTTTGCCTTGCAGATTTATTCTAGCTACTCAAGGCAGAGTTTGAAGCATTTATTCAGTAAATAAAGTTTATTTTCAAGCATGGTACCTGAATACCATACACAGCTTTTGTTCACCGCAATTATCTGGTTTCAAATTACCATTGACGTAGACTGAGCTAGCAGATGATGTAAGTTATGTAATAACCCTTCACCTTGCTATAAATGCTTTACTCATCATTCATTCTTTGTTTCCTGGACCACTTATTGTTGGTGCCTTCCCACAAACCCGATACATTCCTTTTTACCCAAACAATCAAAATGTATCCCATTATTTGCCTACTTCCCTACCTGCCCAACTGCACTTTCCCCTCGGATTCCTCGCATCGACAATTTAGGGAGAATCAAACGAGACAAGGATAGCGGTGGCCAACCAGAGGGCCAACAAACTCCTCAAATCTTAAGGAGGAGAAGACGAATGATGGGGCAGGGTGCTTGAACACTGAATAAAAGGAAACATCAAGGGGAGAGAAACCGCAGCACCCGAAGAAGCCCGATTGAGAACGTGAAGGGCACTGCAGCATCAGACTCCTACTTCCCTCATTCACCCTCCAGCCAATCACCATGGCAAGAATTAGATTTAGCTTGTGTCTTATGATTTCCAACAAATTCAGTTTATCCAATTTTTCAATGTAATAACATCTTTTTAAAAAATGTCCATTTATGCTATAAAAGAAGCCAGAAAAAATTATGTTAATCGACTGCTGCTGTTTTTTCAATTTGATGCTGGCTGGCCCAAGTCTTTCATATTTCTTATGGGTCCCTTTAACCAGCCTCGTTGTATGTAAACACAAACACCATGTTGTTTGGCTATCGGAATGGGAGGATAGCAGTTTCTGATGTTTCCTGTCTTCGAAATGAATGTTGAAAGTACTTAAAACTTGAATAATAATTTAATTCTGCTTATAATAACTTGTGTCGCACATAATTCTTAATTATTACTAATTAAGTCAGAACAATTGTAGCCAAACTCATGGCATTGTTCAACATCATTATTCAACATAACTACATTGAGCAATAAGCTATCATGTTGCCGTTGATGTAGTTTCTTCTTGTCTGGTTGGTAACATTGTACAAAATATGAAACTATTTTTTTTCTAGGAAATTTTGACCAAATGAGTCATTAAATCTAATATCTGTTATAATGTGAGTAGCATGTATTAAATACATAAATACAACGGTGTACATTTTGTATATATCATTGGGGGTGTTATGATTCAAATCAAACTTACCTAAATGTACATATATTTACTTACTTTGGCAATGTTCCTTGGTACTTAATTATTATAGTTCCATCTGTAAATCCCATGTGTTGTTCTCAATTATACATGTGTGTAGAATATTTTGCATATGTCCTTATTTTAGAAGAGTTTCTAATGAAGAGATAAATAAATCCACTTTACTGGTGCCAATACTATCAAATTGAAAAGGTGGGATGTACCTGAGTTAGTGATGCAAAAAAAATCAAAATTCAAATCCAAAATTTGACGCAAATTTTCTTTTTATTTCCTTTGAAGAGAAGATCCTTGGTATCCTAATTTAAAAAATAACCTTTTTGTCACCTCAAAACAAATGGTAACTTTGAGATTTAGAGTTAACTAGAAAACATTTTAAATATGCTCCAGAATTGTTATAGAGATTATTCTTATTGAATTGTTGGTTATCTGAGGTATTTTATGGAATTAATGAAGATTATCTTGAATTTTGGTGTCAAATATTTCATTTAGGATTATTTTACAATAGTGCTTTGAATGTCTTTTTTATGATAATGTAATAAACTGTTTTCCTGTGAAGATTTTTCATGGTACTGAAGTAGAATAGATGTACCCTTCCCAAACCTTCAAAATCCATTTGTTTTGTTTAACTCTCAGTATTTTTGTTCCAAATGTAATATTTTTGTAATTTTTGCCAAAAAACCGCATTGTATTTGTTTTTGTCATTCCAAGGGCTTGTGTACTTCATAGAATGGAGATTTATTTGTTCAGTACTTAGGTCACACTAATAGAAATGAGCAGTGATTTAAAATGAATACCTATTTTGCATTTTAAATGATTTATTTTAATTAATTCATATTAATCTATAGATCAAATATCCACATCTATAGCATTATTGAAACTGTCTAATTCATGGATTCTAAGTTCAAATTTACTTTATTTAATATTTAATATGTTATTTAAAAGGAGAGATATTGGTGTTTAATATTGCTGCTCACATTATCTTTAGTTTCTTATTTTTTTATTTTTTTTAGAATAATATATACATACTGAGGTTTATATGATTTCATTGGATGTAAACATATGTTTTTGTTATATCTTCTAACAAATAACATTTTATTAAAACATTTGACAGGTTTTATTTTTACAAAAAAATCTGTTGACTGGAAAGAAAGTATGTGGATTGGAATTTAACTTTGATGCTCCTTAAATGCCTCATGAAGAATTTCTTTTGCCATTTTTGACAGCAAAATGTTCCATTAATAGTTAATCTAAGACCAAGATTATCACATAATAAGACCCTCTTAACCAAACATTCCTTGTTAAAATTCAGTCTTACAATATTTATCACACTTTGGTGCTGCTTATAAACCATTGAGCAGGTAAATGTTGTTCCCTTGGGCACACATCCTCTGAATGACTGCAACTCACGATGGATGTGCTTTGAAAAATGATTCCTTTTATAATGACATTTTTAAATTTTTATTTCCACCGCCTGTCTTAAACTGAAATCTGGGAATGTACCACAGCTGGTAGAATTTAACAAAGTAGAAATGAAGAAAATTTTGGAAGATAAACATTGACAAATGTGTTATGTTTTTTACCAACTGCTATTATTTATCATCCCATTAGTGTGATTTAAATACAATTAATTCTGTCCTATCCTTATTGTTTAAATATGATTACCTTTAATACTTTTGCCATAATTTTTATTACATATACTTCCACAAAAAGAATTAGATAGAAACATCTGATTATTCCTCAAAAATGTACTTACATGTTGCACATTAAATTTTACACTTATATAGCCCTGCTGTAAGACCTCATTTTCCCAGACATGTCCTTATTTTTTATTTCATAACACCATCCAGAAGTTATTTCTTAGGAGGTTAATTTGTCCTGAATATCAAAGCATTGGCTTCTATCCATTCAGTCAGTTGGAAAAAGCTTACCAATCTCTGTGTGAAAATGAGCACTTATAATTTTCATATCATTTCCAGTAATTATAAGGTAAGATAACTTTAAAATCTATAAATTTAAAAGGAATACAATTTTAACTTGCCATGCTATATTGTTGAAGAGTATTGTTTCTGAGATTACTCAAATATAACAAGTGCCAAACTATCAGAAAATCATTGATCAGATCAAGTTATTGTACACATCGTGAGTGATTATTATATGATTTAATGAATTATTATGTTCCTACAAAAAATTAATTTAAAAAATTAACTTCATTAGTGGAAAAGGTATCCTCATTTTTTCCAGTTCAAAATAAGGTAGCCTACCTTATGTTGCTTCTAAATATTGTTTAACAATTCCACTTGCATTATTAGCAAATAGTGTTTGGCTATGTATGGTACAATAACAGTTATTACAATAGCAAGACATTGATTTGAAAAAATTCTTCATGCAGAGAATGCTCTTTGTTAAATTCACATTTCTTTTCACAGGGGAAAGATTTTCTTTTTCAGTGACTGTTTTCCGAAAATTATTGTTCTGTTTGAATCAACATAAAATAGTCTTTGTTCTCCATTCCACCTCATCAGTCTAATTCTGAGTTGAATTAATTCTTTTTAATCCATTACTGTCTGAAGTATACTGAGATATGATATAAAAATCTGCAGGGTTAAGTATAGGAATTCTTGTCTGGTGAAACCTTTTGATTAAGGCTGTTGCTGATGTAATGTCTCCATCAGGACTCATGTGTATGCTGTGTGCATTCGTCTTGTATAGTACCAGCAGAGTGGTTAGAGAGTGATGCACACAAGTCAACATTTTTTTATTCAGTTAACTCATTAATTAGTGTTAGCATTTTTGTTGATACTTTTTTAATTCTAGATTCTCCATAATTATCTTGTTCTCCTAGCATTTGTGATTTTCTGGTACCCTTATCATGTTTAAATGAATTCAGTGTCCTCCTTCAGAATTCTCTCTGTGGTTGAGACTAATGTGTCCTTTAATTTTCATCCTGACCATTCTGCCTGTTGCGCATATCACAAGGGGCTATACAAATGCCTTCTGTGCTTAGAGGGATCCTATTTATGTTTCTGTTGTTCGAACATCTGACATTTGAAGGCAAAAATTGTTTTTATGTTTTGTTTTCTCAGTAGGTGTGCTATCTGGTCTTTCGTTCCTTTGATATATGGTAGATAGACTTTCTTTTCATTTTCTTCTTACTCTCTTCTCACGTTTTTTTGTTGTTTTCTTTCATAAGACTTTTAACTTTTTCACTAGTGACAGCAACACATATTTAAGAAAATGAGATGAATGGTTATGAAAACCATACACATTTTAAATGAGAACCCATGAAAATTTTAATAACTTTGCATAAAAGAGTGCTAGAGACATGAAATTTAGAAGTAACAACCTATATTGTCTGACATTACTTTCATCATCACAAATAATGTTGAAAATTACCATCAGCATGTTGCATACATAACTGAGCACGAAAAAGCATGTTCGAAGAAACTGCCTGCAGCGTGATGGGTGTGATGTTGGAAATGATGTGGGATATGTTGGTTTTCAATTCATCCAGATTGCGTGGATTTCTGTTGTAGGCATTGCCTTTGATAAAACCCCACAGAAAGAGGTCTAATAGTGACAAATCTGATGAGCACTAACTACTAACTAACTAACCTGTGCTAAACGACGATTCTCAGTCAGAACAGTCGACGAGTGAACACGACACAACATTCACATTTCCTGTCTCTCTGAGCATTTTCACAAGTTATTAAATTTTCTGTGGGTTCTCATTTAAAATGATCACCCTGTACTATGCATGTATTCTTTTTATAACCTTGTTATGGCTATTGGAGATACTTAAGATAAGTACTTATTTTTCAAGTGTTTATCCTTGAATTTGTTTTCACCTATTAGATGATCTCCACAATTCTCTAGTGAAGAGCAGTCCATGTTTAAAAGATTCCAATGGGACAAATCGATGAAAATATTTCTTTTGGATGTGTCCTAAAGGTAATTCATGAGTTGACCTTAAGATCGAATTGAAAGAATTTGATACATTTGCAAAATTAAACATTGAAATAGATTTCAGTACCAGGAAAGATTAGTGTTTGGAATAAAATGTAAAGTTGTTAGTGAAAGGGTAAAGATGTAAATTAAATTGAAACTTTCCCAAATTTTTTCATTTCTTTCTGGCTATGATTGTCATTGCTGAGGGTGCTGCAGATGTGGCTTGAGGTATTAGTTACTTAACTCATGTAACTTGTACAGTGGTGAGAGTTTGCATTAAAATACATATTTGTTATGGTGGGTTTCAACTATTTTATATTCCTCAGATTGCTGCTGTATTTCCCAATTAGTAGGATATCAAGGAAGGACAGTTTTCATTTTTTCTCCTTCCCAGTGAACTGAATTTTGGGTTGATTAGAGTTTAAATAGTTTTGAGGTACCTAAATGCATTTTCTTTTTTCCATATGCCAAAATCAAAAAAGGGTCATATAAATATCAAAGTCAAAGAGATGGTTTGACATTTTATATGACATCTTTTTAAAATCATCCATGAAACCAAAAATAGAAGTTTACAAGTAATAAATGGATAATATATTAGTGTTTGAGAAAAATCATGGGCCTTAATTTTCTTTGCCGCCTCATACTTCTGAAAATATCTTCAATGAAAAGTTAAATGAAAAATTATTGTTGTTAAAATCAACCAAGAGAGCTGTAAATATATGGAATTTTATATTTCCAATTAGAATAAAGAATTTTAAAACAATTTATTGTAACTTAGTTGAATACCTTACCAGTAATTTCCTTTCAAATTGAATATTTTAGTTTGTCACTTCCTCTTTTAAAATACACATATTTGTAGCTCAAGGTTTTTAAACTCTAATTTTCTTAATTTGTGCCACTGAGTACAATTTCAGTTAGTTTCATAACTGTTTTAAAATGGAAATTAATTAATAGTATTTTTTATTGCACTAATAGTATCCACAACATTAGCTCTGGTAGAAATTTTAAATCAGTAGTTATTTTATTAATGCTTCTCAACATTTAATTCATTATTTCAGTTTATTATGTTAATAAAATAATAACCAAGCTTGAGTTATAACTGGAATCCAATATTGTGAATTGAAGATTCAGCTAAAAACCATAAAAAAAGGAATTTAGCGTAGAAGAATGAAGCACTATATACGTATATTAAGAGCCAAGCTCTTATCATCAGTAGCTGATGTCGTGACAGGATTGTGCTTTATGTCTGGAATTTAAACCATTGTCAGTTGGCAAGAATCCAATAGACAAATTAGTTCCAATAGCCATAAAAATGTTGGAAAACCAGTTGCATATTTCAGCTAAAAAGCAGCCATCCTCAGTGGTGAGTCACTGATAATAAATTCTAAAATAGAACTTAATATTTTGTTTTGTGCAGATTTTTAAATTGATCTTTGATATTTTGTTTTGTTTGATTACATTTTAAATGGTCAGTTTAAGCGTGGTAAGAAGGCAAGTGGCAATTATAAAGCCAGTTGCTCCTGGTTCCCCTTAACCTTGATCGTATGGATTTAAATTCCCTCCTGCTTACAGTTCCTACATTTTGTGTACATTTAAGTGTATGCATGGACGATAAAGGTTAATGTGCAACTCATGTTATTTACACACACCTGAGAGGTTCAGTATTTCAAATATATTGAAAAAGATTTTACCCACATGAAACAAGCTGAATTGCCCCACCTTTGATGCAGAAAGCATATACTCATAGTTTTAATGATTATGATTGTCTTTCAGTGAATAGAGAAACTTCTTGAGAAAAAATGTGTTGGTAAACATATCTTGGAATCTCAGAATTGTTTGCCTGCCAGTTATATGCTCTTTTTTTAGAAAAAATTATATTATTGATTGAACTAAGTATTGTTGGAAACTACTAGAATGAATGGTTCAAAGTGTGATTGTCATAAGTTGGAATATGGGAATAATTTTAAATCATGAGAAAAATTCTTCCATGATCGTGAACCAAAAATGGGCCTTCCACTTGCCAGGCTGATATTCTACCACTGAACTATTATGACAGACCTATTCCTCTGTTTAAGAATGTGGGTTTTGTTTGTAGGAGATATCCAGCTGTAAAGTACATGCAGGAATAGGTTAGGTATCACAATTGAAAACTACTTTCTTGTCTTATATGATAGTAAATAAACAAAAACTCCTTCACCATAAACAGGAAGAGAATACATTCAGGTTGCTGGTAAACACCGTCACAGGACCTAAATGAAAAGGAGATACATGCACACACAGAAGCATACAACTATGTCGAAAGGCACACACAGTATACTCGAACCAAAACTTAAACTAGACACCGATGTTTCAACAGCTAAGCTGTCATCTTTAGTATTGTGGGTGAAGGAAATATGGTTTATCTGGATTTTGTGTAGAGCTAATAGAAGTAATATAATATGCTGAAGAAGCTGATGCTTCATAGTATCCCACAAATAGGAGGAAAATAAAAGAATTAACTCTTAAGCTAACAAAAATAGTTTCATATAACTATCAAGATATATGTATTTCAGTAATAAAATAACCACTTTAATGTTGATGATGACGATCACTTTGTGACCACGCTATGTATCACTAGATTTCTAAATTGTCAACATTTTTAAGGGGAAATGTGTGACATTAAATTTTCCTGGGGAGGAGATGGATTCTATGGAAAAAAATTTCCATTGTATTTTTTTATTTGAAATGAAAGAATGTAAAAAAATCACAGCAGAGTATTGACCATGATTTCTGTTTTCTTCTAAAATTTGAAACTTGACAAATTAGCATCATGTATCAAGTTCATACAGGACAGAGGATGAATGTTGAAAGTACATGAAATCCTGGCTAAACAAGATGATTGGCAACCCTATTTCTAGAGTATAGTTTATCATTGCTTTAGGAACTTGACTTAAAAATTTTTACACCTGAATCACAAATGTAAATTTTTCTCCTCAGGTGTAGGGCCTCCATTGCTCATAGGCTGTTGGGGTCCCTGGCAATATTTTTTCCCCAGGAAACGAATTAGATTTTCAAATATCCTGTGAATAATAATGATTTAGCATTTTAAATATTTAGTACCATTTTTTATTTAAACATTATATTAATTATTGATACAACATAAATACATAAGTCTTTAATGAATCCCAATGACATGTGACAAATTGTTAGCAGATTCAATATTCAAACACACTTTGACTTGTGCAACTGATCTTTCTTCGATGTGGAGATAACAAGAGAACAGCTACTAATGTATTTATATTGCAATTCTCTCAAAGTTAAAATTGAGAATAGAAAATGTATGGAAAAGCTTTAAACAACAATGTATACATAATTCACTTGGTCAGAGTAGCTATTTGCTCTAGTAGGGGCAGAGGGAGGGGGGAAGGAAAAAGAATAGGAGGGGAAGGTCGTTTGCTTTAGTGCCTAGTTTCAGATTCATGGAACTTGCAACCATTACTTTTTGAACTTTTTGTTTAATGATGACATTCATGGGCACGAGATGAAGCCATTTTGACATTGTATTAGCATTCCATTAAAATTTAAATGCAACCTGATCCTTAATCTCAAACTCCTGATAACTCGGTTACTAAATAGCATTTAATAAAATCAAAATTAATTTTGATAGCTTAACATTTGGGGCTGAAATTCGGAGGAATATCTTTTAAAAATCCAACTATGAAGGCAATTCTGGAAAAACTTGACTCGGCACAAAATTCAAATGAACTATTCCTGGGATTCATTAAAAACTTACCCGGGAATTGAGAATAAAAAATATTGAGTAAAATCCCGGTTCCAAAACTCTAATTGCTCACCCCATTCAAGTGGTGCAACATCGCATTGGTGGATGCTTTGCTGGTGCATGTCTCATGCTATCTCATCAAAGGGAGAAAAACAGAAAGGATGGTAGTAAAATAGGTCAAAAGCAATAAAAGAGAATGAGTCACTATACACATTTTGTTTATAAAAATCTAAATAAATATTAAAGTAACAGCTGGTAAATCTGGAAAAAAATGAATTAAAAGTTCTGATGAAGTTGGTTTATGATTTATAACCCAATGTTAAATTAATAAGTTATAGGAAATATATTGTTTTTGCCTTGGTGACACTCGCTCTTTCGTTGTGTAACTGTCTCATAGATATTACAACACTTTGTTTTTCAATATGCATTTATGGGCTACCCCAGGTTCAGTGATAGATAAATTTTGCTTTTCTTTACTCTTAATATGCTGAATTTCTGTTCCCATAAGCTATGTAAGGGAAAATATATGATTTGTAAATTTTTCTTAAAATTTTGCTGTAAAATCTAGGAAATCTGATGTCAATGCATCTAATTGGCCATAAAATATGGTAATTCTTAAGTAAAATACTAATTAAAATGTAAGGCCTTCTTTTACCTTAGCATGGTATTAAACAATGGCTTAGCGCCAAAGCTCATATGTAACATATCATTTAAATTATACGTTACCAACTAATGTTGTATGAGTAAATTTTATGTGACCTTATCCTTAGTTTGTGGGCAATATTTTTTATGAATATGAGGGATAGCCGAAAAGTTCTCAGCATTAGTAGGAAGTGGATATGGATTGTTTATATACATTTAAGCTAGATATCCTGAGGCTATGATGATGGTCTCGGCAGTTAATTCTTAGACTACCATCAAATCTGGCCACATAAATCCTGGAGAATTCACGTTTCCATTGGTGCAGCTTTTTTTGTCTCTGGGTCAAAATGATATAAATTTCATCTTGTGTTACCAGCTGAAAGAGGAAATCATCTCTATCGACCAGAAATCTCTCTAGATACTGCAGCAACAGAGTTGCTTATAGGAGTTTTGGTCTTTGTTGAGATTTTTTGGTACCCATTGGGCAAATATTTTAAGTTCACAGCCTATTATGTGCTTCTCACTTTCATTGATATTTCTAGGACTTTTGCTATGAACCTCGTGGTTATGCAAATATTATCCATGATGATACCAAGAACAACTTTAGCATTTTCCTCTGTTGTATCTGAGATTTCAGAGTTTGTCTTCCAAGCTTTCTGAATTTCCAAATACCTGCTGCATTTCCCAAAGGATGTCTTTTGCAGCTAAAACATTCAGAAATGGTAACATGTCATAGCTCATTGCTCCAGTTTCTCTATGTCAAATGAAGGTCAGTACAATCCCACTTAATGATTAGCTGAGAATGAACCATTCAGGATCTTAATTTTGTCGCAAGATGTCTAACAATGCTCCCCTCCCATGTCCTCTTCCTACTTAGGCCAAGAACATTTCAACCACCCCTCTTACTTGAGAAACACTTGCAAAGAATTAGATAATAAATTTGCATTTATCAAATATGATACCATAGTAAAATTATGTACAGCCAGAGCCTTATAGGTTTGCTCTGAAAATATAACCAAAAATGTTTGAGAAAGTCAGCCATTTATAATTTGCCCACTTCTTACATTTTGGCAAAGGAAAATTGGAATTAACAAAAGGTAGCATGGTATGTATACAATATGATTTATTTTAGCTACTGAAGAAAAGTTTGAAAATTTTTAGCTAGCATTCATAATTTGATTCTTTAAAGTAATAAGTGAGAAAATTAAAGAATTATGTTTGTCATAAAAGGTAACAGAATGCTGTATTTATGATTATGTTAGCTTAGCTCAATTATGTATTTCTCGACACATAAGATGCACTTTTTTTCCAGAAAAATGGCCCCCAAATTCAGCCTGCGTCTTATATGCCAAAGGTAAGATTATTACTGTTCTCAGTACTGACACTAACGAGCACACTCATCCCCAAAATGGAATAATTGGCAGTCATTTGTCACAAAAATAATAAAATATACATTATTAATAATTAATAGAGAAAAATTTGTTAATATATAAAGTAATGCCTTATGCAACGTGAATTCCAAGGATGCATTTTAATTTTATGCTTAAATACATGTCCACTCACAGTGATTACAATTTCAGCACGTTTGTGATGTTTTATTTCCTAATGAGACTGTTGAATTGCCACAGAACAGGAAAATTCGTGTAGATGTCATAAATATTTTATACATATCTAGGACAAATAACATTGCATGTATTGAGATCACAATAGCTATAAAATTGAAAAGATGTTCCTATGCTATTAGTTATAAGCTTCAGATGATTCAATATATAAAAACTCTCAGAAACCGAGCAGCAGCACGTCATTTTGATCCACCTCCCACAGAAAAAATGATCCATCAATGGAGAAAATGAGGAAAAACTGAAGCTGATGGAATAAGAGAAACATAGTCTTCGTAAGGTTGGTCTTAAATGGCCACAACTAGAGGAGGAAGTTATGGCTAGTAGAACAGAGGAAGCTTGGTATTGCTCTATCATTCAAAATCATTTTATACGAGGCAAAAAGAGTTACAGAAGAAAAAGGACTAGTTAAGCATATGTATCATTATTATATATGCATTCCATTTATTATTTATCCCATTATATTAAAATGTCATCTTGAAATTAAGTTTAAGTAAGTACTATCAGTAAATGGTAACCATACGTGTGGCACACTCAGACAGCTTTAATTAATACGACTGCTGAGTTCATGTAGGGCACAGTTATACAAATCTCAAAGCAATTATACATATGTTTTAGATCATCCTTATTTATTTGACAAATTAAGCTTATCTTAAACATTATATTATAGGAGGCAATTTTCATCAGTCGGATGTAATCTGATAAATTAACACTTCTTTGGAATTATTTTTTAGATTAAAAGCTGAGACCTTTTCATGATTTCATCTGTAATCTTATCATTCCATGCTTAGATTTCAGTGGGTTCTTTTTCCTAAGAATTCCCAGCATTGTTTGTCGCACATGACGACCTAATGCAGCATACACAATTATAGGTACTATGGTTGAAACCTGCAATGAAATTTTTGTGGAATTAGCATACACTTGTTGATTTTACTTTCATTATACATACAATGCATTATATAATTGAGTTCCTACCTCACTGAAAATTGGAGACATCATCTTTAACATAACAGGCAAATTCTTCTCTCCCTTGTTGCCTAAAAGCATTGTTGAGAACACCGTTATTGCTCGTGGTAGCCATGCCAGGTACATGCCCATGACTATGTACATCACCACCTTGTATCAAAATAAAAATAACCTTAATTTATCTCTGCAAAGAAAAGTCTTGACAGAAAAAGTGATTAACGTTCATTCTTACCTTTGCGATAAAATATTGACCCAATGCATCCATGCCAAAATCGTTTGTGCCTATTGACAAAGCTTTAATCATTGTGTGAGTGCGCCATAAGCAGAAGAAGCTGCAGAAAAATGATTTGTTTAGCTTCTGAAATAACCTTTTAATTCATGCATCAAATTGCAGAATTTTATGCTTACATGACAAAAGTAGGTAGCATTACACCAATTGCCAAGTATAATAAATTGAATGATATTTGGCTGCCGTTTGTCATGAGCCAATCCAATTCACATATCGTTCTGGTACTATCACATGCATACCTAATGGTGAGTTGAAAGTGACATTAATTTAACACTGAGTCATGCTTGCACAATAAGCAAAATCATTGGTATTCTGCAGCCATGAGAGAAGACATTATCAATAAACCATTTTAAAGCTGTTTTTGGTTTTACCTGCCCCAGCGAACAAGAGGAGGGATTGCAATGAGCATTGATAGAGCCCAAAAAGAAGCAATTCCCCATGCACATCCTCTTATGGTCATCATTCTAGAATTTTCTGGAATTACAGAAATGCATAAAAATCCAGGTTTTAGAGCAAATATATTCATCTAAGTGTAAACAATATCCCAAAATGCACCAAAGAATCATTAAGGATGTGCTGCGTGGCTTGTTAGATCTAGCATATGTTACCTTCTTTCCTTTTATAATGAGGCAAATATTTATCTTCAAATCATAGACCTTGTCTGCTTAAGAGATCAAAAAAGTCCTATTTTTACTTTCTCCGTATACATAGTATGAGAAAGTATTGTTTTCATGAAAAAAATCGAACTCGAGATTTCAACGGTAATACATGTTTTAAGGTCCCCTGAACACGTTCTGGCTAGTTTCACGATGATGTCGGTCTGTATGTGATAGATTTTTGTGGGCACTCTAACTCAAAAACTATTAATCAGGTCAACGCAAAATTTTATATTTAACATTTTTATAAAAGTTAGATCATCTGATTAGTTTTTGGTAAAAATTGGTCAACCAGAAGTGGGTGTTTACTCTTGTCACTTATCCGTTATTTTGAAATATTTGCTTTGATATTTGACAAATGTAAAAATGTATTGGAATAAAAGTTGTAGAAAATTTCATTTTCTACAACCTTTGTTTGATACATTTTTTCATATAATGCATTGTTTAAGAGATATCTTATATTTTTAGCTGCCATCACCATACCACCTACCGAAGACTATTGTTAACAATTGATGCTTAGTTACATCTTAGTAACGCTCCTTTTTCTTTTTTTAATTGTCAACCAGAAGTAAATATTGACAACGATCCCAGAGCTAACAACATGTAATTTGCCATATAAATATGGAGAAAGTCATGTGTTGCCCACATCAGTTTATTTTAGTAGTTGTCAGCATTTCATAAATAAACTTATGAGTTTCTGATTTCAGATAATTTTACTGTTGAAATATATTTAACCTGGATAAAAACTGATGCAGTTTAAAGTTAATTATGCCACAAATAGCAGCAAGAAGCTGCATACTACTCTTTAAAATATCCTGACAGGCATTTTTGAGGCAGTTACGCATATTATTTGCCATGCCATCTTAGTCAAATTATTAAAATTTTGGCTCATGATATTTACTGCTTAACATTTCTTCTGTATATCAATTAAGCCTACCTTTAGTAATAACGTAAAACAACCAATAACGTTCCATGACAAGGAGCATCAAGGCTGCTAGTTGAGCAAAGCCAAACATTTGTCGAAGAAATGCAAATAATTGACAGCAAGAATTTCCAAATATCCACCTGAAAATATAAGCAGTTATTCATCAACATATATACTAATTTGAATCATTTGTAAGTTTAAGTTGCATACATTAATTAATCTTCAGAAAAAATTTTCAGTAAAACAACTGTTAATATGAATGAAAGTCACAAATTTATTTGAGAGGAACTCAAACAGAAATACCATTAATTTGTAATACATCCTACAATAAAGTAAAAAAAGTGATTTTTAAAAAATAAATGCTACTATCCTTTAAAAAATTAATTTTTTTGGATGTAGTTAGAAAAACCTATGGGTATTTTGACTCGGGATTGAATTATAGTGTCAATTTTGAATGTTTTAATTTTTTCCTGAAAATTTTTGATCCTCTTTCATGAAAGTGGCATAAAAATCATGTCATACAAACCTTCCCTGTATTAATGATGGACCTGTGAAAGGAAATCCTGCTAGAAGCAGTGTCCCCAAAGATGCAATCGAAAGATTAAGCAGCAGCAAACGATGACCTTGATCTCCCCTGTTCTCAGGGATACCAATGCCCAATAAACACCCCGCACTCAGCATACCATTAGCTGCAGATCCAAGAATTCCTGAGGCAAAAAATTACATCATTTATGTAAATTAAAATTAACATAGACTTGTATCATTATATATCGACGACTCTTACAGAGGAGGAGGAGGATATAACATATAGAAGGATACTAATGTTTAGGCACTTTCAGATGTGCTGGAGATTCGAAATTTTTTCTTAGGTAGGAGTTTGTGCAAAACCGACTAGAAAAAACGAAAATCATGAAAAAGTGCAACAATGCGGCCGCTAAAAATTCGCAATTGTTTAAACAAATTTTCAGGGTTTATGTATTTCCGCATGTGCTACAGAGTTGAAATTATTTTTATTAATAGAATTCTTAAAAAAAACGAAATAGGGATTATACAAATTTTGATATTTTAATTTGTTTGGCAGTTAAAAATTCTTAAAATTTAAGCAAATAGATAACTGTTTAGGTACTACAGGATTAGCTAGGAAGCTGAAATTTTCAAATTATTTACAGAGTAGTGAATTTGCAAAAATTTACATTTCAATTTTACCATATATGAGTTGCGGCGGCCGTTAAAAATTATTTAAATTTAAACAATTAGAAAAATATTATTTTACTTATAGAAGTGCTACAACTTTAAAATTTGGCTGAAATATGTAGCGTTAGTACCACATAATGGAGAAAGTGTAAAATGTTTAAAATTGCAACATTTGGGGATTGTTTTAATCTATTATTTTTACATGTGGGAAAAACGAAAATAGCTGCGGAGGTGAAATCTTTAGAATTAATAGAATATTGTAGTGATGAAATATCTGTCTGAAAAATGAATGTTTTTTCAAGGTGAGATGAAATGCTTGCAGTATGCAAGCACCTTCTACTAGTAATTATATATTTCAATACATTTCTTTGAAATGCAAACAATAATATTCAAACAGGATCAATACTATAGAGTAACTTCTCAGTGGTAATGGACATATAAATTTTTATTTTGTTGTACAAAAGTTGACTATTCAAACAAAAACAGTATAGGATCCCTCTGAAAACTTAAGAAGTTTATATACTAAAATACATACTATTGAACCACTTTTCATAACTAAACCCTTAAGGAGGAGAGCATGATAACATGATACCTTATTTAAATACAAAAATCATATTGACAACATACTAATGCGTAGAGTATGATTTAGGTTCTATTTCAAATTCAGTTGGATAAAAAGACTTTTTATTAGTAAATAAGTTCATCTAACAAAACTAAATCCAATTACCCATTAGTATTATTTTGAAAATATAATGGCAAAAGCTAATGAGAACATGAAACAATTTCATGCATGTAATTTATGTTGAAATAAATGAGATTGAGATTAAAAATCAGCTAAATAACAAAGAAAATTTTGTTGTGGCTGCTGTTTATCATTTTGTAATATTTCTTATGGTAAAATAACATAACTTACCAATTACTATCAACATTGCTCCTAGCCATGCTAAGTACTGCATTTCCATTGCAGTCCATGGGCATTCTGGCTGACTAGCACCAGCCAAAGTTGGGGACTCCATATCGCTTTCAATTAAAAAAATGTACATCTTAATCAGAGCTGGGAGGTTCTGGTTCCGACCTTAAAATTTCAAACTCATTCCGTTCCAGGTTTGGTTCCGAGTGATAGAAAGAAGGAACGGTTCGGTTCTGGTGAACCTCTATGACGAGAGAACAACCTTTACTTAATAGCTGGGCACATTCACAGTCATAAGGCTCTCGGTGGGCCAAATTTAAACAACCTACAGCTTCATCGGCCTTAATATGAAGATTCATTTTCCATAGAATAACGCAACAAGCAATAGAAACTTGAGAAAAAGGCAGAATTGTATTCTTTTGCGTGTTAAACACATGAAAATCCTAATATCATAGAAGTATATTCTTAGAAGTGGGCTGGATTAAAGTGAGCAATGGGCCAGATCCGGCCAACGGACTGTAGGTTGCCTACCCCTGTTCTACAAAATTTGTTGAAATAAGATTAAATTAAGTTGAGTGATCTTATTTTGAAAACAACTAATGGTTTAAAATAAAATTTAATAAACACTTCTAAAATTGTTGACTCTTCAAAAGCATGTGAAACAAACCTATGATTAAGATTTATTTTTATTTTGTTAATTGAATTCAGATATTGGATTTATATTTTTGTCTTCAAATTCACACCTAACTTTTCTCGAGTCGTCATCTTAAAAAATCATCTTGATCCATTAAACAACAAATTCAATTATTTAATAATATTCTTCTAATAGGTTTCATTCTTTGGATTATGGGTGATATTAAAATATCAAGAATCAACTTAAAAAAACCAATAATCCATTTTTAAGAGAACCATTTTGGAATGGAAATTTTGACATTTTTCCTGTTCCGACGCAATTTTTCTGTTTCAGATCCAGGAACAGGAACCATTTTGGAACTGTTCCTTGTTCTGGATTCAGAAATTTATCATCTCTGTTAGTAATACACTATATATAATTGTCAAAATAATTGGAGGGACACTCCAAAATAAAAAAATTTGATGTGACCACCACATGACTTTCTCCATACCTGTAATATTTCTAAAAATTCCAAATAGGTTAAATGATAATTAATATTTTAAGGAACTGCGAGAAAAATTTAAGACTGTACAAAGGACAGAAATTGACTTGTACCAATCTCCAACAATTAAGAAAATAAAAAGGAGTGTTACTAAGACGTAACTAAGTGTCAATTGGTAACAATAGTCGCTTGTAGGTGGTGGCAGCTAAAAAATTAGTTTCTAAAATATCTCTTAATGCATTATATGGGAAAATATTTCAAACATAGGTTGTAGAAAATTAAATTTCCTATAACATTTATTCCAATATTTTTTTACCTTAAACAAATATTAAAGCAAATATTTCAAAAAATGTGACAAGAGTAAACACCCACTTCCGGTTGACTGATCATTACCAAGAACTAATCAGTTCTTGTGACTGTCATAAAAATGTTAAATATAAAATTTTGTGTTGACCTGATTACAGTAAACTCTTGTTTATCCGGCACTTTATCTAGCGGCATTCTTGCTCTAACAGCATATTTCTATTCAGATCATTATAATTCACCCCCTTATCTAGTGGCATATTTTCGACTTTATCTGGCATCGCGTGGCAGTGTTGTATAAATATGTACCATAATTTCTATAGTATAAGTTTAAAATAAGAATAGTTACAGTGAGTTGTGCCCAAGTTATCATAATTACATTGGTTTGGACTGTACAATTATACAAAGTTAAGTTCACAAATTAGCCATAGTATTACTGCCCATGTACTCGGCATCCTGTATTGGTCTTCAGATAACTAATTTGTCTGATTGATTGATTTGGTCTTTATTTGGGGTGACTAAGAAGTCCCATCTTCCACCTAACCGCTTGGTGAGTAATGTACCTAGCTATAAATATTTATCCTCATTATATCCATGTCTAACTTTATTTTATTTTTCTATGATAGCACACATTAAAATTGTTTGTTCTAAGTTACCTCTCTTTCTAACATCATATTCGATCTTACGGCACACCTCATTCGCCATGCATGCCGGATAAACAAGAGTTTACTGTAATAGTTTTTGAGTTAGAGCACCCACAAAAAACACACACAGACATCATTGTAAAAATGGTCAAAACGTGTTCAGGAGACCTCAAAATGTGTATTTCCGTTGGAATCTCGAAATTGCTTTTTTTTTCACGAAAACAATACTTTCCCCTATACTACGTATGGAGAAGGTAAAAAACATAAGTAATGGTATGAAAACAAATGTTTAAACTAATTTTTACTGTACTTATCAAACAAAGGAAAGGAAATTTTTATTAAAAACTAAAACAAAATACTTTATGAATTCATATTTTTAAATATAGTATTCAGCAGGATGTGAAGGACATATAATAGGGAGCCAGGATCTCCCCAGGCCCTTCCCTAGTAACCTTCCTGATGCCACATCCATACGTAATGCGCGATCAGCACCCAATTCCAGATCACCTATAATTAACATATGAGTTGGGTAAATAAGTATTTTACCAAGTATCTGCTTCGGAGAAACTTGCATTGCACAAGACTTGACTATGCTTTCCCATATTGCTTCTCAAAATATTAGAAAATGGGAAATGACCATTACATTTCAAACAGAGAGTATTGCTACAGAATAAGTAGTAAATGGAAAGGCATGTCTAAAACAGTTAATGAAGTCAATTTTGTCAATGGTTTTGTGTTAATGCACTGCCCTTAAATATTACTGAAATCATCCAGATATGTATATCAGCAACTATATTAGTTCAGCATTTTGTTCTCAAGTGCTGGAAATGTTCTCAATGCAGCAAAATCCAGAAGCTTGGAAATGTTATAGAATTGCTAACACTGTGCTAAGATAAGCAGCTTATTTTTTAAAATAATGTTTTATTATTTGCGACTATGTCCGCTCTCTGTGGCTTCTCCATAATGGACTGGCCCCGAGTCAGGAACACCCAGATACATCAATATGACCACACCCGGTTACAAGTGCTGGATTGCCAAGGAAGACCAGTTGACCAGATTGGCCTCAGAAGGACGTAGCACCAAGAGACTCCATGCTCCCTATTCTTTATTGTCATAAACATATACAATTTTCTAATAATATCTATTGTATGTAAAAATTTCTCCTTTGCCTTTCCTTAAGGAGTACATAATAGGCATGTAATCCACATACATATTTATCAAGAATTTTACATCTAGCACAATATTCAAACATATTAATGCTGCAATTCTCTCAACTAACAAAATTGGCAGACCTCAGTGAAGATAATAAGCTTTAACTGTTTCTTGATGGTATAACTACTGCTAGGGAATTAGGTGTTTCATCAGTACATATCAGGAGTGGCCAAACCTACTTGCCCACAGAGCCGCATATGATTTTCAAAAGTGCAAGAGCTGCATGACACATTCTGCACTCATAAATTTATGAACAGTAAAACATAACCTGTATCTGAAGCAAATCGGATATAATGAATGTCCATTAGGCATCTCAGACACGTCTTAAGTCACATTTCGTCATTGTGTTCTGTAGAGAAAAATGTTGATATGCAACTGAATGGAAATTTAAAAGAGCTGCATACTAGGATAAAAGAGCCGCAGTTTGGCCATGTCTGGAATATACATTAATACTAACATTCTGAACTAATATCATTACAGACATTAACACTATTGAAAATAAACTTAATCCACTCATTATTGCTGGAAAACACATCTTTTATCAAAAACATTGGTAATTTTGTTAGATAACACATCCAGGATAAATATATTACAGTTATTTGCCTATCTTTATTATTGGCAAATGGCACATAGGAAATTAACCGTTGCAACTTATTTCTAGATTCACTCATAAAACTAAAAGAATTATTTATAGTATCAACCACCATCCCTAGGTAAATTAAACTTTGAATCCAAGTTGAGATTTTATTCATTTGGCCTAGGCATTAAAAACTGGTTTTATTGGAAGAGTAAATACTTCACTGTTGGCTGCTGCGGTAGCGTTCCTAATCAACCATCTTTGAGATCTCATAAAAGTGATTTTTCATACCTGTTAGGATGTTCTTCATATGAAAACATAACAGAACCACAAAAGGTTCTGTAAGTTGCCATTCAGGTAAGAAATTCAAGAACATGCAATTTAAAAAATACTTGCTTCAGATATCTCCAATAGCCACAACAAGGTTTGTGGTGGCTATTGGAGATATCTGAGGCAAGTATTTTTTAAATTGGTGGTTCTTGAATTTTTTTCAGCCATAAGATGAGCTCCATAGTTCCCTATTGAATTCATGTAAGAGTTTATATCATGGAATATTACTATGTTGAGCCGGCTGTGTAGAGTTTTATTTTGGTGCGGTCAAATACATCCTTATTGTGTAATGCAGGGTTTGGCAACCTTTTCTGCGCGGCGGGCCACATTCACAGTTGCGAATGTTTCGGAGGGCCTCATTGAAAGTCAAAAAAGCCTTGTCGGGCCAAATGAGTGAATAAATAAGAAGTCATATAGAATCTCTGCAGTCCCATATAAGCGAAAATAAAGCCTACGTAATTTAATAGTGTTAAAACTTCACAACTTGCTGAAAAAATATGAAATTGCTCGTGTGAAATTTTCCTGGTCACTTTTCCACTCCAGCTTCATGGGCTGCATGTGGTCCACGAACCATAGGTGAGATAATCATCTCACAAATTTCTCATCTGAAATGTTTTCAGTTTACATCAATACGCATTTGCGAGCAGTTGTTCCCTTAGCAAAATTGAATGACAAAAAACTAATTCATTTGAGAAATATGATCTATATTTATCTATTACTTCCTCCATACGTAGTATAGGGGAAAGTATTGATTTCATGAAAAAAATCGATTTCGAGATTTCAACGGAAATACAAATTTTGAGGTCCTCTGAACACGTTATGACCATATTCTTGATGATGATGTGTGTATGCGAGTTTTTTTGTGGGTCCTTTAACTCAAAAACTATTAATCAGGTCAACCCGAAATTTTATATTTTACATGTTTATGACAGTCGCAAGAACTGTTTAGATTTTGGTAAATATTGGTCAACCGAAAGTGGGTGTTTACTATTGTCACTTATCCGTAATTTTGAAATATTTGCTTTAATATTTGATGAATGTAAAAATATATGGGAATACAAGTTGCAGGAAATTTAATTTTCTACAACTTTTCTTTGAAACATTTTTTCATATAATGCATTGTTTAAGAGATATCTTATATATTTAGCTGCCACCACTATGCTAACTACCGAAGACTATTATTAGCAATTGATGCTTAGTTATGTCTTACTAACGCTCCTTTTTGTTGGAGCTTTGTGGCTATATCTAATATCAGAATGCTATGGCTTGAGTTAATTTCTGTTCTAAATTTTTCTCGCAGTTCCTTATTATCATTTAACCTATTTGGAATTTTTAGAAATATTACAGGTATGGAGAAAGTCAAGTGTTGACCACATCAGATTTTTTCATGATATTGAACTGTATAACTAGATGGAGTTTAATCAAAACCCATTGAGCCATTTTGATTACAATGATATTTTGTAAAATTGTCAGGAATGAATTACCCTGCGTTTTGTGCGATATGGCTCATTTCAACAAGGCTTCAATAATAGACGATAACTTACATAAAACGAGATTCTGTAAAACCGTTTAGATCCTAGAATCTCGCACAGACTACAGGCAGATGGAATCGCATAGTACAGATCTTCGGACACAGGAGCATCTTAAACCTGAATGTTCATAAAAATCTAATTACAATTATTTTTCAAGGTCGCGGAATACTCGATCCACATACTTCGCACTTAAGAAATTAACAAGTAAGGAAGTAAATGGAGGTTTATTTTTTAAATTATACACGAAAAAATCGAGAAAGCTTGCAGAACGAGATAAAATAATTAGTCGATAAGTGAAAAGACGAAAGCTCTATATGCTATCGTTTAGGAGGAATTAGCGCATCAGACGGACAAACCGAACGCATTAGCGTATTTTTTTAAAACCGCCAAAAATAGTGGGGATACCGATTCCCGGCTTTTTCGTCAGCCAGAGCAGGGATGCTCGGACCTTAAGTGTTAGAATCTACCTTTTTACCCCTTAACGTTATCTATCAGCAATAAATCATCAAAGATTAATTATGACAGAGCCTTTCCCTTAACCCGGGCCTGCCCGCGGAGTGGTTCCCACGTTTGTCGTCTGGCCAGCCCTGATCCTTATCTGAAATGTACAGATATCGAGATCTGCAGCATATAATCACAGCCCTACTCCGAAGCCAAGGGTTCAAAGATCTATCTGAAACGAGTTAGCGACGCGACCGACATCTTGTCCACCTCTGTGCTAGAGGTTACATCGCCAATGCCAGAAATTATTGTATTTTCAAAAAAATTCATAGAATTAAACAGAAAAAAGGCCTCGGGAAAAATTTTACCAAAACAGTGGGTATTACAGTTTAATGATTACCTCAGCGGAACAAATCCCCCACCGCACTTCGCCCAATGTCCGTAATTTCAACTCAGCAAAGATGAAACAAGAAGGGCGCTGGCTGCTAAAATGGATAGAAGTCTAGTTCCGACAGAAGGCGCGTTTATTTTTTGCGTGCCATTTCGTAGGACGCGCGGGGGGGGGGGCATGCGAAGCGTGACAGGGAATCTCGCGGCGTGTCGAATTCCAAAGGGGTGTCTCGGGAGGCTAAGCAAGCGAGGAAAACCAAGGAGTCGCGCTATGGGGGCATGCGCGCCAACGTTCTTCGGTAAAACTAAAAAAATGCACGTTTGCGCAAACTTTCTCATACAAGTATGCGTCTGGGTTTCACTAAATTTTTTCCTGATAGAAAAACAACAAAACCGAGGAAAATGTTTTCTGAACGTAATTGGTATTAATATATTGATAACCTCAAATATGGGAAAATAAAACACATAAACATCAAGTACTAGTATAAATGCCCATCAATATGACGGTAAGGAATATATTACTTACGGAGAACTTATATATGAATAATAACAGCCGTAATTATCGAGTAAGAGCCGATATAAAAATTGCCAAAACAGAGATTCGGGAGAATTCATTCTCATTCTAATTTTCTCCATTGATGAGACCCTTGTCAAAAATGAAGTAATAATAATAAACTAGGGTGTTGCAGTACTTTCTGAAAACATCTAGAGAGCCTTGCGTGAAGTGACCCAATGCGATAGTTCCTATGACAAAAAAATTAATACAAAGAGTGTTACCACTTTTATTGCACCTCTTAAAATAATTATATAGCTCACACCATTCATGACTTTTCGGGAGACGACTTCCAACTTAAAACCTGCAAGAGTTTGCGCTGAGTATTCAGGCGAAAGATTTGTCGAAATCGAGCTGACCGTTCTTGATTTATTTGCATTTATACTGGGAGGTGACGTCACTCGAGACAATCCGTTTTTTGTCCTCACGCGTTTTATTGCAAGCTTAGTGCAAATGCACTTGAAGTCCGAGTCTAACAATGCAAAAATCCAAGGTGAACAATGCCGGCTACCCTAGCAACCTCCTTTTTGAAATGTTGAAAAACCGGAGGAAATCGAAAATAAACTTAAAATATGAGCAAGAAGTAATTAAACAACAGAATCGGCGGTAAGAATAAGAATCTTCATTTTTTGCGTTAATGGTATAAATCTCGAGTCAGAGTCTCGGTCGTAAGATATTTTAAAATGTTCAAGAATAAAGGTCTACACATCGTACTCTAGCCGATTACGTGTTAATCAGATGCAAAAACGAAAACTATACTGGTATCGAACCCATGCCTTTCCGGGTGACGACTACCCACTTAAAACCTATAGGAGTTCGCGCAAAGATTTGTCGAAATCGAGCCGACCGCTCCCGGTTTATTTGCGTTCATGCCGGAAGGCTTCAGACGCAGGCAGGGACGCAGAGACATCGGTTATAATATAATAGATATATCGTTGGTAGCACAATAACTTTGGCTCGGATTATTAAAAGTAAATTACTCCTTTAGCCAAACAATTAGAGGGTTACAACCCTCTAATTGTTTGGCTAAAGGAGTTATTTACTTTTAATATAATAGATAAACAATAATATTTCCTCCCTCCCTCTCTCTGTCTCTATTTTCCCACCTCTCCCCTCTTTCATTCCCTCCTATCACAGTCCATAGCTTTCCCTCTTTTTCTCCGTCTCCCTCTTTATCTCTGTCCATCGTCCTTTTCTAATTGTGTACGTTTCTTACTCACTATGTATCTTTCATTCTATACTCCTTCCTTCCTATCTCCTTCTCCACATACCCTTCTCTCTTACTCTACATCTACATAGTCGTTTAAATAAGCAAAAGAATCCAAACTAAATACCAGTCTCATTAGGATTACGTAATTTCGCGAAAAATCCTACGATAATTTAAGGCAGTCTATGCACTCGTACACGTATGCGGGTTGAGACAACAATTGATTCTCGAAGTTTAACATTGACGTGGTCGGAAAGACAACATACCGCTTAAAAGCCGACATTTTCCCAAAATATGTTATTTGAATGTTTAATATGAGAGGTAGGCAGCAAAAGATGAATAGAATAAGAAACTTCATTAATTTTCCTAAAACAAAGTTTAAGTTCGAGGATCGTACGTCAATCTTTTCTAATTTTAATTTCCAAAATAATAAAAACCTGTACTTTAAAAGTCGCTTTTTAGGTGTTATATTACGGGAAATGGAAGTCGCCCCATTGAAGTCGAATCCCGGTCTTTTTTCGTTTTTTTTTGTCATTTAATTTTTATATTTGATTCAAACATTCCTGCGAAATTTCAACCTTCCATCTAATCGGGAAGTTTGTCCAAAACGCGTTAAAAAGTACCATTGATGATGCCAGCGTTACACAGAACTGGAAAACTATATGTAAGATTAAGTGATTAGCGAATTGCAGGCGCTGAAGCATTATTGCTGGGCGAAAATTGTTGAGTGACGTCAGAGGACTGGGGAGATCTGGGCGTAAAACTCGATATATTATAATGTCTCTGGACGCTTTATGGTTATTTTTGAGAATTATGACTTTCGTAGCATTGGTTATGACACCGAGCTTGATTTCTGAATGAATTGTAATCAATATAGATGGAGACATTTTTGAATAAATCGACATTATCCTTTATTGTTCTGCTATATCGTTAATCTCTTCAGAGGATCAATTCTGCAGGGTTAATTGCATAATTATATAAGTAATGTAAATAGATATCAATAATGAGGCCAGGCTCAACTCTGTGGAATTTACTCATCATGAAAAAAGAACTTAGTTACTTCCACAAGTTTATATATCTTAAACACTTGCTAATGAAGAAAATGCTTAACGACGGAAACTTGAACTTGATGGAACAATTTAGATACATCTTGGCCTTAACTGCTAAACTCACCTCAATAATGAGGTCAGGCTCAACTTGTGGAAGTAACTAAGTTCTTTTTTCATGGTAAATAGACATCGTTCGATTTCGTTTAATCGCTTAGGCATTAGAGCCGCGCATAGACAGACGGCATGACGAAAACGACTTTTTTGGTCTCGTGGACATATGAAACGTCAAAATCTTTAAGTCGATATTTTTCGCGATTACAACATTTTCTCTGCATACTACGTATATGAGAAAGTAAAAAATTGTTACGCATTAAAAATTTTCTTTTCGTTTACATTATTAACGTGGAAGCATACAGAAGCGCGTGGAGTGGATGTCGCTACATACTCCAACGATTATCTTCATTTATAAACGGATTTTTTTTCTAAGGAAAAAAAAAGTTCCAGGACGCAAAAAAAACTTATACTCATTATAGAGAAGACAAAAAAATATGTGAGCGAATTTAGCCCATTGAAACGCAAATGGATTTGTTTTGCAATTTATTGGATTTTATAATATATTAATAAGATTTTATGATATAAATGTGTTTACAGTAAAATGATAATAAATAAAAACTCTACCGTTTGCTTTTGTTTTATAAAAATTACCGGAACGACCTTCCGCTGCGTTTCAAACAATAAAATCAGCTGTTTTAATTAAAGCAAAAATTAATTACATGAGGCGTTTAATACTGGACCATATATTGTCCAGAAAGTACATAAAGATATTGAAAATAACAGACTCCAACTAAAATCTGCTGTAACCCTCTGAAAAAAATTTTTGCAACCTCTAGAAAATTATCCATTTCATTCATTTATTCACTAATTTTTTCGTTAAAAAATTATTTTATTATTATGGTGACTTCCGTACGAGAGGTTTCGAGGTTCAGAAAGCTCGACATAACAGAAAATCTACTGGGGTAGATGATTGCTTTTCATATTAATGCACGTTGAATATAGAGCCTAATTCTCACAGTCATCATCATCATGAGGTGTTCTGCCTCTAGGCAGGTCCCTGGCACCAGCGTTGTCTCCACTCATTTCTGTTCCTTGCCATTTCTTTCATTTCCTGATACCCTCCCCTTTCTTTCAGATCGTCAAACATTTTTATTCTTCTACGTCCCCTTTTCCTTTCCCCTTCTACTGATCCTTCCAACACCATCAATAGTAAACCTTCTCCTCTCAAGATATGCCCTAACCAGTTACTTTTCCTCCTCTGAATTGTTTCAAGTAATCTTCTCTTCTCATTCACCCTTGTTAGTATTGCTTCATTCCTTATCCTATCCGTCCACTTAACCTTCTCCATCCGCCTCCACACCCACATTTCAAATGCCTCTAGTCTTTCTTTCTCTCTTTTCTTTAGCGTCCATGTTTCACACCCATAAAGCAATACACTCCAAACATAGCACTTCACAAGACGTTTCTTCAGATTTAAATCCATTTTACCACATAGTACCCGTTTTTTCTTATTAAATGTTTCTTTTGCCATTGCTATTCTTGTTCTTATTTCTTTTTCACTTCTCCAGTCTTCAGTTAGCATGCTTCCCAAATATCTATACTGTTTTACTTGCTCTACTCTTCCATCCTTTATTGACACATTCATAATCTCTCTATCCCCTATTCTCATCACCTTTGTTTTCTTTATGTTCATTTTCATTCCATATTCCATCATCCTGTCTTCTAGCTTTGTAACCATTTCCTGAATATGCCTCGTTTCATCTGCCAAAATTACCATGTCATCAGCAAACCTTATACAATTTATTATTCTACCCCCAATACTAATTCCTTTATCATTCCCTATTCCATTGTCAATCATTTCTTCAGCATATATATTGAACAGGGTTGGCGATAAGCAGCAACCTTGCCTTACTCCTCTTCCTAAATCATACCATTCGGTCTGTGCATCTTTTATCCTCATAGCTGCTTTCTGTTTCATATACAGCTCTTTAATTAACCTTCTATCTTTCCAGTCTACTTTTTTTGCTTTTAGTATTTCCATCAGTTTTTCCCAGTTCACTCGGTCGAATGCCTTCTCCATATCTATGAAGCACAGACTAATTCCTTTACCCCTTTCTATATATCTCTCTCCACTCATTCTTATCAATCCTATTGCATCTCTTGTACCTCTACTCTTTCTAAATCCAAACTGTTCCTCTGCAACATTTTCTTCCATTTTGCTAATTAGTCTCCTGTTCATAACCCTAAGTAGAACCTTTGCTGCATGTGTAATTAAACTGATTGTTCTGTGTTCACTGCATTTTCTTGTTCCTTGCTTTTTCGGAATTGGAATCATAATTGTTTTGACGAAATCCTCTGGCCACATCCCCTTGTCATAGATTGCATTACACAACTTCACTATTTCTTCCAGTCCTTCCTCATTAAGACACTTAAATAATTCTATCGGTATCTCATCTACCCCCATTGCCTTCCCATTCTTCATATCCTTTATTGCTTGTAGCACCTCTATTTTCAATATCGAAACCCCTGTTTCGTCATTATTTATTTCATCCTGCTCTTCAATACGGAGATCCTTTGGTTTTTCATTTGATTTGTACAACTCCTCCATGTATTCTCTCCATCTATTAAGGACCTCCTCTTCCTTATATAGAACTTTATCTTCTTTACTTGCAATCTCTTTCACACATGCACTTGTTCTCCGTCTATCCCACGTTACATTTTTTACTTTCTTATACATCAAGTCATACATTCCTTTTCTCTCTAGATCTTCTATATCTGAGCATTCCTCCTCTAGCCATTTCTCCCTTGCTTTTTGGGTTTCTCTTCTTAGTTCATTATTCAGTTTCCTGTATTTCCTTTTTCCATCTTCATCAGTCCTGCTTTTGTATTGCCTTCTTTCTTCCATCTTTTCTATCATTTCCTTTGTCACCCATGGCTTTTTTATTCTTTTTCCTTTGAAAAACCCAATAGCCTGTTCTGCTGTTTTCCTTATAGCCTTCTTTATCCTATTCCATGCTTCATCCACATTTTCCTCCGACACGTTTTCTCTTTTGATTGCCTGAGCTAATTTTTCTCCTATTCTTTCTTTTCCTACTGTGGCTATATTCTCTAAATCCCATTTCCTAACTATCTTAGCCTTCTTAACCTTCTTCAAGGCTAGTTTTATTTCGGCCATGAGGAGCACATGATCACTGTCAATGTCTGCTCCTGGAAGTCCATATGCCTTTTTTACTCCATTTCTATATCTTTCTTCCACTAGAATATAATCTATTTGATATCTGGCTCCATCTCCTGGTGATTTCCACGTGTATAGCCTTCTCTTATGATTTTCAAACCAAGTATTTGATATAAACATCCTCTTCTCTTTACAGAACTCAACAAGTCTTTCACCTCTTTCATTTCTTTTCCCTAGTCCAAATTTTCCTACTACTTGGTCTTCTCTTCCCTCTCCTACCACAGCGTTCCAATCGCCCATCACTATCTTGCAACAGTTTTTACCTTCCTCCTCCATAATATTTTCTATCTTCTCGTATATTTCTTCAACAGCCTCATCTTCATGTTGGCTGGTCGGCATATAAACTTGTATCAACAGTAGATCTTTCGGGTGCATTCCTATTCTAAGACCAATTGCTCTATCATTTACAAATATCACCCTCTGTACACAATTTGCTATTTCCTTATTCAAAATTACCCCTACTCCATTCGTTCCTCTAGTACCTCCTGAATAGTACATTGTGATGTCATCACTTTTTATTTCCCCTCTTCCTTCCCATCTCATTTCACTTAAGCCAATCATATCCATTCTATTTATTTTCATCTCTTTCTTTAAATTTTCCAACTTCCCTGCTCGTAGGAGTGTTCTAACATTCCACGTGCCAATTCTCAACTTCTTTCCAGCATCCTTCCTTCCTTGTGTTAAACGGAACCTCTCGTGTTGTCCCCCCCGGAGATCCGAGCGGGGGACCATTTTGCCTCCGGAATATTTAACAAGAGAAGACTCCGTCATGATGCCTCTACATGGGATATATTGTGGCGGTGGTTTCCCATTGCCTTCCGCCTATATATTCAGCCGCCCCTAACATGGGGAACAGACGCTGTTTGCAGCCGCCCCTAATATGGAGAACAGACGCTGCTGCCTGTTGGTCCGCGGGAGGTATTTTATTTCCCTCCTACCCTACATATCTGTAGAGCATTCCCCTATCCGCCACCCGGGGACACGCCCTCTAGAGGTTACAGGCTCCTCCGAGGGAATTCTCACAGTGTCAGCCTATTATTTACCCTGTTTAGTTTATCACAATCTTTGACAAAATCCTTCGGCGACCGTTGGGGACAATAGATAGCACGTTCGAAATATTGTTTTTAATACTCTACCGCATCTTTCAGGTCCTTGAAAAATATATCAAAACTCTTATAAAACAGTGAATAAGAACTGTTATTAATCTTAATTTTTTTTGACGCGCACGCTTTGCGGTGGGTCCCGGCTCTGTAGTTGGTGCTAACTCTTCAGATAGTTTATATTAAAAACTTTGATTACTGGAAGTCAATGGCGATGAATATTGATTAAGAAATGTCTGCTGCGTTGTACCTGTTATTTCTAATTCCCAACAATTTAGTTTCTCTAACATCATCAGCTCCTTTTTCGGCTTTTAATTGATGAGGAATCGGGATCACATTAAAATATATAATTTACTAAACCATAATGTTTCTTAAATTGTTGATTATGATAAATTACGGCGTAATTTAAATCAAAGTACGTATGTTTTTTACACATTTAAATACCTACATTTCCTTTATTTGTAATAAATTTTATGCTTTAAATTTTGCGACTATTTACTTTAATCACATCACCTTTTCTATCCTAACTATACGGGAATATCAAGGATTTATGATAAATTACAATTAGTTACATCAAATTTTTCATTAAATTTTCGTCAAGTTGGAGAAAAAAAATAGCTTCAGTTGGAATATACGTAACCTCCACGCAGTTCCATATCTCGCTACTTCATGGCGCGAGGGAGCTGCGTTGGGGCGCCCGTGTAGTACCCAAGTACACTAAAGGGGTGCCGGTGGTGTAGTGGTTAGGACGCTGGCTGCTACTCGCCCGATGCTTGAAAAAGTCATCGGGTACGAATCCTGCGCGAGTAGGATTTTTCTCAAGGTCACCCGGCCCCCTGTTTGCGTAGTTTGAGGAGACCGCGCAAATTCAGCTGTTCCGTCCTTCGGAAGGGACGTTAAGCTGTTGGCCCCCCTGGTGTTCTTCGTAAGAGCAGGCAAATGCCGGCACCGGGTTTCCCTCCTCTCTCCCCGGTTATTCATTGCACTACCTCTGAGATACCCATTTGTGCTGTAAGAGAGGCGAATTGACTGGGCATACATACATACAAAGTACACTAAAAGCTTTGTTATCCGGCACGGACGGGAATTTGAGGGTGCCGGATAATAAAAATTTCCGGTCATCTGAACTGCCTATATACCTAGGATTCACCAACTGAAAACAAGAGTAAAGCTAAAATTTTGGATATGTTACTAATGCAAACCATATTGAAACCAACATATACACTGTATTGAGTATGTATAGGACGAGCAGAACAAGTAAAATGTAATCATATTTTATTAAAAAGATACTGTAATTAACTCTTTTGCTCCCAAGGTGCCGATCTGTCAGCGTTGCCTGAAAACACTATTTATTTGACCAAAGTGTAACAGATGCCAGCACAAGTACATACATAATCTCCTGTTTTTAAAGATGTAGTTAATTGTTTCAATAATAAATGTCACTTTATGTCGATCCTTTATTATTTATTTTCTTATGTTGCAAGAAAAGCTCCGAAAACTTCCGGTTTGGAAATATATATGCCGGTTATTAAAGTTTTCCGTATATGTAGGTGTCGTGTAGCAAGGCTTTTAATGTACCATTAAAACTCTTACAAAATATTCCACTATCACTGCTATTAACCTTGATCCTCTGCCTTGAGTAGTATTTTTCGTTTACGATCATTAACTACGATGACTACTGGATTTTGCGCAAGGCCGTAATTGACACCAAAGTAATAAATAAAGTAATATTCTAAATCGGATAGATTTCAGAATTACATATCAGAAGAAGTAGGAATCTATGGATAATCACAGCTATTAAAACTAGTATCTTCTTCCATTCCTTTAAAAATCATAACTAAATATAATTAACTTAATCGATGTTGGTGATAACTCATAGGATATGTTGAAACAGCAAAAGTTCGACAACTGGAACGCAATAGTGACGCACATAAACATTTAAAAAGTCTGCTGGGTATTACCTTTTATTACTAATATTCAAAACTCTATAGTTACTTAATATTCCGTTACTTTCTCAGCTTTTGGTTGATGAGGAATAGGGATAAAAGTATCATTTATTTTTTCCTACGCATCTGCATCATAATATTTATTTATTTATTTCTCATATTACGGGCAGAGCCCATTGATACATATAATGACAGAAGATTCCTTTACATAAAATCAACTCATTAAAATAGTTATCAAAAAAGAAAAAATCATCATTTTTGTAAATTTAATCTAAGTTAGAACATGCTTAAGTTTGTTTTTTAATGCCTCTCTAGAGCAATTGAAAAAGTCAATATTAGGTGGTAGGCTGTTTGCTAGTCTGAACATTCTGGCAAGTGGAGAGAAATATGTGTAATTTTTACTTAAAAAATCAGTAGCAAACAAAGGTTTGACTCTGGAATTGAAAGAAGGGGATGTGAAAATTAACGTTACTCAAAAGGTCTGAACAATCAATTGAAGAGTTAACTAAACTGAATAGGAAAACCAAATCATTGTGCTGGCATCTGGATAAAAGAGTATTAAGATTTAATTGGTTTAGAATTGTTTTGTAAGGGATAATTCTAGAAGTAAAGTCCATTTTGTACCCAATATATTTTAGGAATTTATTTTGGATAGTAGCAATTCTCTCTATGTAGCTAACCTGATAAGGAGACCATATACAGGACGCATACTCCAGCTGTGATTGAACAACACAACAGTAGAGTATTTTCATGATGTTAACATTAGAAAAATCCTTAGAGAACCTAAACGAAAAACCAAGATTCTTGAGTGCTTTCTTCACTGTAAAATCAATGTGATCATCGAATGATAACCTATTGTTAAATACTACGCCAAGGTCACAGACATTATTATTCTTGTTTAGTAGAATATCATTAATGGCATATTGAAATTTTATGGATTCAGCAGTTCTATGAAATGTAACAGACATACACTTATCAAGATTCAATGATAGATCATTAGCATTGCACCAACTGTAGAGACTAATTAAGGCAGATTGTAATGTGTCACATTCCACTAAGGAGGAGATTTGCAGAAATATTTTCAGATCATCAGCAAAGAGCAGAAATTGAACTGGCCCCAGGACTAAAGGAAGATCATTAATAAAAAGATTAAACAATATAGGTCCTAAATGAGACCCTTGTGGAACACCTGAGGTGACATGGTATTCATAAGACAGTGAGGATTTTATTTTTACCTTCTGAGTACGATTAGTTAAATAACTTTTGAACCAGTTAAGGATGCTACCCTTGAAACCATAACAATCAAGCTTTGCAATGAGAAGAGATATATTAACCGATTAGGGACGGAGCACCACCACAGTGGTGTTAGGGTACCGTCCTCTTCTGCCCTCTTGTGTGGGGCGTGTTTATTACCTGTAGTTCCTTCTTTTTGCTAGCAGCTTACGGACAGTTTTATGTTTCATCCTGTGAAGTTGCACGTGTTTTTCTTAAGCGGTTACAATTTTACGTGTTTTTAAACTTAGCCCTTTTTTAATTTGACAATGGCGACCAAGAGAAAACGGTGTGACGATCACAAACTGAATTTATTGTTTTCTATACCAGATGATGGAGTAAAAAGTGATATATCCTCTATCGATAGTGATATTCAAGAGGAAGAAATTCCTGAACCATGTAAATATATTTCACCTATAACTTTAGACAATGAATCCGATGGTGAAATTGAAGAGACAGTTGAAGCAGATTGACTTGGTCCAGAAGAGGTTTGATAAATTTAGGCACTAGTTTCTCATAGTTTACACCTGGTCCTAATACTTACTTACCAGAAAATTCTTTACATTTAGATTATTTTATGTTATTTTTTACGGGCGATATGTTGGACCATTGCGTCAAGCAGACTAATTTGTATGCCTCGCAAAAAATGTCAACTGCGGGCAGAGGTGGAAATATTTGGGAAGATCTTACATTAGATGAGTTGAAAGCTTGGTTAGGTGTTATTTTTACAATGGGATTTCATGATCTTCCAAGTCTGAAAGACTATTGGTCCACAGATCGGGCATTGAATGTACCAGGTGTATCAGAAATCATGGCAAGGGATCGATTTTTGTCAATTCTGCGGAATTTTCTCGTAAATGATAATTCACGGCAGCCTCTACAAGATAGCTTAGATTTTGATAAACTCTACAAAATTAGACCTATTCTGGATAGTTTAAATAGCAATTATAAAAAATATTATAACTTTTCTGAGTATCAGGCAATAGATGAAGCGATGGTGAAATTTACTGGTCGCTCTTCAATGAAACAGTATATGCAAATGAAACCCATCAAAAGGGGATTCAAGTGGTAGGGAAGAGCAGATGGAACATCGGGATTTGTTTTTCATTTAGAATTATATACAGGGAAAGGGACAATTCAAAAGAATAATTTGGGTTTGGGTGGAAATGTCGTGATGCAACTTGCAGAGCCTCTCTTTGGGTCAGGCTGCACCCTTATTTGCGATAGATTTTTTTCGTCACCAGATCTATTTATGGAACTCTCCAAAAAAAGTTTGAGAGCCATAGGAACTGGAAACACCAACCATGTCAATTATCCCAAAGAATTGGTAGCAAACACAAAGGACTGGAAGCAAAGTAACCAAGGGGACTGTGAGTGGCTCTCCTCCGCCCCACTCGTTTCCTTAGGCTGGTGAGACAAAAGGTCTATATTCTTTTTGTCATCAGGTTACGATTCACCCACATAACCAATGCAGTCTGTGAAAAGGAAGGAGAAGGATGGGTCGAAGGTGGAAGTGTGCTGTCCTGAGATTGTGAGGTTATACAATCAATTCATGGGAGGATTAGATCGAAACGATCAATTATGTAGCTACTACAGTTTGCACATTCCTTCAAAAAAGTGGTGGCATAGACTGATGTTTGATTTAATAAATAGAACGATAGTAAATTCTTATATCTACTACAAACAAGCTACCAATAAGCCAACTTTTTCCCTTAAAAAGTTCTATTTGAATATAGTCGGAGACCTCATTGGAGGCTACAGTAGCAGAAAGGCGCGTGGACGTAGAGCTACAGTTCCTCCTTCACATAATTTTGGAGAGTGCCACTATCCAGATCAAGTGAAAAGAAATGATATGAATAAACTTTTGCATAAAGAATGTGTGGTATGCCGGGAAAAAGGAATTAGGAAGAGGACAATTTTTGTATGTTCTGTTTGTGAAAAAGGGCTGTGCATTGACACTTGCTTCAGAGATTTCCATCAGAATCTCCAATAATTAAGTAATAAAAAGCCTTGGTAAGTACTTGAATAGTTAATATAGACTTTTAGTATGGGCCAGTGAAAGTTTCAAGAAGATTAGAGTTAACATTCTTTTTCTATCGTACTTTTCCCAAAAAGGTAACAAATTGGCTATTTTCTGGAATTTAATTCCATCCCTAATGGGTTAACACAGTCGAAGGCCTTAGAAAAATCTGTATAGATAACATCCACCTGGGAGTGATATTCAAGAGCTTGTATGGTATACTGTTGGAAGGTTAGGAGGTTGGTGGTAGTGGACCTACCTTTACAGAACCCATGCTGTTCAGGGACTATAACATTTCTAAGTAGGGATGTTATACTGTCCAAGACAAGACTTTCCAACACCTTTGCTATAGAGTAATAGGTCTATAATTTTCTGCTTTGGATTTATCACCAGATTTATGAATGGGTACTATATAGCTAAGTTTAAAAATATGTATCTGGAAATTCACCTTTTGTTAGTGAGAGATTAAACAATACCTGTATGGGATATGCTAAAGCACACTTACACTGCTTGAGTACAAGAGGAGGAATACCATCAGATCCAGGTCCCTTATAGAGATCAACAGAATCAAGCTTTTTTAAATACTTCTCCTATGGAGAAACTAATGGAACTTACCAAAATATGTGAATCTAAACTGATATGTGATGAGTTAAAAGACTGAGGATAAGCAGGATAAACATTTTGAAAGTAGGTGGCAAATAAATTAACTATCTCTGTGTTATCATTACCAAGCATGTTTTGATACTTCAGTACTTGAGGAAATGAATTAGGCTTTCTCATGGCATTTACGTAATTAAATAAGTGTTTAATGTTAAAGGGTATGGAGCTCTGTACGTTTGAAATACATTGTTGGTAACAGGTTTTACTCAAGTTCTTACACTTCCTACTAAGTTCAGAGAAGGCTTCATAGTCCTCTGGAGAGTTAGAGATTTTATATATTTTATGCAGGTGCTGTTTAGCTTTGATCATATGTTTTAACTCAGGTGAAAACAATTTTGGAAATGATGAACTATAAATTGCTTTTCTGGGAGTATGACTGAATTATAAAACTCAACATAGAGACAAAGGTGAAAAAGGCATCATGTACATTATTATTTGAGAGAGTGGAATCCCATGGAATATTTAAGAGGTTAAAAAAGGAAATGGAGACTACGGTGTACAGATTGGAATTAAAATTTAAAAGTCCTTAACCGTAAATTTACCCAGAGGGCACTCACACGTCAATAAGAAATAAGGAAAATTAAAATTATACTTACAAGTTTGCAGGACGATGATGGCCTACAGGGACCTGTTGTCAAAAACTAGCCTAAAAAAGGAAAAGAAAACACACACGCACAAGCACTCTGGAAATCTCTAGATACGTATTTCGGGAGCTATGCTCCCATCTTCAGTAGCTGAAGTCGTATGAATTGTTTGTGTTTGGTCTTGCGTATTTATGTGTTCCGGGTAAAAGTGAAAGGAGGGCAGAGGGGTGGGGGAATTCTTAACGGTTAGCGAGTAGAGGGGTGAGTAAGGGATAGGTCCGCAGTCGTTATTCATGACCGTCTCTTTGAATTTGTTTATGAAAATACTCTCGTAAGCGTCTAGTTTCCAGTCGGTTTGTGTTGATTTTAAGAGAGACATGTTTTTGATTTTAATCGGGTGATTGTTTTCCTGTATGTGTATTGCGACGCTAGACCTGTTAAATCTATTGTGTTTGAAGTGTGCAAGGTGTTCTTTGAACCTGGTTTCTAGCTTCCGTTTAGTTTGCCCTATGTAGACTTTCTCGCAGTCTGTGCAAGCGATTTTGTATATGCCGGATCTTTGTAGAGTCGGGATCGTGTCTTTTGGATTGTGTAGTAAGTTGGAGAGTTTGTTTTCATTCACAGGTACTGCTTTAAGGTTCTGTTTTGAGAAGATGTTTGATAAACCGTTTGTGATGCCTGGGACGAAGGGGATTTTTACGTATTTTGGTTTTTTGGGGGGCGTGCTTGTGAGAGTAATCTGTTTTTTCAAAGAAAGACTGCGCTTGTGTTTGTGTAAAATATTCTCTATCATCTGAGGGTCGTAACCATTGATTTTAGCGCATTTTTTGATATATTTTAATTCTGTGAGGAAATAAACTTTAGAAAGAGGAACCTGTAAGAGTCTATGTACCATTGAGTGGAATGGTGCTAATTTATGTGAAATATGGTGGTTGGAATCAGAGGGAATGTACGTGTCTGTGTGTGTGGGTTTGCGGTAAATCCCGAACTTGATTTGGTTGTTTTCTCTTTTTACGAGAAGGTCAAGAAATGGCAATGTATTTTGTTTTTCAACTTCAGGTGTAAATTTAATGGAAGGATATTGATCGTTTAGTTGCTGTAGAAAATCAGTTATGTTATTATTGGAGGTATCGAAAATCGCGAAAATATCGTCAACGTATCTTAGCCATAAGCGTGGGAAGTATTTGAAAGTGTTTTTGCATTGTTTCTCGAAGTTAACCATGAATAGGTTGGCTAAGAAAGGTGAAAGGGAGTTTCCCATTGTTGTACCGTAATTTTGTTGGTAGAACTTGTTGTTAACTTGAAAGAAATTTTGGTTCATGCATAAGCGTGTTAGTCGTACTAATTCATCTACTGTTTTTAATGGTAAGTTTTGATCGGTGAGCCATTCTTCGAGGAATTGTAATGTTTCATTGATGGGAACGCTAGGAAAGAGAGAAGAAACATCAAAAGAAACTAAAATTTCACTGTCCTGTAGTATTATGTCTTTAACTTCATTAATAAAATGAGGACTGTTTTTTATATTTGAATCATGTTTGATAGGAAATTGTTTAAATTGGTCATTAAGCCAACGTGAAATTTTATATGTCGGGCTGTTGATAGACGAAACAATGGGTCTGAGGGGAATGCCGTCTTTGTGGATTTTGGGTAAGCAATACATCCTAGGAACCCTGGGGTTTGAGGTGTGAAGTTGGAGGCTGAGTTGTTTCGTGATGAGTGTGGTGCATGTTTTAACAATTTTGGAGGTTTCTGATATCATTTTATTGATTGGATTTTTTAGTATGTTTGTGTACGGCCCTTCATTTAGCATTTGCTCAACTTTGTCAAAGTATTGGTCTTTTTGCATAATGACTACAGTGTTCCCTTTGTCTGCCTTTAGATAAAAACAATTTTTATTATTAAGAGACTTGATGGTGTTGTGTTCGGAATGTTTATGTTTTTTATTCGTTTTTTTGGCAATGTTTTCTGTTATCTGTGATAATGCGGTGGATCTGATGATATTCTTGCAGTTATTTGATAGGGTTTTAATAGAAGATTCAATGTCGCTAAAATCAATGGTTACGACCCTCAGATGATAGAGAATATTTTACACAAACACAAGCGCAGTCTTTCTTTGAAAAAACAGATTACTCTCACAAGCACGCCCCCCAAAAAACCAAAATACGTAAAAATCCCCTTTCGTCCCAGGCATCACAAACGGTTTATCAAACATCTTCTCAAAACAGAACCTTAAAGCAGTACCTGTGAATGAAAACAAACTCTCCAACTTACTACACAATCCAAAAGACACGATCCCGACTCTACAAAGATCCGGCATATACAAAATCGCTTGCACAGACTGCGAGAAAGTCTACATAGGGCAAACTAAACGGAAGCTAGAAACCAGGTTCAAAGAACACCTTGCACACTTCAAACACAATAGATTTAACAGGTCTAGCGTCGCAATACACATACAGGAAAACAATCACCCGATTAAAATCAAAAACATGTCTCTCTTAAAATCAACACAAACCGACTGGAAACTAGACGCTTACGAGAGTATTTTCATAAACAAATTCAAAGAGACGGTCATGAATAACGACCGCGGACCTATCCCTTACTCACCCCTCTACTCGCTAACCGTTAAGAATTCCCCCACCCCTCTGCCCTCCTTTCACTTTTACCCGGAACACATAAATACGCAAGACCAAACACAAACAATTCATACGACTTCAGCTACTGAAGATGGGAGCATAGCTCCCGAAATACGTATCTAGAGATTTCCAGAGTGCTTGTGCGTGTGTGTTTTCTTTTCCTTTTTTAGGCTAGTTTTTGACAACAGGTCCCTGTAGGCCATCATCGTCCTGCAAACTTGTAAGTATAATTTTAATTTTCCTTATTTCTTATTGACGTGTGAGTGCCCTCTGGGTAAATTTACGGTTAAGGAGTTTTAAATTTTAATTCCAATATTTAAGAGATCAGTCTGTATTCCTGTCATATTGCAGTTTTTAATATCCAGGACTTCCTCAAAAGTTTTGAGGGTATCCATATTTGCAGTAATCTGGAAACTACCCATAAGAGGAGGATGGAACTTATCTGGTGGAAGAAGGGCATCAGTATTCTCAAATGAGACATGTGTAATGTTAGAAAAACATAAATCCAGAACTTTATTATTAGAATTATGAGTAAAATTATATTGACTAAGGTTCAGGAAGTTAAAGCTATCAATAATAATGTGTGAAGCAGATGAAGCATGGGTGATGGAAGATGAGTCTACAGAAGACTAAGTGGTGTCAGATAAATTATAATCACCCATCATGAGAATTCGTGAATTATTATATAATTGTACCATACGTTCAACCTCTTCGCTGTGCTTTTGGTAAAGTAATGGATTGCACTTTGGTGGTAAGTAGACACAGCCAATGATTAACTTTACATCACAAAGACATGCTCAATATTATTATTTAAGACACTGAGTTGGTAGGAAGAGAGTCTGTTAGAAACACCCACAAACACACCACCACCTCTTGATTTCTGGCTAGTCTCTTTATTATGGTCACACCTATAAACACTGAAATTGGTAAGACCTAATTCAGAGTCCACAATATCACTAGTCAACCAGGTTTCACTTAACAAAATAAAATCACATACCAAACTCGTGGCAGCAATTCTTAACTCTCGTAATTTGGACCGTAATCCTCGCACATTTTGATAAAATAATACCTAGTTATAAAAAGACCTAGCTAGCTTTTGAGTACGAAGAGGCGTAATGTAAGGCTTACCATTTCTGAATTTAATAGTTATGTTATCCTCACCATTTCTTTTCCTAAGTTCCAGTATGTCCAGTAAATAATTATTATGATAAAATACAATATACTTTAATTTATCCGTTCCGTTTTACGTCTTTTAATCGCCTATATTTCCCATACTTTGTAATAATTACATTTTACACATTAAAATTCGTTGAATCGCTTTCTGTCCTGTCTGCCACAGCGCCTTTTCCATATAACTATACGAGTGCAGTCGGACCAAGGAATAATATTTTGTACGTCTTTCAATATCCGTAAGGTTGGAAAAAGACATTAGATGCTTTTTTTTTCTCTCGATATCGTATTTGATCTCGTATTGGCTCGTATGCAACTTGCATCTTCAAGGTCACTCGATCATATAGTAATGGCGGCATGTAGGATTAGTATTTACTTGAACTTTTTTTTCTGCGAACGTTTACGTTGGCGCCTCTCGTATCTTTGGTATCGGAGCTTAAAGAACATTAGGAAATACGAGAACCTTACGGCGTCTCTCGGCCGTGAAAGCCTACATTTAGTGTCCCCATATGGGGACGCCCAGCCGTTTAAGGTTAATGTTTCACTTATATATTTTATTTGAATATGTAATTGATATATAATATAATTTTTTGAACTTTGTAATAGTTTAAAGATTATATATTATTTGTCGTAACAGAAAATGACATTACCACTTTCAGTTGGTATGAGAAAACCATGTGGTATTATGCTAAATTTGTTCCGTTGTTTTCAATATATACCACACCTTACTAGGACTATGACTTTTGAAAGCTACATTTGATGTACCTCCAGGCAACCAAAGCTGCTTTCTCTTTAACAAGTACCGGTGTAAGGTTTCTTTTATCACTCGGTTGGAGGAGCTGCATGGTTAAAGTCCACATTTCTTAAAGGTTTTTCAGTAGCTGTTCAGTCATTGTGCCTAATAGCTACCAGAAAGTAGAATGGCGATTCACTCGACCTCGATCCTGGCTAATATGCATTTCTCAGATATAGATACTAAAATCACTCATTTTCAATCTGAAAGCAAGCAGAATATCATTTATGTTAAACGTTTACTGTGGATGAAAAGACGTATGATAAATGTTTGGTTCATTGTGAATTTTTGTTCATACCTTACCCTTTTTTACGCGATTGTTTTATGACTTGTATCTGCAAAAATGAAGATTGATCAGAAGTTTAATATAAATAATTCTACTAAAGGTTAATGTGTTAATTGGTATTTATTTGAATTTCTTATTGTCTTATGGATAGCATTTTACGTGTTCTGCATATTTTATGATGTTATCCCCAATTATTACTAAAGTGGAATTGTGTGGGTTGTTAAGTTTTAATTGTTCATAATTTGGAAACTTTCGCAATGAGTTTAACTTGAAAATTGTCGGTGATGTACTAGTAAAGCTATTTTTAATGAAATGTGTGTAAGATTGTGGTTACATGGTGTAAAGTTAACAAAATTGATGTTGGAAACAACTGGGATTCGTTCCATGTTTTCCGGGTTTCTACCGCGTGTTGAATCTTTTAATGACGACTTTTGCAACCATTCCAGACCTGAATCGCAGCCTGGAATGGTTGCGAAACTCATCATTAAAAGATTCAATACGCGCTAGAAGCCCGAATAAACATGGAACGAGTACGGAAACACCACGGAAGCCTTCACAACAAGTCTTGGATTAATTTTTTTACAGTTAAAATGTTCTTAACAGCAGGTAATGCAGCCAAAATGTGATAAACTTTCATTTTCAGCAAAAGTATCTGAAAAGTTTCTTTGATTTGAAGCACTTATTTTTAATTTATCATTTTTACATTATTGTATCTCATTTAAAAGTGTATTTGTGGATACAATTTTCTCAAGAACTGTTTATCTCAGCATAACTATGTATTTAATTATTGTCTTATTCTTCCAATTTATTATAATTGACTATGGTGTATTTACTGTTCACTCTAGTGTTGAGGTCCTACATATTTAAACTGGTGCACCATTTACAAATGGTAAATGAATTATGGAAATTTGAAAGAAAAGATCTTTATCTATGTTGGATGCTAGATATGACTTGCATACATACATTGGTAAATCTATGATCAGTTTTGACAGCAGATGTGTTCATGATTTCTGCAGTATATTTGTTTGGCTTTATTGTTTGAGCTCTTGATATTGCTACTTGTTGATGTTGTCGTATTATCTTTTAATCTTAGTTGAATTTAGTCTTTAAGTATATGGAGGAAAATAAGATTTCAATTTTGTATTGAATGTGTTACGACTTGTATACCTGAACATCCTTGAACATATGTTTTCTCCATTTTAAGTATGTTAATATTTTGTGATTCACAATCATATGTTTATTATTGTTCCATCTATGCAATGGCTAATTCAAAAATATTCCAATAGTGATGAAAATGGTTGCCCTTGAATCAATATGCTCGTATGAACATAAATCTGAGTTATGCTTATAGCTGAGTCAACTATGTTTTTTTCTGGGCAATTGATTAATTTCTTTGTTTTTTATTTACGTGAAATTCCAAAAAAGTAATTCTCCTGAAGCCGGTACATCTATGTAATATCCTTTTAGGTTGTGATTGGTTTCCATTAAATGAAGCTGATTAAATAGCCAATGGTGTATGGTGCTTTGTCCACTCATATCTTCCTCTGTGAATTTGCTTTGTAATTGTCATCCTCTCTCTAGCTTCAATAATTTTTTTGCGGTTAAAATGATCATTGAAGAGTGTAATTGACTCTTATGTATTATTAAAATGTCATTTTTGGTATGTTTAAGTATCAATATTTTAATCGTTGATTTTCACATCAACCTGAAAATCGGTGAACAATGTTTGTAAAAACGTCATCAGGCCAGTGACTATGTAACTTACTCTTTGGTCACATTTACATGCATTCATATTGTATTTAAAAATGTGTTTATATTCACCTTTAAATTGAGAAGTAGTGTTTGTAGAAACTTGGCATTTTGTTATAAGTACCTTAACCTTTTGTCATATGTATGTGATTTTGCATTTAGAAGTAATTTTTCATTGTTCATCATTTGTAACACATCAATCTATATTTTACTTGATTAAGAAATAAGTTTTGAATTATTACAAGATAATATTAACCCTTTGATCATTGGGTATTTTTTCACTGTGATATGCTTTGAGTGTTTTTTGCCTGAAAGTAAAGTATTTTTAAAAAATCATCTTTAATATTTTAGATTGAGATTAATTTGGTAATCATCCAGAATTAGTGAAACAGCAAATATCCAATTAGTGTATTTTCTCACTGGTTGTTTATTTCTTTGTTCTTGCACACAAAGCACATCTGCCATGTTTTTTTTACTGGTGTAGTTTGGATTCAATTTGGAAAGTATCAGCTGGAGAGTCGGGGAGAATCTTTATCAGAAAATGGCCACCCTTCTTTTGGTGATTTCCTTTCTGTGGCAAATTCATCTAACAGCTAATCAATCTGAATTCAGCAATTTGAGATTTCTTCACTGTTTTTATTTGGCATAAAGGGTATTAATTTACTGCTGTCATATATATGGTATCTAAGAACAGCTTGATTTACGATTTCATTGGCTTTATAATTGTTGCATTGGAACTCTTCTGTGTATCGGCCCTGTTAACCAGCTCCATATTTTGGTTGACAACACATACTGGTTATACTTATTTTATCCGCAGTTGCCCAATCTGTCTTGCTTTTGCCATATGGCTTGGAAAATTGTTGTCAACATTGTAACACTTTTCCCATGCCACTTTTGCTGGAGCCTCTTTCCAGAGGGTTGTTGAAGTTGCAGAACTCCTCTGCTTGTATTTGAAAACATAGACATGTAAATACATCATGTAAATGCTCATAGACCTCATATAGGAAATCTGATGTATGACAATGCTTAAATGGCGGAAATCTGTGGTCAATAACAAAAACTGAGTAATCAAGTCAATAGCCGAAGAATGGGATTCAGAAGTGATTGTCAGGAAGAGGTCATCCTGGCCAGGTTTAGTATTGGACAATCTGATGTCAAGAAAATTTTTATCTCAGCATAACTATGTATTTATTTATTGTCCTATTCTTCCATAATTGACTATGATGTATTTACTTATGTTCACTCTATTTTTGTGGTCCTACCTATTTAAACTGGTGCACCATTACCAAATGGTAAATGGCTTATGGAAATTTGAATGAAAAGATCTTTATCTATGTTGGATGTTAAATATGACTCACATACATACATTGGTGAATCTATGACCAGTTTTGGCAGCGTATGTGTTCATGATTTCTGCAGTATATTTGTTTGGCTTTATTGTTTGAGCTCTTGATATTGCTACTTGTTGATGTTGTCGTATTATCTTTTAATCTTAGTTGAATTTAGTCTTTAAGTATATGGAGGAAAATAAGATTTCAATTTTGTATTGAATGTGTTACGACTTGTATACCTGAACATCCTTGAACATATGTTTTCTCCGTTTTAAGTATGTTAATATTTTGTGATTCACAATCATATGTTTATTATTGTTCCATCTATGCAATGGCTAATTCTAAAATATTCCAATAGTGATGAAAATGGTTGCTCTTCCCCTCATGGGGCAGTGGATTGGTGTTTGAGCGGGTTCGGATACCGCTCACCATCCACTGTTGAGCTACCTGCAGGGAGGTAACCCTGTATTTTCTACTACCTGCTGGGGGGCAACCCAGTGATTTCTTTGCTACTTGCTGGGGGGTAACCCAGTCTCTTCGGTTCTTGTAACCGTGGTTTGTATCACATCTTGTGATACCATCTTTTTTGTTCTTAAAAACATCTGTAGAACAACCAAAGACAGTAGAAAGCTCTTACCATGCCGCCGCCTCCATGGGGCTGAGGGGGGGCAACGAGTCTTCTATTGACTCGGCCAAGCAGCGGCTAAAATGGATTCTGCAATGAGCAGTACACCACCTCCAAAGAGATCCCGTCCTTTACCAGATGGGGGAGATATAGTGAGAAACGTATGCCAAAAATATTTAGTTGTGCGATGTTCAAACAAAGGGGAAGACTTCAAAAAAGTCTCGCCTTTCCTTATTCATAAACCACTCTCCAGCGCTGTAACAGGAGAACTAAAATCTGTAAAGAAACTTAGAGATGATAGCCTACTAATCGAAACAGCTAATGACAAGCAAAGTGGCAAGCTTCTTCATATGCCCTTGCTGCATGATATTCCAGTGTCTGTGCAAATGCACAAGACACTGAATACATGCAAAGGTGTGATTTCGTGCTATGACGTGATATATGTTGACGTCCAGGAGATAAAGAAGGAGATGGCCCCTCAGGGGGTCATCGACTGTCGAAGGCTCTCGACCAGAAGAAACGGCGAGTCTATTAACTCCACATCAGTCTTACTTACTTTTGCACTGAATAAGCTACCGGAAAAGGTGAAGGTCGGGTACGAATCAGATCCTGTCCGACCTTTCATCCCAAGCCCTCTGAGGTGCTTTAATTGTCAACGTTTTGGCCACACCGCGGTTCGGTGTGAAAGTAAGGCAATCTGTGCAAAGTGCAGCAAGGAGAAGCACGATCGGGAAATCTGCGTGTCCCCGGCTCTTTGTACAAATTGCAAGGGTGCACATCCTGTGTACTCTCGTGATTGTCCAAGGATGCGCGAGGAACGCAAAATAATGGAAATAAAGACCATGGAAAAGTTACCATACATAGAGGCAAGGAGGAAGTATCGAGAGCTAATGGCGCCGACTTTCTCTCGCTCTTTTGCATCAGTCGCTGGCACGTCGGTCAAAAAGGCTACCATAGCAACTCAAACAGCCAGAAAAAATTCAGAAGGAAGAGAAAAAAGAGAACATCTGCAATGAAAAAGCAGCCAGGAAGAGAGTGCCTATTACTCCGCCACCTACCAAAGCTCAGTCGACCACTGAAAAGACACGAGGGGCCACTTCCTCAGCCAAGACTAGTGGGTCAAGGCGGGAAGTCACACCACCATCTAGGCCCTCTAAAATTCCTATTTCATCCTCTGTGGAAGACATGGAGGATGAAAGTATTTCAGAGACAGAAATACGAGAGGTCCTCCTCAATAGGAAGAACAGTCGTAGGCTTTTTAAAAGGTGATCGCTCCCATAATCATAAAAATTTTGTTTTTTGACAACTTTGGGGAACAATTTTTTACCTTTTACCCATTTATTAACTTATTTATGTTTTTAACATTGCAATGGAATTGCAGTGGATTTTACAGGCACAAGGAGGAACTTGAGGTCCTAGTATACAATCTTAAGCCGTCATGTATTTGCTTGCAGGAAACACATTTTAAAATCTCTGACGGGAAATATCAAAGGGTTTAGTATTTTTAGAAATGACGACCTTAGTGGCAACAGGGCTAAAGGTGGTTTTGCTGTGGCAGTCCGGGAGACCTTATACACCTCCCGGGTTGACCTGCAGACACCTCTACAAGCTGTTGCGGTGACCGTGGCCACAATGCCATCAGATGCAGGCTTGACATGGCAGCAGACTTAGGAACTATACTTTCGGACAACTATATTAATGTGCAGACCGTTTTAGAGTTCTTAAGAGAGGCAAATCTGCTCCATCTAATTTAATTTTCATTAATGACTCCAGACGTCCTGTATTTAGTCTAATTTTATACAATTTTAATATTTTTACGTTTATTTACTTTTATAGTTATTTTGATGCTTATTTTTGTACTTGAATATGTATTTATTTATATATTTATACATATTATTTAAGTAAGAAAGGTGCAAAATGACCGCTGCTGTCGACGCACCTCTAAAAACACACTACTACTACTGGTTGCTCTTTATGCAGAATGCTCATATAAACATAAATCTGAGTTATGCTTATAGCTGAATCAACAACTTTTTTTTCTGGGCAGTTGATTAACTTCATTTTTTATGTATTTATTTAAAATGCCAAAACAGTAATTCTCCTGAAGCTGTGCAATATCCTTTTAGGTTATGATTGGTTTCCATTAAATGAAGCTGATTAAATAGCCATTGGTGTATGTTGCTTTGCTCACTAATATCTTCCTGTGTGAACTTGCTTTGTAATATTCATCCCCACTCTAACGTTAGTAAATTTTTTTGCAGTTCACTTATTTTCTATTAAAATGTCCTTTTCATTATTTTGAAGTATCAAAATTGTAACTGTTGATTTTCATATCAACCTGAAAATTGGTGAACAATGTTTGTAAAAATTTGGCATCTGGCCATTGATTATGTACCTTAACTCTTTTGTCACATAAAATCCATTGCAGCTTACATGAAGATTGTCTGGTTCATCATGTTTAGTTTTATCTTTGCCCCTCCTGATAGTGCGCTGTGTAGGAGTGCATTAATTTGACCTGATGCACCACAGCTACTTCTGTAGATTTCTCTTCCTCGAATGACAGCATTCGGTTACCAGTAATTCGATATTCATATTCCATTTGGTCTGTATTAATGATGAAATCTGGATGAAATTCCAGATTTGTGGCTATCGCCTGTGATTGGAGCCTCTCAGTAGACCCTATGATGGTTTTAAGCGATTCTTTTTCTTTACAAGAGGTATATTTTGTCACTCGTCGCTGTCAAATTTTTTTCTTTCTTGAAGCGGTTAACCCAGCTATCTGACGCCTTAAAATCTAACTGAGAGTACTGTACTGAAGTAGCTGTAGCCCATTGCTGTAATGTTCTGAACTTACAGGAAACAAGTTTTCTCTTGACTCCTTGAAGTGACCATTCACCCTTGAATTAATTGTATCATGTTTCTTGGCTCTACTTCCGCCGGATTTCACTTGTTCCCTCCGCTGCCGCAATTGCCGCATGGACTTCAATTGTCTCGTAAATCATGCTAATGATTTAAGCATCAAATTATGGTTCAACTCCACCTGTCTCGATCCTCCTTAGATATGTATTTCAAACAGGACCTCTCAGACTTTACCGCCTGAAGATCTATATGAACATCAGGAAACAACTCTACCAAATGTACACGTAAATCACTTAAAAACAATTTCTCCCGGAAACGCAAAAAAACAATGTAAATGAAAGACAAAGTCCACAGACAAAGTGTTCCTCTCCAAAGCAATACACCAACTGTCGATATCATCCCCAAGTGCATCTAATATATCTTGGCGTGAACAAACTTGTTCCTGCCTGAATGCCAAGGTCAGCAAGAAGATACTCCCACTCCTCACATGCGCGGCCTTGGATCGGGACTTAGCCGCTGAAAAAGGGAGATAAAATCCTTAGAGCGTATGCACTCACTAGATTATTCTAGAGTGAGCGCGTACGCATGTGTTGGGTTGCGCAATATCTATTTTTAGCGGCAGAAGGGGATGCCGTTACGATCAAACTTTACGCGGGAAGGATAACGGTCATGAACCAGCCTCTTGTTATAATGCCGACCGTTAAAGTAAAATACATCTCTTAACACCACATTATAGGAAAAATAATTATTCTCTTTTCCGCGTAATGCTACATATCTATAAGACGATATAAAATCTTCATAATTTTGATCAAATTCAGAAAACTTAATGAGAAAAAGATAATATTGTTTATGGGTTTGTGAACTTCTCCTTATGCCTCTGGAATAATTGAGGGAGATGTGATGTGTGGACTTGCCTTCATTGCACAGGGAAGGTCCTTGGTATTGTCCCCATCCTGTTTGTAGGGTGATGAGTTGGAGGATTCTTCGACTGATGATGCTGACCCTTCCAGTGGTTCCTCGCAGATTTTCGGTCAAGCTCATTTTCAATAATAATCTCCCTCCTCGAATTCCATCTCTAATATCCTATTTGATATATGTGTGAACATTTCCTGGCCAATTGCTTTAGACTGTAAAGAAATATTGGTACTAATACTATTTGCAATAAAGCCATTCTCTCGCTTAAGTTCAGTGCAATAATGGATTCCGACTGTCAGATCATTTAGTTTATCAGCAAGGCTGCCATCTTGCTGTTGCTCCAAAAAATCAAGCCGAGTTTACACGTGAGAAAGTGCTGTCACATTCGGAGGTAAATACTTAATGAAGATATTTCAATCTTCAAATTTTAGAATTTCTTCATTCATGAGAGAGCAGACAGGGCAGCAAAAATGGCTGCTAATAGTGATTTGATAAACTATTCCCAAGTTCTTGTAGGGGACATAAAAATATGTTTGAAACAATTAGTTTATCAACAATGGCAGGAAGAATGGAATGGGATTGTCTCAAACAAATTGAGGGCCATAAAAAACTTGGTACAGCCATGGCAGTCCTCCTCCAGGTCATCTTGATGGGAAGAGGTCGCCATTACAAGACTTCGTATAGGTCACTGTTGGTGGACGCACAGTTACCTATTGCAATTGGAGGAACCTCCAGTTTGTGAGACATGTGATACTGCATTGACAGTGTCACATGTTTTACTGGACTGTTGCCAGTTCAGGAATGAGAGAGAGAGAGAGTGCATATGACTACAAACCTAGCTTTCTCTCTTGGAGTAATTATTAGTAAATAGAACTCTCATTCCTTAGGGGGTCCAGAATATTTTCTTTTATTTAGTTAGCACATAGTGTTTTTAATCATTTTACTATGGGATAGGAAGAAGTGAATTATTACTCCCCTATTTTAAAAGGTTTATGATTTTATGGACGTAACAGTTCCTTCTAGAGCTGTATGATTATTTTATACATGCTATAGTCAGGAGACCCTTGAGATGCAACTGTCTCATTTTACATTAAACTCTCGTAATTCGCAAAGTACTTGAAATAGAAAAATGATACGATACCTCTTAGGTGACACTGCTGCCTCCAACAGGAAATCAAATATAACACAATGGCAAAATGACAAGGAAATGATTACAACTATATTGGAGTGACGTTATACAAAGCAGAAATATACAAAGATACTTAATAGAATTGTCCACTTGGAAGGATAACAAACGATACGAAAAGTAATGGATTAACAGGAAAATCTTCTGCTGGCCGGTTTAAGGCTCCTCTCTCTTCGTGTCCCCTTCCTTGTTCTCTTTTTCCATCTCTCACTCAGGATCGACACTCCTGACTGCCGGCTGCCAGTCCGCGACGTCAGATCGGAAGTCCGCTAGTTTGGTCTGTTCTCCGGGAAGAGGGCACACCACTTGAGAAAGTCTATTGCAGTGGTTCCCAACCTTTTTCCATATGCAGACGCCTTTTTTGCTGCCTAGAAATTTTGGGGACTCCTGTGTTAATAATAACCATTAATGGCTTTGAAATTTATAGAGAACAATCTATATAGTAATTGAATTTGCTTTTTTCCTGTGGAAAACGTGTGAGACAGCAATAGCCCCTAGGAATATGGTCAATATATATGTGTCAAAAGAAAGGAAAAAAATTAAGATCGGAGCATTGGTTCGCAATTTATTGATGATATTCATACGTCAATTGAAGAAAATTCTATTTCCGTCATGCAAAAACTTTTTCTTTTAAACATTAAAATACACACATATTAAAATTGAGTACTCAAATTGACGCTAAAATGAACAGCAAATTGCTTTGTTTACTTTATAATAAACCTGTGAAATGCTAGGTAACCGTCAATTTTGATGGGTAACCCCTAGTGACAAATAAATAGAAATGAAATAAATAAAAAATGTTGTAGTCATGTTAACATGAAGTTTATTCAACTATATCATTGTGTAATGATAAGAACTAAATAGACATGAATACTAAATATGTATTTACTGTATCTATTAAAAATTATTGCACATGTATTTGATTAATTCCTGATGACATTGTTTGTAAGTTCTCTTAGATTGTAATTTAATCAGAAGGTTGAGGTTGCTTTGAAGCTTTCAACGACTGGATATCTGGATGGAAAGTTGTAAGTTTCAATCTCAAATCTGATTCGATATCTATCTTATTTCTATATTTTGTTTTCATGACAACAAGTGCAGAAAAACCAGATTCACAGGCGTATGTCGTAGTAAAGGGCATTAAATATTTTACTGCCCTATCAGAAATCTCTGGATATTCTGTACGAATATGTAGCCAAAACTCAGACAATGTTTTTTCATTCAAGACTAATTTTAATGAGTTATCACAAGACAATTCCTCTAGGCTGTCTTCTTCTTTTGTTGATAAGTCATAGCAGTTACTTTTATCAGAAAATACAAAGGTATTTCTAATCCACTTATACTTTGTCTTAATAACTGGAAAATATTCTTGTAAATTAGGTGTTCACTCAAATCAGATTTTTATTTGGTCTGAAGGCTCCATTTTCGATGTAGAAATTAAATCAGAAAGGTTTGAAAATGATTCATAGTTTGACTGGCATAATCTATGAGTCCACAGACTTAACTTCTTAATCATAGCTTCAATTTTATCCTGAACTTTGAATAAATTTACATCTTTTCCTTGAAGAGATTGGTTGAGTGTATTTAAAGAACTAAATATATCAGCTAGGTATGCTAATTTTGCCAGCCAACAGATATCCAAGCAATCATTGAAAATTTTATTCGAGTAACAAAATGTGTACTTCATTTGTAATTCAAAAAGACGCGTTAAGACCTTCCCTCTGGAAAGCCAAGGAACTTCTGTGTGTAGAAGAAGCTGACGATAATCACTTCCCATTTCTTCACAAAGAACTTCAAAAACTCTTGAATTTAAAGGATGAGCCTTGATGAAATTCACAATTTTTACAGCTTCTTCCAAAACGTTTCATAATCCAGGTGGCATTTTCTCTTTGTATGCAACAATGAATAAATAAAACAACGCCATTGTACTGGCCCATCATCGCGCAAGCTCCATCACAGCTTATGCCTACACATTTTTTCCAGATAATTTTCTTTTCTTTAATAAAGTCATCTAGTTGTCCAAAAATTGCTTCCAAGGTTGTTCTGGTGTGTAGTGATTTGCAAAATAGCAGGTCCTCATTTATAGTTCCATCGTATTCATATCTAACAAGCGCTAAAATATTAGCTTGAGTGGCAATATCAGTGGATTCGTCAAGCTGAAGAGCATAAAATTGACTTTTATGGATTCTTGATATTAATTTTTCCTTAATGTTGTCAGCCATCTCACCAATTCTACGTTGAACTGTATTATATGTTATTTATTTCCTTTCAATACTTCTCACCAAACATTGCTCTCACTATTTCTTTCGCTGCTGGCAGTACATGCTCTTCTCTGATTGTATGCGGTTTTCCTGCTTTTGCTATCAAAAGAGATACACGGAAAGAAGCATCTAATGCCTTCTCATTGCTGCTACCTGACACTGCACGTAACATAACATCACTAATTCCTTTCAATTCTTGCAGTATTCTCTGAAAAAATTCGACAGGTTTACTTGCATAACAGCTGTTTGGTTTTTAAATGTCGGTGTAAATTTGTAGGTTTTAAGGATTCATTTGAAAGAACTTCACCACAAACCATGCATAATGGTTTTTGATTCTCTTCAAAACTTGTCCATGAAGAATCCAAATCTAAATAACTGTCACAATATTTACGATTTTTCTTCTTATTTTCATTTTTATTAGGGTAAACTGTATAGTCGTTGGCACCCTTAACCTTTTCACTGCTAAGCGCTCGGCGATCGCTCATTCCGCACAGCGCTAGATACTCCGCAGCATGCTCTACCGCCCTGTGCTGAATACTTTTGGTGCGCAGCGCTTGATTATTCGTTTGTTGTTTTATATGGTTTGCTTTCATTATATAGTTGTTTAAAATATTTCCCATCATTCTTTTAGATCCGGGCTTTGGACCGGCACTGGCGAAGTTAACCTTTAAAGGACTGAATTTAAATGACCTGGTAAATCCTCCCGGCCGGATTTTTTTGGCATTTAATCTTACGTTAGGACATGACTACGTGTTATCCTTCTTATCAGACAAACCAATAATGATAAAAGCACAAAACAAAAACTATCTTATAGATAACGTTTCATATTAACCCATATATTTTTATTAATTATTGGTAAGCGAAACTTCTATGTAAAAAACTAGTAAATACCTTGAATTTTGGATAATATTTACTCCAAAATCTGGAAGATCCTCAATTACTGCCGTATTTATTTTATAGTCTCAGTTGAACTTTTGTGTGGAAAATTCGGAAACACGGCGAAAGACACAATGCTACATCGCACTCACTACACTTCACTTGAACTGTGCGGCGAATTCCATTTTCTGAGCATACAGTGCATCGTCGTCTTCTACCTTGATCTGGCCAATGGCGACTATGCCGGTATTCCAATCGAGTCAGCTGTTGATTGTGAGCGCTTGGACGTCCCCTACGTATAGGTGGTAAAGTGGATTCTTCGGTTGCCCGCATTACTAATTCACGAATAAGTTTTTCCCGAAATTGTTTGTGCGACACAGTATTACCACACACAGAACGGTAAAGGATAAATGCATTCAGCACTGTCAAATCCAACAAATGAAAAAATAATTTCTTTGTCCACTTTCATGTTTTCCTCGATATGGAATAACTGTTTGCCATGCGGTCGCTAAGATCAACGTAGCCCATGTTGCGGTTATAGTCTTGGGCAATCTGAGGTTTTATAGCATTTCCTCTTTCGTCAGTGTAGTTTCCATCTGCAGGAGTGCGATGCATGTTGCTTAGAAGGAACACTTCTCTTTTATCTTTCCACACAGTAGCAACTAAAAATCCTCTTTCTTGAGCTCGTATATCCCCATTTTTCAATTTTATGTTTCGCCTGTCCCAATTCGAAGGCATTCCTTTTCTATTATGTCTTACAGTTCCACAGGCACTTTTTTTTTCTGTGTAGATCGATAAAAAGATCGGGAGAAGAAAAATAGCTATCCATATAAACGGTATGCCCTAATCCCTCAAAATATTTCATTAGGTTGACAACTGTCCCATGCGTCGCTGACATCCCTGACGATGCAGCTTCTCTTTGCCGTCCTACATAAACACACATATTTATGGTGTATGCAGTCTGATCACAAAGTTTGTAGATTTTCAAGCCAAATGTTTGTTTTTTGGGGATATATTGTTTGAAAACTACGCGACCTTTAAATTTCACTATCACTTCATCGACAGCAAGGTTTTCAGAAGGATAATAAACTTCCCCATATCGAGAATTTAGTTTTTGAAATAAATCCCGTATTTTCCAAATAGGATCATAGTCGGGACTGTCTAATTTTGGGGCATACGCATTGTTAGAGAAATGAAGGTAGCGTAAAATATGAAGAAACCTTTCCCTACTGATTGTTTTGCCAAAGAATTTACAGTAGTACAACTCATCTGTGGACCAATATTCTTTGATAGTGTCTCTTCCGGTGTGCCCCATCAACAATGATATAGCGACAAACTTTATCATTTCTTCTCTGGTAATCTCGGGAAGTGATGTTGATCGTTGTTGATCAAGCGATTGAAGATATTGTTTATAATAAATATTGGTCTCTAAAACAAGCAATTCAATATCATCCTTCCATAGCATTCGAAAGAAGTCTATAGGTTCACTACTTACATTCAAATTAGGCGCTTTAGAAGTCTTTATTCCTTGGGCTTCCCCAATAAATGACTGTTTTTCACGATTATCCGCATCAGATCTGTTTATCCATTCAGTTGGAGGTTCACTATATTCCTCTTCCTCCTCCGAATCTTCAGACTCAGCCTCTGAGTCATCGTCGAGAAAAACTTTGATTTCATCGTCACGTAAGGCACTCATTTTAGGGATCACAAAGACCTCACTCACATAACAAAGAAGGGACTTGCTCAAACGCTCGAAAGAAACTGACCTCATCATATGGTGAAACCTTCGGCCGAAATACCCACCCTCTTTCCCAAACGCCTTGGGTTGCATATGTATGTCAACACAATCCCTACTCAGGCATGGTCATCTGTTTCTTATCTCACGCACTTCCAAGACCTAATAGGTGAGAAAGAAACAGCCTAGAAAGAGCTTACATGGCCAGAAAAATTCATTTAGATTTTTGTTTGGAAAGGCAATCTCACATAATGAAGTGACTTGTCAACGGCCGTCCTTGAAAGGTTAAATATATATATTTTTTATTTTTAAATTTTTACGTTTTTTTGATTTTTAATGATTTTTTTAATTTTTATTTGCTTTGCAATTTAAAAATTTCTTTGTGTATGGTACACCTCGAGACATGGAACGACACATAGAGCAACTTGGCATTTCTTGCAATTGTACCTTGTCTCCCGTCTCTTATTGTTTTTCTGACAAACTACGCACTTTCTCATTGGGAATTTACTTTTTGGTGCCTCTGATGCAATGCTAGCCGGAAAATGCCTTTCCATCAGCCGCAGGGGTGAATCCTCCTCCTGATCGCTTTCTTTTTTACTGAATTTTTAGAGAATTCCTCGGATTAGCGCCAAATAAAATTTTGCTATTGGAATATTATTTCCCGTCACCACTTGCTAAAGGATGTGCGCTTTCAGCATGGAAAGGTCGGATAATATAATCACAGTAAAAGTAGGCAAACAGTATTCCAAGAGTATCCAAAAACAATGTCTAATATGAAAGCCAAGGTCCAGAAATAAAAGTTGAGCGAAGCAAAAGAATAAATCCACAGAGCCAAAAAGAATGTCCAAAAGAAATGCAAAGATCGAAAAATAGAAAATCGGTGAGAGGGAACACAGTGCGTAACTCTTGAGAAAGACAAGGAGAAACTGAGCTTCGAAATCCAACGAAAGCATATTGAGAAGAAAAAAATAATGATACTATAAGGGCATAGGGGCTGAGATAAAGTCATGGGACTCTTGAAGGCGCCTGAAACATGTTGTCAAGTCAGGAACCTAATTCTCCCAAACATTCACTAAAAGGCATTGAATGACATCTATTGGCATTGAAAAACATTCCTAAATAAGGAAGAGACCGCTAGATATCGCTAGAAGCAAAAACGAGAAAACATGTCTGGTGCAGCGACGCGAAAAACCGGCGAACGAGATATGACGTCCTTAGCACTGAGGGGTCGGCATATCCCGGACAAGTTGCCACGTCCATAGCACTGAGCGGCCGCAACCCGCCGGACGAGATATCGCGTCCATAGCAGCAAAAAGGTTAAGACACCTTCCTTTACTAGTTTATCATTGTACACACAAATATTAAATTTTGTATTATTTTGACTATGGCATTTGAATAAGTATAGTTGGAGGATAATAATAATATATTATTGCAATTTCCTGTAACTTTTATTAAATTAATAGAAAATGTTAAATAAAAATATAGTGAAAAACACAGTCGTTGGCACTGACATGTATAGTGGCACCACGCTGCACAGTTATTGGCACTCATTATAATAATCTAATTTAGGCATCTTAATTTGGGATGATTAAACAAAATATTATTAATGAGCTTGTAATGGAAACATAGGACCATTCAATACGGTTTTAACCCTTTGCACTCGGATTTTTTTTTCTTGATTCTATTAGTCTACTCAGAATTTAATTTTTAAATACCCCCATATTTCATAAATGGCGGCACTATGATGAAAAACTCAATTTTATTTCATATAAACTTATTTATTTGCATTTTTTTACATTAAAAATTATTTTTCAACTCATACAGCAATTTTAATCTTTATTTTTTCATGGTGTGATATTTTTTGAAACATTCACCCACATGAAGACCTGGATTACATTCACATGTCTCACAGATATAAATTGTCTCCCTTCTTCCACCTTGAACTTTTCTATTAGAACAAACAACACAATCTTTATGTTTTTTGTTAGGGTGAGGGATGATTATATGGAGCTTTCCATCTAAACGTTGCTCTCGTTCTGTGGATGATGGTCTACCCCTAGAAGTTAGTGTACCACCCCGGAAATCTCCAACTAGATCACGTACAAGTTTTCTAATAAATCGTACATGAGATATCGGTTTTTCATTTTTTCTTTTTTGGCATTCTTTGTACAAAATGTAAGAATTCACAACACTGACCTCAAGCCCCCAGAAAAACAATTTATGCCACCATTTTAGAGTCTTCCTCATAAAACAGTACGTGCTCGTGTAGTGATCAGCTATATCAACTCCCCCCATAAAATTCGTATAATTTGTCACGACCTTGGGTTTGACATCTCTTTCTTTGCCACCGCCTGGCACTCTTCTTTCCACAGCTTTATTCTCTGAAGTGTCCCATGTACTAAGCTTGGTGACTGTCCTCTTGTCTTTCCATGCAAGAAGCATTACATTTTCATCCCTGTATGCCACTATCTCCCCTTTCTTCAGTTTTGGATGTTTGATAACTGTTGGATTGTCTTTCCTATTGGGCATTATTGTCCCTGTCAAGTGAGATTTTTCTTCGAGCAATTCCCTTGCAAGAGTGACACTTGTGTAATACCTATCAGTAAAGAGATGATAGCCTTGAGAATCAGATACTGAGTTCTTCAATCTGTCGTGGAGTTCTAAAACTATTCTGATAGTAAAAGGGAGATCAGGTCTTACCAGGGTTTCGGATGTTATTCCACCATAATAAGGGACAAATGAATGTACATAACCGCATTTAGAATCTGGGAGGACATATAAACGAATACCCCATTTTGTTGGCTTTTTAGGATTATACGTGATGAAGCGTATCTTTCCCTTGAAACCAACAACAGCAATCTCCCTTCCAGGACAGAATCTCTCCCTAAATTTCATTTCCAGATATAACAAAAAAGAGTTCACCTTCTCGGTTCTTGTTATCAAATCTTTACTTGACTTTTGATCATTTTTCAAGTGTAACATCCAAAATATTTGCAAAAACCTCTCCCTTTTGAAAACAGCTTGAAAAAATGGTATATGGGACTCAAAATCCAAGGACCAATAATCCTGTAAGTTAGGGTGATTCAATACACCCATATTTAGTATTACGCCTAAAAAAGCCTTCATTTCCTCTACCGTTACATCTTTCCAATTATTCCAAGTGGATCGCTTGGATAGTTCTTTCTGGCTAAGTTTACACCTAGCATACTCGTTTGTCTCATCCATTATATTTTTTATCAATGTCTCTGTAAAAAACAACTGAAAAAACTCTATTGCTGTGGCACATCCAGAAGGAACCTGAGGTCCAGCACATAACTGTCCAGTGGAGAAAGGAATCCTCCTAGGCGCCTGGTCATTCACAGATGCAGCTTTCCATTTTTATTTTGCTTGTTTTCCAACATAAACATCACTTTCACTGGATTTTATGACCGAATTTACAATGCTATCATCACCTTTATCTCCATCACTATCACTGTCAACACTGCTGTCACTTGTATAAACAATTTTGCATCTTCGTTTTGTCTTTACAAATTCAACATCACTGTCACCATCAGTACATTCACTCTGATCTTTGGGTGAAACAAGGGAAGTTTTCCTTTTCGTAATTCCACTCGGACCAGCGATTGGTTCATTATCCTCATATGCGTGATCAGAGCACTCACTTTCATCACTATTATATTTGTCAATAGTGTCTTCATTGTCAATGTAAAATTCATCGTCACTGCTTTCTAGATCTTTGAAAAATCTATCCATCCTAAGGAGATGCAATGCGTTCTGAATATACGACTACTTACGGACAAAGCATTCAGTCAACTACAGAGAAGGCGTCGTTTGTAAGAGAACCCTGTGTCATGAAAACATCTGAGATTCTAAAAACGTAAGCAAACCTCTGAGAGTGATAGAGGGATGATTGTTTACTAAGGTAAGATCATGGAGGCTCGGAAGAATATGACTCATCGTGTAAAGGGACCCGCCTACTCAAGATGTTCACTATGCAAGAGATAAAAAGAGAATGGGCCTTTGATGGGTTAGTGGTGGGTGGATGACCACAAGAAGAAAACGAAATTAAAAAAAGACATTGAAACTAGAAGACGAGACGGGACAGCTGACCGAGCGAACTTTTCTATCTGACGAACTTTTATTTCGGACTCAACTCCTCCTTCAGACACATGATCCCCATTTGGTAATTCATTATTTGAAATAAACAAATGATTTCCAAGTAATGAATGGCAGCTAATGCAAGCGAAAATGCGCTTACACCTCAGTAAATAGATAAAGACGAACATCTGCTATGGCGGCATCGGCTGGAAACGTCCTTGATGGGTCGATTATAGAGGGATATTATTCATTTATAAAATAATCCATGTTGCTTAATTAAGTTGTTGTTTACTCATATTTTCACGCTGATGATTACAAGAAAAGTTATTGGAAAAAATGGATAAAAATCCCCCTTCTCCTCACGATGAAACACCGTGTCGAGTGTGGCTCGACATACGAGCTGGTGCCGATGCTAGCCATGTCGAGTCACACTCGACACCCGAGTGCAAAAGGTTAAATCATCTGATTGCATATTTAACTTTTTAAGAACCTCAAAAAAAACCTTTTTTTTGGTGGTTTAGTCTGTTATGGCCATTCAGAATCATTCATATCCCTGTCGGATGAACTATCTTCATACCGGAAACACTTGTGGCATACATACGAATCATCTTTATCGGGTATGTGTATTTTGTGGTTTTGTGGGACACATTTCTTATGGAAAACTTTGCTACATAATGAGCACTTTAAGTCTGTTGATCTAACACTCTGTGTGCAATTATAACACATTCCCCACAAATCTTCCTCTTTTAAAAGGATAGAAAAGAGTATCATGCTACAATTTTGGCACTCTGGGGGGACACGATGGCCGACCACAATGGCAGAGGCTGTCTTTTAGAAAACATTTTTAATGATTTTAACCTGATTTTATTGAATGACTGAAAAAACACGTTTTAATGCTTTTAATGGGGAGTACTCCTCAATAGATTTAGTTATTTGTAGCAGCACCATTGCACCACTATTTACATTCTTCTTCTTCATCTAAAGGCTAAGCCTTGTCGCTGCAACCATGAACTCCTGTCCTCTGCCATTCTCTTCAACATCTCGTATTTCTCAACTCCCATCACTGACTCCACGTCATATAGGTATTTCTTTCTTGGTCTGCCTCTTCCTTTCTTCCCTAACAGTTTCCCCTCCAAGATGTTCACAATTAATCCATTATGTCTAATCACATGGCCTAAAAATTTTGCCTTCCTTTCTTCCATTCCTTTGATCAGTTTCCTTTCTTCTTTTACTTCTTCCAAAACTTCAAGGTTTGTCTTTCTCTCTGTCCAACTTGTCTTTATCTCTGTCCAACTTGTCTTTATCTCTGTCCAACTTGTCTTTATCAATCTTCTCCATATCCACATTTCTGTCGCTTCCAGACGGGACCTCTCCCTCTTTCCTAGCGTCCAACTTTCACTACCATAAAGTAAGGTACTCCAGACAAAAGCTTTTGCAAAGGATTTCCTTACTTCCAAAGTCATATGACTGCTTGTCAGTAGACTCCTTTTGCATTGAAAAGCTTGCTTTGCAAGTGCTATTCTTCTTTTCACTTCCTGCACGCATCTATTATCTTCAGTAATTGTACTACCTAGGTAGCAAAACTGCTTCACCTGCTCAATTTCCTGATTGTCTATTTTGATCTTTGATATTGTCCCTGCATTACTTTTGCCTATAACCATCAATTTGGTTTTATTGATATTTATCTTTAATTCCCACTGTTTTAACGTGTCCGATAATACTTCCAGCATTTTATTCATTTCTCTTTTTGAATCGCTGAATATTACAATGTCATCTGCAAATCTAATGCAGTGTATTCTAACTCCATTTATTCTTATGCCTTTTGTCTTTTCCTTCATAACTTCTATACTTTCTTCAATGAACATATTAAACAAATATGGAGATAGAGGACATCCTTGTCTTACTCCTTTCCTTATCTTTGCTTCACTCTCTAATCCATTTATATTTATTCTTGTAGCTTGATTTAGATAAAGCTTAAAAATTAATCTTCTGTCTCTCCAATCAATACCTATTTTTTTCATAGTCTTAAACAACAGTTCCCAATTAACTGTATCAAAGGCCTTCTCCAAATCAATAAACGTTAAATACAATGTCCTGTTCATTTCTAAACATCTTTCCATTATCACCCTGAGGGCTAATATAGCTTCTCTCGTTCCTCTCCCACTTCTAAATCCAAATTGATCTTCACTAATATAATGTTCTATTTTCCTTTTTATTCTGTTTTTCACGATATAAATTAAAACTTTTGAGGCGTGCGAAAGTAGTGAAATTGTTCTGTAGTTACTACACTCCACTGCATTCCCCTTCTTTGGTAAACTTATAGTTTTACTTTTTATAAAGTCATCAGGTAATTTTCCTTTTTCGTAACAATCTTTTATAATTTTAAAGAAATGTTCTTTTGCTTCCTCCCCTAAGTTCTTCAAAAGTTCTGCAGGTATACCATCGACACCTGTTGCCTTGCCTGAATTAAGATTATTAATAGCTTTATAAAACTCTTCTTTGGTTATTGTTGGGTCTAGCTCGTCATTTCTTATTTCCTCTTCATTTTCAATAAATCTACATCCATCTCCAACATCTCTTCCACTATATAATTCTTCTATGTATTCTTTCCACCGAGCACATACTTTTTCATTTTCCCATAACATATTTCCTTCCTTATCCTTAACTATTGCCGATTTAGTTCTTGGTTTGTACTGGAGAGTTTTAATTTTGAAGTATGCTTTGTCTTGCCTTCCTCCCTTTGTATCTTCCTCAATTTCCTTCATTATCTCTTTGGTCCATCTCTCTTTTTCTTCTCTGCATTTGTTAATAATCTCATTCTTAACTTTTTATAAGTTTCATCATTTCCATTCTTCCTCAACTTGTTCCTTTCTTCAATTAAAATCAGTATCTCCTCAGTCATCCAAGGTTTTCTAGGCTCCAGCTTTCTCTTTCCAATAACTTCCTCTGTAGCTTTAATAACCCCTTTTTTAAATTCCTCCCAACTAAGTTGTCCTTCATAATTTCTCATCAACTCATTTGTTTTTTCTTGGTAATTCTTAGCCGTTGGTAACTCTTTCAGTCCCTGTAGATGCCAGTTCTTTTTAACTGTTCTCTTTATTTTCTTAAACCTAATATTGCATTTTGCCATGACTAGCTTGTGGTCACTGTCTACATCTGGACCTGGGTAACTATAACACGATTTTACCTGGTTCTTATATCTTCTTTTTACTAAAATATAATCTATTTGAAACCTTCTTCTGTCTGGCGCCTCCCATGTGTATCTTCTTCTTTTGGGAACTTCAAAGAAAGTGTTTGATACCATCATCTCATTCTGTTCACAAAACTCAATTAATCTTTCTCCCCTTTCATTTGTTTCACCTAAACCAAATTTTCCTACCATTCTACTATTTTGACTAGATCCAATCACAGCATTAAAGTCTCCCATTATTATTACATTATCTTTATCTTTTGTCATCTTTATAAGTTCTTCTATTTCTTCATACACCTTTTCTACTTCTCCTTCTTCTGCACTACTTGTTGGAAAATACGCTTGTATTATCACTGTATCCGTTGGCACGGTGCTCATTCTTATCATCAACAACCTATCATTTATGTGATATGTATTGCAAACACTGTTTGCCCATTTCTTACTAATAATGACTGCTATTCCATTCCTTCCTCTCTTTTCACCTCCACTATGAATTATTCTAAATTTATCACTGTAAAAATCTCCTGTCTCTTGCCACCTTGTTTCACATAAACCTAAGATATCAATCTCATTTTTCTCCATTTCTTTCTTTATTTCTTCTAATTTACCTATTTTTAGTAATGTTCTGACGTTCCAAGTACCTATTTTGACGTTTTGACAGGGATTTCGTTGGATAACGACCTGGGAAGCCCTGCTACATCCCCTGCCATTGTCTGTGCATAATGATCTTTGTGGTAGTGACCACTTCCCTCTCCTAATTCAGCAGAAGGCTAACATTTCTGTTGACTCGAACCGAGCGAGAACATGGGTTACACATAGAGCCCATTGGCCGGATTTTAAATCAAATTTTAAATTCAATTTTGACAGCAGTCGAGGGGGAATACGCAATGTCGAGGTTTTTACGGCAGCTGTACTCAATGCTGCTAGTACTAGCGTTCCAATGTCATCTGGGAAGACGCCCCACACTCCCGTTCCCTGGTGGAATGAGGAATGTGCGGTGGCCATTCGGAAACGCAAACGGGCATAGCGAATTTTTAATAGACACGCCACATGTACAAATCTTGCGGCATTTCGACGACTGAGGGCGAAAGCTCGCCAGGTCATCAAAGATGCGAAAAGGTCCTCTTGGATAAAGTATGTATCCTCCATTAACCACAGGACTCCAGTTGCACAGGTTTGGAATAGGGTTAATAAAATCTCGGGCAAATACCACCCTACAAGCGTGCCAGGGCTAGAAATTGGAGGCCAACTTATAACATCTTCTGCTGCCATTGGTGAAGTGTTAGGCCTCCATTACGCCAAGGTTAGCAGCACAGCCGAGTACGAGCTTTCTTTCATTCGAATGAAAGAGAGAATGGAAAGAACTGTAGTAAACCTTGGCAATATCAGCAGTCCAGCATCCTACAATGAACCTTTTTCATAGTGGGAGTTGAAGTCAGCAATTGGGGATGGTAAGGACTCTTGTCCTGGCTTGGACAGTATCCACAATGGCTTCCTCAAACACCTGCCCATAGATGCTGAACAGGATCTGCTGAAAACCCTCAATCAGCTTTGGGCTGAGGGGGCTTTCCCTGAATCTTGGCGGGAATCGGAAATTGTCCCTATCCCTAAACAGGGAAAGGACAAGAGCCAGCCATCCAGCTATCGCCCAATCTCCTTGACCAGTTGCCTGTGCAAACTGATGGAGAGAATGGTGAACAGACGTCTAGTTTGGTGCCTTAAGAGCAGTAACCTTCTCTCAAATGTCCAGTGTGGTTTCCGACGTAGCAGGTCTACAGTGGACCACCTGGTCAGGATCGACAGCTTTATCCAAGAGGCCTTTCTCCTACGCCAGCATGTCATAGGAATCTTTTTTGACATAAAAAATGTGTATGACAATACCTGGCGATACAAGATTTTACGCACTCTTAAAGACTGGGGTTTTAAAGGTAGACTACCAATTTTTATCCAAAACTTTTTAGCGGGGCGTACTTTTAGAGTTCGTTTGGGCAATCACCTATCACAGTCTTTTACCCAAGAAAATGGTGTTCCTCAGGGCTCTGTTTTAAGTGTTACACTATTCGCAATAGCCATCAATGACGTTGTAGACTGCATTAACCCACCAGTTATAGGCTCATTGTTTGTCGATGACCTAGCTATCTTCTGTAGGTCATCAAATTTGAGGATGGCTGAAAGGCAAATTCAGCTGACCCTGAATCGGCTCCATAAATGGTCTGGCGAAACTGGCTTCCGCTTCTCCGAAGAGAAGACCAAGTGTATGCATTTCCACAGACGACGGGGATTATTTCCTGATCTCTCTCTTACACTTGGTGAAATTACCCTACCGGTGGTGGATTCTGTACGGTTCCTTGGAATGACACTCGACAAAAGATGGAACTGGAGAAGCCATATTGGCATTTTAAAAGATAGGTGTTTTAAAGTTTTAAATGTTCTGCGATACTTCTGTAATTCGTCATGTGGTGCTTACCGCAAATCGATGCTTCTCTTATAGAGGGCATTGGTACGATCAAAGCTCGACTATGGGTCCTTTATATATTCTGCTACACGAGTGTCCTATCTCCGCCCGCTGAGTACCATTCACAACTCTGGCCTCAGGTTGGCAACTAGCGCTTTCAGGACCAGTCCAATTCCCAGCATCTACTGTGATGCTGGAGAACTGCCTCTTGAGATGCGGAGGATGATTTTAATGTGTAATTATGTCAGTAAGATTTTATCCCAAAAGACACACCCTTGTTTTAAACTTGTGTTCAGACCCCGTTTTATTGAATTATTTTATAGACGACCTAGGGTGACGAAACCCATAGAAATTCGTTTTAAAAATTTCACTGATGACGCCCGGATTCAGCTCCCCGAAGTGCATCCTGCTGGTTTTAATAAAGTCCCGCCATGGCAGATGTCTTATCCAAAAATTAATATGGATTTGTCCCGCTGCAACAAATCAGGCACACATCCTAATGTCTATCTCCATCAATTTATGTAAATTTTGGAAAAGCACCGTGATGCCACTCACATTTACACGGATGGCTCCAAGTCAGACACTGCCTGTGCATGCGCTGTAACATCTTCCCAAAATATCATCTCCGTGGTGAAGCTGCACCCGCTGTGTAGTGTTTACACAGCGGAACTGTACGCTATCAAGACTGCCTTGGATGAAATAGAGTCACGAAACATGTCGTATTTGATATGTAGTGACTCTAGGAGCGCATTGCAAACAATCCTTACCTTTGATTCCTATCATCCACTGGCCCAGTTGATTCATTCCCGTCTTGCCCTGTTAGAGGCCATGGGGAATAACATACTCTTTGTTTGGGTACCAGGGCATGTGGGAATCAAGGGGAATGAGAAGGCTGACTCTTCTGCCAAGGAAGGCCTCTGCCAGCAAGAACTAGACTCGCGGTCCACGACAGCAGAAGACCTAAAAAATTTTTTTAGGTTACTTATAGTGAAACAATGGCAGGACTCATGGCTAGGTTTGCAAAATAACAAATTGCGGGACATAAAGGCTGTTACGACTCCCTGGTCCTCCTCTGTCAGGAATAGTAGGCAGGAGGAAGTAGTGCTGACCCGATTGAGGATAGGGCACTGTGCCCTTACTCACTGTTATCTGTTCACACAGGAGAAGGAAGTTCCACACTGTGACCATTGTGACTCCCGTCTCACTATAAGACATATCCTGACCGAATGTACCCACTATCAGGGTATGCGAAACAGTCTTTCAATGCAAGGCCAGCTTAACGATGTTCTGGGAGATGACCCTGTTAAGATAGATGTGGTTTTCAAGTTCCTAAGGAATGCTGAATTGCTTCCATACATTTAAACAATTTTTAACAGTACATTTTTTCTATACACATTACCTGTATAAAATTTTATTTTAATTTTATCACAATTAGTAGGGAAATATAATAACTTTTATTGTATTACTGATTTGAGTACAGTGTGAAATGACCTTGCTGTCGACACACCTTATAAAATCAACTCTACTACTACTACTTGTATGGCTAGCATGAATCCCTCTGTTTCTGGGAAGAGATCTCCGTGTTTAAGCCAGGTGTTCGACACTTCTTTGTCGACATCAGATCGGCTCAATTCTTGGGGGTGTCTCCCGTGGAGGGTCATGCGTTTCCCCCTATCAATTTTCTCTGCTATTGTTTGGGGTTCTTCATGACCTTTTGTTACTGTATCAGTTAGATTCAAAGGTGTATATTTATTATCTGATTTACAAATATTTATGTGAAGTGGGGAATCTTGACGCCCATGAAAGTATTTCCTTAGCAGTTTAATTTGGTTATTATGTAAGTTTTTTATGTCTATTATACCTCTGCCTCCTTCTGTGTGTGGTAGTGTCAATCTGTAAATATTTGAGTGCGGGTAGTGCTTTCTGCACTTTGTCAATTCGGTTCTTATTTTTCGTTGTAAGTTTTCAATATCTGTGTCTGTCCAAGTTATTATACCGAATGAATATGTTAAAACCGGAATGGCAAAAGTATTAATAGCTTTTGTCATATTTTTACTATTTAATTCTGTGTGGAGTATCTTTTTAAGTCTATTGGTAAATTCTATTGTCAGATTTTTCTTAATATCAGTATGGTTTATTTTCTTTGACTGTTCGTATCCTAAATACTTGTACATTTGTAATTCATCCATAGGTTCTATTATTCCCTGATTTTCTGTTTCGAATCCTAAGGGTTCTATTCTTCCTTTTTTTATGTTTAGCGTTCTACATTTATTCAGTCTAAATTCCATTTTAATGTCTGTCGAAAATTTCTCTACTAGTTTTATTAATTCACTAAGTTTTGGATGTGTTGATGCATATAGTTTTAAATCATCCATGTACAGTAGGTGTGATATTATATGTTTTGACTGATTATTTTTTATTAAATATCCCGTGTTCGTTCTGTTTAACATATTTGAGAGTGGATTTAAAGCAAGACAAAACCATACTGGGCTTAAGGAATCATCCTGAAATATACCTCTGTTTATTTTTATTTCCTTTGTATAAACATTTGTTTTGTTATCAATAAGATTAACTATTGTGTGCCATTGTCGCATGGCTTTCTCCAGGAAATTAACTAAGATCGGGTTTATTCTGTATATTTTTATACTTCTATTAACCAAGAGTGGGGGACTGAATCAAAGGCCTTGCGATAATCTATGTAGCAGCATGAGAGATTTTTCTTGTGTCTTTGTGCTTGCTTGAGTATTATTGAGTCAATTATCAATTGTTCTTTACAGCCTTTCATGCCTTTGCGACAGCCTTTTTGTTCTTCAGTGAGAATGTTTTCATTGTCTAAGTGAGAGTTAATTAGATGTGTTATACATGATGTAATAATTTTATAAATGGTTTGTAAGCAGGTTATAGGACGGTAGTTAGATTGGTCATTATTATTCTTACTTTTTGGGAGAAGATATGTTTTGCCTTCCATTAGAAATCTAGGTACTTGGTCAGGGTCTTCAATGAATTTATTTATTTGGGTTAGTAAATGTGTGTGTGTGCATGTAAATCTTTTGTACCAGTAGTTGTGAATGTTGTCACTGCCAGTGCATTTCCAGTTATGTGTCTTCCGGATGATGGTTTGTAATAGATCTAGTGATATGTCGGGGGCCGGCATACTATGAATGTTATGAAATTGTTCTATTTCTGTCTGTATCCAATGTGCTTCAGCGTTGTGTATTTCAGTATTTGACCATATTTGAGACCAAAAATCTTCTATGGCATCTTTCATTGGCAGTTGATTGCTTTGTGACTGTTTGTCACCAGTTGATTTTAAGACTCAATAAAACCCTCTCTCATTATTTTTAAATTGTGCGTTCTGCTGTTTGCGTCTAGTGCACTTGTTATATCTGTTTAGTCTAGCTTTGTATGCCGCAAGTTTTTGTTTGAGAGTATCTATGAATTCTATCATGTGTTCGTTCGGGTTGTCATGTTTCGTGTGCATTTGATATTTTTTAACTACCATTTTAGCTTTACCTTCTAATTTTTTGCTAGGGTTACCTTTTGAGTATTCTATTAGATGTGCAATTTCAACTCTTATACTTTCTATTTTGTTTAACAGTCTCTTTTTCCAATTTGGAATGTATGGTGCTTGTTTTCTGTCTGATTTATCGCAGTCATTTTGTTTAACAATTTTTGAACCATTGCATTTAGCCGCAGTGAGTGCAGCACAATATATTAATGTGTGGATTTCTTCAAATGTTTCTATATTTTCTATGTGTTCAGGCATTATTACCTCATTTAATATGAGAATTATTTTAGATAGTTTTACTGAAGTGTGTTGTTTTGGTATGTAAGCTCTTTTTGTGGGGTCTGTACCTGTGTATTCTATTAAGTGTAATGTTGAAAGTTTCTCTTACATTTTCAATCAAGTCAGCATCGGCATTTACTTCAGTATTATGGTTGTTACTATCAGGGGTAGAAATTTCATTAGTTAATCTATTACTATTTTTAGGTTTGCCACTATTTTGTATTGCAGTGTTTTCATTAATTAAATTCTTACCATTTGATGTTGGACTTTCTTTTGTTATAATATTTAAATTGCATTCTGTTTCATTTGGTAAATTTGTAGGTTTGTCATTATTTATAGGCATATTGGTTAATATAACTCCCATATCTGCTTCTAATTCTTGGCCTATTTCGTGTTTTAGTTGGTTCAATGTTTCAGGAGATACTAGATTATTTCTTATTATTGCTCTGTGTTGGTCTGATATACGTTGAACTGTTACAGGTATGTTTGGGTATTGATTTGTAAATGCAGTATGGAGTTGATCTCTGTAGGCTGTCATATCGGATTCTAATTTTGTAATTCTGTAATACGTGCGCATGATAAAGGTATTAACTTCAGCTGTCCATTTCATGCGTACACGTCTCCGGCCTGCTTGTGTGGTCTCAGTTAAAAGTAGGTTGCCCCCCTGAGAAACACATTCAGCTTGTGCAATATTACTTGACGGTGTTGGGTTATTGCATCCATTGGATTTGGCTGTTGCTTTTTCAGATGACCCGATCGATGTCTGCCTAGTCGACACACGACCACTACCGGCTCGCATACTGTCACCCCCAGCGGTAGCTCCAGAGGTGCCCTGGCGATCCCCAGGCAGCGGCGTTTTATCCGAGGCTGAACTCCTTTTTCTACTCTCCATTTTCTAAAAAATGGGTTGCCTTTTTAACCTGCGGCCAGGTATGATGGCAGTAACCCTGCTTACTTGGGCTATGGGCGCCGCCGTTGACTTCTAAAGTTCTTCCGCCGTCGTCCTAGGGGAATCCCCTGCCATGGAATTCTCCAGCTTAAGAGGCCTCCCCCTAGTGTGATACTGGGGTATTGCCCTCCCTCAGCCTCTTACCAGGATGCCGCCCACTTTGGGAACATACGCACCTGGATTTTATTCTGTTTTGGTCCACGGGTGGTATTTTATTTCCCACCTACCCTGCATATCTGCTGGGCATTCCCCTATCCGCCACCTGGGGATGCGCCCGATAGGGGACAGAAAACCCCCACGGGTAATAGTTATTATTATTGTTATTATTATTATTGGTAATTTTACGGATTTGTTTATATTTAATAATTAAACAAATTATAATCTTGAATTCATTATAAACAAATATATATATGCAGCTTAGACATGTAAAAAACATTGTTTTCAGTCCATGTTTGTCCGTCTGTCTGTCCATATTCACTCTTTTTCCTTTCATCACTTCGTATGTTCGTTCTTGGTTTATACCCAATCGATTTGCATAAAATTTGGTATAATTTTAAGGAATAAATATTTCTCACGATTTATTAAATTTTTAACTTGATTGCTCATTCAGTGCTACCAACATAGGAGATTAAAATATATTTGTTACATAATTATTTCTTGTATTCCGTCGAAAATATTTTTGTTAAATTCTATTTACTTCTTTAGAATAGTTTACTTTTTGAAAAACAATTTTTTACATACCCTGATGAACCAGTACTACCAATATAAGAGATTATATTTTTTATTATTTCAATCTCCTATGGATGAAGTTGTATGGAATTCTCAAAAAGACAATGTTTTACCAGGAATAATTAATTTCTTTACCAAGGATAGTGCGAATCAATAAAATATCAATTTTGTACAAATTTTAATAATTTTTATGAGTAGGATATTTTTTAAAACAAGGTGTTACACATAATCCTACATTACAGTCAGGGCAATGATATCTTGATTCCCTTCGTTTTTTATGGTTTTTACAAACCACACCATTTTTTTTCCCTTCCGGCACAGTTTCAATGAAATGTCTTTCCATGAGCCGGAGTGGACGATCTTCAGATGATTTTCTTCCACCCATGGTAGTCCTCCTTTCTTTCCAATATCTATCAATTAGCTCCCTTATCACGGTCAGTTGAAATTTTGCGAAGCTTATCTTTCTGCCTGTTTTATTTTTATATATGATATATGCATTTAGTAGCACAATGTCAACAAGATGGAAAAATAATTTCCTATACCACTTTCTTGATTTACATATGCATTCAGTGGAGCTCAGCATCATGTCGGCATGATCAACCGACCCCATTGACTTGTTATAGTCGATGATGATCTGAGGTTTCCTCACTTCTTCTCCATTCCTCCATTCTTCCCAGTTGATCCCATCTCTGGACTATGATATGTGGATAACATCCAGACGTCCCTTTTATCACACCATTTTACTGATATTAAATTTTCTGATGTACGAAATGTATGCTCACCTCTTTTTAGCTTTTCTTCCATTTTTGGCATTTCTTTTCTTGTGCGTCTCACTGTACCGCAAGCATTTGTTGATTGTTCGTAGAGTCAAGAAAACAGTTGGGGGCTTGTGTACCAATTATCCACGAAAACGCTATGACCCTTTTGCATATAAGGACTAATAAGTGTCGCAACAACATCTCCCGACTTACCAAGACCATGATCATCAATGTCAGTAGTGGCACCTGTATAAATTACAAAATCACAGACATAGCCGGTTTTACAATCACACAAAACAAATATTTTTACTCCAAATCGGTGTCTTTTGGACGGTATATATTGCTTCATAAAGAAACGACCTTTGAACAACAAGAGGCTTTCATCGATGCATAGGTTTCCGTATGGAGCAAACAAATTCTTGAATACACTCCTAAGGTGATCGACAATGGGATGAATTTTTATTAGTCGATCACCACCATGTGGATCTCTATTGTTTGAGAAGTGCAAAAACCGAAAGAGAAAGAAATATCGATCTCTAGACATCTCAGAAAAAATCGGAGTCTCCAACAATTTGTCCCTCGACCAATATTCATTCATATCGACTTTTTTAACCCGAGCCATCAGCATACACACAGAAAATAAAACATAAATCTCGTCAGATGAGGAATCAGTCCATTTCTAAGCTCTTGATTTGGAGGACATGCCTTCATTCCTTACTTTGAAAAGGTAATATTTATTTGTTTCATCTGATATTATCTTCATTATTTCGCCGGGGAAAAAAATTAAAAAATAATCACTGAAGCTAGCCTCCTCGGGAAAACTCACCAGTGAGCCAGATGCACTGTCATCATATGGATACCGTTTCAAAGTCCTTCTCTCTTTTTTCCAAACACGCTCTTTAGTTCTGTTTCTCTTTGATGCCACTTCATCATCAGAATCCGTGTCTGAAGAAGGGAGCGACGGAGATGGAGGCAGTGCAAATCTGGATGTCGTTGAAGTTTACACAACTGGATAAGCGGTGGAAGTTGACGTCGATGTCACTAGTACAGATGAATTCCCTTCATTTGAATAAGATTGAAAAGAAGAAATAAAATCATCTTTGCTATCACTTATCGTGAACAATTCTAATATTTCTTGATTTGTAGAGTTACATTTTCTCTTACCCGCCATTTCTCACACTGAAAATAAATATTTTTAAAATTTATTAACGTAAAACAATTTACATATTTTATTATTTTCAAAATGTTTGTAAAAGATAAATAAAACCAGTATATTTTTTATCAGCACTGTGAACAACTGAAATACCATATATTGATGGCTAATCGTGGATGGGGTAGTTCACATAGTATTTAGTCATATAACATTGCACTTGTTCCAAAAACAGCTCTATAACAATGGCCCTAGCATTGCTTGCTATTGATGTTATTGCGGAAGAGTACATCGAACATGTTGATGTCATGAGAGTACAGAGGAAGAGACTTAGGGACTCCATGGATCCCTTTGCTCTGGAGGAAGAGCAATTTCGGGTGCTGTTCAGGGTGTCGAGGGAGATGGCTCACGACCTGAGTGATGCTCTGAGATCCCACCTAACAAGGGAACGGTCTTACAGGCTGTCAGTGGAGTTGCAGGCATTTATCAAATTTCGGTTTCTTTGTCATAACCATTTGTTATGGAACTCTGTGCAATATTTTCAATTTAAATTTATCAATACCACTGTAATAGGTCATTTGTGCTCTCAGATTTTTTGCAACGGGCTCCTATCAGAGATCTGTGGGCCAGGATTTTTTAATATCAGTGTGTCAGTCAGGCATTTCTAAAATTTTGAATCATGTCATCTGGGCGATAAACCGCCACTTGGTTAGGCGGTGGGTTAAATTTCCTGCCACGCAAGCAGAGAGAATTGCTGCAAAAAGAACATTTAGTTTCGGAACCAACCCCTTCCCTGGTGCCATGGCAGCAATAGACTGCATGCATGTTGCTGTCATAGCTCCTAAGCAGCATGAAGATGCCTATGTCAACCGCCGCCATTACCATTCCCTGAATGTTCAGATGGTAAGTATAAACATTACCAAAAAAAATTATCCATTACCAAAAATATTCTTGAGGAATATTTTAGGGAGCTTCACCCATATTTCTGAAAATCTAGACCATTGCCTCATGACTGCCTTTTCATTGAAATGTTAGATTTGTGGAGCTGACATGAGGATTTACAATGTTTGTGCCAAATTCCCGGGGTCACGGCATGATGCTGGGATATGGCTGCAAAGTCCAGCAAGGGCTATAATGGAGCTGTGGCATGGCAGGGGAGAGAGATTAACCTGGCTTCTGGGTAGGCAGTTGCAACACCTTTAAAGGACTATAAATTTATTCCCTCTGTTACTGTCACCACCCCTCAGAATTCTAAAATATAATAAACCTACCTATTTAGTGGTTGTCATTTATTGCTGCTTAATTTACTATATTCATAGTGGGAGGAGTGAGGCCTTAAGGGAAAGGTTATAGGTTCATACTTTTATACCATGCATTCTACCATAATTGGTCCATTTTCTATTGAACTTTCAATTATGGTATTTTGGATAAGCTCTCCATGATCGCTGCTTTCACAAAAAAGGTGTGCACCAAAAATTTTATATATAAGGTTGGAAATTGATGGTTTATGATATATGTATATGCTAGGGTGTTTGTTGAAGTAACTGAGTACATTCATTAAAAAGTAATATATAATTTGGTGAACAAATGAAGAGTCCCTAGTTTTGTACTTGAAATAATTTTCGGGTGAACGTTAGACATTTATTAATGACTATGAAACTGTTAGTCATGTTGAGACCTTTACTTTATTTATAAAGGTGATTCTGGTTATCCCATTGAGCCATGGATTCTGACGCCACTACCACACACAGAGCCAAGAACACCTGAGTATAGGTACACGCTGGCTCACTCAAAGGCAAAGGCTTTTTGGTGTGCTGAAGGCTACGTGGAGATGCCTTTCCTGCCAAAGGGTACTTCTCTATGAGCCTAGGAGAGCAGGGCAAATTGTAACAGCTTGTGCCATGCTACACAATATGTGGCTCAAGTATCGCCTAGCGGAGGTGGATGAAATAGGGGATGAAGATCCAGCCTTCAATGTGATGAACCCAGAAGAACCCCTTGAAGGCTGAGCTCGCCTTGCTGAAGGCCAACGTGTGAGGAGGGCAGTAATTGCTGAGCATTTCACTATTAGGAATTATTAATCTAAATTTTAAAATAATAAAAACTCTGGCGAATTCTACGCATCTTTGAGAAGGAAAAAGATTCAAATTCATCATTAAACTTTATTGTTTATGGCCTCCACCAGCTCTTCTACGGCCTTACAGAGGCGCTCTATGAGGCCATTTCTATTGGCCTCATTTCTTGACTATATTGACATTGCCTCAGACATTTTCAGCAATGCCTCTGCCATAATCTGGAAGATTGAAAATCCCATTTGGTTAAAAGCTGACATACAAAAAAAAACTTTAATGCTGACACATGAAATCATCACAACAATTTTCTTACTTTGGAGTTTTCACTCTGCCTCTCCTCTAATTGAATTATCTGCCTGCGGGATTCCTCCAAATCTTTTCTAAAAGATTTTTTGGTCTTTGGTGCCGGGTCTGTAATAGATGGTATTCGGTATATTATATGGCTTAAAAGAATAACAATCTAACAGTTGTTCATAAATTCCATGTCAGTGCTTACGTTGACCTGGCAACTTCCTTTTCTTCCCCATCTGCATTGAAACTTGGGGAATCCCGGCAGAGCTGCTTGCTTCACTATCAATGACATCTTCTTCTTCATCACCTTCTGCATCTGTTGTGAATTTTTTGCCAATGAGAGGGTAGGAGAAAGTTATTATTTTACATGCATTTGGCTTGTCAGTAATGAATTTACCTTAAAACTAAGGAAAAGTAACAGGAAACTTTGTTCTTTCCTGGATAAATACTTTGAGACGGCATTAATTTTGATTAGTTGAGAATTTTATTTTTGATTTTAACCATCAATTCCTTTTAGCATCTTGTGATGCTCAAAGATATCTTTCATTTCATTTACCATGAATGACTTCTTCTGCAGGGCTCCAACCCAAGTTTTCCTGCATCTGTTGGGATAGGCCTGCATCATCATCCATCAACATAATGATTGATCCCTAAAGTTAAAGAGAAAAGTTGTAGTTATAATGTTTTTTTGTGTTTTTTTTTGCATGTGTATGCTTTTTTTGGTGGAATGTTTTTGAAAATTACTTCAAGTGCTGTCTGGTGGAAAGGATGTTGTTTCAGGTGACTGCATGGCTTTCTTTTTTAAGAATAGACTGGTGCTAGGTTTCTCTACCCGTCCCCTTTACCTTGCATCCTATCTGCCCTCATCCAATCACTAAGGGTTGTCATGTATATGAATCCCTTTCAGCACTATCTGTGCTTAGAAAATATGAGTAACTCCTTGTAAGTGAAGGGGAGTAGGTTATCTTGAGTATGTATTCTCAAAACTAAATTGTTACCTGAAAGTTTTATATGACAGCAAGATACTGTCTGTGCTACTTAAGAATTGAATAAAAGGATTCCCTAAACCATGTGATTAATTTCGGTTATTCCTGATTTCCCAAAGACCTAATAATGTTAAAAAAAGTTATTTCTAGTGTGTGACATGAATATATTTATTCTCTATATTTAAGAGGTGTTGCGTGAAGGGCTTTTATGCATCCAGATGTTTCAATTGGCTTTTTTCTTCATTACCTCTGTGTTTATATGTGATATTTCTTATCTATTTATAAAATTTGAGTAGCACTATTAGACTTTACACAGGCAGCTAAAAAAACCGTCAGTACTCAACTGTTGTACACACACACACACACACACATATATAACTGAATGAAGAATGTTATGGACTAATATTTGAGCTCTTGATTGTGAAAGTGCCTTAAATGCTTCATTTGAGACAGTGGAAATGTACATGTGAACATGTGTGAACAGGTACGTACATGATCTTCTGGAAGTGTGTCATTGTGGCACACTCCCTGAGTAGATTCTTTGCCGATTACTACCAGAATCTTCTCTTCCCAGGCAGAGAGAACAGGGACAGTTACAGTATTCCCTGTCCTAAGCCGTGCAGCTTTGATGGTCCCCACCTTTGCCCTTACACGGCTTTTTTTGTCAGTCCAAGCCTATATGATAGCAAAAATTATCTTTTACATTTAATATCTTATATGATAAATTTGATGATGATTAATTAATGATACACCATACCTTTTGCCAATGACCAATGTCTTTGGGAGGCCCGATTTTGATTGCCTCCTCGGCAAATTTCTCCCACGTCTTCATTAACGCCACCTTCCCATTGGGTTCACATAGTTTTCCTCTCGCAAAATCGCTATTGAGCATCATGAATTCCGCTAAGAATTCTTTCTGCACCAATGACATTTTGGTGCTGCGACTCCTATTAGTTGTACTGTATAATAAGTAATGAATTAAAACTAAATCAACCCTCAGAATTAAATAAACAATACTATGTAACTTACTGTGTTTCAAATATTGAGAGATATAAAATAGAAATGTTAGAAATAAATGCTTAAAATCTCATTTATTTTTAATAGCGAATATTTTTTTTCATATTCCGCTGGTGTAATTTGAATGAATGCTAATTTTATAACAATTACAACTATAAGTACAAAATCTTTAATTTGGTAAAAATTGTTTGAAAACAGATAAACTAATAGATTTACGTCACATACTCCCATTTCGTACCGACATTTTCTATTCAAGAGACAAACTTTCGCAATCCACGAACATCATTTATGATGCATATTCCAATTTTCCGCTCTTTCTCTCTTCCTTTAGTCAAGTAAACAAACTTCGTTTAGGCTCATTCAAATGTTTCCAAGATTTTCATTGGTCGAAAATCCTAGCCTCTCACACAGGTGCCGAGGTATGATTTTTCGATAGCGGTACCTCTAAACTTCCCATTGTAACGCGCGTCGCTATTTAACGCAATATCCGTGATCGCAAACAAAGCACTACAAGAGGGGATTCGCGTTATGTTAGCGATAGCGAAAGCGTGCAGGAAAGATCCGTGATCACGCCCCTGGTCTGGGAAAGACCACTTCCTTATATAAGGGGTCATTCTTCTCCTTGCTAGGCACTTTTGATAAATGCTGTGGTTGTGGAGGTCCACTACTAGGCACCTCATTACTTGTGGGGACGCCTGTATTTACACGCGGTCGCCCACCCCGGCCACGCTGATGTGGTTGCGGGAAACTTCCTACTTGAGGTTGAAACTGAGGGTGGCTAAACTGCTGGAACTGGAGTTGATCATTATAACTCGGAAAATAAATTAACTACAGGTTTAAAAGTGCATTTAGCATTCATCAGGTCTACCATATTCTGCCAATTTTCAGAAGTGGGGAGCTTAATTGACGGAATTTTAATTTTTTAGCGTAGTAACCGGAATTTTTCAGGGTACATTACTATCATTAAGATTATTAAGATTACCGGACATAGAAGGATCTTCTTCGTTGAACTTATTAGCATTAGCATAGTTCACACTGATGTTAGCTAGCATCGAAATGTGATGCTTTTTACCCTTGATCACTTTATAAGTAGCTGAAGGCTCATTACAGGTGATAGCTACTACATCCATGGCCTCTGCCAACACTGGTGCCTCATTGATATTTGCATTATTATTATTACTAATAGCATTAACAACATTGACATTACATTGCTCATTGATAGGGAGTGATGGCTGACTGTCACCTACCTCTGCATTTTGGTGGGTTGTGTAGTGTGCTTGAAGGATGGGCGTTGTGGGCATCAGTGGCATGGCATGAGGACAGGCTACTATTGATTTTCTCCCAGACTTTAAAGAGCATCCGAATGAGTTGCTCTTCGGAGGGTTGGGTTTGAGACCTGGGTGCAGGAGGGCAAGATGAGTGTAGGCTAGGTGAGGGGCGGCTCGACAGAGTGACGGATGAAGGAGCAGAGGTGCCAGGATTCACGAAAGGAGTGGGAAAAGGCTGGAAGGCAATGGAAGTCAGGATGGCTGGTTGCAGGTTGGCGAATGAAAGTCTGGGAGAGGCAGTTGGACAGGAGGGTGTGGAAGTCATCATTATGCAGGACGTCATGAGAGGGAGTAGAATGGCTGACATCATCAGTTGAGAAGGGTATGAAGCAACAGGAAATGGTGCAGAGAGTTACAGGAGCGGGAGCCCAGAGATGAGAGAATTGGTGGGAGCGGAAGAGACAGGCATGGAAGGTCCTATAGGAGGATGGAAAGGCATAGCAGGTGGCGGAAGATTTTCTATAATCATTGCCGATGAGGTGGAATTAGGTGCTACTCAACTGCCCCTGATTGTATGCTGGAAGATCCCACAGACTATGCTTAACTTCTGAGGTGACTTTTTGTGGCCCGTGAAAGAGCCCTTTTTGAAGTGGCGTCACCTGATTAGCTGGCCAATCTGGAGGCTCAGTGGGTTGGTTCCAAATGTCGCCCTAGTGACAGTATAAAACTAATTCAATGATGAATTGAAATTTAGTCTTCTGCAAGGATTGAAAAGGCGCAGAAGTGGCAAAAAAGCACTAGGCTAAAGCGTGGAAGATCTCCTCTGCCCTGGGTAACAGATGCACTACCCCAGAGGCCTCTGTTGCAAAATACATGGTTACTTTTATTTAAATAGTTACCGTATAGCCTAAACCAGAGGTCGGCAACGTGGCCATGGCGACCGCAAGACATTTGTGTGTCGCCCGCCAGCCAAAAAGAGAACTCAAGTTAAACAATTACGGAAAACTCTCAGAAGACCAATAAGTTGCGGAACAAGATGAAGAATGGAACTTTGTAACCAACATCTTAATCTTACATCACACCGAGCCGAATCATATGTCTGTTACAAAATAACATCGTCAAGGTCAGGACTTATAAGCAAACAGAATGGGGACATACATTATTGGATAAAGATATTGTTGTCATTAACAGAGTTCTTTTCATAATGACTACCCCTCTCTCGTTTATCCACGTCCCTTTCCCTTCTCCCTACCCTGCCCTAGTATAAATACATCTTTCACAGCATTTTTCGGAGATTACTCGCTGAGAGTAGGAGAAGACGCTATCGTGTTTGTGTGATTGCCATGCCTGTGCTGACAATTCATACAAACGTTCTCGTACAAACTGTATGAAAAGATAGGGAATTCTCTGCCCCCAGTTGATGCTGGGTGAAGGTGTCCTGTCGCCTTCAATCGCTATTACGGGTGCAAGGCTAACTGAGATCCTTGTTCTCAATCCATCGTGTACTCTAGCTCCGTTAGCCGGTTCAGTCTATTTGGAGGTAGGCGCTCGATACGGGAAAACTATTTCCCTATGTCGCATGAAACTCCCAAGTTCTTGTCAAGAGTCGTTGGTTTCGGAGTTCTGTCCTCCGTCTGCCTCAAATTATTGTTGAAAGTTGTTGGTTTCAGAGTTCTTGTTTCTTTCTTGCAGCATAACTTGGCTCGAGTTATTGTTGTGAGTCGTTGGTTTTGGAGTTCTGTCCTCCGTCTTGTAGCATAACTTGGCTTGAGTTATTGTTGTGAGTCGTTGGTTTCGGAGTTCCGTTCTTCGCTTAGTATACAAAGTACAGGGTTTGGGAGATTTTTCTTCGTCTCTTACAATATCAGCCAGTGATAGCTCATTTCCCTCTTCATTGGTTAAACATAAATCAATTTAAATTGACCAACAGTACACAATATTTCTGATATTTTTCCAATATTCAGTTTGTTGTGTTTATTAATTAATTTGTAGAAAATTTCATCCCCATTATGAGTGATAAGAGGCAAAGGACATATTACTTCAATGTTGATTGGAAAGAACAATTCTGTTTTATTGATTTGAAAGGAAAGCGTTTGTTTATTGTGCAATGCTTGTGTCGCACTTTCAAAGAAAAGTAATGTTGAAAGACATTTTAATACGGTCCACGGAAATTTTAATACTAGTTATTCGTTAAACTCTGAGATCGGGAAAAAGAAAATTTCTGATATGAAATCTATTTTAACTAAACAGCAGATCATTTTTACCAGACCAGTGCAGCAATAAAAAAGAGCAATGATTGCATCACTTAAAATTTTGCATTTGTTGGCCAAGAGGAAAAAGCCTTTTGAAGATGGCGAGATTGTAAAAGAAGCCATGCTAGCAATTGCTGACTCACTTTTCGAAGATTTTAAAAATAAAAATGAAATTACCTCAGCAATCAACATGATTCAGTTATCAGCAAAAACATTACAAGAAGAATTGAAGTTATTGCAACCAATATGAGGAAAGAGTTCGCAAATGATTTACAAAAATGTATTTTCTTCTCATTGCAACTGGATGAGTCAACAGATATCAGACACTTCTCAATTGGCTATGATTGTGAAGATGGTATTTAATGATTTTTCAGGATAGGAAGAATTTCTTAAAATTCTTCCATTAAAGGGACGAACAAGAGGCGAAGACATTTTTTCAGCTTTTAAAAAATATGTCCAAGAAAGTAATAGTATACCATTAATGAAGTTGACCGCACTTACTACAGATGGTGCACCTTCGATGACAGGTTGTAAAAATGGATTTATTACACTATGTAAAGAAGACCCTCTTTCCAAATTTTATTTCATATTACTGCATTATGCACCAAGAAATGTTATGTGCAAAATTTCTTCATTTTCAACATGTCATGAAAACAGTAACAAAAATAATAAATTCCATAAGAGCCGTACCAATGCAACACCGATTGTTTAAATTGCTTTTTCAAGGTGAAGATGCTCAATTCGATGATCTCCTTTTACATACCGAAGTTAGATGGCTCAGCAGAGGCAAAATACTTGTGAGGTTTATAAATCTCAAAAATGAGATAAAGGAATTTCTCATGTCAAGAAATGAATATTATGCACAGTTCGATGACAAAACTTGGTTAATGGATATTGGATTTCTTGTTGATATAACTATAAATTTGAACGAAGAATATGAAGATGCAAGGGAAAAATCAACACATTGCAAAAGGAATAAGTGCAGTAGATGCATTCAAATGTAAATTGGCATTGTGGGAGTCTCACCTAAAAAGATATTCATTATCGCATTTCCCGAAATTCAAATATATTATTGAGAGTCTGACTGATGAAAATGCTACCACTGAACCATTTTCATAACATATTGAAACTCTCCTGAAGGAATTGAATTTTAGGTTTTGTCAGTTCTCTGAAGTAGAACCAATAATAACATTCTTTGCTTATCCGACAATGATATGTCTGCTAATATTGGAACTTACTTTAATATCTTTAATACCGAGGACTTAGAAATGGAAATAATTAATATGCAGAATGATATTATTTTATCGTCACATAAAAATGATGAAAACTTTTGGAATTTAGTTGATGAAAATAGCTATCCATTATTAAGAAAATGTGCCCTAAAAATATATTCTTACTGTGCTTCAACATACACTTGCAAGTCCATTTTTTCAAGCATGAAACTCTTGAAATCCAAGTACCAACCGAGACTCACCGATTACAATTTAGACAACTGCCTAAGGTCAGGTATCTCGAGTTATGTGCCAAATTATAGCAAGTTGGTTGAAGGTATGCTGTCACAAGTTTCACATTGATTTATTTTTCATGTTTTTATAATAAATTCTTTAATAGTTTTTCTCTTATATATACAAAAATATCATTTTAATAAATATTGGTATACATCTACTATTGTTACTTCACTTGAAGTCCCCAATAATTAAAGTTGCGCCCTCATAGATAAAGAGTTTGCCGACCACTGATACAGAGAGATATCAACTGATTTTGCTTATGCGCCCTCAGTAATATAAATAGCGCCCTCATAGGTGAAAAGGTTGCCGTCCCCTGGCCTAAACCATACTTCTGTATATTTTCCTTATCCTTGTCACTTTGTGCACCATGATAAAAATAAAATCCCAGGCAGTAATGCTTGAGTGTGTTATACAACATCCACAGTTTTATTCCCCAATGATGATGATGTTTGTTGGGCAATTACTGTAACTGCTGGGTGTGAGATTTAGTTCCAACTAAACCAGGGATGGGGAACTGGCGGCCTTTTGTGATACTCAGTGCAGCCTTTTGCATACTTGTCTAAACATACTCAAACTCATATATGTTTCTAGCATGAAAGTTACAGAAAGAACAAACAAATGATATGTATTTTGCATCAACAGAATCTTTGTGCCAAATCTTGTTTTAAATGACATATTACGTAAAGTTATTTGTATTGTGAACTACATTCGAGCAAATGCTTCATGACATCACCAGTTTCGCACCATGCTTCAATATGACAATGAAACATTTAGCCGGCCTTGGTAGAGGGGTGGTTAGCGTGTCTGGCTCCCAACGCTAGGGTCGCGGGTTCGAATCCTGCCAAGGGCATGGTTGTATGTGTTCGTCTTTGTTAAAGTTATTACGCTCATTGTAAAAGGCTGTTAACGGCTGTTTATGAGCTGATATAAATAAAATAAAAAATAAATAGATCTTCCAAACCATTAAGTGAGCTGGTTGTCACAAGGCCAAGTACTAGAAAATCTTTTAGCTTTGCGAAAACAAGTCACGAGCTTTTTCAAAGAACAGAATTAACCTTGTGAAATTTAAAAAAAAGATTTCTGCAGAAATGTTGCATTTTTGTGTGATTTAATAAAAAAAATCATTTGAATACTTCTCTACAAGGTAAAACTAAATCCATATATGAAATGTTGCAGCAAATTCAGTCATTTCGGAAGAAGTTGAATTTTTTCAAAATTGGCCTTATCAGATCAGTTGGATGCAAACCATGCATATCGCAACATGTTTCTGAATATTGGTGCACTTAATTGGTGGTGGATTAGCGAATGAATTTTTATCGCATCTTCACGCGATGAAATTTCTTGCAATAAATACGAACAATTCTGTATATGTTTTATGAAATTTTTCACTTGTCTATAAAAGTAGACATCGCACGGCTGACATAATGGCGTACATTTTGGTGGAATAACTTTTAATGTACACGTACTGACATTGTCATCTTTTGAAAATATTTCTTCATATAGTGCTGGATTCGTCTGCCCTCCCCATGAATCAATTATCAAAAGAAAATTTTGATTAGTAACATATGGTACCAAAATGCTTTTTAAAAATGAAATGTATAGCTGTGTGGTAAGCTTTCCAGATTTAGAACATGTTACGATAACATTTTTTTAAATCATTTGTTAATGCATTTACTTTTTTTGCCCCTGAGGCCCGAAGGTGCCTGTTGGTTCTTGTAGGCATAGAAATACACATGGTAGTAATTTTCCTGATAAAGTAACTGCATATATGAATGTGTAATTTTATTCAAACTTTGCTTTTTCACGCGAACAGTCTTTACTCCTTGCTGGACGAGAGTCCTGTCGATTGTTGATTGGTACTGGCACCCTGTCTGGTCCATGTTGATAATAAAATCCATATCAAATTTCGGAATTAGAGCCTTCGTCTGGATTCGAAAATTCTTGGCAGCTTCCAATATTTCATCCATCGTTGAGGCCTCCTTTTCGTTGATGTACCTGTATGATAGGCATTTTGTTAGATTAGTGTCAATTTTATTGTTAGATTTGAAAATCCAGCTATAATTGAATTTTAACACATTGACTGCAGGGATTGTCATTCAGTACCCAACAGGGGCGGGGATTAGTTTATTATTTGGTAGGATGACTCATGCTTGAGACATCTGCTCCTCAGTAGGGTTATTGAATGACTCAAACCACACACAATGTGATTCGTAATGTATCTATATGTACATACCTTGTGATTTTCCTCTGACGGATTCTGTGTCTCTTTTTGAAAGATGCCACCCATGTTGAACTAGCAGTGAAGACAAAGTGATCAGATTGAAACTGATATGCAGCTGCCATGGCCCATTGCTGTAAAATCCTCGTCGTCACTTGCTCAAATTGTGCCCTTGATTCCACAAAGCGGTCGTACGTCCATGAATCTATTATGGCGTACTAATCTTGATTTGTTCCACCTTTACGTACATCATCTTCCCACCTTTTCGAATCATCTTTTCTTTTCAAACGATGAGCACCTTTTCGTCGCAGATTTTGTAAACTCCAATAAGGATGATTCTTGGCCAGGGCAACGACTTTATTTTATAACTGATTGGAATGAAATCATAAACTTTCTCCTTCGGCATGTACCAATCGTCTTCTTCGTTTTCCTCTTCGTCACCTCTTCATATTGCACTTCACTGTCACTTTCGTCAGGCAAAATGAGTTCTTCGTCCACAATAACTTTATTTTCTCCCAACATGTCTACAATTCATTCATATATTTCTTCTCCCATCGCAGAAGAAACAGTGGAAATTGTGGAATTGGAATCTCTTATAATAAGATCATCCTGAAGGAGCATTTCTTCGCAGTACACTAATGCATTTTTCAATTCTGCTTTCGATTTTACGTCGTGAATTGATCTTTCACAGTTGTCACTGTCCTCTTAAAAGGGAACACCACTCGATGTTCCAGTTGTGGATCCATTTTAGGGAACAGAAAGAATGCTTCTTCACAAATATTTTGCACAAAAGTAGGAAAGACCGTCAAACCATTGCAAAAGCTGTTGAAAGACTGCTGAGAATTAGTCACCCGACTTCGCAGGCAGGGCAATAGTTTCGTCGACGAAAGACTTGGGCATCCAGGCTATTGTGTATCGAGTAGGGTCGAGTGGGGGGGTGTGGGAGGAGGTGTAAATTCCAGACATCTCCGTGCAATAAATCTTCCAATATTAGGAAGAATCGACAATTTCCTTAAGCATGTATACAGCGTGAATGCGTAAAAATTAAATAACAATGTATTGCAAATAAAAATATTTATTTGGCAATTAAAAAGAAAAGTATTCCTTAAAAACGTAATTCTCTCATTAACAGACGAAAACTTTTAAAAATAATGTGTTTATTTCCTCTCCGAGTTTTATTCTGCTGCATGCATAATTGAATACAACTATTATTTCTGACAACAAAATAAGAACTCCAAAAACTGTGGTACATATTTTTCACTTTCTTTCTCTGGGGATGTCTTTGCTCCACTTTCTCCCTTCACATGTGGCCCCACAACCTTCCCGTCGCAGCCCCCTAAGCAACCCCGCGTGCCATCCCTTCGGCCGCACGGAGCGTACGGTCATCCACCCCCAGTATTCGTTACCGCCACAAACAAACGCATGTGTTCACTCTTTGTAGATTTTGCCCTAGAAACAAGTACATAAAAGTGCAAAGTAAATGTGCAAATTGTGGTGATTTTATATGTAAAGAGCATATGATTTTGAAATGTTATGAATGTTAGGATAGCACTGTTAACTAAAAAAAGTACAATTTTGTTTATTTACAAAACTTGTTTTGTCTTGACAAAATTCTACATAAACTATTTCATTTTAAATTAAAATGATGTGCTTTACAGTATAATGAAAATAACGTAACATTTTATTAATAAATTTAAAAAATAATTTTGGGGTTTTAAAAGACCCCACGCGACTAGTTAAGGAACTTTGTTTACATAACTAACTAAGGGTTAACAGACGAAAACCTTGAAAAAATAATGTACTTTGCAGTTAATTAACATGAAAATAATAATTGCAAAAACTTGAGAGAGAAAAAAGTTTCAAGTGAGATTTGAAACCCGGACCCTCATCATAGGAATCCCAAATTTAACCAATTAGGCTAATCGCTACAACGTTAATTGGAAGCAGGAATAGTGTTTTAGCTGCTTCTCACATTGAAATTACGATTTTTCTCCAAAATGCTTGAGAAGCGGGTCGTATTACTTGCACACTTTCTATTATGCATCGGTTCCTAAACGCTTGCAAAGGAGAACAAGATCGGTTATCCGAATGTGGCGTAGTCCCCTTGTAAGATCAAAAAATATACCAGTGCTGAGGTGATGTTTGTTTAGGGAAAAGCAAATTTGGTTTATTAGTTGATAAATAGCAGTGGTAGTGGATCTGGCCTCTCTGAAACCATGTTGCGATACATGGAGAAGGTTAAAATGATTAAGGTAATGAATGATGCGGTTGTAGAAAAGTTTCTCGATTATCTTGGAGAATACTGAGAGAACTGATATGGGTCTATAATTTTCTACTAATTCGCTCGCTTAGTGACCCGTTCTCCGCATGCCAGCATGTGGAATCTGTGGGTCACCACGAGGAGGTCGACCGTGGTGCACAGCGGTATGAATCCCTCCCCCACTTGACGACGGCGGCAAATGGAGATATTCCTTTGCCAACTGCTTTGGGAGGTATAGCCATGACCTCAGCATCCTGCAGATTTCTGCATCTACTCTCCGTAGATCCTTCTTGAAAATCCTGCAGGCCCTAAATAGGAACTCACATCTGGGAAGCAGGAAAGTGCGAAGAGAGTCCATCTTCTGCCACGGGGCAAGATCACTACAGCCGACGGTGCATTAGTCCTGGAGCACTCCCTCCAGAAGCTCCGCCGGCATCAAAACGTTTCTATACCCCATGGGCACACTCAGATAGCGATAGTGCTCCCCTCTTGCCATACCTAGTACATTCAGTTTCCATATTACTCTTAAGATTTATATTTATGTCTCCAATAACTAAAAGTTCTTTTCCATCATATCTATGTATAAGACTGTAACTTGTCTGTAAAAGTCATAATAGAGAAGTGAAAGCAAAGCATACATTGATTATTGCCACTGATAGCATAATATATATGATAAGTTATGCATAATTGTGTTTCTGAAGAAATTTCAATTAGTATTTTAACCCTTGGTAGCTACCGACAAGTGTTCGTTACACAGTTGCTACCGACGGGTGACATTGACCCTTATATATTTTTGATTATTTTACTGGGAAAATAGTAATTAAAAAAACACTGATTTTTTCACAACATTGTAAACATGTATTTATTGAAAAAATGCAATTAATTTTTTTTTCGACAATCTGGACAAAATAACAACATTGTTTACAAAGTGGGATATGACAAACATCACAGTTATGGCCTGCTTTTCTATCCTCCTTGCTCAGACATATTACACACCTTCTCTTGGAGGCTGTTATAGGTGCAGAAGAGGTTGAAGGTTCAAGCATGTTCATTTTATAAATATTTGCCCTAAGACTTCGAAGCTGGCAGGGCATGTCACAGCCAGTTCCATCAGAAACCCAAAGAGCTCTTACATCTTCATGGATGGATTTAAAAAGCCCCTGCAAGTACAGGAGACCAATAAGTACTCTTATTTCTTAATCATCTGTACAACCAAGAAATGAAGCTTTGTATGTCACACGACTTGAATGATAGCAGTTGAAACTACTATAGTTTCTGCGCATTTGCTCAATTTTTTTATTTGTATTGACTGTAATGAGATTTATCATACCGTCATCCATGAAGAGCTCAAATGCAGCCAAAGGAGATTTTGGCCTAACTATGTGCGCATGGCCTTTTAGTTTACCTGTTGCAATGGAAATAATGTTGTGGGCTGGAGTCCTTCCTCAAAGTGCCAGGATTTTAGACCACTTCGTTCTGTCCTTCCCATACCAAAAATTATTTTCTCCTGTCAAGGATTCATCTTCTGAACTTTCGTCAATATCCGACATTTCACTTTCAGTATCATGTTCACTCATGGTCCACTTCACTTTGATCACTGTGCCCTGCATTACTTAGAAGTTGGCTCAGGGCGTTGTCTTCATTATTAGCAACAGGAAATTTCCCAATGGTGTCATCATCATCCGCATCATTCCTTGTAAAATCTTCCTCAATCGCAAATTCTTCCTCGATTTTACATTGGGTAAGGTTCTTCCTTTTATGTGCCATTATATTTTCTGAAATTAAATCCCAACTGTTGTTATAAAAAAACAGAAAACCCAAGTCAGGAATGGGGGATAAAACTATAATGCAGTAAACGTTTAGCTGTAAAATACCTATATGAATATAATGTAGGTAGGTATATTATAATGTTGTAATTATATTTACAATATAATATAATATCAATAATGTAAGTGTAGACTATTTGTAGAACACCGAAATTAAAATTTTACTTACGAGATAGTATGTTGTAGGTGCATAGATTTGGAGTCTTCACTGTTGAAAAACGAATGTTGTTTCTACCAACGGGTCAAATGACTGGGGTGTATACATTTTATCTAAACCACAGCACACTCCTCCAACACGTGCAGGAAAAGTAAAAGCTCACCCTAGAATGAGAGTACACAATGGCATGTCCTGGGTTTCTGTCGAGAAAGTTGAGATAAAGCATTTTCAAAAGCTTCAAAGCTTATCGGGTAAAATTGACCCGTCGGTAGCTACCAAGGGTTAAAAAATTTAGCCTCTCAAAATATACGATTTTCATCTGCGCACATTTTACAGTTTTTTATGCAGTCAATTACAAGTTGGTTTTTTACATGCTTCGCAGAGCTGATTAGTTTTTCTGTCCTCCTTGAATGGACAAATATGACTTCTTTTTAGTCCTGGATTTAATTCGATTTCACTGATGGGCAGGGGCGCACCAGTAGTGTCCGGCGCCTGTGTGCAAAACTTTAGTTGGCGCCCCTATACCCCTCCCCCCAATAAAAAAATCACTTTATAAAAACGTATCAGTGAGTAAAAATGAAATACGAAATATATTAATTATAAGTTTATTGAACAAAAAGCAGAAATTAGAAAAAAATGTATAAAAACAATAAACATACAAGAAAGGTACAAAAACAAAAACAACAAAAATAATTTGGAAAAAATAGAGTAATTTATGTTATTTGGCAAGAAAATCATTTGCGAATTGCACCTTATATAGTTTTACGTAAATTAACAGATAAACTTAGTTTTATAAAAACAAAAATATTAAATATTTTTTGGTACAAAATTAAACTAACTATATTTTATTTGGCAAGAAAATCACTTTGTCATTTGTACTTTGTATAGGTATAAATAAGAAACAGATAAACTTACAAGTATATGAAATAGGAACATATTAAACATTATTGAGTAAAGAAATAGGTCAATAAATATTTAAACAGAAAGAAAAATCACTTAGTGAATTGAACTTTTCTAGTTTTCATTAATGAAAATTCTCGAATAATATCACATATATCAAGTTGATCCAAAATATCTGACTCTATTGATATAATGACTAGATTGAAAGTCTGTCTTGTACCATTGTGGAGCGCAAGTAGTTTTTAATAATTTTAAGTTTAGAAAAGGACCATTCTGCAGATGCTACAGATACTGCTAATGACAAAAGAATCCGAAGAGCAATGTAAAGTTTTGATAAACTGCGATTAAGTCGTTTGAATAAATATACTAAATTATCTGATATGTATCGTTTTTAAAATTAGAAATAAATGGTTGACAGTGTAAAATTTCTTCGCATAAATCATCTGCGTAAATTTCTGAACGATTCTCATGTGTTAATTTTTGTCCTAACTTTTTACAACAAGATAATAAATATTCTTTATTTTGTGGAGTACTTAACAAATGCAAAAACTGAAATGAATTCATATGTTCTTTTAATAAAATAAATCTTTCCTGCAAAGATTGTAATGTTTGATCTATTATGCAGAGAAAAAAATTTATTTTAAATGAAATTTCAGGATCTACTATATTTTCATCTTCATGTTCGTAATCAAAATGTGTTGTCTTTTTACATCGCCTTAGTAGTCTACTACCACAAAATACAGATTCTGCGTCAAATTTTGCTGCAATTAATTTTGAGCTTTCTACAATTTCTTTGAAAGTTTCATCAGACCTATAATAATTTAAAAATTGATTTAGATCATTCAGTGCATCTAAAGCAAGTTGGAGATTCATAGATGAAGACTGCTGTATTTTGCTGACAAAATTCACTATATTTAAAATATCATACCAAACTCTAATATAACAAATAAATGTAAATGTAGCAATTTTTTCACCTAGACATTATGCCTGATATTTGGATTGTTCGTCCAGTTTTGAAGAGTCATTACAAATTTCAAATAAAGCATCATACACTTAAGGTAAATATTTATGAAGGGGTTTTATGGCATCAATTCTGCTCGACCACAGTGTTTCAGATAATGGCTTTAAGGTTAAATCAATTACATGAGTAGTTAAAATATTCCATCTGTAAACAGAAGAGGAAAAAATTTATATAACTCTTGTACTATATTAAAGAAACCAATAGTTTCATGGTTGATATTCGCAGCGTCATTAACTATCAGGTTTAGACTATGATTTGAACATGGGACATAAAATGCACTGGGATTTAAATCTAAAATTATTTTTTTTAAACCTATATTTTTGCCGCGCATATTAGAGCTATTATCATAGCCCTGACCTCTTAAGTTATTTGTCTAAATTTAATTTTTTCAGTAAATCAGTAAGAAATATTGTCAATCCAGCCCCTGTAGCATCTGAAATTGGATAGAATGCTAAAAAGTGTTCATGTATTTCAACACTTTATATCCTGAATTGAAATGAACGAATCTGACTATCACACTTATTTGTTCAGTATGTGATACGTCCAGAGTACAATCTAAAATAATTGAAAAATATTTGTTTTGTTGACACAGGTTAATAATATTATTTTTAATATTTGATGCCAATAAAGTGAGTATTTCATTTTGAATTTTATCTCCTAAATAAGAGGGCATATTTTTAAAGTCAGGATTATTAGCTACACGTCGCATGTGTTCCGATATAAAAGGATCAAACTTTTCTAGCATCTCAATGCATTTTAAAAAATTGCCATTGTTGCGATCGTAAAGTTTATTACTTTTACCATGAAGAGCTAGATTTTGTTTGCCTAAAAACTGTACTACAAAAATTATTCTTTTTATAACTTTATACATAAAACTGTTTGTTGGAAATGATCAACACAAGTTTTATTTTTGAAGGATGTAATTAATTCTGTCCATTTTTTGTAATTGTTCAAATGATTTAAATTTCTCTCATGACGATTCAGGTACATTGCAAGATGTTGCCAGTCATTAAGTCCCTGAATAAATTTATTATGTTCGGAATTGAAAAGTTTGCAGCAAAAGCAATAAACTGCGTTTTTTGAAACTGAATAAATTAACCAATTTCTCTTGTATTCTTCGCCATTTTTTAAATGCCTTTTATAATATGTATGTGAAAGTTTTCGTCCGGAGGAATCGTGTGGAAAATTTGAATTTTTAATTTGTTTAGGACCCGTTTCTAAAATGGCTTGCCTTGTTAAAATGGCTTGCCTTGTTGTATGAGAAAATGTTTCCGGCCTAAGTCCGGGATCATCGAAATTAAAGACACTTATTGTTTCTTCTGTATTATCTTTGGGCCCCAGATGAGCGACAGTTTCTTCAGCATGTTCACTATCTTCACTGGAATTCTTTTCCAACTGACTGAGTGTATCAAAAATATCCTTACTGCAACCAGGAACTGGCACCAAGTCATTCTTCGTTACTTGTTCAGTGAAGTACTGAGTAATTCTGGAAGCATTTCTCTCTCTTTATTCTTCCCGTTTTCTTTTATTTATTAAATTTTGATACCCGGAAAGTTTCTTTTTCATTTCCTCTTGGAACATGTTCCAAAAATCTAATTAAAGAAAAAAATACTCAATTTTAATAAATCTTATTATTAAAATTCGAAATTAGGTATATTTTTTATAATATTAATAAAAAAAACTTAGGTACAATTATTACAATGAATATTCCATATATAAATTTACTAACAAATAAAAATTAATATTAAAAGAAAATGTCAAATTATTAAAAAAATATATATTAATTTCTTTAGCGAAATATCTAAAAGCGTGAAAATTTAATTTTTTCATGAGTTTAACAAAATTAAAAAATAAGAAATATATTACGTTAAATGTACGAGAAAAGAATGAATTACCTTAAATCTTAGTTCAAATTCTTGTTCTTGTTATTATGTTATTACTGATGCACTGCACTTTACTGTCCTTTGTCTAATTACAAAAACTTACTACTGATACCTTTTTGATTAGTGATATGATACAGTACGTACACTGTAACAGCAGAATATAGAATAAAGTTAAAAACTGCAGCAGATTTTCTTATCTATGTTTAGAGCAAATGCGAGTTTGAACAGGATTAACCCTCGGACATGAAATTTTCACACATTAAAGTAGGCTGACTATGTATTCATTTTATCTCACGAGTCAGTCATAGGCTAAGTACAAAGTAAGCGTAATAATAAGCCGAGAGGATAACAAAACCAATCACGAATGCTCACTGCTCCCGCCTTACTTCCGCCAAATAGTCTCCCACGTATACATTGTATCCGCTCGTATACGCCGAACTAATCAAGCCTGAAATCTTTGGCGCCTTTACTAACCTGGCGCCTGTGTGCGTCGCGCACATTGCACACTGTGCTGGCGCGCCCCTGCTGATGGGGATGGGTTTTTTTAAGATGTGACTCAGCATAAGCATAAGCTATCAGAGGCAAAATGAGAGACATACCTAGATTTATTATAAAGTAATATCGATCCATCTGCTTGCTTTCCTTAGCACTGCTGTAAAGAATGTGAGCATTCACACCTGCTATATTTATCATCGCATAAAAGATTGCCATAGGCCACCGCTGTGTGCGACTACTCACTGAATAGTTGGCACATTTTCGGTCTAATCTGTCCACTCCTTTTGTGCATTTATAATAAGAAATTATCTCTGGTTTTTTCATTTCCTCATCAACACAAATGCTGTGGTGCATTGATGATATCAAAATTACAGCTTTGTTTTTCTTTGGCACATGAGATATTAAGGTATATTCTTTTGTGAAGCCGTACAGAGAACTTCCTTCCCGTCTTCTTTTGGGTTGGAATTCTGGGGGTATTTCTGCCTTATTTTTCTCAAGGTCATTGTGAAAAAAATCAGCTTTTCATCACGTAATAGGTGTGGTTGGGTTGATTTGACAATATATATACTTTTTGGGTGAATGAGAGATGCCATTAAATTGAAATTTTTTGTATACATTCTTACTAGAATAAGATGAAGTTACACGAGGCTGCAAATATTTCCCCTTAATGGTTTAAAAAATATGCACAGCTAAAATACCGCCTGAGTCGATATGACCCACACCACACCAGTTAAGAGTTAAATATTCATGGGACATCTCTTATTAAATGTACCCAGTGGTGGTTCTCAGGCACCTGATCAAATGAATGATCCCATATACCTGTGAATACATTTAAATCTCAAACTGCTTTCAGTGCTCTGCTCACCATCTGGAAAACATTTGTTTTTGGACCATAGAGAGAAGCACAGGCAACCTTTATTAAATCTACATATTTTTATTACATCATATGATGGGCTAACAAGACCCCTCCTGTTTTTTTTCTGATGAGGGCACACATGGTCAGCATCTTCAACCTTCAGGACTGCAGCAAGAGAAGCACTTGAAATACCTATCTAACTTCCTCACAACAAATCCTGCGATGTATGACATTACATAGGCAGCCACCTCTGAGAGATCATGAAGATGGGGTAATGCTAAATAACAATGATCATGTGAAACTGTGTCCTCGATGATTCCATCATCTGCAGGAAAGTTTTGGTTTAGAATGGCTGCAGCATTGCAAATAGGTCCACTACTAACCTGCAATGTGTTAATTTTCTATAATGAAAGACAGTTACCATTGCTGATACCAGACACCTGGCACTGCACTGACAGCTTCTTGTATGATGAAGAAAATTGCCATGCTGTGGAGTTGTTATTGTATACCCCTTGGGACCCAATGCATAAAATAAATATCTCTATATAATCTTGGCTCAGTTTGTATGTTGGTATGTATTTCAAAGGGCTCTCATTGCTTCCTACTGTTCATGAGTACAGGCCAAGAAGACTTTATACAAACTTAAAAACCAATAAACCCAACTTTCCGGTTTGAAATGTTAATGGGCACACCATTTGAATCACTAAGCCCAGATATGTATTTATCATGATAAAAGGGTATTGCGAGACGCGGTGATACAACACAAAGTAAGTAAAAGGTAATAGATCCTTCACCGTAAAAAAAGGAAAGAGAAAACTCACGTACGTGCTGCAGGTCTCCGGAGGAATCGGCGGGACCTAATTCTTGTGAAGAAAACACACGCACGCACACACTCCAAGGAGGCACTCACACAGTAGACTCGAACCAAAACTAGACACTGATGTTTCGACAGCTACACTGTCATCTTCAGTACCCTTTTTTATAGTGAAGGATCTATTACCTTTTACTTACTATGTATTTATCAGCATGGCACAAAAAGTCAGTAATCTCTTCAATGTTCCTTGCATTGAGTGGCTTCTTCCACCCCTTCTTGAGGATATTTCGGGAGTTGAAGACATCTAATAACCTGTTAAATACCGTAAAAAATTTGCACAATGCTGCAGGCCCTTCATAGCCTCTGACTCCAAGTTCCCAGCAAAATTCCATGACATCCAAGTACCCGAGTCGCTAGCTTTACTCTCATCTTTTGCCGTTGCCAGTGCACATGTGCAGAATGCAACTTGTTACACAAGTGTAATCCTTCTCTATCTTATAATGTTTTTAACTTCAATATACAGGCAGAGCCAGCTTCAGACTTTTGGCCATCCTGAGGCGGGAAATCTTTGGCTACCCCCCTCCCACCCTCATGTTCCGTGTTGATCAGGAGTGCACACTTTGTTACCTTATTAATATTTAAAATTACCACACTATTTGCCAATTTTTATCATAAATACTCAATTAATAAACAAATATTAAACAAAAATATTAATTTATAAGAAATAACATTAATATATATATATATATATATATATATATATATATATATATATATATGTTCATTTTCATTCCATATTCAATCATCCTGTCTTCAAGCTTTGTAACCATTTCCTGAATATGCCTCGTTTCATCTGCCAAAATTACCATGTCATCAGCAAACCTTATACAATTTATTATTCTACCCCCAATACTAATTTCTTTATCATTCCCTATTCCATTGTCAATCATTTCTTCAGCATATATATTGAACAGGGTTGGCAATAAGCAGCACCCTTCCCTTACTCCTCTTCCTAGATCGTACCATTCAGTCTGTACATCTTTTATCCTCATAGCTGCTTTCTGTTTCATATACAGCTCTTTAATTAACCTTCTACCTTTCCAGTCTACTTTCTTTTTTTTAGTATTTCCATGAGTTTTTCCCAGTTCACTCGGTCAAAGTGGAGGGTATCAGGAAATGAAAGAAATGGCAAGGAACAGAAAAGAGTGGAGACAACGCAGGTGCCAGGGATCTGCCTTGAGGCAGAACACCTTATGATGATACATATATGTATATATAACGATACCGAAAAAGGGATAATATAATAAAATAAAAGCAATGAGAGGTTGAGAGGGATAGGAAGGAGCCAGTGAACACTTACCAAATGGTTGCAGACGTCCACAGCAATAGAGGAAGGCTAGTAATTGGAAGCTTTCGGGCCACACACGCCCTTCTTCAGCGAGAGAACAACAGAAACTAAAAGTAAGCGTAACACTGGAGGTAGGGGTTTGGGAAAAGAGGGGTAAAGGGAAGGGGAAAGAGGGGTAAGGGAAGGGGAAAGGAAAAAGAGAGATGATTGGAGTGGGGGTGTTAACAAAGGTTTAAACCTGGTAAGTAGAGGGAGTAGAGGATGTCAATTTGGGCTAGTTCCCATTGACAGACTTGTGGCACGGGGAAACTACTTGGAAGAGCACGAATTGTTTTTACTGTGAAGCAGCTATTGAAGGGAAGGGAGTGGGTTAACGCATGGCTGGCCACCGGAAGGAGGCGCCTAAGAGAGATGCTATTCTGATGGCCGTTCATGCGGATATTAAGGGATGTGGTTGTGAGGCCTACGTAGAATGCAGGGCATTGAGTACAGGTAAGAAGATATATAATATATATTATATATATATCTGCCATCATCTATTATTACAGGTAATATTACAAGGATTTAAATAAAATACCGAAAAATAAAACATCTTTCATTTTATTTATTTAAAAAACATTCTTCAACATTTTATGGCTGCAAAGTCATCAATTATGTCTTCCTATTTCAAAGACTCCATAATCTCACTTTCTATGGACATAAATGATAGACCAGTTAAACGGTCGTCAGGCATTGTTGTATGTAAATAATTTTTTATAATTTTTAACTTAGAAAATGACCTTTCTGCTGATGCCACTGTCAAAGGTAGATTTAGCAATATTCTAATGGCTATGAAGCTATTAGGATAAACAGCAGTTAAGTTGTTTTGGTGAATGAAATTCAGTATATCTAGTGGTAATGATTCTGGGGTGACTTGTTTCACTAAAACACTTAACTTAGATTTTGTATCCTTGACTGGACACCTGAATGCTTACCTCGCATGTTAGATGCATTATTGTATCCTTGGCCTCTATTATCTTTTGATGGTTTACATAGTTCCTCTAATAAAAAATCCGTTAATCCTTCCCCAGTTTTGTCCTGAATTGGAAAGAAACATAGGAAACGTTCATGAATTTTTACATTTTCTCCTTCATGAAAAGCAACAAACCGAATAATAATAAAGCCTTTGTAAAAAATAATATTGCAAAAGTCAACATTGCCAATGCAGCTGAGAAGGGAAACAGCGTCAATGTTCTCTGCGGCCTTTGCAAAGAGGCTCTGCATTCAGTCACTCTGGATTTATGGAAAAAATGCGTGCAACACACTCGTAAAATCAAAGAACATTACTGGGAGAAAGATCACTTAACAGAAGAAATAACCGAAATTCAACCCGTTATTGTAGATCTGCAAAGCTCGGACTCAGACGCATCACTTGAAGATTATGATGACGATTTATCGGATTTTGATTAATTTCTCTGTGAGTTATGGTGAAATCGTACCTTTCATTTTGTTAATGCAAAAAAAACTGTGGCTGCAGCTAAGCGACAAGCCGAATCTTTCACGGTGATAATCTTAATGACTAAGTTAAATGCGTGCAATTTCTGCGCAAGAGACTGTAAATAGTGTAAATATCTGTGTATAATATGCAATGTATATATTTGTAAAATATGATAAGTATAGTAGCGACCTGTGGCTAGAGCACTTGCAAGTGAATACCTGGTGCAACAGCACCAGTGAAACAGTGCAGCCATTAAGATAACCATTTTTAAAACTGCCGTTGAAGGTCCAAAGCCCTTATGGAAAAAGTTGATGGGAAATGGACTTACACAGAACAGCCGCGGGCTCAGGTGAATATTGGCAACGCCGCGCTCCAATACCGCTGAGAACGTCGCGTTCGCCTCGCTTTCAATTTTAACAAATATAAAATTCTGTATAAAATACTATGTCCATTTCAGCTTTATGACATTAATTGATTCGCAATAGAAATTCTGAGAGGAAGACGACGGTCTGGGTCGCGTGCCTCCGAGCCGCATACTTGCGGAGAAAACACGGTCTCATAAATTGAATAAAATACCATAAACGAATATAGATAAACAATTGAGATTAAGGACATGTAATAAGAAGACTACGATACACATTCTATTAAAATTTCCTTCTATTTGAGCATTCCGTTCTGTTATTACAGACCGTCAAAATGACGCCAGCCGCCCCAACGCTCAAAAAAGGGGGCCATTTTTCATTCTCAGTCTAAAAACATGCCTTAAAAATCTTTTTAAAATTTCTGCATTACCTGAATTAAACGTAGAAATAATTTATCTACACGCTGATATGCCTTGCACGAAAATCCCATGAGCCGTTTTTGAGCTATTAAGCCGCAAACTCGAGTCTACATACTTTTGGCGCGGACAGTAGTGATTGAAGTGGACTCCCAAAAAGGTCCTTCAATCTTTTCAACTCCCTTGAGGAGATGGTTCGTGCCATACTATAAGTAGAACGTAAGCAGCACAGTTAACAATTTGAAAGTCTGAACAGTAAAAATTGAAATATTTAATCCAAAATAACTAGGGCTGCAATTTTTAATGATTGATTAGCATATTAATTGTTAAATTTTTTAATTGAATAAAATTTAATGAATCAAATTTAATTAATCGATTAAAATCAAATCGATTAAAACCCATTTCTGCTTATCAAAATGGCAGACAACAAAAGCATGGAACGTACAACAGGAAAGAAATGCACATTTAGTGTTTAACCCTTCCAGGGCAGCTTGTTCTTGGTCTGTAAGCGGAATTTTTTAATGCAAAAAACATGTTTAATTTTTTAAAATTATTAATTTTTTAAATATATTATTGATAAGCGATACAAATTGAATATTTTTTATAAAACAGTTTATTATTTGGTGTCTACAAGTTTTTTTTAGTGTGATACAGTTCAAAACACTTGTCTGGATACAAAAATGACTTACCAGCACAGGTCTTACAAAAGTAAATTGTCTCCTTTCTAATCTTCCTATATTTACACACCACACATCTTCCTGCCCCCTTTTCTTTCCTGTCCATGAAATGAAGTGTCCATTTTCATATCTTGCATAAAAGTTGAGTTTGACAGCAATGTACGTAAGCAGTTTGTTATGCATGTTGCACTCAGAGTAGATTGTTACGAGAACATTGTTTAAGGAATGTCACGCAGAAGTCTTCTAGCACTTCCCCTGTCCACCCTCACTCAGCTTGGCCGCCTCCCTCCCCCACGTCGAGACTTGTCGATATGTGATTATTGCGAGTGGATGTACCTGTGCATTTTGAATTGAAAATGGACTCCCCCTGCGGGTAGGGGGATTGAGAATACTCCCGCAGCCCCTCTGCTGGTCGTAAGAGGCGACCAATGAGGCGAGGAGCAGACCTCGTTAAAAAACCCCCAGTTTCTGCCAAGGGCAGTGTCCAGATAGTAGGTGGGTTCACTATCTGTGCATAAAGCCACAACATCTGGCTAAGAATCCACCCGTGTGTTTGCCGTGCACGGCGGCCCGTAAGGGGGAGAAGGGGATCCTGGTGGTTGAGCTCCTTGATTCCGGAAGAAGTCGGATGCCTTGGAAGGGCCATGGAGTAATACACCACTTAGGCCCCAGATTCACTGTAGACGGGCGGTCAGGTGCTAGCCACACCTGGCCAATCGGCTTCCGTCACGTTCCAGTGGCGAGTGCCTTGGGCTATGGAGGTCTGTGGAGGGGGGTCGAAGGTGCATGGGGTTGGAGGCCCATGTATGGTGGGTGGAGTGGGTGCTGAGACCTAACCTGAAGCAGGCAGCCTAGCTGCGGGTGCTATATCCCTTGGTTAGCCCTGGCGACCATACCGGTTTGCGATGTGGCGTCCCAAATGTGTGGCTCCGTGGTGGGTAGGGAGACCAAGAGATGAAAAATTTTCCTTATTATGAAAGGACTACCTCCTCCCAAAAGACCCCGTCCGGAAACGGATGGGCGAGATATGGTTGTCGGCACATGCCGCAAGTATTTGATAATGAAATGTAAGAAGGAGGAAGAGAACCTCACCAAGGTATCTCCCTTCTTAATTCATAAAGTTTTGACCAATGCTGTACCTGGGTCTATTAATGTTAAAAAGTTGCGTGACGGTACTCTGCTGATAGAAACGTCTGAAGAGAAGCAGAGCCAGAAGTTGCTGTCGATGACAAAGCTTCACGACATAGAAATCACCGTTGAGCCGCATAAGACCCTTAACACGTGCCGAGGCGTAATTTCTTGTTACGACCTCTTATACGTTGAAGTCGACGAGATAACGAAAGAGATGGCTTCGCAAGGGGTCATCTCCTGTCGTAGACTCACGACTAAACGTGATGGTGAGACCATCAATACCACCTTGGTGGTACTCACCTTTGCACGTGACAAACTTCCTGAAAAGGTTTTCGTTGGGTACAAGTCTTGCCCAGTCCGACCCTTCATTCCGAACCCCATGTGTTGCTATCAATGCCACAGATTTGGCCACATTGCACCTCGGTGCAAGGGCGAATCTATCTGCCCAAAATGTGCCAAGAATAAGCACGATGGGGATTCTTGTGCCTCTCCTGCCCTTTGTGGCAATTGCGGTGGACCACATCCAGTCTACTCGCGGGATTGCCCAAAGCTGCAGGAAGAAAGGAAGATCATGGAGATCAAGGTGACGGAGAAGATCCCATATTTTGAGGCCCGGAAGAAGTATAAGGTGCTCGTAGCCCCAACTTTTTCGAGGTCCTATGCGGCAACGGCAGCAACACCATCAACTCCTATTAAAACAGCCAGCATAGGAATACAGACAGAGAATCAGGGACAGCAGCCAAGGAAAAAAACGGAAAAAAGGTAGAGGAATCTTTAGAAAAAACAGGGAAAAATACTGCCACATCCATGGATGTGGATAAAACCATCTGTGTGATATCTTCCAAGAAGACTACTCCAAAGGAAAATGACACAGAGACAAAACCTCACGTCCTGAGACGTGAGATAACTCCACCACAATCTCCTCCTCGTGATGCGATGGCACTGAGCGAGGAGGAGATGGAGGAAGACGAGTTGGAGGAGGACCAACTCAAAATCCTCCTCCTGAACCAGAAGAAGGGTAGGAAGTTGAAGCTTAAGCGATAAGCTTCCCTTCCACAGAGATGGGTTTTAATCGCGAGTCTTTTACTTTTATCATTTTAAATATATATTTATGTTTGCCATTCAATGGAATTTGAATGGCTATTTTAAACATCTAGAGGAGTTGAAGGTTTTAATTGCACATTTTAACCCGTCCTGTATTTTCTTACAAGAAACTCATTTTAAGGTTACCGACACACCTAAATTGAAGGGGTACAGCATCCTGTGGCTAGATGACCTTAGCGGTCGACGAGCGCAAGGTGGTGTTGCTGCTGCTGTCCGGGAGACCCTATACACCTCCTGGGTAGACTTGCAGACACCCTTGCAGGCCCTAGCTGTGACGGTAGCTGTACCGGAGAGGGTTACATTCTGTAATGTATACCTTCCGGAGTGGGCTCCAGTCACCATGAGGATCCTGCAGGATCTGGTGGAGCAATTACCCAAGCCATTCGTCCTTTTGGGCGATTTTAATGCTCATAGCACCCTTTGGGGAGAAACTGTGAGTGGTTCTAATCGGCGAGGGCGTGTTTTAGAAAAGTTTTTAACAAATTTTAATCTTATTTTAATTAATAAAAAAGAAAAGACTCGTTTTAACTTTTTTACAGGAGAATACTCCTCAATAGATCTATTGATTTGCAGCAGTAGTATTGCTCCCCGTTTTAAGCTCCAAGTCCATGATGATCTCTGTGGAAGTGACCACTTCCCCCTTCTTCTCCGTAAAAATTTTTTTGTGAAAATTTTAACAGCCCCCAGAAATGGCTTTTGAAGAAAGCCAACTGGGAGGATTTTAAAAAGAACCTTGATTTTAATTTTAACTCGACTCGTAGTGGCGTTGAAAACGTAGAGGACCTTCGTAATGCAGTAGTGCATGCTGCAGAGAAGAGCATTCCTGTTTCAGCTGTCAAGGCAAGTCGTCCACCAGTGCCTTGGTGGAACGATGAATGTGCTGAAGCAATCAGGAAACGAAAGAAGGCCGTACGCATTTTTAACAAGTACCCTACATGTATGAATCTAGCGGCATTCCGGCGCCTGCGAGTGAAGGCTCGTCAGGTGGTGAAAACTGCAAAAAGGAACTCTTGGATGAAATATGTCAGTTCGATCACCCACCGAACACCTATTGCACAGGTTTGGAGGAAAGTGAAATGTATCTCCGGTGTTTATCATCTCCCAGGCACCCCTTCTGTTGTTGTGAATGGGTCTGAGGGACACTGCTCCAGGAATGGACCGTGTCCACAATGCCTTCCTGCGATGTGTGCCGAACTCTATCTTAGGAGAGATGTTGAATGCATTTAATAAAGTCTGGCAAGATGGAGATTTTCCCAAGAGTTGGAGAGAGTCTATAGTAGTCCCGATCCCTAAACAGGGAAAGGACAAGACTCTCCTCGGGAACTACAGGCCAATTTCTCTGACCTCCTGCCTGTGCAAGCTAATGGAGAGAATGGTGAACCGAAGGCTAGTTTGGTGTCTTGAGAACCGTAATCTTCTCTCCAACATCCAGTGTGGCTTCAGGCAGCATAGGAGTACTGTCGACAACTTGGTAAGGATTGACAGCTTCATCCAAGAGGCATTCGTCCATCGCCAGCATGTTGTGGGGGTCTTCTTTGACCTGGAGAAGGCCTACGACATGACATGGCGTTTTAAAATTTTAAAGTGTCTTAGGTCGTGGGGTTTTAAAGGCAATCTGCCTACTTTTATTCAAAATTTTTTATCGGATAGAGTTTTTAAGGTCCGTATTGGAAACTCATTTTCCAACACATATCCTCAGGAAAATGGAATTCCGCAAGGGTCCATATTAAGCGTAACGCTGTTTGCAATAGCAATCAATGACGTAGTAAATTCCATCACACCACCTGTGGAAGCCTCTCTGTTTGTTGACGACCTGGCAATATTTTGTCGATCGTCAAGGGTAGCACTGGCTGAGAGGCAGCTACAAATTACGCTCAATCGTCTCCACGAGTGGTCCCGCCGAAATGGCTTCTGTTTTTCGGAAGAGAAAACATGTTGTGTCCATTTTAATAGGCGCAGGGGTATATTCCCCAAACCTATACTTCGGCTGGGCAACCACCAGTTGAATTTTGTGGACTCGGTGCATTTCCTGGGTGTTCTGTTTGACGAGCGGCTAAATTGGCGAAGCCATATTCAATCCCTTAAGGTGAAGTGCCGGATGTCGCTCAGTGTATTACGAGCGTTGACTGGCCGCTCGTGGGGTGCGGACCGAACATCAATGCTTCTCCTTTACAGGGCATTGGTTCGGTCCAAGCTCGACTACGGCTGTTTTATATACGGTGCTGCCCGGGAATCTTCTCTGCATGCACTGACATCACTGCACAATGCCGGACTACGGTTGGCGACTGGTGCCTTTCGAACCAGTCCCATCCCCAGCATTTATTGTGATGCTGGAGAGCCACCGCTTTTTAACAGAAGACTCCGGGCCCTGAAGCCCCTTGGTATTCGTTTTTATAATTATATTATAGGCAATAATTTAACTTTACCCCAGATTTATAGATTGCAAGTTCCACGTAACCCTCCTTGGAGTACCCTGAGGCCAGAAATCTTATTTGATTTAGCTCGAAGGTCCAAGAATGAGTGTCCTCCTGCAGAACACGAGGTTGCATTCGCCGAAATCCTGTCACGCTGTCCAGGATTCGCACCTATCTTCACGGATGGGTCGAAGTCCTCAACAGAATGCGCATGCGCCTTTGTATCCCTGCACACATCCTCCGGGTTCAAGCTTAATCCGTTATGTGGTATCCACACTGTGGAGCTCACAGCTATTAAGCTGGCCCTGGAGAGCATTGAACGTCAGAATATATCTCACTTGATATGTTACGACTCAATGAGCGCATTACAATCCATTGCCTGCTATAATACATCCTTTGGTCCAGGATGTGCACTCCTCCCTCATCATCTTGAAGAGTCGAGGTGTGCAAATTAAGTTTGTGTGGGTGCCGAGCCACGTAGGTATAGCAGGCAATGAGGCAGCTGATGTCGCTGCTAAGGATGCCCTGGGAAACCCAGAGGTGCAAATGGATCTTGTGCCTTGGAGAGACCTTCGTGCGATGTTTTGTGGCGCACTGCAGAAGGAGTGGCAAGCCTCATGGCAAAACCTCGAAAACAACAAATTACGCACAATCCAGGCCAGTACCGGTGCATGGCAATCATCTGTCAGGAAAAGTAGAAGGGAGGAGGTGGTCATCACGCGATTGAGGATAGGCCACTGTGCCTTAACCCACTCGTACCTTTTTACCACCCCACGGGTACAACCTCGATGTGATGACTGCAACACTTTTCTTACCATAAGACACCTCCTGACAGAATGCCAAAGATACCTTGAGTTGCGTAGGAAATGTAATATCAGGGGATGTATAAGAGACATCCTAGGTGATGACACAACTAGGATGAATGAAGTTTTATTATTTTTAACGGAGGCTGGACTTTTCCAACGATTTTAAATTCTATTCTTTTCTATTTTTATTTTATTATTTATTTATATATATGTGTGTGTATATGTATATATAATCATTAAATTGTAAATATTAACCCTTTGACGAAGGTGCAAAATGACCCTCGATGTCGACGCACCAGTATAAATGAAGAACTACTACTTGAAAATGGACATGTGATTCAAGTTTAATCTTGGGTTGGGCTATGCCCAAGAACTCTGAGGGGTGTACTAGGTGATTATTCTGTCCATTTCCTACCACAGGTAAAACAATTTGTAAAAATAGTAAAATTTATTTTTTCAATTCATGTGCAACATACAATTTGTTTCGATGGGGTGCCAATATTGAAAACTGCTTGAGTGCCAAAATATCTTGAACTGACATTAGCATTGCATTTTGTATCATTAGCGAAAGATATTTAGGATACAAAATCTGCAATCAATGCTTAAAATGCTGACGTTTGTTGTTTTAAATGTTGCCATTTGTTACTCACTGAAATCCTTTCAAAACAATGCAAATGACATAAGATCTTTAAGGAGTCGAAACATGGATTTTCAGTTTTTTCCGTTGAATACATTCCCTTTCCATATTCTCTGGCCTTTGTGCAAATACCTTTTTAATGTGTATCTGAAGGAAGATCTTATGGGGACAAAATTAGCTCATGTAAAACTATAAATGACACTTTTTGCTTGTATGCCAATAAGATTTCGCTCCAGACACACATCTCCATATAAAAAATCTTTTGAACTTATGATAATAATTTAGTCATGGCAGTCTTTGAGCTACCAATTAGGATTACATATAAATGGAATTTCAAGGTAATAAGCAAATGGTTTTGTTATATTCTCTTTATTGATTGCTGTGAAAATTGTACATTGTGATGACACAATTTGTACTTGCAACAAAAATTGCAATAAATGACAAAGGTTCATTATTACAAGAACATAGTATTATTTTTATGTGTTGTTTCTGCTTTCTTCAAAAAAGGGATGAGGGAAAAAATCCCTCCACCCTTCATTTCTTCCAAACCTGGGTGTGGGAGCAAATAGGAGTCTGTTTACAGGCCTAGATTAAATAATATGGGAATGAAGGAGAGTTGTTACACCCATCTAATCTGTTCACAAAAGAAAAACAATTACAGTAAATGGAATGGAAATAACTCACATTTGGATTAACAAGATGTAAAAAATTTACGATTGCTCTAAAAAAACAACTCTTTGAAATAGAACTGGCATTCAATAATAACAGTTTAAAAAATAATTGTTGAAACCGTTTTTAATTCACTGGTGGATGGAAATGAAAAAGAATAGAGAAATGTTCAGCAAATGGTATGGATGGATAATGTTGCAAAAACTAATTTTAAAAAATAACCGTTGAAAAATTTATTTATTGGTTCATTGAAAAGAAAAAGAGCCACTGAATTTTTAAAGAACAGTTAAAATACTGAATATTCTTTTTCAAAGTGACCTATTGTTAGCTGGCTCATATTAAGAGATAATCAAAATCTTAAGAAGGATAGACTAGGATAAAATTTGAACTATTTAAACTATTGAACAAGCGTATAAACGTGAATACAGTGCCACCTTAAATGATAATCTAATATAAAAATCTGGCATATTGGCCACCAGAAAATTTTCAGGATTTTAAATTCTAAGTATACTTTTGGAGAATCAACTAGATTTATACCAATAAACAGTTGATATACCATCTTCTCTAATCCTAAGAAACTCATTACAATACAACAACAATGACAATTTAATTTTTGATAAAAAGTTAAATTTATAGAAGGACGCTATTAAAATTTTAAATACAACATTAAAGAAAATATATTACCAAGTTCAGATTAATCGAAAAGTTGCTCAGGTTCCAACAGAAAAAAAACAATGGTCAAATTAATGTCCAATAAAGAAGTAACCAAAAAATAATTATCTTACTAAGGTGTCTGCCTGTTGCAGCTCTGATTGCAAGACAAAAATAATGAAACAAAAAATGGAAAAGCATAGCATTCTTGTGTGAATGGTTTGATTTTGTTTAAATCAGTTGCAAAGATTGTTTCTGTGAACAATTAAAAAAACTAATTTTCATAGCTCTTGTAGGATGAGGTACCATTTAAAAAATATCTAGAGGACAACATTTGCCACAAGATAGCGAGAGCGACAGAAAAGTAATAATGCCTTATATTCTGAGAAATGAAATACTCCTACATACAAAACAACAGTCGGAAATGTCCAGGTACAAAACAAGACGTTTTTGAGGTAGCACTGTATTTCCATTTCTTCAAAAAGATAAACGCATCAAATAATGACGTGCAATCCTAAATTATGCAAGGTCGTTTAATCCAAATGAAACAGTTCTTAATGAATTCCCATTCCACTTACCACCATTGTCTACTTACCACCATTGTCTACTTACCACCATTGTCTACTTACCACCATTGTCTACTTTTGAGAACAAACCAGAGTTTGCAATGCCTGAGCATAAAACCATCCCTCATCCCATATCATCCAGCCAAGACTCTTATTAACTCTCACACCCAGATGACTATATTCCAGGTGCAGCTCAGCAGGACTCTTTAAATCATGGCTTCACTCTTCTCTGCTCGGCATCCAGTGTAAATGCCTTGAAGAAAGAGAAAAAATTCAAAATGTTAGTGAATTGAGTAAGAAAATACATTGTAAGAATTATTTGACTAAATTTTCCAAAGACTTTGAAGGAGAATATTATTATTCAATCTTTGAATGACACTGAGATCTTTAAATTTGTCTTTCAAGCATGCAATCTAATAACATGATTGAAATTTATAGAAAAAGTATTCTGTTTAATTGAAGACTTAAATATCATTAGATTCACCACAACCTTTGGCAAGTTCTGGTCTTATGATTAAAATGAGTTGAAAATATTAATAACTAGCGATAGGTTGCCCTGGACCCAGAGCAGTGTAAAAATGACCTAATTAAAATAACATGAATATTAATTTATTTTATTTTGCTTATGGCAATTATTTTTTTAAACATCTGTGATGATTATTAGTATAGAGCAGGGGAGTCAACTAATTTTTACATAAGATCTATTTTGCCAGTAAAAATCCATCCGCGATCTACTCTTTCAAAAATTGAGGCGGAAGAGAATTTTTCAATAAAAAGATAGTAAGAATATCGGCACAATATTTAAACTTCCATATTTCACAAGTTTTTATAGATTTCGAAACTTTAATTGTTGCTTAAATTGAAATACGTTTTGAATTTCAAGTTTAAATAAAAGAAAAAATTCATATCATTGTAATATTATTTAATAGAAATAATTAAAAAAACATTCACAAAAAACAAAACTTAACATTTTTTTTACAAAAGTAGAACCTTACTACTACTGATAACATTTGTTAATAAGAAAACTAAAGATACTTAAATAGAATTCTTTATTTACATACCTCAACATGGGGTGATATTGTGCCACTCGCACTTTTCCTACAAGTTTGAAGTTCGCGCCTTAACGCTCGTGCGTAAGCCATGTGTCATAGTTTTGTCGAAAAGCAGAGTAGTATCGCCATCTGTTGACAGCTTATGGAACTTCGTTGTAGTGTGCCGTTAGTTTCTAGGGCGCCATTTCGATTTTGCTAGTTTTGTTGTGTTTGCGTGTTGTCTGTATACTAAGTATTGGTGAAAAAAATGTTTCGAGTTGGAGTTTTCAGGTATGTTTTTCCGTTTATATATATAACTGACTCTTGTAATAGCATTTAGCATGATATTTATATGTAATGGTATGTGACTATATATGAGTTATAAATTCCGATGCAAAATCATGTGGTGAGTTTGTGCCACTCAGTGCCTACTAATATTATATAGATAGCGAATTCAAGCTATACCGTGAGAGTAAATACATAGTGGCTGAAAATAAAATAACTTCATTAATAAAGCATTATTAATATTTTGTTAAATAGTACGTAGTGCTCTATGTTCGTTCAATGAACCTAAACTGTTATGTTTGTGTTATGAACAGGATGTCACGCCAATATGTTAGAAAACCAGGCACTAGATCTTATCAGAATTACATGCCGGAGACATTAGAGCGAGTCTTGGGAGAAATCCGGGCTGGAAGAATCTCTGTTCGTGCAGCATCAAGCAAGTATGGTATTCATAGGAATACACTTAGCAATAAATTGAAAGAGAAACACGTCAGAAAAACTGGAGGGCAAACTGTTTTCACAGATGAAGAGGAATCGGTATTCGTTTCCCATATCATGGTACTGTCATCATTTGGATTCCCGATAAATGTGCTTGAGCTAAGGTTAACAGTCAAAGCTTACTTAGATAAACAAGGTAGGAAAGTGGACAAATTCAAACGTAACATTCCTGGTTTAGAATGGGTGCATTCCTTTCTTAAAAGACATGCAGCTCAGATCTCAAATCGAGTGTCTAGGAACATCACGCACGGTTGTGCTAGTGTAAACAAAAATGTGGTCAGTGAGATCTTCGATAACCTTGAAAAAGAAATTGAAAATGTACCTGGCTCTAACATTTGGAACTACGATGAGACATGTCTTGTGGATGATCCTGGCTCCAGTAAAGTGCTTGTCAGGAGGGGTTGCAAATACCCAGAAAACATAAAAAATGCATCGAAATCGAACACCTCTGTTATGTTGTGTGGAAGTGCTGGTGGTGAAATAGCACCAGTCTATGTAGTGTACAAGGCAGAAAGATTGTGGGAGAGTTGGATAGAAAATGGCCCAGAAAAAGCCCGTTATAATCGAACGAAGTCAGGCTGGTTTGGCTTCCAATGCTTCGAAGATTGGTTCAAGTTTTTACTGCTGCCCATTCTAAAAAAACAAAATGGTAAAAAAGTGATTATCGGCGATAACCTCAGTTCGCACATTAATTTGGAAGTGATCAACTTGTGCGAAGAAAATAACATATCCTTCATAGCCTTGCCACCGAATGCTACCCACCTCCTACAGCCGCTAGATGTGGCATACTTCCGACCAATGAAGATTGCTTGGAGAAAGGTTCTCAATACGTGGAAGGAAAAGGTGCGTAACAGTCGATGCACATCAGTCCCAAAGGAGGAATTTCCTGGACTCCTAAAAGAGCTGATGGATACATTAAAAGAAAAATCATCAGATAATATCAAATCCGGGTTCTGTAAATGTGGCATTTCTCCTCTAAATCGTGAAGTGGTTTTGAACAGAATGCCTATGCAAACCGTGGAATCTCTGCCCGCCATCAGAGAATTGGTCGGATGTAGTATTATTGAAAACTTGAATAAGAAAAGACAAGAAATAACATCCACGCGAACCAATAAAAAAAGAATGAAGGTCAATGTTCCTGCTAGGAAAAGTATAACTTCTGATGACATAAACCCTCAAAACACCACTTCTCAGCAACCCTCGACTTCAACAGGAATAACCGACCAATACTGAGATTCTTCTCCTGCTACAAGACATGCAAGAAATTTTTATGGGGATCAATTTGATAGTGATAGTGATGAGGCAGGTCACATTTCTTATGCTGAGAGTGACCAAAGTTCGTACTCTATACGTCAAGATGAAGAGTTGGATATTGATATGCCACCTAACGAAAAAGACCCGAATACGCACCTGGATAAAAATCAGGTAAATGTGGGTGACTATGTGCTTGTTAATTATGAGAAACAAATTTATCCAGGTGAGGTAAAGACTGTTGACAGCGATACTGTCTTATTATCTGCCACGATAAAGTGTGGAACCTATTGGAAGTGGCCTAGCAAATCCGACTTAAAGAGAGAGAGAGCTGGCGGCACGCCCGACAGCCTTAATCCGAACAACCGCCTTCCCAGGCATCATCCCACCTATATACTACCCTGACTGAAGCGAGCCAATCGCCAGTTGAAGCAGCATAGGGAGGTAGGATGGTCCGAGAAGGACGGTCGGCCAGATTGTGAGCTGTAGTGACGTACCGCCTAGTGACGTATCGCCAGGTCACCACACGTGACTTATCCTTTATTATTTTCAATAGTAAATTTATATACATATCATTTAAAAACATCATACCAGACCCTTTAGAAACTGCAGCCAACACGGCTGTATTATCGGTGTTAACAATAATTTTACAATATTTGGGAGAGTTCTTGAGTACATATAAAGCCGCCATAAGCGCCACAAGGCCCTCGGCCCAATAAATAGGTATTTCATCGGGCAAGGGAAATATTTCGGCAATTTGTAACTCGCGATACACCCAGGCCACTTGCCAAGGCGTCGCATCGGCGTGCACTTCATAAACTGTTGCCCAATTGGCAAACTTGCGTTGCTTCTTAAATAAGTCGCACTCCCACATCCGCTGTATCCAGGTAACATCACGTAAGAACACATTCTTCACCAAAAATAATGGTAATGCCAGAATGTAGCATACCCAAGATATTAAGCCTGCTATTTTAGGCAAATCCGCCTGCCGCACTCGAGGAAGCATTATCATTACGTAATGCAACGGCACAATCGTAAAACTTGTTAAACACAGAGTCTGTAATTCAGTATTAATATTCACTCCTAAATATTTAAGATTATTAGTAAAACGTAAACAGCTTTTATCAATATTAATCGTTATCAAAAGTTCATCACACAAAAATTTTAAAATGTTATTCAATAAATCATAATTTTATTCATTAAATAAAAACAACCAATCATCCAAGTACGCGATCATATTTACAGAAAATCGAACACGTATTTCATGTGCAACAGCCCTAGCCCAGCGCTGCATGATAGCGGGAGCCAAACAGTGCCCCATGGGCAATCTTTGAAACGTAAAATAGTCGCCCTCCAATAAAATGCCGTAACATTTACAATGCTCTTTCCGAATGGGGATCTGGAAAAACGCCTGGGACAAATCGACTTTAATAAGCCAAGTACCACGAGGAATAGCTGTTAAGGCTTTCGCACTGTCCCACAAGGAAAATTTAGGTTTTCTATAAAACGGGGTCCATGGAGATAAGTCGTGAATCAATCGCACACCACCTGATGCTTTAAAGTGATATTTAAAAAGTTATTTTGTAAAGAAAATTTTGTTTAGTTGGCAGTCAATAAATACCTTTTTCATGAAAAATGTGTAATCATTTTGCAGCTATAATATTTACCTTCTAGAAAATGTAGGTGAGATTGTGCCAACTCGCTCATTTCGGAGAATATCTACTGAAAACTAAGCTGGCACAATCTCACCCCAAGTCATGGGGTGAAATTGTCATAATTTATATTTTTTTGTACTCACATGTGACATGTTAATAACTCCAAGTAGTAATAATTACAAAGCCAAAGGATTAAGATATTCATTTCAATCATAACTTGTGAATTATCATACTTACTTTGTATTAAACTTAAAAAAAACACTAAAAAGTGGAACAATCTCACCCCATGTTACGGTAACTAAAATAACACATAAAAATGCACATATTTAATTTTGAACTTTCTGATGCTATGGAATTTGCATTACTTATTCTAAACTGCAATGTGTCTACAATTTTCGTGTAATTTGGGGTGTAACTACTCAGACCATTTCTTAAGCATGATTCCAAATGTTCGTCTGTTAAAGTAGTTCGGTGTTTTGATTTTATAATGTTCATTTGCAAAAATGCCGAATCGCACAAATATGTCGAACCAAAACAGGCATATAAATTTTCAGCACATTTTCTCAAATTGTAATACTTATCTTCTGGTAAATACTTCTAAAATTTGGCATCGGAAGCCCTTGCTTTGATATAAATATCTTTTTGTAATGTGATGATTTCTGCTTCAAGTGTAAGAATATCCATATCAAAAATAGTTGAAAGGTTTTCTGTAATTATTTCTGCTTTTATCTTGGTATCAAATGGAAAACTCATGAATAAAACTACACTATCGAGTTTTTTAAAATCTTGGAAGCGGTTGTCAAATTCTGCAATGACGTTCCTAATTTCTTCGATATATTTACTTTCGTTGAAATTAGTTAGATCAGTGCCATGTTTGGAAAATTAGATAAATGTTTATTTTCAAGCTTGGATACAAGTGGATTTAGTTTCTCTTTGAGAGCGTTTACAGAACTAATCATATGAAAAATCGTTTTATCGGGACCCTGTAGTTTTAAATTTAATTCATTTAGTTTGAACCATGGCAAGGAGAGGGAGAGACTCAGGAGCAACAAATGAGAACAACTGAGTGAACTAAGAAACTTTATTGCTTTACCTGTGGTAGAGCACGCGCTCGACAGCGGGTAATGAGGGAAGGGACGGAGTGCAACCCCTCATGGGGCAGTGGATTGGTGTTTGAACGGGTTCGGATACCACTCACCATCCACTGTTGAGCTACCTGCAGGGGGGTAACCCTGTATTTTCTGCTACCTGCTGGGGGGCAACCCAGTGATTTCCTTGCTACTTGCTGGGGGGTCTCGTCGGTTCTTGTAACCGTGGTTTGTATCACATCTTGTGATACCGTCTTTTTTTGTTCTTAAAAACATCTGTAGAACAACCAAAGACAGTAGAAAGCTCTTACCCCGCCGCCGCCTCCACGGGGCTGAGGGGGGGGGGGGCAACGAGTCTTCTATTGACTCGGCCAAGCAGCGGCTAAAATGGATTCTGCAATGAGCAGTACACCACCTCAAAAGAGATCCCGTCCTTTACCAGATGGGGGAGATATAGTGAGAAATGCATGCCAAAAATATCTAGCTATGCGATGTTCAGAGGAAGGGGAAGACTTCAAGAAAGTCTCCCATTTCCTTTTGCACTGAATAAGCTACCGGAAAAGGTAAAGGTCGGGTACGAATCAGTTCCCGTCCAAGCTTTCATCCCAAGCCCTCTGAGGTGCTTTAATTGTCAACGTTTTGGCCACACCGCGGTTCGGTGTGAAAGTAAGGCAATCTGTGCAAAGTGCAGCAAGGAGAAGCACGATGGGGAAATCTGCGTGTCCCCGGCTCTTTGTACAAATTGCGAGGGTGCACATCCCGTGTACTCTCGTGATTGTCCAAGGATGTGCGAGGAATGCAAAATAATGGAAATAAAGACCATGGAAAAGTTACCATACATAGAGGCAAGGAGGAAGTATCGAGAGCTAATGGCGCCGACTTTCTCTTGCTCTTTTGCATCAGTTGCTGGCACGTCGGTCAAAAAGGCTACCATAGCAACTCAAACAGAGCCAGAAAAAATTCAGAAGGAAGAGAACATCTGCAATGAAAAAGCAGCCAGGAAGAGAGTGCCTATTACTCCGCCACCTACCAAAGCTCAGTCGACCACTGAAAAGACACAAGAGGCCACTTCCTCAGCCAAGACTAGTGGATCAAGGCGGGAAGTCACACCACCATCTAGGCCCTCTAAAATTCCTATTTCATCCTCTGTGGAAGACATGGAGGATGAAAGTATTTCAGAGACAGAAATACGAGAGGTTCTCCTCAATAGGAAGAAAAGTCGTAGGCTTTTTAAAAGGTGATCGCTCCCATAATCATAAAAATTTTGTTTTTGACAACTTTGGGGAACAAATCTTTTACCTATTTATTAACTTATTTATGTTTTTCACATTGCAATGGAATTGCAATGGAATTGCAATGGATTTTACAGGCACAAGGAGGAACTTGAGGTCCTAGTATACAATCTTAAGCCGTCATGTATTTGCTTGCAGGAAACACATTTTAAAATCTCTGACAGGAAATATCAAAGGGTTTAGTATTTTTAGAAATGACGACCTTAGTGGCAACAGGGCTAAAGGTGGTGTTGCTGTGGCAGTCCGGGAGACCTTATACACCTCCCGGGTTGACCTGCAGACACCTCTACAAGCTGTTGCGGTTACTGGCCACACTGGATGTCATTACCTTCTGTAATGTTTACTTACCTGAATGGGCACCATTTAACCGCAGAAGCCTTGAAGACCTACTCAAACAGCTGCCTAGGCCTTTTGTATTGTTGGGGGACTTTAACGCCCATAACACTCTTTGGGGTGCCTCGATGAATGATGCTAACAGAAGGGGTAAGATTCTGCAAAGATTTTTTAGTGACCACAATCTAATATTGTTAAATACTGATGAGAAGACCCGTTTTAATAGTTTTAACGGATATTTTTCCTCCATTGACCTGTTTTTATCCACTGCTAATATAGCCCCATTGTTCAATTTATCTGCTCATGAAGAACTCTGTGGCAGCGATCACTTTCCAATTATTATTGCCAAGCGTAGTAATAATTGTGATTTTACTCGACATGGGAAAATGCTCTTGAAGAAGGCCAATTGGCCAGTTTTTAAAAAACACCTAAAATTTAACTTTGATCACACTCTTGGGGGCATACGTAATATGGAACTACTCATGGAAGATATAACATCAGCAGCTATCAAAAGTATCCCCCGGTCCTCAGATAAAATGCGGCATGCTCATGTTCCTTGGTGGAATGAGGAGTGTGCCGAGGCAATCCGTAGGCGAAAGAAGGCCAGAGGTATCCAACAAGTACAAAGTTGGCAGCCTTTAGACGGTTAAGGGCGAAGGCCCGGCAAACAATTAAGGATGCCAAAAAGGTCTCCTGGATGAAATATGTAACTTCCATAAACCACAAAACACCAATAGCACAGATCTGGTCAAAGGTGAGAAGTATCTCAGGCTTAGGACATGTATCTCCAGTCACTGCCCTTTGAGGGAGGTAGCAATGCTGATCCATACAATGATGCTTTCTCATTATGGGAGTTAACCTCCGCTATCAAGGAAACCAAGGATACCAGCCCAGGAGTAGATGAGATCCACAATGCAACCTCCCAATTTCGAGTTTAAGGAATTTATTAGACATTTTTAACCAGATTTGGAGTGAAGGAAGTTTCCCGGTGGGCTGGCGTGAATCCATTGTGATTCCAATCCCTAAACAGGGCAGGGAAAAGAAAGTTACTTCGAACTTCCGTCCTATATCCCTTACTAGCTGCCTGTGCAAGCTAATGGAAAGAATGGTTAATAGACGGCTGATTTGGTTCCTTGAGTGCCGAAACCTCCTTTCAAACACCCAGTGTTGCTTCTGACGTGGAAGATTCACAACGGACCATTTAGTTCGAATTGACAACTTTATCCAGGAGGACTTCCTCCTAGGCCAGCATGTAATAGCCGTATTCTTGGATATTGAAAAGGCATATGATATGACATGGTGGCACAAGATATAAACGACTTTACACGACTAGGGATTTCGCGGTAATCTTCCAATTTTCATTCGCAACTTCTTAGCAAACCGTGTATTCAGGGTATGAATTGGCAAGTGTTTATCACGCCCTTTTAACTTGGAGAATAATGTGCCTCAAGGGTCAGTCTTAAGCGTCACACTCTTCGCGATTGCCATTAATGATGTTGTCAGGTGTATTACATCCCCGGTGTTGCAACGTTTTATGTCGATGATCTGGCAGTATTTTGCCGATCTGTGAAACTGAGGTCTGCAGAGCATCAAATTCCATTGACGCTGAACCGCCTCGAACATTGGGCTCAATCTAATGGCTTCAATTTCTCCAAGGAGAAGACCAAATGCATACATTTTTTAGGGGCAGAGGCATGTATCCTCAACCTAGTTTGCGCCTTGGACGAACACCTCTAAAATTTATTGAGACCATCCGATTTCTTGGTGTGGTGTTTGACAAGAAATTGAACTGGCGGGCTCACATCTGCAGTCTTAAGGATAAGTTTTTACGATCACTAAATATTTTAAGATTTTTAACTAATTCAAATTGGGGCACAGACCGCACATCAATGCTTCTCCTTTACAGAGCGTTAATACGGTCTAAACATGATTACGGGTCCATTATATATGCCTCAGGAAGGGTATCATACCTACGACCACTTTCGACCGTTCATAACTTAGGACTCCGTCTGGCTACTGGAGCATTCAGAACCAGTCCGGTACAAAGTATTTATTGTGAAGCAAGTGAACCTCCTTTGGAGACACGCCGAAAGATTTTAACCTTTAATTATGCAGCGAAAGTTTGGTCTTGGAGGACACATCCTTGTTTTGATATTATTTTTAGTCCGTGTTTTATGGATGTTTTTAATCGTCGACCCAGAGTAACTTTACCATTAGGGGTGCGCTTTCACAATTTTATTAATGAGACTGGTTTTACTCTACCGGATATGTATCTTAGTGGTTTTATAAAAATGCCACCATGGCAGGTTCCACAACCCAAGGTTTTATTTAATATGACAAGGTACTCGAAGGCCGACACTAACCCTTCTGTTTTTATTAATATCCTGAACAAAATGCTTGCATCAAAACCAGGCATTATCCCCATCTATACAGACGGCTCTAAGACGAAGGAGGCCTGCGGATGCGCTGATACATCTACTGCTCTGGGAACCAGAAAGGTGAAGCTGCACCCGAGGTGTAGCATATTCACAGCGGAGCTTATTGCATTAAAAACTGCCTTGGAGATGATCAAGTCAAGAAACATGTCATATTTGATATGTTCTGACTCTAGAAGTGCTCTTCAATCTCTATCGCTTTTCTCTTCTCTGCACCCAGTAGTTCAAGATATTCACTCTACCCTCGCCTCCCTCGTATCTAGAGGTAATACATTGACATTCGTATGGGTTCCTGGACACACCGCAATCCCAGGGAATGAGAAAGCAGATGCAGCAGCAAAGAATGCCTTGACGAAGCCAGAAGTTGACTTCGAACTTATCCCTTCTCAAGATGCAAAGCATATTTTTAAGACCATAGCAATCAAATAATGGGCTGCATCTTGGGAAGATCTGGTCGGAAACAAACTGTGGGAAATCAAGACCAACATTGTGCCTTGGAAGTCTTCTGTGAGGAACAATAGACGGGAGGAAGTCATTTTGACACGGCTAAGGATGGCCACTGTGCCTTGACCCACTCTTATTTATTTACCACAGATAAAATTCCGCCCAGGTGCGAAGAATGTGACTCCCTTTTATCTGTAAGGCACCTCCTCACCGAATGCACAAAGCACAATGCCATCAGATGCTGGCTTGACATGGCAGCAGACTTAGGAACTATACTTTCGGGAAAACTATATTAATGTGCAGACCGTTTTAGAGTTCTTAAGAGAGACAAATCTGCTCCATCTAATTTAATTTTCATAAATGACTCCAGACGTCCTGTATTTAGTCTAATTTTATACAATTTTAATATTTTTACGTTTATTTACTTTTATAGTTATTTTGATGCTTATTGTTGTACATGAATATTTATTTATTTATATATTTATACATATTATTTAAGTAAGAAAGGTGCAAAATGACCGCTGCTGTCGACGCACCTCTAAAAACACACTATTACTACTACGGAAACACACTTTACCTATGGTGGACGGTGGTTGAAGCCGGACAGTGAACGACTAGGCGCGATGCGTCTCAGCGGACGGCCGGGACCCAAAGAGCCCAGGGCGGCCAGTTGGGCGGATATAAATAGGGAGGCCGCATCCGACTGTCCCTAGCTTTCGGTCCCCCCTCAGTTCTCACGCGACTCCATTCATCACCCTTGGGTGAGTGCCGCACGAATCTCAGGTTGAAGCTTAACTTTTATATTGGTTAAAAATGCTAAATCTTATAGCCAAACATAATATTTCAGCTGTTTATAATCATCACCCCTCTCGGCAAGAAATTGCTTAATTTCATCAATTAAATCCCTAAATCGCTGGAGAAATTTTCTCCGACTTAATCACCTAACATCAGTATGTATAAGCAGTTCAGAATGTCCATCATTATCACTTTCTTCCACTTGTAACTTAAAAAGACGCCTTTGGAGACTTTTTTCCCGAATCGAATTAGAAATCTTGAAAGCTATATCCATAATTTCTTTCATATTTAAAATTTTAGCACACAACACTTATTGGTGTGTAACACAATGATATTGCAAAAAATCAGGAAAATCTTCGTCATTTCTACATAGTGTGATAAAACCATTGCGACAACCTGTCAAAGCTGGTGCTCCATCCGTGGTAATTAAAACAAGCTTATAGAGAGGCAATTGAACGATCTTTATGAAGTTTTTAAAACTGCTAAATATATCTTCACCTCGCGTTTTTCCTTTTAGTGGAATGATCATAAGTATTTCTTCCTTAGTCGAAAAGTCTTTAAAAAGTATTCCATTAAAAACAATCATTTGAGATATGTCAACTGCATCAGTAGATTCGCCCAAATGAAGTGAAAAAGCCTGACAATCCTTAACATCCTGCATTAATTGCTCTTTTAAATCTGAACTTATTTCGTCCACTAGTTTTGCAACTGTATTGCGTGATAACTGCATTTCCATGATGGCAGAAACTGTTTCTGACTTATTTTTAAAGTCACAAAACAAAGAGTCAACCGCCTCTATAAATGCTTTTTTAAAAATTGCTCCATCACTAAAGGGTTTCTTATTTTTAGCAAGAATACTCGTAAAGACGCAATTGTAGCCGCCTTTGATTTTGATGTTTGTTTTGTAAAAAATAATTGCTGGGATGATAGACTTGTCTTCAGTTATTTAACTTGAACTTTTCGTAAGTCACTGTCACGTTGATAGTTAATTTCATAATTACTATGCACCGTTTTGAAATGTCATTCCACATTTATTTTCTTGGGTAACGAAACACTATTATCACAAATCAAACAACAACATTTGTTTTTGATCATGACAAAGAAATAATCGTGTTCCCATTCTTCATGATAGTGGTACGTCTTCATCTTTTTAGTGTTATTCATGGTGCCACAATTTAAAATTCTTAAAAAACTGTTTAAAACTGATTAATAAGCGCAAAACAAACGTGCGAGTTTACTGTGCTTATGTCGCAACTGTTTTCAGACAATAATTCATAGTGTTGGCACTCATGCACATTGGCACTGAAGATCAAGCACACACATGCATACCGCATCTCTCGAGACGATCAGAATTCGGTAAACTTTGGCTCCTTGCGGAAACTTTCAGGCCGAAATTACATGCTTATAAAAATGGTTGCAATGTCGCCGCATGTCGGACTTGCCTTTACATGCGTTTTTGAAAATTGGGACTTAAAAGAAAATATATGGATATATTATTTGCGATTGACAAAAATCATTACGCGATCGACCGGTAGATTGCGATCGGCATTATTGATCCCCCTGGTATGGAGCTTCAGGATATACTATGTTTCTCGTGCAAAATAAAATCAAATCAAGATATGCAACTTTACCTGTGTAAGTTTTTCCTGTAACACTGTTACTTATGTGAATACAAACCAACCAACCAAAATGTGAAAAACAAACAACTATATATATTTGATTTTATTCCTTGAAACTAAATATGAATTAATAAAACAGTGAAACACGAAAACTCTTTTGCAGCTGTGCTTAAAGGAAAGTATATGTGCATCATTTTAAATTATGATAATAACATGCTTCTATAAACAGTGTAACAACAATGCAAATATTCTATTAATATTACAAATTTAAATTGTTTTTTTTTCTTTTGCTAGGAATTTCAGTCAGAGAATTACTCATTCGAATGTCAATTATTATAAAATGAAAATCGAACACAATAAATAATTCATTATGACATCATTGATTCCCCTTAATAGCATAAATTAGACACGATTGTAACATTTCATGTATCTGTTCCCATTGAAAAGCATTAGCACTAGAACGCCCGGACTTTGTTTGCCTCCTAGAATGCCCGGAGCCATTAATTTGATGGTTTCATTTTTACCGCCACTCTTTTCTTTCGAATGAACAAAATTAATTTCGTAATCAGTACGTTGTATCTCTGTAGTCTTTATATCAACTTCATGTTATTGTATTTTACAAATACAAAGTACAAGCTAGTCGGAAATATGTAAAAGCATACTTGTAAGGTACAAATGTAAAATATTTTGAAGAGAGCGCTGCCTTTGTTTGTGGGAGTTGGAGAATAATAGTCAAAATTGGTGAAACAAACTTTTTTATTGCTTTTTATCAGTTATTCTTCTTTTCAAATATACTCATAAATCAAATATTCCTGATAACGCGTTACATTCAGCAACAGATATTTCAATGTAAAGAAAACCATGAATGTACAGATGTTATTCTGAAGAAAAAAAATGTAATATAGTCGTCTTGACTGAATAAACATTAATAGAAATTACTTGAGATATATGTCACTCTTCAAACTGAAACCCTACCTATTGACTGAGAAACTTTGTATTTTGTGAGAGGTTTTCTTATGAACTGCACTCATTGCAGACATTCAACGCACACGTGGTTCACTTTCCCTCTGCATTTACCGCAAACCAATCTTTGGCATTCAATGCAATGAACAGTGGTTCTATTTTTGTTATTTACTTGACATTGGCGGAGTGTTAGTCTCTCAGCAAGTATAATTTCAGGTATCGGTGCAACGGGTGACGCATCTGCAAGACAGCTTTTTCATGCAATCTTTTCTAAGTTCTTCAGCGAGACCCTGTATGAATTTCTTTCTAGATGTGGATTTCCCTGTAACAGCCTTGTAGATTACCCATGCGTTTATTCCTGCTAGGTCAAGAATGATGTAGAACGTATGTACTGGCCATCTCCTTGAACCCGCCTTCACAGAGTACTGCTTACTCATCTGATCTACAATGTCCACTCCGTATTTAGTGCGCCCCCCTGCAGGTAGGGGGATTGAGAATACTCCCGCAGCCCCTCTGCTGGTCGTAAGAGGCGACCAATGGGCGAGGAGACAACCTCGTTAAAAAACCAATTTTTCGCTCTGGGTAGCGTCCAGACATTATGTGGATCTGCTGTCTGAGTCCAGCCACGTCATCTGGCTATTGATCCACCCGCGTGTTTGCCGTGCATGGAGACCCGTAAGGGGGAAAAGAGGTACCTGGTGGTTGAGCTTACTGGATCCTGTCTGGGTTTCAGATGCCCAAGATGGGTACAGGGAGCAACACACCACTTTGGCCTCTAATTCACTGTAAACGGGAGTCGGGTACTAGCCACACCCGATTAATCGGCTTGCCGTCACGTTTTGATGTTTCAGTTGGCGAGTGCCAAGGCAGTGGGGGTCTGTGTAGGGGGGTCAAAAATGCATGGGTTTGGAGACCCCATGCACTGGAAATCTGACCTGAAGCAGACAACCATGTCAGAGGTGCTATATCTCTCTGGTTAACCCTGGCGTCCGCATCAGTTTGTGGTGCGGCGGCCCATTTGTAGCTCTGTGGTGGGTGGGGAGACCAGGAGATGAATACTAATTATTTTGGATGGCAGAAAAACTTTCTCCACCACCAAAAAGATCCCATCCGGACTCGGATGGGGGAGACATGGTTATGAAGTGTACCAAGTACTTGATCATGAAGTGTTCAACCGAAGGTGAGACCTTTACCAAAGTGTCTTCCTTCTTTATATATAAGTCCTTGTCGATACAGGTGCCTGGATCTTTAGAATCCGTTAAAAAACTTAGGGATGGTACTCTTCTTATTACCACCATGAACGCGACCCAAAGTAGGAAAATTTTAAACATCTCAATGCTGGGAGACATGCCGGTAACTGTTGAGACCCATAAAACCCTCAACACCTGTCAAGCGGTCATATCTAACTATGACCTTCTATATGTAGAAATCGAGGAGTGTAAGTGGAAGATGGCCTCTCAGGGGGTCATTGACTGCAGGAGATTGAGGACAAAGAGAAACGGTGAGATAGTCAATACTACCTCTATGGTCCTCACGTTCTCCCTCGAGAAGCTACCAGAGAAGGTCATGATTGGTTATGAGGCATGTGCAGTTCGGCCATATATTCCAAACCCTATGCGCTGTTTCCAATGCCAAAAGTTTGGGCACACTGCTCTACGTTGCAAGGGCAAAGCAGACTGCCCCCGATGTAATCGGGATAAGCACGATGGAGCAGAATGCCCACCGACGGTGTCATGTGCCAACTGCGAAGGTCCTCATTCGGCATTCTCTCGGGACTGCCCAAAATTAAAGGAAGAAAAATAGGTTATGGAGCTTAAGACACTTGAGAAACTGTCTTATTTTGAGGCACGGAAAAAATACAGAATGCTTGTTGCTCCAGTTTTCTCAAGGTCTTTTGCATCCTTGGCAGCTACCCCTATCAAAAAGAGTACCATCACTACCCAATCAGATGAGGCAGCACCTATAAAAAAAGTGGGTAGTAAGGAAAAGGAAGAAATGAAAATAAAAGAAATTATAATAAAAAACAAAAGCCTGAGAGCTCTATGGAAGTGGAAGTGAGCAAGTCTACAGTAGCTCCTAAAAGGGTCTAAAAAAAACAGGATAAATCCCCTGTAAAATTAAACACAAAGCTGCTGAGGCCATCTATCCAGTCAGGAAGATCTGGATATGGATTCCCTGTCAGACAGTGGCATCAAATTCCTCAAGATGTCAGGAAGGGGGAAAGGCCAGAAAAAATTAACAATTAAAAGGTAATACTCGGACCCCACCTTCAGGAAATGGACAAAATAATTCAGTGGAATTGTAATGGCTTTTGATACCACCTGCCTGAACTTCATATCCTCCTATCTGAGTTATCGCCAGCATGTGTTTCCTTTCAGGAAACACGGTTCAGGGAAACTAACATAGTCATACTCAGAGGGTACTCCTTGTATAGGAAAGACCTTGTGAGTGCCCAGCAAGCTCACGGAGGAGTGGCTGTGTTGGTTCATAACTCGAGGTACTTGGAGGAGGTAACTCTTAACACACAGCTGCAGGCTGTTGCAGTTAGAGTTGCCCTCTCTCAGCTGGTGACCATCTGCTCTATCTATTTGCCCCCTAATGAGACCATCACAAGGAGGTCAATCCTTGGCCTTATAGATCAACTCCCGCCCCATTCATCCTTATGGGCGATTTTAATGCCCATAATTCAGAATAGGGGTCAAAGAGGAGTGATCCTAGGGGAAGTCGCCTGTCTGAGGTATTCTCGAGCCTGCATCTGGTTATACTCAATGATGGCAGCGACACACACTTCAGTGCTAGTAGTAGGTCATTTTTTTCTATTGACCTATCTATCTGCTCTAGCACGGTCGCCCCATTGTTTGAGTGGGAGGTGTACGAAGGTCTATGTGGCAGTGATCATTTCCCGATTATCCTGAAATGCTTATCTGCCAGCGTTTCTGAGATGCATTGCCCCAAGTGGGCCATAAAAAAAGCAGATTAGTGCAAGTTTTCAGGTGCTGTACAACTCACGGAGGAGCGGTTTCCCTTGGTGGATGAGCATGTCAGTCATTTCACGGAAGCCCTAAAAGAGGTAGCTAATGTAAGCATTCTGAAATCCCGCTCCCGACTAAAACGTGTTCCAGTTCCATGGTGGAGCGAGGAATGCTATGAGGCGATCCATGAAAAGCGACGGGCTTTTCGCTTCCTTCATGCTAAACCCACGGAAGGGAATATGTTGCAGTACCTGAGATTGAAGGCATTGGCACGCAGGATAATCAGGAAATGTAAGAAGGAATCTTAAAGAAAATATGTATCGAGCATTACAAGTTCCACCCCAGTCTCTGAGGTGTGGGAAAAGGTGAGGAAGATTTCTGGCCGAACTACCTCTTCCACAATTAGTGGGCTTATGACAAATGGCTCGGTCATAACATTGACAAATGAAATTGCCAATGTGCTAGGTGCCCTGTTTGCTAAAGCGTCCAGTTCAGAACACCTATCACCAGTTTTTCTTATTCAGAAAGATGAGCTGGAGAGGCAGACTCAGATTCTCATCACTGAAAACTGAGAGCTATAATCTGCCATTCAGTGCATGGCAACTGGAAAGTGCTTTGGCAGAGATGCATGACAGTGCTCCAGGTTTGGACACCATTCACTATGAGATGATACGTCACCTAAATCCCCCTGAGAAAGAATATCTGCTAAAGATGTACAACCGAATCTGGGTAGAAGGCATCTACCCCACACTATGAAGAGAGGCCATTGTAGTGCCACTACTTAAACCAGGGAAAGATAAGAAACTGCCTGAGAGCTACCGACCGGTATCGCTCATGAGTTGCCTCTCCAAACTCATGGAACGAATGGTCAATAGGCGTCTGGTTTGGTTTTTAGAATCAAATGGTCTATTGACAAACATTCAGTGTGGTTTTCGTTGCCACCATTCCACCACCGATCATCTGGTGAGATTGGAGAGAGCTGTGTGTGATGCCTTTGTTAGGAAGCATCACCTCATTGCAGTTTTCTTTGATATTGCTCGGGCTTATGACACCACATGGAGATTTGGTATACTTCGTACATTGCACTCGTGGGGGTTAAGGGGTAACTTATCCATATTTATCAAGAGCTTTTTATGGGAACGTTACTTCAGAGTGCGTATCGGGAGCTTAACCTCTCGAACATTCCTTCAGGAGAATGGTGTTCTACAGGGGTCTATTTTGAGTGTAACCCTGTTTGCCATTGCCATAAATGGAATAGCCCAACGTATCAGGTCACCAGTAGAGGAAAGCCTCTATGTGGATGACCTGGCCATATATTGCAGTTCACAAAATATGGTGGGAGTTGAACGCCAGCTTCAGCTGACAATCAATCGTCTTAATGAATGGGCCACAAACAATGGGTTTGCATTCTCAGCGAACAAGACATTTTGTATCCACTTCTGTCATGTCCGCGGCCTCCACATGGACCCAGTGCTATCACTATTAGGAACCGAGCTGCCATTTGTTGAAACAGCACCATTTTTGAATGTGCTATTAGACCGAAAGTTGACTTGGCATCCCCATCTGAAGAGGCTGAAAGCAAGATGCCAATACTCCTTGAACCTCTTGCGCATTCTTAGCCATAAGTCATGGGGTGCAGACCGGACAATCTTATTAAGATTGTATCGATCACTTGTTCGCTCAAGATTGGACTATGGGAGCATTGTATATGGGTCGGCTAAACCATCAGTGCTGACCATACAGGGATTCGCTTGGCGACTGGTGCATTTCGCACTAGTCTAATACCAAGTGTTCTCTGTGAATCCGGGGAACCATCGCTGCACATGCGCCGGAAACTGTTAGCTACCTGATATGTTGTAGCTTTAAACGCTAAGGCAGATCACCCGGCTTACACAGCAGTTTTCGACCATCGTTATGTGCAGTTATATGATACCCATATCCGTTCTGTAAAACCTCTGGCTGTGAGAATGCATAAGGTTTTTGAAGAGTTGTCTTTTGAATTGCCTCAGACATTTAGAATGGACCACAGCGTAGCTCCACCCTGGATGTTACGTTGCCCCAAAATTATTACTTCTCTTGCCAAATTAGATAGGCTTTCTACCCTACCTATTGAATACCGATGTGACTTTGAGGGACTCTATGCACGGTTTCGATCATTCACTGCCATGTACACAGATGGCTCTAAGCAGGGGGAGCATGTGGGATGTGCTTTCACCATCGGCAGATGCTCGCACCGTTTCCGGCTACATCCGCTGTGTGGGATATTCACAGCAGAATTGTATGCTTTATGGAAAGCACTGCGGTTTGCATATTTGTACCCCAGCAGTGAATATGTCATCATCACCAACTCACTGTCAGCCTTACATGCCATAAAGGCTTTGCACCCTTCTCACCCTCTGGTTCAGCAGATTCAGTAATCCTTGATGGATCTGGACTCCATAGTGGTGACGACAGTGTTTATGTGGGTACCAGGTCACGTAGGTATTCTGGGTAATGAGAGGGCAGACAGGGCAGCAAAACTAGCTGCTAATGGTGATGGTATTAATGAATCAAAAGTTCTTGTGGGGGACATAAAAAACTATGTAAAATCTTTAATCTACCATCAATGGCAAGAAGAATGGAATGGTTTTATCTCCAATAAACTGAGAGAAATAAAAAACACAGTAAAACCATGGCAGTCCTCGTCCAGGTCATCCCGACTCGAAGAGGTTGCCATTACAAGACTACGCATAGGTCACTGCTGGTGGACGCACGGTTACCTATTGGGGTCAGAGGAACCTCCAGTTTGTGAGACATGTGATACTGCGTTGACAGTGTCACATGTTTTACTGGACTGTATTCAGTTTAGGAACGAGAGAGAGAGGGTGCGTATGGCTGCGAACCTCACGGTCTCTCTTGGAGATAATCCGGATTTTATAAATAGAACACTGACATTCCTAAGGGAGGCCAGAATTTTAGCATTTATTTAATTTTTAAGTGTTTTCAATCATTGTACAATGGGATAGAAGGGAGAAATATTAATACTCCCCTATCCTTTTTAAAAGTTCTGTGTGCTACAAGCATAATTGTTCCTTCTTGTGTCGTGAGAAAATTTTATGCATGTCAGTAGACCCTTATACAGTCTCACTGATATTTCATTCTACATATTGTGATGGGCCCTTATACAGTCTTTTACAATCTGTTTTAACTTTATTTATTTATGTATTTATTCTTTATATCATGTTAGGTGATGTAGGTAGTGCATTACAAATAGGTTGTGTTTAAAATGTATAGATACGGCGATAATAGCCCAAGAGGCTGATTCGCCTAAAATTACACACTCCGTATTTAGTGCTGTTATAAAATGACTCAGTATCAGGAGTTTTCTTTCTATTGTTTGCGATGTTGACACTTGGACGCATGGAACTAAGCAGTAAAACATTCTTATGAGTCTTGCCTTGGTAGACCATCAGAGTGACTTCCAAATATTTCAGAATTTTTGTCGAGTGCAGTGGCTCTCGCAAAGTCTTCACAGACCTGTGTACTTCTCTCCTTATCTGGTTGATGGTTCCTATAATACTAGTGCCCTTCTTCAGTGTTTTGGCAAGCTCGAGGGATGTGAAGAAATTATCGGTGGTAATGTTTTTTTCTTTGTTGACATACAGTTCCAGGAGACGTAGGACAACGTAATTGGCAAGGCGCTGGCCCACAGGATGGTTGTCATCCTTTCCTAGGTATGGGAAACCATTCATCATGTACTTAGAATCTACATCAACTGCGAGGTAGAATTTCTGACTGAACTTGTCTGGCTATTGTGCCATGAATTGTGTAAATGGACAGCAAGCTTTACTTGGAAAAAGTTGCTCATCTATGGTAATATGTGGTCCAGGTCAGTAGCAGCTTTAGCAGTTTTCTATAAACTATCTCCAGGCTCCAGGCGGCAGACATAAGTGCAAATTTGTCAGTTTTCAGACGGGCAGATCGAGTGGGTTTGTCATCAAATCGAAGAAATTGAAGGATTTCAGAGAATCGATTTTGGGGCATAGTTTCTATGCAGAAGGGTAGTCCCCAAGTTGGAAAGTGACAGCGAACCGAACAACACTAACCACTCCGCCTTGCACTGAGCGAGTGATTCAGAGACGTCAGCTAGCTCAAAAGATGGAGAGAGATGGGGTGAGGGCGTGAAAGAAGGAGAGGGGAAAGGCATGATGAGGGGCGACGGCGACTGAGAGTCTAAATGGTCTATCATTGCGATACCAACATTGTAGAGCAATCTCGTCTCCTAAGAGCAAACGGAAAATATTGAGCTGTCAAATTGATGGCACTGGGCCTTCTAGGTAAAACATGTTATATCTCGAGAACCGTTTCAAGTAGGAGATTAAAACCTAAGGATCATAAACAATACCAAACATCATGAAAAGTCAAGAGAGGAAAATATCCTGTGATGAACGCGACCAAAATTATAGCGAACGAAATTTCAAAAACCGTCAAATTGACGGCCTTGGTCATTCTAGTGTTAAGCTCGCATCCATGGCAATTGACCTTTTCCATTGTTGAAAACCATAAAATAATCCCTTTTTTCCATGATAAAAGTAAATAATTATGCTAATTCAATATGTATTCGAATTCTGCTTTCGAAAATAAGAATACTTATTCTTTTTTACATAGAACTGTTCAAGTCCCAAGTTAGTATCTCAGTTTTAAATAATTTTAAAATGCAATTTTATAAAGCCCTGCACCCCTTCAAATATTCTCAACTCAAATATATTCAAGTAAGAAAGTTTCACACCCCTTCAAAAAACTTGATCTCAGTTGCAGCTCCATCCCTTTAACCTTTAAATATCAAAATGGCATGGTGTGCCAGCAAATTTATGAGTAAGCCTGCTGAACGGCACACCCATGGCCCGCAAAGTTGCGAGGCAGCTCACATATGTGGTTTTTGTCATAGAATCAAAATAGTAATAGGAGACGAAAGGCCAGACGTCTTTCTTTTCCTCCTCCTCTCTCAAGGCCGAAGTTCTTATGGATTGGGGGAGTGGAGGGTAAACAAACACTCGAGAGAGCCTGTCTCAAAATATAGGCCTCCAATATGAGACAGTCTTTCAGAACCTGAGAGATGCAATAAACAGAACCCCAGGTCTGAGACCTACCCAAAGGTCCCTTTATTATTTTCTTCTTTCTTTTGCATATCTGCATTTTACCACATTTACATTCATCCATTTGCAGACCACGAAGCAGAGCGAGAGTAGCCTCATGCATGCAAAATTTCAGTAGCTGTTTATCCATTTATTTTTTAATGATTACTTTATTTTTATATAATTATTTCGTAGTTATATATATTTTTGTAATTATTTTTGGAAATGGGCCCCAAGGATATCGAGGAAGTCTTTGTTAATTCGGATTCTGACACGTAAGAAGGTGGTGCGGAAGGTGGTGCGGAAGTTGGTGCGGAAGTTGGTGCGGAAGGTGGTGCGGAAAGCGGTAGCGATGGCAAGGAGGAGCCTGAGGATGATCGCTCAGCAAGGAGTAATGATTCATCTAAATGGAAATCTCCACATGAAGGCAGAAGACGAAAGATCGATGTGCACCCTTTTACTGCGGGGCCGAGTGGAATGAATACTTGTACTATTATTGTATTTGCATTTTATTGCATTGATCCAAATTTGAATTCCAATACTATATTTTGACATGTTTATTTCCTCTAATAGGCAGCATCATGTAATTTTGCAATATGTGAACAATAGATTGCTTTTTATATGAACATTTTATCATGAATAGTTTATTAGACATGCAGTTTTTTTAGAATGTAAACATATTTTTAAATACCCCAAAATAAATCCGGCTGATAGAACCTACTAGCAGGCATTTAAATCTGGAGGATAAAGGTTAATTGAATGCACCTGCGATCATAGCTGCATCCAGTTTGATCATCTATCCCTTTAATTGCACTAATCAAGTTTAATAGGCATTGCGTGCATTTCTTTAATTGACCAGGCGATCGCAGATGCAACCGTTGCGAAGCATTGGGATACGTCACTTTTGCACATGAACCTTCCTTTCGATGGACTTATACAGGGTGATTCAAAAGTCCCCGAACTATAAATTTTTTAAATTGTTTGCTGTTGCTGGTTTTGGTATGTACGGGTGACCTTGGCGAACATGCTGCAGTGGCGACATCACCGCCTGCCAGTGCGCATGCCTGGGAGTCGGCCGGAAATGTTAGTCAGTCCGCCATGAGTCTCAGGCAAGAACAGAGGTTTGCTTTGCTGGAAGCTTATTTTACAGAAAAATCTTATCAACGTTGCATCCACTTGTTTCAAGAGAAGTTCCCTGGTGCTCCTATTCCAGGGAAAACAACAGTGTATGATCTTGTGCATTTTCGTGACACTGGTAGTATTAAGGATAGGCAGAGAAGCGGCCGACCGTCCGTGTTAATGCCTGCGTTTACCGAGCATGTTCAACAGGCCCTGCAGCGCTCTCCCGGCAAGTCACTTTGGCAGTTGTCACAGCAGGTTGGAGCATCTTATTCAGCCTGCCAAAGGATTACTAAACGTTTGAAGCTAGGGCCATACCGAGTTCGAGAAGTGCAAGAGCTTCGCCCACTGGAACCAGGAAAGCATGTCGCCTATTGCAAATGGTTTAGGATATTCACTTGCAAAAATGAGATTATCCAGCTTAACATGACTTTCTTCAATGATGAGGCTTGATTTCATTTAAATGGGTATGTCAATAGCCAGAACACTTGCATCTGGGCTGCGCTTAATCCTCACACACTGCATGAGGTCCCACTTCACCAGCTGAAAGTTGGAATGTGGTGTGCCATGTCTAGGTGGGGAATTGTGGGACCAATTTTTTTCGATACAACTGTTAATTCAGAAGTGTACTTAGACATCATCCATCAATTTGTAGCCATGCTGGAAGCTGATGAGTATTATTGTTGGTTCCAACAAGACGGCATAACTTGCCACAAGTCCAATGAAACAATCGAGAAGCTCCGTGAGTTCTTTGATGATCGATTATTCTCAAAAATCTTTGGCCACCTCGCTCACCGGACTTGATTCCTCCAGATTTCTTTTTGTGGGGCTATCTGAAGGAGACAGTGTATCGCAACAATCCTAGAATGCTGCAGGACATGCGGAGCAACATCAACAAAGCCGTGAGGGACATCCCAGTCAACGTACTGAAAAGAGTTTCCACCAACATGTATCATCGTGTGAATGTGTCTTTTACAAAATGGTGGATATTTCCAGCATCTTTTGTAAACTTCAGTAAAGGTTTCAATGTACAAAATCTATTGAATTTAAATAAATCTTTTAAATCAGAGTTCGGGGACTTTTGAATCACCCTGTATATACAGCGTGAAAGCATGTATTTATGCATTATGGATCAGCTTCTTGACTGTAGTATCCACCCACTTTGTGAATACGGCACCCTTTACTGCCTCTGCCTAGTTTGCTGGCAAGAAGATGCTCAGTACCAATATATTTATCTTCTGGATGGAGAAACCATTGTTATCAACCCAACCCGCCACTGAGATCTCAGAAGAAGTCACCGAGAACCATAAGGCACTACCTATACCACTACCTACGCCACTACCTACGCCACTACCTACGCCACCACCTATGCCGTTGCCATCGTCTATGCAGTCACTGCTGGCCCATACTGCATCGTCATCATTGTTGTTATCAGCTGTAAGTCATTACTTTATTAATTTTTAGCAACATTTAAAATCATTTGCAAATATTCCCAGCTGAAACATATCATATTCGGTTCATTTGTGGAGGAAATGCCAGATAGCGATGGTGAACAAAAAACACCTAGGCCTTCTAGGCAATCTCTTTTTGAAGCTGGGGTAATATATATCTTGGCATTAGATTGATTTGATGATGTACCAGTAAACAATTTTAAATTTGGATCATACTACTCAACTAATCTAATCTGAATTTATTTCCCCATTTTAGACGGATGCATTGAAAAAAAATTGAGACCGCTGAGTTGTGGTTATGGCCCATTGCCATTTATGAAGGTGGAAGAATTACAAGAGGGGCAGCATCACAGAATTATTGAACTAGAGTCAATGGCAATGAGGTATGGGCAAGCGGTGATGGCAACTATGACAAAAGGGGAGGAAGATCCCAGTTGGAGAAGGAAGGTCTTCCTTCCCAAGCGATATTAAAATGTATTGACAACTGAGGACAAAATTATATAACCAAAGTACGGAAATGTTTATATTAACCAGAAAAAAATAATAGATTAACAAACCTAACAGAATAGTATAGCATTAACCAGTGAGAATATTTGAATTCATTTTTGCCAATCAGTCACATAAACTCCAATAGATAAATAAACTTGTTCAAACCTGTCTTATTTCATTTTATTTAATACCTTAAAACTTCATATTCCTACCATATGCAGGCTCAGCATTTCTATAATCTTACAGTTAGAGTGCTTCATTCAGATTTGAGACTTGACAGACATGTGCATAAAGTGGGTTTCTCAAAAAAAAGATCTTCTACGCATCAGATAGCTCTCCAAAGTGCAAACAGTAAGTTCTCAACTTTTAAATTATTTTGCATTAACTCCACTCTCAAATCATACATTTTCACAAGTATCATTATTTTTCTATTACCCTAAGATTATGGATGCGACAGTGGATAGAGTTGGAGTTGCAATCGCCTCCTATGGAGGAGTAAAAAATATGCATGAGGAAAACATACAGTATCTCCCATTCCAGTATATGGCGATTTATCACTCTTGGGAAATATTGGAAAGATTCCCAGATTACGCCAGAAACTGAACTAACTTTGATGAATATAGCCTCTGCTTTGAACATTATAACAAAGGAGTGATCCAGATTAATGGACCACCACCAATTAAAAAAGATTGTTATGAGTGTAAAATCTCCAACAGAAAAAATGGGTTTTCTAATAAAAATGGATTGTCAATAAATAAACTTGTTCAAACCTGTCTGATTTCGTTTTATTTAAAACCTAAAAAAACTTCATATTTCCACCATGCGCATTTCTCACAGAGAGAGAGAAAACAATATTTCCACAAAAGGTTGTTCCCACAAATAGATGGTGATTCTGTGCATTTCTAAGGACTGCCAGAGAGGAGGTAACGACATAATGGGAATGAGGTAGGAAGGGAATGAAGAGAAACAATCATTGGAAGGAAGGTAATGTAATAAGATAGAAAACTGGAATGGGGGCCCAAAAGTATTACCATTTTTCCACCAGATTAGAGATGCCAGATTAGAGATGCCAGATTAAACATGCCAGATTAGACATGCCAGATTAGACATGCCAGATTAGACATGCCAGATTAGACATGCCAGATTAGAGAAGCCAGATTATACATACCAGATTAGAGAGAGAAAACAATTTTCCAGCCAGATTAGAAAGAGAAAATAATTTTCCAGCCAGATTAGAGAGAGAAAACCATTTTCCAGCCACTGAACCCATTTTTGATCGTCTTTTTAGATAGAGAAAACCATTTTACCACCATAAACTTGGCAACACCATTTTCCCTGCCAAAATGATCAACCAATCACAATTTACCATCAAAATGAATCAACCAGTCACAATTTACCACCAAAATGAATCAACCAATCAGCGATTTACGAACGTCTTTTATTTGTTCATGTGATCGAATTATGATCATCTTTTGTTTTCAAAATGGCAGCTTTGCTGAAACTGGCTTTTCCTATACTACTGGCCAGGATACGTGGTGAAACCGATTCTCATGGACGAGTTAAACCAACGCGGACAAGTAGATCTCATGGACTTTCAGAGTTTACTGGATGGGGATTATAAATTAACCCTGCATTATCAAGTGCACCTGAGTAAATTTCACCTTATACATCCATTGGTGTTGAAATTGGCGACAGAGGTTGCCAGAATATTTGCTGAGCATCTTTTTAGACTTTGGGGTACCGCACGTATTGCAGTCAGATAAAGGTAGAGAATTCACGGACAAAATAATAAGAGAGCTCAGCAAATTGTGGCCCAGGATGGTTCTGGTCAACGGGAGACCTCGATATCTGCAGAGTCAAGGGTCGGTCGAATGAAGCAAAGCCACGATGAAGGATGTGGGACAATAAGACACCGAATTGGAGATTGGGGTTGGGATTTGTTCAGTGGAGCATGAACACGACTTTCCACGAGGCCATCAAGACGATGCCATATCAGGCCATGTTTGGCTGCAAACCAAAGATCGGTTTGGGGACGTCCCTTTTGGCAGAATTTTTAGAAAAAATTGCAACTGATATTATGGAAGAGGAAATGGAGGATCTTATTATTGCCAACACTCGAAAGGGGAAATTGCAGGACCATCTCACCGACAAATTGACAAACCACGAGAGGAGAAAATAGCTAGGCCATCTCACAGACAAATTGACAAACCTCAAGAAGAGGAAATAGTGGGACCATCTCACTGACAAATTGATGAACCTCAAGAAGAGGATGTCACAAGGCATTAAACGTTCTGAAAAAGGACAGCAAAAAATTTTAATTTATAAGCCGAAAGAATGAGAAATATTAAGAAAAGGAAAGTGAAAGATAGGTGACTGCGTTAACCTTCACATTGTGCAATACGACCAAGGTAGAGGTGACTCCACTAATTTGATCGTTGTAGTCATGGATATCAAGGACGAAAAATTAAAGTTTGGAATGTAGAAAAAAGTATAAGAGTAATCGTTCGCAAGCTTTCCATAGCTAAAGGGCAGGTAATTCAAAGATGTGGATGTCACCAAAATTGCATGACAAGAATATGTCAATGCTTTAACCTCTTCCGTTATTTGCCCGTATTAATGTGCAAAATTTTTGTTCCAAAAAATATTTGCCCATATATATATATATATATATACACCTTCTCCTAGACTTACGACCTATGCGACTTACGACCATCCGCACTTATGACCACAAAAAATAAATAAATAAAAATAATAAATAAATAAAGATAACTACATGGTAGGGTCAAAAAGTTCCCGAAATTGATGCCTAGAGCACAGCAGGGTCTAGGCATCAGAGTCTATTTGACCCTCCCACTGCCTCTCACTCAGTCGCTTTCAAGCATCAGTTGCGTGTGGATTTGTTACAATTGTATCTGAAATATTACCCCTAAAATGACTGGTAAAAGGAAAATACTTTCATCTGCAGGTGCGCCAGCTAATAAGTCAAGGAAGGCTATTGATTTAGACTGTAAAATGAAGGTTATCCGGCAGTATGAATGCGGAAAGAAGGTTAATACAATTGCACGTGACTTGAAGTTATCACATTCCACAGTATCAATGATACTTAAGGACAAAGAAAGAATTTGTGAAGCTGTGAAAGGTTCTGCACCTATGCAGTCTACAATTTTAACCAAACAACGACAGGGAATGAAATGGAGAAATTGTTATTCATGTGGATGGCAGATTCAATACAGAAAAAAATACCCATGAGCCTTCTCGCAGTGCAAACAAAGGCTAGATGTCTTTTTCAGACATTAAAATCACGCTCCGGAGACGATTACGCACAAGATTTTCAGGCTAGTAATGGGTGGTTTATGTGTTTTAAAAAAAGATTTGCTTTGCATAATGTACATATCACAGGAGAAGCAGGAAGTGCAGATGAAGATGGAGCCCAAAAATTCGTTGATAGTTTTAACAAATTAATTGAAGAAAAAGGTTATCTACCAGAACAAATTTTCAACGTAGACGAAACTGGCTTGCTATGAATGCCTACTCGTACATACATACACCAAGAAGAAAAAAGGATGCCAGGATTCAAAGGTTTTAAGGATAGGTTTTAAGGATAGGTTAACTTTGTTGCTTGGTGGTAATGCCGCGGGTTTTAAGCTGAAGCCTTTTCTAATCTATCATTCGGAAAAACCTCGTGCATTTAAGCACATCAACAAGCATACACTGCCCGTTTACTACCATTCAAACCCTAAAGCTTGGATGACTCAAGCACTGTTCGAAGACTGGTTCATGAACTGCTTCATTCCCCAGGCTCGTGAATATTGTGCGGAGAGAGGTATCCCTTTCAAGATTTTATTGATTATGGACAATGCCCTTGGCCACCCCCCTCATCTGGACGACCTTCATCCCGATGTTACAGTGGTTTTTATGCCACCTAACACAACCGCTATCATCCAACCCATGGATCAGGGTGCTATTTCAGCATTTAAGGCTCATTACCTCAAAACGACATTCACACAAGCCATCGAAGTCATCGATTCTGATGCAGATTTATCTTTGTGAGATTTTTGGAAGCAGTACAACATTCTTCAGTGTATCAAGAATATTTCGACCTCATGGGAATGTGTACCAAAGAACTGTACGTCAGGAATTTGGAAAAAGTATCTCAAATGTTATGCGAATACATTTGAAGGATTTGAACAAGAAGAGGAGCTAGAAGTGATTAGAGAAGACATAGTTAAACTTGCAAACAATCTAGAATTAAAATGTGAAATAGAAGATGTAGAGGAGTTGCTAGATTGTGAGACAAAAGAACTTTTAGATGAAGAGTTGATTGAATTGGAAGCACACAGAGTGGCAGAAGAAAAAGCGAGAGAAGAAGATAGAGAAGAAGATAGAGAAGAAGATGAGCCAGAAAAGAAATTCACGACAAAGGGTTTATCTGATTTGTTTTCACAATTGAATAAAGCTCTAGCCAGTTTTGAAGTAATGGATCCTAATGTCGAACGCTTTGCAAAGGTTGAACATATCATTCAAGATGCTGTGCGTTGTTATCGTGAGATATATGATGAAATAAAGAAAAAATCTATTCAAACAAAGCTCATCATGTTCCTCAAAAACCATCTACCTCAACCCAAGAACATGATTGTGAAAATTAAAAGTATATTTTCAATTGCTCTTTTTCACAGAAATAATTTTTTTATTGTATGTATGCGGAATTTCATTTGTATTTATTTTTACATTAATTTTAGGTTGTATTTTTGTTTACAGTACAATAGAGTACATATTATGTACTTTCCACATTATGTACAATAATTATACATAGATTGAATTTTTGTGTTTTATATTTTTATAACCCGTTTGAATGAAAATAGTGTTAAAAATATAAATCCGACATACGACCAGATCAACTTACGACCTGTCAATCGGAACGGAACTCGGTCGTAAGTCGAGGAGAAGCTGTGTATATATATATATATATATATATATATATATATATATATATATATATATATGTAAAATTCCAGCGAGACGGGTGCCTGTGTATTGCAAAATGCCCAGGCCGACCAGGCCCTTTGGAGGAGAAGGTGCATCATGTGAGGGAGTTGTTTCAACACAGCCCCCGACATTCCACTGACAGAGGACAGGGTTCATGGTTGAAGCGACAAGGCTTAGCCTTTAAATGAAGAAGAAGAAGTACCCTTAACTTTTTACCTCTTTGCTCTCAGCAGCTAGCGTTAATGAATTTTGAAGATTTTTTGGATAGGGGAAGGTGGGCCACAATGGGTCATGTTCCACAGTGGATCATTGAATTTCCCTCCTTTCTCATCTGTTGTAAAAAAAGTGGCGCTCTGGTGTTAATTTTTGTAACTACTAATACACATTTTCCGTAGGATTTTGACAAGTTAGTTTACTTGTGCATCATTGTATGAGAAGAAGTGTGTTTTGACATCGCCAAAGTAAAATTTCCTGTTCTGGTAAGTTCATTTTTTACATTATTTTAGTTTAAGTATTTTAAATTCCAGTAGTACTATTGAATACTGTTATATGTATGCTATAAAATCATATATTAACCAAGTAACATACGAATAATTAGGTTATGTAAATTATGAATTTTTACAAAATCTCCACATGGGCCACAATGGGTCAATTTCGTGGGGCAGTATTGAACTTATCATGTTTATTTTTGTTTCATTGCAGGACAAAATGACTCACAACTGAAAACAGAAAACCACCAATGGGATGTTTGCAGAAGAAGAAATGAGAAGTGCAGTTAATTTGGTTATGAAAGACAGATTTTCTATTCGTCAAGCTGCAGAACGAAGTGGGATTAAATTATCAACTCTTCAACGGTGAGTCATTCAAGTTACACTGAATTGTTTTACACATTATGTTAATCATTAGACATCAAGATATAAGATGTTTATACTAATGCTAAACACAACTGTTATCAACAAATTAATTATGGAACTGTTGCATTTTGTCTGTGCAGGTATGTTGCGAAGGCAAAGACAGAAGGAGAAACTGTTTGAATGGTTCCGAACTATGCCTGTTGACTAGCCTTTACTGCCGAACAAGAAAAATACTAACAAATTATCTTGTTCAATGTTCAGCTATGTGCTATGGAAAATCGACCAGAGATGTTAGGGGTATTGCATATGAAATGGCAGATATTAATAAGATAAGCATTCCTGATAGTTGGCATAGGGATAGAAAAGCTGGGCTAGAGTGGATGTGGTCATTTCTTAAAAGAAATGAATTGAGTCTTAGAACACCTGAAGGTTTTTGTCTCGCATGACATCATTTAATGAACATAATGTCAACCTTTTCTTCACAAACTTAGAAAGTCTTTATAGACAGGAGGAAAATTTTGCTTATGGAATTAGAGTGTAGAATTTAGATGAGACAGGAACTACAACAGTGCAAAATTCCAGTAAAATAATTGCAAAAAAATGTGTAAAGCAGGTTAATGTAGCAACTAGCCAAGAACGTGGTATGTTAGTGACAACTTGTTTAGCCATTAGTGCCACTGGGTCATTTATTCCACCAGTAATGGTCTTTCCTAGAAAACATTATAAAACACACATGATCAATGGGGCCCCTCTTGGCACTTTGGGTTTATCCAATCCTAGCGGCTGGATGACCTCAGATCTTTTCCCACAAGTTATCCAACACTTCGGCATCGAAAGAAAACCCTTGCCTATTAATATTGGACAATCATGAGAGTCATATTTCTATAGAAGCTCTGGACCTAGCAAAATCCAATGGTGTCACGATATTAACACTTCCACCTCATAGCAGTCATCGGATGCAGCCTCTTGATGTTTCCGTGTATGGGCCTTTTAAAGTTTACTACAATCAAGTTCTTCAATCTTGGTTGTTGGCTCATGCAGGAATTCCACTTTCTACCTATGATGTAGCACCTTGCGTAGGAACAGCTTTCAACAAAGCATTTGTGCCAACGAATATTATTAATGGCTTCAAACATTTAGGCATTTTTCCATTTGATAAATCAATTTTTTCAGAAGATGATTTTTTGTGTAGCTCTGTGACTGATAGGGAAAACCCTAAGGAAAATTCTGAGGCAGGGCCATCTAGTGTTTCTGTTCCTGGTAGCTCTTCAATGATCCCTTCAACTTCTAAAAGCACATAAGTTGGACCTATCACAGAAATACTGGCTTCTCCTTCTACTTCATTTGATTCTACACACCAATGCAAAAAGTTTATAAATCCTGCAGAATTCAAATGCTTTCCTAAAGCAAAACCAAGAAAGCTTAATCAAAAACCCCAAGAGAAAGGCACTAGTATTATTGCAACCACCACCTCAGAAAAATTTAAATTACAAGCAAAGGCTGAAAAGCGAAGAAAGCTAAAATGCTAAAACCTAAAGTTCTTTTTGCCAAAAAATCTAAAAAAGAAATAACAGAATCAGATGAAGAGGAAGAAATATGGATGGGAAGTTCTTTGTCCTGTTCGTCCAAAGAGAGTTTTGAACAATTTGAAATGGTCATCACATCACAATTCATCAATGGGAAGCTAGATAGACCACTAAAGAAAGATGAATTTGTTCTTGTCGAAATTACTGACAAGAATAAATTTTAACACATTGGTCAATATACTGGGGTTATGGCAAGTGATGGAGCCCTTGAAATTAATTTCTTACTGCACAATTTGAAATTAGAAAACACATTCTTCTTTCCCAATATCCCGGATGTTGCAGATGTATCAGAAAAAGATATAAGGTTGATATTGCCTCCACCAATAAATATTTATGGTACGAAAAGAATACAAGGTAAAATAAAATTTGATATCACTTTTTCCATCATAGATTTACGTTAAGTAGAGAACATCTTAATGTTCTAATGTTCAAATCTGAAATGTTTGTTTTAATTTTCATATTACTGTATCTATTTTTAATGTTATTTAGCCTACAGCAATCATTACGTATTTTTTAAATTTGAATTTAAACTCTTCTTTAAACTTATTTCTAGGTTGACCCAATGTGGCCCAAGGGTTGACCCATTGTGCCCCACACATGGTCCACAGTGGGTCAATATTTCATTTTTGAAATTTGATTTTTCTCTGATTTTGTGTGCAAAAATTTAATATTCCAACATTCAGTTGTTGTTGCTTATGAGTTGAAGTTTATATTCCACCCATTTAAAAGTGGAAATATTTTCTCCAAAAAAATAGAAAAATCAAAAACTGATAATTGACCCACTGTGGCCCACCCTCCCCTACACTTTCTATGGAAGAAAAGTTATAATTATCTGTTAGTGCGAGTTGGGAACCTTCCTTATAAGTAAAAGAGGAAAGGTATATGAAAAATTAGGAAAAAAATTTAAATTTCTAATGGATATGGGGAACAAAATGATATCAAGTATTGATGATGAAAGTATTAAATTTGTTAAAACATATTTTAATGTTGACATAGACAAACAATTAAAGATTGAATGTGAGCAACTCAAAAGAATATATTAAATTGTCTATAGATGCATTTGAAGAACAATCTTTAACATGTCCACTTATATTAAATTTGATCCTAAAAATAAATCTTATAGATCTTTTTGCAAATCTATACACGATTTTGAAAATTTATTTGACGATGCCAATAACGAGTTGCAAAGCAGAAAGAGCTTTTCCTAAATTGTCTGTCATTAAAAATAAATACAGGCCTACAATGAGGGATGAAAGACAGCCATTTGTCAGTTCTTTCGATAGAAAGTGATATTCTCAAGCTCGAAATTCAGGTCAAATCCAAAGCTTTCGTTCAGACGTTTGCAGGTAATTCTGTTGTCTCTAAGCACTCTACAAGTCCACTGGTAAAACCCTGACCCAATACCTAAATGAAAAAATGAAAAATTTAATTTCCTCTAATCTGCTACAACGTGATTTAGGACTATACTTAACGATTATATTTCTCTCCTGCCTTGATCGCTCTCTTTAACAGTGACTTTCTTGCATTAAAATTTTAAAGATATGCATTCTTTATGAATTGTTTTGTTAATATTAAACCTGCATTAAGGAGCATAACTAGGACATAACTAAGAGTAAAGTGTTTACGATAGTCGCAGGTAGGTGTTGTAGTGATGGCGACAAAAAAATAGTTTTATAAATATCTCAAACAAAACATTATATGGAAAATGTTTCAAACATAGGTTATAGAAAATGAAATTTCCTACAACTTTTATTCCAATACATTTTTGCATTCATCAAATATTAAAGCAAATATTTCAAAAAATCTGATGTGGCCACCACATTACTTTCTCCATGACTAATATTCTAAAAATTCCAAACAGCTTAAATGATAATGAATTTTTTAAGGAACTGTAAGAAATTTTAAAGGCTTTACAAAGAGCACAAATAGATTGATACCATAGCCTTCTGATACTGGATATAGCCAAGAATCTCCAACAATTAAGAAAATTAAAAGGAGCGGAGGTGATGTGGTTGTGGCAGCTAAAAAATATAGTTTTTAAAAATGTTTCGAACAAATGTTGTAGAATATTCAATTTCCTGCAATATTTATATACCCATAGATATAAAATTTACAAAAATATGAGTTTATATTTATCAAAGCTTTCACTTTGTTTAAACCTAATACAACAATGCATTTAATATTGAATTCACATACACATAACATTAAAAAGATGAAAGTAACCAATTAAAATCTTTTTTCACTCTTAGAATATACCTAATCATACTTATATTTCATAGTCAAATATAAACCTTATTTTTCCTTTTATATTTTAGGAGAGATCTGAACAAATCAATTGTAGCCTAGCCTCCCCATACTTGTAATAGGTGAATTAAATTGTAATTATTTCTATGATAACCTAGATGACATAGAACAAAAGAGCTTATTGAGTGAGCAGGGATCCTTAAATTTATAAGCGATCATAAATTAGGGCAATCAAACATATTATTAACTATTTTGTATAAAAATTTAGGTCTGTGCAGGACCTTCTACTAGAAAGTGTAGTTAAATTGAGATGAGCTAGTATATCATTATAGGAAATATCAACCAGTGAAATTACCATTTTAAATGCCAATCGATCTCAGAAATTTCTGCTGGACTCGTTCCATCATGTGGGAGTCCATTTCATAATATGGGCTCCAAATGACTGAACAATACTCTAGCTGACTGCGGACAAGAGAAGTATACACAGCAGTGACAGCAAATAAATTAGTAAAATCAGTTGTATTCCTGCGTATAAATCCAAGAGATTCCATTGCTGCATTTGAAATACTGTACAAGCCCTCATAACTGACATTCACTTCACCGACTCGCTGAATTAACTGACGTCTTATGCCCCTAAGTCTGAATTCTGAAATCCACAGTCGAGTGCAACATTTTACATAAAAACGACTAGCTTAAAAGAGTTTAAACCATTCCTTTCATTATGCATCAATCTCATGAGTTGTTCCTTGTGCTAAAATGTTTCTCATTACATAGTAATCCAGTCTAGTACGCATCTGCTGTCAGTTGTCAACACAGTCTGCTGTCAGTTGTCCCACATACTAGTACAGTTCATTGTTATTTTAGTTATGATATTTAATCAATATTAAATTATGTATATATATTTATACATCTACATTATTATATATTATGTATTCATATTTATTTATAGAATATGGGTGAGATAAGAATGAGTGTGGTTGTTTCCATGAAAACTAATCTTGATGCTCTGGAAAGAATTGATAGGGGTGAGTCAGTAAGACAAATTTCTGTGGAATTAGGTGTTGGAGAGACAACTGTAAAAGACTTGAAAAAATCGCATTATCTAGCAGGATTTTGCAGTCAGATTGCAACACAAGTGTCTTTATCTTCCCATTCAACATTAAAGAAACCAAAATAGGAAATTTCAGAAGATGCATTAAGGCTGTGGTTTATGCAAGAAAGACATCTTGGAATTTCAATCAGTGGACCCATACCCAAGGAAAAGGACCTAACCCTAAATCGAAAAATTGGTGGTGCCCAGAAATTTACTGCAAGTAACGAATGGCTTGGACGTTGGAAAACAACGTCATGGTATCCATGTATTAATCATCACTGGTGAGAAGTTATCGTCTGATCAGCATGATGCTCAAAAATTTTCGCAGGATTTAAGAGAGGTTATCGACCGAGATAAATCAGTTGGAGGACAAGTCTACAATATAGACGAAATGGGTCTAAATTACAAGATGTTGCCAACAAAAACGAAGGCAAAAAAGGATGAGCCTGCAGCATCAGGATACAAAAAATTCAGAGAAGGACTCATGTAGCCGCCTGCAGCAATGCAGCTGGAACTCACAATTTGTCGCATTTATTGTTGGTAAATCAAAAAATCCCAGAGCTTTTAAAAGTATAAATCGTTTGTCTTTACCAGTTTACTACCGATCGCAAAAATCAACTTGAATGGATTCTGCATTATTCAGAGAATGGTTTTTCATGAGTTTGTATCTTCTGTATGAAGACACTTGAAAATACTGAACTTACCTTGAAAGGCCATTCTCATTCTGGATAATGCTCCTTCACATCCCAATTGCGAGTAACTCAAAGATAGGGGCATAAAGGTCATATTTCTACCAGCGAATGTAACATCCTTAATTCAGCCTATGGATCAAGGGGTTTTAGAAAGCTTAAAAAGAAGATACAGGCGAAAATTTCTGAGTTCAGTTTTGAAAGAAATAGAAGATAAAAATATAGGTCTAATGGAAAGACATCAGCATCAAAGATGTTGTTTATAACTTAGCACAAGCTTGGAACAAAATCCCAGAGTTCAACATTTACCAAATCTTGAAGAAAACTTTGGCTTGAGGATGATATCGATGATAAAAATTCTGAAACGGAAGAAGGAAATGAATTAAGTCTAAAAAGTGATGCAAGGCAAATTGAAGGTTCTGAAGACATAAAGCAATGGATCCAAGGTGACTATTTGTTGGAGAATGAAATTATGAAGGATGCAGAAATCATACAGGCCGTGATGGAAACAGAAGGATCAAAGTTTGAAGAGGAAGAAGAATTAAATACAGAGCCAAAAACACCTCATGCAGCAGCAAAAGATGCCCTAGATGTAGTTTTGCATTACATTGAACTAGAGTCTGATTCAACTGTTAACGATGTTATGCTTATAAAAAAATGGAGGGACCATCCAGTTAAACAACACGTTACTTCATCTAAACAACTGAAAATTTTTTATTTTTTTTTAAATGAATGACATATATCATTTGTATCTGTACTGTCTTAACATATTTAAAATGAAAATAAATTCTTAAAATACAGACTGTGTATATGTACTTTTCTATTGGAAAATTTTTGATTCTTAAAATGAATGACTTATAACATGACAATTGTATCTGAATGGCCTTAATATATTTCAAGTATGTAAAAATAAATGTGTCCTTCCTCCACATTTGCAAGGCAACTGAGAACGCCCTGCCCTCCGAGATTACATAAGTCCTGCATGGGTGCAGCACTAAACAGACAATGAAAAGTAACACGGCCACTTTACCAGACATGGCCACTTTACCATGCCTTCCCCTACTTACTATTGGTCTTTACAAATGATTTACTATCTGCTTCATGGACAGGAATCATGAAATTATCCTTCCAAACATCTGGAAATGGCCATTCTTAAGTGACTAATTAAAAAATATAGTAAGAGGATAAGTTAAAAAGTTAGAGCAGCTCTTCAGCAAGAGAGGAGGCCCAGTGCTCTTATTTACATCAAGCGTACTAAAGGCATTAAGAACACTTAATTGAGTCACACCACAAGAGTGTATATTAACTGTATGAGAATACTGGTATTGGGCTATTATGTAACTTGGAGTAGAATATACGCTGGAAAGATGTTCAGCAAAGAGATTAGCAGATTCCTGAAATGAACATAATTCCACAATCTACTTGTATTCGATGGAATGGAATCTTGAACAGAACTAATATAAGAGAGGTAACAGACTTTTGACAATGACAATGACATTTAGCATGAAGAGATGCAAAAGAATTGTTATCTACTTATTTTAAGCTTCTTGTGGGCTATTTTCTCATCATATATTAATGAAATTAATTCTTTACCAGACCAGTTGGGTAAGTGGGATGATCCACACTTGTGTAAAATTTCAGGAACATACAGATTAATGGCATTATTTACAATATCATAAAAATAACAAACAGCATCATCTAATTGTAATTCAGTCAATATAAACCAATCTATAGAGCTAAAGTAATCTATCATTGCAGAATAGTTCCCTTTCCTAAAGATGAAAGTTTCAAAATTAATATCTGCGCATGGGGATACACCTATATGAAGTTCACACATAAGAGGAGGATGATAGGCAATACAAGGCAAAAGTCACATCAACATCATAAACACTATTCAATGAGCACCTTGTAATATCTGTTAAACACAAATCCAGAATCTCGCCATATTGGTTGGTAACTAAGATTTTTGTACAAAATTCAGATTTTATCAGTGAGGTTAACTTCAGGAAAGAATGTTGACCAATTATTATCTGGCAAATTGAATCGCCAAACATAAGAGAATTGGCGTCTGCACACAAATATGCAAGACGATTTACTTCTTCACGATATTTTTGGTATATGTTTTGGTCAGATTTGGGAGGAATGTAAACACATTATTAATTAGTTTAAGAGATGGAGATGACACCATGAGAAAATTGTGTTCAATGTTACACGAGGATGTAGCTTAAAGTTGATAAGATTTAAATATAAAATTAACACCAATTAGCACAACACCTTCCCTTTTCATAATACCAGTACAATCACTGCAATCAGTTCTCTAAATTTCATAATTAAAAAGTGCCTACTGGGAATCGCATATATCGCGTGTAAGCCAAGTCTCAGAGAATAATGTGATATCACACTCGATATTAACAGCTGAAATACGCATGTCCTTTAATTTACTCCGCAAACCGCGGCGGACATTCTGGTAGTATGCGGAAATATTAGTTACAAATTTCTTAAATATTTATCTATCACTATTTTGGGAACAAAGGAGTAATCTCTGCTCTGAAATACTAAATTCATAACATCTTTATAATGATAACATTTTATTGAGTTTAGTAGGATTGTTGATGTAATTATTTAATTTTGAGGGATGATATGTTCCAGTCGATATTTTTAGCATGTAAACAATTTTTAAAAAACGTTTCACTGTACACATGAAAATAGTTTTTAACTTGAACGAGAATTTCTAAATTTACTAAAAGTTGCTTTAAAAAGGAAACCAAAAGTAATTTACGATTTTATAAATAAATTTAAATTTATTTTGATTTATAGAATATAAACATTAAAGAACGACTCTAGAGTAAAAAATTCTAGATATCGTACAAGCAGACGCTACGGACTGTAACTCACAGATTCGGTTCATCTTCTACCAGTGGAGAGTGTTGTTCAATATCTATAAGAATACCTTTTCGGAATTTCGAGCCAATGGCTTTAAGTTTAAGAGAAATAATTAATTAAAAAGTGCAAAAAAATGGACCAATTTTCTCAAATGCTTGTAACTTCGCTATCTCAGGTGTCTTTATGCTAGAGATATCGCCTAACATAAGTCTCGCGTCCCGTACTTTTGGCATTGCCGAATTTTTTTCTCTCCTGCGAAATGTCCTTTTTCTTACAGTTTTTTACATCCCAATCTTCAGAAAGTAATTATACACTGCTAATTTTTTTACGCAGGAGAATTATATTTAATTATCGCTTAATTATATCTGGTACTAAAATTAAGCATATTAGTTTCAGCAGCATTGTCATTTTAAAACGATAAAAAAATTGTCGAAGTAATTTAAATTTAAAAAGAATAATATTACCTTTATGAATCACTACGTCACTCATTAAGGAAGCTGCTCCTGTAGTGGAGTGTGTCTAACAATAATGCAATCACACATCAGACAGTCACCTGTTTTAAACTCTCATACGAGACCGTTTCATTGTGTCAAACACTGGAGAAATCTTCGGTACTGCGAGATAATTCCGTTCCTGCCTTCATAATTCGCACATTATACAGAGGAACCAAAAAGCTGTCACACACTTAGTGGAAATCTTTTGCTACTTGGTCCGAGCTTCCAAGGATAGCTTTTGTAGCGAAAATTGAAGTCCCGGGTTTGATTCCGGGAACTATCCTTCCAATTTCATTTACATGGGAAATCTGAAATCCACCGAGCAGGGCAATTTTCTCTTGCACATTAAAATATCTTAGAATTGTAATATCGAAGCGAGATTTGTACCGATCTCTGAGAGAAAAAGTGAGAATTCTTATTTTTATCGTAAAACGCTCCTCATCGATCGTATTTCTTCGAATTTCGTGTAAATACTGCCGTTTTTGCAGTTTTTATCGCTCATTACGAGAGTGTAGCCATAGCAACAACTATTGATGGACTCGGATTCGGTATAGTCTAATAAATGCAGGTATTGTTTCTGTCGAACGAAAATACGCGTGTTCCATTTAATATCGAATTTTATAACGCTCAATTATGAAATTTGAGAACATAAGGAGCAACATATCTGCGGTGATTTTAAAGCTTTTAGAGCCAATATAAGTAGGTATTAAATAAATGATTAAATGGAAAGCTCGCATCGTTAGTTCTGTTTGGGTCGTCTTATTATTATGTTATGCAGAGACATACTTTTCCCTCCTGTTTGTTGTTGTCAACGAAAACAATCTTCGCAACAAATGAAGTAAACAAGATCTAATTGTAAGTAATAAGTTTTATTTTCTTTATCCCGCCTACTGAACATATTAATTGAAAGGAAATGGATTATTCAGGACGAAGAAGTGAACTAAAATACGTATGCACTCAGCTTTTGTAAGTTAAAAGACATAAATAATTTACGACGAAGGAGTGAGCGTGAGTGTAAAGATTAACGTACTTCATCTCAAGTGAGGTATGTATGAGTTAAATAATAATTCAATTTTCGATTGTTCTAAGGCAATTGCTGTATTTCTTTGGCATCGGTTCTAATACACATCCTTTAGCAGTGCTTAGACTTTAAATTTATCTTGTTTTCTAAATTGATTATATCCAACATTGGAGGCTTATTTCTTGTGTCGTCTCTGTTGGCCGTTACCGTGGAAACCACACGATGCAGAACTAGCTCATTCTTGTTGAAAAACGAAGGAAGAAGGAGCAAATAATGGGCGGGAGAGGTAATTAACTTGTTTTACACCAATATTATTGAAAATCTGGCATATTTCAGAACTCGGAACGTAGCCTAGCTCAGTTGATTAGTGGAATTTTAATTAAATGCATTAAATGTTACTTCTCGTTGATATTAACGATCGCTATTCTAGCCCTAATTTCATCGGTACATTTTGATCCTCTCCTTATCATACTAGCAAGGTGCTTTACTTTACGATCTGAAACTGGTTCCGATGGCTTTCCATCTTACGTTCAAGTTTTTCCTTTCTCGATATCCAAATCAATTGGATTTTTTCTTATTCGTTTCCTAGGATGATTTTGCTCATTTAACCTTAGCTGTGTCCGTCCGTCTTTCAAAGCATTCGTCCTCGGTACAAAGACTAACTATTAATGCATACACAACCAGTAAATTACTTATATAATCCTATCTCCTACAACATTTTTCTTAGCTTGAAACTATCAAAGTAGGTTTATGAGTTAATACAAAATATAGTTTTAAGAAATTCTTTTCTTTTTGACAATCTTTGGATAGTTAAAAATGTAAAAGAAAGAGCAAATCCGTCGACATACGTTAAATCCGAAATTCTTTTCTCATTTTTGTCTGCAGATTTTGGTGATTATTTGGCCCTAGGGCTGGCCATATTCATAGCTGGCGCTCTGATAGCGTGGTGGATCTGGGGGGTTTGCAGGCGGTACTGCGTCAGGCGCCGAAGGAGATGGTCTGTTGAAGACGGCGTGCCCGACGTGGTATACGATACCGCCAATTTGCCTGTAAGTATAATACTTGCGATTACATTCTTCTTCTCTTATCTTATAAACCCTTCTAATACGTTATTTTATGCTGTTAATAACAGAAATGTTTCTGCTCTGATCCGCCTTCGGATCCCAAAGTATCATTTATGTATTTATTTATATATATTGAGAAACTTCATCCACTTCATTTCATATCTACATAATTACGTTGTTGTTCTCTTATTCAGAATGAAGTGATTCCAGCCGAAATAATAAAAAAACACCAGGACCAGCAACACTTGAGTGTTTATCACGATGTTCTGATTTTTCTGAATATATTTACTCTGATGCGTGAATGTATTTGATGGTGCCAGTCATAGATGAAAATATTTCTCTCTCTCTAAGATTTTAATGTATTAAATTATATCTCACTTCCCAAAACTTGTTAAGATTGATAAGATTGTTAGCATGTCAGCTGATACTACCAATAGGTACTAACATTGGAGGTGCAAAAAGTACAGGTTCTAAGAATCTATTCCGGAAATTATCGCACAACTGTAGTCGAACATTTGTGGGGATTAATTGCACGGAACACATTTACATTAAAGCGGTCTGTGGAAGTTGGTATTGTAAAAATATTCAGATTTGTTCACATTGACACGGTACGAGTGGAGGCACTGAAATCATTTTGTGATTTTAACGACAAATTTGGTCGCATACGAGCACAATATTTCTGAGACTGGTGCCTACTCTTGCAAAATAAATACTAATAATGGTACAACAGCATGTTTTTTTATAAGTTGAAAATGGAAATCGGTGAAATTGGGAAAGGGTACGGAGCGTGCGCCCATCATCATCATATGGTCCGCACACGCCAGCAACCAGTTACGCCTAGAGCCAGCACCTCTACACCACCAGCATCTCCAATCCAACCTATCCCATCTGCTCAGATGGCTGCCTCATCTTCACCGACTCGCCCGCAGCGTAGTCACTCGCCCTCCTTATTCTCCGAAGATCCTCGATTTCAACAGGCAATGGAGATGATTGAGTCCCTTTCCCAACGCCTAGAAGTTTTTCTAGATACCAGATCTTCGCACAACAGCACTGCGGCCTCAGGGTCCTTAACGCAGCCTCCTTCGTGGTCCAGCCTCCGTAGATCCGAACCATCATTGTCAGAAATACCACCGGATTCCGAGGTACTACAGTTAGCAGCCTTGGTCCTGGCAGCCGTTACGTCCAACAGATTTCGGGAACAAGATTTGCATGAAGCAAACTTACTCCTGAACTTGGCATCTACCTGGGAGCAGCTCCCTATTCCTGCTAAGGCCTATTTATATCAACGACTGCGGATTTTAGGTGTGGCCGCACGGCATGGATGGGAGGTCGCCGCCAAATTGACAACACCAGCGGAAGACGAACTCCTCCATATCCCTCCAAGTATTTTACCCGCCCCTAAACAACAAGTGGTCGTAGTGAATCAGCCCCCAAGTTCCCGAGTTCAGCCGTCCCGCATCAGACCATCATACCGAACTCAGCCCCCCCGAGGACGCGGCCGTGGACAGGCAGGACCCCGGACCGTCAGATATTGAACCTGCGCTCCTCCATATCCCCGGACCTCCGGCGCCTGGCCCTGACCAGGAGATGGATGCAGCGTTGGAGGACATTTTTCTCCTATGGACCAACTCCAGTGAACCCTCAGATGCAGTCCCTTGGGAACAGGATGATCACGATTCTTCAGCATCAGGCGACTCCAGCGATTCTGGCATCCCCAATGACGAATCGGACAACGAGGTTACTGACCAGGATAATGAGCCAGCTGGTAGCGGACTGCCCTTCAACTGGGACGCAGACCATACCTTGAACGCACGGCAAGTACCGCCTTTGATTGTGGCCACCCCACTTTCTGTTCCATATCCATACCCATATGAGAATATGTCCGTATATAACTTGTTTACTGAAGGTGCGTATTTGCCCAAGCCGCCAAATGCCCCTTATGTGTATGCCCCATCTAATAATACCCCTGCCTTATGCGAAGTGATTGAAAATCTGGTGTATAGGGGTGTGCTTTCTGAAGAACCAGCCCGGTGTGCGTTTCGGGCTAGGCTTATCCCCAAAGTTTCGGGAGGATATAGGATTATTCATGATTTGTCCCCATGGACCGAGTATTACAATAAGCCCCGCTTTACTTTGAAGGATGCGGCCCAAGCTATGTTTTTGATCCCCTACAATTCAAAAATGATTAAAATAGACCTCTTGGACGCGTTTTTCAAAATTCCTATTGCGCAGCAATATCGGTCCTTGTACGGCATATATATTGCGGGAAGAAACTTTGTATTTAATAGACTCCCCATGGGACACGCCCTGGCACCGGGGATAATGCAAAGATGGGCTAGAGCCGTCGTTAAAGAAATAGAACCACGGTTTAAAGTTAAGATGCTATGTTATTTAGATGACTGGTTAATCTACGACAGTGACCTAACAGAAGAAATAGCATATGATATAGCTCAATTCCTAGAAGAAGATTTAGGTATCACCCTTAATAGACGGAAATGCAAACTACAACCTGTACCCGTATTCAATATCTAGGAGTGTTAATTGACTCAGTTTTAATGGAGATCTGAAACTGGTTCCGATAGCTTTCCATCTTACGTTCAAGTTTTTCCTTTCTCGATATCCAAATCAATTGGATTTTTTTCTTATTCGTTTCCTAGGATAATTTTGCTCGTTTAACCTTAGCTGTGTCCGTCCGTCTTTCGAAGCATTCGTCCTCGGTACAAAGACTAACTATGAATGCATACACAACCAGTAAATTACTTATATAATCCTATCGCCTACAACATCTTTCTTAGCTTGAAACTATCAAAGTAGGTTTATGAGTTAATACAAAATATAGATTTAAGAAATTCTTTTCTTTTTGACAATCTTTGAATAGTTCAAAATGTAAAAGAAAGAGCAAATCCGTCGACATACGTTAAATCCGAAATTCTTTTCTCATTTTTGTCTGCAGATTTTGGTGATTATTTGGCCCTAGGGCTGGCCATATTCATAGCTGGCGCTCTGATAGCATGGTGGATCTGGGGGGTTTGCAGGCGGCACTGCGTCCGGCGCCGAAGGAGATGGTCTGTTGAAGACGGCGTGCCCGACGTGGTATACGATACCGCCAATTTGCATGTAAGTATAATACTTGCGATTACATTCTTCTTCTTTATCTTATAAACCCTTCTAATACGTTATTTTATGCTGTTAATAACAGAAATGTTTCTGCTCTGATCTGCCTTCGGATCCCAAAGTATCATTTATGTATTTATTTATATATATTGAGAAACTTCATCCACTTCATTTCATATCTACATAATTACGTTGTTGTTCTCTTATTCAGAATGAAGTGATTCCAGCCGGAATAATAAAAAAACACCAGGACCAGCAACACGTGAGTGTTTATCACGATGTTCTGATTTTTCTGAATATATTTACTCTGATGCGTGAATGTATTTGATGGTGCCAGTCATAGATGAAAATATTTCTCTCTCTCTAAGATATTTATGTATTAAATTATATCTCACTTCCCAAAACTTGTTAAGATTGATAAGATTGTTAGCATGTCAGCTGATACTACCAATAGGTACTAACATTGGAGGTGCAAAAAGTACAGGTTCTAAGAATCTATTCCGGAATTTATCGCACAACTGTAGTCGAACATTTGTGGGGATTAGTTGCACGGAACACATTTACATTAAAGCGGTCTGTGGAAGTTGGTATTGTAAAAATATTCAGATTTGTTCACATTGACACGGTACGAGTGGAGGCACTGAAATCATTTTGTGATTTTAACGACAAATTTGGTCGCATACGAGCACAAGATTTCTGAGACTGGTGCCTACTCTTGATAAATAAATACTAATAATGGTACAACAGCTTGTTTTTTTATAAGTTGAAAATGGAAATCGGTGAAATTGGGAAAGGGTACGGAGCGTGCGTCCATCATCATCATATGGTCCGCACACGCCAGCAACCAGTTACGCCTAGAGCCACCTCCTCTACAACACCAGCATCTCCAATCCAACCTATCCCATCTGCTCAGATGGCTGCCTCATCTTCACCGACTCGCCCGCAGCGTAGTCACTCGCCCTCCTTATTCTCCGAAGATCTTCGATTTCAACAGGCAATGGAGAAGATTGAGTCCCTTTCCCAACGCCTAGAAGTTTTTCTAGATACCAGATCTTCGCACATCAGCACTGCGGCCTCAGGGTCCTTAACGCAGCCTCCTTTATGGTCCAGCCTCCGTAGATCCGAACCATCATTGTCAGAAATACCACCGGATTCCGAGGTACTACAGTTAGCAGCCTTGGTCCTGGCAGCCGTTACGTCCAACAGATTTCGGGCCCGAGATTTGCATGAAGCAAACTTACTCCTGAACTTGGCATCAACCTGGGAGCAGCTCCCTATTCCTGCTAAGGCCTATTTATATCAACGACTGCGGATTTTAGGTGTATTTATATATATTGAGAAACTTCATCCACTTCATTTCATATCTACATAATTACGTTGTTGTTCTCTTATTCAGAATGAAGTGATTCCAGCCGGAATAATAAAAAAACACCAGGACCAGCAACACGTGAGTGTTTATCACGATGTTCTGATTTTTCTGAATATATTTACTCTGATGCGTGAATGTATTTGATGGTGCCAGTCATAGATGAAAATATTTCTCTCTCTCTAAGATATTTATGTATTAAATTATATCTCACTTTCCAAAACTTGTTAAGATTGATAAGATTGTTAGCATGTCAGCTGATACTACCAATAGGTACTAACATTGGAGGTGCAAAAAGTACAGGTTCTAAGAATCTATTCCGGAATTTATCGCACAACTGTAGTCGAACATTTGTGGGGATTAGTTGCACGGAACACATTTACATTAAAGCGGTCTGTGGAAGTTGGTATTGTAAAAATATTCAGATTTGTTCACATTGACACGGTACGAGTGGAGGCAATGAAATCATTTTGTGATTTTAACGACAAATTTGGTCGCATACGAGCACAAGATTTCTGAGACTGGTGCCTACTCTTGATAAATAAATACTAATAATGGTACAACAGCTTGTTTTTTTATAAGTTGAAAATGGAAATCGGTGAAATTGGGAAAGGGTACGGAGCGTGCGTCCATCATCATCATATGGTCCGCACACGCCAGCAACCAGTTACGCCTAGAGCCACCTCCTCTACAACACCAGCATCTCCAATCCAACCTATCCCATCTGCTCAGATGGCTGCCTCATCTTCACCGACTCGCCCGCAGCGTAGTCACTCGCCCTCCTTATTCTCCGAAGATCTTCGATTTCAACAGGCAATGGAGAAGATTGAGTCCCTTTCCCAACGCCTAGAAGTTTTTCTAGATACCAGATCTTCGCACATCAGCACTGCGGCCTCAGGGTCCTTAACGCAGCCTCCTTTATGGTCCAGCCTCCGTAGATCCGAACCATCATTGTCAGAAATACCACCGGATTCTGAGGTACTACAGTTAGCAGCCTTGGTCCTGGCAGCCGTTACGTCCAACAGATTTCGGGCCCGAGATTTGCATGAAGCAAACTTACTCCTGAACTTGGCATCAACCTGGGAGCAGCTCCCTATTCCTGCTAAGGCCTATTTATATCAACGACTGCGGATTTTAGGTGTGGCCGCACGGCATGGATGGGAGGTCGCCGCCAAATTGACAACACCAGCGGAAGACGAACTCCTCCATATCCCTCCAAGTATTTTACCCGCCCCTAAACAACAAGTGGTCGTAGTGAATCAGCCCCCAAGTTCCCGAGTTCAGCCGTCCCGCATCAGACCATCATACCGAACTCAGCCTTCCCGAGGACGCGGCCGTGGACAGGCAGGACCCCGGACCGTCAGATATTGAACCTGCGCTCCTCCATATCCCCGGACCTCCGGCGCCTGGCCCTGACCAGGAGATGGATGCAGCGTTGGAGGACATTTTTCTCCTATGGACCAACTCCAGTGAACCCTCAGATGCAGTCCCTTGGGAACAGGATGATCACGATTCTTCAGCATCAGGCGACTCCAGCGATTCTGGCATCCCCAATGACGAATCGGACAACGAGGTTACTGACCAGGATAATGAGCCAGCTGGTAGCGGACTGCCCTTCAACTGGGACGCAGACCATACCTTGAACGCACGGCAAGTACCGCCTTTGATTGTGGCCACCCCACTTTCTGTTCCATATCCATACCCATATGAGAATATGTCCGTATATAACTTGTTTACTGAAGGTGCGTATTTGCCCAAGCCGCCAAATGCCCCTTATGTGTATGCCCCATCTAATAATACCCCTGCCTTATGCGAAGTGATTGAAAATCTGGTGTATAGGGGTGTGCTTTCTGAAGAACCAGCCCGGTGTGCGTTTCGGGCTAGGCTTATCCCCAAAGTTTCGGGAGGATATAGGATTATTCATGATTTGTCCCCATGGACCGAGTATTACAATAAGCCCCGCTTTACTTTGAAGGATGCGGCCCAAGCTATGTTTTTGATCCCCTACAATTCAAAAATGATTAAAATAGACCTCTTGGACGCGTTTTTCAAAATTCCTATTGCGCAGCAATATCGGTCCTTGTACGGCATATATATTGCGGGAAGAAACTTTGTATTTAATAGACTCCCCATGGGACACGCCCTGGCACCGGGGATAATGCAAAGATGGGCTAGAGCCGTCGTTAAAGAAATAGAACCACGGTTTAAAGTTAAGATGCTATGTTATTTAGATGACTGGTTAATCTACGACAGTGACCTAACAGAAGAAATAGCATATGATATAGCTCAATTCCTAGAAGAAGATTTAGGTATCACCCTTAATAGACGGAAATGCAAACTACAACCTGTACCCGTATTCAATATCTAGGAGTGTTAATTGACTCAGTTTTAATGGAGATCTGAAACTGGTTCCGATAGCTTTCCATCTTACGTTCAAGTTTTTCCTTTCTCGATATCCAAATCAATTGGATTTTTTTCTTATTCGTTTCCTAGGATAATTTTGCTCGTTTAACCTTAGCTGTGTCCGTCCGTCTTTCGAAGCATTCGTCCTCGGTACAAAGACTAACTATGAATGCATACACAACCAGTAAATTACTTATATAATCCTATCGCCTACAACATCTTTCTTAGCTTGAAACTATCAAAGTAGGTTTATGAGTTAATACAAAATATAGATTTAAGAAATTCTTTTCTTTTTGACAATCTTTGAATAGTTCAAAATGTAAAAGAAAGAGCAAATCCGTCGACATACGTTAAATCCGAAATTCTTTTCTCATTTTTGTCTGCAGATTTTGGTGATTATTTGGCCCTAGGGCTGGCCATATTCATAGCTGGCGCCCTGATAGCGTGGTGGATCTGGGGGGTTTGCAGGCGGTACTGCGTCGGGTGCCGAAGGAGATGGTCTGTTGAAGACGGCATGCCCGACGCGGCGTATGATACCGCCAATTTGCCTGTAAGTATAATACTTGCGATTACATTCTTCTTCTCTTATCTTATAAACCCTTCTAATACGTTATTTTATGCTGTTAATAACAGAAATGTTTCTGCTCTGATCTGCCTTCGGATCCCAAAGTATCATTTATGTATTTATTTATATATATTGAGAAACTTCATCCACTTCATTTCATATCTACATAATTACGTTGTTGTTCTCTTATTCAGAATGAAGTGATTCCAGCCGGAATAATAAAAAAACACCAGGACCAGCAACACGTGAGTGTTTATCACGATGTTCTGATTTTTCTGAATATATTTACTCTGATGCGTGAATGTATTTGATGGTGCCAGTCATAGATGAAAATATTTCTCTCTCTCTAAGATTTTAATGTATTAAATTATATCTCACTTCCCAAAACTTGTTAAGATTGATAAGATTGTTAGCATGTCAGCTGATACTACCAATAGGTACTAACATTGGAGGTGCAAAAAGTACAGGTTCTAAGAATCTATTCCGGAATTTATCGCACAACTGTAGTCGAACATTTGTGGGGATTAGTTGCACGGAACACATTTACATTAAAGCGGTCTGTGGAAGTTGGTATTGTAAAAATATTCAGATTTGTTCACATTGACACGGTACGAGTGGAGGCACTGAAATCATTTTGTGATTTTAACGACAAATTTGGTCGCATACGAGCACAAGATTTCTGAGACTGGTGCCTACTCTTGATAAATAAATACTAATAATGGTACAACAGCTTGTTTTTTTATAAGTTGAAAATGGAAATCGGTGAAATTGGGAAAGGGTACGGAGCGTGCGTCCATCATCATCATATGGTCCGCACACGCCAGCAACCAGTTACGCCTAGAGCCACCTCCTCTACAACACCAGCATCTCCAATCCAACCTATCCCATCTGCTCAGATGGCTGCCTCATCTTCACCGACTCGCCCGCAGCGTAGTCACTCGCCCTCCTTATTCTCCGAAGATCTTCGATTTCAACAGGCAATGGAGAAGATTGAGTCCCTTTCCCAACGCCTAGAAGTTTTTCTAGATACCAGATCTTCGCACATCAGCACTGCGGCCTCAGGGTCCTTAACGCAGCCTCCTTTATGGTCCAGCCTCCGTAGATCCGAACCATCATTGTCAGAAATACCACCGGATTCCGAGGTACTACAGTTAGCAGCCTTGGTCCTGGCAGCCGTTACGTCCAACAGATTTCGGGCCCGAGATTTGCATGAAGCAAACTTACTCCTGAACTTGGCATCAACCTGGGAGCAGCTCCCTATTCCTGCTAAGGCCTATTTATATCAACGACTGCGGATTTTAGGTGTATTTATATATATTGAGAAACTTCATCCACTTCATTTCATATCTACATAATTACGTTGTTGTTCTCTTATTCAGAATGAAGTGATTCCAGCCGGAATAATAAAAAAACACCAGGACCAGCAACACGTGAGTGTTTATCACGATGTTCTGATTTTTCTGAATATATTTACTCTGATGCGTGAATGTATTTGATGGTGCCAGTCATAGATGAAAATATTTCTCTCTCTCTAAGATATTTATGTATTAAATTATATCTCACTTTCCAAAACTTGTTAAGATTGATAAGATTGTTAGCATGTCAGCTGATACTACCAATAGGTACTAACATTGGAGGTGCAAAAAGTACAGGTTCTAAGAATCTATTCCGGAATTTATCGCACAACTGTAGTCGAACATTTGTGGGGATTAGTTGCACGGAACACATTTACATTAAAGCGGTCTGTGGAAGTTGGTATTGTAAAAATATTCAGATTTGTTCACATTGACACGGTACGAGTGGAGGCACTGAAATCATTTTGTGATTTTAACGACAAATTTGGTCGCATACGAGCACAAGATTTCTGAGACTGGTGCCTACTCTTGATAAATAAATACTAATAATGGTACAACAGCTTGTTTTTTTATAAGTTGAAAATGGAAATCGGTGAAATTGGGAAAGGGTACGGAGCGTGCGTCCATCATCATCATATGGTCCGCACACGCCAGCAACCAGTTACGCCTAGAGCCACCTCCTCTACAACACCAGCATCTCCAATCCAACCTATCCCATCTGCTCAGATGGCTGCCTCATCTTCACCGACTCGCCCGCAGCGTAGTCACTCGCCCTCCTTATTCTCCGAAGATCTTCGATTTCAACAGGCAATGGAGAAGATTGAGTCCCTTTCCCAACGCCTAGAAGTTTTTCTAGATACCAGATCTTCGCACATCAGCACTGCGGCCTCAGGGTCCTTAACGCAGCCTCCTTTATGGTCCAGCCTCCGTAGATCCGAACCATCATTGTCAGAAATACCACCGGATTCCGAGGTACTACAGTTAGCAGCCTTGGTCCTGGCAGCCGTTACGTCCAACAGATTTCGGGCCCGAGATTTGCATGAAGCAAACTTACTCCTGAACTTGGCATCAACCTGGGAGCAGCTCCCTATTCCTGCTAAGGCCTATTTATATCAACGACTGCGGATTTTAGGTGTGGCCGCACGGCATGGATGGGAGGTCGCCGCCAAATTGACAACACCAGCGGAAGACGAACTCCTCCATATCCCTCCAAGTATTTTACCCGCCCCTAAACAACAAGTGGTCGTAGTGAATCAGCCCCCAAGTTCCCGAGTTCAGCCCTCCCGCAGCAGACCATCATACCGAACTCAGCCCCCCCGAGGACGCGGCCGTGGACAGGCAGGACCCCGGACCGTCAGATATTGAACCTGCGCTCCTCCATATCCCCGGACCTCCGGCGCCTGGCCCTGACCAGGAGATGGATGCAGCGTTGGAGGACATTTTTCTCCTATGGACCAACTCCAGTGAACCCTCAGATGCAGTCCCTTGGGAACAGGATGATGACGATTCTTCAGCATCAGGCGACTCCAGCGATTCTGGCATCCCCAATGACGAATCGGACAACGAGGTTACTGACCAGGATAATGAGCCAGCTGGTAGCGGACTGCCCTTCAACTGGGACGCAGACCATACCTTGAACGCACGGCAAGTACCGCCTTTGATTGTGGCCACCCCACTTTCTGTTCCATATCCATACCCATATGAGAATATGTCCGTATATAACTTGTTTACTGAAGGTGCGTATTTGCCCAAGCCGCCAAATGCCCCTTATGTGTATGCCCCATCTAATAATACCCCCGCCTTATGCGAAGTGATTGAAAATCTGGTGTATAGGGGTGTGCTTTCTGAAGAACCAGCCCGGTGTGCGTTTCGGGCTAGGCTTATCCCAAAAGTTGCGGGAGGATATAGGATTATTCATGATTTGTCCCCATGGACAGAGTATTACAATAAGCCCCGCTTTACTTTGAATTATGCGGCCCAAGCTATGTTTTTGATCCCCTACAATTCAAAAATAATTAAAATAGACCTCTTGGATGCGTTTTTCCAAATTCCTATTGCGCAGCAATATCGGTCCTTGTACGGCATATATATTGCGGGAAGAAACTTTGTATTTAATAGACTCCCCATGGGACACGCCCTGGCACCGGGGATAATGCAAAGATGGGCTAGAGCCGTCGTTAAAGAAATAGAACCACGGTTTAAAGTTAAGATGCTATGTTATTTAGATGACTGGTTAATCTACGACAGTGACCTAACAGAAGAAATAGCATATGATATAGCTCAATTCCTAGAAGAAGATTTAGGTATCACCCTTAATAGACGGAAATGCAAACTACAACCTGTACCCGTATTCAATATCTAGGAGTGTTAATTGACTCAGTTTTAATGGAGATCTGAAACTGGTTCCGATGGCTTTCCATCTTACGTTCAAGTTTTTCCTTTCTCGATATCCAAATCAATTGGATTTTTTCTTATTCGTTTCCTAGGATAATTTTGCTCATTTAACCTTAGCTGTGTCCGTCCGTCTTTCGAAGCATTCGTCCTCGGTACAAAGACTAACTATGAATGCATACACAACCAGTAAATTACTTATATAATCCTATCTCCTACAACATCTTTCTTAGCTTGAAACTATCAAAGTAGGTTTATGAGTTAAAACAAAATATAGTTTTAAGAAATTCTTTTCTTTTTGACAATCTTTGAATAGTTCAAAATGTAAAAGAAAGAGCAAATCCGTCGACATACGTTAAATCCGAAATTCTTTTCTCATTTTTGTCTGCAGATTTTGGTGATTATTTGGCCCTAGGGCTGGCCATATTCATAGCTGGCGCCCTGATAGCGTGGTGGATCTGGGGGGTTTGCAGGCGGTACTGCGTCGGGTGCCGAAGGAGATGGTCTGTTGAAGACGGCATGCCCGACGCGGCGTATGATACCGCCAATTTGCCTGTAAGTATAATACTTGCGATTACATTCTTCTTCTCTTATCTTATAAACCCTTCTAATACGTTATTTTATGCTGTTAATAACAGAAATGTTTCTGCTCTGATCTGCCTTCGGATCCCAAAGTATCATTTATGTATTTATTTATATATATTGAGAAACTTCATCCACTTCATTTCATATCTACATAATTACGTTGTTGTTCTCTTATTCAGAATGAAGTGATTCCAGCCGGAATAATAAAAAAACACCAGGACCAGCAACACGTGAGTGTTTATCACGATGTTCTGATTTTTCTGAATATATTTACTCTGATGCGTGAATGTATTTGATGGTGCCAGTCATAGATGAAAATATTTCTCTCTCTCTAAGATTTTAATGTATTAAATTATATCTCACTTCCCAAAACTTGTTAAGATTGATAAGATTGTTAGCATGTCAGCTGATACTACCAATAGGTACTAACATTGGAGGTGCAAAAAGTACAGGTTCTAAGAATCTATTCCGGAATTTATCGCACAACTGTAGTCGAACATTTGTGGGGATTAGTTGCACGGAACACATTTACATTAAAGCGGTCTGTGGAAGTTGGTATTGTAAAAATATTCAGATTTGTTCACATTGACACGGTACGAGTGGAGGCACTGAAATCATTTTGTGATTTTAACGACAAATTTGGTCGCATACGAGCACAAGATTTCTGAGACTGGTGCCTACTCTTGATAAATAAATACTAATAATGGTACAACAGCTTGTTTTTTTATAAGTTGAAAATGGAAATCGGTGAAATTGGGAAAGGGTACGGAGCGTGCGTCCATCATCATCATATGGTCCGCACACGCCAGCAACCAGTTACGCCTAGAGCCACCTCCTCTACAACACCAGCATCTCCAATCCAACCTATCCCATCTGCTCAGATGGCTGCCTCATCTTCACCGACTCGCCCGCAGCGTAGTCACTCGCCCTCCTTATTCTCCGAAGATCTTCGATTTCAACAGGCAATGGAGAAGATTGAGTCCCTTTCCCAACGCCTAGAAGTTTTTCTAGATACCAGATCTTCGCACATCAGCACTGCGGCCTCAGGGTCCTTAACGCAGCCTCCTTTATGGTCCAGCCTCCGTAGATCCGAACCATCATTGTCAGAAATACCACCGGATTCCGAGGTACTACAGTTAGCAGCCTTGGTCCTGGCAGCCGTTACGTCCAACAGATTTCGGGCCCGAGATTTGCATGAAGCAAACTTACTCCTGAACTTGGCATCAACCTGGGAGCAGCTCCCTATTCCTGCTAAGGCCTATTTATATCAACGACTGCGGATTTTAGGTGTATTTATATATATTGAGAAACTTCATCCACTTCATTTCATATCTACATAATTACGTTGTTGTTCTCTTATTCAGAATGAAGTGATTCCAGCCGGAATAATAAAAAAACACCAGGACCAGCAACACGTGAGTGTTTATCACGATGTTCTGATTTTTCTGAATATATTTACTCTGATGCGTGAATGTATTTGATGGTGCCAGTCATAGATGAAAATATTTCTCTCTCTCTAAGATATTTATGTATTAAATTATATCTCACTTTCCAAAACTTGTTAAGATTGATAAGATTGTTAGCATGTCAGCTGATACTACCAATAGGTACTAACATTGGAGGTGCAAAAAGTACAGGTTCTAAGAATCTATTCCGGAATTTATCGCACAACTGTAGTCGAACATTTGTGGGGATTAGTTGCACGGAACACATTTACATTAAAGCGGTCTGTGGAAGTTGGTATTGTAAAAATATTCAGATTTGTTCACATTGACACGGTACGAGTGGAGGCACTGAAATCATTTTGTGATTTTAACGACAAATTTGGTCGCATACGAGCACAAGATTTCTGAGACTGGTGCCTACTCTTGATAAATAAATACTAATAATGGTACAACAGCTTGTTTTTTTATAAGTTGAAAATGGAAATCGGTGAAATTGGGAAAGGGTACGGAGCGTGCGTCCATCATCATCATATGGTCCGCACACGCCAGCAACCAGTTACGCCTAGAGCCACCTCCTCTACAACACCAGCATCTCCAATCCAACCTATCCCATCTGCTCAGATGGCTGCCTCATCTTCACCGACTCGCCCGCAGCGTAGTCACTCGCCCTCCTTATTCTCCGAAGATCTTCGATTTCAACAGGCAATGGAGAAGATTGAGTCCCTTTCCCAACGCCTAGAAGTTTTTCTAGATACCAGATCTTCGCACATCAGCACTGCGGCCTCAGGGTCCTTAACGCAGCCTCCTTTATGGTCCAGCCTCCGTAGATCCGAACCATCATTGTCAGAAATACCACCGGATTCTGAGGTACTACAGTTAGCAGCCTTGGTCCTGGCAGCCGTTACGTCCAACAGATTTCGGGCCCGAGATTTGCATGAAGCAAACTTACTCCTGAACTTGGCATCAACCTGGGAGCAGCTCCCTATTCCTGCTAAGGCCTATTTATATCAACGACTGCGGATTTTAGGTGTGGCCGCACGGCATGGATGGGAGGTCGCCGCCAAATTGACAACACCAGCGGAAGACGAACTCCTCCATATCCCTCCAAGTATTTTACCCGCCCCTAAACAACAAGTGGTCGTAGTGAATCAGCCCCCAAGTTCCCGAGTTCAGCCGTCCCGCATCAGACCATCATACCGAACTCAGCCTTCCCGAGGACGCGGCCGTGGACAGGCAGGACCCCGGACCGTCAGATATTGAACCTGCGCTCCTCCATATCCCCGGACCTCCGGCGCCTGGCCCTGACCAGGAGATGGATGCAGCGTTGGAGGACATTTTTCTCCTATGGACCAACTCCAGTGAACCCTCAGATGCAGTCCCTTGGGAACAGGATGATCACGATTCTTCAGCATCAGGCGACTCCAGCGATTCTGGCATCCCCAATGACGAATCGGACAACGAGGTTACTGACCAGGATAATGAGCCAGCTGGTAGCGGACTGCCCTTCAACTGGGACGCAGACCATACCTTGAACGCACGGCAAGTACCGCCTTTGATTGTGGCCACCCCACTTTCTGTTCCATATCCATACCCATATGAGAATATGTCCGTATATAACTTGTTTACTGAAGGTGCGTATTTGCCCAAGCCGCCAAATGCCCCTTATGTGTATGCCCCATCTAATAATACCCCTGCCTTATGCGAAGTGATTGAAAATCTGGTGTATAGGGGTGTGCTTTCTGAAGAACCAGCCCGGTGTGCGTTTCGGGCTAGGCTTATCCCCAAAGTTTCGGGAGGATATAGGATTATTCATGATTTGTCCCCATGGACCGAGTATTACAATAAGCCCCGCTTTACTTTGAAGGATGCGGCCCAAGCTATGTTTTTGATCCCCTACAATTCAAAAATGATTAAAATAGACCTCTTGGACGCGTTTTTCAAAATTCCTATTGCGCAGCAATATCGGTCCTTGTACGGCATATATATTGCGGGAAGAAACTTTGTATTTAATAGACTCCCCATGGGACACGCCCTGGCACCGGGGATAATGCAAAGATGGGCTAGAGCCGTCGTTAAAGAAATAGAACCACGGTTTAAAGTTAAGATGCTATGTTATTTAGATGACTGGTTAATCTACGACAGTGACCTAACAGAAGAAATAGCATATGATATAGCTCAATTCCTAGAAGAAGATTTAGGTATCACCCTTAATAGACGGAAATGCAAACTACAACCTGTACCCGTATTCAATATCTAGGAGTGTTAATTGACTCAGTTTTAATGGAGATCTGAAACTGGTTCCGATAGCTTTCCATCTTACGTTCAAGTTTTTCCTTTCTCGATATCCAAATCAATTGGATTTTTTTCTTATTCGTTTCCTAGGATAATTTTGCTCGTTTAACCTTAGCTGTGTCCGTCCGTCTTTCGAAGCATTCGTCCTCGGTACAAAGACTAACTATGAATGCATACACAACCAGTAAATTACTTATATAATCCTATCGCCTACAACATCTTTCTTAGCTTGAAACTATCAAAGTAGGTTTATGAGTTAATACAAAATATAGATTTAAGAAATTCTTTTCTTTTTGACAATCTTTGAATAGTTCAAAATGTAAAAGAAAGAGCAAATCCGTCGACATACGTTAAATCCGAAATTCTTTTCTCATTTTTGTCTGCAGATTTTGGTGATTATTTGGCCCTAGGGCTGGCCATATTCATAGCTGGCGCTCTGATAGCATGGTGGATCTGGGGGGTTTGCAGGCGGCACTGCGTCCGGCGCCGAAGGAGATGGTCTGTTGAAGACGGCGTGCCCGACGTGGTATACGATACCGCCAATTTGCCTGTAAGTATAATACTTGCGATTACATTCTTCTTCTTTATCTTATAAACCCTTCTAATACGTTATTTTATGCTGTTAATAACAGAAATGTTTCTGCTCTGATCTGCCTTCGGATCCCAAAGTATCATTTATGTATTTATTTATATATATTGAGAAACTTCATCCACTTCATTTCATATCTACATAATTACGTTGTTGTTCTCTTATTCAGAATGAAGTGATTCCAGCCGGAATAATAAAAAAACACCAGGACCAGCAACACGTGAGTGTTTATCACGATGTTCTGATTTTTCTGAATATATTTACTCTGATGCGTGAATGTATTTGATGGTGCCAGTCATAGATGAAAATATTTCTCTCTCTCTAAGATATTTATGTATTAAATTATATCTCACTTCCCAAAACTTGTTAAGATTGATAAGATTGTTAGCATGTCAGCTGATACTACCAATAGGTACTAACATTGGAGGTGCAAAAAGTACAGGTTCTAAGAATCTATTCCGGAATTTATCGCACAACTGTAGTCGAACATTTGTGGGGATTAGTTGCACGGAACACATTTACATTAAAGCGGTCTGTGGAAGTTGGTATTGTAAAAATATTCAGATTTGTTCACATTGACACGGTACGAGTGGAGGCACTGAAATCATTTTGTGATTTTAACGACAAATTTGGTCGCATACGAGCACAAGATTTCTGAGACTGGTGCCTACTCTTGATAAATAAATACTAATAATGGTACAACAGCTTGTTTTTTTATAAGTTGAAAATGGAAATCGGTGAAATTGGGAAAGGGTACGGAGCGTGCGTCCATCATCATCATATGGTCCGCACACGCCAGCAACCAGTTACGCCTAGAGCCACCTCCTCTACAACACCAGCATCTCCAATCCAACCTATCCCATCTGCTCAGATGGCTGCCTCATCTTCACCGACTCGCCCGCAGCGTAGTCACTCGCCCTCCTTATTCTCCGAAGATCTTCGATTTCAACAGGCAATGGAGAAGATTGAGTCCCTTTCCCAACGCCTAGAAGTTTTTCTAGATACCAGATCTTCGCACATCAGCACTGCGGCCTCAGGGTCCTTAACGCAGCCTCCTTTATGGTCCAGCCTCCGTAGATCCGAACCATCATTGTCAGAAATACCACCGGATTCCGAGGTACTACAGTTAGCAGCCTTGGTCCTGGCAGCCGTTACGTCCAACAGATTTCGGGCCCGAGATTTGCATGAAGCAAACTTACTCCTGAACTTGGCATCAACCTGGGAGCAGCTCCCTATTCCTGCTAAGGCCTATTTATATCAACGACTGCGGATTTTAGGTGTATTTATATATATTGAGAAACTTCATCCACTTCATTTCATATCTACATAATTACGTTGTTGTTCTCTTATTCAGAATGAAGTGATTCCAGCCGGAATAATAAAAAAACACCAGGACCAGCAACACGTGAGTGTTTATCACGATGTTCTGATTTTTCTGAATATATTTACTCTGATGCGTGAATGTATTTGATGGTGCCAGTCATAGATGAAAATATTTCTCTCTCTCTAAGATATTTATGTATTAAATTATATCTCACTTTCCAAAACTTGTTAAGATTGATAAGATTGTTAGCATGTCAGCTGATACTACCAATAGGTACTAACATTGGAGGTGCAAAAAGTACAGGTTCTAAGAATCTATTCCGGAATTTATCGCACAACTGTAGTCGAACATTTGTGGGGATTAGTTGCACGGAACACATTTACATTAAAGCGGTCTGTGGAAGTTGGTATTGTAAAAATATTCAGATTTGTTCACATTGACACGGTACGAGTGGAGGCACTGAAATCATTTTGTGATTTTAACGACAAATTTGGTCGCATACGAGCACAAGATTTCTGAGACTGGTGCCTACTCTTGATAAATAAATACTAATAATGGTACAACAGCTTGTTTTTTTATAAGTTGAAAATGGAAATCGGTGAAATTGGGAAAGGGTACGGAGCGTGCGTCCATCATCATCATATGGTCCGCACACGCCAGCAACCAGTTACGCCTAGAGCCACCTCCTCTACAACACCAGCATCTCCAATCCAACCTATCCCATCTGCTCAGATGGCTGCCTCATCTTCACCGACTCGCCCGCAGCGTAGTCACTCGCCCTCCTTATTCTCCGAAGATCTTCGATTTCAACAGGCAATGGAGAAGATTGAGTCCCTTTCCCAACGCCTAGAAGTTTTTCTAGATACCAGATCTTCGCACATCAGCACTGCGGCCTCAGGGTCCTTAACGCAGCCTCCTTTATGGTCCAGCCTCCGTAGATCCGAACCATCATTGTCAGAAATACCACCGGATTCCGAGGTACTACAGTTAGCAGCCTTGGTCCTGGCAGCCGTTACGTCCAACAGATTTCGGGCCCGAGATTTGCATGAAGCAAACTTACTCCTGAACTTGGCATCAACCTGGGAGCAGCTCCCTATTCCTGCTAAGGCCTATTTATATCAACGACTGCGGATTTTAGGTGTGGCCGCACGGCATGGATGGGAGGTCGCCGCCAAATTGACAACACCAGCGGAAGACGAACTCCTCCATATCCCTCCAAGTATTTTACCCGCCCCTAAACAACAAGTGGTCGTAGTGAATCAGCCCCCAAGTTCCCGAGTTCAGCCCTCCCGCAGCAGACCATCATACCGAACTCAGCCCCCCCGAGGACGCGGCCGTGGACAGGCAGGACCCCGGACCGTCAGATATTGAACCTGCGCTCCTCCATATCCCCGGACCTCCGGCGCCTGGCCCTGACCAGGAGATGGATGCAGCGTTGGAGGACATTTTTCTCCTATGGACCAACTCCAGTGAACCCTCAGATGCAGTCCCTTGGGAACAGGATGATGACGATTCTTCAGCATCAGGCGACTCCAGCGATTCTGGCATCCCCAATGACGAATCGGACAACGAGGTTACTGACCAGGATAATGAGCCAGCTGGTAGCGGACTGCCCTTCAACTGGGACGCAGACCATACCTTGAACGCACGGCAAGTACCGCCTTTGATTGTGGCCACCCCACTTTCTGTTCCATATCCATACCCATATGAGAATATGTCCGTATATAACTTGTTTACTGAAGGTGCGTATTTGCCCAAGCCGCCAAATGCCCCTTATGTGTATGCCCCATCTAATAATACCCCCGCCTTATGCGAAGTGATTGAAAATCTGGTGTATAGGGGTGTGCTTTCTGAAGAACCAGCCCGGTGTGCGTTTCGGGCTAGGCTTATCCCAAAAGTTGCGGGAGGATATAGGATTATTCATGATTTGTCCCCATGGACAGAGTATTACAATAAGCCCCGCTTTACTTTGAATTATGCGGCCCAAGCTATGTTTTTGATCCCCTACAATTCAAAAATAATTAAAATAGACCTCTTGGATGCGTTTTTCCAAATTCCTATTGCGCAGCAATATCGGTCCTTGTACGGCATATATATTGCGGGAAGAAACTTTGTATTTAATAGACTCCCCATGGGACACGCCCTGGCACCGGGGATAATGCAAAGATGGGCTAGAGCCGTCGTTAAAGAAATAGAACCACGGTTTAAAGTTAAGATGCTATGTTATTTAGATGACTGGTTAATCTACGACAGTGACCTAACAGAAGAAATAGCATATGATATAGCTCAATTCCTAGAAGAAGATTTAGGTATCACCCTTAATAGACGGAAATGCAAACTACAACCTGTACCCGTATTCAATATCTAGGAGTGTTAATTGACTCAGTTTTAATGGAGATCTGAAACTGGTTCCGATGGCTTTCCATCTTACGTTCAAGTTTTTCCTTTCTCGATATCCAAATCAATTGGATTTTTTCTTATTCGTTTCCTAGGATAATTTTGCTCATTTAACCTTAGCTGTGTCCGTCCGTCTTTCGAAGCATTCGTCCTCGGTACAAAGACTAACTATGAATGCATACACAACCAGTAAATTACTTATATAATCCTATCTCCTACAACATCTTTCTTAGCTTGAAACTATCAAAGTAGGTTTATGAGTTAAAACAAAATATAGTTTTAAGAAATTCTTTTCTTTTTGACAATCTTTGAATAGTTCAAAATGTAAAAGAAAGAGCAAATCCGTCGACATACGTTAAATCCGAAATTCTTTTCTCATTTTTGTCTGCAGATTTTGGTGATTATTTGGCCCTAGGGCTGGCCATATTCATAGCTGGCGCCCTGATAGCGTGGTGGATCTGGGGGGTTTGCAGGCGGTACTGCGTCGGGTGCCGAAGGAGATGGTCTGTTGAAGACGGCATGCCCGACGCGGCGTATGATACCGCCAATTTGCCTGTAAGTATAATACTTGCGATTACATTCTTCTTCTCTTATCTTATAAACCCTTCTAATACGTTATTTTATGCTGTTAATAACAGAAATGTTTCTGCTCTGATCTGCCTTCGGATCCCAAAGTATCATTTATGTATTTATTTATATATATTGAGAAACTTCATCCACTTCATTTCATATCTACATAATTACGTTGTTGTTCTCTTATTCAGAATGAAGTGATTCCAGCCGGAATAATAAAAAAACACCAGGACCAGCAACACGTGAGTGTTTATCACGATGTTCTGATTTTTCTGAATATATTTACTCTGATGCGTGAATGTATTTGATGGTGCCAGTCATAGATGAAAATATTTCTCTCTCTCTAAGATTTTAATGTATTAAATTATATCTCACTTCCCAAAACTTGTTAAGATTGATAAGATTGTTAGCATGTCAGCTGATACTACCAATAGGTACTAACATTGGAGGTGCAAAAAGTACAGGTTCTAAGAATCTATTCCGGAATTTATCGCACAACTGTAGTCGAACATTTGTGGGGATTAGTTGCACGGAACACATTTACATTAAAGCGGTCTGTGGAAGTTGGTATTGTAAAAATATTCAGATTTGTTCACATTGACACGGTACGAGTGGAGGCACTGAAATCATTTTGTGATTTTAACGACAAATTTGGTCGCATACGAGCACAAGATTTCTGAGACTGGTGCCTACTCTTGATAAATAAATACTAATAATGGTACAACAGCTTGTTTTTTTATAAGTTGAAAATGGAAATCGGTGAAATTGGGAAAGGGTACGGAGCGTGCGTCCATCATCATCATATGGTCCGCACACGCCAGCAACCAGTTACGCCTAGAGCCACCTCCTCTACAACACCAGCATCTCCAATCCAACCTATCCCATCTGCTCAGATGGCTGCCTCATCTTCACCGACTCGCCCGCAGCGTAGTCACTCGCCCTCCTTATTCTCCGAAGATCTTCGATTTCAACAGGCAATGGAGAAGATTGAGTCCCTTTCCCAACGCCTAGAAGTTTTTCTAGATACCAGATCTTCGCACATCAGCACTGCGGCCTCAGGGTCCTTAACGCAGCCTCCTTTATGGTCCAGCCTCCGTAGATCCGAACCATCATTGTCAGAAATACCACCGGATTCCGAGGTACTACAGTTAGCAGCCTTGGTCCTGGCAGCCGTTACGTCCAACAGATTTCGGGCCCGAGATTTGCATGAAGCAAACTTACTCCTGAACTTGGCATCAACCTGGGAGCAGCTCCCTATTCCTGCTAAGGCCTATTTATATCAACGACTGCGGATTTTAGGTGTGGCCGCACGGCATGGATGGGAGGTCGCCGCCAAATTGACAACACCAGCGGAAGACGAACTCCTCCATATCCCTCCAAGTATTTTACCCGCCCCTAAACAACAAGTGGTCGTAGTGAATCAGCCCCCAAGTTCCCGAGTTCAGCCCTCCCGCAGCAGACCATCATACCGAACTCAGCCCCCCCGAGGACGCGGCCGTGGACAGGCAGGACCCCGGACCGTCAGATATTGAACCTGCGCTCCTCCATATCCCCGGACCTCCGGCGCCTGGCCCTGACCAGGAGATGGATGCAGCGTTGGAGGACATTTTTCTCCTATGGACCAACTCCAGTGAACCCTCAGATGCAGTCCCTTGGGAACAGGATGATGACGATTCTTCAGCATCAGGCGACTCCAGCGATTCTGGCATCCCCAATGACGAATCGGACAACGAGGTTACTGACCAGGATAATGAGCCAGCTGGTAGCGGACTGCCCTTCAACTGGGACGCAGACCATACCTTGAACGCACGGCAAGTACCGCCTTTGATTGTGGCCACCCCACTTTCTGTTCCATATCCATACCCATATGAGAATATGTCCGTATATAACTTGTTTACTGAAGGTGCGTATTTGCCCAAGCCGCCAAATGCCCCTTATGTGTATGCCCCATCTAATAATACCCCCGCCTTATGCGAAGTGATTGAAAATCTGGTGTATAGGGGTGTGCTTTCTGAAGAACCAGCCCGGTGTGCGTTTCGGGCTAGGCTTATCCCAAAAGTTGCGGGAGGATATAGGATTATTCATGATTTGTCCCCATGGACAGAGTATTACAATAAGCCCCGCTTTACTTTGAATTATGCGGCCCAAGCTATGTTTTTGATCCCCTACAATTCAAAAATAATTAAAATAGACCTCTTGGATGCGTTTTTCCAAATTCCTATTGCGCAGCAATATCGGTCCTTGTACGGCATATATATTGCGGGAAGAAACTTTGTATTTAATAGACTCCCCATGGGACACGCCCTGGCACCGGGGATAATGCAAAGATGGGCTAGAGCCGTCGTTAAAGAAATAGAACCACGGTTTAAAGTTAAGATGCTATGTTATTTAGATGACTGGTTAATCTACGACAGTGACCTAACAGAAGAAATAGCATATGATATAGCTCAATTCCTAGAAGAAGATTTAGGTATCACCCTTAATAGACGGAAATGCAAACTACAACCTGTACCCGTATTCAATATCTAGGAGTGTTAATTGACTCAGTTTTAATGGAGATCTGAAACTGGTTCCGATGGCTTTCCATCTTACGTTCAAGTTTTTCCTTTCTCGATATCCAAATCAATTGGATTTTTTCTTATTCGTTTCCTAGGATAATTTTGCTCATTTAACCTTAGCTGTGTCCGTCCGTCTTTCGAAGCATTCGTCCTCGGTACAAAGACTAACTATGAATGCATACACAACCAGTAAATTACTTATATAATCCTATCTCCTACAACATCTTTCTTAGCTTGAAACTATCAAAGTAGGTTTATGAGTTAAAACAAAATATAGTTTTAAGAAATTCTTTTCTTTTTGACAATCTTTGAATAGTTCAAAATGTAAAAGAAAGAGCAAATCCGTCGACATACGTTAAATCCGAAATTCTTTTCTCATTTTTGTCTGCAGATTTTGGTGATTATTTGGCCCTAGGGCTGGCCATATTCATAGCTGGCGCCCTGATAGCGTGGTGGATCTGGGGGGTTTGCAGGCGGTACTGCGTCGGGTGCCGAAGGAGATGGTCTGTTGAAGACGGCATGCCCGACGCGGCGTATGATACCGCCAATTTGCCTGTAAGTATAATACTTGCGATTACATTCTTCTTCTCTTATCTTATAAACCCTTCTAATACGTTATTTTATGCTGTTAATAACAGAAATGTTTCTGCTCTGATCTGCCTTCGGATCCCAAAGTATCATTTATGTATTTATTTATATATATTGAGAAACTTCATCCACTTCATTTCATATCTACATAATTACGTTGTTGTTCTCTTATTCAGAATGAAGTGATTCCAGCCGGAATAATAAAAAAACACCAGGACCAGCAACACGTGAGTGTTTATCACGATGTTCTGATTTTTCTGAATATATTTACTCTGATGCGTGAATGTATTTGATGGTGCCAGTCATAGATGAAAATATTTCTCTCTCTCTAAGATTTTAATGTATTAAATTATATCTCACTTCCCAAAACTTGTTAAGATTGATAAGATTGTTAGCATGTCAGCTGATACTACCAATAGGTACTAACATTGGAGGTGCAAAAAGTACAGGTTCTAAGAATCTATTCCGGAATTTATCGCACAACTGTAGTCGAACATTTGTGGGGATTAGTTGCACGGAACACATTTACATTAAAGCGGTCTGTGGAAGTTGGTATTGTAAAAATATTCAGATTTGTTCACATTGACACGGTACGAGTGGAGGCACTGAAATCATTTTGTGATTTTAACGACAAATTTGGTCGCATACGAGCACAAGATTTCTGAGACTGGTGCCTACTCTTGATAAATAAATACTAATAATGGTACAACAGCTTGTTTTTTTATAAGTTGAAAATGGAAATCGGTGAAATTGGGAAAGGGTACGGAGCGTGCGTCCATCATCATCATATGGTCCGCACACGCCAGCAACCAGTTACGCCTAGAGCCACCTCCTCTACAACACCAGCATCTCCAATCCAACCTATCCCATCTGCTCAGATGGCTGCCTCATCTTCACCGACTCGCCCGCAGCGTAGTCACTCGCCCTCCTTATTCTCCGAAGATCTTCGATTTCAACAGGCAATGGAGAAGATTGAGTCCCTTTCCCAACGCCTAGAAGTTTTTCTAGATACCAGATCTTCGCACATCAGCACTGCGGCCTCAGGGTCCTTAACGCAGCCTCCTTTATGGTCCAGCCTCCGTAGATCCGAACCATCATTGTCAGAAATACCACCGGATTCCGAGGTACTACAGTTAGCAGCCTTGGTCCTGGCAGCCGTTACGTCCAACAGATTTCGGGCCCGAGATTTGCATGAAGCAAACTTACTCCTGAACTTGGCATCAACCTGGGAGCAGCTCCCTATTCCTGCTAAGGCCTATTTATATCAACGACTGCGGATTTTAGGTGTATTTATATATATTGAGAAACTTCATCCACTTCATTTCATATCTACATAATTACGTTGTTGTTCTCTTATTCAGAATGAAGTGATTCCAGCCGGAATAATAAAAAAACACCAGGACCAGCAACACGTGAGTGTTTATCACGATGTTCTGATTTTTCTGAATATATTTACTCTGATGCGTGAATGTATTTGATGGTGCCAGTCATAGATGAAAATATTTCTCTCTCTCTAAGATATTTATGTATTAAATTATATCTCACTTTCCAAAACTTGTTAAGATTGATAAGATTGTTAGCATGTCAGCTGATACTACCAATAGGTACTAACATTGGAGGTGCAAAAAGTACAGGTTCTAAGAATCTATTCCGGAATTTATCGCACAACTGTAGTCGAACATTTGTGGGGATTAGTTGCACGGAACACATTTACATTAAAGCGGTCTGTGGAAGTTGGTATTGTAAAAATATTCAGATTTGTTCACATTGACACGGTACGAGTGGAGGCACTGAAATCATTTTGTGATTTTAACGACAAATTTGGTCGCATACGAGCACAAGATTTCTGAGACTGGTGCCTACTCTTGATAAATAAATACTAATAATGGTACAACAGCTTGTTTTTTTATAAGTTGAAAATGGAAATCGGTGAAATTGGGAAAGGGTACGGAGCGTGCGTCCATCATCATCATATGGTCCGCACACGCCAGCAACCAGTTACGCCTAGAGCCACCTCCTCTACAACACCAGCATCTCCAATCCAACCTATCCCATCTGCTCAGATGGCTGCCTCATCTTCACCGACTCGCCCGCAGCGTAGTCACTCGCCCTCCTTATTCTCCGAAGATCTTCGATTTCAACAGGCAATGGAGAAGATTGAGTCCCTTTCCCAACGCCTAGAAGTTTTTCTAGATACCAGATCTTCGCACATCAGCACTGCGGCCTCAGGGTCCTTAACGCAGCCTCCTTTATGGTCCAGCCTCCGTAGATCCGAACCATCATTGTCAGAAATACCACCGGATTCTGAGGTACTACAGTTAGCAGCCTTGGTCCTGGCAGCCGTTACGTCCAACAGATTTCGGGCCCGAGATTTGCATGAAGCAAACTTACTCCTGAACTTGGCATCAACCTGGGAGCAGCTCCCTATTCCTGCTAAGGCCTATTTATATCAACGACTGCGGATTTTAGGTGTGGCCGCACGGCATGGATGGGAGGTCGCCGCCAAATTGACAACACCAGCGGAAGACGAACTCCTCCATATCCCTCCAAGTATTTTACCCGCCCCTAAACAACAAGTGGTCGTAGTGAATCAGCCCCCAAGTTCCCGAGTTCAGCCGTCCCGCATCAGACCATCATACCGAACTCAGCCTTCCCGAGGACGCGGCCGTGGACAGGCAGGACCCCGGACCGTCAGATATTGAACCTGCGCTCCTCCATATCCCCGGACCTCCGGCGCCTGGCCCTGACCAGGAGATGGATGCAGCGTTGGAGGACATTTTTCTCCTATGGACCAACTCCAGTGAACCCTCAGATGCAGTCCCTTGGGAACAGGATGATCACGATTCTTCAGCATCAGGCGACTCCAGCGATTCTGGCATCCCCAATGACGAATCGGACAACGAGGTTACTGACCAGGATAATGAGCCAGCTGGTAGCGGACTGCCCTTCAACTGGGACGCAGACCATACCTTGAACGCACGGCAAGTACCGCCTTTGATTGTGGCCACCCCACTTTCTGTTCCATATCCATACCCATATGAGAATATGTCCGTATATAACTTGTTTACTGAAGGTGCGTATTTGCCCAAGCCGCCAAATGCCCCTTATGTGTATGCCCCATCTAATAATACCCCTGCCTTATGCGAAGTGATTGAAAATCTGGTGTATAGGGGTGTGCTTTCTGAAGAACCAGCCCGGTGTGCGTTTCGGGCTAGGCTTATCCCCAAAGTTTCGGGAGGATATAGGATTATTCATGATTTGTCCCCATGGACCGAGTATTACAATAAGCCCCGCTTTACTTTGAAGGATGCGGCCCAAGCTATGTTTTTGATCCCCTACAATTCAAAAATGATTAAAATAGACCTCTTGGACGCGTTTTTCAAAATTCCTATTGCGCAGCAATATCGGTCCTTGTACGGCATATATATTGCGGGAAGAAACTTTGTATTTAATAGACTCCCCATGGGACACGCCCTGGCACCGGGGATAATGCAAAGATGGGCTAGAGCCGTCGTTAAAGAAATAGAACCACGGTTTAAAGTTAAGATGCTATGTTATTTAGATGACTGGTTAATCTACGACAGTGACCTAACAGAAGAAATAGCATATGATATAGCTCAATTCCTAGAAGAAGATTTAGGTATCACCCTTAATAGACGGAAATGCAAACTACAACCTGTACCCGTATTCAATATCTAGGAGTGTTAATTGACTCAGTTTTAATGGAGATCTGAAACTGGTTCCGATAGCTTTCCATCTTACGTTCAAGTTTTTCCTTTCTCGATATCCAAATCAATTGGATTTTTTTCTTATTCGTTTCCTAGGATAATTTTGCTCGTTTAACCTTAGCTGTGTCCGTCCGTCTTTCGAAGCATTCGTCCTCGGTACAAAGACTAACTATGAATGCATACACAACCAGTAAATTACTTATATAATCCTATCGCCTACAACATCTTTCTTAGCTTGAAACTATCAAAGTAGGTTTATGAGTTAATACAAAATATAGATTTAAGAAATTCTTTTCTTTTTGACAATCTTTGAATAGTTCAAAATGTAAAAGAAAGAGCAAATCCGTCGACATACGTTAAATCCGAAATTCTTTTCTCATTTTTGTCTGCAGATTTTGGTGATTATTTGGCCCTAGGGCTGGCCATATTCATAGCTGGCGCTCTGATAGCATGGTGGATCTGGGGGGTTTGCAGGCGGCACTGCGTCCGGCGCCGAAGGAGATGGTCTGTTGAAGACGGCGTGCCCGACGTGGTATACGATACCGCCAATTTGCCTGTAAGTATAATACTTGCGATTACATTCTTCTTCTTTATCTTATAAACCCTTCTAATACGTTATTTTATGCTGTTAATAACAGAAATGTTTCTGCTCTGATCTGCCTTCGGATCCCAAAGTATCATTTATGTATTTATTTATATATATTGAGAAACTTCATCCACTTCATTTCATATCTACATAATTACGTTGTTGTTCTCTTATTCAGAATGAAGTGATTCCAGCCGGAATAATAAAAAAACACCAGGACCAGCAACACGTGAGTGTTTATCACGATGTTCTGATTTTTCTGAATATATTTACTCTGATGCGTGAATGTATTTGATGGTGCCAGTCATAGATGAAAATATTTCTCTCTCTCTAAGATATTTATGTATTAAATTATATCTCACTTCCCAAAACTTGTTAAGATTGATAAGATTGTTAGCATGTCAGCTGATACTACCAATAGGTACTAACATTGGAGGTGCAAAAAGTACAGGTTCTAAGAATCTATTCCGGAATTTATCGCACAACTGTAGTCGAACATTTGTGGGGATTAGTTGCACGGAACACATTTACATTAAAGCGGTCTGTGGAAGTTGGTATTGTAAAAATATTCAGATTTGTTCACATTGACACGGTACGAGTGGAGGCACTGAAATCATTTTGTGATTTTAACGACAAATTTGGTCGCATACGAGCACAAGATTTCTGAGACTGGTGCCTACTCTTGATAAATAAATACTAATAATGGTACAACAGCTTGTTTTTTTATAAGTTGAAAATGGAAATCGGTGAAATTGGGAAAGGGTACGGAGCGTGCGTCCATCATCATCATATGGTCCGCACACGCCAGCAACCAGTTACGCCTAGAGCCACCTCCTCTACAACACCAGCATCTCCAATCCAACCTATCCCATCTGCTCAGATGGCTGCCTCATCTTCACCGACTCGCCCGCAGCGTAGTCACTCGCCCTCCTTATTCTCCGAAGATCTTCGATTTCAACAGGCAATGGAGAAGATTGAGTCCCTTTCCCAACGCCTAGAAGTTTTTCTAGATACCAGATCTTCGCACATCAGCACTGCGGCCTCAGGGTCCTTAACGCAGCCTCCTTTATGGTCCAGCCTCCGTAGATCCGAACCATCATTGTCAGAAATACCACCGGATTCCGAGGTACTACAGTTAGCAGCCTTGGTCCTGGCAGCCGTTACGTCCAACAGATTTCGGGCCCGAGATTTGCATGAAGCAAACTTACTCCTGAACTTGGCATCAACCTGGGAGCAGCTCCCTATTCCTGCTAAGGCCTATTTATATCAACGACTGCGGATTTTAGGTGTATTTATATATATTGAGAAACTTCATCCACTTCATTTCATATCTACATAATTACGTTGTTGTTCTCTTATTCAGAATGAAGTGATTCCAGCCGGAATAATAAAAAAACACCAGGACCAGCAACACGTGAGTGTTTATCACGATGTTCTGATTTTTCTGAATATATTTACTCTGATGCGTGAATGTATTTGATGGTGCCAGTCATAGATGAAAATATTTCTCTCTCTCTAAGATATTTATGTATTAAATTATATCTCACTTTCCAAAACTTGTTAAGATTGATAAGATTGTTAGCATGTCAGCTGATACTACCAATAGGTACTAACATTGGAGGTGCAAAAAGTACAGGTTCTAAGAATCTATTCCGGAATTTATCGCACAACTGTAGTCGAACATTTGTGGGGATTAGTTGCACGGAACACATTTACATTAAAGCGGTCTGTGGAAGTTGGTATTGTAAAAATATTCAGATTTGTTCACATTGACACGGTACGAGTGGAGGCACTGAAATCATTTTGTGATTTTAACGACAAATTTGGTCGCATACGAGCACAAGATTTCTGAGACTGGTGCCTACTCTTGATAAATAAATACTAATAATGGTACAACAGCTTGTTTTTTTATAAGTTGAAAATGGAAATCGGTGAAATTGGGAAAGGGTACGGAGCGTGCGTCCATCATCATCATATGGTCCGCACACGCCAGCAACCAGTTACGCCTAGAGCCACCTCCTCTACAACACCAGCATCTCCAATCCAACCTATCCCATCTGCTCAGATGGCTGCCTCATCTTCACCGACTCGCCCGCAGCGTAGTCACTCGCCCTCCTTATTCTCCGAAGATCTTCGATTTCAACAGGCAATGGAGAAGATTGAGTCCCTTTCCCAACGCCTAGAAGTTTTTCTAGATACCAGATCTTCGCACATCAGCACTGCGGCCTCAGGGTCCTTAACGCAGCCTCCTTTATGGTCCAGCCTCCGTAGATCCGAACCATCATTGTCAGAAATACCACCGGATTCTGAGGTACTACAGTTAGCAGCCTTGGTCCTGGCAGCCGTTACGTCCAACAGATTTCGGGCCCGAGATTTGCATGAAGCAAACTTACTCCTGAACTTGGCATCAACCTGGGAGCAGCTCCCTATTCCTGCTAAGGCCTATTTATATCAACGACTGCGGATTTTAGGTGTGGCCGCACGGCATGGATGGGAGGTCGCCGCCAAATTGACAACACCAGCGGAAGACGAACTCCTCCATATCCCTCCAAGTATTTTACCCGCCCCTAAACAACAAGTGGTCGTAGTGAATCAGCCCCCAAGTTCCCGAGTTCAGCCCTCCCGCAGCAGACCATCATACCGAACTCAGCCCCCCCGAGGACGCGGCCGTGGACAGGCAGGACCCCGGACCGTCAGATATTGAACCTGCGCTCCTCCATATCCCCGGACCTCCGGCGCCTGGCCCTGACCAGGAGATGGATGCAGCGTTGGAGGACATTTTTCTCCTATGGACCAACTCCAGTGAACCCTCAGATGCAGTCCCTTGGGAACAGGATGATGACGATTCTTCAGCATCAGGCGACTCCAGCGATTCTGGCATCCCCAATGACGAATCGGACAACGAGGTTACTGACCAGGATAATGAGCCAGCTGGTAGCGGACTGCCCTTCAACTGGGACGCAGACCATACCTTGAACGCACGGCAAGTACCGCCTTTGATTGTGGCCACCCCACTTTCTGTTCCATATCCATACCCATATGAGAATATGTCCGTATATAACTTGTTTACTGAAGGTGCGTATTTGCCCAAGCCGCCAAATGCCCCTTATGTGTATGCCCCATCTAATAATACCCCCGCCTTATGCGAAGTGATTGAAAATCTGGTGTATAGGGGTGTGCTTTCTGAAGAACCAGCCCGGTGTGCGTTTCGGGCTAGGCTTATCCCAAAAGTTGCGGGAGGATATAGGATTATTCATGATTTGTCCCCATGGACAGAGTATTACAATAAGCCCCGCTTTACTTTGAATTATGCGGCCCAAGCTATGTTTTTGATCCCCTACAATTCAAAAATAATTAAAATAGACCTCTTGGATGAGTTTTTCCAAATTCCTATTGCGCAGCAATATCGGTCCTTGTACGGCATATATATTGCGGGAAGAAACTTTGTATTTAATAGACTCCCCATGGGACACGCCCTGGCACCGGGGATAATGCAAAGATGGGCTAGAGCCGTCGTTAAAGAAATAGAACCACGGTTTAAAGTTAAGATGCTATGTTATTTAGATGACTGGTTAATCTACGACAGTGACCTAACAGAAGAAATAGCATATGATATAGCTCAATTCCTAGAAGAAGATTTAGGTATCACCCTTAATAGACGGAAATGCAAACTACAACCTGTACCCGTATTCAATATCTAGGAGTGTTAATTGACTCAGTTTTAATGGAGATCTGAAACTGGTTCCGATGGCTTTCCATCTTACGTTCAAGTTTTTCCTTTCTCGATATCCAAATCAATTGGATTTTTTCTTATTCGTTTCCTAGGATAATTTTGCTCATTTAACCTTAGCTGTGTCCGTCCGTCTTTCGAAGCATTCGTCCTCGGTACAAAGACTAACTATGAATGCATACACAACCAGTAAATTACTTATATAATCCTATCTCCTACAACATCTTTCTTAGCTTGAAACTATCAAAGTAGGTTTATGAGTTAAAACAAAATATAGTTTTAAGAAATTCTTTTCTTTTTGACAATCTTTGAATAGTTCAAAATGTAAAAGAAAGAGCAAATCCGTCGACATACGTTAAATCCGAAATTCTTTTCTCATTTTTGTCTGCAGATTTTGGTGATTATTTGGCCCTAGGGCTGGCCATATTCATAGCTGGCGCTCTGATAGCGTGGTGGATCTGGGGGGTTTGCAGGCGGTACTGCGTCGGGTGCCGAAGGAGATGGTCTGTTGAAGACGGCATGCCCGACGCGGCGTATGATACCGCCAATTTGCCTGTAAGTATAATACTTGCGATTACATTCTTCTTCTCTTATCTTATAAACCCTTCTAATACGTTATTTTATGCTGTTAATAACAGAAATGTTTCTGCTCTGATCTGCCTTCGGATCCCAAAGTATCATTTATGTATTTATTTATATATATTGAGAAACTTCATCCACTTCATTTCATATCTACATAATTACGTTGTTGTTCTCTTATTCAGAATGAAGTGATTCCAGCCGGAATAATAAAAAAACACCAGGACCAGCAACACGTGAGTGTTTATCACGATGTTCTGATTTTTCTGAATATATTTACTCTGATGCGTGAATGTATTTGATGGTGCCAGTCATAGATGAAAATATTTCTCTCTCTCTAAGATTTTAATGTATTAAATTATATCTCACTTCCCAAAACTTGTTAAGATTGATAAGATTGTTAGCATGTCAGCTGATACTACCAATAGGTACTAACATTGGAGGTGCAAAAAGTACAGGTTCTAAGAATCTATTCCGGAATTTATCGCACAACTGTAGTCGAACATTTGTGGGGATTAGTTGCACGGAACACATTTACATTAAAGCGGTCTGTGGAAGTTGGTATTGTAAAAATATTCAGATTTGTTCACATTGACACGGTACGAGTGGAGGCACTGAAATCATTTTGTGATTTTAACGACAAATTTGGTCGCATACGAGCACAAGATTTCTGAGACTGGTGCCTACTCTTGATAAATAAATACTAATAATGGTACAACAGCTTGTTTTTTTATAAGTTGAAAATGGAAATCGGTGAAATTGGGAAAGGGTACGGAGCGTGCGTCCATCATCATCATATGGTCCGCACACGCCAGCAACCAGTTACGCCTAGAGCCACCTCCTCTACAACACCAGCATCTCCAATCCAACCTATCCCATCTGCTCAGATGGCTGCCTCATCTTCACCGACTCGCCCGCAGCGTAGTCACTCGCCCTCCTTATTCTCCGAAGATCTTCGATTTCAACAGGCAATGGAGAAGATTGAGTCCCTTTCCCAACGCCTAGAAGTTTTTCTAGATACCAGATCTTCGCACATCAGCACTGCGGCCTCAGGGTCCTTAACGCAGCCTCCTTTATGGTCCAGCCTCCGTAGATCCGAACCATCATTGTCAGAAATACCACCGGATTCCGAGGTACTACAGTTAGCAGCCTTGGTCCTGGCAGCCGTTACGTCCAACAGATTTCGGGCCCGAGATTTGCATGAAGCAAACTTACTCCTGAACTTGGCATCAACCTGGGAGCAGCTCCCTATTCCTGCTAAGGCCTATTTATATCAACGACTGCGGATTTTAGGTGTGGCCGCATGGCATGGATGGGAGGTCGCCGCCAAATTGACAACACCAGCGGAAGACGAACTCCTCCATATCCCTCCAAGTATTTTACCCTCCCCTAAACAACAAGTGGTCGTAGTGAATCAGCCCCCAAGTTCCCGAGTTCAGCCCTCCCGCAGCAGACCATCATACCGAACTCAGCCCCCCCGAGGACGCGGCCGTGGACAGGCAGGACCCCGGACCGTCAGATATTGAACATGCGCTCCTCCATATCCCCGGACCTCCGGCCCTGGCCCTGACCAGGAGATGGATGCAGCGTTGGAGGAAATTTTTCTCCTATGGACCAACTCCAGTGAACCCTCAGATGCAGTCCCTTGGGAACAGGATGATGACGATTCTTCAGCATCAGGCGACTCCAGCGATTCTGGCATCCCCAATGACGAATCGGACAACGAGGTTACTGACCAGGATAATGAGCCAGCTGGTAGCGGACTGCCCTTCAACTGGGACGCAGACCATACCTTGAACGCATGGCAAGTACCGCCTTTGATTGTGGCCACCCCACTTTCTGTTCCATATCCATACCCATATGAGAATATGTCCGTATATTACTTGTTTACTGAAGGTGCGTATTTGCCCAAGCCGCCAAATGCCCCTTATGTGTATGCCCCATCTAATAATACCCCCGCCTTATGCGAAGTGATTGAAAATCTGGTGTATAGGGGTGTGCTTTCTGAAGAACCAGCCCGGTGTGCGTTTCGGGCTAGGCTTATCCCAAAAGTTGCGGGAGGATATAGGATTATTCATGATTTGTCCCCATGGACAGAGTATTACAATAAGCCCCGCTTTACTTTGAATTATGCGGCCCAAGCTATGTTTTTGATCCCCTACAATTCAAAAATGATTAAAATAGACCTCTTGGATGCGTTTTTCCAAATTCCTATTGCGCAGCAATATCGGTCCTTGTACGGCATATATATTGCGGGAAGAAACTTTGTATTTAATAGACTCCCCATGGGACACGCCCTGGCACCGGGGATAATGCAAAGATGGGCTAGAGCCGTCGTTAAAGAAATAGAACCACGGTTTAAAGTTAAGATGCTATGTTATTTAGATGACTGGTTAATCTACGACAGTGACCTAACAGAAGAAATAGCATATGATATAGCTCAATTCCTAGAAGAAGATTTAGGTATCACCCTTAATAGACGGAAATGCAAACTACAACCTGTACCCGTATTCAATATCTAGGAGTGTTAATTGACTCAGTTTTAATGGAGATCTGAAACTGGTTCCGATGGCTTTCCATCTTACGTTCAAGTTTTTCCTTTCTCGATATCCAAATCAATTGGATTTTTTCTTATTCGTTTCCTAGGATAATTTTGCTCATTTAACCTTAGCTGTGTCCGTCCGTCTTTCGAAGCATTCGTCCTCGGTACAAAGACTAACTATGAATGCATACACAACCAGTAAATTACTTATATAATCCTATCTCCTACAACATCTTTCTTAGCTTGAAACTATCAAAGTAGGTTTATGAGTTAAAACAAAATATAGTTTTAAGAAATTCTTTTCTTTTTGACAATCTTTGAATAGTTCAAAATGTAAAAGAAAGAGCAAATCCGTCGACATACGTTAAATCCGAAATTCTTTTCTCATTTTTGTCTGCAGATTTTGGTGATTATTTGGCCCTAGGGCTGGCCATATTCATAGCTGGCGCTCTGATAGCGTGGTGGATCTGGGGGGTTTGCAGGCGGTACTGCGTCGGGTGCCGAAGGAGATGGTCTGTTGAAGACGGCATGCCCGACGCGGCGTATGATACCGCCAATTTGCCTGTAAGTATAATACTTGCGATTACATTCTTCTTCTCTTATCTTATAAACCCTTCTAATACGTTATTTTATGCTGTTAATAACAGAAATGTTTCTGCTCTGATCCGCCTTCGGATCCCAAAGTATCATTTATGTATTTATTTATATATATTGAGAAACTTCATCCACTTCATTTCATATCTACATAATTACGTTGTTGTTCTCTTATTCAGAATGAAGTGATTCCAGCCGGAATAATAAAAAAACACCAAGACCAGCAACACGTGAGTGTTTATCACGATGTTCTGATTTTTCTGAATATATTTACTCTGATGCGTGAATGTATTTGATGGTGCCAGTCATAGATGAAAATATTTCTCTCTCTCTAAGATTTTAATGTATTAAATTATATCTCACTTCCCAAAACTTGTTAAGATTGATAAGATTGTTAGCATGTCAGCTGATACTACCAATAGGTACTAACATTGGAGGTGCAAAAAGTATAGGTTCTAAGAATCTATTCCGGAAATTATAGCACAACTGTAGTCGAACATTTGTGGGGATTAGTTGCACGGAACACATTTACATTAAAGCGGTCTGTGGAAGTTGGTATTGTAAAAATATTCAGATTTGTTCACATTGACACGGTACGAATGGAGGCACTGAAATCATTTTGTGATTTTAACGACAAATTTGGTCGCATACGAGCACAAGATTTCTGAGACTGGTGCCTACTCTTGAAAAATTAATACTAATAATGGTACAACAGCTTGTTTTTTTATAAGTTGAAAATGGAAATCGGTGAAATTGGGAAAGGGTACGGAGCGTGCGCCCATCATCATCATATGGTCCGCACACGCCAGCAACCAGTTACGCCTAGAGCCAGCTCCTCTACACCACCAGCATCTCCAATCCAACCTATCCCATCTGCTCAGATGGCTGCCTCATCTTCACCGACTCGCCCGCAGCGTAGTCACTCGCCCTCCTTATTCTCCGAAGATCCTCGATTTCAACAGGCAATGGAGAAGATTGAGTCCCTTTCCCAACGCCTAGAAGTTTTTCTAGATACCAGATCTTCGCACAACAGCACTGCGGCCTCAGGGTACTTAACGCAGCCTCCTTCGTGGTCCAGCCTCCGTAGATCCGAACCATCATTGTTAGAAATACCACCGGATTCCGAGGTACTACAGTTAGCAGCCTTGGTCCTGGCAGCCGTTACGTCCAACAGATTTCGGGCCCGAGATTTGCATGAAGCAAACTTACTCCTGAACTTGGCATCTACCTGGGAGCTGCTCCCTATTCCTGCTAAGGCCTATTTATATCAACGACTGCGGATTTTAGGTGTGGCTGCACGGCATGGATGGGAGGTCGCCGCCAAATTGACAACACCAGCGGAAGACGAACTCCTCCATATCCCTCCAAGTATTTTACCCGCCCCTAAACAACAAGTGGTCGTAGTGAATCAGCCCCCAAGTTCAGCCCTCCCGCAGCAGACCATCATACCGAACTCAGCCCCCCCGAGGACGCGGCCGTGGACAGGCAGGACCCCGGACCGTCAGATATTGAACCTGCGCTCCTCCATATCCCCGGACCTCCGGCGCCTGGCCCTGACCAGGAGATGGATGCAGCGTTGGAGGACATTTTTCTCCTATGGACCAACTCCAGTGAACCCTTAGATGCAGTCCCTTGGGAACAGGATGATGACGATTCTTCAGCATCAGGCGACTCCAGCGATTCTGGCATCCCCAATGACGAATCAGACAACGAGGTTACTGACCAGGATAATGAGCCAGCTGGTAGCGGACTGCCCTTCAACTGGGACGCAGACCATACCTTGAACGCACGGCAAGTACCGCCTTTGATTGTGGCCACCCCACTTTCTGTTCCATATCCATACCCATATGAGAATATGTCCGTATATAACTTGTTTACTGAAGGTGCGTATTTGCCCAAGCCGCCAAATGCCCCTTATGTGTATGCCCCATCTAATAATACCCCTGCCTTATGCGAAGTGATTGAAAATCTGGTGTATAGGGGTGTGCTTTCTGAAGAACCAGCCCGGTGTGCGTTTCGGGCTAGGCTTATCCCCAAAGTTTCGGGAGGATATAGGATTATTCATGATTTGTCCTCATGGACCGAGTATTACAATAAGCCCCGCTTTACTTTGAAGGATGCGGCCCAAGCTATGTTTTTGATCCCCTACAATTCAAAAATGATTAAAATAGACCTCTTGGACGCGTTTTTCCAAATTCCTATTGCGCAGCAATATCGGTCCTTGTACGGCATATATATTGCGGGAAGAAACTTTGTATTTAATAGACTCCCCATGGGACACGCCCTGGCACCGGGGATAATGCAAAGATGGGCTAGAGCCGTCGTTAAAGAAATAGAACCACAGTTTAAAGTTAAGATGCTATGTTATTTAGATGACTGGTTAATCTACGACAGTGACCTAACAGAAGAAATAGCATATGATATAGCACAATTCCTAGAAGAAGATTTAGGTATCACCCTTAATAGACGGAAATGCAAACTACAACCTGTTACCCGTATTCAATATCTAGGAGTGTTAATTGACTCAGTTTTAATGGAGATCTGAAACTGGTTCCGATGGCTTTCCATCTTACGTTCAAGTTTTTCCTTTCTCGATATCCAAATCAATTGGATTTTTTCTTATTCGTTTCCTAGGATAATTTTGCTCATTTAACCTTAGCTGTGTCCGTCCGTCTTTCGAAGCATTCGTCCTCGGTACAAAGACTAACTATTAATGCATACACAACCAGTAAATTACTTATATAATCCTATCTCCTACAACATCTTTCTTAGCTTGAAACTATCAAAGTAGGTTTATGAGTTAAAACAAAATATAGTTTTAAGAAATTCTTTTCTTTTTGACAATCTTTGAATAGTTCAAAATGTAAAAGAAAGAGCAAATCCGTCGACATACGTTAAATCCGAAATTCTTTTCTCATTTGTCTCTGCAGATTTTGGTGATTATTTGGCCATGGGACTGGCCATTTTTATAGCTGTCGCTCTCGTAGTGTGGTTCCTATGGGGGCTTTACAGGCGGTACTGCGTCGGGCGCCGAAGGAGATGGTTTGTTGAAGACGGCGTGCCAGACGCGGCGTACGATACCGCCAATTTGCCTGTAAGTATAATACTTGCGATTACATTCTTCTTCTCTTATCTTATAAACCCTTCTAATACGTTATTTTATGCTGTTAATAACAGAAATGTTTCTGCTCTGATCCGCCTTCGGATCCCAAAGTATCATTTATGTATTTATTTATATATATTGAGAAACTTCATCCACTTCATTTCATATCTACATAATTACGTTGTTGTTCTCTTATTCAGAATGAAGTGATTCCAGCCGGAATAATAAAAAAACACCAGGACCAGCAACACATGAGTGTTTATCACGATGTTTTGATTTTTCTGAATATATTTACTCTGATGCGTGAATGTATTTGATGGTGCCAGTCATAGATGAAAATATTTCTCTCTCTCTAAGATTTTAATGTATTAAATTATATCTCACTTCCCAAAACTTGTTAAGATTGATAAGATTGTTAGCATGTCAGCTGATACTACCAATAGGTACTAACATTGGAGGTGCAATAAGTACAGGTTCTAAGAATCTATTCTGGAAATTATCGCACAACTGTAGTCGAACATTTGTGGGGATTAGTTGCACGGAACACATTTACATTAAAGCGGTCTGTGGAAGTTGGTATTGTAAAAATATTCAGATTTGTTCACATTGACACGGTACGAATGGAGGCACTGAAATCATTCTCTGTGGTCGTAGTGTTTTTGATTCAGGTAGGAGATTCAAATTCCCTGGAGGTTAAGCATCCCTGTACATCCTGAATGTTTAATATTTCAGTGATGGATTACCCCTTTACCCTTATATTTGAGCAGAATTCATCATAATATCTTAGCGTTTGCTCCTTAACAATGAAATTTTTGTTATAAATTAATAATTGAGACATTCTGAACCTGCAATAAAAGATTTATTATTATTTATTAATTCACAGGCAAAAGGCTACTACAAAATAACATAAACATTTTTAAAAATAGTAATAAAGTACTTGAAACATGGTTCCCCAAAGAAAACACAGCAGGCCTGAATCCTGCAAAAGTAGGATTTTTTCCAAGGTCGTCCGCCTCCTGTTTGTGTGGTTTGAGGAGCCCTCACTGGGATTCCCTCCTTCTCTGTGAGTGTGTTCAGTGTGGAAGGAGCTATGGCTATAATAATCCAAGAAGAGGTTGATTAGCCAAAAATTCACACACATTTCATTCACAATTAAGAAATAGTAGTAGTAGAGTTGATTTTATAAGGTGTGTCGACAGCAAGGTCATTTCACACCGTACTCAAATCAGTAATACAGTAAAAGTTATTATATTGTGATAAAAATTAAAATAAAATAAAATTTTATACAAGTAATGTGTATAGAAAAAATGTAATGTTAAAAATTATTTAAATGTATGGAAGCAATTTAGCTTCCCTGAGGAACTTGAAAACCACGTCTATCTTAACAGGGTCATCTCCCAGAATATCGTTAAGCTGGCCTTGCATCAAAAGACTGTTTCGCATACCCTGATAGTGGGTACATTCGGTCAGGATGGGACGGGAGTCACAATGGTCAGTGTGGTACTTCCTTCTCCTGTGTGAACAGAAAACAGTGAGTAAGGGCACAGTGCCCTATCCTCAATCGGGTCAGCACTACTTCCTGGACCAAGAAGTCGTAACAGCCTTTATGTCCTGCAATTTGTTATTTTGCAAACCTAGCCACGAGTCCTGCCATTGTTTCACTATAAGTAACCTAAAAAATTTTTTTAGGTCTTCTGCTGTCGTGGACCGCGAGTCTAGTTCTTGCTTGCAGAGGCCTTCCTTGGCAGCAGAGTCGGCCTTCTCATCCCCCTTGATTCCCACATGCCCTGGTACCCAAACAAAGAGTATGTTATTCCCCATAGCTTCTAACAGGGCAAGACGGGAGTGAATCAACTGGACCAGTGGATGATAGGAATCAAAGGAAAGGATTGTTTGCAATGTGCTCCTAGAGTCACTACATATCAAATACGACATGTTTCGTGACTCTATTTCATCCAAGGCAGTCTTGATAGCATACAGTTCCGCTGTGTAAACACTACACAGCGGGTGCAGCTTCACCACGGAGATGATATTTTGGGAAGATGTTACAGCGCATGCACAGGCAGTGTCTGACTTGGAGCCATCCGTGTAAATGTGAGTGGCATCACGGTGCTTTTCCAAAATTTCCATAAAATGATGGAGATAGACATTAGGATGTGTGCCTGATTTGTTGCAGCGAGACAAATCCATTTTTGGATAAGACATCTGCCATGGCGGGACTTTATTAAAACCAGCAGGATGCCCTTCAGGGAGCTGAATCCGGGCATCATCAATGAAATTTTTAAAACGAATTCCTATGGGTTTCGTCACCCTAGGTCTTCTATAAAATAATTCAATAAAACAGGGTCTGAACACAAGTTTAAAACAAGGGTGTTTCTTTTGGGGTAAAATCTTACTGATATAATTACACATTTAAATCATCCTCCGCACCTCAAGAGGCAGTTCTCCAGCATCACAGTAGATGCTGGGAATTGGACTGGTCCTGAAAGCACCATTTGCCAACCTGAGGCCAGATTTGTGAATGGTACTCAGTGGGCAGAGATAGGACACTCGTGTAGCAGAATATATAAAGGACCCATAGTCAAGCTTTGATCGTACCAATGCCCTGTATAAGAGAAGCATCGATTTGCGGTCAGCAACCCATGACCCCCATCTTTTAAAATGCCAATATGACTTCTCCAGTTCTATCTTTTGTCGAGTGTCATTCCGAGGAACCGTACAGAATACACCAACGGTAGGGTAATTTCACCAAGTGTAAGAAAGGGATCAGGAAATAATCCCCATCGTCTGTGGAAATGCATACACTTGGTCTTCTCTTCGGAGAACCGGAAGCCAGTTTCGCCAGACCATTTATGGAGCCGATTCAGGGTCAGCTGAATTTGCCTTTCAGCCATCCTCAAATTCGATGACCTACAGAAGATAGCTAGGTCATCGACAAACAATGAGCCTATAACTGATGGGTTAATGCAGTCTACAACGTCATTGATGGCTATTGCGAATAGCATAACACTTAAAACGGAGCCCTGAGGAACACCATTTTCTTGGGTAAAAGACTGTGATAGGTGATTGCCCAAACGAACTCTAAAAGTACGCCCCGCTAAAAAGTTTTGGATAAAAATTGGTAGTCTACCTTTAAAACCCCAGTCTTTAAGAGTGCATAAAATCTTGTATCGCCAGGTATTGTCATACGCATTTGTTATGTCAAAAAAGACTCCTATGACATGCTGGCGTAGGAGAAAGGCCTCTTGGATAAAGCTGTCGATCCTGACCAGGTGGTCCACTGTACACCTGCTACGTCGGAAACCACACTGGACATTTGAGAGAAGGTTACCGATCTCAAGGCACCAAACTAGACGTCTGTTCACCATTCTCTCCATCAGTTTGCACAGGCAACTGGTCAAGGAGATTGGGCGATAGCTGGATGGCTGGCTCTTGTGCTTTCCCTGGTTAGGGATAGGGACAATTGCCGATTCCTGCCAAGATTCAGGGAAAGCCCCCTCAGCCCAAAGCTGATTGAGGGTTTTCAGCAGATCCTGTTCAGCATCTATGGGCAGATGTTTGAGGAAGTCATTGTGAATACTGTCCAAGCCAGGACAAGAGTCCTTACCATCCCCAATCGCTGACTTCAACTCCCACAATGAAAAAGGTTCATTGTAGGATGCTGGACTGCTGATATTGCCAAGGTTTAGTACAGTTCTTTCCATTCTCTCTTTCATTCGAATGAAAGAAAGCTCGTACTCGGCTGTGCTGCTAACCTTGGCGTAATGGAGGCCTAATGCTTCGCCAATGGCAGCAGAAGATGTTATAAGTTGGCCTCCAATTTTTAGTCCTGGCACGCTTGTAGGGTGGTATTTGCCAGAGATTTTATTAACCCTATTCCAAACCTGTGCAACTTGAGTCCTGTGGTTAATGGAGGATACATACTTTATCCAAGAGGACCTTTTCGCATCCTTGAAGACCTGGCAAGCTTTCGCCCTGTCATCGAAACTCCGCAAGATTTGTACAGGTGGGGTGTCTATTAAAAATTCGCAATGCCGGTTTGCATTTCCAAATGGCCACCGCACATTCCTCATTCCGCCAGGGAATGGGAGTGTGGTGCGTCTTCCCAGATGACATTGGAACGCTAGTACTAGCAGCATTGAGTACAGCTGCCATAAAAACCTCGACATTGCGTATTCCCCCTCGACTGCTGTCAACATTGAATTTCAAAATTGAATTTAAAATTTGATTTAAAATCCGGCCAATGGGTTCTATGTGTAACCCATGTTCTCGCTCGGTTAGAGTCAACTGAAATGTTAGCCTTCTGCTGAATTAAGAGAGGGAAGTGGTCACTACCACTAAGATCATTATGCACAGACAATGTAAATAGTGGTGCAATGGTGCTGCTACAAATAACTATAACTATATCTATTGAGTACTCCCCATTAAAAGCATTAAAATGTGTTTTTTCACAGTCATTCAATAAAATCAAGTTAAAATCATTAAAAAGGTTTTCTAAAAGACGACCTCTGCCATTGTGGTCGGCCATCGTGTCCCCCCAGAGTGTGTTGTGTGCATTAAAGTCACCCAGCAGCATGAATGGCCGTGGTAGCTGATTAATCAGGTCTTCAAGGTTCGCCCTGTTCACCTGAGCCCATTCCGGAAGGTATACGTTACATAACGTAATTACCTCTGGAGCTGCTACAGTAACAGCTACGGCTTGGAAATGCATCCTAAGGACCACCTGGGAGGTGTAAAGGGTCTCCCTGATGGCCACGGCGACCTACCCTTGGGCTCTGTTTCCACTAAGGTCGTCAGCATGAAGAACATTAAAACCCTTCAATTTAACCTTGTCTGTTTCTTTAAAATGGGTCCCTTGTAATAAAATACAAGCAGGGTTAAAATCCTTTAATAAAATCGCCAGCTCCTCTCTGTGTGTATAAAAACCATTGCAGTTCCACTGTATGAATAGGGGCATTAAAATGTGAAATTAAAGTTTAAAACCCTCAATATAATTGATGTTAACAACATCTGACTAGAGGATAGAATACTACAAAATAAATAAAATTGTGATGAAGCTTAGCGCTTAAGCTTCGTCTTTCCCCTATTGTGTCTATTAAGGACGAAGGCCTGTAATTGGTCCTCGTCCATTTGTTCTTCTTCCATGCCCTCCTCACCTGATGCTTGTTCGGCACAGGGAGTGCTGCATGGCAGTGCTTCTTCTCGCCGAGAGGAAGGAGGATTTTCTGGGGAACTTTTGTTTTTGGATGCTTTTGTATTTTTTATTATAATTTCTTTTGTTTTCTTTCCTTCCTTTTCCTTAATTCCCACTTTTTGTATGGGTGCTACCTCATCAGTTTGGGTAGCGATGGTACTCTTCTTGATAGGGGTAGCTGCCAAGGATGCAAAAGACCTTGAGAAAACTGGAGCAACAAGCGTTCTGAATTTTTTCCGTGCCTCAAAGTAAGACAGTTTCTCAAGCGTCTTAAGCTTCATAACCTTTTTTTCCTCCTTTAATTTTGGGCAGTCCCGAGAGAATGCAGGATGAGGACCTTCGCAGTTCGCACATGACACGGTCGCTGCACATTCTGCTCCATCGTACTTATCCCGATTACATCGGGGGCAGTCTGCTTTGCCCTTGCAACGTAGAGCAGTGTGCCCAAACTTTTGGCATTGGAAACAGCGCATAGGGTTTGGAATATATGGCCGAACTGCACATGCCTCATAACCAATCATGACCTTCTCTGGTAGCTTCTCGAGGGAGAACGTGAGGACCATAGAGGTAGTATTGACTATCTCACCGTTTCTCTTTGTCCTCAATCTCCTGCAGTCAATGACCCCCTGAGAGGCCATCTTCCACTTACACTCCTCGATTTCTACATATAGAAGGTCATAGTTAGATATGACCCCTTGACAGGTGTTGAGGGTTTTATGGGTCTCAACAGTTACCGGCATGTCTCCCAGCATTGAGATGTTTAAAATTTTCCTACTTTGGGTCGCGTTCATGGTGGTAATAAGAAGAGTACCATCCCTAAGTTTTTTAACGGATTCTAAAGATCCAGGCACCTGTATCGACAAGGACTTATATATAAAGAAGGAAGACACTTTGGTAAAGGTCTCACCTTCGGTTGAACACTTCATGATCAAGTACTTGGTACACTTCATAACCATGTCTCCCCCATCCGAGTCCGGATGGGATCTTTTTGGTGGTGGAGAAAGTTTTTCTGCCATCCAAAATAATTAGTATTCATCTCCTGGTCTCCCCACCCACCACAGAGCTACAAATGGGCCGCCGCACCACAAACTGATGCGGACGCCAGGGTTAACCAGAGAGATATAGCACCTCTGACATGGTTGTCTGCTTCAGGTCAGATTTCCAGTGCATGGGGTCTCCAAACCCATGCATTTTTGACCCCCCTACACAGACCCCCACTGCCTTGGCACTCGCCAACTGAAACATCAAAACGTGACGGCAAGCCGATTAATCGGGTGTGGCTAGTACCCGACTCCCGTTTAAAGTGAATTAGAGGCCAAAGTGGTGTGTTGCTCCCTGTACCCATCTTGGGCATCCGAAACCCAGACAGGATCCAGGAAGCTCAATCACCAGGTACCTCATCTCCCCCTTACGGGTCTCCATGCATGGCAAACACGCAGGTGGATCGATAGCCAGATGACGTGGCTGGACTCAGACAGCAGAACCACATACTGTCTGGATGCTACCCAAAGCGAAAAATGGCTTTTTTAACGAGGTTGTCTCCTCGCCCATTGGTCGCCTCTTACGACCAGCAGAGGGGCTGCAGGAATATTCTCAATCCCCCTACCCGCAGGGGGAACAATTAAGAAATTTCAAGTCCACAACTTGACTAATTGATAGCATCATCTTTCTGCAATTATCACAGATCTGCTGTGGAAAGTAAGGAACGTTACACATTGAAACTGTTCTACTGTAAAATAATGAGCTTGTAAATAGCTATGGAATTTACTTTTACAGTTAAGTTAATCCCCTTAATATCTTGTCTTTTGGTGGCATCCCGAGAAAACAGTTCACTGAAATGAATGGATAAAGAGATAATAAATTTTGAAAGTCCGTCACCACCCATTTAAATGATTTTGTTCCATCATTTTATCCCATCAAGCAATATTTTCAATTAATTGATCACAAATAATTTTTCCTGTTCTTCTGGGAGATTCGGAACATAAAAATGCCCCAATGCATCAACACTTCCACATTTACAGACCCGTCAGCTGAAGTTCTATTTCATAAGGGAATGATTCTTGTATCTTCTATCATAATCAGAAATACATATACCTTAAATATTTGTTTTTATTGGCTTTAATGCAATATTTTCTTGGTTTAAGGAAACACGTGTGCATGGTATATAATTCTTTATAATAATTTACTAACTAATAAAGGTATTATAATTTATAGTTCAACCAGACATACTACAGATCTGTGGTAAGTTGTTTTGTCATCTGTGAGAACGAGTCTAATGCTAAACGAGATACCCTGTAGTGAGGGTTGTGCATGATTCATATATTTGTTTCGAAATCATTTCATCCTCGAATGTTCTTGTTGTTGTACCACCTGATGGGCAAAGGTCATGGCCATGGTCAGTTACATGTCAGTCCTCCATAACTACTCATAGAGACAGCACGTGAAGCCTTGATTTAACGAAAACACAGTAGTTACAGAAAAAAATATTTTCTTTGCGAAAGATTGACTGTATTTGCTCTTCAAGCATGTCATATTTCACGACCCTCGATCAGTCACTCATCAAAGAAGAGCAAAAAGTGGAAATGTTTAATGCATTTAAGCATTGTCAAATTCTGCTAGTGAACAATAATGTCATATGTGAAGATTCCTCTTCTCCGATCTCGAAACGTTCATTGGCAATTGGAGCAGAGAAAAATGCAGATTATTAAGGATGAAGAAGTCATTTTACATGAAGAACTCATTTTACATGAAGAACTCATTTTACATGAAGAACCTGATGTGGATGGTGACTTCGAAGAATGCGTGGGGCATAGCAATGATGGAGACGATGATGCCAATATGTTGGAGGATAAGGATGATGAGCTCTATGAACCGGAAGAAAAGATAAGCAGATCCGATTAGGTTTTATTCCATTGGAACATAAGAAGAGAGTAGTTTCATTAGCTTTTTCACATCCAAAGTCGAGTTTGGAAACCGTATAAGAAAGGGTGTTTGTTTTTAACAAATAAGCAGACACTAAAGCTGTGGGAGCAGGACATCATATCAGGTGGATCCAAACAAGACAGATATGCTGCAATTAATATGTGGTCAATGGACAGATTTGTTGAAGCTACAACCAACTTTCAACAAGTCACAACGAGAACATTGAAGCAGTGGGCCATGGCTGCAGTGTATCAATTCCACTCAACAAATTTTTGCTTCACTGCAAGTGACTCGTAAGTGTTTACATAGTAAATAAGGACTGTAGAAATATTTTTAAAATATTTTCTTTTTTATTTACAGCCAATTGGTACTTACTTTCTGGATGCACCTCGTACTTATTTCAAACAATTATCTTTTCTGGCATCACTCACTGAGCAGAGAGAAACAGCATTGAGTTTGCCAAATGAGGTGGATGACCAGCAAAGCACTCCAGAAGAGAATGGGAATCCACCCAATAAGACAAACCGGAAGAAGGGAACGAAGGACGATTAACTAATAGAGGTTCTGGAATGCAAAATATAAAAAAAGGGAAGGTGCTAGTGAGGATGATGATGAAAGACATTTTATGCTCTCCCTCATCAGCGATTTGAAAAAAGTCCCAGAGGAATTAATAATGGATGCAAAATCATGCAAGTGCTAAAAAAATATAAACAGTTCAGCTGGCCTTGCCCATATCCATTCCTGCCTTCATAAACCCCTGATCAGTTTTTTCCTGCCCAAATTGCTCCTTATCCAAATTATCTTCCTCCTCTTTTACATCGCACAACCTCAGCACACTACCATTAAGACCAACAAATAACACCAAAAACTCTTTTACTTGGACTGATATTTTAGTTACTGCTAACCCAGATAAAGTTTCTACCCATGATCAACTACCTGCCCTGGGAATTCCATTTCTAGCCTACTCCCTAAACTCTCAAAAATTTAAGCAGAAATTCATCTCTGATATGAAATTTTAAAAACCTTGATTATAATGGTCTAATTACCAAAGCGGTGCATCTTCCATGGCACACCATTGAATATGCTGATGACATAGACACAAAACTTGAATCACTGAACACTTTTCTTTTACATTTACATAATAAATACATGCCCATCAAAACCACACGTGTCTCTAAACCTCGCGCCCGTGGATAATGACCGACTTAAAACTATTGATGGCATAATGCAATTCAATTTTCCATCTCTTTAAATCAAATAAATGCCCAAGTACGTTCAATGCCTACAAAAGCATTAGAAACAAAACCAAACAGCAGATTAGAAATGCCAAAATAAAATTGGCGTATTCTATATCAGGCTCCAATGTAATATCTGCCCTATGGAACAACCTGTGAATCCTCGGTATTGGTAAGCCCAAGGATTCTTCCTTACCACCAAACATATCACTAGATTCCCTTAATAAGAGCTTAGAACGAAAATGGAAAGTCATTAGTAGTCTTACTGTAAAAGCGAACGAGTCTTCCGGTTCTCCACAATTCCACTTTAAAGCTGTTTCGCAATTTAAAGTACTTTCAACAATATTCAGAATCAAAACTAAAGCCCAGGGTGCTGATGGTATTCCTATCATGATCATAAACAAATTAATACATTTAATACTCCCAGTGCTCACTAACCACGCCTTATTATAGGAAAAATTCCCTTCACAATGGAAACATGCGTTAGTCTGCCCAATCCCTAAGAAATCATTCTCTTCAAACAATGACTATCGGCTGATTAGCTTCCTTCCCACTTTATCAAAAGCCCTTGAGCAACTTGCACATGAACAAGTACCAGATATTTTAAATTCAAATAATCTACTTCAGTCCTATCACTCTGGCTTTTGGAAGTCACATAGCACCACCATCGTGCTAATTAAAATCAATGATGATATACGCAGACACATGGATGACAGAAAACTTACAGTACTAGTGTTGCTTGACTTTAGCAAAGTGTTCAACTCAGTAGACAAAGACATACTCCTAGCAAAACTCCACTGCATGCGATTCACGTTCAATAGATTGGTTCTCCTCGTACCTTAGCGACAATTTCCAACAATTCATCTCTAATGACTCCTCGTCTTCATGGCTTAATGTTAACCAAGGCGTTCTGCAGGGCTCAATTTTAGGTCCCTTATTGTTCTCCCTATTTATTAATGATTGTTCTCAATACTTAACTTACTCCAAGCATCATCTGTATGCCGATGATCTCCAAATCAACTTAGACACCAAACCAAATAACTTATCTCTTTCCATTGCTAACATAAATCATGACCTGACTCAAATTCAAGAATGGAGCTATGATAATCTTCTCAACATAAACCCCTTGAAATCTCAGGTCATTTTAATCGGCTATTCAAAACTACTGGCTTCTATAAACCTTGCAGAATCAGTTCCTGTCTTAGAATGGCTCAGTTATACTAAAAAATCATAAAAAATCTCAGTATTCTAATTAATGAAACGCTTACCTGGAATAATCATGTAATAAAAGTCGGCAAGACGGTAAACTCTTCCTTACACACTCTAAGGCCTCTCACTAATGTTCTTCCCCTTCACTAAAAATACAGCTAGTGACCTCTTTAATTCTTCCTCACTTTGACTATTGTGATACTTTATACCAGGACTTATCAAAGGATCTTGCCATTAAGCTACAATGTTCTCATAATGCCTGCATCAGATTCATCTTTAATCTTAATAAGTCTGAACATGTCTCAGAATACTTTCATCGACTCTCCTGGCTAAAACTTGAATCCAGAAGAAACCTTCACCTCCTCTCCCTATTGTATCAAGTTTTTAATAATAACGACCCTTGTTATCTATCTTTCTTCTCAGTTTGTTGCCATTAATACAGTTCACCAATTCAATACCAGAGGATGCGCTAAACTACTAAATCCATTTCATAGAACAGAAATTTACAACAAATCCTTTACCGTCACTGCTTGCAAACTCTGGAATGGCCTTCCAAAGCTAATAAAAAACTCTCTATCTCTATGCACTTTTAAAAGCTTGTATTACAAGTATCTTCTCTCACTCTCCATGCATTGAACCACTCCCTATCTTCTCTTTCAGGTTGTCACAAGGATGCGCTTATTAGGCATATATTCATAATTTTATCTTACTTTATTTTCCTGTATCATAATTACTAATCACACAGGAATATCTTACCCTACAATCCCTATTTCTCTATCACCCCTTCCCTTATATGGATATTAATGTATGTATTTATAAATGATTTTTTTCTCTATTTCAATTATTGTTTTTTTTTCTCTCTGAACTATTTAGGAATTTTTGGCAGTTTTTTACACCTCTCTTCTCTTCATAGGTGTTTTCCGCAGTGGGAAATTTTTCTCCTGTGTTAAAATATAACACATGGTTTTTTTTTAACCACAAAACTAACAATATTCTTTGGTCAATTAACCAGTATATAATTAACTTGTAATTTGTATATATTTTATTGTAATTTTTATGTAATTAATTTTTTGTAATATGTAAATATTGTAACTACTTATATGATGAAAGGGTTACATGTAAGGAGGGACTATATAGTCTCAATTTCACCCTAAATAAAGTTGTTTGTTTGTCTGTCTGTCCTCCAACTCACCTTGTTCTTCCAACTCACCTTGTTCTTCCAACTCACCCTCTTCCTCGTCTAACTCACCCTCTTCCTCCTCTAAACTCAACCTCTTCCAAGAAATGCTCTTTCTCCGAGCTCCTATGTGAGTGATATAACGAATGATTCTATTCTAGAAAATTTATTTTAATGATATTTAGTTAAATTTAAATAAAAGTCAATGTTATTTTTTCAATCCTTTTAATCAATTATAATTTATTATTGTTATTTCTGTACTGCAGCTCCTTTTAATCCTATACAAATGCTATGTCTTCTTCCTCTTTCTCCATTTCTGCTCATTCCCATTCTCTACTCTCTCTAATTACTTAATAGATTCAGTAAATAAGTTATAAGTACCCATGTATAAAAGTCTGATCCATGTTAAAACACTAAATTGGTGCATTTATTATGAAGCAAAGAATAGAATTAAACAATTGGGACAACAGTGTCCCAATATAAATAAAATGCGTGAAAACGTGAAAAATCATATTAAAATGTAATCTACAATAAAAATAGTTAATTATCAAAAATTTCAATTTGAAGTTAATTGAATAGAAATTAATGAAAAACACTATTTATAAAAAATCGGGTGCCATCTCTCTCTCATACTAAAGCATTCAAAGCATGCTTTCCTTACGCATACAGTATAAGGATGATAACACAATCTCAAGGTTTAACAATGATATGGTCGGCAAGGCATCATATCATTAAAAAGCTTACATTTTTCCAATGAATATGATTTAAATGTATAATTTGAGCAATTTGGTGGTAAGTGCAATGGGAATTCATTAATAACTGTTTCATTTGGATTAAACGACCTTTCATAATTTAGGATTGCTCCAGAGTATGGTTGCATTTATCTTGTTGCAAAAATGGAAATACAGTGCTACCTCGAAAATGTCTTGTTTTGTGTTTTGTACCTGGACATTGCTGACTGTTGTTTTGTATGTAGGAGTATTTAATTTCTCAGAATATAAGGCATTACATTTCTGTCGCTCTCGTTATCTTGTGGCAAATGTTGTCCTCTAGATATTTTTTAAATGGAAAATTATTTTTTTAACCCGGCAGTACTCGCGCGGGGATGCTGAGACACCCCAGCCTACTTTTTTTGGTAAGGTTCTTTTACTATTTTCCTTTTTGTCCCCTACTTTTCAGTAGCTGGAAGGGCACGTGTTCTGAACCTTTCCCAGAGGTTTTCTTTAGTTTTCTGCTATTGCTTCTTGAGTTAAGACGTTTTTTCTGTGACAGTGACGCGCGGTGTTTTCGAAGTTGTCGTTGTTTTCCCCTTTTTTACGCTGTTTACCGTATATCCGTGAAATTTCTCTGCACTTTGGTGTTGTTCTTCAACATTTCTGACTAAAATTCAACAGAATCTTCAGTGATTTTTATCTAAAAAGGTTGGTAAAATTTTGTTCCCTCTTATTATCATATTTGTATCAGTAGTGACGCTTTTTTTATAAAGCCGATATTTGCGAAATATTAATTTTTGATGTTATTCCATAGATGTCAACTTCACAATTTGAGAAAGAAAGAGATCAGATTGCTCTTCTTTTGAGTGAAACTTCCGATGAAGAAATTTTCGACTTCGATGAGGAAAGTTTAAATGTAAGAATGGACCTTCTGGTCTAAATTTCGCCCGAATAAAGACGATTATCTATCTTTCTTCAGAAGATTCTGTTCATATGTCGGAGCATTATACCGAGAGTGAACAGGATATTGGCGATTCCGAAGATGAAGAAGGGAGTGATAGAGATGGTGATTTTTTCATTGATAAAGACGGCATTACAAAGTGGAGTAAAAGTGAACCTCGACCTAACATTAGAGTTGCGAAACGGAATCTTATTTCCGGTGCTCCTGGATTCATAGGTAGTAAAGAAGACGCAAAAACCCCTATTGATTGCTTTCGGCTTTTCTTTGATAAGTATGTTATAAATATGATAGTTAATAATACAAATATAAAAATTCAAGAAATCGCAAAAAATTATTCGCGTGAGAGGGATGCGAAGAAAACCGAGGAGGTTGAAATTGATTGCCTACTTGGACTTCTAATTTTTGCTGGAGCGAACAGATCTGGATGACAGAATGTAAAGGATCTGTGGGACCAAGACGGTTTAGGAGTCGAAATATTTTATACGTCCATGAATTATCAAAGGTTTCGGTTTCTTTTGCAATGCCTTAGATTTGATGACATAAATAATTGAGCTGAAAGGAAAAAATAGATAAGTTGGCACATGCGAGGGAGTTTTTTGAAATGGTTGTAAAAAACTTTCAGAAATTTTACAGAGTATCGGAGCATGTCACTGTTGATGAGCAACTAGTGGGGTTTCGCGGAAGATGTTCATTTAGACAATATTTACCTAATAAACCAGAAAAATATGGCATCAAAATCTTTGCGCTTGTAGATTCAAGTGTATTTTACACATCTAATTTGGAGATATATGCAGGTACTCAACCTCAAGGACCATACCAAATTCACAATAGCCCTGCCGAAGTCATAAAACGTATGGTAGGAGGGATTGCTGGTTCAGGGCGAAATATAACAGTAGACAATTGGTTTACAAGTATGCCTCTTGCCGAGGATTTACTACAAAGGCGACTGACCATCGTCGGAACCTTGAGAAAGATGGTAAGCACCAAGGGTAGGGAGGAGACAAGCAGTCTGTTTGGGTTTAGGAAAAATATGACACTTGTTTCTTACGTTCCCAAGAAAGGGAAAAAGTCATTCTGCTATCGACTATGCATAGCCGCATTAGCATTGACGCATCAACGGGAGAAAAGAAAAAAACAGAAATCATCACGTTTTACAATTCGACTAAAGGGGGAGTAGATACTGTAGACGAGATGTGTGGCACTTACACCACAGCCAGAAATACAAGAAGGTGGCCAATGGTGATTTTTTATCACCTAATAAATACCGCTGGCATCAATGCGTTTATTATATGCAAAAGCAACAGTTCCAACAATACAATGCATAGAAGACAGTTCTTACGGGAAATTGCGAGGGAACTAACTAGGCCATTTATCATGAAAAGGTCGAGTATGAAAATGCTGCCAAAGCAATTGAAAAGGAAAGTAGAGGAATATGGGGAACCATTAACCAGCGAAGAAGAGACAAAAAGAAAGGCGGGAAGCATCGGCAGATGTGTTGTATGTCCCAGAAGTAGAGATGTAAAAACGAAAATTTTTTGCTGTTCTTGTAATAAATGGATGTGTTCACATCACATGCTCAAAATATGTAAAGATTGTTTTCATGAAAGAAAATAAATTCTTTTTGTACATTTATGATATCGTTTATTTTTTGATTAAAAATATTAAATATTTTTATCTAAATATAACTAGCTCATCAGCAATATTTAATACGCAGTTCCCGTCATCAAAAGCAAAATGACAACTTAACAAGAATAAATAAGAATACAAATTACTATTGAGAGCAAAAGTTTTTGTAGCCATTCGCAACTTCGCAAAGACCACAGCTATGATCTGCCAAACCATGTGGTTGAATTAACGATTTCTATTCTGTGGGTACATTTTTCTCAACCTTTCAGATATATTAACAAATACAATTATAAAGCCCTCATCTTATTATTAATCAAATAAGATAGGTATCAAGCCAAAACTCATTCATTAATATCTAAAAACAAGATCGAAAAATTATATTCACAAATAAGAAATTCAAGAAATTTATAATGACAAATAATCTGGTACTAATAACTATAAAGTAATCGAAGATATTACAAAAACATTAAAAATGAGTAATTTATGCAAAATTATGAAGGTAGCAACCGTAAAACAAAAAAAAATTCAATGGGGTATCTGAAACACCCCACGCGAGTAATGGCATACCAAAAATTCGCGCGAGTACTGCCGGGTTAATTGTTCACAGAAACAATCTTTGCAACTGATTTAAACAATCAAATCATTTACACAAGAATGCTATGCTTTTCCATTTTTTGTTTCATTATTTTTATCTTGCAATCGGAACTGCAACAGGCAGACAGCTTAGTAAGGCATTTATTTTGTTGTAACTTCCTTATTGGACATAAATTTGACCGTTGTTTATTTTCTGTTAGAACCTTAGCAACTTTTCGATTGTAATACATTTTCTTTAATGTTGCATGTAAAATTTTAATAGCATCCTTCTATAAATTTAACTTTTTATCAAAAATTAAATTGTCATTGTTGTCGTATTGTAATGAGTTTCTTAGGATTAGAGAAGATGTATATAAACTGTTTACTGGTGGAAGTCTAGTTGATTCTCCTAAAGTATACTTAGAATTTAAAATCCTGAAAACTTTTCTGGTGGCCAATATGCCAGATTTTTATATTAGATTATCATTTGAGGAGGCACTGTATTCACATTTATGAGCTTGTTCAAAAGTTAAAATAGTTCAAATTTTTTCCAAGTCTTTCCTTCTTAAGATTTTGATTCTCTCTTAATATGAGCAAGCTAACAATAGGTCACTTTGAAAAAGAATATTCATTATTTTAACTGTTCTTTAAAAATTAAGTGGCTCTTATTCTTTTCAATGAACCAATATATACATTTTTCAACAGTTATTTTTCAAAATTAGTTTTTGGAACTGTTATCCATCCATACCATTTGCTGAACATTTTTCTATTTCATTTACATTTCCATCCACCAGTGAATTAAAAACGGTTTCAACAATTATTTCTTTAACTGTTATTATTGAATGCCAGTTTTTCAATTTGTATTTTTAGAGCAATCGTAAATTTTTTACAAGTCTTGTTAACACATTCAACCCGACGGATACGAATGCGCATCCGTCGGGACTTGCCAAGATGCCTGGGGACGCGCATTCGCGTCCCTCGTCGTGACCGTTTCAACGCACTCCCCCACCGCTAGGTTTCTTTTATGGTCCCTTTTTCCGAAGCTAGCTCCTCAGTACCGTTTGTGCCTTTGTGTTGTTCAGATCAGTTTCCAGCTGCGTCTTTTTTTTCATTTCTTCAACGAAAACTCAAGTACAATTCTTAACTTTTTATCGATATATCATGACATTTCCATATTATTTTTTGGTCATCTTTCTTATCTTCTTTTTTAATCATGTTTTTATTTTATATATTTTAGCATTTTTACTTTTTTCGACTGCTGTCCATGCGATTCTCGCTATTCCGTTTTACAGCTTCTTTAACGAAAATTTCGGGTTAGTAAAAAACTTTAGTTATTATTGATTTATTATCATTTTATTATTGTTTTTTGTGTTTTTGTTATATCGTTTTTGATATTTTTTGTAATTTACCACAGTACCATTCGTGCCCTTGTGCTGTTCAAAACAGTTTCCAGCTGCAAGCCTTTTTTTAAATTTCTTCAAGGAAAACTCCGGTAAGGGCAATTTTTAAATTTTTATCGATTTATCATGACATTTCCATATTATTTTTGGTCGTCCTTCTAATCTTCTTTCTGAATTCCGTTTTTAATTTAATATACTTGACTTAGTATTGATTTAGTATCATTTTTATTGTATTTTTTCGTAATTTTGTTAAATTCTTTATATTATTTGTAATTTAAATTTTTTTTATTGTATCCTCAATTAGGAATGGATTCTCAGCCATCTACTTCTGGGATGAGCCGCAAGAGAAAGAGGGATGAAATCGTAACCGAGGAAGAAATGGAAAACATTTTGATAGAGGAGAGTGACTCCGATTCCGAAATGTTGGAAGAGGATATTCCGGAGGACATTGGAGTGATGGACCAATCTGAAGGTGAAGCTGACGATGAGGAGCAGCCTGGTACCGTCAGGGATGGAGGCAGTGGCATTGTTTGGTTTGTCGACCGACAAACAACCAACAATATAGCTTTTACGGGGAACACTGGACTTAGGGTCCCCAACCCTGGTAACAATCCTTTTGGGTATTTCACTCTTCTGGCAGATCATTCAATGATTAATTTTATTTTAGAAGAAACAAATATTTATGGGAAAGAACGATTGAAGGAAAAGTGGGTTGAAGGAAAAGTGGGTTGAAGTAAGTTCGGAAGAGTTTTACAAATTTCTAGGCATTGTATATTTGATGGGAATCGTAAAACTTCCTAAAATTGCCCAATATTGGTCCAGGAATGATTTATACAATTTCCCAGTTTTTACAGAAGCCATGCCCAGGGATAGGTTTATGGTAATATTACGGGCTCTCCATTTTGGTAGGAACCCTCTTCCTGGTGAGCCAAAACCAGAGGATCCCCTATACAAAGTTAGAGATATTGTGGAAACATTTCGAAATAATATGAAAAAAATTTACTATCCCAAAAAGGAACTTAGCCTTGATGAGTCGATGGTAATGTGGAGGGGGAGATTGTACTTTCGACAATACATTCAAAATAAAAGCCACAAATATGGTGTCAAAAGTAATATGTTGTCGGAGCCAGATGGTCTCGTTCTCAATAATTTAATTTATACACGATCCCGAGACAAGGAAGTAGGTGGAACTGGCCACACAGAAAAAGTGGTAAAGAAACTTCTTTCCGAGTACGAGGATGTCGGGCATGCCGTTTACATTACTACAGTAGTCCAAATTTGTCTTTAGAATTATTTAAAAAAAATTTTGCTGCTGGGACATTACGACCATCAAGAACTGGGGTTCCTAATGATGTAAAAGAGGCTAATCTGAAGAAAGGAGAATTGATTAGACGTTATTCGAAAGAGGGTCTCTGTGTCAGAAAATGGAAGGATAGAAGGGAGGTCATGACCTTATCGACTGAATTTGGTGGTGAAGTAGTGAATGCAACAAATAAAAGAGGGAAAGAGGAAGCCAAACCGATGCAGGTCATACAGTACAATAGGTACATGGGTGGAATAGACAGGGCGGACCAGCTGTTATCATATTATTATGTCGAAAGACGGACGCTAAGGTGGAACATCAGGATAGGTCTGCCCTTTTTAGAATTATCCCTTGTAAATGCATATCTGCTATACAACAGATTTAGTGGGAGCAAGATGTCTCTGTTACAATTTAGGGAAGCTATTATCAGAAAGCTGATGAAAACAGATTCCTTAGCGACACAAAAATTTAAAAGAAAATCAACAGAACAAATACATTTGCCAACATTCATAAAAGGGGACTCGAAGGGAAAAACCAAAAGAAGAAAATGCAAGCTCTGCCTTCAAAGTAAAATCAGAAAAGATGTTTCTTTTCAATGTAACATATACCCTGATGTACCGGCTCTGTGTTTGGAACCCTGTTTCAAACTTTATCACAATTATTAAAAATGTATTTTTTTTTCTATTTTTTGGATTCAGTTTTTAGGCCACTTCAATAAAAATGAAAATCTTTTAGGTTTAGTTTTCGGATTTATTCTTTTGTAATTACTATTATAACTGTACATACTTGTATTATTATTGAAATATTTATTGTATAATTTGCATGATTGATATATGTATTAATTGTTTAAATAACTATAATATTAATTGCATTATTTAAAATTTTGGCGTAAATTTCTGTAATACTTGTTATGTACATGTTTAAAAAAGTAAATGCAATAAACATTCATTTGTGTTGCAAAAGTCTTTTTATTTTAAAATGTTCAATGCTGAGGACCGCTTGAGTAGTCCTCGTGTCCTGCAGTTGCTTCCCTTTCTCCATTTGTTTTATTGCTTGGAGTTGGAGGCAGGCATATCCTGTGATCCTCCATTTTCCTTCTAGCCGTCATTTGGGGCCGAACCTTACTGCATGCATTGTTCGTTGCCCAGTTTTGCTGCTTCTTTTGGCTTACAGTTTGGTAGAGAACTGCAGAAAGGGTCTCCGCTAAGCTCCAGTGAAGCATGTGACCGAGGCTGGAGAGAATTCGATCGCAGGTAATGTCATAAATATGGTCGCACACAGGGAAGACCCTTGAAAAAACCGAACATGTTAAGTTTACGTCCTTACTACCCTTTCTGGACAAAAATGCCGCCAGTAGTCTCCTTTTAGGTAATCCTCTTGTAAACATCCGGAATAAATCTAGAAGCTTTCACTCCAATATAACAACCAGCAAAAACAAATAATAGGGGAAAATTTTTGCCATATGTAACTTCACATAACAGTTCATGAAAAGAAGGAAATAGATACTTTGAATTTTCAAAAAATCAAAGCATGGCCATTAGTGCTTCTCGGATTCCCATTCTACATTTTCCCATGGTAGTGGTACAGTTCAAACGTATGCCACAATCACGTAGGAAAAACATGATATATTAAACTAAATACATTATCAGGTTAATGTTAATATTCATAAGAACGATAATATATGAAATTTACTAACTAAAACACATGAATTAAATGACAGCTTTAACATTTAGTGTGCGCAAATAATGAAATTATAAGACTAAAAATATCATTTGCAAGGTCTAAATAAATGAAACTTTGTGCTGTGCGAGTATGCATAACTAAAAAGGAATTCGAATACAGCAGGAGTGTTGCGGGACTGCATACCTGACGTGCCAAGAAAACGGAGGACGCGAATATGCGTCCTAATAAACTTAAATAGGTTCTATAATTAAAAGAATTTTCCAACAATTTTCCATTAATTTTGAACATAAGTCCTAACTAATTCTACAAAAAAACTATCCGTCTTTTGTTGAACTAATACTAAAAATTGTCCGGGCTGAATGTGTTAATCCAAATGTGAGTTATTTCCATTTCATTTACTGTAATTGTTTTTCTTTTGTGAACAGATTAAATTTTTCATTGCCTGGTTGTAACAGATTCCTATTTGCTCTCATACCCACGTTTGGAGGGTATGAGGGATTTTTTCCCTCATCCCTTTTTTGAAGACAGCAGAAACAACACGTGAAAATAATACCATGTTCTTGTAATAATGAACCTTTGTCATTTATTGCAATTTTTGTTGCAAGTACAAATTGTATCATCACAATGTACAATTTTCACAGCAATCAATAAAGAGCATATAACAAAACCATTTGCTTATTACCTTGAAATTCCATTTATACTTATACTATTTACACTGTCATGATTAAATTATTATCATAAGTTGAAAAGATTTTTTATATGGAGATGTGTGTCTGGAGCGAAATCTTATTGACATACAAGCAAAAAGTGTCATTTATAGTTTTACATGAGCCAATTTTGTCCCCATAAGATCTTCCTTCAGATACACATTAAAAAGGTATTTGCACAAAGGCTAGAGAATATGGAAAGGGAATGTATTTAATGGAAAAAAACTGAAAATCCATGTTTCGACTCCTTATAGATATTATGTCATTTGCATAATTTTTTTAAAAATTCTTTTATTATCTAAGGATTAAGCAATTTTATTTAAATTTATTCTTGTAACAGGGAACCAAATTCTGTCCAAGGAAAGAGATTGGCAGAACCAGAATCATAGATGCATCACCTGCTATCCGTGTATGGCAGTGGTGCACAACCCACGGCCCGCATGCGGCCCGTGACCACTGTTGATTTTTTAAAAATTAAACGATATTTGAAATTTCACATTATAATTTTGTTATTTTCAGATAATTTTAATACGCACCTGTTTTCAAGAAGGAAACGTGAATACTGTTTTGTTGCCAAATATAATACTCGCCTAATTATTTGAGATCAATGTAACTATGTAGTGTAACTGATCCAGTTTTTGCCTTGCCGCCAAACAAGATATGTGCTGTAGAGTTTACAAGAATATCACAGTACATTCTGAGTCTTCCATTAAATATTGATACAATGTATAAAAGTATCTTTCTCAATGTAGATTTTGCATTGATCCGATCTGTTGGAATAACAGTTATAATCTTGCCATCAAGCAAGATAGTAAGTGCACGTACGTGTACATTTCTACGTTCTGAGAACTACAGATGATTAAACAAGTATAATGTAAATTTAACCGAAGTGAATAGAAAGGGGTGTAGTAGTGTTTTTAGACCTATTTGATTGACTATTTAAATTGAATAATGTTATCCATTGAATAATGTTATCCATTGAAATTAAAAAATGAAATGATGTAGCATGATTTTATTTCAACCATTAACATTATCATCGTTTCGTAACAATTCTTCTCTTCACGTGTACTTATTTATTTACTGTTATTTATAGAATTGATTCTAGATCTGACAGAAATAAATTATCACCGTTCTTTGTTATTTGTTTCCGTGTAGTTTGAATCGAAAAATATATCAATATATTAAATTATTTTCAGTGCCCCTATAAAATGTCGACTAACAGTAGGCCAATAAAGAAACAGACCATAGATGAAGAAGGACGGGTATTTCAAGACCAATAGACAGAAAAATATTGTTTTATACGACAGAAAAATAATATTATCTGTTTAATTTGTAAACAGATTATAAGTATTCGGAAGGAGTATAATTTAAAACGTCACTATGAAAGGAAACATTCGGACTTCAACTTGAAATTTTCTGGAGAGTTAAGAAAACAAAAAATTTCAAAGATGATTGAGTCCCTCGGAGCACAACAAGCCGTATTTACAAGACGTTCAAATACTTCAGAACAAGCTTTGGATGTTAGTTTGCTACCATTTGTGCAAAAGCTTTATCACTTTTTCAGATGCTTAAAGAAAATAAAAGGAGACGACTGTGAAGAAACCTTTTCTGTAAGCAGTGGGTGGTTTGATCTGTACAAAATAAGAGCTGGTTGGCATAACACCAAAATCCTCGGAGAATCTGCGAGTGCTAATACTGAAGCGGCAAAATTATTTCCTAAAAAATTGGCAGAAGTATTGGAAGAGGGAAATTACTCGCCATCACAGGTTTTCAATGTCAATGAAACCGGGCTCTTTTGGAAGCACATGCCATCAAGAAGCTACATTGCAAAAGAAGAATCGTCAATGCCCAGTTATAAAGCAGCAAAAGAGCGGCAAACTTTATTGCTTGGTGGGAATGCAGCTGGCGACTGCAAGTTAAAACCCATGATGGTGCATCGTGCAGACAATCCAAGGACATTTAAAGGAATTGTTAAAACTACACTTACAGTCAAATGGAAAGCCAATAAGAAAGGTTGGGTTACTGCTTCGCTATTTGAATATTGGTTTTCACATTATTTTGTACCCGAAGTGAAAAAATATTGTGAAGATAAATCAATTCCTTTTCGTGTGATTCTGCTTTTGGATAATGCACCTGGGCATCCACCCTCTCTTCAACATCAATACCCCAATGTTAAAATAATGTTTTTGCCACCAAATACAACTTCCACTTTGCAACCAATAGACCAGGGTGTTATCGCGACATTTAAAGCACTTTACCTTCGCCAGACATTTGAAATGTTAATTAACCCATTGGCTTATTATTTTTTCGTGGATTTCTGTGCCTGAATTAAGATTTATTTTTTTAAATTGCTAAATACATAATCACATATTTCTGGAAAACTTATTAAACAATCATGTAGAAATTTTACATTTTGCTAGAATAATACATATTATTTGCATTTATGTAGCTTATGTTGTCTTAAAATATATAAATACGAAGCATTTCAACACATCAAAAAGGCAATTGAAATTTTCGAGCCACAAGATTCTAACTGTGAGAGAACTACCAAAGTTGCTCAAGATTTAAAAAAATGCTTATGCCTGCTATCGGGAAATTTATAAAAAGAAAAGACTCTTGGAAGCAAAACACTATCACAGCTTTTCTACAGAAAGGTACTGACTAGTTCTGCCTCTAACGAACGAAAAACGAGTGTGGCGAAGCCTTCAACAAGTGCTGGACCATTGAGGGTGGACTGTGCGGTGAAACATTCAACGAGTGCAGCATATTTAGACATTGAGGAGGATGATGATTAAACAAGTTTTAAATATGTATTACTGTACCTACAACATATTTCTTTGCTATGTTTTCATATTGTATTGTAAATAAATCATTGCTTATACATTAGTTATTGTTATAGTGTCCTTTATTTAACATTATTAAGGTTTTCAATGGGAAAAATTAATTGGAACAACAAGTGTATACAGAAGAAGATATTATATCTACTTTGGATATTAGCGACGAAAGTCTCTTGTAACTTAGTTCGAGTGATTTTGATTGTGACGAAAGTGACACTGCAGATTCTGAAAGTGATAAATCTGCACATGGCAGTGACATTGAAGTTGACTCAGACCCGGTTCCTGTGTGTAATACGTAGGTTGATGTTAGTGATTGTGATCCAGGACCTAGTGTAACCTTTCCTGTTAGGAATATTCAGCATGAACCGATTTTACCGTCAATGTATGATAGCAGTACGGTATCTATAAAATACTTTGAATTATTTTTTGATGACGAACTGTGATTACCACAGAAACAAACACTCATGCTAATGCAAAAATACAAAGAGGAATGCCTTTATCAAAGCGATCAAGGATAGCAGAGTGGTCGAATTGTTTGGTTGCAGACATAAAAGCACTTCTTTGGGTAATAATCAACATGCGCCATCATCCATTACCAGGCATACTTTATGCCTATCGATTATTGGCACTTCCTGAGACAATGCTGCATCCAATATGTCACTTTTCTGGACATCGTGGAGAAGGGCTGATGCGAGGGCTGCAGCAGTTATATCGCTGACACCGTATCTCTCACATTTAGTTGCAAAAGAAGTAAGTTTTGTCCTTTTTGCCGTTCCACGATTTTCCAGCTCAAATTCTATGTCAGCTGCTTCCCCGGTTGTCTCTTCTATCTCCTCAGAAGAAGTCAAAGCTGCTTCTTCTTCCTCTCCTTTAATAGAGGTAAGTTCCTTGTCTAATTGTTTTTCTATCATAGCCTCCTCCTATGCTCTTCTGGCCACCCTTTTATTCAATGCAGACATCTCCTTGTCCAGGTTGACAATTATTATTTTTCTGGCTGTGAGCTGTTCTTGAATAAAGTCTCTCTCCAGATGCGGCACCTTGTTTTCCATTGCACAAATACAATTATCAAAGCCACAATTTCACGCAGCAACATCAAACAATTTGTCCCTTAAACTCCTGTTGACCGCCAACTTCATTTCAAACTTTTTCCTTCCTTTGTCTCTTTTATGAGATTTCCCAAATTTTTTATATAAATCAACTTCTGCTCTGAGCATAGTCTATATCCTTTGCCTGCTGACAGTCAGAATAGATGCTTTGTTCTGTATCTGCTGCACCTTATCCACTATGATGTCACCCACTACACAGAATGATGGATTCATCTTTCCATAATCACATTTCTTCTCACGCTACACATGGAAATAGTACCAAACTACTCACCACAAGTAGGCAAAACACACTCACTTAGTTGTTGGGCATAGGCCAACCCAAGACTCAACTTGAATCGCATATCCATTTTCAATCCAAAACGGATAGGTACATCCACTCGCAATCATAGACAGAGGCATCGCTCACATATCGACAAGTCTCGATGCACCTATGCGGGGGTGGGAGGCGGCCAAGCTGGGTGAGGGGAAGAGGGGAAGTGCTCGAAGACTTCTGCGTGACATTCCTTAACCAATGTTCTCATAACAACATGCACAACAAACTGCTTATGTGCATTGCTGTAAACTCAACTTTGATACAAAATACGAAAATTTGTGGCTGATGCACAGACAGAAGATATCATCTGATTTTTTTTTAATTTTAACCCTGTCATTCTGGTGTCAGACCACAACTTTTCTGCACTAGGGCGTTCGGGAATCTGAAAATTTTTGTTTTTCGCTCCACCCTAGTACAGAAGAATAAAGATAAGAAACCTATGGCCCACAAAAAATACAGAGAAAGTTTGGTGGAATCACTTGTGGAGGACAAAATGACAACTGATAGGAGAATGGAAAATGGTAACCGGATCAGACCATCTGGTGGCCATCCACAAGAAAGACTAAATGGGACACCTCATTCCATGGACAGGAAAGAAAAGGGGGCAGGAAGATGTGTGGTATGTAAATATAGGAAGATTAGAAAGGAGACAATTCACTTTTGTAAGACCTGTGCTGATAAGCCGTTTTTGTATCCAGACAAGTGTTTTGAACTGTATCACACTAAAAAAACTTGTAGACACCAAATAATAAACTGTTTTATAAAAAATATTCAATTTGTATCGCTTATCAATAATATATAAAAATAAATAATTTTAAAAAATTAAACAAAACATGTTTTTTGCATTAAAAAAATTCCGCTTACAGACCAAAAACAAACCACCCTGGAAGAGTTAAATGCTAAATGTTCGCTTCTTTCCTGTTATGGGTTCCATGCTTTTGATAACCGGAAATGGGTTTAAAGGGGATTTATTCGATTAATCGATTAATTCAATTTTATTCGATTGATTAAATTTTATTCAATTCAAAATTTTAACGATTAATTGGCTAATTAATCATTAAAAATTGCAGCCCTAGTTATTTTGCATTAAATATTTCAATTTTTATTGTTCAGACTTTCAAATTGTTATTAGCAAATGTCTGCAATTTGTTTGGGCATATTATCTATCTCTTCTTTTCTTATATTTTCTAGTTTGTTGAATATTTACTCGTGTCAAAAAAGAGGTAAGGATTTTTAAATGCAGAGAAGCAAGGAATCTGCAAAAACTCTTCTCTGATGAAGAGATTTTACAAGTCATTTTAGATCCTGATGGTGAATTGTCTGATCTTGAATTTGAAGAGGATGAAGAACTGGCCATGGATGAAGAAGATGTCTCCTGCAAACAGACTGCTACTGATATTTTGGAAGAATTTGATGAGGAATCCATACCCCAGTCTTTACAAAATAGAACAGAAGTAGTGACAAAAGGCTGTTTAACTTCACAACCAGCTGCTAATTTGCATGACTTTTTATCTTCATCAACAAACAATAGTTTTTATGATAAAGAATTTTATCACTGGGAGAAGAAGGAATTCTCTGCCCCAGATGTTACTCGGAAAGCTTCAATTCCATCTGCATCACAAGTTTTTAGTCCCACTAAATATTTTAAAATGATGTTTCATGACAACATGATAGAAAATATTACTTATCAGACTAACCTATATGCACTTCAGAATGCAGGAATTGAAATTAAAGTCAGCAAAAAGGAGATAGAACAAATTTTGGGAATGCATATGCTGATGGTCATTATCAAGCAGCCATCAATTTATAACCACTGGGAAAGAGCGATGAGGTTCCCTCCCTCTCATGACCGATTCAAGACTATAAGGAGGTACTTCCATGCAAACGATAATACCATGTGCATACCTAAAGGTAAAGATTCCTGGAGAAGACTAGGCGGCATCTTTCCTTAAAAGACAAACCAGAATTGATGCTAAGATAGGCAGAAAGCATTAAACGATGTCGAGCAGAGAAGACTGCAGAAGAAATCAACACTTATTTTGACAACCTAACATCTGTTTTGGAAGGAGTTCCTCCAAAAAAACATAAACAATTATGATGAAACCAACCTCAGCAATGATCTGGGTAAGAAAGTGTCAATATTTAAGAGAAGAACTAATAATCCTGAGGTTGTCAGAAATTTTTCTAAAGGGTCAACCTCACTAATGTTTGCTGGAACTGCTGCCGGAGAGCTACTTCCCATCAATGTTGTCTATAAAGCCAACCATCTCTGGAATGCATGGTGTGAGGGTGGTTTGGAGGGGACACCAGTGGCAGCTTTTCAAGTGAAGTTAGTGAAGTGCCACTTCACATATAATTTATGAATGTTTTTCAGCTGATAGGCACAATTCATTTACTTGGAAATATGTAATTTTAAGTCAAAATATTTCAATTTTGCCTTGAATTTTGGCAGAAGTAAAGCCACAGTTTCATGTTCTCCTTCAAAACGTTATTTCACAAAATCTGACTATGAGCTATGTGAGTAGTCGCTATCCATGCTGCTTGCCGCTAATTGAGCTGCGTGCTCTGTGGCCTCCAAGTTGCATGCACAGTAGTGAAGTTGAGACTTATCTGTCTCCTACCATAGTAATGATGGACGCACTGACTGCCTAACATTGACCTTGGTTGGCTAGATTGCAGCTCTTCTCACCCACATGCTTTCCAGCTTCACTTGCCCAGTTGGGACAAGACTGTGTAACTTCACTGGCCGTGGATGTTGAGCACCCGTTATTTCAGTGAACTCTACAAGTGTACGTGGAATTGTGAAGTGCATTCAAAACGACGTTTCAAAGCCAAGTGGAGATCAAAAGGTTCTTATTTCTGAGTGTTAAATAGGTAAGTAAATATGAATCCTTCCAATGATGCAGTGTGTAGTAATAGAAATGCCCTTTTCATGATGGAGGGAGGAAGATAAAAAAGATCTTGTACTTCTTGGGAGACCTGCACCTTTTATCAGCATGAATGTGAAAAAGGATATTAAATGTTCTGGAAAATCATATAACAAACATTTTATAAGGTCAATGAATATCCATGGTTATGCGGAAGTCATACTTGCAAAAACTATGTTGGCCTTGCCTGCTTGTTGGAGTCAAGAAGCACATTTGGAACAAAGTAGGATTTTGTGACTTCTTGAACATTAATCATGCTCTTCACAAACATTCAGATTCATCTGAACACCTTAAGTGCATGCTACAGTTTAAGAATCTTGAAAAGAATAGGAATACAATTGCAGTGAATTTTTCTCGGGTTTCCCAGCCAGGTGAGAATGGTATCTTCTGACATTTTGGCACCTTTCTCTTGCGACATCTTCAGGGAACTCCTGAGTGCCATACCGTTTGTCTGTCCATGCTTATATATCCACCGAGTGTTGGTGGCCCATCTCCCATTTGATGTTGAGTTGGCCTATGGCATTCCACAGTTGTGAGAAACCATAGGGTCATAGTGAACAATTACTTTGTTTTAAAGGTTTTGTTTTAGAGGTTTAATTTAATTTTTTCAATTAAAAAAATCAATGCATATCATACACAGATCAATGAAAGCATCATCGGTTGTACTGCCAAGCCAAAGACCCATGAATACTGCAGAAATATTCTGCAAATTCTCTCTGGCTGTCAAGTGCAGCATTTGTTCTTGCTGTGCTTCTATTAAGGGGCTGCAAGTCATTCTGACTCTCTGATCTCCATGAACCTGGCACTAAGTTACCATATTCGTCTTCAGAATCAAATGTGCCAGGTGATGCATAAAACAGATTTTCGATTCCTGAGGTAGTTGTGAATGAAAATAGCAGCTAAAGTCATCCTAGTAGCTTTTTCAGGGAATAACATCACATTTGTCTGCAAAACTCTGAAGACAGAACTTAAAATCCCAAAGGTATTTTCAATAATTCGCCAAGCTCGACAAATTCTGTAATTTAATATCCTTTGCCAGGAATTCTTTGGGTGATGGCCAGCAAGAGGTTTAATCATGTTCTCATCTAATGCAAAGGCATCATCTGCTATGAATACAAAAGGAACATCTTTTGTTCGTCAATGAAGTGGAGTTGATCGGGGAATTTTCAAAGAGTTATTTAACATTTTTGTGTACAAGAAAGTGTTTAACCCGTTGTGTCATATCAGAGGTAGAATTCTAACCCATGAGATTTTCGAATCGCTGTGACTCCTCGGATAGCATGGGGAATCGCTATTCCCCTCCAAAATTCATTTAAGTATTCCCCTTTTCTCGGAGCAAAGCGGTTTTGCCAGTGAGCGCTTGGTTCTTGCGCAGGACACTTCGAAAGAACAAGTGGGGTAGATATCTACCCCAGGTATGCCAAATCGGTTGCCAAGAAAAATACTTAGTAAATTTTTTATTTCTTGTGCTGTGAATTGTCTCTGTTGTTGTGTATGAAGTGTGAAAACATTATTACTTTTGTTTGAAACTTAATTAGTGGCGAGGTGAACGAAATTTGATTTTGGAACAACTGACGTAAATTTTGATACTATCGCAAGAACGTTATTCCTTACTGTTTTCTTGAAGTTTATTTATTGAATTTCTTTTATATTTAGTAAAAATGTCTTTGTGTGATGAAGAATAAATCGCTAAATTACTTCTTCAAGGTGACGAAGATGACAACTTTGATGATGCTATCTCAGACAAGGATATCGATAATCCAGAAACTGAAGAAAGCTGTTCCGACAAAGAATGCATTCACTACTTGAATTATTTGCCTGAAAGGGAAGATGATGAAAACGATTTGGAAGGTGAAAGCGAGAGAGCAGTAACGTCTCAAAAGTGTCGAGCACCATCTAGAGGAGGTACATACATAACAGACAGAGAAGCAAGATGCAATTGACATATAATGCGGTCATTTCGCCCAGCCCATGCAGTGAGGCCGCTGCCAGAGCTTTCAGCACGCCACCAGAGACTGCCGGGCCGACCTTAAGTGCCCAAGGTGTGGGAAGCCGCACAGGGTTGGCCAATGTAACGCAGAGAGGCTCCGATGCGCAAACTGCGGAGGGGAGCATAATTCAGGTGACTGGTCTTGTCCCAACAGGCCGAAGGAGCACACCTCCCTCCAGACCACCGTTCCGCTGACCATTGCCCTGAAGGAAGAGGAGGAACCAAAGGCAAAGGACCCTGACACCAGTGTCTCCGTAAGGGATCTCATTTGGATCATCTCCATCGTGATGACCAACGTCCACCCCGCAGAGAGGAGCATCATCGGGAGGCTACTGGACCGGGCATCCACTAGCGTATTCGGCCAGGGGGTACACTTACATTACAACCGAAACATATTACACCCCACAATAACTTACGCGTCTCTATTTCAATAGGCACCCCATCATCCTGTCCGTCTAATAAACCCACCATGGCATTACAACGAGTCAGATTCGTCAATGTAAGGGGCGGGATGAGGCAAAAGAAGCCGCTGATTGAGGACCTCCTACACCGAAGGTCACTGCTATGCCTCGGCTTAGCAGAGACATGCCTCACCCTGAACACTGCATACCACATCCCAGGATTCACCATCCTCAGGAAGGATTCCACCGCGCCCAAAAGAGGAGTAGCCCTTGTCATCCAGCAGGGAATTCCCGCCACCAGGCATGCCCTGCCGGACATCCTAAAACATGACGATCGTAATGCGAAATGTTAGGTTGGTATCTTGGAAGGCGGTAAATTTGAATCTAGTTAAAATTTTGCAGTTAGTATCTCAGATGGCGGTAAATTTGAATCGTTAAAATTTTGCTGTTGGTATCTTGGATGGCGGCGAATTTGAATCGAATTAAACTTTCTGGGTTGGTATTTTGGATAGTGGCGGATTTGAGTTCGTTAAAATGAAGCGAAATATTGAGCAGGTTGATCAAGTTTTTATTTTCAATAAAATACAATTATAATTACGTTATAAATACAAACAACACAAATAACAATCTTTTTTCAAAGGAGGTGGTCCATCGATATGAATTTCTCTTTTATTGTAGTGTTCCAGGCATACCTGATATCGTTCCCTCTGACGCCAATCTTATAATTCATGTAATTCGGGAAATGTGGCGGTTATCTGATGGATGTCGTGTGGATGATACAATTCAATATAATCAAAAGGTATCAATTTCAGATCCTCCAATTTCATCGCCTTCCAACCACGTTCATGATAGGTTTGAATGACCGACCCAACTTTATGTATAATTGCGAGTTGTTATAAGTCCATAACTGAAAGTTAATTATTTTCAAATCAATGATTGCTTAGATTTATAATATAATAATAATTTCAAATATAAATTAAATTACCTTTGGAGAGTGATCTGATGCGTGGAATATCTGGATGCATCTTTCTTTGAGAAACTCACTTTATGCACGCGTCCGTCCTCTGCCGAGTCTCAAATCCGAATGAAACCTTCTAAGTGCAAGATTGCAAAAAATGCTGAGGCTGCACGGCCGCGAGACTCTGCGTAGCAATCTTGAGCCAGCGAACCAGACGTGATCACTCCATAATTACAAAATGCTGAGTTAGTGCATACACCGGATGTGATCTGGAGAGTGGGGGTTAACGTTAAAGTATCACGTCAACACTTGCCCAACTTGCGGTATATTTGAATAGAGTTAAAATTTGGTGCTCGGCAGTAATTTAAGAATCTCAACCGTCGTCTCCACCATTTCACTGCTTTCATCGACACCGCCGTGCTTTCATCGACACCGCCGTGCTTTCATCGACACCGCAGTGCTTTCATCGACACCGACGTCTCCATCACCTTCTTTATTACACCACCACCATCTCTACAACTTCGCTGGGTTAATTTTCACCACCGTCTCCATCACCACCTTTATACTACAAAACCGCCATCTCCACCGACTTGAAGTAAGTTGTATTCAATTCCATTCATAGATTTTACGCTTACTGTGAGAAACGATTGAAATATTCTTTTTTTAGTATGTCTAGCCCCAGAAGCCTTCAGAGCTATACCATTGACATAGTTGAAAATGCTATTGATATTAAAGATTTACCAAAAATTATACAAGAAAAAATTACGTCGTATAAAAATCATAGCGATTTGATATTAACTATTTTGGAAGGGAGACTGATTTGTGAACCAAACTCACCACCACGGGTGAAAAGTGGATTCATGAACGGAAAATAGCACGGGATAAAAAACTCGGGATAAGTAAGTTTTTTCAATAGTTTCTCATCATTTGCTTCTAATTAATTTTATTCCTGTTCCCGATGTGTATATATTTTTGATAACACATTCTCTAATTGTATGTTTCATTATCTGATTTATATGTAATAGATTCTTTTTATATGGAATTTTGATTTAAATCTATATTTTTTATTATCTGATTTAACTGATGAGGAAAATTACTCTCTAATTGTTTGTTTCATTAACTGATTTATATATAATAGATTCATTTTTGTATGGTGCAGCATTTTCCTACTTTTGACGGTTTTTCGAGTTCCTCATAAGTTTTTCACTCCAGCAAATGATGCACCCTGGGTGCGACGCACCCTTTTTCGTGGGAATCCTGCTTTTATAGCAACAGACATTAGCCCGGAAGAGGACACTAGTAGATCGCGGGTAGAACCAATTAGCGTTCGCGAGTGGAACGCAATCTACCGGCACCTGACTGCAAACGGCGTTAGTTGCGAGCCGACAACGTCGCCATGAGCGGAAGCAGTGAAGGAGAGGGGAAGAGCGAGATAAGACGTGGAGAGGGAGAGAGAGCGAAGACGGCGGAACGAACGCAGCTGTGGGAAAGGTGATTTGTGAGTCGAACTCTTTGGCATATCATTTGTGATTCAAGTGGACATTTCTAATAAGTATTGTACTATATTTGCGCTTTGTATTATGGCACTGCCATATAATTGTTAGTACATTTCGTGACATTTATCCAGTGTATGCTATTTGATTTGTGGTCGGCAGCAGCAGTGTCTCCGAGGGTATCGTATCGTTTAACTATTTTACTGTACTTTTAGTATTACGAGAGAATAATGTAAAATGAGACAGTTTTGTCTCAATGGAAGTTGATTTAAAATTTATATATTTTATTATCTGACTTAATTAATGAGAAAAATTACTTCATATGTTTTTAAATTGTTAAATATAACCATCATTTACAGATGGAATCTCTCAAGGCGAAATTTGAAAAAGCATCGAAGATGAATACTTTCGTAAAGGAGGAGGATTTGGTACCAGATAAAAACTATGAAATAGCATTATTTGAAAAAGTGAATATGAGATATGGTTGGACATTATTAGTAGTAGTGGGATCGCGTCCGGGAGTGGGAGCCCAGTGGTAGCCCGACCAAAATAGTCAGACCTGCATCTTTTTAACTATGGGTATTTCTTTTCAATACTTAATACGGCATAATTTTGTGGGGAAATGCTTCTGGTTGGGAAACTATTTTTAAAATTAAAAAAAAGTGTTACGTATAATGACCGGCTCAGGCTTCAGAGATTCCTGTAAGCCAATATTTAAAAAATATAATATATTAACTCTTCCATCACTATCTTTATGAGCTAATAAGCTGTCAATAAGAATCAAGATTACTTTAAAAATCTTCAGTCTGAGCATCAATATGATACAAGAGGCAAAGATAACTTGAATCTACCACAGCACAAATTAAAACTAATGGAAAATAGTCCATATTATAATGGTATCAAAGTTTATAATAAATTGTCCATAAAATTTAGAGAAAAATGTAATAATGTAAAATATTTCCAGGAGAAAGTGAAAGAGTTTTTGTTAAAAAAGTGTTATTATTCAGTAAGGGAATATATGGAAGACAATGATGTGTCATTGATTGATTGATGTAATGTTAAGTATATTGTGAATTATAATTCAATGTAACATCTATATTGTAATGTATGTGTAACGTGTAACAGTTAATGTATGTAACGTGTAACAGCTAATGTATGTATGTATTTGACGAGACACCTATTTACTGACAGACTTGTACTGAAACCATGTAAATGTAATGTGTCAATAAAAATTCTATTCTACTCTATTCTAGTGACAGGAGAAGATGAAGATTTGGCAGGGGAGAAGATGAAGATTTGGCAGGGGAGAAGATGAAGATTTGGCAGGGGTGAAGATGTCTTTACCCAAGAAATTTTTAAATGTTATTACAGACAAAGAAATTAAAATGTACAATGAGAGTAATAATAAGAATTTAAGCATAAAAGTAAATAATAGCAATGTTATTATTTGTTAAAATAAAAAAAAATTCCTAAATGTTTTGATTGATTCCATTTTTTTCTCCCAAAATTATGTGAAATATTGAGCAGGTCGATCAAGTTTTTTATTTACAATAAAAATACAATCTGTCACGAAAACAAAAATACTTTGGTCCTAACTCGTCTTACTTATATGATTTAACAAGTCGTAACTTGTCGAAAGTCGAATGGAAGGATGAGATGAAATAAAAATAGGATGTATCTATTACTAGAATAACTTTCCAGAAAACCTGAACATTTTTTTAACCAAAAAATATATGCCAAATAAATTTGAATATACCCAAAATTAATAAAATTTAGTAATCTATAAAAATAATTAATTTATCAAATCTCATTTATGATTATTTATATAAATTAAAATAAGAGAAACACTCGAACAATTTATCGACGCATTTTTTTGCAGGTCAGAGCGGTTTATTTACCGTGCTCACACATAGTCAAGATTTTAAAGGCTAAATCCAAAAAACTCACATTAAAAAAGTAGAATCTATGGCAGTTCGTAACTCGCTGCAAAGTTTCATCAATGCTTACATTACTATCCGCTTCACTGACGAAGAGAGCCTATTTCCAAAAAAAAAAAATAACTGAAATTAACAAAAAGTTGATTTAAATCAACTTTTTGTTAATTAACATAATGATATCTAAGGTGCAGTTGTGACAGTTTAACAGATCTATATTGTTTAAATTCCGTTTATAATTGATATTATATCAAAAAATTATAATACGGGCAATAAAATATTCACTTGAACGTGATACAATATAATTCTCTTCTTTTTTCCGAATCTTCTAAGTGGAGAGTCTTCTATTCTACCCAATGATGCCGTTGAAATGAAAGAATTCCCGTATCACAATTGGATTTAATAAAGTACGTATTAAATCATCGCGAGATTTAAATAGAAAGTCTCCACGCATGTGTTTCTCTTTCTTTTTCGCTGGGGAGCTAAGAAGGAAAAGCCTGCACAAAAGAATGGCACCTTGCACTTTGAAGGTGCTCTCTACATCCGGCTGCGCAATCCTCGAAACCAGATCGTGGCTGTTGGGCTGTGTCGCGTCGCGCGTGTCTCCACCCCCACCCGCCACCTCTCGCAGACCTTCGCATTTTTTGCCAATAGGATGTGCAAAATGAATGTGATTAAAAGTAAAAAGCATGAACTTTATTTGATAGAAGTGAATAAAAATGCCTTGAGTGCTTCTGACGACAAACGTTATGTTTATGATGATGGGGTAAACACCTTGTTCTGGGGGAAACAGTAAAATTCCAAAATTTAAAGAGAAACTGGGGAGAAGCCTTTGAAGGCAATCTTTGAATAAATATTTTTGTAGTGAGGAATTTTTGTTCAGTAAGCATCATGAGTGTAAAGTGGAAACACCCATTTACTTGCATCTGTGTGGGTCCAAGTTGTTCTGGAAAAACAACGTTTGTAGAAACATTTTTGAAAAATTTACCGCATTTGGTTGAGGGGAAAATTGAATGCATAGTGCGCTGCTGCAGCCCAGGTAGCGAACCTAACTTGAAATGCGTTAAAATTGAAAATCAGGTCCCATCCTTCGAGAATGCTAGCGGAATACCAACATTATATGTCATAGATGATTTGATGCATGAAGCATATAACAAGCAAGTCAGCAAATTATTCACGAGAGGTTCCCACCATTTCAATATTTCAGTCATTCTCATTAAACAAAACGCATTTTATCAGAGTCCTCAATCGAGAAATATGATGGAGTCGGTCCTTGGCAATGGAGCTAATACTCCCGTAAACCAAACACCATTAGAGATTTTTCAATTGAGAAAATGTATAGTGAATTTTCAAGCCTTTCGCAATCAAAAAAATGCATTCGTAGTCAAAGAATTGGCTATTTGCGATATTGACAATGATTATAGCCAATCATGGATTTTTTCATCACCACGTGAATTAATTTGTAAAAATGAAACTTCATGGCTTACCAAATACTTTCACGGAATGGAGGTAGAAGAAGGTGACATCGCCCATGAAAATTTCGAAAATGTACTGTTGAAATATGCATTAGGTTATCATCATTAATTTCGTAAAAGGTTTAGAAAAATGTAAATTCTTATCCGATATAATAGGACATAGTCATCGATTTACTCGTTTTTGACTGCCCTCCGATTTCACAATTACCCTCATCGGGTAAAAGGTGTATGCTGCATGAACATAGAAATGATGGAAATTTAATGTATGCTGTGGATAATTGTCACAAAATTAAGAACTCGTTTTGGCAAAATGTTGACCTAAAAAATTAATCTGATAGATTTATATCATTCAATTGCTTTCCTAAAAATCAATTTATTTTCTATATATATAAAATGGCTTCTGTTGGATTTATTTATTCTGGATATATGGACATGACTATTTGTAGTAAATGCGGTATAAATGTATACAAGTGGAAAAAAGGAGATGATCCTAAAAAGGAACATGATCGATTTGTGATAACTTGTCCTTTAATAAAAAGAAATGAATTTCATTAAGACATTTTTAAATGGAAATAAAGGAATATTGATTTAAAAAAAAACTATTTTTATTTCATCTCATCCTTCCATTCGGCCATCGACAAGTTACAACTTGTTAAATCAATTGTCCATTACTCAAAATTATTAGAATGATGTCACATGCAGCCCCTGTGGTAGATTTCTATGGCCCACGAAATAAGCTAATTTACACTAGCAGCCAAAACTAAAAAACATATCTTGTAATATATTTCACATTAATCTAAGAAATTTAGGCAGTGCATATAGTACTGTATTTGCCCAAATAGAAGCTGATCCCAGATTTAAGCTGACCCCCCCAAAACTTTTCCAGCATTTTTGGCAAAAAAAGTAAATTTTGTAGGTTTTATGTTAACCCTTTCACGACCGGAACGCACGAAAACGCCCGTAATTATGGCTGCTGTGATCGGCCGGACCGCCCGAAACCGCCCGAAAAAGACTCTTCCGAAATTACCTCCAAAAACTCGGATTGGTCGACGTATCTCATTGAAATGGCTTGTTTCTCATGTTAACAAAGAATAACGAAATCAACTAGATTGTTGGCGTCCTTTTTGGAGTTTGCGTACACGTGTTTTTTCGAAGTTTTTGATCAACATTTTTTCGGTTTTCTTCGCGAGTAAAGTCACCCCAAATGGCTGACGATAACTCAAATTATGCCAATTTGAATTGGAGTTTGAATTCTGACGATTCAAGCGATGAATTCTTGGGATTTGACGTGGAAGACGATAGTTTCGGTGTAACTTCAGGCAATGCTCGACGAGGTTTGGAAGGCGAGTCAGACATCGAAGTGTCTGATTTTTCGGATGATGATAGTTTATCCGGAGATGAAACGCAAAATATTTTGTCTGATGAGGGAGATTCCGAAATATTCAGTGGAGCGAGTCTTTGGAGCCTGTACGAATTGAGGAATTTACCAAAAAGTGTGGTCCAACTGTGGAGATGGATGCTGATGCTGAACCGATCGAATTCTTCCAGCTGCTTGTGAAACCAGAATTCCTCGAAACTGTGGTCCAGGAAACAAATAAGTATGCTGAATTTCGCCAAAAAACGGTGAAAGATAGTGATTGGATTCCAGCCAGTGCATCAGACCTTAATTCATTCCTTGGAGTTAGTGTTATGATGGGAATAAATGTGCTTCCAGAAGTGAATCATTATTGGAGCAATGACGATTCGTTAGGTAACGCATTCATAAAACGAATTATGTCCAGAAACAGGTACAAATCTTTGTTAAAATATTTGCACCTAAATGACTCCGAAAAGCAGCCCGATAAAACTGGTAGTTATGATAAACTATACAAAGTGCGTCCTCTCTTGACCCACCTGTCAGAAACATTTCTGAATAATTTTGTTCCCCCATGTCATGTGAGTGTCGACGAGGCCATGGTCAAATTCAAAGGCAGGCTTAGTTTCCTGCAATATATGCCAATGAAGCCTGTGAAAAGGGGTATGAAAATTTGGATGTCAGCATGCCCTAAGACTGGATATTCATTTACTTTTAATGTTTACACTGGTAAAGCCGAGGCTAAAAGTGCAGAAGGGTTGGGGTATGACACAGTGATGAGACTAACAGAGACAATGAAAGGGGAATATCGTCATCTTTATTTTGACAATTTTTTCAATAGCGTGAAGCTGCAAATGGACTTGTTGAGAGACAAAACGTATAGTTGTGGAACCATGAGGGCGAATAGGAAAGGGTATCCCTTGAAAAATATTTTAAAAATGAAAAGGGGTGAGTGTGTTCACAAGCAGAGTGGTAATTTGGTGGCTTCTGTTTGGCAGGACAAAAGGACTGTTCAACTATTATCTACAAATTCTGACCCTAACATGGTGCAGATTTCAAGAAAAGGGAAAGGTCGAGGCCAAGAAACTGTCATGAAGCCTGTCTCAGGAACTAACTACAACAAGTTCATGGGAGGTGTTGATTTAGCGGACCAAAAAAGGTCCTATTATGAGCTTGGAAGGACTGGGTGCAAGTGGTGGAGATATTTGTTTTGGTGGATCATTAATGTTGCAATTGTTAATTGCCATGTATTGTACTGTTTGTGTCAAGAGTCAAAACAAAAAAAGCCCATGACTCATTTTCAATTTCGGCACCTCCTTGCCAAGCAACTGTGTGGTGGGGTTCCTAGTAAGAGGAGCATTCCTCAAAAGAGAAAATTAGAGAAGTTACTTGAAAAAGAGAATGCAGCAAGTCATTCTCTAGTAAAAATGCCAGGTAGAAAAAGAGTATGTGTGCAGTGTTTAAATGAAGGACAGAAGGCACCAAAGGGAGGGAGCATTCAAAGCTCTTATGGGTGCATGCAATGCAATGTAAATTTATGTAAATCTTCTGGTTGCATGCTAAAATACCATAATGCTATTTCTTTAAAATAAATAAATTGTTTTTTCTTTAAATGTCTTTTTTAGTCAATAAATAGCCTTTTAAGTGAATGTTGTATTGTTTTACTAAATCTGACCCTAATTTTGGCAGCCATCTTGGATTTCTCTGGACTTTTGGGGTCAGACTGACTACAGCATCTCCGGTCTTGAAAGGGTTAAAGTGTGCTGGGCATACACAGCCTAGAATACATTATTCGAGATCAAAGAAAAGAGTGGGAAATGGTTTAGTTGTTGCCATTTTGAAATATTACTCCAATTAATAATTTGATGTTGTTGAATAATGTTCCACATTCACTGACGATAATTTCATTCGTTGTTGAAATCCTAATGCCTTTTGCCCTTTCTTGTATCACCCACTCATACAGTTCTTCCTCGAGATCTGGCCAAAAGCATTACTACCTTGGTAGTAGGTACATTCAGTCAGGATATGTCTTATAGTGAGACAGGAGTCACAGTGATCACAATGCGGTACTTCCTTCTCCTGTGTGAACAGATAACAGTGAGTAAGCGCACATTACCCTATCCTCAAACGGGTCAGCACTACTTCCTCCTGCCTACTATTCCTGACAGAGGAGGACCAAGAAGTTGTAACAGCCTTTATATCCCGCGATTTGTTATGTTATGAGTCCTGCCATTGCTTCACTATAATTAACCTAAAATTTTTTAGGTCTACTGCTGTCGTGGACCGCAAGTCTAGTTCTTGCTTGCTGAGGCCTTCCTTGGCAGCAGAGTTGGCGTTCTCATTCCCCTTGAATCCCACATGCCCTGGAACCCAAACAAAGAGTATATTATTCCCCATGGCCTCTAAAAGGGCAAGACGGGAATGAATAAACTGGACCAGAGGACGATAGGAATCAAAGGAAAGGATGGCTTGCAATGCGCTCTTAGAGTCAATACATATCAAATACGACATGTTTCGTGACTCTATTTCATCCAAGGCAGTCTTCATTGCATAGTTCTGCTGTGTTTACACTACACAGCGAGTGCAGCTTCACCACGGAGATGATATGCTGGGAAGATGATATGCTGGGAAGATGATATGCTGGGAAGATGATATGCTGGGAAGATGATATGCTGGGAAGATGATATGCTGGGATGATGATATGCTGGGAAGATGTTACAGCGCATGCACAGGCCATGTCTGACTTTGAGCCATCCATGTAAATGTGAGTGGCATCACAGTGCTTTTCCAAAATGTCCATAAAACGATGGAGATATACACAGGATGTGTACCTGATTTGTTGCAGCGAGCCAAATCCATATTAATTTTTGGATAAGACATCTGCCATGGCGAGACTTGATTAAATCCAGCAGGATGCACTTCGGGGAACTGAATCCAGGCATCGTCAATTAAATTCTTAAAACGAATTCCTATGGGTTTCGTCACCCTAGGTCTTCTATAAAATAATTCAATAAAACGGGGTCTGAACACAAGTCTAAAACAGGGATGTGTCTTTTGGGATAAAATCTTGCTGACATAATTACACATTAAAATCATCCTCCATATCTCAAGAGGCAATTCTCCAGCATCAGAGTAGATGCTGGAAATCAGACTGGTCCTGAAAGCACCAGTTGCCAACCTCAGGCCCAAGTTGTGCATTGTACTCAGTGGGCGGAGATGAGACACTCGTGTAGCAGAATATATTAAGGACCCATAGTCAAGCTTTGATCGTACCAATGCCCTGTATAAGAGAAGCATTTGGTTTGCGGTCAGCACCCCATGACAAATTACACAAGTATTGTAGAACATTTAAAACATTAAACTTTCTTCTAGCCTCATGATTTCCTTTTTCTATAGCAAATTTTATGACTTCTAACTTAAACTGCGAAGTGTATGATTTTTACTTTTGCATATTTTCGTTTTCCATGGTAAATTAAAAACTTTTTCAATACCGACACCAAGCTAATTCAAGACTCAATAAGACCATGTGGTGTACAGTGAAAACAACTGAATAACAGAAAGCCACAGCAAATTTTAACTGATTCATTTTTTTCAGGAAGCGCTTTTTTCAAATAGATTTTCTTTTGGCTGTGTGTTATCTATATACCGTATATACTCGCGTATAGTTCGACTACGTGTATAGTTCAACCTCCGATTTCTTGGCAAAAAAATAGATTTCTTCATATATCTCGTGTATAATTTGACCCTTGCTTTCTACTTACTCTTTTACCCTAGAATTCCATCAGGATCGACATTTTTCGTTTAGATATCTCGAAGCTCACAATCGAGGTATATAGAATGATCTTGGTTTTCAACAGCTTTTAGTATCATAATAATACTATACTAATAATAACTGTAAACATCGTAAACCTATTGCACGATCTTGAGAAGAAAAATATTTATTACTTTTTAACTACGAGATGTGACATACGAATGGTGGCAGAATTTCTAGCAAATAGTTGAAAATTAAGCTTATATAACGAAAATTAATAGAGGAATATCACTCGTAAAACCTTTAATAAAAGTTATGAACGATAGTTGAACAAGATGAAATAAGAAAACAATCTGTGAATATGAGACAGGCTTTAGTATTCACGTAACATTGCGACGACAAAAGGTGTCTAATGGTTACATTATGAATTTTGGTTAAAATGCACTATAACCTACCACAGAACGTATAAAAAAATAATGAAAAATACTACTGGGTCGCAATCAAATCAGAATTTCGAGATAATACAGGACAGGTATACAAGTCTTCGCAAAAGAAAAAAATGAAAAACAACAATTCTAATGAAAATCGATAAAATTAAAGGTAAATAGGAAGTTTTGGAGCTATATCAAAGAAGTTAAGTCAGCAAGGTGGGTGACCAAAAAATATCTTGATTTTTATGATGATATTTTTAAAAAGATAATTTTTTAGATCTGAGATTTTAAACCCTCAAAAGTATTACGTGTATAATTCGGCCCCCCAATTTTTTGCCCAAAAATTTGGTCTTAAAAACTCGAATTATACACGAGTATATAAGGTATTTGTACCAGGTTTGAAGAAAATCACTTGCGCGTTATCTATAAGGTGCATGTTATAGACCAGAAAATAGGGTAATATCATTTGAATGCGAAGACAATGAGAGACATGCTGCCATCTATGAGACTTAAACCTAACCCCAAATTATTTCTCAGACTCGTATTTAAGCCAAGGTGATTTTTTTCATGATAGATTTTGACAAAAAACATCAGATTGTATTCGGGCAGATACGATACATCAACACTTTTAAAATGTAAGCAGTTTGTTGCACATTCTGATTTATAAAAATGCTGAACAGATGGGGTACTAAGTATGTTCATCCTGCTGCAAACTTGTTTCTTGCATCTCTGATGAACCTAACGCTCACTGTTGAATCTAGTATTCTTGTCATTAATGGGTTTAAGGTTACAACATAGGGATGGAGCATTTTCTTCCTTTGTAGAAGGGGAAAATGAAAGTCCAAAGGAAATGAAATGTTGTGAGGACTTGGAAAAATAAGGCCCACAGACTTGATAGAGTACCTTAATGCAGCCCACGGGTTTGATGGAGGGCTTTCATGCATCCCACAGATTGATGTGAGTTTCAGACCCTGTTCTAAAAAGCGATATGTTCGTCCATATCATCAGAAGGCAAACATTGGCTAAGAGAAGTTCTTTGTCACAGGCAAAAACCACTATGATGCATCATCCATACACACCAACCATTACTAGCCTTGAATTATTGCAATGGGATGTTTAGTGATTGTGCTAATTCATAAACTTTCAGTTTAATGATTTTCTGTTACGGGTTTTCCATCCATTCTTTGAGTGCACACAAATTTCACAGTTTCTTATTCTAATTCATGATATCAACCACATTTGGATGTACTAAATGATTCCGTGTTAAGCGAGCACCTTCAAATTTCTGTTTTCTTTGTTCTCACCTATGCACATTTTATTCGTCACATTATATTACCTCCGCGCCTCACAGTTGTTAGTTTCTTCAGCATAATGCATCACCATTAGCATAAAATTTCTATCAAAACTTCGTCTTATACCTTGTAATACATTCCCTTGTAGAGGTGCCTTTCTTCTTGACACAATCTGCCATTTCAGTGCTAAGATTTGGGGCAACTCATTTAAAATTGCTAAAAGTAATAACTAGTCTTCACTTCACAAGAAAATTTAGCGAAGTTTGTGCTAATCACATGCTCTCATAGAGGTTATAAACTTCAAACTGCACAAGTACTTGTTATCTACCACTGATGCACCAATTAAAAAGATACAAATAAGTTTAAATTGTAACAAGACATCCATAAAATGCCAGCAATCTTAGTGCAGCTATTTTCAATGCATCAAATTTCCTAGCCAGCTGATTACAAATTCAGACAGGTTTTTCAACATTCCCGTTCAACCAGTACGTACAAGGTGAAAAGTTATTCATTTGCACATTGTGCATTTCAAGAATATGAATGTTTGTAATAATAAATTAATTGTAATGTAAAATTTTTGTATAAATAAATGTTTTTGTGGACAATGAATCAGTTTCATAGAGTACTTTGTTGGAATTAAAACTTTGTACTCGATTTTAAGATGATCCCTTAGTTTTTTGCTGAAAGTTTTGGAAAATAACCTTGTCTTTCTTTCATGTTAATATGGTATATAATTTCCAATGATGTAGTATTTCAATTTCCTAGGCAAGGAAACAGGAATAAAAGCTAGATCAGATATTCCTGCATTTCGCCCTAAAAATATGCTCTAATGACTTTAATTTACTTACACATTCTTTTGTTGCAAAAATTTCTTAAGGTTATATGAAAGTATAAATTTCTCAAAGATTGTCTTTGTATGCTCAGTTGTATTCAAATGTTGTTTATAATCTATCGAGTTCTTTTACCAGTATGGACAACGTTCATTTCAGATAGAAATGGACATTGAGGAAGGTCCTAAATTGGAAAACTTTACAGGGGATTACGAAGAAAACAAAGAAAAATCAGTGCAGGTAAACTTTGAAAAAACAGTCATTTTATATTCTATTTTATTCTATTCTGAAGCGGGATTCATTATTTTGTGCAATAAGTGATACTGTTCATTTTCAGGAAGAGGCAGATGAAAATATTTGTACATCAATAGTGAGTGAAGAAGTTGAACAGGTAAACTTGAAGAATTTTTTAAAATTATTTATTCATTAAAAGATTTTATATTGCTAAACTAATCGATAAACATTTTCAGGAAGATGAAAATGTTTGGGCACCCAAGATGAGTGAAGAAGTTGAACAGGTACGATATACTTTAAGAAAATTGTCTTTTACTTATGTATTCATTAAAAGATTTTATATTCAGGTGGTCTTGAACCCTGGTGCAAATTTTTCCCATTTACTGATGTAGGTTTTCCACATCCTTTTCAAAAATGATCCTGTCTCATCAGCATTGGATGCTTGGTGGGGCAGTAACCAGTTATCCATGAAAACTCTTTCCTGAACAGCTTTGCAGCTTGGTGGGCAGCAGAAGCACTCTCACCAGAAAACTTGACGTTGTGCAGATTGGAACGCTTTCTGAATTTGTCAAACCAACCATCACTAAATTTACAGTCTTTTAAAGGCTCTCCTCCCTTCTCACAAACTGTTTTGTAGATGCGCTACACCTCCGGGATCACAGTGCCACTCCCTTTTGTGTCTGCTCTTCATTCCAAGTGTTCAATAATCTCTGTCTTTTTCTGCTGCATGAACCTATTACTTATATTACTTATGGAATCACTAGTAGCAGCAGTGGCTTCAAGACTCGCTTCAATGGATTCCTTGTTCTTTCGAATGGTGCGATTAGTCGATTCATTCACTCCATACTCCCGTGTCAAGTGTCAAAACACCAAAATTTTGTGCCGATATATTCCAAAGAATTTCTTTCCTTCTTGTGATGTCTGCCTTCACTGTGCATACAGAAAATAAGAATATTTGAAGCACCAGAAGCAGCATGCTAAATTAAAATGTTGCAAAGCTTTCGGATTTTTATCTCCGACCCCTCCGCATTGCCTAAAAATGGACTGTGTTGCAAGAAAATTGGTGTAAAAATGAAATCCACTTATTGAACATGCACTCAGTCTTTACTGCGTGTTATCTATGAGAGTGCATTATACATGGGAATTTAGGGTAATTTTTAGTTTGAGGCCATTAAATAGAAAACGTCTATCAAAGTCAGAGCAAAGCAAGGAGTGTGGGAGAGGCTTTCGCAGCCATTGACCAAAGGGGCCAGTGTCCCTAGTATATATAGAGTGAATGACACACCATTTTTATGCTGAAATGATGATATTATTACTTTCCTAGCAGACAAGGATACCATCATCATGGTAATGAACTGCTCTCATTACAACAACGAAGCTCTCTGCCAAATGTCCCTCTCCCCTCCAACCCTACCGAATGCCATTCCTCAGAAATATCTTTATATCTGAGATGTGTGAGAAAACAAGAAGGCCTCTCTGATTCCATCATTTCCCTTCTGATCCTCAATAAATCCCAAACTCCAACCTTCTTCCTAAAATCCACAAACCCAACATCTCCAGCCATTTCATTGTTGCCAACTACAATAGCATTATTTCCATGCTTAAACTCATAAGAGCATGCAATGCTGTATGTGCAAGTTGTCACCACTAATTTTTGAATCTTTAGATTACATTCTTTCATTAAATAACAATTAATAAATGAAAAAGGATTGTAATTATAATGCAACAAAGTTTCATTATTATATAATGTATAATTGTTATACTTTTTATTACTTTGACAATGATTTGCTAACATTGTGATAAAATGACATTAATTACGTTAAGACCTAATACATACACATCATCAATATCCTTTCTGCTAAAATGTTATTAACCCTTTAACTGATTTGCCCGTACCTCATACGGGCAAGTTTCTCGGTACCGAAATGACTTGCCCGTATCTGATACGGGCATCCTTCTACGTGCAACAGTAAATCGTGATTATCCCGTACTTTTCCTATCACGTAGTTATGTCGTTTCTCACATGATTGCGCTAGCTGTATTGAATGTGTCGGTCTCTCCCGGAAGTTTTTTATACTTTTTAGCATTTCTTCATTAGATCTGTGATCTTTCTACACGTAGTTGTTTTTTTTTCGATTCCACGAAGTTTATGCAATTTCCTGTCTGAGTTTATTTAAATTCCCTATTTTGTTCTTTTATCTGATGTTAGAACAGTATGTATAATGTTATAATTCTGCTTATATCTTATATTTTATTGTCAATTGATGTCAATTATCGACTTCTAAATCCTTTCCGGTGGACCTCCTACCTTCATATTTAGCTTTATATTGTAGTAATAGTTCAAGTTTTCTGTAAATTTCCACTCTCCCAATCTTTTTTTATGAGTATTCTGTTCTTGTTTGTTACATTTTTATTTTTCATACACAATAACTTTTGATTTTTACGACAATATTTTGACAGTAACCAAGCAATACCAATTGAAGTAACACTTTACTATTACTTTTCGAACTTATTTTGGTACAAAATTTCACACGTATTGTTATAAATTTGGAATTTATGTTTCATCGTATTTTACGATAATATTGCAACATGTAACACGAATAATTTGTTGTTTATCAATTTTCAGCTGTGAAGCTTATAGACTTGTGACACACAGCTAGGTACAGGTGTTCTGTTTGCTCCTTTTTGTCAGATAATTAGCACTGCAGTCTTCAACTTTTTTCGTAAGTTCTTATAGTTTACTTTTATATATTAGATTTATTTTCTGTCCCGTTTTCCTGGAAATTATTTCTACAACAGAAACGATTGATTTCCTTACTACCCAATTTCAACCGTATATGCGCTATACTACTCTTGATTCTCTCTTATAGGTATTTGGTTTGATCATCTTTTTTGACACCTCCCGTTTTCAACATTGTATCGTCTGTCTCGTAGGTTATTTTTCCACATTAGCTTTCCTTTTCTCTCCCGTATTTTGCAGAGTACTTCTACACATAAAATAAATGACTACTACTATAATTTGCAGTTTACTGTTACATATAAATGATATTGATTCATGACTGTCTCTTTCAGATATTGTTTGCCTTTTATGAGATAGGTACACACCTAATCATCCTACTTCTTCTAGACGGTATCATTGTAAGTTCTTGTTATTTATTCGATTGATTTTTACCTGTTCTGTAACAAAATACAAATTTTTAGGGCTGGAATGAATCATAATTGATCTGCCCCTTTTCAGCCATGAAAATGGACCAAGATTCTGATTTTACCGATTCTGACGAAATTTCTGTCAATGATTCGGGAAGTTCCACCGATATAACAGACATCGAGTCAGATGATAACGATGAAATGAGTTATGAGGAAGCTAAAGATTGGTGTGAAATGAATACTCAAACGCTGTCACCACCTCGATTTCCTTTTGCTGCTGCTCCTGGGGTTCAAGTGAATATAAATGAGGATACAGGAATTCTCCATTATTTTGAATCATTTTTCAACGATGACATAATCAATGTCATTGTAAAAGAAACTAATCTTTATGCCGAGAAGAGCATACGAACATCCGGCTTTAGAAGATTTTCTCGACAGTTATCTTGGCATCCTACTACATCCGACGAAATGAGAGTATTTCTTGCCATTATTATCCTTCAAGGGATAATAAAAAAACCAAAAGATGAGATGTATTGGTCAAAGAAACCCTCAATAATAACACCATTTTTTTCAAACGTGATGTCTTACCGTAGATACATCCTTTTGAAACGTTACCTCCATTTTGCCGATAACGACGCTTTTGACTCTGGGAATCATCCACAACCAAAACTTTATAAGATTTGGCCAATTTTTCAACATTTGAACACCTTGTTTTCAAATTTACTTTCTCCTATGAGGGATGTTTCGATTGATGAAAGCTTGATGCTTTATAAAGGCAGATTAGGATGGAAACAGTACATCCCTATGAAAAGAGCGCGATTCGGAATCAAGAGTTTCATGCTCTGTGAATCAGAATCTGGATACATATGGTCCAGTATCATATACACGGGCAAAGGAACTAAGTTTTGCCCTGAATATGATCATCTCCCAGTCTCGTCACAAATTGAAATGTCACTAATGAATCCATTGCTGAATAAAGGTTATTGTGTTGTAACTGACAATTACTACACATCTCCAGATTTGGCAGCTATCCTGATAGCGAACAAAACGGACACTTATGGGACCGTCCGCCTAAATAGAAAGAATATTCCAAATGAATTGAAGAAGAAGACATTGAAACGGGGGGATATTGTCGGGTTCAAAAAGGAAAGTTATGTGTAATGAAGTGGAAAGACAAGAAAGATATCTCACTCCTCTCTACAGTGCATAATATGGAGATGGTGGATTTGCAAAGAGAGAGAGGAACAAAGAGAAAGCCAAAGATTATCCAAGAATATAATAATACAATGGGAGGAACAGACAAAATGGATCAGAATCTAACGTATTATCCAGTCTTAAGGAAAGGAGGGAGAAAGGAGGGAGAAAATATTATAAAAAAATTTTTTACCATCTTCTGGATCAGAGTGTATGGAATTCATTTGTCTTGTACAAAAAGGGGGGTGGCACCAAAAATCAGCTGAATTTCCGGTTGGAATTGGTTGATTTGATTATTGAGAAGTACAGATCCGAAGAAAATATCTCAAAAGGGGGGAGACCAGGATCAGATCCTAACCCAATTCGCTTGACTGGTCGCCATTTTCCAGAGCACATACCGCCTACAGCTGCAAAAAAAATGCAGCAAGACAATGTGCTGCGTGTTGTTCAAAGCGAGATGAAAAAGGGAAAAGAATTCGAAAGGAAACGAGGTATTATTGTAAAGATTGTGATGTCGGCTTGTGTGTAGTACCCTGTTTCAGAGACTACCATATTTTGAAAAATTTTTAAATTGTTAAAATGATAAAAAATATTGTTTAGTTTATTTTTTATATTATTATTTAAAAGATTCATTATTTCATAAATTTAAAAAATTTACTAGATTATGCCATAAATATATTGCTTAAAATTTAAACGTATAGAAATAATATTTAAATTACGGCAGATAAGCTATGTGTATGTAAATATAAAAATGTAAATATTGCAAATATAAAGAAACTATTAACAATATTTTAAATGAATATGTCAACGTAATTAATTAAATAATAAAAATATGAAATTAAAAAACCTGCCTTTTTTGAGTAAATATTTTCAAAAAAACCCGACTGTCAAAGGGTTAATTCTTGTTTCATGAGAAGAGTCTGACGAAGAATACGTTGATCCAAATCCTCGGGTAATTATATTTTTATGCATTTTGCCTCAGTTGATAGCAAGTATGGTATTGTTATGAGCATGTTAAGGTAACCTGGAGCGATGCCTGTTATATCTTTAATTCAACCTGTACATAAAGTTGAATTAATACATTTTAATCTTAAGGCCAGTTACCATAACAAAATTGCGTCATGCCTATAAGTATTCGGAGAAATGGGAATATATTTTGGGAAAGATAAGAGCTATGATTCTGTCACAACCTACAAAGGAATAACTTTAAACCTTAAAACCCTGATAGTTAACATATGGTAACAGTAGGTGATTAAGATTTATAAAGGTGCAAATGATTTGTGATTTTTTAAGGAAACAAATATTTAGGTGTATTGCTTTGACTCTGGTATGAGTTCACAATCATGAAAGTTTTTAAATCTTGTTTCATGAGAAGAGTCTGATGAAGAATACGTTGATCCAAATCCTCAGGTAATTTATATTTTTATGCATTTCGCCTTAGTTGATCGCAAGCATTGTATGGTTATGATGAAGGTAAGGAACCTTGTGCCACTCCTGTTAATTCTTTAATGCAACCTGTACATAAAGTTGAATTAATACATTTTAATGTTAAGGCCAGTTACCATAACAAAATTGCATCATGCCTATAAGTATTCTGAGAAATGGGAACATATTTTGGGAAAAATGACAAATGTTTCTGTCACAACCTACAAAGAAATTACTTTAAACCTCAAAACACTGATAGTTAACATATGGTAACAGTAGGTGATTATGATTTATAAAGGTGCAAATGATTTGTGATTTTTTAAGGAAACAGATATTTAGGTGTATTGCTTTGACTCTGGTATGAGTTCACAATCATGAAAGTTTTTAAACTTTGTTTCATGAGAAGAGTCTGATGAAGAATACGTTGATCCAAATCCTCAGGTAATTTATATTTTTATGCATTTTGCCTTAGTTGATCGCAAGCATTGTATGGTTATGATGAAGGTAAGGAACCTTGTGCCACTCCTGTTAATTCTTTAATGCAACCTGTACATAAAGTTGAATTAATACATTTTAATGTTAAGGCCAGTTACCATAACAAAATTGCATCATGCCTATAAGTATTCTGAGAAATGGGAACATATTTTGGGAAAAATGACAAATGTTTCTGTCACAACCTACAAAGAAATTACTTTAAACCTCAAAACACTGATAGTTAACATATGGTAACAGTAGGTGATTATGATTTATAAGGGTGTAAATGATTTGTGATTTTTTAAGGAAACAGATATTTAGGTGTATTGCTTTGAATCTGGAATTAGTTCACAATCATGAATGTTATTAATTCTTGTTTCATGAGAAGAGTCTGACGAAGAATACGTTGATCCAAATCCTCGGGTAATTACATTTTTATGCATTTTGCCTCAGTTGATAGCAAGTATGGTATTGTTATGATCATCTTAAGGTAACCTGGAGCGATGCCTGTAATTTATTTAATGCAACCTGTACATAAAGTTGAATTAATACATTTTAATGTTAAGGCCAGTTACCATAACAAAATTGCATCATGCCTATAAGTATTCAGAGAAATGGGAATACATTTTGGGAAAAATGACAGAAATGTTTGTCACAACCTACAATGAAATAACTTTTAACCTTAAAATGCTGATAGTTAAGATATGGTAAATTAGGTGATTAAGATTTAGAAGAAAGTAAATGATTTGTGGTATTTCAAAGAAACAGATATTTAGGTGTATTGCTTTTACTCTGGTATAAGTTCACAATCATATATGTTATTAATTCTTGTTTCATGAGAAGAGTCTGACGAAGAATACGTTGATCCAAATCCTCGGGATTAATTCTTGTTTCATGAGAAGAGTCTGACGAAGAATACGTTGATCCAAATCCTAGGGTAATTATATTTTTATGCATTTTGCCTCAATTGATAGCAAGTATGGTATTGTTATGAGCATGTTAAGGTAACCTGGAGCGATGCCTGTTATATCTTTAATTCAACCTGTACATAAAGTTGAATTAATACATTTAATCTTAAGGCCAGTTACCATAACAAAATTGCGTCATGCCTATAAGTATTCGGAGAAATGGGAATATATTTTGGGAAAGATAAGAGCTATGATTCTGTCACAACCTACAAAGGAATAACTTTAAACCTTAAAACCCTGATAGTTAACATATGGTAACAGTAGGTGATTAAGATTTATAAAGGTGCAAATGATTTGTGATTTTTTAAGGAAACAAATATTTAGGTGTATTGCTTTGACTCTGGTATGAGTTCACAATCATGAAAGTTTTTAAATCTTGTTTCATGAGAAGAGTCTGATGAAGAATACGTTGATCCAAATCCTCAGGTAATTTATATTTTTATGCATTTCGCCTTAGTTGATCGCAAGCATTGTATGGTTATGATGAAGGTAAGGAACCTTGTGCCACTCCTGTTAATTCTTTAATGCAACCTGTACATAAAGTTGAATTAATACATTTTAATGTTAAGGCCAGTTACCATAACAAAATTGCATCATGCCTATAAGTATTCTGAGAAATGGGAACATATTTTGGGAAAAATGACAAATGTTTCTGTCACAACCTACAAAGAAATTACTTTAAACCTCAAAACACTGATAGTTAACATATGGTAACAGTAGGTGATTATGATTTATAAAGGTGCAAATGATTTGTGATTTTTTAAGGAAACAGATATTTAGGTGTATTGCTTTGACTCTGGTATGAGTTCACAATCATGAAAGTTTTTAAACTTTGTTTCATGAGAAGAGTCTGATGAAGAATACGTTGATCCAAATCCTCAGGTAATTTATATTTTTATGCATTTTGCCTTAGTTGATCGCAAGCATTGTATGGTTATGATGAAGGTAAGGAACCTTGTGCCACTCCTGTTAATTCTTTAATGCAACCTGTACATAAAGTTGAATTAATACATTTTAATGTTAAGGCCAGTTACCATAACAAAATTGCATCATGCCTATAAGTATTCTGAGAAATGGGAACATATTTTGGGAAAAATGACAAATGTTTCTGTCACAACCTACAAAGAAATTACTTTAAACCTCAAAACACTGATAGTTAACATATGGTAACAGTAGGTGATTATGATTTATAAGGGTGTAAATGATTTGTGATTTTTTAAGGAAACAGATATTTAGGTGTATTGCTTTGAATCTGGAATTAGTTCACAATCATGAATGTTATTAATTCTTGTTTCATGAGAAGAGTCTGACGAAGAATACGTTGATCCAAATCCTCGGGTAATTACATTTTTATGCATTTTGCCTCAGTTGATAGCAAGTATGGTATTGTTATGATCATCTTAAGGTAACCTGGAGCGATGCCTGTAATTTATTTAATGCAACCTGTACATAAAGTTGAATTAATACATTTTAATGTTAAGGCCAGTTACCATAACAAAATTGCATCATGCCTATAAGTATTCAGAGAAATGGGAATACATTTTGGGAAAAATGACAGAAATGTTTGTCACAACCTACAATGAAATAACTTTTAACCTTAAAATGCTGATAGTTAAGATATGGTAAATTAGGTGATTAAGATTTAGAAGAAAGTAAATGATTTGTGGTATTTCAAAGAAACAGATATTTAGGTGTATTGCTTTTACTCTGGTATAAGTTCACAATCATGTATGTTATTAATTCTTGTTTCATGAGAAGAGTCTGACGAAGAATACGTTGATCCAAATCCTCGGGATTAATTCTTGTTTCATGAGAAGAGTCTGACGAAGAATACGTTGATCCAAATCCTCGGGTAATTATATTTTTATGCATTTTGCCTCAATTGATAGCAAGTATGGTATTGTTATGAGCATGTTAAGGTAACCTGGAGCGATGCCTGTTATATCTTTAATTCAACCTGTACATAAAGTTGAATTAATACATTTTAATCTTAAGGCCAGTTACCATAACAAAATTGCGTCATGCCTATAAGTATTCGGAGAAATGGGAATATATTTTGGGAAAGATAAGAGCTATGATTCTGTCACAACCTACAAAGGAATAACTTTAAACCTTAAAACCCTGATAGTTAACATATGGTAACAGTAGGTGATTAAGATTTATAAAGGTGCAAATGATTTGTGATTTTTTAAGGAAACAGATATTTAGGTGTATTGCTTTGACTCTGGTATGAGTTCACAATCATGAAAGTTTTTAAATCTTGTTTCATGAGAAGAGTCTGATGAAGAATACGTTGATCCAAATCCTCAGGTAATTTATATTTTTATGCATTTCGCCTTAGTTGATCGCAAGCATTGTATGGTTATGATGAAGGTAAGGAACCTTGTGCCACTCCTGTTAATTCTTTAATGCAACCTGTACATAAAGTTGAATTAATACATTTTAATGTTAAGGCCAGTTACCATAACAAAATTGCATCATGCCTATAAGTATTCAGAGAAATGGGAATACATTTTGGGAAAAATGACAGAAATGTTTGTCACAACCTACAATGAAATAACTTTTAACCTTAAAATGCTGATAGTTAAGATATGGTAAATTAGGTGATTAAGATTTAGAAGAAAGTAAATGATTTGTGGTATTTCAAAGAAACAGATATTTAGGTGTATTGCTTTTACTCTGGTATAAGTTCACAATCATGTATGTTATTAATTCTTGTTTCATGAGAAGAGTCTGACGAAGAATACGTTGATCCAAATCCTCGGGATTAATTCTTGTTTCATGAGAAGAGTCTGACGAAGAATACGTTGATCCAAATCCTCGGGTAATTATATTTTTATGCATTTTGCCTCAATTGATAGCAAGTATGGTATTGTTATGAGCATGTTAAGGTAACCTGGAGCGATGCCTGTTATATCTTTAATTCAACCTGTACATAAAGTTGAATTAATACATTTTAATCTTAAGGCCAGTTACCATAACAAAATTGCGTCATGCCTATAAGTATTCGGAGAAATGGGAATATATTTTGGGAAAGATAAGAGCTATGATTCTGTCACAACCTACAAAGGAATAACTTTAAACCTTAAAACCCTGATAGTTAACATATGGTAACAGTAGGTGATTAAGATTTATAAAGGTGCAAATGATTTGTGATTTTTTAAGGAAACAGATATTTAGGTGTATTGCTTTGACTCTGGTATGAGTTCACAATCATGAAAGTTTTTAAATCTTGTTTCATGAGAAGAGTCTGATGAAGAATACGTTGATCCAAATCCTCAGGTAATTTATATTTTTATGCATTTCGCCTTAGTTGATAGCAAGTATGGTATTGTTATGATCATCTTAAGGTAACCTGGAGCGATGCCTGTAATTTATTTAATGCAACCTGTACATAAAGTTGAATTAATACATTTTAATGTTAAGGCCAGTTACCATAACAAAATTGCATCATGCCTATAAGTATTCAGAGAAATGGGAATACATTTTGGGAAAAATGACAGAAATGTTTGTCACAACCTACAATGAAATAACTTTTAACCTTAAAATGCTGATAGTTAAGATATGGTAAATTAGGTGATTAAGATTTAGAAGAAAGTAAATGATTTGTGGTATTTCAAAGAAACAGATATTTAGGTGTATTGCTTTTACTCTGGTATAAGTTCACAATCATGTATGTTATTAATTCTTGTTTCATGAGAAGAGTCTGACGAAGAATACGTTGATCCAAATCCTCGGGATTAATTCTTGTTTCATGAGAAGAGTCTGACGAAGAATACGTTGATCCAAATCCTCGGGTAATTATATTTTTATGCATTTTGCCTCAATTGATAGCAAGTATGGTATTGTTATGAGCATGTTAAGGTAACCTGGAGCGATGCCTGTTATATCTTTAATTCAACCTGTACATAAAGTTGAATTAATACATTTTAATCTTAAGGCCAGTTACCATAACAAAATTGCGTCATGCCTATAAGTATTCGGAGAAATGGGAATATATTTTGGGAAAGATAAGAGCTATGATTCTGTCACAACCTACAAAGGAATAACTTTAAACCTTAAAACCCTGATAGTTAACATATGGTAACAGTAGGTGATTAAGATTTATAAAGGTGCAAATGATTTGTGATTTTTTAAGGAAACAGATATTTAGGTGTATTGCTTTGACTCTGGTATGAGTTCACAATCATGAAAGTTTTTAAATCTTGTTTCATGAGAAGAGTCTGATGAAGAATACGTTGATCCAAATCCTCAGGTAATTTATATTTTTATGCATTTCGCCTTAGTTGATCGCAAGCATTGTATGGTTATGATGAAGGTAAGGAACCTTGTGCCACTCCTGTTAATTCTTTAATGCAACCTGTACATAAAGTTGAATTAATACATTTTAATGTTAAGGCCAGTTACCATAACAAAATTGCATCATGCCTATAAGTATTCAGAGAAATGGGAATACATTTTGGGAAAAATGACAGAAATGTTTGTCACAACCTACAATGAAATAACTTTTAACCTTAAAATGCTGATAGTTAAGATATGGTAAATTAGGTGATTAAGATTTAGAAGAAAGTAAATGATTTGTGGTATTTCAAAGAAACAGATATTTAGGTGTATTGCTTTTACTCTGGTATAAGTTCACAATCATGTATGTTATTAATTCTTGTTTCATGAGAAGAGTCTGACGAAGAATACGTTGATCCAAATCCTCGGGATTAATTCTTGTTTCATGAGAAGAGTCTGACGAAGAATACGTTGATCCAAATCCTCGGGTAATTATATTTTTATGCATTTTGCCTCAATTGATAGCAAGTATGGTATTGTTATGAGCATGTTAAGGTAACCTGGAGCGATGCCTGTTATATCTTTAATTCAACCTGTACATAAAGTTGAATTAATACATTTTAATCTTAAGGCCAGTTACCATAACAAAATTGCGTCATACCTATAAGTATTCGGAGAAATGGGAATATATTTTGGGAAAGATAAGAGCTATGATTCTGTCACAACCTACAAAGGAATAACTTTAAACCTTAAAACCCTGATAGTTAACATATGGTAACAGTAGGTGATTAAGATTTATAAAGGTGCAAATGATTTGTGATTTTTTAAGGAAACAGATATTTAGGTGTATTGCTTTGACTCTGGTATGAGTTCACAATCATGAAAGTTTTTAAATCTTGTTTCATGAGAAGAGTCTGATGAAGAATACGTTGATCCAAATCCTCAGGTAATTTATATTTTTATGCATTTCGCCTTAGTTGATAGCAAGTATGGTATTGTTATGATCATCTTAAGGTAACCTGGAGCGATGCCTGTAATTTATTTAATGCAACCTGTACATAAAGTTGAATTAATACATTTTAATGTTAAGGCCAGTTACCATAACAAAATTGCATCATGCCTATAAGTATTCAGAGAAATGGGAATACATTTTGGGAAAAATGACAGAAATGTTTGTCACAACCTACAATGAAATAACTTTTAACCTTAAAATGCTGATAGTTAAGATATGGTAAATTAGGTGATTAAGATTTAGAAGAAAGTAAATGATTTGTGGTATTTCAAAGAAACAGATATTTAGGTGTATTGCTTTTACTCTGGTATAAGTTCACAATCATGTATGTTATTAATTCTTGTTTCATGAGAAGAGTCTGACGAAGAATACGTTGATCCAAATCCTCGGGATTAATTCTTGTTTCATGAGAAGAGTCTGACGAAGAATACGTTGATCCAAATCCTCGGGTAATTATATTTTTATGCATTTTGCCTCAATTGATAGCAAGTATGGTATTGTTATGAGCATGTTAAGGTAACCTGGAGCGATGCCTGTTATATCTTTAATTCAACCTGTACATAAAGTTGAATTAATACATTTTAATCTTAAGGCCAGTTACCATAACAAAATTGCGTCATGCCTATAAGTATTCGGAGAAATGGGAATATATTTTGGGAAAGATAAGAGCTATGATTCTGTCACAACCTACAAAGGAATAACTTTAAACCTTAAAACCCTGATAGTTAACATATGGTAACAGTAGGTGATTAAGATTTATAAAGGTGCAAATGATTTGTGATTTTTTAAGGAAACAGATATTTAGGTGTATTGCTTTGACTCTGGTATGAGTTCACAATCATGAAAGTTTTTAAATCTTGTTTCATGAGAAGAGTCTGATGAAGAATACGTTGATCCAAATCCTCAGGTAATTTATATTTTTATGCATTTCGCCTTAGTTGATCGCAAGCATTGTATGGTTATGATGAAGGTAAGGAACCTTGTGCCACTCCTGTTAATTCTTTAATGCAACCTGTACATAAAGTTGAATTAATACATTTTAATGTTAAGGCCAGTTACCATAACAAAATTGCATCATGCCTATAAGTATTCAGAGAAATGGGAATACATTTTGGGAAAAATGACAGAAATGTTTGTCACAACCTACAATGAAATAACTTTTAACCTTAAAATGCTGATAGTTAAGATATGGTAAATTAGGTGATTAAGATTTAGAAGAAAGTAAATGATTTGTGGTATTTCAAAGAAACAGATATTTAGGTGTATTGCTTTTACTCTGGTATAAGTTCACAATCATGTATGTTATTAATTCTTGTTTCATGAGAAGAGTCTGACGAAGAATACGTTGATCCAAATCCTCGGGATTAATTCTTGTTTCATGAGAAGAGTCTGACGAAGAATACGTTGATCCAAATCCTCGGGTAATTATATTTTTATGCATTTTGCCTCAATTGATAGCAAGTATGGTATTGTTATGAGCATGTTAAGGTAACCTGGAGCGATGCCTGTTATATCTTTAATTCAACCTGTACATAAAGTTGAATTAATACATTTTAATCTTAAGGCCAGTTACCATAACAAAATTGCGTCATGCCTATAAGTATTCGGAGAAATGGGAATATATTTTGGGAAAGATAAGAGCTATGATTCTGTCACAACCTACAAAGGAATAACTTTAAACCTTAAAACCCTGATAGTTAACATATGGTAACAGTAGGTGATTAAGATTTATAAAGGTGCAAATGATTTGTGATTTTTTAAGGAAACAGATATTTAGGTGTATTGCTTTGACTCTGGTATGAGTTCACAATCATGAAAGTTTTTAAACTTTGTTTCATGAGAAGAGTCTGATGAAGAATACGTTGATCCAAATCCTCAGGTAATTTATATTTTTATGCATTTTGCCTTAGTTGATCGCAAGCATTGTATGGTTATGATGAAGGTAAGGAACCTTGTGCCACTCCTGTTAATTCTTTAATGCAACCTGTACATAAAGTTGAATTAATACATTTTAATGTTAAGGCCAGTTACCATAACAAAATTGCATCATGCCTATAAGTATTCTGAGAAATGGGAACATATTTTGGGAAAAATGACAAATGTTTCTGTCACAACCTACAAAGAAATTACTTTAAACCTCAAAACACTGATAGTTAACATATGGTAACAGTAGGTGATTATGATTTATAAGGGTGTAAATGATTTGTGATTTTTTAAGGAAACAGATATTTAGGTGTATTGCTTTGAATCTGGAATTAGTTCACAATCATGAATGTTATTAATTCTTGTTTCATGAGAAGAGTCTGACGAAGAATACGTTGATCCAAATCCTCGGGTAATTACATTTTTATGCATTTTGCCTCAGTTGATAGCAAGTATGGTATTGTTATGATCATCTTAAGGTAACCTGGAGCGATGCCTGTTATATCTTTAATTCAACCTGTACATAAAGTTGAATTAATACATTTTAATGTTAAGGCCAGTTACCATAACAAAATTGCATCATGCCTATAAGTATTCAGAGAAATGGGAATACATTTTGGGAAAAATGACAGAAATGTTTGTCACAACCTACAATGAAATAACTTTTAACCTTAAAATGCTGATAGTTAAGATATGGTAAATTAGGTGATTAAGATTTAGAAGAAAGTAAATGATTTGTGGTATTTCAAAGAAACAGATATTTAGGTGTATTGCTTTTACTCTGGTATAAGTTCACAATCATGTATGTTATTAATTCTTGTTTCATGAGAAGAGTCTGACGAAGAATACGTTGATCCAAATCCTCGGGATTAATTCTTGTTTCATGAGAAGAGTCTGACGAAGAATACGTTGATCCAAATCCTCGGGTAATTATATTTTTATGCATTTTGCCTCAATTGATAGCAAGTATGGTATTGTTATGAGCATGTTAAGGTAACCTGGAGCGATGCCTGTTATATCTTTAATTCAACCTGTACATAAAGTTGAATTAATACATTTTAATCTTAAGGCCAGTTACCATAACAAAATTGCGTCATGCCTATAAGTATTCGGAGAAATGGGAATATATTTTGGGAAAGATAAGAGCTATGATTCTGTCACAACCTACAAAGGAATAACTTTAAACCTTAAAACCCTGATAGTTAACATATGGTAACAGTAGGTGATTAAGATTTATAAAGGTGCAAATGATTTGTGATTTTTTAAGGAAACAGATATTTAGGTGTATTGCTTTGACTCTGGTATGAGTTCACAATCATGAAAGTTTTTAAATCTTGTTTCATGAGAAGAGTCTGATGAAGAATACGTTGATCCAAATCCTCAGGTAATTTATATTTTTATGCATTTCGCCTTAGTTGATAGCAAGTATGGTATTGTTATGATCATCTTAAGGTAACCTGGAGCGATGCCTGTAATTTATTTAATGCAACCTGTACATAAAGTTGAATTAATACATTTTAATGTTAAGGCCAGTTACCATAACAAAATTGCATCATGCCTATAAGTATTCAGAGAAATGGGAATACATTTTGGGAAAAATGACAGAAATGTTTGTCACAACCTACAATGAAATAACTTTTAACCTTAAAATGCTGATAGTTAAGATATGGTAAATTAGGTGATTAAGATTTAGAAGAAAGTAAATGATTTGTGGTATTTCAAAGAAACAGATATTTAGGTGTATTGCTTTTACTCTGGTATAAGTTCACAATCATGTATGTTATTAATTCTTGTTTCATGAGAAGAGTCTGACGAAGAATACGTTGATCCAAATCCTCGGGATTAATTCTTGTTTCATGAGAAGAGTCTGACGAAGAATACGTTGATCCAAATCCTCGGGTAATTATATTTTTATGCATTTTGCCTCAATTGATAGCAAGTATGGTATTGTTATGAGCATGTTAAGGTAACCTGGAGCGATGCCTGTTATATCTTTAATTCAACCTGTACATAAAGTTGAATTAATACATTTTAATCTTAAGGCCAGTTACCATAACAAAATTGCGTCATGCCTATAAGTATTCGGAGAAATGGGAATATATTTTGGGAAAGATAAGAGCTATGATTCTGTCACAACCTACAAAGGAATAACTTTAAACCTTAAAACCCTGATAGTTAACATATGGTAACAGTAGGTGATTAAGATTTATAAAGGTGCAAATGATTTGTGATTTTTTAAGGAAACAGATATTTAGGTGTATTGCTTTGACTCTGGTATGAGTTCACAATCATGAAAGTTTTTAAATCTTGTTTCATGAGAAGAGTCTGATGAAGAATACGTTGATCCAAATCCTCAGGTAATTTATATTTTTATGCATTTCGCCTTAGTTGATCGCAAGCATTGTATGGTTATGATGAAGGTAAGGAACCTTGTGCCACTCCTGTTAATTCTTTAATGCAACCTGTACATAAAGTTGAATTAATACATTTTAATGTTAAGGCCAGTTACCATAACAAAATTGCATCATGCCTATAAGTATTCAGAGAAATGGGAATACATTTTGGGAAAAATGACAGAAATGTTTGTCACAACCTACAATGAAATAACTTTTAACCTTAAAATGCTGATAGTTAAGATATGGTAAATTAGGTGATTAAGATTTAGAAGAAAGTAAATGATTTGTGGTATTTCAAAGAAACAGATATTTAGGTGTATTGCTTTTACTCTGGTATAAGTTCACAATCATGTATGTTATTAATTCTTGTTTCATGAGAAGAGTCTGACGAAGAATACGTTGATCCAAATCCTCGGGATTAATTCTTGTTTCATGAGAAGAGTCTGACGAAGAATACGTTGATCCAAATCCTCGGGTAATTATATTTTTATGCATTTTGCCTCAATTGATAGCAAGTATGGTATTGTTATGAGCATGTTAAGGTAACCTGGAGCGATGCCTGTTATATCTTTAATTCAACCTGTACATAAAGTTGAATTAATACATTTTAATCTTAAGGCCAGTTACCATAACAAAATTGCGTCATGCCTATAAGTATTCGGAGAAATGGGAATATATTTTGGGAAAGATAAGAGCTATGATTCTGTCACAACCTACAAAGGAATAACTTTAAACCTTAAAACCCTGATAGTTAACATATGGTAACAGTAGGTGATTAAGATTTATAAAGGTGCAAATGATTTGTGATTTTTTAAGGAAACAGATATTTAGGTGTATTGCTTTGACTCTGGTATGAGTTCACAATCATGAAAGTTTTTAAATCTTGTTTCATGAGAAGAGTCTGATGAAGAATACGTTGATCCAAATCCTCAGGTAATTTATATTTTTATGCATTTCGCCTTAGTTGATAGCAAGTATGGTATTGTTATGATCATCTTAAGGTAACCTGGAGCGATGCCTGTAATTTATTTAATGCAACCTGTACATAAAGTTGAATTAATACATTTTAATGTTAAGGCCAGTTACCATAACAAAATTGCATCATGCCTATAAGTATTCAGAGAAATGGGAATACATTTTGGGAAAAATGACAGAAATGTTTGTCACAACCTACAATGAAATAACTTTTAACCTTAAAATGCTGATAGTTAAGATATGGTAAATTAGGTGATTAAGATTTAGAAGAAAGTAAATGATTTGTGGTATTTCAAAGAAACAGATATTTAGGTGTATTGCTTTTACTCTGGTATAAGTTCACAATCATGTATGTTATTAATTCTTGTTTCATGAGAAGAGTCTGACGAAGAATACGTTGATCCAAATCCTCGGGATTAATTCTTGTTTCATGAGAAGAGTCTGACGAAGAATACGTTGATCCAAATCCTCGGGTAATTATATTTTTATGCATTTTGCCTCAATTGATAGCAAGTATGGTATTGTTATGAGCATGTTAAGGTAACCTGGAGCGATGCCTGTTATATCTTTAATTCAACCTGTACATAAAGTTGAATTAATACATTTTAATCTTAAGGCCAGTTACCATAACAAAATTGCGTCATGCCTATAAGTATTCGGAGAAATGGGAATATATTTTGGGAAAGATAAGAGCTATGATTCTGTCACAACCTACAAAGGAATAACTTTAAACCTTAAAACCCTGATAGTTAACATATGGTAACAGTAGGTGATTAAGATTTATAAAGGTGCAAATGATTTGTGATTTTTTAAGGAAACAGATATTTAGGTGTATTGCTTTGACTCTGGTATGAGTTCACAATCATGAAAGTTTTTAAACTTTGTTTCATGAGAAGAGTCTGATGAAGAATACGTTGATCCAAATCCTCAGGTAATTTATATTTTTATGCATTTTGCCTTAGTTGATCGCAAGCATTGTATGGTTATGATGAAGGTAAGGAACCTTGTGCCACTCCTGTTAATTCTTTAATGCAACCTGTACATAAAGTTGAATTAATACATTTTAATGTTAAGGCCAGTTACCATAACAAAATTGCATCATGCCTATAAGTATTCTGAGAAATGGGAACATATTTTGGGAAAAATGACAAATGTTTCTGTCACAACCTACAAAGAAATTACTTTAAACCTCAAAACACTGATAGTTAACATATGGTAACAGTAGGTGATTATGATTTATAAGGGTGTAAATGATTTGTGATTTTTTAAGGAAACAGATATTTAGGTGTATTGCTTTGAATCTGGAATTAGTTCACAATCATGAATGTTATTAATTCTTGTTTCATGAGAAGAGTCTGACGAAGAATACGTTGATCCAAATCCTCGGGTAATTACATTTTTATGCATTTTGCCTCAGTTGATAGCAAGTATGGTATTGTTATGATCATCTTAAGGTAACCTGGAGCGATGCCTGTTATATCTTTAATTCAACCTGTACATAAAGTTGAATTAATACATTTTAATGTTAAGGCCAGTTACCATAACAAAATTGCATCATGCCTATAAGTATTCAGAGAAATGGGAATACATTTTGGGAAAAATGACAGAAATGTTTGTCACAACCTACAATGAAATAACTTTTAACCTTAAAATGCTGATAGTTAAGATATGGTAAATTAGGTGATTAAGATTTAGAAGAAAGTAAATGATTTGTGGTATTTCAAAGAAACAGATATTTAGGTGTATTGCTTTTACTCTGGTATAAGTTCACAATCATGTATGTTATTAATTCTTGTTTCATGAGAAGAGTCTGACGAAGAATACGTTGATCCAAATCCTCGGGATTAATTCTTGTTTCATGAGAAGAGTCTGACGAAGAATACGTTGATCCAAATCCTCGGGTAATTATATTTTTATGCATTTTGCCTCAATTGATAGCAAGTATGGTATTGTTATGAGCATGTTAAGGTAACCTGGAGCGATGCCTGTTATATCTTTAATTCAACCTGTACATAAAGTTGAATTAATACATTTTAATCTTAAGGCCAGTTACCATAACAAAATTGCGTCATGCCTATAAGTATTCGGAGAAATGGGAATATATTTTGGGAAAGATAAGAGCTATGATTCTGTCACAACCTACAAAGGAATAACTTTAAACCTTAAAACCCTGATAGTTAACATATGGTAACAGTAGGTGATTAAGATTTATAAAGGTGCAAATGATTTGTGATTTTTTAAGGAAACAGATATTTAGGTGTATTGCTTTGACTCTGGTATGAGTTCACAATCATGAAAGTTTTTAAATCTTGTTTCATGAGAAGAGTCTGATGAAGAATACGTTGATCCAAATCCTCAGGTAATTTATATTTTTATGCATTTCGCCTTAGTTGATCGCAAGCATTGTATGGTTATGATGAAGGTAAGGAACCTTGTGCCACTCCTGTTAATTCTTTAATGCAACCTGTACATAAAGTTGAATTAATACATTTTAATGTTAAGGCCAGTTACCATAACAAAATTGCATCATGCCTATAAGTATTCTGAGAAATGGGAACATATTTTGGGAAAAATGACAAATGTTTCTGTCACAACCTACAAAGAAATTACTTTAAACCTCAAAACACTGATAGTTAACATATGGTAACAGTAGGTGATTATGATTTATAAGGGTGTAAATGATTTGTGATTTTTTAAGGAAACAGATATTTAGGTGTATTGCTTTGAATCTGGAATTAGTTCACAATCATGAATGTTATTAATTCTTGTTTCATGAGAAGAGTCTGACGAAGAATACGTTGATCCAAATCCTCGGGTAATTACATTTTTATGCATTTTGCCTCAGTTGATAGCAAGTATGGTATTGTTATGATCATCTTAAGGTAACCTGGAGCGATGCCTGTTATATCTTTAATTCAACCTGTACATAAAGTTGAATTAATACATTTTAATGTTAAGGCCAGTTACCATAACAAAATTGCATCATGCCTATAAGTATTCAGAGAAATGGGAATACATTTTGGGAAAAATGACAGAAATGTTTGTCACAACCTACAATGAAATAACTTTTAACCTTAAAATGCTGATAGTTAAGATATGGTAAATTAGGTGATTAAGATTTAGAAGAAAGTAAATGATTTGTGGTATTTCAAAGAAACAGATATTTAGGTGTATTGCTTTTACTCTGGTATAAGTTCACAATCATGTATGTTATTAATTCTTGTTTCATGAGAAGAGTCTGACGAAGAATACGTTGATCCAAATCCTCGGGATTAATTCTTGTTTCATGAGAAGAGTCTGACGAAGAATACGTTGATCCAAATCCTCAGGTAATTTATATTTTTATGCATTTTGCCTTAGTTGATCGCAAGCATTGTATGGTTATGATGAAGGTAAGGAACCTTGTGCCACTCCTGTTAATTCTTTAATGCAACCTGTACATAAAGTTGAATTAATACATTTTAATGTTAAGGCCAGTTACCATAACAAAATTGCATCATGCCTATAAGTATTCTGAGAAATGGGAACATATTTTGGGAAAAATGACAAATGTTTCTGTCACAACCTACAAAGAAATTACTTTAAACCTCAAAACACTGATAGTTAACATATGGTAACAGTAGGTGATTATGATTTATAAGGGTGTAAATGATTTGTGATTTTTTAAGGAAACAGATATTTAGGTGTATTGCTTTGAATCTGGAATTAGTTCACAATCATGAATGTTATTAATTCTTGTTTCATGAGAAGAGTCTGACGAAGAATACGTTGATCCAAATCCTCGGGTAATTACATTTTTATGCATTTTGCCTCAGTTGATAGCAAGTATGGTATTGTTATGATCATCTTAAGGTAACCTGGAGCGATGCCTGTAATTTATTTAATGCAACCTGTACATAAAGTTGAATTAATACATTTTAATGTTAAGGCCAGTTACCATAACAAAATTGCATCATGCCTATAAGTATTCAGAGAAATGGGAATACATTTTGGGAAAAATGACAGAAATGTTTGTCACAACCTACAATGAAATAACTTTTAACCTTAAAATGCTGATAGTTAAGATATGGTAAATTAGGTGATTAAGATTTAGAAGAAAGTAAATGATTTGTGGTATTTCAAAGAAACAGATATTTAGGTGTATTGCTTTTACTCTGGTATAAGTTCACAATCATATATGTTATTAATTCTTGTTTCATGAGAAGAGTCTGACGAAGAATACGTTGATCCAAATCCTCGGGATTAATTCTTGTTTCATGAGAAGAGTCTGACGAAGAATACGTTGATCCAAATCCTAGGGTAATTATATTTTTATGCATTTTGCCTCAATTGATAGCAAGTATGGTATTGTTATGAGCATGTTAAGGTAACCTGGAGCGATGCCTGTTATATCTTTAATTCAACCTGTACATAAAGTTGAATTAATACATTTTAATCTTAAGGCCAGTTACCATAACAAAATTGCGTCATGCCTATAAGTATTCGGAGAAATGGGAATATATTTTGGGAAAGATAAGAGCTATGATTCTGTCACAACCTACAAAGGAATAACTTTAAACCTTAAAACCCTGATAGTTAACATATGGTAACAGTAGGTGATTAAGATTTATAAAGGTGCAAATGATTTGTGATTTTTTAAGGAAACAAATATTTAGGTGTATTGCTTTGACTCTGGTATGAGTTCACAATCATGAAAGTTTTTAAATCTTGTTTCATGAGAAGAGTCTGATGAAGAATACGTTGATCCAAATCCTCAGGTAATTTATATTTTTATGCATTTCGCCTTAGTTGATCGCAAGCATTGTATGGTTATGATGAAGGTAAGGAACCTTGTGCCACTCCTGTTAATTCTTTAATGCAACCTGTACATAAAGTTGAATTAATACATTTTAATGTTAAGGCCAGTTACCATAACAAAATTGCATCATGCCTATAAGTATTCTGAGAAATGGGAACATATTTTGGGAAAAATGACAAATGTTTCTGTCACAACCTACAAAGAAATTACTTTAAACCTCAAAACACTGATAGTTAACATATGGTAACAGTAGGTGATTATGATTTATAAAGGTGCAAATGATTTGTGATTTTTTAAGGAAACAGATATTTAGGTGTATTGCTTTGACTCTGGTATGAGTTCACAATCATGAAAGTTTTTAAACTTTGTTTCATGAGAAGAGTCTGATGAAGAATACGTTGATCCAAATCCTCAGGTAATTTATATTTTTATGCATTTTGCCTTAGTTGATCGCAAGCATTGTATGGTTATGATGAAGGTAAGGAACCTTGTGCCACTCCTGTTAATTCTTTAATGCAACCTGTACATAAAGTTGAATTAATACATTTTAATGTTAAGGCCAGTTACCATAACAAAATTGCATCATGCCTATAAGTATTCTGAGAAATGGGAACATATTTTGGGAAAAATGACAAATGTTTCTGTCACAACCTACAAAGAAATTACTTTAAACCTCAAAACACTGATAGTTAACATATGGTAACAGTAGGTGATTATGATTTATAAGGGTGTAAATGATTTGTGATTTTTTAAGGAAACAGATATTTAGGTGTATTGCTTTGAATCTGGAATTAGTTCACAATCATGAATGTTATTAATTCTTGTTTCATGAGAAGAGTCTGACGAAGAATACGTTGATCCAAATCCTCGGGTAATTACATTTTTATGCATTTTGCCTCAGTTGATAGCAAGTATGGTATTGTTATGATCATCTTAAGGTAACCTGGAGCGATGCCTGTAATTTATTTAATGCAACCTGTACATAAAGTTGAATTAATACATTTTAATGTTAAGGCCAGTTACCATAACAAAATTGCATCATGCCTATAAGTATTCAGAGAAATGGGAATACATTTTGGGAAAAATGACAGAAATGTTTGTCACAACCTACAATGAAATAACTTTTAACCTTAAAATGCTGATAGTTAAGATATGGTAAATTAGGTGATTAAGATTTAGAAGAAAGTAAATGATTTGTGGTATTTCAAAGAAACAGATATTTAGGTGTATTGCTTTTACTCTGGTATAAGTTCACAATCATGTATGTTATTAATTCTTGTTTCATGAGAAGAGTCTGACGAAGAATACGTTGATCCAAATCCTCGGGATTAATTCTTGTTTCATGAGAAGAGTCTGACGAAGAATACGTTGATCCAAATCCTCGGGTAATTATATTTTTATGCATTTTGCCTCAATTGATAGCAAGTATGGTATTGTTATGAGCATGTTAAGGTAACCTGGAGCGATGCCTGTTATATCTTTAATTCAACCTGTACATAAAGTTGAATTAATACATTTTAATCTTAAGGCCAGTTACCATAACAAAATTGCGTCATGCCTATAAGTATTCGGAGAAATGGGAATATATTTTGGGAAAGATAAGAGCTATGATTCTGTCACAACCTACAAAGGAATAACTTTAAACCTTAAAACCCTGATAGTTAACATATGGTAACAGTAGGTGATTAAGATTTATAAAGGTGCAAATGATTTGTGATTTTTTAAGGAAACAGATATTTAGGTGTATTGCTTTGACTCTGGTATGAGTTCACAATCATGAAAGTTTTTAAATCTTGTTTCATGAGAAGAGTCTGATGAAGAATACGTTGATCCAAATCCTCAGGTAATTTATATTTTTATGCATTTCGCCTTAGTTGATCGCAAGCATTGTATGGTTATGATGAAGGTAAGGAACCTTGTGCCACTCCTGTTAATTCTTTAATGCAACCTGTACATAAAGTTGAATTAATACATTTTAATGTTAAGGCCAGTTACCATAACAAAATTGCATCATGCCTATAAGTATTCAGAGAAATGGGAATACATTTTGGGAAAAATGACAGAAATGTTTGTCACAACCTACAATGAAATAACTTTTAACCTTAAAATGCTGATAGTTAAGATATGGTAAATTAGGTGATTAAGATTTAGAAGAAAGTAAATGATTTGTGGTATTTCAAAGAAACAGATATTTAGGTGTATTGCTTTTACTCTGGTATAAGTTCACAATCATGTATGTTATTAATTCTTGTTTCATGAGAAGAGTCTGACGAAGAATACGTTGATCCAAATCCTCGGGATTAATTCTTGTTTCATGAGAAGAGTCTGACGAAGAATACGTTGATCCAAATCCTCGGGTAATTATATTTTTATGCATTTTGCCTCAATTGATAGCAAGTATGGTATTGTTATGAGCATGTTAAGGTAACCTGGAGCGATGCCTGTTATATCTTTAATTCAACCTGTACATAAAGTTGAATTAATACATTTTAATCTTAAGGCCAGTTACCATAACAAAATTGCGTCATGCCTATAAGTATTCGGAGAAATGGGAATATATTTTGGGAAAGATAAGAGCTATGATTCTGTCACAACCTACAAAGGAATAACTTTAAACCTTAAAACCCTGATAGTTAACATATGGTAACAGTAGGTGATTAAGATTTATAAAGGTGCAAATGATTTGTGATTTTTTAAGGAAACAGATATTTAGGTGTATTGCTTTGACTCTGGTATGAGTTCACAATCATGAAAGTTTTTAAATCTTGTTTCATGAGAAGAGTCTGATGAAGAATACGTTGATCCAAATCCTCAGGTAATTTATATTTTTATGCATTTCGCCTTAGTTGATAGCAAGTATGGTATTGTTATGATCATCTTAAGGTAACCTGGAGCGATGCCTGTAATTTATTTAATGCAACCTGTACATAAAGTTGAATTAATACATTTTAATGTTAAGGCCAGTTACCATAACAAAATTGCATCATGCCTATAAGTATTCAGAGAAATGGGAATACATTTTGGGAAAAATGACAGAAATGTTTGTCACAACCTACAATGAAATAACTTTTAACCTTAAAATGCTGATAGTTAAGATATGGTAAATTAGGTGATTAAGATTTAGAAGAAAGTAAATGATTTGTGGTATTTCAAAGAAACAGATATTTAGGTGTATTGCTTTTACTCTGGTATAAGTTCACAATCATGTATGTTATTAATTCTTGTTTCATGAGAAGAGTCTGACGAAGAATACGTTGATCCAAATCCTCGGGATTAATTCTTGTTTCATGAGAAGAGTCTGACGAAGAATACGTTGATCCAAATCCTCGGGTAATTATATTTTTATGCATTTTGCCTCAATTGATAGCAAGTATGGTATTGTTATGAGCATGTTAAGGTAACCTGGAGCGATGCCTGTTATATCTTTAATTCAACCTGTACATAAAGTTGAATTAATACATTTTAATCTTAAGGCCAGTTACCATAACAAAATTGCGTCATGCCTATAAGTATTCGGAGAAATGGGAATATATTTTGGGAAAGATAAGAGCTATGATTCTGTCACAACCTACAAAGGAATAACTTTAAACCTTAAAACCCTGATAGTTAACATATGGTAACAGTAGGTGATTAAGATTTATAAAGGTGCAAATGATTTGTGATTTTTTAAGGAAACAGATATTTAGGTGTATTGCTTTGACTCTGGTATGAGTTCACAATCATGAAAGTTTTTAAATCTTGTTTCATGAGAAGAGTCTGATGAAGAATACGTTGATCCAAATCCTCAGGTAATTTATATTTTTATGCATTTCGCCTTAGTTGATCGCAAGCATTGTATGGTTATGATGAAGGTAAGGAACCTTGTGCCACTCCTGTTAATTCTTTAATGCAACCTGTACATAAAGTTGAATTAATACATTTTAATGTTAAGGCCAGTTACCATAACAAAATTGCATCATGCCTATAAGTATTCAGAGAAATGGGAATACATTTTGGGAAAAATGACAGAAATGTTTGTCACAACCTACAATGAAATAACTTTTAACCTTAAAATGCTGATAGTTAAGATATGGTAAATTAGGTGATTAAGATTTAGAAGAAAGTAAATGATTTGTGGTATTTCAAAGAAACAGATATTTAGGTGTATTGCTTTTACTCTGGTATAAGTTCACAATCATGTATGTTATTAATTCTTGTTTCATGAGAAGAGTCTGACGAAGAATACGTTGATCCAAATCCTCGGGATTAATTCTTGTTTCATGAGAAGAGTCTGACGAAGAATACGTTGATCCAAATCCTCGGGTAATTATATTTTTATGCATTTTGCCTCAATTGATAGCAAGTATGGTATTGTTATGAGCATGTTAAGGTAACCTGGAGCGATGCCTGTTATATCTTTAATTCAACCTGTACATAAAGTTGAATTAATACATTTTAATCTTAAGGCCAGTTACCATAACAAAATTGCGTCATGCCTATAAGTATTCGGAGAAATGGGAATATATTTTGGGAAAGATAAGAGCTATGATTCTGTCACAACCTACAAAGGAATAACTTTAAACCTTAAAACCCTGATAGTTAACATATGGTAACAGTAGGTGATTAAGATTTATAAAGGTGCAAATGATTTGTGATTTTTTAAGGAAACAGATATTTAGGTGTATTGCTTTGACTCTGGTATGAGTTCACAATCATGAAAGTTTTTAAACTTTGTTTCATGAGAAGAGTCTGATGAAGAATACGTTGATCCAAATCCTCAGGTAATTTATATTTTTATGCATTTTGCCTTAGTTGATCGCAAGCATTGTATGGTTATGATGAAGGTAAGGAACCTTGTGCCACTCCTGTTAATTCTTTAATGCAACCTGTACATAAAGTTGAATTAATACATTTTAATGTTAAGGCCAGTTACCATAACAAAATTGCATCATGCCTATAAGTATTCTGAGAAATGGGAACATATTTTGGGAAAAATGACAAATGTTTCTGTCACAACCTACAAAGAAATTACTTTAAACCTCAAAACACTGATAGTTAACATATGGTAACAGTAGGTGATTATGATTTATAAGGGTGTAAATGATTTGTGATTTTTTAAGGAAACAGATATTTAGGTGTATTGCTTTGAATCTGGAATTAGTTCACAATCATGAATGTTATTAATTCTTGTTTCATGAGAAGAGTCTGACGAAGAATACGTTGATCCAAATCCTCGGGTAATTACATTTTTATGCATTTTGCCTCAGTTGATAGCAAGTATGGTATTGTTATGATCATCTTAAGGTAACCTGGAGCGATGCCTGTTATATCTTTAATTCAACCTGTACATAAAGTTGAATTAATACATTTTAATGTTAAGGCCAGTTACCATAACAAAATTGCATCATGCCTATAAGTATTCAGAGAAATGGGAATACATTTTGGGAAAAATGACAGAAATGTTTGTCACAACCTACAATGAAATAACTTTTAACCTTAAAATGCTGATAGTTAAGATATGGTAAATTAGGTGATTAAGATTTAGAAGAAAGTAAATGATTTGTGGTATTTCAAAGAAACAGATATTTAGGTGTATTGCTTTTACTCTGGTATAAGTTCACAATCATGTATGTTATTAATTCTTGTTTCATGAGAAGAGTCTGACGAAGAATACGTTGATCCAAATCCTCGGGATTAATTCTTGTTTCATGAGAAGAGTCTGACGAAGAATACGTTGATCCAAATCCTCGGGTAATTATATTTTTATGCATTTTGCCTCAATTGATAGCAAGTATGGTATTGTTATGAGCATGTTAAGGTAACCTGGAGCGATGCCTGTTATATCTTTAATTCAACCTGTACATAAAGTTGAATTAATACATTTTAATCTTAAGGCCAGTTACCATAACAAAATTGCGTCATGCCTATAAGTATTCGGAGAAATGGGAATATATTTTGGGAAAGATAAGAGCTATGATTCTGTCACAACCTACAAAGGAATAACTTTAAACCTTAAAACCCTGATAGTTAACATATGGTAACAGTAGGTGATTAAGATTTATAAAGGTGCAAATGATTTGTGATTTTTTAAGGAAACAGATATTTAGGTGTATTGCTTTGACTCTGGTATGAGTTCACAATCATGAAAGTTTTTAAATCTTGTTTCATGAGAAGAGTCTGATGAAGAATACGTTGATCCAAATCCTCAGGTAATTTATATTTTTATGCATTTCGCCTTAGTTGATCGCAAGCATTGTATGGTTATGATGAAGGTAAGGAACCTTGTGCCACTCCTGTTAATTCTTTAATGCAACCTGTACATAAAGTTGAATTAATACATTTTAATGTTAAGGCCAGTTACCATAACAAAATTGCATCATGCCTATAAGTATTCTGAGAAATGGGAACATATTTTGGGAAAAATGACAAATGTTTCTGTCACAACCTACAAAGAAATTACTTTAAACCTCAAAACACTGATAGTTAACATATGGTAACAGTAGGTGATTATGATTTATAAGGGTGTAAATGATTTGTGATTTTTTAAGGAAACAGATATTTAGGTGTATTGCTTTGAATCTGGAATTAGTTCACAATCATGAATGTTATTAATTCTTGTTTCATGAGAAGAGTCTGACGAAGAATACGTTGATCCAAATCCTCGGGTAATTACATTTTTATGCATTTTGCCTCAGTTGATAGCAAGTATGGTATTGTTATGATCATCTTAAGGTAACCTGGAGCGATGCCTGTTATATCTTTAATTCAACCTGTACATAAAGTTGAATTAATACATTTTAATGTTAAGGCCAGTTACCATAACAAAATTGCATCATGCCTATAAGTATTCAGAGAAATGGGAATACATTTTGGGAAAAATGACAGAAATGTTTGTCACAACCTACAATGAAATAACTTTTAACCTTAAAATGCTGATAGTTAAGATATGGTAAATTAGGTGATTAAGATTTAGAAGAAAGTAAATGATTTGTGGTATTTCAAAGAAACAGATATTTAGGTGTATTGCTTTTACTCTGGTATAAGTTCACAATCATGTATGTTATTAATTCTTGTTTCATGAGAAGAGTCTGACGAAGAATACGTTGATCCAAATCCTCGGGATTAATTCTTGTTTCATGAGAAGAGTCTGACGAAGAATACGTTGATCCAAATCCTCGGGTAATTATATTTTTATGCATTTTGCCTCAATTGATAGCAAGTATGGTATTGTTATGAGCATGTTAAGGTAACCTGGAGCGATGCCTGTTATATCTTTAATTCAACCTGTACATAAAGTTGAATTAATACATTTTAATCTTAAGGCCAGTTACCATAACAAAATTGCGTCATGCCTATAAGTATTCGGAGAAATGGGAATATATTTTGGGAAAGATAAGAGCTATGATTCTGTCACAACCTACAAAGGAATAACTTTAAACCTTAAAACCCTGATAGTTAACATATGGTAACAGTAGGTGATTAAGATTTATAAAGGTGCAAATGATTTGTGATTTTTTAAGGAAACAGATATTTAGGTGTATTGCTTTGACTCTGGTATAAGTTCACAATCACGAATGTTATTAATTCTTGTTTCATGAGAAGAGTCTGGCGAAGAATACATTGATCCAAATCCTCAGGTAATTTATATTTCTATGCATTTTGCCTCTGTTAATAGCAAGTATTGTATTGATATTATCAAGGTAAGGAACCTAGTGCCACTCCTGTTAATTCTTTAATGCAACCTGTACATAAAGTTAAATTAACACATTTTAATGTTAAAGCCAGTTACCATAACAAAATTGCATCATGCCTATAAGTACTCTGAGAAATGGGAATACATTTTGGGAAAAACGAGAGAGATGTTTCTGTCACAACCTACAAAGAAATAACTTGAAACATTAAAACCCTGATAGTTAACATATGGTAACAGTAGGTGATTAAGATTTATAAGGGTGCAAATGATTTGTGATGTTTAAGGATACTGATATTTAGGTGTATTGCTAAGACACTCGTGTAGCAGAATATATTAAGGACCCATAGTCAAGCTTTGATCGTACCAATGCCCTGTATAAGAGAAGCATTGATTTGCGGTAAGCACCCCATGACAAATTACACAAGTATTGTAGAACATTTAAAACATTAAACTTTCTTCTAGCCTCATGATTTCCTTTTTCTATAGCAAATTTTATGAATTCTAACTTAAACTGCGAAGTGTATGATTTTTACTTTTGCATATTTTCCTTTTCCATGGTAAATTAAAAACTTTTTCAATGCCGACACCAAGCTAATTCAAGACTCAATAAGACCATGTGGTGTACAGTGAAAACAACTGAATAACAGAAAGCCACAGCAAATTTTAACTGATTCATTTTTTTCAGGAAGCGCTTTTTTCAAATAGATTTTCTTTTGTCTGTGCGTTAGTCGAGCTTTGATCGTACCAATGCCCTGTATAAGAGAAGCATCGATTTGCGGTCAGCACCCCATGATGAATTACACAAGTATCGCAGAACATTTAAAACTTTAAAACACTTATCTTTTAAAATGCCAATATGACTTCCCCAGTTCCATCATTTGTCGAGTGTCATTCCGAGGAACCGTACAGAATTCACCACCGGTAGGGTAATTTCACCAAGTGTAAGAGAGAGATCAGGAAATAATCCCCGTCGTCTGTGGAAATGCATACACTTGGTCTTCTCTTCGGAGAACCGGAAGCCAGTTTCGCCAGACCATTTATGGAGCCGAGTCAGGGTCAGCTGAATTTGCCTTTCAGCCATCCTCAAATTCGATGACCTACAGAAGATAGCTAGGTCATCGACAAACAATGAGCCTATAACTGGTGGGTTAATGCAGTCTACAACGTCATTGATGGCTATTGCGAACAGCGTAACACTTAAAACGGAGCCCTGAGAAACACCATTTTCTTGGGTAAAAGACTGTGATAGGTGATTGCCCATACAAACTCTAAAAGTACGCCCCGCTAAAAAGTTTTGGATAAAAATTGGTAGTCTACCTTTAAAACCCCAGTCTTTAAGAGTGCGTAAAATCTTGTATCGCCAGGTATTGTCATACGCATTTTTTATGTCAAATAAGACTCCTATGACATGCTGGCGTAGGAGAAAGGCCTCTTGGATAAAGCTGTCGCGTTATATGTAGATATTTGCAGAACAGTGCAGAAGAAATAGGCTACTTATACACTAATTCTTTACATACAATACCACGATAATAAACATGTGCATGTGCCTTTACAGGTGATGACAAGAAATATACAGCAGTAGGCTTTGGGTGCTGCAAGTCAATTTCAATCAGAAAACTTCATCTTCAAAGCATCAGACGCATGGGTAAAACGGTTCAAACAAAAGCACAGATTTCGGCAGAGGAAGATCACAAGATTCATCAGTGAAAGGGAATCTGCGACTTTGGAAGAAACGTTAGCAGCTGCAGACAAGTTTCGAACGCAGGCAAGGGCAGTTATCTCACATTCTCAGAAGGATTTTATAATTATTACAGACCAAACAGGGTGTCAGTACCAGTCAACATATGACAGAACTGTTGCCGAGAAAGGATCGAAAACTGTTCTTGTTAAAAAGCAGTTTAAATAAGATAACACACTTGTACACAGCACAATACGCAATTACTATGTCTGGTAAATTAATACCGCATGTCTTTTTGTGCTTACAAGAACAAACAGTAAAGTTAGGAACCAAGGGTTTAAGAAAAGGTCAATAAATTAACACAAGATTTTCAAAACGTCGTTGTAACAAGTTCAAAATCTGGAAAACTGACTATAGAACTTTACACTTCTTTTTTAAAAAAACTTTGATTCCATAGATGATTTTTTCCATTAGACATCATTTGGGCTTTTTATAGACTTCTGTTTCCCCCACCAACGTAACAGCTGTCTATCTTGGTGAACCAAAGAGTACACTTGGCCTATTGCAACAAAAAAGGAGAGCACATTGCTTCCTCATAGATGGACCCCTTTTATCAGATGGCTCTTAACCCTTAAAGGCTACCTGGGTCCATACAGACCCGAGTGAAATTATATTTTGTTTTGTCCTGCTTCCACCGCGTGTGCTGTCCTCCTGCCCCCTCTAGTATCCGCCTAATTAACCAGTCTATCAAACCGTGCTAAGAGGACGCGTTTTTGTTTTGTTGGCGAGTTATACGAAAAGTCGGGTCTGTACAGACCCAGTGTATCCTTAGCGGCCTACGGATTGTAAAGGCGAGTCATACAAACTTTTTGTATTTTTTCTTATGCCAATTGTTTTTTTTTAGGAATTTCTAACTCTAAAGCGCCGTACGAATATTCTTTTTTTTTGCACTAATACATATTCATACATTACTTACAGGCAGTAAAACATGTCACATAAACGTGGTTTGACTGATAATCAGATAATAGACCTGATGGAAGCCAACTTCGACATTGACTCCGACCGAGATTGTGGTATAAGCGATGAGGATGGAGTCGAAGAAGATGTAGCATTCGATGATATTCAAAGTGGGTTGGAAAGTGATGAGAGTGTAGTCCCTTCGCCCAGCGCGCCATCGGTTTCTGTTGATACTATACCAGTAACAAGTACCAGAAGTACCTCTACCAGAACTACGTCGAGAACTAAAGATATTGAAACTATTAGCGAGATAAACAAACAAATTACTATTGGAAAAACCAGGTTTTCTCTGTGAGGACAACTGCTGTCAAAAACTATGTACCATATAAGTGGTCTACCATACAGCCGCCTCCACACCGTACACCAAATCGTAATATTGTAACACAAAGTCCTGGACCTTTGGGTGTAGCCAAAAAAGTTTCCACCGAAATGGAATCATTTGACCTTTTTTTCGACAACGATATGATGGAATCTATTTTGATGCATACAAATCATGAAATAACACTTGAGGGATCAAAATATACCAGCAACCAAACTTTCACCAAATACCTAAGTATGATAGAATTGAGAGCATATATCGGAATTCTGTACCTTATGGCTGTAAAGAAGGACCGAGTTTCTGTGGAGTGTTAGTGGTAGTTCAGTTTACAACGCTGTGATGCCAAGAGAGTGATTCAAATTTATTACTAACTGTTTGAGATTCGATGACCGCTCCACAAGAGCTGCATGTAAACAAGATGATCTGTTTGCACCTATTGGCGACCTATGGAAAACATTTACTGAAAATTGCACTCGACATTATCGCCCCTCCCCAGATTGTACAATAGATGAGCAGCTCATAGGATTCAGAGGCCGATGCAATTTTAGGATGTACAACCCTAATAAACCCGACAAGTACGGTTTGAAGATGGGTTTGATGTGTGATGTGTCCAGATTGCCTTATATTGGAAAAGCCACTTCTAATGGTAACACGCCTTTGAGTGAATATTTTCTTGAAGAACTTTCAAGACCGACTCATCACACAAATTCCAATATTACTTTCGATAATTGGTTTACTTTGGTACCATCAGCTAACCAATTACAAGCGGAATTCAGCATAACAATGGTTGGGACTATGCGAAAATACAAAACCGAAATTCCAGCAGACATGTTAGTCACCAAAAGTCGACCAGTTGGGAGTGCTATTTTCGCTTATGATACTCAACAAAAATTGCACTAGTGACACATTGCCCCAAGAAAGGGAAAATTATTACTCTTCTTTCGAATATGCACTATGAATTTGCTATTAGTGCAACTTATAAGAAGCCAGAAGTAATCAATTACTACAATGAAACCAAAGAGGGTGTTGACTCCGTTGATCAAATGTGTCATTCCTATAGCTGTTCTCGATGCACACGAAGGTGGCCTCTTGCATTAAAAATAAAAAGCAATAAAACAAAAATCAATAATGTCTTTATCAAAATAATGGACTTTAAATATTCGGGTTTGTACGGACCCAGTGTAGCTTTTACGTACTACGAAAATGTGTAGCCTTTAAGGGTTAAACAGAGGTGTAACAAAGGTCTAACACACACAATAAGCTAACTGTAAAAACAAGTGAAGATATAAAAATGAATTTTTATAACCAACTTTTATATACCTAGTTTATACTTTTATATGAATAAACTCAATAATATAATTATGATAATCTTTCTGCTTTCATGGGCATAAAAAGTTGCACAAGTGTCTACCAGCTGTTGAGTGATGTGGGGGTCTCTCTATTTAACCTTGAATCTTTTTACAGTTGTGAGAATGGCAGACAGAAATAGAGAACTGTAAGAACGTTTAGTATATATGTAGTATGAAGTTTGATAATAGTATCTTTTGTTTCATTAATGAAAATAGTCGTATTGCTTTAAAATCAATGAAAATATACTGCTTTAAGAGTAACTCAGTTTTTAGATACTAGTAGGAGTGAAACTTGAATATTTCATATTTTAGTCACCTAACTTAAATGACAAAAATAATAAACTGTTCTTTTCCTAACATCACATCAACCATCCATATAAAACCACTTTATAGGTATAGTTAGCTAAAGAATTGCTAAGCTACAACACAACACTTTAAAAATTTTAATTTATTAAAATTAACATCCTTTACAACAGCATTGCCTATCTTAAATAGTGAAAAGAAAGTAATATGATACTTAAATATGAGGGCTTTTAGAAAAATGCAAGAACTACTGGTCTTGAAGGTCTATAATTAGAAAGGTTCTCATCCAAAATAAAAAATAAGCCAGTTCCAAAGAACAAAATTATGTTCATGGCACAAACAACATAAATATAGTCATCTAAAGTAGTTTTCAAATGAATTTTCCAATTGAACTATTCTGAGAAGATCACATTAATGATTATTAATAGTAGAGCAATATGAATGTGATGTATTACATCCAAATGAAGCTATTAACCTTCTTAACTTTTGGATTACAGAATACATTCACTTCAGGCAATGAGCCCATTTTCCACTAATCACCTTACTGAACACAAAATTTGCTAAACATTTACTATACAGAATATTCACTTATGCTATGCAAACAATTCACTGACATCGCAATGTGACCACTCAATTAAACATTGGAATTTATATTTGTGTCATTATAATTGTTAACATTCTGCTTTTCTGTCAAGCAGTCATTTCTTATTTTGCCATCTTCATTTAAGCACTGCCAAGTAATTAACATGAAACAAATCATAAACAAACGCCTCACTTTCTTCAGTTGCAAGTAAAAATATAACAAAATGAATGCTCTAATTCCTTTCTCAGCTGGGTTCTTAAGTAGTAATGTGATTAACTAGATGCATTGACATCAGAAGTCATTTTGCACCATTAACATTCAATATTTCATGGTTGATATGTTACATAAACTATAATTAAAAACATTAATTGTACAAATTGGCTTCAATGATCATGAATTTGTATAGAAGAATTGCAAAACTCATTTTCAGTATCAGTCATTCCACTACTACAAAAATAATACGAGTATACAAATTTTAAAAATTAAAAACTATTCACCTAGAAAAACCGTAACCAATTTCCATATGCGTTCCATGGAGATGTTTAACATAATCATAGCAACTGTTGATGCAGTCATGATGTTTAGTCAGTAATACACTTTGTATCTGAGATAGCAAGCTAAATCACGTAAGTATAGCAGTAGTTGTCCACTGCATATTGCATAGTCATATAACCAAGCACATAAAAGGACAGAGTTCAAAAACAAAATTGTAGATCCAATAGAGATGTCACCGAGTACAATAGTAACTACTTCGACCAACAATCAGTTTATAAGGACATAAAGAAGCAGAAAATGGATTCCATGAGAAAAACAGGATAATCAAAATTCTTGGAGAAACTGGGTTAACACAAGTGAGGCTGTGTTGATATACGAGGGGGTCTGAATATGAAGGAACAGAGATTTGGGTCAGGTCCTGTGGTTAGCCATACGACACTACCCAAAATTGTAGATGGTGAATTCATAATGGTTAGCACAAAAGGATTCTCTGAAAAAATTACCAAGGAAAACAAGTCCCTTCAAAGTTGATGCGTTGTTCAATTATAATGAACAAAAATTATTAACATGATCCATTAAGGACCTTTTTCACTACAACCTAAATAGCAAAATACAGACAACAATGTATGAAAATTATCAACAAGATAAAAATTTACTTATATTGATAACATTTTTCAAAACAAACTACATATTTTCCTGTATAATCTAGATGGTGCTACAAATTTTTATCATAAAACACAATATCTTCATTAAAGTTTCAAATCCAAAAAGAAAACATTCTGATTGTTCCCACCTGAAGATAAGCTGACTTAAGAAAGATAATTGGTGCTCGAGTTAAATACATTTGATTTAAACATGATACTTCAGCTAAGTTACATAATCACATATTAAACAAATAACAACTTAGACGGGAAGTTTAAGGACATTTGGAACCAAAGTCCAGCATAGAATAAATATAACCAATAAGGATGCAACACTTATCCATGATAACTCATTTGGCTATCAACTCTCAAAATGCTTTGTCAGACAACTTTTACTAATCAGTCAAGAACCCTATATATAGGGTAGTTGTACAGAGATTAAACTGTGATATTGATATTCCCTCTTAAACCTAAATATGCACACCAACAAAAAATACGGTCCTTCAGCTTAAATTACATAATTACATATTGAACAAAATATATCAAATTAGATTTGAAGTTCGAAGGACATTTGGCATCAGTATACAGGGTGCAATAAGTATAAACAATGAGGATACTACAATTATCCAAGATAATTCGTTTGGATTTCAAATCTCAAAATTAATTGTATCTGACAAATTTGAATAATCAGTGAACAAAGCTATATATAGAGTAGTTGTACAAAGATTTAAATATGATATTGACATTCCCTCTTAAATATAAATATGCATAGCAACAAAAAACATGGTCCTTCATCATAAGTTACATAATTACATATTGAACCAAATCTATCAAATTAGATTGGAAGTTTGAAGGACATTTGGCACTAGTATCCATGGTACAATAAACATAATCAATGAAGAAAAACAATTATCCATGAAAATTAATATGGTTCTCAAATCTCAAAATTAATTGTATAAGACAACTTAAGATCATCAGTGAACAATGCTATATATAGAGTTGTTGTACAGAGATTAAACATTGATAATGGAAAACTTCTAAAATCAATATATGCATAGTAACAAAAAACATGGTCCTTCAGCATAAGTTACATAATTACACATTGAACAAAATATATCAAATTAGATTTGAAGTTTGAAGGACATTTGGCACCAGTATACAGAGTGCAATAAGTATAAACAATGAGGATACAACAATTATCCAAGATAATTTGTTTGGCTTTCAAATCTCAAAATTAATTGCATCTGACAACTTTGAGTAATCAGTGAACAACGCTATATATAGAGTTGTTGTACAGAGATTAAACTGATACTGACATTCCTTCTTACATCTAAATATGCATAGAAACATGTACAAGCAGTAATCCCACTTCAAACCACCCGCTCGAAGGGGACATCTTAGCCGCGGCGGGACGCATCCCGGTAGGGAAAAGGCTAGGAACAAAAACACACGGGACAACACACCACACCTACAGACATGGGACAACAAAACGGAAAAAACAGGGAAATCCATAACACCCTGACGACAACCGCCAACAGCTTAGCATAGCGAGCTCGGCGTCCAACCGTAAAGCCGGTAATGGGGAAAATAAGCCAAAGATGGAAGCGCTAGGGACCGCATACCAACCTTTACCTAAAAACACTAGATCAGGGAAAATCTACAGCGAAAAAGACAGTTCCGACTCGGAAGGGAAAGGGTATTTTCGTGAGCAAAATAGAAAGGTCAAAAGTAGCACAAAAAAGATGAAACAGTAAATGTAAATAGCAAAAACCGATACTACTCCTTATCAGACAAGGATTCAGATGATGAGAGGCATGAACTCCCATCGCCTATCAAGATACTTCCCTCCCCCATGGTACACCAAACCCTTGCGGAAGTGCATAAAAATACTAAGCACGGGCTGAAGAGTAAATTCAATAGTAACGAAATAACAGTCTATACGGAAACAGAAGCAGACTTTGAAACTATGACTAAGGCACTTCGAGAAAATAATGATCACTACCACACTTTCGGGAGTAAGCAAGACGGTGCGAAAAATCGTTGCAAAAAATATTCCCCCTGAATACACAGCCCAAGATGTAGGGATGTAATCAGTGAACAACACTATATATAGAGTTGTTGTACAGAAATTAGACTGTGATATTGACATTCCTTCTTACATCTAAATATACATAGTAACAAAAAAACTGTTCTTCAGCTAAGTTACATTATTACATAATGAACAAAATAATATCAAATTAGATTTGAAGTATGAAGTACATTTGGAACCATTATCCAGGTTGGAATAAATATAACCAATTAGGATGCAACAATTATCCATGATAAATCATTTGGCTCTCAAATCTCAAAATGCATTGTTGACTAATCAAACAACAACCCTAAATATAGAGTTGTTGTACAGAGATTAAACTGTGATATTGAAATTCCTTCTTAAATCTAAATATGCATAGTAACAAAAAACATGGTCCTTCAGCTTAGGTTACATAATTGGTTATTGATCTAAATACAAATATCAAACAATATTTGAAATCTGAAGGACATTTGGAACCAGTGTCCACGACATAACCAATTAGGAAGCAACAATTATCCACGATAATTCATTTGGTTCTCAAATCACAAAATTAATTGTATCAGACAACTTTGAATATTCAGTGAACAACACTATATATAGAATTGTTGTACAGAGATTAAACTGTGATATTGACATTCCTTCTTACATCTAAATATGTATAGTAACAAAAAAACAGTCCATCTTAAGTTACATAATTACATATTGATCAAAATATATTACACTAAATTTGAAGTTTGAAGGACATTTGGCACCAGTGTCCAGGGCACAATAAACTTAACCAATGAGGAAGCAACCATTAACTACGATAATTCATTTGGTTCTCAAATCTCAAAATTTATCGTGTGTGTTGAATGGCAAATCATCCTCCAAAATTTATCGTATCAGACAACTTTGACTATTCAGTGAACAAACCTATATAAATAGTTCTCCAAAGACAAATGTGATATTGACATTCCCTCTTAAATATAAATATGCACAGCAAAAAAATGGTCCTTCACCATAAGTTACATAATTACATATTGAACATAATATATCAAATTAGATTGGCAGTTTAAGGACATAAAGAACCAGTTTCCAGGGTGCAATAAACATAACCAATGAAGAAGCAACTATTACCCATGATAATTCAGTTGGTCCTCAAATCAAAAAATTAATTGTATCAGACAACTTTGACTAATCAGTGAACAACACTATATATAAAGTTGTTGTACAGAGATTAAACTGTGATATTGACATTCCCTCTCACATATATGCAAAGTAACAAAGAACATCGTTCTTCAGCTCAAACTTACATAATTACATATTGAACAAAAGATATCAAATTAGATTAGAAGTTTAAGGACATTAAGACAAATGTCCAAGGTACAATAAACATAACCAATGAAGAAGCAACCATTATCCATGATAATTCAGTTGGTCCTCAAATCTAAAAATGAATTCTATCAGACAACTTTGACTAATCAGTGAACAACACTATATATAGAGTTGTTTTACAGAGATTAAACTGTGATATTGACATTCCTTCTTACATCTAAATATGTATAGTAACAATAAAAAACACAATCCTTCAGCTTAAATTACATATGGTACCAGTCTCCTTGGTACATAACCAATAAAGAAGCAACAATTATCCACGAAAATTAATATGCTACTCAAATCTCAAAATTAATTGTATCAGACAACTTGGGGTAATCAGTGAACAACACTATACATAGAGTTGTTTTACAGAGATTAAACTCTGATACTGACATTCCTTCTTACATCTAAATATGCATAGAAACATAAAACATGGCCCTTCAGCTTAAGTTATATAATTATATATTGAACAAAATATATCAAATTAGATTGGAAGTTTGAAGGACATTTGGAACCAGTGTCCAGGATACAATAAATATAACAAATGAGAAAACAACAATTATACATGATAATTCATTTGGCTCTCAGATCTCACAATGTATTGTGCCAAACATCTTTGAGTAATCAGAGAACAACCCTATATATAGAGTTGTTGTACAGAGATTAAACTGTAATACTGAAATTCCTTTTTACATCCACATATGCATAGTAACAAAAGTTGCAAGCAATCGATGGATAACTCTACAGAGAGAAGTTGAACAGCCTCAAAGATATGACATTGAATTCCAATACATAAATACTTTGTAATTTTACCTCCCAGTAAGTTATAGACACCCTTAATCCAATCCATGAATTGCCATATTAAATCTCAATATGCATAATACATTAAAATACGGTCAAACAAAAACAACATAATATACAGCTGCTGTGCAATCATAAAACCATATAAATGCTTCTCATTTTCAAACATCAGTAATACCATTTAATAATCACAAATAAACCCTAAACCCAATACTAGGCTGTTAAGCAGATATAAAAACATGCCATTTTCTTCCAGAAATTATGCATATTATCAAGCACCTGCATACAGCCAAAGAACCATCCATTCTAGAGATGTTGTCGAGCAATTAAAATATGACAATGACTGTTATATATGGAGACCTGTGCATGCCAGCCATCTTGAACATGGATGTGACCATAAAGAGAGACAACAGCATCACCTTACAAGCATAAGTGGACCAAATTGGAAAGAGGAACCTACTATTCATTAGTGTACTATGAGAGCTCATATTGTATATGTTATAGGAAACAATCCTCTGTTATCAAGACTGTTAATAGTTACTTCATCCACTTCTTCATTCCTCATTACAAAAATGAAACTTCTTTTTTAATCACAAAATTCAAAGTAATAAAATTTACAAGCAACAAGCTTACACAGAGATGATGAACTGTAAAATCACAACAATTTTCTTCGTCTACTTTAATCTACATAATCTGAAGAATTTTGAAACTATAGTGAACAACCCAAAACAGATTTGTTGGAGAGCAATAAAATCATGATAATGCAACTGTTCTCAAATTATGAAAACTAGCACACACCACATATACTATATTCCAAATCACCCAAGCATGAGCAAAATGAAATTCATTAGTACAACTTGGTATTTACAATTTGAACGACACTTTTTCAACACATCATTTAGAGAAGAAAATGAAATTGTCCAAAACATTTAGTTTTCTATGTTACGATAATTTTGAATGGCCTCACTAAATACACAACTTGAAAGTAAAAACATCCACTGAGAAACTCAATCTCTGTAAAACCATGAAAAACACAAAGCATTTATATATCAAATGAACTAAATTACCCAATTCATACTTGAGAACTAATATAAACAGCAAATGAAGGAAGCTCTACACATTCAAATCCTTGTACATAATCCACATAAGTATTTCAAGGAATAATCTTTAAGGAGCGGATATCCATTTTTAAATTTGTAAAAACAATATATACGTAACTGAGGTTGTGACTAAATTATGGAACTGGAATTCACCAGAAAAAGAAAAATAGAGGGAGGTTGGAGAGAAAATGAGCATTTTGCGGTAGAGAACGCTTAGCAGTATTATTCTTAGTGGAAGTGGATAATAGGACACACTTTTGCAACAAATGAAGATGTGAATACAATCAGGGCTTTCAATTAGTTACGAACTGCTGGAATGCATGAACACTTACGTGATATTGATAACAATCATTGAAAGTTCACCATTCATTTCATTTGTGGGCAAGGCAACATACACCCAGTGAAACAATCTGGAGGTATAAAAAGGCAAGCCTTCTGCTTTACTGCAGGAGGAAAAAGAGCTTTTCTGGTATATGGCTAAGCAACTGTCTAGCCGACAGTGAAGTACCAATAACTAGAACAAAACAAATTCCTCGAAATAATGTGGCAGATGAACAGCTAAATGTGCCATATAAACTGATTCTTCCCACGTATTCTGAAATCCCTCGCAACTTAGAAATTCTCCTCCATCAACCAAACAACACACAATAAAGGCAAAATATCAGAGGAAATACTGTGAATTGGATGTCCAAAACAACCAATGTTCCCATCAGGTAAGCTGAGAAAAGTTAAAGCATAGGAAACAGGAACATCATTCATTCAATAACACCCAATCGATCAAAAAAACCTCGTGAAATTTCCATACATTTTATCGTCACTAGACATTTTACAAATGCAACACGAATTTCCAACATTACCCTGACTCTATGAATTTCCTTATAATAGACAATCAACAACAAAACCTCAAACGGTTACGTAAAAAATAAACAGAAAAATGTTGGTTTGACTGAAATATACTATACAAACTTTTACCAAAAAACCTTCAAAAATAGAGAAACACGTTGGGATTACAAAAAACAACCAAATTACACATAGAATTACGACAATTACAATAAAGAGACAAGATGAGAATAATATACCAAAGACGATTAAAAATAATGTCCCTTATACCTATAAATACTACATGCTTCAAACATGGCTGACCAGCTCAAGTTCAACTGACGCAATTCGAAGTTTCCCATGATTCCTCAGTGATACGTGCTACCACCTTCGTAAATATTACACAAGCTACCGAACAGAGTATCAAGTGTTGCCAACATGCATACAATTTATTTCAAGCTCACGGGTTCTCTGGCACTGTCAGAAGTCTGTTTTTGGACTGAAATATTTAGAATTTGACTTGGTCAACTGTGAATACTTTTTTATTTAAATGTTCTGGAGAAATTTGAATCATAAAAGGTTGCTGAGAGCCAGGGACGGCGAAATACCTTTGGGAGCCTATATGCAATTATATTTTTGAGACTCTCAAGTGTTCAAACTTCTGATATTGTGAGATATGATTTTGTTGAATGCGCTGTTAAATTTTGCTTTAATTTTACTGATATATCAAAAATAAAAAGTGCATAGTTGTAGTATATAGTAAATTTGTTTAAAATTAATGTACACAATTAAAATGAAGAAAAATTACATATTATAGGCTACCTTGATTTTAACGGTAACTAAGGGGACATGGATAAAGTGTCCAGATTTCAGATCAGCCAAAGTGGGACAAAATCGATTTCAGGTTTATCAATGCGGGACAAAACCATTTCAGATTAGTTATTGCAGGATTTTTTAAAATCTTAGTAAAGGAAAATTGACTAGTCCACTTACAAAGAGTATTATAATTTATCAGGAAATAGTTATAAATGTACGTTTTGTTTCATTTATCGCACACCGCACCACAAGAGAAAGAAACGAAGAATGAAACTAATAAAAACATATGAATTACTTCGGGGAATTGAGAACCGAACTTCACATTCCGATGCACACACTCAACTAGCGCTCGACTTATGGTTATTAACCAAAAAATGTTTATTCCATGCAGGGCCGGGCGGATAGGTGAGGCGGTGAGGCACCTCTCGCAAGGGGTGCCAAAGTTTGACCTCAATGAAAATCACGATTTGGAATAAATAATACCCAATAATCGAAAAATCAACCCATTGTAGAGTTTACACATCTTCAAAAGTAGAAACAAGACCTACAGTGATCTCGGTCCAATTCTATGCTCTGTTTTATTTCTTAGCAAAACAGATATGATTTTTTTCTTAGAATAAATCTTTTGGGTTTACACCCAGGCCACAAACTCTCCTCCCTCTCGTCCGACCACAAACCTTCAATTTCCTAAGGTTTAAATACCTTCCCTTTCAAATTCCTATGCAACCAACTTCTTTTATTTAAGCAGTTCTTTTAGTCTCCCCATGCACAAACATGTTTCAGTGGATCATCTGTTCACATTTGCTAGAGCAGCATTTCTCCAAGCAGTGTTTTTTATAATATGGCCCATGAATCACCACTAGATCGCAAACCTCATAAGCAAAATGAGAACATTCAGAATATAAACAACTCAAATATATTGAAAATGATACCAAAAGACATTTTCCAATCTTGTAGAATATATAGCTTTGGTAATGCTGGTAAATGAAAGCTCGAGTAAAAACATTTTTCTTCGTGCTTTCCTTTCTGCTTGGTCGTGAGATGATAAGTTTGAAAAACACTGGTTTAGAGTGTTGAAAAAGATGGAGTCTATTTGCTGTAAAAATTAAAAAGAATACTCACACATGCACTCTAGACTAAGTTAAACGAAGAAGTAAAACTTTGTATAAAAGTTCCACTTAAATAGTAAAATATGACCAGTTTCAACTAAGAGTGAGTCATCATCAGGTAAGAGAAACAAAAGGCAACACAAATATATAGAGGACGTTTAGGAGGCTGGGTTGGGAGATGAATGTAAGGGATCTATTGGGAGTCATGGAGGGTGGGACAGGAAGGTATGGCGGAGTCATGTCGGTGGATGGGGGAGGGATGGCAGTTAGGAAGAAATAAAGTAAGCAGAGGAGAATGTGTGGGAAATATTTTAATCGAAAGTAAAGACAAACAAGACACACTTCTTAGGAGCGGGTTATACAAACTTACATGCAACGACTCTAATGCCATTTACATTGAACAAAGGGGAGAAATTTTCACACTAGGGCTATGGAACATAATTAATCTATTGTACTAGGTTCTTCAAAATTCTATTTTGCCCAACACCTTCATGAAAACAACTTCCACCTGGACATCATTTCCAGAAGCAATGCTTTACTAGAGAGAGTATTCTCATCTATGAATATGATGTGGACATCTCAATGATCCAGGCTTAAACCTGAAATCATCATAGCTATGCTGATGGTTTTGGCAAATTTACCTTGCCAGGAGTTCCAAACTAAACTCAGTTCCAAACAAGATATTTTAGAAAAAATTCTCTCATATGAAAAATATCCTAGATTTAATAGATAAGAATGTTATCTCTTAAAATTTTCTGAATTTTTTCTGTTGAAGCCGCTTTCCTCCTGGATTTGAAATGTGAAAGAGTTACTGAATTATACTATATTTATATTATGTCAAAAAATGATCTGTATATTAATTCAAAATCTTAGTGAAAGATAGTATTGTTAAATTTGGTGCATAGTTTGTAATAAGTAATTGGCATATTAGCAAAATTTATTTGTGTCAATGTTTTGTAACTCATAGAGATTTGAATGTAAATGTGAATGGAAAGAAGTTAACTCTCAGTCCCAGGAAATACTTTGTCACAGAATGGAATATCTTCATATTTCCCATTTTTTTATGTTGAAGCCATTTTGTCCCAAATTTAAAGTGAAAAAAATTGTAACCTTACTCTAGACAGGACCAAACATCCACACACTGATTTAGAGTCACGACTAAAGCTGCTCTTCAAAGTTATATTCCTCACCAGTACCTTATCCACTTGCTACTTGGGTTAACAAATTATGTTTGTTGGAACTAAGCTCCATTATGACATAATGACCAGTATTTTTGCAAAAAAGCGAACATTTAAAAAAACTCCAGAAATCATGCAAAGATATTCAAAGGAGTAAAATCTTAACAGCAATTAAGTCACACAAATGGCACAGGCAGCTTTGAGAAAGTTAATGCTGACAACATGCAAGAGCTGCTGGATAGCTAGGGATAACATTGATCCACAAGGAATTTCAGGAGTTGACTGGGCAGCAGGAAGAGGCAGACAATGCAGACAGCAGCAAAGTGGCTCCTCCAGAGAGATTATTGACAATGAAGATACTTTCCAACTGCCTGATTGAGGTCTCTCATTCAACTGAGGTTCTGTTAGAGAATGATCCTGACTAAGCAAAGTTAAGCATTAAAGAGGACCATGTTAAAAGCAGTGAATTGCTAGTCTGATATTATTCATGACAGAAATAAGAGGGAAAGGTGGTCCATATTTGATGCTTTTCTCAAGAACCTCTCCAACACATTGCAACAGAGCCATTCCCATGATCATCTACTGACAGAGATTCTGGCTGCCATCTTGACTTCCTCTATTACCAATTCAGAGGAGCAAGACTGCAATAGAAGGAAGTGCTTCCTAATCTTATTTAATGCATTTTTTAAATTAAATGCTTGTTTCATGGGCACAAACACATTTGATCTCATTTTCATAAGTATGGTGTCTAGTCTTTAAAATCCATGGTTCTCTGCCCTGGCATGTATAGTTGGCTATTTTTACTAACATTAAAAACTATGTTATTGGAGAAGCTATGTACTAACTAGTCTTTGCCAGATGTCCTCTTTTTGAAGATTTTGTCCTCTTTAAATATAACATTCTCGTTTCATGCATTTTAAATTCTGACAACTATTAAGTATTTAAAGTATTTAAGTATTCAACAAACAAAATAAAAGAATTTTATCGTCAGTCTGGTCAGAATACATCTGAAGCTGTGCCGCTTATCAATGAGGTGTATGCCATCTGCAATGGGAACAACATGAAATATAGAGGTGCTGCAATTGCAATGAGTTTAGGATATGTGATCACTCTGATATCATCGTCTTATATAAGTAAATGATAAAAGAGGCTTAATTTTATACATGTGTAATTCACAAAAGTAAATTCATACTGATCTGATTACTGTTGTTCTGATATATTTGGTGCTTCTACCATCCCAGATAAGAACTGCTCTATGTGTTCCAATTTTTTCCCATCTGCTTTTACATTTACCCTTGATCAGGGTTGTGCTTACCATGGGTGCAATGAGTGCAACACATACAGGTGGCAGCTTCTAGGGAGCAACAGTGAGCTGTGACAACAATTACATAAAAGAAGTGAAGCAAACCAAATCGAACCACAATAATTTACAGAACTGTAAACCAGAATTTTTTACAAAAATAGTTTGATTTGGTTCAAGAAATTGATTTTAAATTTCTACTAAAATTTATTAGAGATTTTAACGGCAAATATGTAAGGTGACCAGGCATCCTCTTTTCAATAGTGCAGTCCTCTTTTCAATAGTACAGTCCTCATTTTGAAGATTGTCCTCTTTAAAAATATCTGATGTGGCTACCACATGATTTTCTCCATATCTGTAATATTTCTAAAAATTTCAAATAGGTTACATAATAAATATTTTTTTTATGAAAAAATATTTTAAGAAACTGCAAGAAAATTTTAGACTTTACAAAAAACAGAAATAAACTCAAACCATAGCCTTCTGATATTGGATATAACCACAAAGCTCCAATAATTAGGAAAATAAAAAGGAGCATTACTATTGTAAGATGAAACTAAGCGTAAATTGTTAACAATAGTCGTTGGTAGGTGGCTTGGTGGTGGCGGCTAAATAATTTAGATTTTAAGATATATCTTAAACAATGCATTCATTATATGGAAAAATGTTTCAAACAAAGATTGTAGAAAATTAAATTTCCTACAACTTTTATCTCAGGATGTTTTTAAATATATCAAATATTAAAGCAAATATCTCAAAATAACAGATAAGTGACAAGAATAAACACCCACTACCGGTTGACTGATTTTTACCATAAACTAATCTGTTCTTCTGATTTTCATGAAAATGTTAACTATAAAATTTTGCATTGATCTGATGAACAGTTTTTGAGTTAGAGCACCCACAAAAAAGCTGTCGCACACAGACATCATCGAGAAAATAGCCGAAATGTGTTCAGGGACATCAAAACATGTATTTTCGTTGAAATCTCAAAATCTATTTTTTTTATGAAAGCAATACTTTCCCCTATGCTACGTATGAAGAAAGTAAAAATGTCCTCTTGACATTTTGAAAATCTTGTCACCTTAGAGAAGGGGATAAAAGAAAAAGGATTTTTGGCTCCTGATAAGACCACGAGGTTCAAGGAATTTTATAGAATCATTAGTTTTACCAGAATTACCTGAGGCATAAGGCCTGGTGGATGGCATCAGTAGGCAGTGGCATAGTGAGTGAGGAGCAGAGGAAGACAGATGTCTCTGGGCACAGGACTGAGGGGGTGCAAACTCATGGACCAAAAATTAAAGTTTCTGTTTATAAACAATAATAATATAATATATGCCAAATTAAAATGCTAGTATAGTATACTTGGTGTTATGGTGTTAAATGTTTCTTTTAATCATATACAAATTATTTTTAGGATAATTGCTTGTATTGCTAAGTATCACTTCTCAGACTGTGTAGTAATGTATTTTCTTTGATAAAAATTTATTTCTAAGTAACATCATCCCAAATATTGTCAATGAAAATTGATTCATAACAAATGGCCCCAGCTTGAAATAAACAGAAATTAATGCACTTTCAGTGGTTACATATTCAATGGTATCTATAGTCAGACCATGAGAAGATCTGATGTTATGAAAAAGTTAAATATGTAATAGTTAAAGACGCTGACAAGGTGTTAAATTCTAGACAAATCCATGATGGACCTCATCTTTTAATGATGCTCATTCCAGAAGGATACAATAACACTTTAATCCGCGATCAGAAACAAGAAAATTGATCTGCTACGATAGTTCAATGGTAGAATATGGAAGACCCGGGTTCGATTCCCCGTCATAGCAGATTTTTTTCTCATTTCAAAATTATTACCAACCCTTTAATTTTTTAATATTTTATAAGTATGTGATTTTTACTATGCAAAGATACTAATATTTGTGTATTGTTTGACATCTCTAGAAACATTTCCCTCAGATCAATGGGACAAGTCATCAAATACAGGTAGTCCCCACTTAACACAAGAGGTATGTTCCTTAAAAGTATTGTGTTAAGCAAATTCGTACTAAGTGAATGCATAAATACCATAAGAAATCAAATAAAGTGCAAGAGACACATGTTCGAGTGAGAGAGAGATCCTCGTATCACAGTGGATATATAAATTTTTATTTATACATAAATATACTTAGAATATTCATTAATTTATAATTTGCACTTGCAAATTCAAAACAAAACTGTGTGAGCACTTCCCCTCAAGTTTCTCTTTCGCTAACCTTATTCCCCTACCTCACTTGACAGTCTGCTCAGGAATCGGCCACTAGGAACTGAATCAACTCTAAACAGGCCCATCTCTCCGTTTTTTGTACTCTACACATATCGAGAAGCCTAGTACTTTTCCATTGGCTACTTTAGAGCAATAAAACAACTCAAGGATCACTTGCTCTGGTTGTGGTCTTGCTATTTGATATTCATCATGATAATGATATTTCTTATGTTTTGATACTGTTTTTTGTTTTACATCTATAACTATGAGCACGCTTTATTTGCAAAAGGCATTACAATCAGAATTTGTCTTCCAAAGCTTATTTTGTGTGTTTTAGTCTAGTGTTCCCGCATTTGTGTACAGTTTCTCTTTTACATTTTTCACACATTTGTGATAAATATCACAAAAAATGACTACGTGAAGTTATACCTCGACTTTAGACGGCAAATTATATATTATCTAGTATTTCATGAATAAATATAAATGAATGTACATGTTGCTTTAATGGCAACATTTCTTATTTTATTTTTTACATAATGGATCATGTTGCAACTCATGTAAAACTGGGAATTCTTCGTGTAAAGTGAACAGCTTCCCCAGTTGGTAAATCGTGCTAAAGCGAATTTTGTGTTAAGCGAACTTGTGTTAAGTGGGGACTACCTGTACTGTATTTCTCAGCATATAAGCCGCAACAGGGTATAAGACGCACCCCGGTTTACTTTCAGGAAAAAAGTATTTTGGTTCACCAAGGCATTTAGGAAGGACCATGTCGTATATCATTTCCAGCTATGATTAAGTCCATACTTGGCAACATTTACAGAAAATATTACAGCATGATAACAGTTGAGTATAATGTTTTAGATAAATTTAATTCATAAAATAAATGGGGATGATTTAAAACATAAATAATTGCTTCGAAACATATATAGCTAAATGTGCCGTGTGAACTTGGCAGTCATATTAATTATACTGTAGGAGTGCACCACATATATAAATAGCCTTTACCGATAGTACTCACTTAAACTTAAGTGCAAGATGATATTTTAATATACAGGTAACTCTTGTTTTACGCATGTTTGTTTTACGTATTTTTGCTTTAACAAACTCGGTTAATTATGAATTCGTAGTGATTTTTTATTTACATTGCCAACAGTGCATGTGCATTCCGTCTGCATGGTCTCCACTGCGCAGTTGTTACACTGCGCATGTGATTCGGGTGGATTCGGAAAATGAGTAAAAAACATAAATGTTTGTATCCTGCTGCAAAAAGAAAACATTCTATTTAAGATATTAATTTTAGTAGATAATGACCCTGGACATCCTCCTTCAATTCAAGATTTAAAAAAGCATATCAAAGTTGTGTTTTTACCTCCGAGCACTACATCGTTAATCCAGCCTATGGATCAGGGAGTAATTGTTACATTGAAAGCATATTATCTAAAAAAAGTTTATATATTATGGTGAATGGAATGGAGGAGAAAAATATAAGTGCCAAAGAGTTTTGGAAAAGCTTTAATATCTGAGATGCCATAATGCTCATTGGTGAGGCATGGAATGAGATTCCTCGTTCGTGTATGAATGGTGTTTGGCGAAAATTGTGTCCGTATTTTATTTATGTCTTCAAAGGGTTCAGTGTTGACAATGATATCGTTGGAACAAAAAAGAAAATTGTGAAATTGGCAAAGAAAGGAGGATTTGAAGACAGAGTTAGATGATGTAGCAGAGTTATTAGCAGGAAGTTTTAACGAATGAAGATTTAATTCAATTTAAAAGTGAACAGCGGGAGGAGGAACCAGAGGAGCAAGAAGTGACAGCTGAGAATGAAGTGCGGATGCTCACTAGCAGAAGATTATCAAAAGCATTTGAACTCATTGATGAAGGTTTGGCTATTTTGGATGAAGATGATCCAGACTTAGAAATAAGTGCAAAATTAAAGAGAAATGTTCTTGCTTCATTGACAAGCTATTCAGAAATCTTAAAAGAAAAAAAGACAAATGCAAAGCAAATGTCATTGTTCTTATATTTTAAGAAAGGTGAATCTGTTACACCTGAAACATCACCAGCCTCGTCATCATCTGATCCAGACTATCCTACCTCCCTCATGTAACCTCTGTCACCCTCAAGCCATCTCAGCAAATGTTACTGCAATATCTATATATCTTTGTTAAGGTAAAAATAAATATTTATTACTTTCTTCCTTATTTTGCATTTATACAGTAAAAATATGAATATGCAAATGTGAATATAAGACGTATAGGGTGTCTAGCTGCCGGGAAATGCAGGAATTGTACGTGATTTTTTAATCGGAGGGAGTTGTATGGAGATTATCATATTTGACGGCATATAAGACGCATCCCCACTTCAGTAGGGCATATTCAGGAAAAAAGTTTTTACGTTCTGTGCGAAAGCACGGCACTGTAAAAACTGCAGTAGATGATTTTGGGACCAGAAGGGTCTATTTTAAAATACCTGTTTCAATGGGGAGACATTTTCGTAACATTACTGAAATATTACACTTTATTGGCAAAGTTCTTACAAACCAGAAGAGAAGGTTTTCTTAAGAGTCCACCAGGACGCCTTGCCCATACATTTCGTAACCACATTTTCATTCCAGCTTCATCCATCCAGCCTTTTGGATGGACATGAACAAATACATCTTGTGGAATTTCTTTTTTAGGTTGAGTTTTTCTTTTAAATATCAAATACGGTGGCAGTTTTGTACCATCTGCACAACATGCCAGAACTACTGTATAGTGGGTCTTTTCATGTCCAGTGGATTTTATTAAAATTGTTTTAGATTCTTTGACATCCACAGTCTTATTGGATGGTACATCAAATGTTAGTGGAACTTCGTCCATGTTCCCTATTTGTCCCAGTTCAAAACAAGTTTTCTTTCGTGCATTTATAACAAATCTATGAAATTCTAATATTTTTTCTTCATAATCAGCTGGCATTTTCTGTGCAATGGATGTTTTTGTGCGCATTGATAAACCATGCCATTTCATAAACCTATAACACCAACCTTCTGTTCCTGCAAAGTTCTTAATTCCTCGTTTTTCTGCTAATCCTCTGGCCTTATTAATTATCATTTTGTTAGAAACACTTCTCCCCGAATTTCTCTCATCTACCACCCACTTCTTTATGTCATCCTCAAGTTCAGGCCAATGTTGGGCTGGGCATCGAAGGTTATGTTTATCTTTTTTAGCTGTCTTGAGTTGATCTTCTTGCCGTTGCCAGGTACGTATCATTTTTTCAGTAGGTGATGGACCAATAGCCCTTGCTGCTGCTCTGTTACCATGCTCCTTAGCGTAGTCTATCACTTTTAGTTTATAGTGAATAGTGTAGCTTAATCTCTAACCTCCTGTTGTCATATTCTTAGGGGTAAAATTTTGTAAACAACCAGCACCACCAAGCAAGAAAAACCCACGCTGTTTTGTTATGATCATGAACTCGTACCGGTCAAGGTCATTTGATATATTGCTCTTACCTCCTTCGATATCGCAGAAGCAAACAAAACGATATATATCAACCTAAGTACTGGTCATAAAACAAAAACTGGTAATAATAATAACAACAACAACATCATTTAAGTAAATAATAATATTTTGGAGTAGGGCTAGGTAGTATTGACCATCTGGGGTAAAATTAGCCTACAGCGGTGAGCATGGGGGATGACTTTAGGCTGCGGAAGGTCTCGCCTTTGCATATAAGACCCGGGGGTGATTTTTGAGCCATTATTTTGAAAAAAAAGTGCGTCTTATATGCCATGAAATACGGTATATGACAAAGAGGATTTGTTTTAACTTAAGGAAAATATTCAATTGCCATTTATTATTTATACATGTAACAGTATTTTGGTAATTCTACTTTTGATTTACAAACTTTTGATTTACGAATGCTTCCTCTGAACCTTACTTGTTCGTAAAATAAGAGTTACCTGTAATGGGATAAATAATAAATGGAATGCATATATAATAGTGGTACATATGCTCAACTAGTTCTTCTGCAACTCTTTTTGCCTCATACAACGATTTTGAACTCTACAGCAATACCATACTTCCTCTGTTCTTTTATCTAGATGGGACTTCATAGAACTCATTCAAGCCATATAATGGTCTAGCAAGTAACCAAGTTGATAGTTTTGCTTTTAATACAGGGACAGACATTTTATAGGCACACTTTGGGAGTTTATTAAACAGTTTACCCTTGAGGATGTGGTAGCTTGACGTGGATTTACTCAATCTACAATGTGGGGTGTCTAGATAATAATTTTTTCCTGTGCTATAGGTAGGTATGTCTCATCGACAAGAAGAGCTTTCTATTTTTGTTTTGATTAACACCAAAATATTAAAAATAAATAGATTGTATACTGTCATGATAGATTCACTTTTAAAAAGTGGTTTACAATGTGCTAAAAAGGTAGAATTTATTATAATCCTAATGGCTTTTTTCGCAGCAGTAGAATATTATCAACCCCTGAACCATTACCCCATAGATGCAACCAGTAAAGTAATATACTCTGGAAAAAGGCAAAGTAACCATTACAAAAATATGTCTGAGGAACATAACTTTTCAAGGAACAAAGCAAATGCACAGTCCTGGAAAGCTTGGTACAGACAAAAATTAATGTTTATCCCATGTCAATTTCTGATCTAAATATATGTCCAGCAATTTCACTGATGTGACATCATTATTAATTTCTAAATTAAGGACTGGGTTTTATTCTGGTTTAGTAAAAACTTGTTTGCACTAAACCACACAGAGGCCTCAGTCAGTGCATTAACTGTAGAAGTGGTGTCATAAACATATAGTAATGACTTAGATGACACATTATTAGGTATATCATTAACCATTAGAAGGAACAGCAGGGGTCCTACAACAGAACCCTGAGGAACACCACAGGTCACATGAGCTGCAACAGATAATTTACCATTTGCAAAGACTATTTGCTAATGTTCTGTGAGATTGCAGGATATTCAGTTTCTTACCTTTGATGCCGTAGTGATATAGTTTTGAAATTAAAACTGGATGCAAGACACAATCAAAAGCTTTACTGAGGTCACAAAATGTGGCCTTAGTATTAGCTTTCTGTTCAAAAGCTATTATGATATCATGCACTAGGCAATCTACTCCATCAACTGCAGATATATGTGCGCGAAAACCAAATTGAGATGGTGAAATCAGGTTCTGATTTTCTAAGTGCTTACAGATCTGATTTTTCATAGCAGTTTCAAAAATTTTTGTCATTATACGAATGACCGAAATTGGTCTATACCAGGGGAGGACCTATCTCCTTTCTTATAGCAATTGTTTAGGCAAAATGCCAGAGGTTCTACAATAAAATTTATAACTAATTTAATGAGATAATTTGATATGCCATAAATATGCTTACTGCGAAAATTATTCATTTTTTTACGATTTTTAATATATCCTCAAGAGTTACCACACCCCACATAAAACTAACGTCAGTTGCATGTACATTAAGCAATAAGTCTTGTGCCGTTATAGCAGGTTATGTCATGTTTGAGGAGACTTCATCTACTGAACTAATGAAATAGTTGTTGAAGTCATCTGCCATTATTTGAGTAACAGGCTACAATTTGGTTTATTAATCTCACTGCGTATAACAGTCCAGGCTGCCCAGCATTTGTTATCGGCAGAATTAATGAACCCTATATTGGCTCTAAGTTTAGCATTATGTAAGGCTTGCTTATACTGCTTCTTATAAGCTACATATTCCTCCTGTGCTCCCTCAGATAGAGTAGCTTTGAAAACATTGTAATGAAACATGATTTTGCTTTTCATCCTTTCCAGTTCAGGAGTATACCATTTAGCTCTTACTCTTCAAAGACTGAGAGACTCTCTTTCTTTTAATAGGAAAACAGTGATTCATTAAGTCTAAGAAAATTTTGTAGAAAATGTCAAAATTCTCTTCAGCATTTACACTTATTAGGTGGGCATCCCTCTCAACCTTGCCAAGAAAATATCTCAACACTTCAATATTTGAAGAAACAATAGGTCTTATGCTAATATAGGAGCTACTATTTAGTATTCTATTACACTCTATTTACAGGTTCATTGATAAGGCACAGTGATTAGACAATCCTGGATTGATAACACTTAAATTGTAATTCTCCGTGTACATTGGTAATTATGTTATCCAGACAGGCCAATTCCCTGGTAGGTTTCAAGTTAGCACAATTGTGTGCCCAAATCGCAGGGCAAAAAATTAAACAAGATGCATTCGACTCTCTCAAGAAGAGTTACGGAAATTATTTAGACATAGCTACTTAGCGTTCTGAACTATCAGTTATATATCAAATAGAAGATATTGATAAAAACAGCGTTAGCAATTTATATCATTTCATTAAAGAAAACGGTTTAGACAAAGCTTACTCTCAAGTGGAAAAATGATGTGAATTAATATTGACAATACCTGTGACCAGTGCCTCAACTGAACCGAGTTTTTAGCTCTCAAACATATCAAAACATTCATGAGGAATTCCAAAAATCAAGAAAGACTCTAAATTATCAATTCTATCAATCAAAATAGCCCTCATCAAAGAACTTTCTCAAAAACCCATGTTCTATGATGATGTCATTAGAAAATTAGCAAAGAAGGAAAGAGGAATTCCTCTGCAATTCAAATAACAAGGTAAAGATCTGATTTTCATAATTAATTGCTTCCATATAAAAAAATCTCAGGATTTGCCACAGAGTTATGGCCATTTTAGACCAACCTTACGAAGACTATGTTACTCCTATCCCATCAACTTCAGTTTTTCCTCATTTTCTCCATTCACGGATAATTTTTTTCTGTGGGAGGTGGACCGAAATGACATGCTGCAGCTCAGTTTCCATGCATTTTTGCATATTGAATCGCCTGAAGCTTATAACTAATAGCATAGGCATATCTTTTCAGTTTTGTAGCTATTGCAATCTCAATACACGTAATGTTATTTCTCCTAGATATATATAAAATATTTGACATCTACATGAATTCTACTGTTCCATAGCATTAATCGCGCTATTCAACGGACTCATTAGGAACTAAAACTTCGGAAACGCGCCGAAATTGTAATCACTGTGAGCGGGCATGTATTAAAGCATAATAATGAAAATGCGTCCTTGTAATTCACATTGCATGAGGAATTACTGTAAATATTAACAGCATTTTGTATTTATTATTAATAATATATTTTTTATTGTTTTTGCGCCGAACGACTGCCAATTATTTCATTTTGGGGATGAGTGTGCTTGTGTCAGTATTGAGAACAGTAATAACACTACCTTCGGCATATAAGACGCATGCAGATTTCTAGAAAAATAGTGAATCTTATATGCCGAGAAATATGGTAAATTATTTGCAGATACTGAACGTGGTGATTGTAGCTTCATACTGCGTTGTTTTTCTATTTTTGTCATATGTGAATAAAAGTGTCTACATTGGAGAGAACCTTCTTTTTCCTATTCTTCCTTTATTTGCCGATTTTCATAACTTTTGAAATGGAGTCAGTCTTCCTTTTTTAGTGACCCCTAAAATTGCAAGGACCTAAGCTGCAGCTTAGTTTTTGCCTTAATCCGTTCCTGATCATGGGTAATGTTTAATCCTCACCTATTTATATATGGTGGAACTCAGATTATCTGGATAGTCTATATAATAAAAAATCTGGATAATTGAACAAAATAAAACAAGATGATCCAAATGGAACTTATGATGCCTACTTTCCAACATAATTATTTTAAATTAAATATTGTGGAGTTGTTACTTATATTGGCTTTAATAAAATCACTGCAGATGAGTTGCTGTGTTCCCTAATTTCATAATTTAGCATTATAAAATATTACAAATACAATCAAACAGAAAACTAAATTGATCACACATATTTGTTTGGCAAATATAATGCGTGTATGTACCAGACTGAATCCAAGTCCAAGAATAGTCATTGCAATGGCAACACTTTAATGAGTGAAAAAAATGCAAAAACGAGTATTTACACCAAAGTCGAAGTAATACAAGCAACAAGCAAAATTCTATGATAAAAATTAATCTCCATTCCTTTCCTCAGAGAATAGTACAAATCCTGCTCTGATATTACAGTTCTAAGACATTTTAATGTGCAAGAGAAAATTATCCTGCACGATGGATTTCAGATTTCCCATGCAAATCAAATGGGAAGGATAGTTCTTTGAATTGAGCCCGGGACTTTGAATCTTTGCAACAAAAACTATCCTCAGGAGCTCGGCCCATGTAGCAAGAGATTTCCACCAAGTGTCATGAAAATCGATCCATTGGTTCAAAAGTTAATAGGGGGGATGGACAGACAGACAGACACAACGATAAAAATATAAGCCTAGTTCCATTCTGGAAATTAGGCTAAAAATTGAACATGTAATAGAGAAGGTAAATGTATTTTGAACATTTATATCAAAATACACTAACTGATCTTTCATCTTCCTTCTCCAAAGCATTAACATAGTTTAGAAGTCAGTCATTATTAGGCAAGTTTTGCTTCCAGCACAACTTCATGGAACCCTTCAATTATTGTACAATGGAAAACACTAGAAAACATGTAGTGGAAAATACTAAGCACTTTCTTTTGAGTTGAGGCAATATTTTGTGACAATCAGCATTAGCAACCTTTTTAAATGCATTTGGTTGAGTTTTTGTTGCCATTAGAATAGGCAGAATTATTTGAGTATGAGTAATATGGTTGTCTTTGTCATAAGAACAAAAGCAGCCATATTTCGACGGGGAAACTTTGATTGTTGAAATTAAGAAACTTGCAGCAATTTAAGGCAGAGAGAGTGAAGTGAGTGGAGGCAGGGGATCGGCAGCTGGAAGCCAAAATGAAGGGAGGGGAAGTCCCTTTAGTATCTCAATAAATAAAGAGAAAATATTACATATCTGTATATATTTTTTATATTTTCTTACATCTCATTATCATCATATACAATGCAATAAAACTCATTATTTCTAAAATATACACAATAACGCTGAGAAAGCTTTCAACAGCCTCGAAAAAATTTCCCTTTCCTCTGGAATAAGAATTCACACTGCAGCTCGTTCAAACAGCTGAACACTTAAACGATAAAGGTCATTATCCACACTTGTTGGGGTGAATCCACACATTTCCTTTGAAGGCAAGTTGCACAGTTGCCGCCTGGGTAAAAAGGAAAATAAAAAATGATTTAGTGAAGGCTGAACATTTTCGCAAAATATGTCTAACATACAACTATTTGCAACAGTTTTTATGTAAAAAATGGAAGACTTGTATAAAAGAACAAAAAGTAAAATTGTCTTAGAAAAGGTTTTATACAAATAATCTTACTACTGTATATACAATTGAAAATTTTATTAAACAGATACTATTTTAGAAGCTATTTTGAAACCTTTCAAGATAAACATACAACTGCACGTTCAATATCATGGCAAAATTCATAACATACACTGTTTCCCAGGCTATTTTGACAACATCATCCTATTTTGACAATGGCCAATCCTATATTAACAACTAGATAATTACCCAGGTTTTGCTCTAGATTTACAGTTTCGAATTTTTCATGCTCATTTAACTCTTTAATATTTTCATTTAAACGCGAGGTACTCTCAAGATAAGCGACCAATATTCCCCATTAATTGGTATGAACTAATTCAACAGTTTCAAATTTGATATTTTGCTAAGAATATTTAAAATGTTGTATAATTTTTTAACATGGGCCTCTAGTCAGAGTATGATTTGTATGGAAGCTCCCCCCTCCCAAAAAAAAATCAAAATTCTGGTCCAGAAGTGCACATCCTCATGGTATTTGTACCAAGTTTTTTGTCTCCAAGTTTCTTGGTTTTCGTGAAATGCTGTATGATTTGTATGGCATCTCCTTCCATCCATGATATCAAATTTCTGGCATTGAGGTGAACATCCTTTAATATGTGTATCAAATTTTAAGACTCTTCTTGGTTCAACATTGATATTTGTGGAGGATTCATCAAAAGCGGTCAATTGATTGCTGAGATATCTTTAAAAAAAACTGAAATTTGGACCGACCATTTCATGGAGGCCTCTCGACTCTGGAGGCCAATTTATATTATATTTGGCACTGCAACTCTCATGATCAACCTGAAGCTGCACAATAGTTCTGGAGATAATCTGGAAGATCTAGGAACTTATAAATAAAATTATGAAAAAAAGGATCAACTTCTAATTATCACTCGAAGGTAGAAAGAAAGTAAAACTCGTTCACACCTTTTATTTACGGGTTGAAAATGCATCTCACCAAAACATTGATATTAGCGAAGGTTTCATCGAAATTGGTCAATTCGTTGCTAAATTACCTAAACTTATTTTGTAATACCATATATACTCGCATATAAGCCACACTTTTTTTGTCCCCAGAACATGACTGGTGTATGGCAGGGGGAGACACTTTTCCACAACAAAATTTTTCTTTAAACTTCGATAATACCAGAATGAATTGCAATTCTCTTTGCGAATCACACAAGGGGAGAGACATTGGATGGTGTATGGCATGTGGTGATTCCCAACACAAAAAGTGTATCCCTCTGCTGAACAGCAGTCATGGCATCTTGCCTTCTTGCGATGAATTGACCACGATGTATTGACGGTATACCACTTTGTATTTGAATTAAAGAGTACCCTTGATTTTAGAAAGCTCAAATTTGGAAAAACCTTGTCTTGGACTTGGGTAAATACGGTACTTCATGCATGACAATGTAAAACTATTATTCAGATTCATTTTATTAGATTCCATGAACACAAATTTGACCTTTGACAGCTAGGCTGTAATATCATACCTTATTTATGATTCAAGTAAGCTGAACTATATGGAAAAAAGCAGCTATCACCAGTGGTGATTCTTCAATAGTGGATCTGGTTTTACTATCAATTATCATTGAATTAGCACCGATTATGGCTGATTTGTAATTGAAACACAATTTTCTCAACCTTTTTGTGGCTATTATAAACTGCCATAAGACAAGCTTAATATTTCACTTTTGATTTAATCCCTTACCTGATAGCAAGGTCTCTTCGAGCAGATAGAGCCATCCCGTGCTGCCCTCTGTAGGTGGCAAAAGAGAAAAGATTCCGAAGACGGTGACGACGTATACGCAATGATGCATGGATACCAGGCACAGGATGCAAAAATTGCAAACCCTCATCTTCTTCTCCCTCTTTCTCTTCCAGATTCTCCTTATCCTCTTTTGTTTCCATAGAGGAGTCTTCTTCTTCTTTAGCACCCTTCCCATTCACCTGCACTTCTTCTGTCAATAGTTCAGAAGTTAATTTCTCACCTTGATAAACTTCTTCTGCCTCATCTTCTGTAATCTGCTTATTATCCTTTTCTACTTCAACTAGAAAGTAAAGAGAATAAACCATTTGAACAAATAATTAATACAGTAACCAAAGGAATAGACAAAATTAGAAAAAAATTTCCAGGTGATTTCTGCAATGTGTTACATTTTTATTTAGTTCAACCACAAACTATTATAACTGAACTAAGCATCAAAAAGCTTTCATAAATTGTCAAATGACATATTTATTTGCATCTAATACTGCATTTTTTTCTAAATGTTACGTTTACAAAATCAAGACATGGCTTATATGCAAGGAATTAAAAAGCCTGTGAGATAATCATTAACATTTACGAATGAGTTTATTTGCACATATAGTTCACCTGGCAAAGTTTTTTCCCTCATCCATGTAAAAGTTAGGATTTTTGGGAAAAAATTATTATAAGAGATCTAGTGAAATAAAATTAAAACCATTACAGTAAAATGTACAATTAATGTGTAATTATATATATGTAATTTTTATTAGCTTTTAGTATTTGTGATATATTTGGAACTGAATGCTATGAATAAAGTTGTAAAATAAGGACATTAATAATATTACATACAAAGAATAGTGCTTGTCATTTCCCAGTTCTTTCACAATCCCGGGATTCTAAATTATTAATCCCAGGATTCCAATCAACAATTTAAAAATATTTTAAAAAGAAAGAAAAAATAAAAATAAGGTTACCAATTGTTTGTCTATGATCTGGGATTGATATAAAACCTTTTAAAAATTATAAACAGGAAGAATAAAATAAAAATAGTGTTACAACTTTTTTTATAAACAGGTGAATCTTATTAAGTAATTTTACTCTAGCATTAGGATTTTTTATCAATTCATTTGGGTTATTTAACATTTTAGTAGAAAATTACTCCATTTTATATATTTGAACCTCATATCAGACAAAAGGCTTTCATATTGATGTTTAAACTAGTGCTTGTGTTTCCCTGTTTTTAATCGATTCCGGGACCATGAGAAGTTTGAAGAAATTTGTTAAAATCATTTACAAATATGGGTTACACGAATAAAATAAAAAATAATTGAAATTAGCATTTATTTATTTTTTTGAAATTTGCTTATCATATTGGTTCTAAAAATATAGTTACCAATACACAAGGTATGTAAAATAAAATATGAATCGAAACACCTACACCGTTAGTGTAAATTTCTCACTTAAGTACAAAATCATATCGACAACATTGTTCTAATTCTTATTTCCTATTAATTGATTTATAGTAACTTTTAAGAAAACATAATATGTTCACACAATGACCACTCAGTGATATGCATATTTTGGTTATGAAAAGGCCAGCTGCAGAGAAGGCCCTCTCTGTTTTGACTAACGTAGGAGGGACGGTTAAGACAGCATAAAAAAGGAGGTTTAAATTAGTCGTTTACCAGTTGATTTGAAGATATCCATTTCTTTAGCAATGCTACTAACATCATAACTATGGCTAACCTCTGCTTGACCGATTACTCTTTCTACAGCAGCATCTAATTTCTCAACAAGTGACAATTGTTTTTGTGATGATGAACTCATATGAGGAATTTGACAAGATTGAATCGTGGATTTGGTGAGATCTGCTGAAACATACTCTTCCCCTGGTTCACTGCTTCTAAAAAGCTTAAAGATTAACTTCTCGGCAGTAGATTGTAGGATTGATTTTGACAGCAATGGAAAATATGAATTTGGTGGATTCAAATCGAACAAAGGATTATTCAAATAGTACAGTAAACCAATCAGATTCTTGTTCCTATACTCTTTCAGCCTTTTCAGTATCGATTGCTTCATTTCTGGGGAAAATTCAGTATTTTGTTCACTCAGTTCATCTAAGATAAATGTGAAAACACCTTCAGCAGAAAGTAGAGTTGCATCTCTCCCACTAAGCCTTTCAATTCCAACCATACAAGGTTTTAACAAAGTTATTATAGCATTGATAACTTGGAATTTCTATTTCAGAAATATCCATCGAGGTTCCCAGATCAGTGAGTGCCTCAGAAATGCATGTTTTTAATGAAACAAATCTCCCTAATATGTCAAGCAATGTATTCCACCTTGTACTTGAATCAATTTTCAGTTGAAGCTCGCCGTTCTGCACAGTTCTTACATATTTTTGCAGCAATTCATTCTTTACTGGCAATTTGCAAAACATTTTCACAAATTTTTGTATTTTTCAATTGTGCTGACAATGCTCACACCATTTTCACAACCATCTGTGAGTTCAATACTTTATGAAGAATCATCTGCATAGATATTGGAAATTTCCACAGTAGCTGAAAAATCGACATGTTCAAAAGTCTTCGTCTGAACTCCCTCCTTCCTCACATTCATTTCTATTTACAGTCATAAGACTTGAATGAGATTTTCTTTTGTACAGAACATCACAAACAGATAAATGGAGCTCATGTGCAATTGTTGAATGATTGACATCATAAACACAACCAATGAAAGCAAGCAACTCACCACTTTTTGATCGCTTTATTATGTCCATTTTAGTTTCCATCGATAGCACTTGATATTTGTTACTATACTTAGATAATGCCCCATTATAACCACTACTTTTATGCATGTTTTCCATATTTTTAAGGGTAGTAAAAAATAGAAAGTAATACCATATTTACTCGCATATAAGCCGCACTTTTTTCCAAAAATTTTCATCTCCAAAAACAAACAAAATCGGAAAATCCAAAAATGTGAGATAATCATTGAAATTCACTATGATTTCGCTAAATGGCTGGGTGATCTAATGCGCAGTATGTGACATATAAAAACATAACAATCACCAAAACAAATAAAAAGGAAAAGAAATGTTATTATTATTGATGATGGAGTTACAGATTTCAGTTTATGCAGGTGATCGCCACGGACCATGAGAAAAATTCCGTAATTTGACGGATATCAAGACATCATCACAGTTTAGTCTCATATTCCAATAATTCTATTGTAAGAAACATTTCGATGAGATTTCTTTTGGTTCGAAAGTCGTTGTGATTTTTTGTCGCTTTCCACGATCAGCATGTTTGGGTAAAATGCTCATTCCGAGATTTTCGGTAATATTGTACTTGGTATCTCGTAAAATAAATATATTGCTGATTGGTTACAAAAAATTGACAATGACTTCATTATTACAAAGAATACCAATATTTACTGATATTTGTGTACAGTTAATGATACATATTAGTAATTACCCGGAATGTTTTATGCCTAATCGTGATTTTGGAAGTGCAGCTTATTTTCAGAAACTTTTTCCCCCCCTAGATTCAGTCTCAAAAAACAAGGGTAGGGGCTTATATGCGAGTAAATATGGTATATGTCTGTACACGCATCTGAAGAGTCATAAGTCATGGACAGGAGGGGAAATAGTATGCATGTTCTAACAGGTTCATAGTACATTCCTTGTTAGCACATTTTCCTCTATAGTACATCGATTTCTCAAGGTCCGGATTCCATTCCAATTAAATACCTGTTACAAATATTTGGTTAGTACGTCTTAAAATAATGTTTTCTGGTTAGTACGTTTGATGAATTGTAATGGTTTTCCTGTACATGAATTCTGAATCTCTTATTCTGAGAAATTATCTTATTTTATGTCTTGGAGGCAAAAACCTTTCAGAAAACCTCCAACTACATTTCCTAAGATTTTCACCATCATACATGTAATTATTATGGATTAATAAAGATAGATTTCTCTTCTTGATCTCATCTAAGAAATTAACATCTTTCAGGAATGTCAGTTTTGTCCAATTTTTCACATCCCGTTTAGGAAAACAATGATTTTTCACACCTCGAGCTTTGCAGCATTTAAATAGCCACAATAATCATTCAATTATATTAGAAATTCATTGATATACAAAGATAATATCAAGAAATATATGCACTTTAGCTCATTATCATTATTACCTTCAGTTACATTGTCCTCTTTTTCAACGGATTCCTTTGAAATAGCATCTTTCTCTGAATCAGCAAAGTCGTCTTGAACCTTCTCCTTATCCAACTTAGTTTTCCATTTCTTTCCATTTCGTGTGAGTTCTTTCAACAGACGTGAACCAGCATAGCGGTATGACACACCTAGCCTGGCCAAGATGCTTCTTCCACTCCAATAGTTCCTTCCAAGGGCAGAACCTGGGTCGTCCTCAGCTGTCTCACCTTCACCAGAGCCAGCTTTCACACGTGTCTCAGATACAAGCTCACCCCAGTCAACTCCCAAAGCATCTCCAACGGCTAAATTAAGTAAAATAATAAGTAAATTATACTTCAACATCAGCAGGAGTATATAAACATGAAATTAATGATAACTGTTACAAGAACTCGGCTTAATCAGTGAAACCTTGATTATATAAAATGCTTTCATCCATAAAACTAGTATAACTGACATTTGAGATGATATAATGCTCCCTTCTTCTCTGATTAGCATAGACTTAGTCATGACTGACAATGCTGGTCATTATTAAAAAATTGTGCTACTGTTAACTATGTAAATTTTGAAACGTTACATAAAATTTTGCATCAAAATAAAACATCTCTGATTCAGTACTGGATAATCCTTTCTATCACATGATATGAATAATGTTGATTGGTTACAAAAATTCATCGATTTATTAACATAAATAAAATTTATAAATGTTTATGTAGAGTTAATGATATTTATTAGTGATTTTCAGTTTGCCAGAATTTTTTTGAAATAATAGTGATTTTTGAGGTGCACGTCACATATTTAGGAACTTTTTTCTCCTTAGTTTCAAAAAGCAAGGGTAGAGCTTATTGGCAAGGACATCTTACATACATTAAATTATTAGACTTACGTGCACGATTTTCTTCTTCAAGTTCTTCATCTGAAATTTCTTCAAAGTCCATATTATCCAAAGGTTCCTCCTCTCCACCATCTTTGGTCTTGACATCATCAACCATTTCGCCTTCTTCGAGAAGGAATGACTTACTAAAAAAATGTTCAAAAGTTACATTTCAATGGGAATGCTTTTTAGAGCAGTTCAGAACATAAATTGGGAGAATTCATAACATTATAAATTCTCATAGATAAAGAATAACATTAAATATAACACAGGGCTGGACAAACTCAGATGCCTAATAGCAATTGTTTATTGTACTAGGGGCCCATGTTGCAGTACTTCCTGCAAACATCTAGAGACCCTTGCGTGAAGTGACCCAATGCGATAGTTCCTAAGACAAAAAATTGTTACAAAGAGTGTTATTAGCTGAAACACTTTTATTGCCCCTCTTAAAATAATTATATAGCTCACACCATTTTCATAACCAAAAGCACATACCTACATTTATACTACTGGTACACAATATTTTTTGTTTTGTTGACTATTTCTGATGGTACAGCATATCACATGTTCTGTGGTTTGTTTAATATTAAGTAATCAATGCATTGGCCACGTGTCAATATCAAAAGAAATTAATCGCAAACATTATCACTATAGTAATTTGCTTAAACTGCAAAATAAAACTTGCAAACGAATGGATATTTTCAATGTATGCATGAAATATCTTTCTATTTGAAATGCTGTTGTCCATTATTATAATGCATTGGAATCATTTCTTTTCTTTGTGTGTTTCATTTGTTTTATATTTACACGAAACTTTTCACATAAATTCTCAATCGGTTATTGTCCTTGATGTTTTTCCTTTATTGTAAGCTTAGTGCAAATGCACTAGAAAGCGGAGTCTAACAATGCAAAAATCCGAGATCAACAATTGAAATGTTTAAAAAATTGGAGCAAATAGAATATAAACTTAAAATATGAGCAACGAACAATTAAACAACAGAATAGAAAGTAAGAATAAGAATCTTCATTTCTTTTTACTTGAAATGGTATAAATCTTGAGTGAAAGTCTCGATTGTAAATTATTTTAAAATGTTAAAGACTAAAGGTCTACACATCGTATCCCAGCCAATTATGTGTTAATCAAATGCAAACCCGAAAACTTTCCTGATATCATACCCACCCTTTTTCAGATGACTAACCACTTAAGTACTGCAAGAGTTCGTTCCTAGTACTATGGCGAAAGATTTGTCGAAATCGAGCAGATCGTTCTTGATTTATTAGCGTTTAAACTGGGAGGTGACGTCACTCGAGGATTAATGTTTTTGTCCTTCACGCGATTTATTGCAAGCTTAGTGCAAATGCGCTTGAAGCCCGAGTCTAACAATGCAACAATTCGAGGTGAACAACGTCAGCTACCTTAGCATCCTCCTTTTTGAAATGTCGAAAAACCGGAGAAAATTGAATATAAACTTGAAATATGAGCAAACACGAATTAAACAACAGAATTGGTGGTAAGAATAAGAATATACATTTCTTTCTGAGTGAAATGGTATAAATCTCAAGTCAAAGTCTCGATCGTAAGATATTTTAATATGTTAAAGAATAAACGTCTACACATCGTATTCTAGCAGATTATGTGTTAATCAAATGGAAAAATGAAAACTATCCTGGTATCAAACCCATACCTTTCCAGGGGACGATTACCCATTAAAAACCCATTTAAAAGCTGCAGGAGTTCGCGCTGAGTATTTAGGCGAAAGTTTTGTCGAAATCGAGCTGATTATTCCCGGTTTATTTGCATTCATGCAAGAAGGTGACGTCTCTCGAGGCTTCAGACGCAGGGACGCATGCAGGGATGCATGCAGAGATGCATGCAGAGACACAGCGGTTATGATATACAGGTTTTCCTCTCTTTATGCGGGGGTTGCATTTCAGGAAAGTGTCGAATAAAGCGAATCCACATAAGCAGAACCTATATTTACATGTAAAATATAGGGATACGTTCCACAAGCAATCCTAACTCCCCTCCAAGACGCTCTTCTTTCGCTCCATAATGGCTTCTTATGTGCTAAATACAAACTTAAAACAATTAACACTAAATTATACTCACCAATAAAAGGAAACAGATGAGCACAAGTGGTGGCTGTTGTGAGAGACATAATAATGGAGTTTTAAAGTGCTGTAGCGTTGTCTTGTCCCAACTCATGCTCCGCAGGCAAGGAGACAAAACTTCTCAAGTGTGCTCAAACAGTATTACACAAAATCTCCATCTCATCTCCACTCTACAATATCTACTCCACTATCATCTCTTTACTGTAGTACAAATATGCACAGCATAAGAGAAAATGAGAGACTGAATGGTCGCCTTGTGGTGTAGTGGAGAACTCTATTTTGTTTGTATTGCACTGTACTGGTCACGTAACCACATAAGAGTGAATCAAAGACACATAAAAAGAAATTCCTGCAGTAATAAGTTTGTCGCATAATAGTAAATTCGCATAAAGTGAACCCGCATAAATAGAGGGAAACCTGTATTAGATTTGCTAAACAGTAAAGGAAATTAATACCCAATGTCTGAATATTATGTTTTTAAATTAATAGAAGAAAATGCTATGATTTCAGGAAATATGAATTTGACTGGTTGGGATGGTTCTATGACAATTTGTCGCATGGCAAATTCGTCTCAAGACAAATTAATTGGATGGCTAATTCGTCTCAAGACAAATTCATCACAAATTCAGGAATCGTTGAGGAAATAGGAAATATTTTTGTTATTTTCAGGAGTCATTGAGAGAATTGGATTACTCTTTCTGGATTGAAATTGCGAACCGTGATGGTCGGTGTGTGATGGGGGGGGGGGGGCGAATATTTTTCCAATAAAGTATTGTTTTTCTTATTTTCATAAATATTAGAGAGCATAGGATTCTGTTATATATATATTAATATTTTCCAACAAAATATTTTTCTGTTATTTTCAGGAATCTTTAGGGAAACAGGATTCCACTTTATGTATTAATATTGCAAGTCAATCTGGTAGATCTATGGCAGTGGGTGAATACTTTTCCAAGAAAATATTTTTCTGTTATTTTCAGGAGTCATGAAGGAAATAGGATTCCACTTTATGCATTACTATTGCTAGCCATCATGGTCTGTGTATGGCAGGGGGTGAATATTTTTCCGATTCGTTACCTATCCAGTGCGTGCCCGCGCTTTCATATAATCAATATTGTAAAATTTTTTGAAGTTATTGGCACGCAATTTTCTTCAAATATAAATTTAAACTATTCTGAACATTTCATTTGCTGCAGCTACCCCTCTAAACCAATTAGGGAAAAAATTCCCGCAGGTCAACATTATCATGTTTCGACTGAAAATTTTAGATAAATGTTACAAATTTTATATTTTTAACACTTTCAAGCCAGGTCGTATTTACCAAGATTATCAAAATCTGAGATTTTTTAAATATAACCTACTATTTAATTCTATATGAATGCTAAATTATTAAATACATTCAATAAAAACATGATTTTGGTTAATTTAAGTTTTAATAAACAAAAATGGACATAAAAAAATCAATTAACAAAAGGCATATATTATTTACCAGAAAATAAGGAAAAAACAATAAATCAATAGATAGAAATCTGAAAAGAGAAGGGCTGCAAACAAAAATATAAAACTCGTACCGAGAAGCGAAGTATACCATATGAAAGACAGAGTTCAAATTAAACCTTTCTGAAGGTTCAAGTGCTTTACCTGACAAAATGGAAGGGTGCAAATTTTGAAAGCAGAGAGGGAACTGCATAGTAGCACATGATCTAGATGATGCTCAGATCTCATCAAATTCCGAGCATCATCTATTGATGGCGCTCTGCTTGAATGTGTTAAAAGTAGGGCTGTGATTTTTAATGATTAATTAACCAATTAATCGTTAAAAATTTTAATCAATTAAAATTTAATTAATTGATTAAAATAAAATCGATTGAAACCAGTGCTGGCAAATGAAAAAAATGATTCGTTACGTTTTTCGTTACAGGCAAAAAAGTGATTTCATTTTTGTTACGTTAAACCTGCATTTCGTTTTCCATTATGTTTAACGTTATAACGAAATAATTCAGTAAAAAATAATGAAGTGTAGTTACTCTTTTATTTTTGTTTAGAGGTTATGTATCCTCCTTAAATACAGGCGGACCTTGACTTACCAACATTCAAGTTACGAACAATTTATAATTACAAACATTCCACATACTAAGGAATTTTGACTCCCTATTCAGTTAACGAACACAATTCTCACAGATACGAACGTCCTGGACCCACCGTAGGAGCTCTTTTTTCTTTTTATCTTCAAGTGGACACAAACAACCCCGTATATGAGAATTCTTGTCTCTGCTCTGCGTCTAGATTCTGCCACTCATGACATAAGCATAAACAGATCTTTTTAATTAAGTTTCTGCCTGTTGGGGATCTGTGTTTAAGCTTAGGACTTTCTTTGGTCGATCATAGACAGTTGTTGGTGAAAAATTTACTTGAAAGGCAGCAGACAGTGGTGAGTTCTTGTCCTTTAGTGAAACAATTTTTACAGTTAAATCTGACTGTACCTAGTCAAGTAGCTAAGAAAAGGGACTGGAAAACATTTCAACATCAGTAAGTACACTTTGCAGAATTTCGAATAATCACAATCCTCTGCTAAGAACATTTCCTCGACAACACAAGAAAACCATGGAGCTCTATTATTTATCGCAACACATTGTTGGATATTACTGACATTTTTTTAATTATGAAAAATCCCCTTCAATATTTTGAAAAAAATTAAGATAAGACCATGCAATAATGCTTCTACATTTTAGTAACACCTTAACTACTCTAAACTCTATTTGTAATGTTTCCTTTATCATCTGAAATTCACTTCATTATAATCAATAAGAGTTTCGAGGGTTCTTGTGTTAGTGACGGTACATTTTAATGTAAAAGTTAGCTATTATCAAACGACTTAAGCCTTCTAAAGTTACAAAAATTCAAGTTTAAAAAAATGTCATTCATTGGGCCTGTTTTCCACTACAAGAGGAGTTCTGCGGCTAGTTTTACTGATCGGCATGTATGCATGGATGCCTTCTTACTAGGTCGTCCTACGACCCTTAGATACATAGTTACGCTCCTGCTTATGCCTCTTGAGTTTCCCTATGCATTTGAATCTGTACTGGTGTGCGATGACATTATATATTCCTTCCATTTTATAATATCCTTAGTGATCAAAAAGAGGTGAGTCGTTTGCTTCTATTGGATGTATTTATGATGTCAATCGTTCGACAATTGGAACCATTTTAAAAGACAAACAAAAAATTGTTGATTACATTCGCAATGCAGGCTCACTTCAGTCTGTGATTGTCAGTAAAAAACGAAGTGTCATCGTTTAAGAAATGGAAGTGTTTAACAATTTGGATTCAGAATCAAAATAGAAAAAACCAACGATTGAGTACTGAATTGATTCAAGATAAGGCTAGAAGCCCTTTTAAGGTATTAAATCGTGTATGGGGGAAACGGCGAATGATCCTGCTGAATTTATGGGCAGTGCTAGATGGTTTGCAAAATTCAAGCGTAGGATAAATATGAAAAACCTTTCATCATCTGGTGAATCTGCAAGTACCAATCACGAGGCAGCAAAAAAATTTCCTGAGGCATTGGCAACAATTATTCAAGATGGGGGTTACTGTTCTCGACAAGTATTCAATGTTGACGAGAAAGGTCTTTTCTGGAAAAAGATTCTTTCAAGGACCTTCATTGCAATTGAAGAGAAGAAAGTTCCTGGATTCAAAATTTCTAGATTGTCTAACACTCCTTCTGGGTGGGAATTCTGCAGGAGATTTTAAATTGAATCCACTTCTTGTTTATCACTCTGAAAATCCGAGGGCTTTCAAAGGCATAGTCAAAGCAACATTTCCTGTGATTTAGACTTTGAATAAGAAAGCATGGGTAACATCAATGCTATTTCAGCAGTGGTTTCTTGATCACTTTGTTTCTGCTGTCAAAAATTATTGTAGGGAGAGTAATTTGGCCTTTAAAATTTTATTGGTCATCAATAATGCCCCAGGTCATCCAGTAACATTAGTTAACTTGGACTCAAACGTCCAAGTTGTCTTCTTGGCTCCCAACACCACTTCCTTACTTCAACTGATGGACCAGATGGTAATCGCGACCTTAAAAAGGTTTTACTATGTCAAAAAATTTTGTTAACGTTTTTCGTTACGTTAATCCAAAATAATTCTATTTTGTTACGTTACACGTAACATTTTCCAGCAATGATATAAACCCATTTCTGGTTATCAAAATGGTGGACAACAAAAGCGTAAAACTTATAACAGGAAAATTAAATGAACATTTTGCATATACTGTTAACAAAATACGAGCGTCTTAACTACCGGGAAATGTGACTATGCTTGTTTGTCTCTGAGAATGGCTAAGATAGATAAAATTTTTCAGTTTATCAACTAATACTCACAAATTAAAATTGTCTTAGACACAAATATTACATTTTTCAGTACTGTTTATTGTTTTCTGCTTGAATGCAAGAGCATTTGCTACGAGATGTTAAAACGTTTTTTTTTCTACATCCAGGACCAGCCACTTGCTCATCTGCTGCCATGATAACATTCAACGGTCAAAGATATTTTAAAAATCATTTTCTTCAAAAAGTTCCATCAGAATACCACAGACGGCAGCAGCTGCTGGGGGCACACTCAGGCTAGCTAACATGCAGTGATATATAGTCGACATTTGACCTTCCACAAATGAAAAAATTGTGTTGCTCATAAGTGAGAGCAAAATAGAAATGTCGAATATATGTGGACATCCAAGTGGAAAGGGTTAAATGTCTATTTTTTGCATTCTTCGTATATATTTCTTTCTTATACATACATACATAAATACATACATATATATATATTTTTTTTCCGGCTTCTATTGAATAAAAAGGGACAATTTTTTTGTGTGACTTCTGTAATGATTCCGAACAATGACAATGTAACTCAAGAATGAAAATTATAAACTGCCTTATAAAAAAATAACACTCATAACATTTATCTAAATTTTTCAGTCAAGACATGAAAAAGTCGACCTGTGGGAAACTTTTTTTCTAAGTTCGAGGAGTAGTTGCAGCAAATAAAATGTTTATAATAGTTTATATTTATATTTGAAGTTGATTGTGTGCCAATAATTTCAATAGATTTCACGATATTGATTATTATACGAAAGTGCGGGCATACGCTGGATAGGTAACAGATCAGTGTGCAATTTCTGTCTCTCCAGCAAAGAGTCTCTACTTATTTCAAGCAAGCATATAGTTTTAAAATATCACTGTTTGAGTGAATCCTCAAAAAATTTAATAAAAATCCAATAAAAGGTAAAGTTCGGTTTTTATATTTTTGCAATCATTGTGCCAATTTTTTTGAAATCTCCTTAATCCTGTAATTTAAATAAACACCCTCTGGGCATGAGGAGTTAAAGACATTTTTAAATTTTAACGAAAAAAGTCTTTCACTCTTACATTTCAGCTCTACCCTAATTAATCAGAGAAGGAACGCTTCTGGATTTGAACCCTAGAGATTTTTCAGGATTTTTTTGTCATTGACTTTTAACACTCGGAGTACGGACCTAAGTGGTTTCACACCGAGTCCGGACCCGGGTCCTAAGCTTCTAAAATCATTTTCTCACAATAATATTTAACATCCAAGTAATCAATGAATGAAAATTGAATAAGGATAATGATTTATACAATAAGTAATGTAATAATGATATATATTTGCAAAATTAAATACATAATTACGCATATAAGTAAAAATGAAATAATTTTCTTTTTTTAAGGATAACATTTAACAATACCAAAAAATTTATTTTTGAAGGTAAATTTAGTTAGTTTGATTCAGCTAATCTTATGTTAGTTTGATTCATCTGAGTTGGAAGTGAAATTAATACATAATAACTTAACTAATATTTCGAAATATATTTTCGGGTCTTGTTCTTGCAGGTTGTGGAGCAACGTAACTCCAAAGCCTAAATATTCTATCTCCCGTTTTAGAATCACAAAAAATAAAAAGTATATTACAAAATGATTCGGGAGGCAAACAGAACGATGTGAATAACGGAGACACAAGAGAAAACTGGAAATCGAGACGTCGAGACTTCGATAATAACTAACATGTATTACAATGTCGTGCTGAGCGAGCTAATTTTGTCCGAACTTTGATCTGCCCGGTCATAAGAGATATAAAAGTTACACGACGTAGAGTACGGAGCTGGGTCCCCGAAGACCCTCACATTTATACATTCCGTGATTTCGATGACTTAATTAAATTACAATATAATTTTATTACTGATTTTAAACTCCCAACATGTTCCACTAGGAATACATAAAGTATCAATTTCGTCAAAAAATTTTTTAAAGAAATATTTTCGAAAATATACCTTTCGAGTCTCCTGAGACCCGAGGTCCGTACTCAGAGTGTTAATGCAAGACAAGTATTCCTGCCAAATCTCAATCTTCTACATAAATGGAAGTTTGTTAAAAAAACATATAAAAAGCGTCATACACAAAGTGACAATAGAAATAAGCCTTTTATTATTACCCTGATCAGATAAGATATGAAAATTTTATCAATTATATTTTCCAAAATTTTTATTAGGATAATTATTAAGACTAATCTGTACATGAGTTCTATAATTTATTAAAAAATTATAACGCATCATCAACTCTTCCCATACACTAAATATGGTGTATTGCAGGATTAATGAAGCAAGGTATATCCCATAACCTTACCCAATCAGCTAAAATGACAGAAAATATATTTGGCTGAAAAAGTATTCACCTTCTGCCATACACCAACCAGGTTGGCTCGCAATATTAATACATGAGTAATCATATTCCCTATACTATTCCTGAAAATAACAGAAAAATATTCATCCCCAGCCATACAATGACCATCACGGCTTGCAATTTTAACATACAAAGAGTAATCCAATTCCCTCAACCACTTCTGAAAATAACAAAAATATTTCCTATTTCCACAACGATTCCTAAATTTGCCATGCGACGAATTGATGGTACACCAGTTGGGATGAATAGCAAAAATAATGGACCATCCCAGAAAAACTGGACATACATACATGCAATACATGCTTTACTAAAAATATATTTATGTACGTGCACATACAGGGAAAACATACCTTCCTCTCGATCCAGGCCTCTTCCCAAGTTTAGACTTTTGGCTATCTTCTCCAATCTCCCCACTCTCCTCATCACATACCTCTCCATCCATACCAGAAGGTATGCCAGCAGCCTCCACTCCATCTGTAGGTTCTTCATGCTCATGACCCCTCATACCTTGCATCTGGATTCCCAAAGATGGAAGTAGTGCCTGTGCAGTTCCTGGAGAGGAAGCTGCACCGACGGATCCAACCTCCTAAAAAAATACAGGTAGACATAAAGAAAACGTCAAATTTGTTTGGCAGTTAGATGTCATGACTTTTTTCTAGAGCCTTTGATGAAAAACTTTCCCATGAGAAATGCTTTTCAAACATTTTAACTCGTTAAAATTGATTCTCTTGGGAAAGAATATCTTTCAAAATGCAGTCTACAGCATTTTGACATTTGACAAGAGGAAAGCCTCAGAGAACTGCCATAACAAAACAAAATGCTGCAGGGAGGCAAGCACATAGAACCCACTTAAAGAGAATTAAGAAAAATAAGAAGCAAAGGTGAATACAACTTCATACACTGCAATCAAATTGGAATAACATAGCAAAATTATAAAGTAGCACAGATGAGTTTGATGCATTGGTAGAAGATTTCGCTATGTGAAAAACTTCAGACAAAAAGCAGCTTCTGACTGCATTCAACTAGCAAAATATAACAAGCAACATTATAAAGAAGTAAAACATGATTAAGTGCCTAGGAAAAATGAATTTTGAACACCAAAAATATCAACATACACACATGGGTTAGGTTTGTTATCAGCTGAAAGAGATTTATGACATTCATGCTGTAAGGAATGGGAATTGTTTTATTAAGATTAAAAGGATAAAAACTAGGAAATAAAAAAACAGCATAATTAAAATATTAAAAGGTCATATTAGCTAATTAAATTAGAAACTACAGAGCTACATAGGAAAGTATTCAAGTATAATTATATGTAAGAACCGTAAAATAACTTTTAAAGTGGCATTAATTTAAAATTATGGCTAATATTTAAGCAAGAGTTTAATAGTGTAACTTATCAATAAAAGAGTTTTTCATGGTTAAAATCAAGAATAATTTTGCATTTTCTGAAATATTAAACTCTGTTATGATAGAAAAGTGAAGTGTTAGAGGCATGCGAAGCAATATACAATCTAATTTGACAAAGGGGATATTGCTGACTACAATGCATTGTTACTACTAAAATTATATTGAACTTCACATTCCTCCTTTTTATTTTGCTATATAAATTATAAACATTCCACTACTTCCTAACTTCCTTCAATCAAATTTTAAGGCCTATAAACATCTTTCCGAGTCTGTTTAAACGAATACTATTTTTTTGTAATGTTATTTGATTTCCTCAAAAATCATAATTCAAAAAACAAATTTGCATTAAAGAATTTAAATTCAGAAAAGAATGATTTTACAAATCTTTAGAGATAATAAATAAAAGCATAGGCCATGGTGAAGTGACCAATTAACTGAAATTGTGTGGTTTGGAGAAAAAAATTTCAGTTTATTGAAATTTTCTGAAGCTAAAATTACAATAATTAATGCAAAAACAGCTGAATAACAGATACAAAATTCTTCATACCCATTAAAACAATTCATGACATCACAGTTAGTATTTCAAATGAGCTGCAAAATTATTAAATGTAAAGACTATATTTTAACGGAAGGGACTGCATTGAAATGCTTTTCAAAGAAGGTATGTACCATTATTGGAAATATGACATCAATCAATCCAAAAGTCACAATTGTTCATAATTATGAATAAAAGATAATTTAGTGGTGAAAAAATTAATAAATCAATGTAAGAATTAAAAGAAAATAATTTGCAGGTGATAAATTTGGGATAAAGAATGTTCCCCAAAGATTCAACATGAATGGTTCATTAATAATCCTGGAAAATTAATCAAAAAAGTATAACAAACAAAACCAACTTGTTATATTACAGAATTTATGCTAGAATCTAAATAAGGTTAATCTTTAGATAAATGAAAACAGTTAACAATTTTTAAGCATTGTATATGATGAACACCAAAACATGACTCAATTTGCTTAAAACTTATGCACAAGTATAAAATCGTTTTAAAACAATAGCTAAGAAGATAATTTTCCTAAAACACTAAATATAATCCATAAATTTATATTTGAATTCGAATACATTTATATGTATGAATAAATAATAAATAAAGCATCAAAACACAGGATACATCAATAAAAGTTAACTAAAGAATTCAAACATCCATTAGTATAACTGTGAATACTTATATTGACAGTCACGCAAAAATGTTATAAATAGCAGCAAAAAATATAGCATAAACATTCCCACCATGCTTTAATACTCATGCACTGTCAAATACAATCTATTTTCTTTGTGATGCAATTTTCAATATTTTTACACATAGGATCGAAACAATACACACATCTACGGTAAATGTAAGATGATTCCTATCTCTTATGGTATTATCGTTGGTTACGTTTATTATCCAGTACATTTCTGAAGCATTAGTAAAAGCAGGTCAGGTGCAATTTCATTGTAAAGCAAACTGTGGTTCCTCATTTATGTTATAATTTAGTTAAAAGATATGTACTCGGAGAGGTATCTTCTGATGATGCAATAACACTTTTACAAATGCTAACTTATGCCACGTAATTTTTAAATAGGGTATTTAAGAGATAGGATTTTAAAAGATACTTGATCTGGGGAAAATAAATGAAGATTCATTCAAGTCAACCCTCAGTTCAACCATTTGCTCTAGCCTATTCAAAAGAGGATTACATTATTTAATGTGATTATATCCAATATATTTTGATTTACCTAGTGGTAATAAAATTCAATATGGCACAGAACAATATTTCACAGCAAATATTAACTTCCTTGTGGAATTCTACCACAATTTCAGTTTATTAATGTACCTGCACTTTAAAATATGATTCATAAGTTGACAATCTCTTTCAATGAGCTATTGTAAAATAAATATCACCATGATAAGGTAGATGATGACTATGTTACAATAAATTTGGGGCAGCATTTTCAATTTTCTTTAATATTTTATTAGTATGTAAAACAGATTTCATCATTTGTCAGCCCGCAAAATATTTAATTTAGAATCCCAAAATGACTCATAAAAATAATAGAATGTTCTTTTCTGAATTTTAATTTAATTGTAAATGATAAAAATGCATTGATTAAAATAGTACAAAAGATGGGAGCAATGCAAATTAAGAATTGCTTAGAGATTTCCTCTTAGGTCTGTAAGTCAGCATCGTTAGACAGTTAGGTAATGCAGTATTTCTCAACCTTTTTGATATGACCAACCTAAACTACATGAAATTTTCTGCAGCCCATACATATTAATGTGTATATATAGGTGGGAGAAGGTTTTATATTATTGACTAAAAGTAGTGGGTTATGTAAAAATACATGAAGCAACTTATTAAAATTTTGTTATTAATTTATCATTTGCTTTTTATAAAATATCAACTTTGGGCTATACTTTAGTAACAGTTTTTAAGTATTGTTATTCAAACTTAAATTTTTGTAAATCTTTCGCGGCCCACCTAAAATCCTTTTGTGGTTCACCAGTTGAGAAACACTGAGGTAACGCACCATCTCTTAAAACCTGAGAGGCTGATTAACATTCTGTTCTGTTCAACATTTAAATTGATGGGCTCATAAAAGTTGGTGTTATGTATGAATTCATGATGGATAAATCGACAAATAAACCACTATATTTCAAACTATTGCTTCTGGTAAAACTTCCACTTTATTAAAAGAATTATCATTGCTTAGAAGTTTCGCAAATTATAGATTGCAAATGTTACTTCCTTTGTTTCCTTAAAATGTACTCAAAGATGAAAATTTAATAAACTAATGTGAGAGTTGATGCACCCCTGATGTGAATTACGGATGTGATGACAATTAAGAAATCATAGAATGCTAACCTATTTTCAAGGGGAAAAACAACTAGTAATTGGTCGGGTAATGGAGTACGAAACGGGGACAAACAGAGAAGCCATGCACCCTGTGCTTCTGCCCCCTTACAACTCCGTCTGTGTTCCTCGAGGCAGCCACAGCCGCCACGGCCGCTATCCTCCTCCTCCGGCGCTCTTCCTCTACCGCAGCGGCAGCAACCATCGCAGCCCGAGCGGGAGCTGCAGTTGCCATCGCAACCGCGGCCAGGGCCGACTGTGGCAGCAGACGCATCATCACCATCATCATGACGGTCTCGGCTGAATAGATGGGTGTCCCACCCATCACCACTCCACACCCGGGTGCCGTACCACCCACTACAGAGGGAGCCCCGCCCAAATTGGGGGCGGCTGGGGGCACGTTACCTGGGGACCCACCACCCATGACTCCCCTCTCCATACCGTCTTCCTCGACGGGCTCATTTACCTCCTCTTCTTCCAACTCTTCCCTTGCCTCCTCCTTCCCCTGCTGGGAGGGGGACTGAAAACCCCGAGGGGGGAGTTTGAGGTGAGAGGGGGAATGAGAGGGCGAGCGGTTTGGTCATTGAAGGGGGGGTTGAGGAGAGGATGGAAGAAGAGAGGAAAGAGACTAAAAAGATCCATCTTTTTTTCTCTCCAAAACTCAAGTATAAACATGCTCTAACATATCTGCCAAGTTAGGACATGCTGCACACATTTTTTGGTCAACCGGCAGTTTTTTATATTTTCAACCCCCTAGAATCCAAAATAACCAATCCTCTTACAAATTGCTCAGGACAGATGACCATTATTCTAAAAAATAAATGGTATTTTCTATTATTTTAAATATAAATATTAACTGATGTTAGTACATCAAATAGGATATTTATGCATTTATATCTTACTTAAATTTAAATTTTGTCAATAAATCATACACAATAATAGCACCACAATTTTTCTATAATGATTCCAAACTTGCTCACAAGAATGACATCACACTGTCATTCTTAAGTGAGTTGATGTGTTGGTCACAGCACATGAAACACATGAGAGACTAATTCAAAATCGGTTTGAATTACAAAAAGCTTATTTTGCAATTTTGTTTAAATAAATTCTTTCGAGGAGCTTATCATAAATCTAAAGATATATAGTTAAACTTCCGTAACTAGAATTTTGGATTACTCCAAGATGTATTTTTTCCTAATTTTATGAGTTCATTCAAGTTCTCGGAGTGAAATTCTGTATTTCTTCCTCTAGTGCCTTAAAAGATGAAGTTGTCTAGCAAAACTACAGTAAATATAATAATATAATAAATATAATATAATTCGAGCAGAAAAGTCTTTTGATTCATTGAGTTTCACGTTGCTGATGAACAAAGTTGGAATTGATAAGGCACATTTTTTGACAAAACATGCTTGATCCATGCCAAAAAAGTAATAATTATGAAAATTTTTTGATTCATTTAATCCTACTTTCTTTTCATAATTCTTTCAACAAAAAATTGTCATAGATATCAGTTAAATGACGAGAGATTCAAATAAAAGTAATATAGGAATACAGAAAACCTGGTTATTGAAAATTGATAAAAATCTGTAATAACATAATCATGATCAGCATTTGATGACAATATCCATGTATTAGTAAATGGTATTTTGTTTGAATGGTGGGCTCCACCAGAATTTGAAGAACCATGTTTATGATAAATGCTTCATCGCTAGCTTGATTTAGAAAAATACAAAGTATAGACATGCCTGGTTTAGTGCATTTTCAATATCATACAATTGGCATCTCAATTTTTATTTAGGAATGAAATGGCTACGGTCTGTTAATACAGTTCCAACTTTTTTTTACTTACCTTCACTTATTTGTTTCAATGATACTCAGTTATGTATTATACACTAATTCAACAAATTTGTTGTTATTTATAGGTTTATTCTTTTTATTTCCACTTATTTCACCTGTTCACTTTTACTGTTTTTAGATTGGTTTGCCAAGATTATATGGTCTCTTGCAGGGATGCAAACTGAAAATTTTACACTTTTTAACATTACTGTTGGGATGGTTAGGGATAGATTCGCTTTGAGGTGGGTTAGGTTAGGTGCATGACTCAATTTTAATATTCTTAATCGATATTCATCACATATTCTTTTGTTATTTTGCTGCTGGTACCTATGCTAAATTTACGATAATAGTCCTGTTCCGTTTTTGTTAGTGAAAAAATGGTAATGTTTTCACTTTGTCCGTCCGTGGGCAAAATGTTGAAGTAATGAAAAAAACCGGGAAACTAAGATTTTGTGTAGTTTTAAATAGTGACAGACATGAGCCCGATTGATTTTGGAGTGCGTTCATCTGTCCATTTGCCTTTTTGCAGGATTTAAAAAAAGCCCTTATGAATTATCTATATGGTAAAAATCTCCAACTGCCGTACTAGTCCGGCATTTGGAGATTTTTACCAGTTTAATTGTGCCGTGAAGTTCTTCTCTATATGGGGCCGTACTATGATAAAGTTTCATTTTAAGTTACTACAACAATAAAGGCGAAGTGCAAATACATTGTTTACTTTAGAAAATGGATCAAGACCATATTAACACTGCTTAACTGCGGTGAGGCAAGTTTTTAGTAACTTTCAATTGATTTTGGATTTTACGTTTTGTTATAAATGCTTAGCTCTAATGAAAATACAACGTTACATTATAATTACACAGTTTGATAGCTAAATCTGAAGTTGTTGAAAAATGCATAAACATTAAGTATTCTGAAATTTTAGGTGAAAATTCTAAAAAAGCGCTTTTGGAACCTGCTTTTTACAATTCTTATTTTCTCATATGTCGTATATTGAGAAAGTATTGTAATCGTGAAAAAATTTGACTTCGAGATTTTGATGGAAATACACTTTTAGGTGTCCCTGAGTCCATAAAAGTGGTTTTTGCTATGCCGCATCAGTCAGTCAGTCTGTTTGCCATTCTAGGACCCAAATGTGTACATAAAATTGAATGAATTTACACAACATATCATCTTTTGCAAACCCTTTTTGATGAAAATGATATTGCACAAAAATAAAGGGTAGTTTATTCTTGGCGATTTTTAGAAAAATTCGATTTACTCAAAAATGCATCCAAAAAATTTGATTAAAATTAATCGAATTGTAGAGCCTGATGTCACAAATAAGACTGTGTAAGCCATATGTCTCTAGAAATCACTATGTGACATCCAGTTACATTAAAATGTATGCTAAGCTACCTTACCTAAGCCTTATGATGTCACGCTTCTGCCGCGATCCATTCAAAATCTTTCTATAGTCTATATGGTTATACTAAATTGAATGATATCTCATATTTGTGGATAATATCATTCATAAAAGATATTCTGAAGAGATGAACGATATTGCACAACAATTAAGGGTACTTGATTCTTGGATATTTTAAAACAAAATTCAGTTTAGGTACTCAAAAATGGCTATAAGGATTTAAATTAAAATCCATCCAATCGTACAATGTGATGTCACAAATAATACGAACTAAGCCATGTCCCAAAAAAGTTACTATATATCGTCCAGTGGCATTATTTCTGTACAAGATGCTCAGCGCACGCATCCGAGGGGAGGGGGTACCAGAGATTCCCTAGTTCAAAATTCCGTTCTTCTCTGTTAATGCCATATGCTTATTAGTGAGAGGTTGATGGTGTCAGTCACTTTGATTCTGTTGCTACGGATTATTAACACAACTGGAAGTGAATTGCCAAACAGAGTTAATTTCCAGGCAAAGAGTTTAATGAGAACAAATGTATTATATATGTATATGAGAAAGTTTGTGCAATGTATATTGCACCATTTATTTAAAACTTGTTTTTGTTTGTGCTGGCCGATCACCATCCAAGGTCTTCAGTTTTGACGCCATTAATTCAATTATGATGCATTATAGTTATTTTGCTCCATTTATAGTGCCAAATAAAATTTAACAGCAAATAGTGGAAACGTAATTTAAATTAGTCATTAGTAATACAATAGAAGATCATTTATCAGAAATGGTTGGAACATGAACCATTTTGGATAATAGATACTTTCGGATAATGAATGTCTCAAGCCATAAACAGCACATCAAACAAAATGTTTTTACCAAGATATGGCAAAAATAAACGATAATATCAACGAAATAAACACCGTGAATTTTTAGGTGCGTTTCGCTTTCAGCATGAGTGCCTATTGGCTTCTTTCCATCGACCCATACACATGTTCATTCTTGGCTGCTACCAAACGAATTTTCATGGCATTCGGTATTAACGACTTCAGGGTAAAGGCAATTAGAAAAGGATGTAAATGGCTCTCATAACCCAACCAGAGGGTGCTACTTTACTAGAAACAAAAAAAAACAAACTTTCCATTTATCAAGATGAAAGGATGAGAAAATGATGTGTAATGCATTTGTGCATAAAGCTGGAAACTAAATTTTGACATTTGAGAAGGAGAAAGAATCCTGTACTTGACTGGGAATTGAATCTGGATAGGTGCTTTAACCAACTAAGTTATCCCGGGTCAAGGACAGGATTTTTTTCTCCTTCTCAAATGTCAAAATTTAGTTTCTGATTATCATTAAAATCAAACAAAGTCATAATACACATTGAACTTCAACAATTTCTTACATGGTTATATAATTGTTGACAGTGAAAACGACCTTTGTAAGAACTGAAGTAAATAAGATATATTATATTTATGAAAATACGTTTAATTTCCTTTTGTGTGCATTCGGTTAAGTACAATGTCATAAACTGTTTGTTTAGCTCAAATTCCATTAGTGCATAGATGTTCCGGAACACACCCCTTGCGCTAAGTGAGGCATATCTATAGGACACAAAATGAAATAATGATCATTTACCCATTAACACTATTGGGTTGTATAGTCTTTTTAATATGGAAAATTAAAATAGATCTACCATGAAATTTGAAATCGGAATTAGTTTAGGTGACAAAGAACAAATTGATGATATCAACAGGTAGTTCTTCAAATCAACAGTTTGCCATATGATGTTGTAAAATTAAATTGTCTTTTGTGTGTTTACTAATTTGAGCATCAATATTCTACAAAATCTCTTAACATATCCCTTAATGCACTATAACAGTTTACCTATCACTAATGCTCAGAGAGGTAAGTGCGCAAGCATTCTGGTAGGAAGAGAGGGAGGGGGATGGAAAGGGAGAATCACAGAGGATGTGGTGGGGAGGTGAATGTACATGCATATGATCAGGCAATGCACCATGAGAGGTGAAGTTGAGATTTTGTCAATTACAATTGAGTAGCGAATGTATGTAATACACAGTAGCTATTATATCTACTGTTTTCATCCATTGTTAGTCGTTTCTTGTTTCATTTGCTATTGTTGCAAAATACAATGCTGGAATTAATGTATCATGACAACCAACTACTGGGTGACAATTTCCTGTTCCTGATGTCCCACCAGGCATATTTGAATGTGCTTGATGAAGTGTTGGGGTGTCAAGAACAATCTTGAGCCCTTTTCCAGATCCTTTGGGAAAGGTCTTGAAAGGGGGTGGAGTTGAAATAGATAAAAGAAGATGCGGACCTTAGACACCATAGGGAGACAGCAGAGTTCTGTATAGTAGACAAGCGAGTTGGATCAGTGAAACCTGGAGCGAGCGAAGGAATTGCTGAGAGAATAAATACCCTTATTGGCTATAAGACTTTGTTTCTTTTATTTTCCATTGATCCCAGAGGCACGTAAAAGTTTGTTTAATAAATGTTTACCAACCTATTCTAATGCTATAACATATATTAAATGCTGGTAGAGAGAGAGAGGAGAAGGGAGGGGATGGAGGAGTGGTAAATATGTGCACATACAGATAACTACATAGTGGTATTTATGGTTTGAACTCACATAATTGGAAGTCATTGTTTTTGGTCCATTTAACTTCAAACTGGTGAGATTTTACTGTATTTAATACAGTATTTTATTGGAAAATGGGACTGTATTCAATTTACGTAGTGAGTTATGATAAGTTACAAAAACATTACAGTCAAGAACTTGAGAAATTTTTAGTTCAACTGAATTCAGAAATCTTCTATAAATTTTATTCAATTCAAAACATTGCTTACAACTACATAAATATTTTATATTCTAGGTAAGTCCCTCCAAATGAAAGCTGTGTAGCAATATGAACATCCAAACAACTTATAAAAAAACAAACCAGCACAACTTCATGAATCCTATTAACAACAGTTAATTTTCAAAGATGGCTCAAAAAACTTTTTGGCGTAAACTGAATGAAAGTTAAAAACTCCAGCCAAAAAACAAGTAGTAATAGCCCGATGCATTTCGCCCACTAAGTGGGCATCTTCAAAGGCGACGTTCCTTCGACAGCGACCAAAGTCGACTGTGCCGGAGTGGAGAGACCAAGGGTGGAGAAAGAACGAAAGGCAAAAGAAAGACAAAAAGCACGGGTGGAGTGAGAACAAAAGAAAAACGAAACAACAGAGGCGCATGTGTATTATCTCTGGTCAATAAGTCTGTAAAGTGTCTTGTTAAAGTCAGTGTCACTGTTCATCAATGTATCACGATTCTTATGAATGTGAAGGTTTTCTAGGGAATTTAAAGAGCTATTAGATGAGATTACGAGTTGTAAGTCCTTTAATTGAATGCTGTGGCAGGTTTCGAAAATATGATTAGCGACACTGGATTTCTCAAATCGGTTGTATTTATAGTGGGCTAAGTGTTCCTTGAAGCGAGTGACCAGCTTTCTCCTAGTTTGGCCTATGTACTGTTTGGGGCAATGCGAGCATTGAATTTTGTAAATTCCTGACTTGTCTAAAATTTCCGTTTTGTCTTTCGTGTTGCCCAGAGAATTTTTCAAACTGTGTTGACTCTTGTAAGCTATGGTAAAATCCTTTTTCCTGAAAATTCTATCCAAACCCCTATTAAGTGAAGGAAAATAAGGCAATTTAATATATTTGTTTTCCTTTTTATTATCTTTTGTGTGGGTGGTGGAGTCTAAAATTAATTTTTTGGAGGCATGTTTTTGAACCAGCTTGTTGAAGAGATCCTGGTGGTACCCTTAAATATATTAAGGAAACAGCATCCAAATTAGGGTATTTTTAGGATTTTCCAACTTAAAATATAGACTGTAGCATAGCCTAAATATATTTTGGTGGGGGATATATACTTTTTGAAGAAAAGCATGGTTTGTGGCACATAATTTTAACAGTTTCTGAAGAGCTGAATCCAAAAATGTAACTTCCTTATACACTTTGTTACTTTGTCTGACCGATGTGCAAGATCAAGACTTGGGCAGAAGTGGGGGCCAGGCGGTGGAGTGGGGGGTGACCACGCACTAGCTTACTATGGCTGAGGGCTCAGTCTTCATCCAACCTCCATACTGGACAAACTATCGCTGGATTGTTTTAAGCTATGTAATGGGACTTGATTGCAGGTAAAAACCCTCCAAAAGAATGTCATTGAGGTGACAATTTTAACGGGATGTGGTAAAGGGGAATCTGACTTCTTCCCCCGAATAACCCTTATACCAACAAATTACCCATTCAAGTTCAAATGCATGCAGTTCCCTGTGAGTGTCTGTTTTGCCATGACAATTAATTAGGCATAGGGGCAGACACTCTGAATAGTAGGCGTTGACTTACGACCAAGCTGCTTCTCACATGGACAGCTTTATGTAGCTTGCTTGAGGGTGAGTAGCACCAGGGATCTGTTTGTTTGTGCCCTTGATGAAAAGACCAAAAATATCATACAAAGAAGCATTGAACTAATGTGAACTACCTGACATCCTGGGCAATGCTGGGTAATACAGCTAGTATAAAATAAAATTAAAATTACATATACTAATAGCTTACTGCTTAACTTAAAATGTTATTATAAATATACCAGTGGTAGAATACAACTACAATTAATATATATTCCCATTAAATCTTGGATAAAAACTAAAACTTGGGCATACAAACAAGAGATGACTACATTTATGCAATGTTTATATTATTCAAGATTAAAAAATAAAGGACAAAACAATGTTCAATTAAATAAAGTATAAATTTATCACACAAAGGAAAATCAGTATTTGATGTGAAACTAAAGGAAACACCACAAATAAGCAAGAATGGACCTCCTTAACTTTTAGAGCCCTCATATTTGGGTCATTAATTTTTTATTGGATTCAATACTCTTGTTCTATATAAATACAGTATAAATCCGAAAAATGGCTGTACTAACAGAAATTATTAAAAAACCAGATATTAAAAAAATACTTCACTGAAAATTCTGTGCGAGTTGAGGCAAACAGATTCACTTGAATTCAGACTAATAGCTGTGTCTGTGATTAAAAATGACTCATTCGGTATCTACGTTCTGCTTAATGTAGAGCATATATGTTACCAATCTAAAAAAGGGATAATAATTCATTCAGAAAGGAAACAAATAGAATACACTGTCTTTCAAGAGACTAAAGAAAGCAGTCACCCATGAAAATCTGAAAAAGATAGGATAACAGAGCGAGCTATGTGAAATTATTAGCAGAAATAAAAGGGAGAGAGCGAGTGATGATCAAGGCATGAAGGACCCAAGGCTCCAGAGTGATTAATAAATATTAATGCTGAAATTAAGATAGGTTCTTCAATAAACACATTTCAACTATTTTTATGCTATGATATATTTTAACAGTAAGATGGGAAGTGAATGAGATCACTACACAGAAGAATCTATCTACAGACTAATTAGCACGGACTATAAAATATGGAAGCCACTTCTCCCTCAGGAACAACAAACTTGCCGTCTACTCATGCCAAATGTCTTCTTTCATCCTTCATCTAATGGAAAATCCAGTTGTGACCAACTGTATTGGAACAATTTCATTAGCATATTTCATATTAAAGGTCTAAGAAGCAAATCCTTAATTGGCAGAAAAATGAATATGATATGAAACATATTGTCTACTAAGAGAAAACCCAAAAATGGGGCTAGATATAATTTTCTACCTTAAATATATTAGTATGTGAAAAGGAGGAGATTCAAATGGTGAGCAAGAACAGCAGAAGAATGTACCTCAAGGAATGAGGCATGGGGTAGATGTGTGTCGCGCTTAGGGGCGGAACCCTTAGTGTTTATTAAATTAAAAAACGCATAAAGAAAATACAACAAATAAATTCATCACACAGCTCCTAGCCTGGACCAACATTTCCCTTAACAACAATGCTTGACCCGCATAGTCCCACTACCAATATCCAAAGGAGAAAAATGGGAAGGATGGAAGTTGTTCTTGATGGATCAAAAATAAAGAAGCTGTTTCTGCATTAACATGTTAGCTATCTATTTAACATTTTACTGGCTCAATAAGTCATACAAATCCCAACTGCCAACCCATTGTAAATTCATTTGTAAGTGGTGCTGAATGTGCACAAGGAAAAGGTGGAACATGACTACCATAATGAGGACCCTGGTGCTTTCTTTGCCAAACTGGTCACCAGTGACTAATTGTGGTTCCAATACTACATCTCTGATAAGAAATGGCAATCCATGAAGTAGAAACATGCTGGGAGCCCGTGGCCAGAGAAATTCCGAGCCACTCTGTCTGCTGACAAGGAAATCACCAGTCGTATCCTGATGGTAGACTGGCTCCCCCAGGGGACAACAGTCAACAGCAAAAACCTACTGTGACCTCCTGAAATGTCTCAGTTGCAGAATCCAACAGTGCCAGCAGTGAAAGTGGTCATGCAAGGTGTTGCTGTTGCATGGTAAAGCCCGTCCCCATACCAGCCAAATGACCATTGCTGCAATGCAATCATTGCGGTACACTGCAATGCCCCATTCACCAGATTTGGTACCATCCGACATGCAACCACTAATGTGGTCCATCATGTAGAAAAGGTTGCCCATCTCTAAGCTAAACTCTTTCACTCTCAGGAAGTTTTTCTACTTGGATCAAAAATTCCACGCAGGTGATCAGTCAGCACTGACTTGAAATGAAATTATCAAGAAAAATTACTGTTTTTTGGGCTATAAGACTGAATTTTTTAGAGGATTTTTCAGGGAAAAAAGTATTTTGGTTCACCAAAGCAATTAGTAAAGGCCACATCATGCATCATTTCTAGCCATGATTAAGTCCGTATATGGCAATGTTTAACACATTCACTGCGGATGGCCTCTTATGAGGTCATGGAATCCTTCCCAAAAATGCAGGTGGCCTCTTATGAGGCCATATGTGCTCTTACAGTTCTTTTGCTAGATATGGGCCTATGCTGCCTGGAATGGTCCTTCTTTCACTTGGGATTCGTCAGTTGACATTGAGATGTCAAAGTGTGAGCAGCCTTTTCTGGTTCATGTGTTTTTATCTTTTTCTCCACAGATTTTAATTTTTCTAATCAAACTAATCAACTAATCAAAAAAGTTGTCCAACATCAAAGATGCACACAAATTAAAGTTAAAGAAAATATTATGGCATGACAAAAGTTAAAGATAATGTTTTAGATATACTTAATTCGTAAAAGTAAATAGGGATGATCTAAATCATGAATAATTGCTTTGAAACTTGAATAGCTAAATGTGTCCTGTGTGCATTCAGCAGTCCTATTAGTCTTTATCCACCTAAAGAGCCTATTTGGTATTGTAAAATATGTTAGTTCACTGCTTTGTGGTACCATTTGGGATCCCTTTTTTCTAAGACTGCTTAAAAATGTTTTCTTTGTCATGGAATGGAGGAAGTGGGTAAAGAGCACTCTAGAAGAAATAAATTACCATAGACCCAGGCATACATGTTGAAGTTTAAGGATTAGGGGAGGACAGACTCACACAAATAGCAAACAGGGAGTTTATGATGCAAGACCTAGGCCAAGGTCCCTGACCCACTTTTACAACTCAAGAAGTAGCAATAAAAGTGAGGGTGCTCTAACCTGTAAGGGTCTCCCCTTACTTCTCTTTGGGTATCTGTATTTTCTGGGCCATCTTATTCAGTCATATGTGAATCACCAAATAGAATGATAATAGGCTTAATCAAGTTAAATTTTTGTAGTATTTCATCTTTGTAATATTGTTATATTTTCTTCGCTATATTTTTAATATTATTGTTATATTATATTATTATCTCCTCTTTATGCTCAGCTAGTCCTTTTTCTCCAGCAACTCCTTTTGCATCATACATAACCACTTGACTGATACAATAATACCTAACTTTCTCTGTTCTACTATCCATTTTTTCACTTCCTCCTCTAGTTTAGGCTATTTAGGACCAAGCTTATGAAGAATATGTTTCTCTTTTCCTATCACCTTCAGTTTTCTCTCCTGTTTTCTCCATCCACAGATAATTTTTCTGTGAAATGTGGTCTGAAATGATGCTCTGCTGCTAGATTTCCACGTTTTTTGCATACCTGAAGCTTAGGCTTATCTTTTCACTCTTGTAACCAATGCGATCTCAGCTTTTGGTTTTGGAATATTTTTTATGATATTTGAGTTTAAGGTCAACATCCCATTTTTGAGTTGAGCAGACACAATTGATAGATTAGCTTTTAGGAGTGAAACGTTTAAAAATAAATTGATATTATTCAGCAATTCAACTGCCATGCTTCTTTCAGTGTTTCGTAATTATTATAAAGCAAAATTGTTGAATTTCCTTGATGTAATACCAATTCCAACTGCATTAGTTACAAAAAATATCAACATATTCATGACAACATGACCCAATGGTGGGCCATAGGCATTACTTCTCATGGCTGTCATGACCCATCGGTGGGTCAAAGGTAATTTTACTTGTGGACATTGTGTCACACAGGTATGACACAAAGCCTTTTGAGTTATATAATCTTCACTCAGGCAGATGGCCTTAAGAAATATTCTGAAGTTTTTTAAAGGCCACAAGGAGCAATTTGCTCATGTATCAATGGTAAATCTTAGACATGCTAATTTTTAAAGTTAGAGACAATTAAAAATGAAAAGACTCAAACACTTTTTTAAAAAATTCTTATGTGTTTAAAAACACTTAAGATGAGTCAGTGGGATTGTATAATCTTCAGAATTTGAGAAACTACTGACAAAAATGTTTGAATCTGAAATATCCGAGACTTTCACAATTGATGAATTCAGGGAGTAAAAATATGTATATCTCCTTGTAATGCTTCAAATAATTCGCAATGCCATTCATACAGAAACTAGATAGGAACTAATGAATTTCATGGCATTTTCTTGGATAAGGATTGGGAAAATTATGGAGAAATTACAATACTTTATAGATGGAAATGAAAGGATTCAGAGAAAGACAACACAAAGGTCTGCTCATTTGCAAAAATACAAGAAGGTTATCAACCTCAGTGTCAAGAAGCAATAAACCTCATGCAGTGTTTATGTCCTGTGATGGGTGAAAGACCCCCGAGGGTGAGACCTTCACCCTAGGTGGTAGTTCGAAGGAGCAAGAGGCACCTGTGTTTACAGAAAAACTGTTACACCAATTTCGCTTACATTTTTTGCCTACCAACAGCTGGTGGGTTGTGACGGATACAAATAAGATTGGTTTACAAGTTACAATGCACAGGTTTATTATAGTTTAGCTTAGCATCTTCAGAACCAGCAACATTACCATATAATTAATTACTATTATCATATATAATGGAATGTAAGCGATACCAATTGTAAGCTGACCCCCACTTTTCACAAGGGAACACAAGGAAAATTTCTTGTAGGGCAAACGGACATTTTGGTTTTCATGGATCTTTTGTGTAAAAAATACTAAAATTTATAAATGCTTCTCCTTTTCTCTCCTCCAGCATATCACATTCGACTCCACAATCCTGTAGCACTGTTGTGCAGCAAGATTAGATGTTTCTTCCGTAAATGCCATCAGTTCCTCTAAAATTAGGCAAATGTGTTTGTCTCATAATGGGATTGTAAGAAACTGAAAATTTTGCTACACTAGACTAAAATTAATGCTTGCAAAGGCATGGGAAGTTATGGTTGGCTCGGGGAATCCCAGTATGTGTATACACTCTAGACACACTGAATCAAAATAGTAAACAATGTAAATGTTTCAAAAAAGTAAAATGAAACATTGTGTACCTACATATCTAGAGTATACAGCTTCTTACGCACATGAGAGCAAGATATCACCATGATTTCGACAACTTTGATGCAGCACACACTTTTTACATGATTTATTTTTTCGTATTCAGTTATTATGATTCTTTTTCCATACATTTTAAGTAGACTGTTTACTTCCACTTTAATATACTTATATCTTGAGTTATAATGTAACTATGGGTATTTTTCCGCCTTTCCGTGCACGGTAAGCAAGATGTTTGCAGCGCAAAAAAGGAAAAAAAATGAAACAAGATATCCCAAAGCTCATTGAACATATCAGAATGTAATATAATATAATAGGGTACATATGCATCTATGTCGAGATGATTTTCAAAATTGTCTTTGAAGGTGTGCAGTGTTCATCCATATTCATTTGTTTCTCACGTCTGTTCTTCTGCATTAGAACAGCATAGGGCTCTCGCGGCACCAACTTTGCACATGTTCCATGCTTCCATTCTTATAAAAATGCCCCCTAATGCATTGATTACTTTCTTTTTCGTTCATTGATTTTTAGGACACTGATTCAAAGCTGAATGGCAATTGCTAAGAAGGTAAAAAGAGGTGGGCTTACAATTGATTATATCAGGTAATAAATAAACACCCTGATCATTTAAACTATTTTCAAAGAACTAACTTTTTATTATGTTCAAAAAATGTCTCGAAGCTTCATAAACATGAAGCAATTCAAGTGGAAGTAATCATACAGAAAAACAAATAGATGGGCAAACAGCCAGATAGAGGGTTGGATAGGCAGAGGGAGAGAAAGATAGTCCCCATAAATGCTATGATCTACAGAAATAAAGAGTGAAAAATACATTATTATGTATGAATTAAAAAATAAATTTTACAGCCCAGGTGAAAAACATTAAAAACGCCTTATGTTGCAAACATGTTAATATTCAAGTTTTAAAATTCACAGTGGTGGGCATAATCCTGTGGAACTATCTCATGATGAATAAAATGAAGATAATGTATCATATTGAAACCCAAGTCGTATTGAAATATTAAAACTATGGAAAACACATACTGTAACGAGACTGATAACGGACTTTGCTCTTCATTATCTTTTGTTTCTGCGCACAGCCAACAGGGTGCGCGTCAGTTTTCTCTTCTCTTGTGGAAGCTTGCAATGTAGTGTACGCCCCAGGCTATTAAACGTGTTTGTGTTATTACGTGTAAATTTCATTTGTGACCTTTCCTCTCCGAGAAACCCTAGCCCGTCACAAATGGCGCCCAACGTGGGGCTCGGGAACAGGTAAAAGTGTGCAAAGGAAGATACGCGTTTCCAAGACTTGTCAGATCTGAGCATCAGATTCTGGAAGCAGCGCAACGAATTCTGTGTTGTGTATAGATACCTCCTCACTTAGTGCCATATACAGCGAAATTAAGTGTGATACGTGTGTCCGCAAATTTAAAATTCGTATTTTGGCCACCCATGGAAGGGACGAGTGAATCTCCGCCAGCCTTGACGTTATCAAACGAACAATTTCAGGCACTGATTGCACAAATTACGGACTCGGCAAGAATGACAATTCTTGATAGGCAATTGACGAGCCCCGTCCTTGTTACACAAAGTAGTGGCAATTTTTCCAAATATACTTCACGATTTAATGGCAGTGCTACGTCTGATGTTGACACATTCTTAGACTCAGTCCTGACCTTTAAGGATTGCGCAAATGCCAGCGAAGAAAACGCATTACGTGGAGTCTCAATGCTTTTGGAAGGCATTGCTGCGACATGGTGGCAGGGCATAAAGGGAGATATTTCGGACTGGGACGGTGCCGTGTGCGCGTTCCGTGATGCGTTTTCTAGCAAATTGCCACCTCATCTCGTCTTCAGAGAGATTTTTGCACATGAGCAACATGAAAATGAAACAAGCGAGATTTTTGTATGCCACATTTGCGCCCTCCTGTCACAGTTACCGTATACCTTGCCAGAACGCGTGCAATTAGATATTGTATACGGGTTAATGAATAGAAAAGTTAGGAAAAGACTTCCACCAAGCGATTTCAACTCATTCAAAAGTCTTTTGCAACGTGCAAAAGACATTGAACACTCACAGCGTGAGGTTGTGTGACCATCAGAGGATGTCAGTAGTAATGAAGGTAGAGACCGACCGGAGAAGAAACAGCTCCCGGTCCAGATTTTAGGACTGGATGGTCTAGCTTGTCTTGACACTGGCTCCCAAAGAAGTATAGCAGGTGCACAGCTTTATCATATATTAATTTCTCGAGGGCGTCCGTTCAGCGAGACTTCCCTGGACATGAAGTTAGCTGATGGAAAAATGCATCGCGTATTAGCCAGGAGTTTTTCTGTGGAAATTTCTGTCGTCAACCGTACGATCCTCACGACCTTGATCGCAATTCCGGATCATCTGGAGAGCCGGATGCTACTTGGCATAGATTTTATCTGAAGTGATGGCATGGTTCTGGATCTTCCCAGACATGAATGGTTCTTCAAGGAACATCCCAGTAGCCGCCACGTTTTTGTACGAGAAGAAGATATTACTACATCTGTACCTGTGAGCAACGTCCACGTCAGCAACCTGCCATTACGGGATGATGAAGGACAGAGTTTGGATGAGGACCAGAAATGCTGCATCACTGCACTTCTCGCTGAATATGAAGATGTCTTTTCTCCTAGCAAGGAGCCCACTCCATTTGCAGAGCATGCTATTAAGGTAACCGATGATACTCCAATCACTGTACCCCCATATAGGCTGTCGCCTGCCAAAAAGGAGTTTCTTCAGCAGGAACTTGAGAGGATGCTGGCTGAAGACATCATTGAGGAGTGTGACTCTCCCTATGCAGCACCCGTCGTCCTCGTGCCCAAAAAGGACGGTACTTTTCGGACCTGCGTTGATTACAGACATCTGAACAGTCTGACGGTTCCAGACAGATACCCTTTACCTCATGTAGATGACCTACTTCACGCAGCAAAGCAGTCCCTATACATGACTACACTTGACTTACGTTCAGGGTATTGGCAGGTTCCGGTCAAGATTGAAGACAAAGACAAAACTGCGTTTATCTCGCCCTTGGGCCACTTCCGATTCAAACGCATGCCATTTGGTCTCCGAAATGCTCCTTCCACATTTCAAACGCTGATTGACCATCTCCGATCTGGTCTTCGAGATGTCCAGGTACTGGCGTACTTGGATGATTTGATAATTTTATCATCATCCTTTGATGAACACATGGAAGACCTTCACCAAGTGTTCAGTCACCTGCAACATTTCAGGTTATATGTAAATAGGTAAAAGTGCACACTTGGGTCGTCGGAGGTAAAATATCTTGGCCATCTTATTTCACCTCAAGGAATCAAACCAGATCCCGGTAAGATAGCCGCCATCGCAGAAATGAGAGCTCCTAAGAATGTCAAAGAACTCATAACGTTTCTGCAGACAGGGTCCAGGTTCCGACGGTTTGTGCCCAACTATTCCAGTGTTGCTCGACCTCTAAGTGATTTGACAAAACAGAATGCTCTATAGAATTGGGGACCGAGATAAGATGATGCATTCAAGATGCTCAAGAATTATTAACAACACCGCCCATCCTTCGGCAAGCAGACCATACACTGCCATATGTGCTCCGAACAGACGCAAGCGCTTACGCTTTGGGAGTGGTTCTACTCCAGGGGGAGCTTCCAGACCAATGCCCCGTAGAGTATGCGAGCAGACTGCTGACAGCCCCTGAGCGCAATTATAGTACGATTGAGAGGGAGGCATTCGCAGTTGTCTGGGCCTTGGAAAAGTTCCGGGGATACTTGGAAGGAGCACCTGTGACAGTTGTTACTGATCACCAACCTCTCCGCTGGTTTATGATACTCAAGTCACCTAGTGGTCGCCTGGCAAGATGGGCCCTATCTCTACAGTCATACGATATTTAAGTAGAATATACTCCAGGGCGATGTAACGCAGTGGCTGACACGCTATCATGTCCACCAGGCCAATAAGAGGATATGAATATCTGTTCTGTGACTGTCGACATGCCAACCACCTCTGCAGAAGTTATCAGGCAGGAGCAGCTGGCTAATCCAGAAAATAAGCAGATAATCGACTGCTTCAAGTCACAGGAGAATGCAGTAGATTTTGTACGATGGACTGACCAGGGATATATTATGCTCAATGGCATTTTGTATAGATATTCCCCTGAGCATAATGATGGAGATGCCCAGCAGGTCTTACCATGGACACAAATACCCAAGATATTGTATAAATATCATGATTCACCCACTGCCAGACATTATGGTGCAGAAAAGACCTTGCAGAAGATCGGCTCCAGATACTACTGGACAGGAATGCATCACACGGTCACAGATCATGTGAAATCGTGTATCGAGTGCCAGCGCTTTAAGCCTAGCAACCTTAAACCAGCTGGGCTCATACAAATGCTTATACAACACCGACGGTTTGAAGTTCTATCAATGGACCTATTTGGTCCACTGCCAGAGACATCTACCGGAGAGAGGCGAATTTTTATAGTGGAGGATACATCAACTCGATGGGTAGAATTTTTCCCACTGAAAGTCTCTACTGCTGCTGCGTGCGCAAGACTTCTAATCGACGAAGTGATCCTTTGGTTCGGAACCCAGCGACGGGTCATTAGTTACAATGGCATGCAGTTTGTAAGCGATGTACTGCAAAAGGTTGCATACTGTCTGGGTTTCAACCAGAGTTTGATACCTGCATATCATCCTGAGGCCAATCCTGTAGAGCAAAAGAATAGGGACCTTAAGACCCAATTGGCTATCTTCACCGCCAATTGCCACAGCGGATGGAAAGATCACCTACCGAGCATCCGATTCACGATGAATGCAATGAAGAGTCAGCCAACCGTTTTTTCCCCTGCTTACTTGTGTTTTGGGCATGAACTTCGTACACCTGACGACGTCAACCATGATCTACGTGCGATAGTTGAGAATTCGCTGTTTGTACAGGAAATTACTCCGTACCTGAAAACCTTTGCAAAAGCACTGAGAGAAGCGAAGGAAAAGCATGAAATTCAGCAAGATCGCTCAAATCATACGCAGACGAGAAAAGAAGAAGCGGCATTAACTTTAAGATTGGCGATAGGGTTCTGGTTGAGATACATGCGTTAAGTAAAGCCAAACATGGCTACACTTCAAAGTTTGCCCCTCGACTAGATGGCCCATATTTGATTTGCAAGCAGGTCTCACCGAGCACATATCAGCTTGCAACTCCTGAAGCACCTAATATCCCTCTTGGTGTTTACCATGTGTCATCCTTGACTCCCTTTGTCGCCACTCTTGGTGCCCCTGATCCGTGTCTATTACGGCCGCTGCGGAAACGAGACCGTCCACGGCAACAGCAATCAGCCCCAAGACCTGCATCGGTGTCTTCCACATCATCGGTGTCTTCTACATCATCGGCGCCTTCCAGGACATTGGTGCCTTCTACGTCATCGGTGCCTTCCAGGACATCGGTGCCTTCTACTTCATCGGTGGCTTCCCGCATACCTGCACTACCTACTAGGATGTAGCCACCTAGGAAATGCTGCCAGTGACAGACCTTGTAGAATTGCATTCGAGGTCGTACATGCCATTCTAAGGGGGAGGATGTAACGAGACCGATAACGGACTTTGCTCTTAATTTTTTTTTGTTTCTGCGCGCAGCCAACAGGGTGCATGTCAGTTTTCTCTTCTCTTGTGGAAGCTTGCAATGTAGTGTGCGCCCCAGGCTATTAAACGTGTTTGTGTTATTACGTGTAACTTTCATTTGTGACCTTTCCTCTCCAAGAAACCCTAGCCCGTCACAATACTAAATTTTTATTTTATTTGTTCATTCAAGTTTTAATTAAAGTTTCACTTTTAAGTAGTAGCAGCATCTTTATCTTCAACTCACATGGCAGTCAATGTGTTAACCTTAGCTTTAAATGAATAAAAAATAAAAACCTGGTAAGAATTTTATCCACTGCCTAGTGCACTACCACTTTGTTAAATACATTCAACACGTGGTACCCTCAGTAAATCTTCCTGCTAGATAAGCTTTCAAGTGATCTGGCATATAAAATGTATTTCAACAACATTTTTAGGCTTAGGGATTTAAGTATATACAATTATCTTTTAAAAATTGTACATTATTTTATTTTTCATAACATATTGTTACCGTAATAAATCAAAACTCTCAAAAGGCATGGATTTTAAAACCATTTCATGGCTTTCAGAGAATTTTGATTTATTAGTCAGTTCTTAGCCAAAAGCCATAAGATGAAGTTGATAATTCTTTGGCTATTGTTACCCTGTTCAAGATCAGAATTTTTCTCATCTTCCTTGAATTTTATATTAAGGCATATGCATCCATGCATAAAAAGTTTCATTACCTAAACTGTACCTTAATGTTGTAAAATTTGTAGATTCGATAAAAAATGTGTAGTGTATATGAATAAAGAGATACAGACTTGTACACAGTTTATCACAGGAAAAAGATATTCAACAAAAATGTAACTACATAAGTTCAAAGTCTTAGTAAGGTAATTTGTTAAGGATAACATATTATTTCCATTGATCTAAGATTGCAATACTGAGTTAAGTTTGGCAACTCAGTAAGCTTCCCATTTGAAGAGTGCCCTCCTTGATGGGCAACATTTAGAAGATTTCCAACAATCATTAACAGCAATATAAAGTAACTAGAGCAATTGCTCATCAAAAATGATGGGTTCAAATTAATAAAAAACACAATTAAAATTTTTAACTTTAAATAAATTATTTTAACAATCATTATTTATACTGATTTTGTTTCTCACGGCAGTCAGTTGTCAAGATAAACAAATGAGTGATTTCGAAAATAGAAGAATATAATAAATGACTTTATTAATTTTTCTTTAAACCAGTTCAAATCGGATGATTGTGGGTCAAGTTTTTCCAAAAGAAGATAAGCCTGCACGACAAAAAGTCGATTTTTGAGTGTTATCTTACGAAGAATGGAAATATTACCCTGGAGTCGAACTCTGGAATTTTTTTGTGAATTTTCTTTCAGCAAAGCATTTTTATACTTGAATAGATTATTTCTGCCAATTTTTAATTTTCTATCTACATCCTTGATTGAGTTATTCGCGTTTTAATAGCTTGAGACTCATGTCAGACCAACGGATGGACAACATAGCATTTTATTGTTATTTTTAGATTCTTTTAAACCTCTCTTTCTCTCTCTATTTCCAAAACCGTCCTAAGTCCTCATTTCTTCTACCTAACTCCCGTAACTTATTGCACAATCCTTCACCCCATAAAATTTTTACATGCTCGGCTTGTTTATTAAAATGTCAAGCATGTTGAATTTAGCTCATTATTATGATTTTTAAGCTCTTTGAACAGTATTTCCAATTTTTAGGTATTTCTTCTCGTAAATAACACAACAAATGTTTACAGTGATTGCTATGAAAATCATTTCCTCCTCCTTCCATCTTGCTCTCCTTCTCATAATAAAAACCTTCAAATCATGCTTAAACCTATATGTATTTAAGTAACAATAGGAATTCAAGGTTTAACAATGTAGTTGATAGGCAAGGCAACATCCCGTTAAAATGCCAAGATTTTTCCAAATATACCATTCAAACGATTAACATGAGCAATTTTAAGCTGAAGGCAAAAGAAAACTAATAGAATAAGAAACCTGAAAATGTTTTCTTTAGAATGGTCCAGATCCAAAGATCAAAGGTCAAATTTTTCTAATTTTAATTTCCAAAAGAAGAAAAGCCTGCACATCAAAAAGTCCATTTTTATGTGTTACCTTATGAGAAATAGAAATAATTCCCTGGAGTCGGACCCGTGTTGTTTTTCCGAATATTCTTTCGTCAATCGCTTTTTATATGTGAAGCAAGAAATCCTGGAAAATTTCGAAACATTATCTCTTACCGTTTTTGAGATATAAATGATTAATATCGGCATGGATGCTTCAGTGGCACGGTCTGGTGACACTTGGTGGAAGTTGTTGCAGACAGAGTAAGAGAAATATAGATATGACAGAAATAAGGGATAAGTATGGATCAATCATTGAGGGGATATACAGACATAGATAGCGTCAAGAAAACTATCCATCATCCTTTCTGAACTTAAAACAAAAATAAAGAAAATATGTACTATAAACGGTTACGATAGAAGATAATGGGGTTTTAATACTCATGAAGGTTCTTGATCCTCAGGAACTTATTAGAAAAGAAATAAATGGGAAATCAAGAAGAGAACTGGCATACCAGCATCCTTGAAGAATGCATTCTATTTTTGCATTAATCGTTTCAGTGCCTAGAATGCTGTCTAAACTATGCTAAAAAAGTATTTTAGTTTGTAAATCCCATTCTGATGCAGTAAATAAAAAAGAAAAATACACGGATTGAAAAGCAAGGAATAAAAATCAATCTGTACAGGTTGAGTAAAGGAGACTGAATATATGCAGGTGCAGCTGTGATAAGGTTAACATTTAAATGTAAATCAGATGTATATAAAACAAATTATACTTTCATGTTATTTTAAATTCTTCAACTTAATGCTGAGGATTTTGTTATGCTGTACCTCCAGGTGCATCATATCTGCCACATTTTAACTCAAGAAACATCACTCAATAGCAATATTGGCTCATTGTTAAAGATGCAAAAGCTAAACAGTTCACAGGTAACTTACAAAGATTAGCCAAAATTTAAAAACTACCTTTATCTCGAGCAATTAAATGATAATCTAATAAACTGCTAAGCCAATTTTTTTTGCATATACTCTGCAATTTAAAAACCCTGTAAATGGCATTCACAAACCATTCCTCAAATTTCCACACCTAATAATAATAAATACCAAACGTAAGCGTTTAAGGATGTCATTCATTGTAAAATTACCAAAGATCGAAAGAAGATTGAGGGCTATTCTTACCGGATCATCTCGGTTGAGGATTTCATCAGCATCATCGTCACTGATGTCGCTGAGGTCCTCCTCGGGATGCTCTAGAGGTGGCACTGCCACAGCAGCGGGGGATGCCGGCTTTCCCTCGATCACTTCTCCATCGCAAGGTGATACTAAAGTTTGTGCCACAGTATCTGGAGGTGGGGTGGAGGAAGGATGCTGGGGTGTGGAGGAACGAGAAGAGGATGAAGACGAAGATGATGATGACGAGGATCCAGATGAGGGAGATGATGAACCCGACTTGACTCCCGAGGCTCCTGTTGCATCAGGACTAGTACTTCTTGCCCTTCCCTCTTCTTCATCCACTTCCCCCACAATGGACTCTTCTACATCCCTCTCCGGACTATCCCTTCTCTGTCGCTTGGCTGGACGATGTCTCTCTCCCTCTTCTTCTTCTTCGTTTTCTCCTACCTCGCTCCTCGCTTCTCCTTCCTCCCTCTCTTCTTCCTCCCTTCTCCTCTTTCCCCTTCGTGAACCCTTTCCTTTGCTATCGTGAGAACCTGTGGTACTACCTGTCAAAAAGATTTCATTGATAAAATGTTTGAAAATGACTGTTTTGTTTGGGAAGAAAGGCTAACATGCATGACACGAATTCCTGGTACAGTAATATCCTATTCAATGGACACCATAATGTCTTAAGATATTTATTTTTTAACACAAAAAAATTTTTCTAAAACACTTATTAAAATATTAAACCTTAAAAGTGCCAAGGAGCGCTGTCGCGCTCTTTGTAATTCTCGCCTAAAGTGCCAACAGTTCAATAGCACTCCTTCTAGAGGCTCTCTTATAAGTTCTGGTAGTTCACCCATTTTTGTCAGATGGTATCTTATGACAGTCTTCCTATGACAAGGAAAGAGTTTAGTTTCAGAATCTGCCGCTAGTTTTGTTTTGATTTTATGTGTTTTTGAACTTGACCTAGTTTTTGCAACCTGTAATAATTAAAATGGCATCAACCTCAAGGGAAGCGTTTGACAATTATGAAGATATAGCGGATTATATAAATACTCTTGGTGACGACGGTGATAATGTTGATTCTGGAGATGAAATGCAAACTCCCACAACAAGTTGTGAACCTCATTTCATAATTTCAGATGCAGAAAGAGACAACAGTGACATTATTGTCTGTCATAGACATCGTATTGCAGTTCTAACTGAAAGTGTTGTTGACAATGAGGAACATGATAATGATATCTATAATAATGAACAAATTCTAGTATATAAAGAAATTTAAGCATATCATAACACACCATTCCAGCACTTTCCTTTATTCCTTGAAACACCTTGTTCAAAACATACTCCACCACATGATGCCAAACGTATTTAATATTTCTACCTGTTTTTCTATCCCTTTGGAATATAATAGTAAATGAAACAAATAGATATGAAAATCAGTTTCTTGTCTCACAACAGCAAATATCACCCAATGCTAGAGTTAGTCAGTGAGGCCTGTTATTGTCACAGAAATGAACGCATTTGTGACAGTACTATTGGAAATGGGAATTCTTTATTTGTTCACACTTTGCTTATATATAAATATGCTATATAATAAGGCATAAAATTCTAGCATTAATCCAATAGGAGAACTATTGAATATAACTAATATAAATTAAATTGTAAGCACAAATGTTAGGATGTAGAGGAACAAGTGTGTATAAATTATGTGTGTTAGTGTTGTATAAAACATTTTATGTTTTAAAAACCACCACTCATAAGAGTGTGAATTTTTTTGTGTGGCGAAATAACATACTGGGACTTCAAGAAATATGACAAATATGTGACTTAAGTAATGTTTTTAAACATTTCTAATTTCAAACCTTAATTTTGTTTTTCTAAAAAGGTAATTTTAATGATAAATATTCCTTTTACACTAGTAGGATCTAGTCCTTAATTCCTATGTTCTAGATAGAAAGCAATATGAACAGAATGTTCTGTAAAAAATTTCAAAAAGATACCTTGAAAATTGAGGGAGATGTAATATTTTTCCTACACTGCTGTAAATTTGACAAATATCACCTGGCAATTTTGGTATAGTTACAAGAAAATTGCCTGGCATTCAAACAGTTAATACAGGTAGTTCCTGCTTAACACAAGAGATACGTTCCTAAAAAGTGTCATGTTAAGCGAATTCGTGCTAAGCGAATACATAAATCCCATAAGAAACCAAATAAAATGTGGGAGATACGTATTCGAGCAAGAGAGATCGTTGTATCACAGTGGATATGTAAATTTTAATTTATACATAAACATAATTAGAATATTCATTAATTTACAATTTGTATCAGCAAATTTTAAACAAAACTTCTCGTAATACCTTCTGCGACTTTAACCGTGAAAGTGACGAAAAACATGAAGTAGAATTCACGAAAGTTGATTTTCCCTAAGTGGAGGCAGCAGTGTCTTGTCACTTATTTTGCGTGTTTTAGTCTAGTGTTCCCTCATTTGTGTACAGTTTCTCCTTGAATGGAATGCAAAAAGTTTGAATCAGTTTCTCTTTTTCTGACTTTGTGACTTTAACCACAAAAGTAATGAAAAACATTAAGTAAAATTTGTGAAAGATGAGCTCTGCCTGTGAACCTGTGCCTGGAAATTATCAAATCTAAAAAGTTTTCATTACTTAGTGGTGGCTATTTGATACTCATCGTGATCATGATATGTCTTATGTTTTGATACTGTTTTTGGTTTTACATCTACAACTACGAGCGTGCTTTTTTTCACAACAGGCATTATAATCAGAATTCGTCTTCCAAAGCTTATTTCACATGTTTTAGTCTAGTGGTCCCTCATTTGTGTAGTTTCTCTTTTTCGTCTTTCACTCTTTTATGGTAAATGTCACAAAAAATGGCTACGCGAAGTTTTACTTTGATTTTAGACTACGAATTACGTATTATATAGTATTTTAATAAATATAAATTAATATGCATATTGCCTTAATGGGAACATTTTTTAATTTTATTTTTACATAATGGATCATGTTGCAACTAGTGTAAAACTGGGAAATCTTTGTGCAAAGTGAACAGGATCCCCAAATGGTAAATTGTGCTAAAGCGAATTTCGTGTTAAGCGGGAACTACCAGTATATACAAAAAAAGTGTATCTTAAACATAATCAGAGTTTTGAGCAGTCTAGCAGTGGACCTGTATCATTCACAAATCAGTGGCAACTGTAGTATGCCTTTACTATCTCATGACGACATGAGCCATTTCACTTCATTCATATACTAATTACAGTGCTAAGTAAATTTACTGAAATACTAATCCCTAATCAGGGCTAGCAAAGGAAATGCAAGAATGTTAAAAAAGTTTATGGAAAAGGCTAGTCTTTAGAGGTCATATACTCAGGATAGTTGAGGTCTCGTATCATCTACTGGGGAGATAAGTAACTACCGTATTTATCTGAATCTAAGACGACCCCCCTCCCCTTTTAGCCGACTGTCAAAACAGAAAAAACATTTTGACCTTATTTCTCATTGACTATATGGTGTATATTTTTAACACACATATTCAGTATAGGTAGACTAGTTCGTTCATTCACTGAAATGGTTTGTTACAAATTTTTGTTTGAAAAAAATCAATTTAAAAAAATGTTTTTTTAAAATTAAGACTTGATTAATTGAATTCCGGATTGTAAGTTTGCAATGAAAAATTTCAGTAGATACAATTAATTTATCTTGTTTTATTTGTTCAAAAAACAACAATTAAACTTATCACTTTACTTCCTACTTAAAATTCATTGCAGTCAACTGGTTGTGCATCGATTCATTGTATGAACAATTCATCGTGCATCAATACATCGCATGTCAATTAATCTCTCCACATATTTGTCAGAAGACAAATTGGAAGGCGAGACAATATGACTGGTGTATGGCAGGGGGAGACACTTTTCCACAAAAAAAATTTCTTCATATTTCAATAATAAAAGAATGAATCATTTCTCTTTGTGAATTACGTGACACATTGGATGGTGTATGGCAAGGGGAGGCTCCCAACCCAAGTGTATCCCCCTGCTGCACACCAATCATGGTGTCTCGCCTTCCCATTTGTATTGTGATAATGTCTCATGATGAATGTCTCGTGACAAATTTGTCTTGCAAAAGAAATTGTCACGCGACGAATTTGTCTAGTGATGAATTGACACACGATGAGTTTGTCGTTTGATGTAATGACATGCGATGGGTTTGTCGTGTGACGAATTGACGTGCAATCAATTGACCATGATGTATTGATGGTATACGACTTCGTACTTGAATTTAAGGCAACCCTCAATTTTTGCAAGCATAAATATAGAATCAACCTCATCTTGGATTTGGGTAAATATGGTTATTTAATGAATTTTATTATTTGTCATATTGAGAGATATTTTGAGTGTGTGAGAACCAGGAGAAAGAGTAATTATGCTCGGACATATGAATGGAGTAAAACGAGAAGGCACGGAAAGGGTCCTTGGACCATTTAGTGACCCAAGAGTGAATGATAATGGTGACAGTTTGGTGAATGTATGCATGAAAATGGGATTGTTTGTCTCAAACACATGGTTCAAGCACAAGTCAATCCACTTGTATACATGGACAAGAGGGGAAGCGAAGAGTGTGATAGATTTTGTTGTGTATGATGAACGGTTGAGGGAGCTTGTAAATGATACGAGAGTTGTGAGAGGTGCGGAATGTGGATCAGACCACTATTTAGTGATCTCTAGAGTAGATCTTAGGAGAAAATGGATTGTGAGAAAGAGGAAAGGGGAGAAGGTATGCAAGAGCAAATGAATAGGTGGGAATGTGAAAGTGTGCTAAAAGAAAAGCTAATGGCCAAAGAGAGTGAATTGAAGGAGGAAATGAGAGAAGAGAATGTGGAGAAGGCTTGAAACAGATTGAAAGGTATTATCTTGCAGTGTGTTACTAAGGTGTGTGGGACTGCAGTTGTTGGAAGAAGGAGAGGTGATGCATGGTGGAATTAGAGAGTTAAAGTGGCTGTGAATGAGTAAAAGGAGAGAATGATTGCTGCTAAGAATGAAAATGAGCGAAAGGCAGTGTATGAAATGTATAAAGAGAAAAGGAGAGCTGCAAAAAATATTGTGAAAGAGAGTAAAGAACAACTGCGGATGAATGAAGCTGAGAAAATGCAGAATGATTTTGGGGGGAATAAGAAGTTGTTCTGGAAATGGGTGAAGAGAGCAAGGCAAGGAGTGAGTAAGGGTGTGAGCGGAATTCAAGGAAAGAATGGTGATATGGTAAGAACGAGGTAGTCAAAGCAGTGAATATGTTGAAAAATGGAAAAGCAGCAGGTGTGGATGGCATAACGGGAGAGATGTTGAAGTATGGAGGTGATTTGCTTATGTGTTGGATGTGGGATCTGTGCAATCTGTGTGCAAGGAGTTCGAGAGTGCCTGCTGAATGGAAGGATGGTGTAATTGTACCGTTCTACAAGGGTAAGGGAGATAGGACTGAATGTAAGAATTATAGAGCGATTAGTTTGCTGAGTATACCTGGAAAGGTGTATGGGAAAGTTTTGATTGAAAGAGTACAAAAGGTAACTATGGATAAAATGTGGGGAGTGCAATGTGGCTTCATGCCTGGAAGGGGTTGCACCGACCAAATATTTGCCCTACAGCAAGTGGTTGAGAAGTGCATGGATGTAAGAAAGAAAGTGCACTGTGCATTTGTTGATCTAGAGAAAGCATATGACAGAGTGAATTGTAATGAATTGTGGAATGTTCTGAGCGAGTATGGAGTGAATGGTTGGATGCTGAATGCTATAAAGCTAGTGTATACTGGAAGTAGGGCATGTGTGTGATTGGTTTAGAGTTGAGCAAGGTGTACGACAAGGATGTGTCATGTCCCCTTGGTTATTTAATGTGTTCATGGATAAATGTGTGAGACAGGCATGTATGGATATGGTGGGTGTTATGGTTGGTGGAGAGAATGTTCGTGTACTTCTGTATGCTGATGATGCTGTGTTAATGGCTGAGAACCCAGGAGAATTGCAGAGAATGCTAGATAGCCTGCATGATACGACAGTGAGAATGGACTTAAGGATAAATGTGGCCAAAACCAAGGTAGTTGTGTTTGATCGGGAGAATGAGGTGAACGACTGTCAATTTAGCATAAATGGTGGAACGATTGAGGTAGTGGATGAATTTGTATACCTTGGTAGAATGTTCAGTAAAAATGGTAGAGTAGATGGGGAAATCAAAAGGAGAGTGAATACTGGTAGAGAGGTGGCAGGGAGTGTGTGGTCGATTGCAAAGAATGAATGGTTGTCAAAAGAAGCGAAAATGTCTGTGTACAAGAGTGTTTTAATGCCTACCTTGCTGTATAGCAGTGAAACATGGGAGTGTCAGGAGAAGCATAAAAGTAGTTTAAATGCGGTTGGGATGGGATACATGAGAAGAGTTTGTGGAAAATCTAGGAGGGACAAAGTAAGGAATAATTGGGTGATGAACGAATGTGGTATGAAAGCCAGTGTGACAGATTTGTAACAGAGAGGTCTGCTGAGGTGGTTTGGACATATAGAAAGAATGGAGGAGAGTAGAATCACCAAGCAAATACATGAAGGAAGAGTGAATGGCGAGAGAGGGAGAGGCAGACCACGCAAGACTTGGTTGGATGTGGTTAGTGAGACTGAGAAAAAGGGACGTGAAAAGTATGAGGAATAAGAGGAAATGTGTAACTCAGTGTATGAGTGTAAGTGAAGCAAAAGAAGTGTGCAAGGATAGAAGTGTGTGGAGGAAGCATGTGGTGATGGGTTGGTAATTGGCAGACATATGGCATGGCTTACCCCGCAAGGGAAAGCATCAAGGTGTGTTGTTCTGGTTATTATTTTCTTTTTACATGTACTGCATTATTATTATTATTACCATACATGCCGGCGTATGAGTCAACCTTGGAAGTTCAAAAAAATTCCAAAAACTCAAGCTCGACTTATACACCGAATAAAAAATGTGACCCTTAAATAACAGATTAAAAACTGATATTTATGAAAACATTTGATCTTACATCATAGGTGATCGCCATTTTGAATCAGCTGCTCCATTGTTTACATATTCTGCCATTTATTTTAGAAGATTTAAGATAATTATTTTTAATATTTAATAAAAATAAAAATTTTAACTTTTGTTTTTAGTACTGAATCTCAAAAATATAAATGATCTATTCACAATTACACTTTCTCAATATACTTCGTATATGGAGAAAGTAAAAATACCATGGAAAGTTTTTTAGCAAAAAACTTATACACTGGGTTGAATTATACGCAGGCACCTATGGTATCAACTAGTACTTGTCATCCTGGGATCCTGCTTTCCCGGGAACCCGTGGGTATCCCGGGAAATCCATTGAATATCCCAGGAATTCCCGGTATATCATAAAGAAAATTTTACTCTCTAGCCTTTATCATCTATGCGGTTCCTAAAGGGACCACAAAGACTCTCTTTGTTTCAGATTTGCTTAGTTTCACTTTTAATGCAATAATAAGGAAGAAATTTATATAGAGCACTCACAAATGCTTGCATTATTGTGGGAATATATAGTGAAGCTTCGATTTTACGGCCTCTGATTTGACGTTTTCTTCGAATTTACGCATGTTTCTTTCGGTTCTGGTGTTTGGTCCATAAGAACAATGATAAATTTTAATGGATTTTACGTTTCTACAATTTTCTGCTTTCCTCAAATTTACGACAGGAATTTCACGCCCGGATAATATGTAAATTCCCCCAATTTTACGTTTATAGTATTCCCCAATTACAATTCAAGTGAATCTTTTTTCATATTGTCTAATTAAAAACTATATTGATGTAATACATATTCAAAAATATTTTAGACGAAAACAAAAACGCCTGAAGACCACTGCGCTATAGAGTGTGAGTTGACATTGTATACAGATTGTCTCCCAAATTGAGCATATTTCGATAAACTGTTTGGGGTATCAGGTTTATCTCATAACTGCAGCTGGTCTTTTCATAACCCAAATATGCACATAACAGAGTGACGGTAGTGTGAACACATCATGTTTTTTTAAAAGCTACTATAAATCAATTACTAGGAAATAAGAATTAGAACACTGTTGTCGATATGATTTTGTATCTATGTGAGAAATGTATGCTAATGGTATACATGTTTCAACTCATATTTTATTTTACATACCGTGTGTATGCTAATTTCAATTACTTTTTATCTTATTCGTGTAACCCAATTTTGTAAACGATTTTAACAAATTTCTTCGAACTTCTTAGGGTCCTGGGAGCAATTAAAAAGCGGACAACACAAGCACATCAATATGTATGCATTTTGTCAGATACGAGGTTCAAATAAATAAAATGGAATAATTTTCTACTAAAACATTAAACAACCCGAATGAATTGATAACAAACCCTAAAGCTCGAGTAAAATTACTTAAGATTTACCTGTTCATAAAAAAAGTTAACAATATTTTTATTTTATTCTTCCTTTTTATAATTTTAAAAAGTTTTATTTCAATCCCGGTTCATAAACAAGCAATTGGTAACCTTATTTTTATTTATCCTTTCTTTTTACATGATTTTTAAATTGTTTACTGGAATCCTGGGAAATTCCCGGGATTTATAATTTTGAATCACGGAATCCCGGGATTGTGAAAGATCCGGGAAATGACAAGCACTAGTATTAACATTATATGTATTATTATTTGTGGGAATAATTACATAAATATGAGGCTTTCACATCTCAGATTAATCTACCCAGGACCACATCCCTGTATTTAAAATGACATAACAACTCCCTTTAGAGCAGGGGTCGGCAACCTTTTATGCATGGTGGGTCACATACGCAGTTGTGAATGCTTCGGAGGGCCGCATTGGAAGTCACAAGAGCTTCAGCGGGTCGGATGACCATTTATATCAGAAGTTACCTAGAGATTCTGCAGTCTCATGATATTGAAAATCGTGTCTGAATAATTAACTAGTGTTAAAACTACACCAGAGACTGTTTTGATACTATAATTTCAATGAAAAATACAAAATTGTCGATTATAAATTTTACCGACCACTATTTCATCATATCTTCGTGGGCTGCATGAAGCGTTCTCGGGGGCCGAATGTAGCCCGCGGGCCATATGCTGCTGCTTTAGAGCAATCATTTCTAGGAAATCATCCCTTGCACTAAATGAGGTATTACTGTAATGGCTTTTGGTCTACCAGCAAAATAATATAAAAGAGAGAAAAAAAGAAGAAAGAAGCACACGCCCATGTATGGAAATGTGGTAAAGCAACTCACACAGAGCAGAATTACACAATTGAAATGGAATGCAATTTACGTGGGTATTTATCTTAAAAAAAAACAATATCCAAGCACAGTAACAAATCATTATTCAATAATTTCATAATTTCCACAGATATCATGAGCAAAATTTTAAAACATCTTACCATGGTCATCCTTAAGTTCAGATCCAATGTCAGTTTCTCTTATGTCTCCAGATGATCTCAATGAGGGACTGAAGAAGTAAAGCAAAGTATTAGATTCATACATAAGCTTTGGGATGAAAATAGGTATCATAAAAAGAGCACTCCTAAAATATGGCATTCATAGACTAATTTATCACCCAAAGTAAGACAAGGAATTTTCTCAACAATTCAAGATGATATCTGAATAACAAATGAATATTATGCACAAAAAGCAAAGTGAAAATTTTATCAATATATGAATTTATACTTTTGATTGGGAGAAGAATATTTTTAAAATCACCAAAAGAAGCTTTCCTAAATCAGGACCTGAACAGGTATTTGTATGCCCCTAAAATAAAGGGTTGAATGACTTTACTTGATGCAAACAGATTATAAACTAATTATATGAATAATACTAAAGCTAACGTTGTACGTACACATATTTTGTCTGATAGAGGATATTTTAGTAGCATTCTAAAGTTACTAATAAGTATTGGTCAATAGCAAATATCATAATTACTAACATACCGTATTTACTCGTGTAATACCCGCACTTTTTTCTCCTAAAGTTTCCATCAAAAAAGGGGGTATGGACATTACACAAGATTTGCCCATTCATCTACTGTGGGTAGGCCACCCGCGAAATGACTACTCAACATTGCGTGCTTGGCATGAGAACGCTTTTTTTGGTAGACGCAATATGCCATGCATTTAATTTGCTCGATTTTTAAAAATGCCTGGAATAATATAATAAGCATGATATTTATCAGGTATTTTAAAAAGTCTTGGCCAGCTATCAGTAGTAAACCTAAATCACATAAATATTCTATTTAAATAGACATATCAGACAGAGTTCATTCTCATAGAAAAGATGATGTAAGAGAAATAAACAAATGAACTGCATATATTTTTTATTAAATACAAACGCATTCTGTTAGATTATCTTGTAATTCGTGACATGCTCAAATCACATTTTACCGTAACTGCATTTTTGTTGGGTTCCTTTTACGTTATGCAATCCTAAAAGAATATACTTTTATTACTATGTATAAAAGCAAAGAAAACACAATCTTGCAATGGAAATGTGTCACTAAATAGCTGTTGGAGTTGTTCGTTTGTGCTTTCTGAAAGCTATAAGTGATACATTTTACCCACAGAAATGTGAGAAACACTTCCATGCAACTGAGTCGTATTGCATCTAGTGACAAGTTTATTTATGGCATTGTGTGATGTCTGGGAGATTTATTTTGAGCATGAACGGTTTAAGTTTATTTCCATAAAATTTACTCTTTTTATAAGTGAGAAATGGCTGTTAGCGTGATTTCGCTAAATTAGTGAAAATTACTCATTTTAAATTAAATAACTTGAGAATGTGCAACAGGGCAAAATTGAACCTTTCTGTGAGACTTAGAAGCTAGACTCAAAAATAGATTTTCGAGTTGTCTCTGTGTAATATAATGACAATGGATGCCAATTTTTCATGATTAAGTACGTTAAAAAGCACTAAAAATCATTTTTAGAAGTCACTTCTTAAATATTTGCTTTATGCTGTAATTATATCATCCAACTCGGCTTCTGATAGATTATTCAACCAATATTGTCATAAAATATCAACATCGAAATTTTGGAAGTGCGGACCCTACATGAATTCCAGTTTTTCCAGATTTTTAGCTCTAAAAACAGGGGTGTGCGCATTACACGAGTAAATATGGTATAAGCTGCACTTTTTCCCCCAAATTTGCATTTCTAGAATGAAGATGTGACTTATATGCAATGACAAATGTGTGAAAATTGCTCACATTCTCTAGGACTTGACTTAGCAGCCCTCACAATTCACTATGCAGCATGTGACAAAAACAAGGCATGATAATTGCAACAGATATAAAAGGAAAATGAATATATGATTATTATTATTATTGACAACGGAGTTATAATCATGTCAGTTTCTGTCAGCAATTACAGCAGGAATTGGTAGAGGGTCACCAGAAAAATGTTGTGGTCTGTCAGACATCAAGTTATGGTATGAGACATTTTAGTGGTGTTGCCTCCAATTTGGAAGTAATTTTGATTTCTCATCATTTTCCGCATAAAATGTATTTGGGTAAAAAATTGCTCATTCTGTGATTTTTGCAGAATGTACTGTCCTTTGCATCTCACGATATGAATATATTGCAGTTCGGTTACAGATAATTAACTGAAATACTTCTTTATTATAGATAATAGCAATAATTATAACTATTTATGCACAGTTAGTGTTATTTATCAGTGATTTTTAGTTTGCCAGAATGTTTTAGACTTAATTGTGATTTTTGAGGTATGGCATCTAGGCACTTTCTTCTTAGATTCAGTCTCAAAAATCCAGGGTGCAGCTTATATGCAAGTAAATATGGTATATTTCAAGATATAACTGATTAATTGGTGACTTCATTTCTAAAATAACAATACATTTAAAACCACACAACCAATTTATTGATAATAAAAAAGCTGTAGTTCTTTCTGAGCTATGCAGAAAAATGACATTGGCAGTGAAATTTTCTACAGAAATATCCATTAGCGATTGTGAACAAGTTAAACTATGAGATAAATATGCATAGTTTCTGTCTTCGAGGAGTGCTCTTACCGAAGGAGAAGCTATGAAGACAAAAGTGTGTGGTGTACTCAATTAATGTATGTATAGCCGAGTGAAGTTTTTTTTGCACTTGGAATTGCATACTATATTGAGGTGGTTTGTTACTTGTGCTCATTGCGTGCTAACCCTCAGCCGGTGCTCGCAGTTTTTGGAAGCGATTCCTGAAAGAAATTCAGTGATGGATAAAAGAAGGGTAGGCTCAGAATCCAGGAAAAATCTCGTAATGAATGTACTAAATTATTTTCTTAATGACATAGCAATGAGCAAAGCTGTAAGGGAAATGAGCAAAGCAACAGGGATTTCTCAAAGAGCCATATTTAATGTGAAGAAAGAACACACCAAGGGCCCTTTCATGACTCCTAAGAAAAGTAAATGTTAAGAGATACCAAAACGGCATGATTCTTGACCGATTTATTTTTCAGGAATGTAGCGCTGAAAAATAATTCATTTTTGGCTAAAATTAATGCAAATAAGATGTTGCCAAATTTCAGCAGATCAACTTTGTATAGACTATTAAAGGAAATTGGATTTGAATATGAGAGGAGGGGAAAATGTAGCTTTTTAATGGAAAGGGATGACATAATTAGGTGATGGCACAGGTACCTGAATGTCATTAAAAAGTTAAGAACACAAGGTAAAGATATTGTCTATACCAATGAATCATGGGTGAATGTTGGGATTTCAGTAAGCAAAGCTTGGAAAGATATAAGAATTCAGAGTTATTGTCAGGCATTTTTTGAGGGTTTAAGAAGCCAATGGGCCACAGACCTTGATCCATATTGGTTCATGCTGGAAACGAGAATGGATTTGTAGAGTGAGTAGACTTAACATTTCTGTGCAAGAAAAATACAGCTGATGCTCACAACGAGATGAATGGTGAATTTTACGAAAAATGGTTTGCTGAAAAATTGTTACCAAACACCAGCAAAGATGCAGTCATTGTCATAGACAATGCTTCTTATCACAGTAGGAAGAGCGAAGCTATCCCTACCTCCTCTTGGCATAAAGCTGACATAGCAGCGTGGCTGCCGGGGAAGGGCATTGCCATTGAGGGTAGACTACTGAATAGGGATTTACTTTTCACAGTGCCAGAGATGAAGAACAAATTTGATATGTAATTGAAAATGTAATGTAATGTAAAAACGTCCTGATGAGGCAGCAAAGTTTGCAATAAAAATGCTTCCACATCAAGCTTAAAATAGAATTTAAATGCCCCCACGTTGAGGAGTTAATCATGCTTGAGTGGCTAATACCACTCACCTCTCCCCTCTCCTTCCCTTGTATGCATCCTCGTCTCTGTTGACCTCAATGCCTTCCTCGATTCCCTTCTCCCCACGTTCCATTCCTGGGCCCATCCCTGCTGTTGCCGCAAGGACTGTGTGCGCCTGGAGAATGCTGGGCGTGGGTAGGAGACCCTGCTGCGAGGCGGGCGTGGGTAGGAGAGGCGAGGGTAGGAGAGGGGCAGCAAGAAGGGGCTGAGGAAGCATCCGCCTCCCTCTCTCAGGCTCTGGTGCCCCGCCCCAGTTGCGCCTGGGTTTTGTGTGGCCTCCAACCAACTCCTCCCCTGCTGTGCCCCAACCTCGTCTACCACCCTTAGTGTTAGAGGCAGGAAAGAGCGATGCTGGTGCTGGTGCACCTGCTTGGTGAAATCGGTTAGCCCCTCCCCATGCAGCACCTTCTTCCTCCTCCTCGGGACGAAGTGGCCTGGGGTCCCAGTCACTGCGTCTGAGTAAGTTTACGATAGCATGGTAAGGTCGAGTAGTTATGGATTTACAAGAGCAGTAAATTAATATTATGAAAAGCAAGTAGCCTATAACAATCTATCTAAAACTAAGTTTGCCACAAGGGTGATAAAAAGTAAAACTTCCTCGATCGAGGCTTCCCACTAAGTGGATTCACTTTTATGGGGCACCACAATATGCAACGAACTTCTCCAAACTTTATGGCATGATTGACTTTTATGCACTTTGGCACTGAATGAATCAATTGCAAACAGTTACGGATTGCATATTTTAACTAGAATTTAGCAGTTTTACCTATTATATTTCATTTAACATGCGACTGGACTGGTGCGGATCAAAATGCTGATTTATCTATAAAAGTGCTGATTATACCTGTTTTTCTACAATAGTTTTCCCTGCCCATCAGTAATTTCTTCGATTATGAAGATGAACTTATAGCAATAGTGTGACATCCATATTGAGACTATGGCGAGTGTGGCCGACCATAGGAGCCAAATAAAGTCATGGAGTACTCGTAAGCTACTACACAAATATATATAGCAATAAATTGTTTATGTAAAAAATGAATAATCAAATTTATAATCATGGTATTACATATAGAAAAACCTCAACTGTTCCTATACCATGTGCCTATGCCTACAATGAATACACTGGCTTGCTTTATGAAAAACTTAGATATTTCCATAATTAATACTATTTTATATTCTTAAATAATAAATGCAGGTAATTACACTGCAAATCACAATAAATACCAATGAATTATATTAATGTGGTTATAGATGTCATGTGAATGTTAGGAATTTGCTATGGATATCCCGATCATCAAAATCACATTTACTTCCATGCTGTGTTCAAACTTGGACCTTATAGGAATTAGATTTGTCTGAAAATTTCATCAAAATATTTGTCAGATGAAAGAAGTGGGAAGACTTGTACGGTGAGTATTTCCATTTTAGTTAATCTTAAATGAAACTATTTGACTGAGTAAACATCATAGCGATGTACAGCATTAAATTATGCATAACGGATGCAAGGAATTATAAACAAAATTGTTTTATTTGGCTAACATTATTTTTAGAATTTTTTCAAGCTTGGAACCTAACCCCATTTTCCCCATAGGTTTTAACGATTCCCCTAATGCAGATTCTCACAACACGGCATCCTTCTAGAACACAACTCCTGTGTTAGGGGAGGTCTTACTGTATTGAGTTTATGAAATGATCTACAACATAAAATGAACCATAAAACCACCATAGTTGAAACAAAAATAGAGTACTGTTACTAAAAAATTAGTATTACGTATTTCTTTAACTTTCTGGTTTTTCATCAAATTATGATTTCATTAAAATTTTACTATTTTTTATCAAAAACTTATATTTCTCTTTTAATCCTTGATAGCTTCTATCAAAACTTTATGCAGTTTTCAAGACCATTTTTGAACTTTTTAGAAAATCTAGATCTTCAGAAGATCAAAAAGCCCAGGGAAGAAACTCTAATCTGCAAATGAAAAAGTGAATTTCTGATTGCTCGTATTAATGCTTCCAAATCCTACTCAAATGTTAAATGTCAAAATCTACATTGGCTATACAATTTCAAATAATGCTCTTGACATTATCCCAGCTTATCACCTGCCCACATAGTACTGGATGAAGATAATGGCTCAATTAATAAAGAATATAGGTAAGTTTTTAGAAAATATGGTATCTAATGAAGTAGTACCCACACATTTGTCAAATATATTCCCTTGAAACTTATGTTGTGGATATTATATAGGCTTAGCATTATATCCTTCTGAAAATCACCATTTTATGGCTACTTTGTCTTCGTGAAACATAGCAAATTATTTCTTCTCAGAATAACCTAAAATTACACAGCAAAACAAATTATGACACAATTCTGCTAAACAAGAATATGAATTAATAATTTTAACCTTCATATTAATCAAGGAGCTTCAGAAAATATTTAGAGAGTAATCCATGTGTACAGTGGAAACTCGTTTATACGTTTTGCATGGGACATGGCAAAAATAACGTATATGTGAGAAAAACGTCCAAGAGAACTTTTTTTTGTAATGGTGATTGAACTGCAGTAATACTCCTTGCTGAATGTCATTAATATGTACTTTATTATGCAACTACAACATATTATTCAGACAGTACAATGGGGAGATTCTCGATTGACTCAGAAATTACGGTACTTATGATTTGTGCACATGTGAGCATGGATGCACCTATGTTAGATTGTGCGCCAAAGCCGATCGCAGTGCTTTCATGATGGTCAAAGTACTCGAAGACATGTGCAACATGACCTAGTTCACCTCGAGTTTAATTCAACACATCTGAGCAAAATAGGAAGAGGAGTGATGGTAAATAGGCATAGTTCTGTACATATTCTTTTAATAAGACCTTTATTTTTATGACTTCTCAGTACTTTTAGCCTACTTTCCAGAATGGATATAGGCTTATAATTTATTCATTGTGTCTGTCTGCCTGTCCCTCCCCCCAATAGACTGATTTTCATGACACTTGGTGGAAATCTCTTGCTACTTGGGCCGAGCTCCCAAGGATAGTTTTTGTTGCAAAGATTGAAGTCCTAGGGTCGATTCCAGGAATTATGCTTTCCATTTGATTTAGATATGAAATCTGAAATCCATCGTGCAGGGTAATTTTCTCTTGCACATTAAAATATCTTAGTATTCTAATATTGGAGCATGATTTGTACTATTCTCTGAGGAAAGGAATGAAAATTATCATTTTTATCGTAGAATTTTGCTTATTGATCATATTTCTTAGAATTTCGTGTAAATACTGGCATTTTTGCAGTTTTTATCACTCATTACGAGTGTTGCCATAGCAACAACTATTGATGGACTCCGATTCGGTATAGTCCAATACATACACGCGTTATTTTTGCCGCATAAATATGCGTGATCAATTTAATGCTTCATTTGAATGTATTTGTAATATTTTATAATGCTAAATTATGAAATCTGAGAAGACAAAGAGCAACATACCCGTAGTGACTTTAAAGCTATTAAAGCCAATATAAGTATTAAAAAAATGATTAAATGGAAAGTTGGCATCATAAGTTCTGTTTGGATCATCTTGTTTTTTTTACTTGTATTCTGAAGTACGTCATGAGGACAATTTCACAATCACATCCAATACAAAGAATGAACACACTTTAGATAGGCAAAGAAATTGTTTAAAAGTCACCGTACGTATTCACCACAATGCCCGGGTAAATTTTAAAAGAGAATAACAGAAAAGCTCTAAGAAATCCGTTTCTTAATCTTCGTGGGTACAGTTCTATGTGGACGGGAAGCAGAACATTGTAGGGGTGATAGGAGACTAGTTTTCCATTTACGTTCAGAACATCGAAACATTGCCTAGTGATACTAATTCTTGGAAAATCAGCTATTGGTCATGTATAATTAAGAGGTAATGGCAGCTGGGGAACATAAATTGTAACATTATAGTGAGAAAAATGTGCAAACAAATATCGCACAAAAGAATATGGAGAAGTGTTCAGTGCTGCGTCAATATTAATTATATGTGAGAAAAACGTACATGTGAGAAACATATAAAGGAGTTTCCACTGTATTTGTTTTCGAGCAAAAATGACTTGAGAGGAGTTAAATCAAAAAAGCCAAAAATACTTGAAGTTTTATAATGGAAATATAGTATACTTAAAAACACCATCATACTTTCTTTACTAGAAAGTTTTTAACCAAAAATAACCAAGAAAAAGCACCCGCTAATCTGTCATAGAAAATTCAATGAAGTAATTAAGATTAAAATACACCCTAAACTCAAACATATTCTGATATCACTAACATTAAATAAGCATTAAATTGAAGATGACTTTTAAACCCATAATTTTTTATCTGAAATCAATGAAATAACAAGTAAAAGAATGTGAATGAGAGATGAAGACTTAAACAACATGAGCTTGAGTCATTTCAGTGAGAGATAAGCACATTCAACTTCCTATATTGGTAAAGAAATCCTAATTACTAACAACTCCAAACATTCAAAAATTTGACTGAGAATGTAATATTTCAATCATTTTTTCAATGAAACGGACATGTAAGGATCAATCTAGAGTATGGATTATGTCAATAAATGCCATAACTTCTAATAACGGAGAGAAGAGCCAAAGAAATTCCTTTTTCAAAGTCCAAACAAGAATTCGAGAAGCCTCATGGCTTACCTCCCACGTCCATCCCACTCGCGTCGGCTGTCAGTATAATCTCTTGTTTCCCAGTCCCTTCCCTTGACGATGGTAGAAGTCGTGGACTGTGCCTCCCTCTCTCGAAGATTGGCCATGACTTCATCTCTTTCATATCCTCCGGTAACAACACCTCTTCTGCCATCTCGTTCTCTATCCCCACCACTTATCCTCTCCCTCTCTCGATTTTCCCACAGATCTCTGTTGCCACCTCGGGAATTATCTTTGTTGCCTCGTCCATCTCGACGGCTGCCAGAGTCAAAGTTTCAGAGAGAAGAACATTAGATGCAAGATAGAAATACCTAAATGATTCAGTATAATGAGAATAGTTATTTTCACTGTTTCTGCTGACAAATTCCCGCTCTTAATCCCTCAAACATAGTCTCAGAGATGTGGTATGCTTCAGAGTCCTGAGAGCCAGACCACATCTCTGGTACATCCTCCATGTCATGGTTAGATTTTGTGGTTATTTTGAGCTGTCACCAACAGATAGCAGTGCATGTGTGTTCACTTTTCTTCCTGTGACCAAGGAATGTGTTTCATCTATCAATATCGGCTAAAGATGGTGTGAAAATATTAAGATTCTATTAGCCATGTTCAGACAAGCTACAACAAACATGGGAGGAAGTCTCACAGAGATAAACCCGTGGCTATAAACAAAGACATGGGGATATTTTCCTAGGCATATCCCTGCCACAGAAAAAAAGAACAACCCAGCTAGAGCTTGCAAGAGAAGACTTGTTACTTTTTCCATTTAGTATAGGAGAAAGTAATTTTCATGGAAAAAATCGATTTCGAGATATCAACAGAAATACATGTTTTGAGGTCCCCTGAACACATTTTGACCATTTTCTCAATGATGTCTGTCTGCGATAGGAAATTTGTAGGTGCTCTAACTCAAAAGCTATTAATTAGATCAAGGCGAAATTTTATATTTGACATTTTTATTGGAGGGACAATAAGTTGATTAGTTTTGGGTTAAAATCAATCAACCCGAATTGGGTGTTTACTCTTGTCACTTATCCATTTCTTTCAAATATTTGCTTTAATACTTGATCAATGTAAAAATTACTGGGATAAAAGTTGTAGGAAATTAAATTTTCTACAACTTTTGTACGAAACATTTTTCCATATAATGCTATTTAAGAGGTATTTTAAAAACAATATTTTTTAGCTACCACCAACACCACCTAGAAGTGATTTTTGTAAAGACTTTCATTTACACTTAATTACATCTTAGTAAGATCTTTGAATTTTTCTCGCAGTTCCTTAAAATATTTATTATCATTTAACCAACTTGGAATTTTTAGAAATATTACAGGTATGGAGAAAGTCCACATCAGATTTTGTCTTTGCATGTTACCGAGCATTTTCAAAATCATCACACCCTTCATGACAACTAAAATAACATAAGAATGCACCTATCTTTACGTAGTTACCTATTCTGGATCAACAGCATTAAAAATTTAACATCTAAATCATTATCTTTGCAGACCTGTGCTAAGCACCTTAGAACTGGAATTTAACATGCTATTCTAAGTAGTGCAGGAGACCATTTAAATCCAAATTGAAGGGATAAACTTACCAAGCACCTTTTTTGAAAAGAACATTAAAAGCTTCCTCAAAAACCCCATTGTTTTAAAAAATTGATGCGGCTCTGTTACTATAACTTTGGAGATCATTTTAGTTTCGAATTACAGCAGAACCCTGTTATAATGTGGGAATAGGGAAACATAAGAACATCTGTGGTATATCAGGAATTATGTATTGAAAGGTTGTGGAACTATTTTTTTATGCTCTTTCCCTATTTATATAGGGTGATTCAGGAGGAAATGTCATAACTGCGGGAGCTGATGGTAGCGGTCATTTGGAGTGAAAAAGTTCATCTAAACATGGGCCCAATTCTGAACGGTTATGGTGTTATGGCTGCTTGAATCTTAAAATGGCTATGGAATTTTGAATGGTAAACAAATAAAAAATACATAACTGGAGGCGATGGAGTGCACAACAAAGTTTGTTTCTGAAGTAAGCAACCAGAACAGGGATCAGAAAACTTTTGACGAGATGGGCTGCATTAGCAGTTGTAATTCCTTAGGTAGGCTACATTAACATATGCAGATGCTTCAACAGGCTGCATTAGGATTCACATCAGAAGTTACTTGAGAGAATTCTAAAGATTCCATCAGTAAAAATCGATAAATACTAATATTTTAGCATCAAAACTATACAAGAAAAGATTTCTGACCCTAATTTTGACTAACAAAAATGGAATTATCTTTATGGTCATTTTCATAATGGCATCGAGGGCTGCATAAAATGCTCTCCCGGGTCATAGTTTCCCCACTCCTGATCTAGTGACCATAGCGATCTGAGCAACTATGGCGAACACATTCAATACATGTGGGAAAGTTTAGGAGATTTTCTTACTGAAAAAAGCTTGGAATGCAGTAAGACAAATGCAGAAGTGGTAAATAAGGGGGCAATTTTTAAGAAAAGTGATTTGAAAACCAAAGCTGACAAAGTTTTTTAAAGGAAGGAAATGTTATTTTCCTTTTTCTTCATGACCACGATCTGTAGGACTTGAGCCATTTAAAAAATTATCACAATTACCATATACAATTGATTATAAGCTGCCTTTTTATTTACCATTTTACCTTCTTAGAAATTGCCATTCAGCTTAGAATTGGTGTCTTAAAAATCAATGAACGAAAAAGAAAGTAATCAATGCATTAAGGGGCATTTTTATAAGAACGGAAGCATGGAACATGTGCAAAGTTGAGGCCGTGAGAGCCCTATGCTGTTCTAATGCAGAAAAACACCCGTGAGAAACAAATGAGTATGGATGAACACTGGGCACCTTCGAAGACAATTTTGAAAATCATTTCGACATAGATGCTTATGTACCTATTATATTACTTTCTGATATGTTCAATGCGCTTTGGGATATTTTGTTTCATTTTTTTTCCTTTTTTGCGCCACAAACATCTTGCTTACTGTCCATGGAAAGGCGGCAAAATGCCCATAGTTACATCAAAACTCAAGATATAAGTCTATTAAAGTGGAAGTAAACAATCTACTTAAAATGTATGAAAAAGAATCATATTGACTGAATACAAATAAATAAATTATGTAAAAAGTTTGTGCCGCATCAAAGTCGTCGAAATCACAGAGATATATGCATAAGAAGCTGTATACTCTAGATATGTAGGTACACTGTTTCATTTTACTTTTTCGAAACATTGACATTGCCTACTATGTTGATTCAGCGTGTCTATGTATACACATACTGGGAAATCCCCGAGCCGTCACTTCCTTGTGCTTTTGCAAGCATAAATTTCCGTCCTTCAGTGTGGCGAGATTTTCCATTTTTACTTTCTCCATACGTAGTATAGGAGAAAGTATTTTCATGAAAAAAATCGACTTCAAGATTTCAACGGAAATACACGTTTTGATTATTTTCTCGATGATGTCTGTGTGTATGTGATAGCTTTTTTGTAGGTGTTCTAACTCAAAACTATTAATCAAGTCAACGGGAAATTTTATATTTAACATTTTATAAAAGTCATAAGAATAGATTAGTTTTTGGTAAAAATCGGTCAACCGAAAGTGGGTGTTTACTCTTGTAACTTATCTGTTATTTTGAAATATTTGCTTTAATATTTGATACATGTAAAAATGTACTGGAATAAAAGTTGTAGGAAATTTAATTTTCTACAATCTTTGTTTGAAACATTTTCCCATATAATGCATTGTTTAAGAGATATCTTATATTTTTATCTGCCACCACCATGCCTCCTACCGACGACTATTGTTAAAAATTGACAGTTATGTCTTAGTAATGCTCCTTTTTCTTTTCTTAATTGATGGACCTTTGTGGCTATATCCAATATCAGAAGGCTATCAGAAGTTTGTTTCTGTTCTTTGTAAGGTCCAAAATTTCCTTGCAGTTTCCTAAAATATTTATTATTATGTAACCTATTTGGTGTTTTTAGAAATATTACAGATATGGAGAAAGTCATGTGGTGGCCACATCAGATTTTTTTACAATTATGAAATGAACAAATTCTGCAAAATTTAAGAGGAAAGTGATTGCATTTGCAGAAGAAACATGTAATCTTGCTGCAAATTGGTGCTTCAGGACTGTCAAGTCGAATATGAGATGCTGGAGGAGGAAAAAAAGAAAAGCATTTACACATTTTAGTATTTTTTTACGCAAAAGATCCGTGAAAACCAAAATGTCTGTACAGCCTACAAGAAATTTTCCTTGTGTGCCCTTATGAAACGTGGGCGTTGGCTTACAATCGGTATCGGCTTAATTCGATTCGATTATGTACGGTACTCAAGAAAAATTTTCCCGGAAATGTGGCAAAACGTTTTCGGAAAAAAGAACAAGAAACAAAAAAATGTTACATAAGACTGGCTGTGCACAATGTTCCTTGAATACACTGCATCATTTTACAAATTTTTTTTGGGGGACATGACTTGACCCACAATATATCTGAATTTGTGATATAGCAAGGCCTATTGTTATTGGGTTCTACTGTATAAATGTTATTTACTTGATTGTTTTAGGAGAATGTTTAACAAAGATCTGAGTGGTAATTGGCACCAGGAAACTCGCTGAAATATGCAAATAAGGTTTTCAAAGTCGAAGCATTCAAAGGGTGTCTTAACAATTAAGTTGTGATTAAAATTTAATGTACAAGCTTGAAAACATATTCAAGGTCCAAAAACTAAACCCACAAGTATTCCACAAACATTCATAATGAATAATAGTGTAAGGACTTATAAAAACCATCAAAGCGATTTTCTGATTTTCAGTGAAAAAATCCTAACTGGAGGGTGGAATCAATGAATGTAAAATGAAGCGCAGAAAGAATTATACTGAAAACTTTATGACTAAGAAAAAAAATTTTACGCTAAATTAAGGAGCAAATTTTTGTGTTATGCAGCTACAAGTTAATTAAAATTTGCTTTTTCACTGGAATTGTTTCAATGACACAGCATGAAGTTGATAAAAAAAGCAACTTAATGTATCACAAAAAATTATTATCAAAGAGTGAGCTATACAATACAGTTAATGAAAGTTCACAACAATTAAAAAAAAATGTACTCACCTCCTGCGTTCTTCTGGAAAGTTTCTGGTTGCCTCCATTCCCATGTGCCTTTCTAATCCTGGCTCATCAAACCTCTGACCTCCTCTGGCCATCCTATCCCCATAAAGTGGTGGTGGAACATCATCTCTACCATGGACACCAAAGTCTCTCTCCCTTGATAAACCTCTTGGCCTAACATCAACTTCACCCCTATCCAAGTTCCGATCTCTCTCGCGACTGAGGCGACCTCTATCTGCCATACCGCTTCGATCTCCATCCAAGGAACTACCTCCCCTTGGTCCCCTATCCATACTACGTTCCCTACCCCTTCCCCTGTCACGTGCATCTCCGAGTTGCAGCATTGGACCTCTGCCATCAGTTTGACGATCACGAGATTGAGCACGATGGTGATGCCGGTGGCGTTCGCCAACACCCCTTCCACCATCCCTTTCCCTTGACAGAGGTCGAGGAGAAAGAACACGGTCTCTTGAAATACCTCTATCTCTTGACAACCCTCTGTCCATTGAAATACCTCTATCCCTTGAAATACCTCTTTCTCTAGACAAAGCTCGCTCTCGAGAAAGAGCTCTATCTCTTGACATTCCACGGTCTCTTGACATGCCACGATCCCTTGAAATGCCTCGATCTCTCGATCTGCCACGATCCCTGGACATGCCACGATCTCTCGACATGGCCCTATCCCTAGACATTCCCCTGTCTCTGGATAATGCTCTGTCTCGTGACAAACCTCTATCCCTCGACATGGCTCTGTCTCTTGACATTCCTCTATCCCTCGACATTCCCCTGTCTCTAGAAATGGCCCTTTCTCGGGACAATCCTCTGTCTCGTGATAGACCCCTATCCCGTGACAAGCCACGATCCCTTTCCCCCATGCCCCCTATCCCACGTCCGACAGGATCCCGTTCCCTGCTGTTTCTCCCATCTCGGCGATAACTCTGCTGTCTGGGCATGTGCAAGGGTGGTGGTGAATGCTGCCTGCCACCCCGTGGTGGTGGTGGTGGTTGCTGGTGATGGTGCCCCCAGACTGATGGTGGTCCGACACCAGGTGGTGGTACCACCGTTGGATTGTGCGTCATTAAGCTGAGCAGTGAAGGAATTTCTCGTTCATACTCTCGTGCTTTGGCAAGCTCCTTCTCCCTCTCTCGTTCTCTTTCCCGCTCTTTGTCTGCCAAACTGTTCCCTCGGATTCCTCCACGGTCACGATCTCGATCAGATCCCAAGTCTCGATCTCTGCCTTTAAGTGGGAAAAGGAATTTCATGAACTCATTGAAGCATAATGATACATATTTCCACAAAGGTGAGAATTTCATCAAGATAATAATTACTTATGATCTTTCTCTGAAACAATGCAATTGATGTAAGTAAAATTTAGTGTTTGTGGCTCGCAACATATGAGACACACTATACTTGAAGTGAACTGATGACAAATCTCATAAGATTACAAATCACATGCTTAAATATTATTGCAAAGATCTGATTCATTCTTGGGGGTTGAAAAACAGCAATCACAGTTACAAATGCTGAAGAATGAAAACAAATTTGAGGTGTTATTTAATGAAGAAAATTGCACAAGTGATGAAAACTCTTATATTGGTAGCACATCTAGGTCTACAGATCAAATTGCAAACCAAGTGGAAAGTTTTCCAGGAAATGTGATCATAATTGTTCACATCATTATGAATGAACGTATCGATAAAAGTTTTTAAATTTGTCAATGTGAACACTGCTTGTTTTTTCAAAGAAATAAATTATATCCCTGAGCTATACAGGAGCAATAAAATGTATGCAGCAATGGTTACATCTGTTCAAGGAGTGACTTGGTTTTTTAAACATTTATTTTTAATAAACTCTATATAAGTTATCTTAATTGAAGGCCCTATCAAAAGTCACACTAACTTAAAAGAATATTAATTATTTATTAGAAAGGTTTTTGGTAGGACTGGAGATATTATTGAAAACACTGTATCATTCCAGTTATTGCATAACTTTTCTATAGTTAATTTAAAGAAATCCATAGATCAAACTGAAAATTTTCAGAAATCCTTGAACATAATTATGGACAGGATATTAAGGATTATTCAAAGAATTTTCATTATATTAAATAGAGGCAAAGACAGCATTTTTTCAAGGATTACTTAGGGCTGTTTCAATTTACAAGAAGGTCAAATAAAAGAGAAACCCAAATTGGCTGATTACAGTATCTAGAAGACAAGAAATTTAAAAAATAGTAAATGCAAATAATAGCCATAGTGGGGCAGTCAGGCACGTGCCCAAGGCACAGCCTCATAATAGGGCACCAAATTAAATATTTATTATACAGTAGATACAAAAAAACAATGTGCAACATAATTGTAACTTGAAAAATAAAACTACAGTCGAACTCATTTATAATGAGCACGGTTATAACGAGATCTCAGCTATTGAGAGCAAACAGAGAAGAGTTGGTTGGACATGATGTATTTAATGAACAACATTTTACGGTCAAAGCGATCACGGTAGTTGGGAGTTTTACGGGTATAACAAGCAAATCTTCAGGCCATTTTAATGAGCAGTGGCTGAACTGCCATACGAGGGACTGAGTTCTATAATTACTTTGCCCGTTTTTTACATTCTCCCACCTAATCTCTTCTCACATCCCTGCCGATAGCAATTTATAACCCTTTTAACGATTTACAGCCGAGATTCATGATGTGTTTGGTTTGATTTCCGTTCTCAGAATCTCTTTCAGTGCGGTACACTACCCACAAAGAGCAGAGTCCTTGTTCCAGTGGGGTAGCAGAAATCCCCAAAGACCCGCATGGTGGGGGTGCTGAAGGCTTATGGGGGCTCTCAGGTACCTGGGAAAATATTAGTGATCTACAATGGTTACCCGTGGCGGGAGGAAAGATAATTCCGCGACACAGATGCCTCCTTTGAATAGAGCATTCCCTACGCTGTGGGTGCACGTCCCCAATGAGCTTTTTGCATTATTTCCCCAAACTCTTAATCCTCTTTTCTGTCTCTTCCCTAATGTTGTGGATTCTCAGAAGACCTAGGGAAGGAAATTACCTGGCAAACTAACCAATGAAAATTTTCTGTATCAGTATGAAACATTCAACTTTTGAACTCAGTGGAAATGAAGAATTCAGTGCTACTTCAAATCTTTGTGAGTGAACATGTCTTTTTAAAACTCGGGAGAAACACTTGGAATTATTAAAAATAATTTTGCTTTAGAGTTTTAGGTCTTGTTGTGGTGTGTTAAATTCAGTTCTTTTTTTACCTAAAAATGGCAGTGGAGAAAAGAAAAATTTTGAGAATCAGAGAGAAAGTGAACATTATTAGTGATTTAGAGAATGCGTCCATTTGCAAAGAATTAAAACTGAACTCATCAACTGTGTCAACCATTTGGAAAAACGGGAAAAAATTACTAGTGCTCTCAAAAAAGGCATCATTGCGAAAAAGTTGCAGAAGTGTGACAAAAGTGATCTTGATAAGGGTCATTTGAGTGGGATTACAATGAAAAGAAATTTCAACATTCCTATTAGTGGCCCTCTACTCTACTACAAGCTGAAAAATTGGCTCATCAACTTGGATATGCGGATTTTGTTTGCAATAACGAGTGGCTTGACAGATTCAAAAAAAGAAATAATATTGTTTATGGTAAGATAAGTGGCGAATCTGTTGATGTAAACGAAGATGTGAGTAATGGCTGGAGAGAAAATGTGTGGCCAGATCTAAGGAAAGGTTTCTGTGAAAGTGACGTTTTTAATGCTGATGAAGCCGGTGTGTTTAATAAGTTGCCCCCCCTACAAGACCCACAAGTTTAAAGGTGAGAAGTGCACAGGTGGAAAATTATCCAAAGATCAACTGACTGTTCTGATTTGTTCAAATATGATTGGAACTGAAAAAAGAAAACTTAGTAATAGGCAAATCCAAGATGTTTTAAAAACATCAAAAATCTTCCAGTAACATACTGAGCCAACAAAAAAGCCTGGATGACATCATACATTTTTGAAGAAGAAGTGTGTAACTGGGACAAAGAGCTTAGAAAAAAAGATAGGAAAATTTTGCTGATTTTAGACAATTGCCCATCACATCCCATTCTTCTCAACCTAATTAACATCAAACATATTTTTACCACCAAACTCAACTTCTGTTCTCCAACCTATGGATCAAAGTGTTATTAGAAGCTTTAAATGCCATTTTAGAAAGCTTTTAATATTGGGAACTATAGAATCTATTGAAAGAAAGGAAAAGATTTAAATTTCTGTTCTTGATGCCATCCAATTCATGAGCGAGGCATGGGATAAGGTCACATCACAGACCATCAATAACTGTTTTAAAAAGGCAGGACTGAAGCCCACGGAAGTTAAGGAAGACACCGAAGAAAATGATGACAATATCCCGTTATTAATGTGGTTGAAGAAACACAACTTCGATACTGGGTTGGCATGTGTGGATGATTACGAGACCGTGGACAACAACCTTGTAACTGCCGAAACGCCAACCGATGAGGACATTCTCAAAGCTGTTAAAGAAAACGAGGCTTTCGAAGATGACAGCGAGGAAGAAGACGGTGGTGAGTGTCCAGTTAATGTAGTGTCAAGCGCAGAGGCACAAACTGCTTTAAAAACACTTTCTTTGTTTTATGAAACCAATGACATCGATCCTGAGTTTCGATTTTATCTTAGTAAAATGAAAGACATTGCTCATAAATTTCAACTTAAAAGAAATTTGAAACAAACGACATTGGGAGACTTCTTTAAAAAATAAAAATAATGTATTATATCAAGACTTTTTAATGATGAAATTATTTTTCTAGTGAATTAATTACATAGTGCATAAATATATCGAATAAATATTGTTAATTGTTTATTCGTAAGCTATGGTTATTCATTGTTGTCATTATCCCGTTTCCATCTATGTGCTTGTGCGTGATAAATGTACTTTGTAAAAGTACAAGTAATACATATTATGTATTTACACTAACGGATATAATGAGTAACGGTAATAACGAGCAATATTCATCGGTCCCTTGAATCTCGCTATAACAGAGTTTCACTGTATAAATAAATGCTTGTTTCTTCATACAATACTCTAATTGCTTTTATTTTTCCGTTCATTTGGGGCACCAAAAAAAACCTATGCACAGTATGTCAAATGGGAACAATACGGCTCTGGCCATAAGTATTTTACCACCTAGAAAAATTTCCCAAAATTGTAAATAAGTCACCAAAACGGTTATTTTGCACCTACTGAGTCCATACTCCATCCGACTGCGTTGCACTGTTTTTACTGACACAGGAGTCTCTCGCATGATATTCACTTAATCACATATGTCAGGCGCAGTTTTTGTTCATGCACTGTTTTGCTGGTGACCCTAATAAACTTATCCTCCTGTTTTGACATGATTCTAGGCCTCCCAGACCGAGCATGATTGGAATTGCATCCTGTTTCCTCATTTCTGTCGAGAGTGTAGAGCATACCACAGCATGCATTTCAGCACTGATTTCTTGCTTTTGAGCCATAGTATGAGTCTGCTTCACACACACTACTGTCACAACCAACTGTTGGAGTTTTGATTTGTCGGATGTCCGAGATGCACAAAGCAGGTTTTCAAACTGTGAAATGGCATACCTGGTGCCAATTAGTGGCTAAAGGAGTGCATATGTGAATGGTGCGATAATTTAAAAATGCCGCAGATATTCCTATCTTTCAGCATATTGCGCAAACCTTGCATTCTGCCACATTTTAAACCTCTTGAACCCACTGATACAATGCACTTGGATGTCTTATTCGTAAAATGATGAAGTAGATGCATATGTATATGGAATCAGCATGGTTTACAAGGTCTAAACGTGATTTCGAGTGAATTTCATAAGTGGTAAAATACTTATGGCCGGTACTGTATCATTATATATAGACGTTCCTTACAGAGGAGGAGGATATAACATACTAGTAGTTGGTGCTTGCATACTGCAAGCATTTCACCTCACCTTGAAAAAACATTCATTTTTCAGACAGACATTTCATCATTACAAATAGTCTTTTAATTCTAAAGATTCCACCTCCGCAGCGATTTTCGTTTTTCCCACATGTAAAAATAATAGTTTAAAACAATTTCCAAATGTTGCATTTTAAATATTTTACACTATCTTCATTATAGGGTATTAATGCTACACACTTTTGCCAAAGTTTAAAGTTGTAGCACTTCTAGAAGTAAAATAATATTTTTCCAATTGTTTAAATTTAAATAATTTTTAACGGCCGCCACAATTCATATATGGTGAAATTGAAATGTTTTTTGTGCAAATTTACTACTCTGTAAATAATTTGAAAATTTCAGCTTTCTAGCTCATCCCATAGTACCTAAACAGTTATGTATTTGTTTAAACTTTAAGAGTTCTTAACTGCCAAACAAATTAAAATATCAAAATTTGTATAATCCCTATTTCGTTTTTTTAAGAATTCTACTTATAAAAAAATTTCAGCTCCGTAGCACATTCGGAAATACATAAACCTTGAAAATTTGTTTAAACAATTGCGAATTTTTAGCGGCCGCATTGTTGCACTTTTTCATGATTTTCGTTTTTTCTAGTCGGTTTTGCACAAACTCCTACCTAAGAAAAAAATTTCGAATCTCCAGCAGATCTTAATTTGTTTGGCAGTTAAAAATTCTTCAAGTTTAAACAAATAGATAACTGTTTAGACATTACGGGATGAGCTATGGAGCTGAAATTTTCAAGTTATGTACAAAGTAGTGAACTAGCACAAAAAAAATTTCAATTTTACCATACATGAAATTCGGCGGCCATTAAAAATTATTTAAATTTAAACAATTAGAAAATATTATTTGACTTCTAGAAGTGCTATAACTTTAAAATTTGGCTAAATTGTGTAGCATTAGTACCCCATAATGGGGAAAGTGTAAAATTTTTAAAATTGCAACATTTGGGGATTGTTTTAAACTATTATTTTTACATTTGGGGAAAACGAAAATCGCTGCGGAGGTGAAATCTTTAGAATTAAAAGAATATTTGTAATGATGAAATGTCTGTCTGAAAAATGAATGTTTTTTCAAGGTGAGGTGAAATGCTTGCAGTATGCAAGCACCAACTACTAGTATGCTATATCCTCCTCCTCTGTAAGAGTCGTCGATATATAATGATATATAGGAGGATACTAATGTCCAGCCCAAACTATAAGAGTTACAGAGCTGAAAGTTTCAGTTTTTGTAGATATGATAGAGAAACCTTCAGATAAAATGAGACTTTTTACCTAAGTGGCATGAGTTCGACTCCAGAAATTCCGAAAGTTGCGTTTATTCCCATAAGAAAAGCATTGCGTCATTGTTTTAAACTATTATTTTTACATTTGGGGAAAACGAAAATCGCTTCGGATGTGAAATCTTTAGAATTAATAGAATATTTGTAATGATGAAATATCTGTCTGAAAAATTAATGTCTTTTCAAGGTGAGATGAAATGCTTGCAGTATGCAAGCACCTTTTACTAGTATAACATATGGCCATTATGTCAGCATTTTTACTCAAATTCAAGAATGAGCATTATACTTACTCTTACGGCGGTCATCTCTTCCTCCTTTATCACCCAAAAGAGGGAGAGGTTCCCTCCTTGACCTGTCCCTATCCTTCCCGTAATCTCCACCATCTCTCCTTCCTCCGTCGTCCTTTCCCCTGCCTCCTCTCCCACGATTTCTCTCCCTCTCTTCCCTCTGCCTCTCTTCTTCCCTCCTCCTCTGCTCTTCTTCCCTCCTCCTCTGCAACTGCACCTCCTCCTCTCTTCTCCTTTCTTCTTCTCTCCTGCGTTCTTCCTCTTTCCTCCTCTCTTCCTCTCTCCTCCTCTCCTCTTCTCTCCTCCTCTGTTCCTCTTCTCTCCTCCTCTCTTCCTCCCTTCTCCTCTCCTCTTCCCTCCTCCTCTCTTCCTCTCTCCTCCTCTCGTCCTCCCGCCTCCTCTCCTCTTCCTTCCTCCTCTCTTCTTCCTTTTCACGATTTCGTTCAAAGTCTTTCCTGCTGAAAGAGAAAAGAGTGCTTTAAGTAATACATCAGAAGTTATTTGTGAGGTGGTGGAAGGAGAAGAGCTTTCATCAAATGGGAACCTTTAAAGTTACCTAAACAAAAAACATTAAAAATGATCATTATGCCTAATGTGAGTGCCCTCTTTAGCTTCAAGGATAGTTTGCAACACTTAAACCATATTCCCACCCAAAAACCACACTGAAATTTTTTGCTATAAGTTTATATGTATTCCCTGAATAAATATGATTATACACAAATTTATTCATAATAAAATAAATTATTACAGATGAAGCAAGAAGTGGTGTTTGATATTCTAGGAAAGGGCTCGACAAATCCCGGGTAGATCTGCAGAAGCAGCAGTGGCTGGAGACAGGAGGGATGAGGTACGCAAGCACAGTATGCGAGTGTGACTGGAGGAAGTAGTTGCAGAGGGGAGAGGGATAGTTTTCAAAAATATATTGAGAGAGAACAGTTTTCAAAGGTAATCAATATATCGATTGGTATATCGTAAAAACTTGATCTAGAATAGTTGACAGTCATAATGCATTGCTCTTTGTTTTGACTACTGTCAAGCTGTTCATTTATTATTTTTTCTTTCTTGAAATCTCCATTATTTAAAACCAGTAGGAAAAGTATACTCAGAGATTTCAAAGGCATTCATTATGGAAAACGCATATAAAACAGTATGGAAAGATTGGGCGGTTCTTGAATTTTTAACTCTGAAACTATAAGTCGTAATTATATGACCCTGCAGAATTTTCTGTGATAAATGATGTCCTCAATTCGAATAAATTTTTTAATGTATATCTCACAGATCATATAAGAGCAAGGGAGATAAAATATGTAATTTTAATTGTTGTTTGCAGATATAATCTTCGTAGCGATTGATGTAAAAAAATATGTGATATTATGCTTGGGATTTTCTCAAATTTTTATCTTCGCAACTATTAGTCATACTTATGTGGTCCCACAGACTCTTTTGTGGTAAATGTTGTCCCCTATAAGAATAAATTTTTTAATTGATTCTTTACAGATCATATAAAAACTAGGGAGAGAAAAATAGGGTATATAATTGTTGCTTTACAGTAGCCAATTAACGTGATATGAGTATACGTTTATTTAAGTGCTTATATAAAATGGTAGTTCTAATTCATGGATGCAGTTGAAAATCAGAATTTGTTGATAAATTTTAATAAGGATCTCTAGTACTTAAATTAATTAAAATCTGCCCAGTAGTATTGGAGATTAAACATGTGGATGGATGGAAGCAACATGCCCATAAGGCGTTCCACTACTACCACTTCACTGGCAAAGAATGCCTAATAATGATAATAACAGTAAATTTGTGTAGTCAATAACAATGAACATTCACGTGACCACCCTGGCACAACTTATAACAATCCACCAATACAAATGTGTTATTCACCAAAATGAATTTGTCAATCGTTAAAAAAAATTCGTCTGTAACGTGCTTAGTGCTTCTGAAGAATAACCATTTATGTTTTTCAATAATATTTTCCTAGGTTGGTGCAAAATAAATTCATTTTTAAATTAACTTATTTAAGTACCATTTACATAATTATTTTTAGAATAGCCCATTCCAATTATCTTCTCTTTTAGATGATAGTATTTAGACTCAAAGACTGGCGTATTTGTGTGACATATTTAGCCATTTAAACGAATTAAATTTGAGTCTTAAAGATCATAATACGACCATTTTTAATATAAAGGACAAAATAAACTCCATGATAAAAAAATTAACATTTTGGGCCACTTGTTTGGAAAAAGGTTCACTGGACAGCTTTGAGACACTGCAAGAATATCTCTCAATGAATGAAATATTGTTGGATGAATTGGTGAAGTCAGATATAAAAGAACATTTGGAAGGATTTGTAGCGCAACTTCGGGAATATTTTCCCGAGACTGACGAATTAAATAACTGTGTGCAAAATCCATTTTATGTTGATTTTCCGATTTCAAATTTAACAATGACAACAAAAAACCTCCTGGACATTTTATCAGACAGAGACATAAAAATGAAATTTGCAAAAATATCACTAATTGGTTATTAAACGAATATAGAGCACTGGCTAAGAAAGCAGTCAAAACATTGATACCCTTCCCCACGACATACCTGTGCGAAACTGAATTTTCTTCTCTAAGTTTAATTAAGTCAAAAAATCACAATTAATTGCATGTGGAACTTGATCTAAGATTAAGGCTTTCTTCAAATGAACCAACGTTAGACTCTTTATGTCGTCTAATATAGATACAATAATTTGTAAACTTGTTAATTTTTAAATAAATCTATTTTTTATCATTCTTGCAGAATTATTTTATAATAATAACAGGCATATCAATTACATGTAAATTTGTTAATTCTTAATTGTCTACTTTGTACTATACTTGCAGTATTATTTTATAAGGGGTACTTTAATCGATTGTTTGAATTCAAAGGGGTAGGCAGCCAAAAATGTATGAGAACCTGCTCTAGTGAGTGAATAGGATAGATAACAAGTAAGATAGATAGCAGGAGGTGAGAGCACGTTTTCTTAGAAATTTTCAGGGTTCTGGTATGTCTTCTCCTGTGAGGAAGGGAGAACCCACACCATTGAATGTAGATCCTAATTAGAAATGTCCCATCCGTGAAAACTTCACTCCTCTAACTTCAGTAATTTGGATGCAATACCATTTCTAAATTTTGAATTTTTCGAAATTGAAGTCATCTAGCAAAAATCTATGAGCTACCTGGAAAACTCAATCGGTGGAAAATTCATAGATTGATAAGAACTATCCAACTCAAAAAGAATTTTCCTAATATTCCCAGTATTTCAAATTTTGAATTTTCTGATTTGAAGTTATCTAGCGGAAACTCTACGAGCCACCATGAACGTTCAATCCGTGGAAACTTAATAGATTTATAAGAGATATCTAATTCAAAAAGAATTTTCCAAATACAGGCATCCCTCACACACAATTAGTGTGGTTTCGTTATAGTTCTTTCACTAAATGCTGAATAATTGACACATTGTTTTGGTCATATATTACATGCACATAACTTTCTCATAACATTTCTTATACCTAATTAGTACTTGTAGGTAAGTTTTATCCAATTTTGCTGTGATGAGTCACCTTCATTTATTTTCTTATCCGCATATTCTACATGTTGCGCTTATTAGCTTCTAAATTAACTTCCACTTGATTACGAATTATTTGACAATAACATCCTTGTACAAAAGGGATTTTCATTTAGGGTCATTCTGAGGCCATTTCACTTCTAAATACAATATATATTACATAGTCTTAAGTGTAAATGAGTTGGGTTGGCAGCACTGAAGGTGTAGCAAGTAGGTCACTTTTCCTCAATAAGCAAGAAATAAAATCCCTGCAAGAAACATACGTAAACCCCTTCACCCTTGTTTATTCATCTGTCTGATATGACATTAGTCATGTGATTAGTGCATCAGAGGAGTTATTTTCTATTTTTTGAACCCTCGTATTATTTGTAATGAATCAAAAGTGTGAAAATGCACGTGCTATTATGCTTCTGAAAGAAACAAAGAAAACTTTGTCACTTTCAGTTAAACTTGAAGTAATTTGATGAACTGAATGTAGAGAATGGCAAGTTGATGTTTGCAAAGCCTTGAAATTAGCAGGATCGACAGTAAGATAAAATGCTGTATATTTTTATACGTTCATAAAAAGTATGTCTTTATATATTTTAATCGTTTCTCCGATTTACGCATGAAAATAGTATACCTTATATTGGGAATTCATTAGCATTGAGAGTAGATTGGAATTACAGATTAAATCTATTTACATTAGTTTTTATGAGAAAAATTCCCTCAATGCGGTTTCAGTTAATGCTCTATTTTTCAGGGACCAATTAAAAGCATTATGTGACAGATGCCTGTATATCTTAAAACAAAGCAGAAAATCTATGAACCACATGGAAAACTCAATCAAAGGAAAATTTATAGAATGATAAGAGCTATCTAATTCAAAAAGAACTTTCCTGATATTTTCAAGTTTGGCCACAACACCATTAGGCATCTAGCAGAAAATCTATCAACTAACATGAAAGTTCAACTGGTGAAAACCTAATGGATTTATAAGAACTATCTAAGTCAAAAAGAATTTTCCAAATATCTCTTGAAAACAAAAAAAGTTTGTCCACAGACATAAAATGTGGATGTCCACCAGAGAAGAGCCCACCTTTGTTGATTCTAGTTTTGGAGATACCAGCATTTTTGTGAAAAAGGGTAGAAAATATCGATTTCTAGAAAAAAGCATTGAACGATCTCTGGTTCATTTAGAATAATCGTACTGAGGAATTATATCCATAAGTGAAGTAAAAGTAGAACTTATTTTTAATGTCATGATTTTGGCTTCAATTTTCTCAAAAGACTGTTTTTAAATATCTTCTCTAATATTCAATAAAAAATTTCCTTTTCAATGTAGGAGTGTGATTTTTAAAAATTTTACTCGTAATTTATCACAGAATACATATGCATTCATAACTCCATACTGACAAAGTGGGTCCTTCTCTAGCAGACGTCCACATATAAGCATGTTTTTTCTTTAAAGAAAATGTTTAAAAAAATATATATTTTCATAACATACCTAGAATCCGATCCTCTTCCCCAAGGATCACGAGTTCCACTTCTGCCATCATTTCCTCCTCCTCCTCCACGTGCAGCAGGTGGCAACAATGGAGGGGACAAGACTCTGCCCCCTCTCCTACCAGAAGAATCCAGACTAGAGTTGCGACCCCGTCTTCCTTCGCTTAGCTCTCCTTTCTGATCTGTCCTCCTCCCTGGAGAACGTGATACATGCTCGCTCCTTCCCTTGTTCCCTCTCGGTGATCTACTTCTCTCTCTCTCCCTCTCACGTCCTCTTGCAGGCTGCTGAGTTTGCGATGGTGGGGGTGAAGGTGGTGTCCTTCCTCTTCGCTCCCTCCTATCGCCTGACAGAGAACGTTTAGACGTATCACGACGTCCTGGAGATTGGTGACGAGAAGCTGAAATGGGATTATTCATTTATGAAGGTAAACTTTGTGAAAATGGTATACCATGGCATGCACGTACCCAGAAATTTACTTCGGGGGGTTCGAGGCCAAAAACCAATTTCCAGCAATTGATTAAATAAAAGTCCTATTCAAATAATATGAACGTTTATAACAGTTTTAGTTCTCATAACTCAATGCAGCAAGTGGCAGCGTAGTAAGAGGCAATGTAGCAAGTTTGTAGCATGGTTATCGCAGATCCCACAATTGTCTGTATACTGGGGGAGGGGTGTCAAGATCCCCCGGACCTTCCCCCTGGGTACGTCCTTGTACCATGGCATAGTTATTTAGGTAACTTGCTTCTTTTATTTCCATAAAGAACATATAGACAGAGTGGGGCGCATATGTAATTAATGGGAATCCAGAAAGGATATCATTAAGTTACAATTTTGAATAAATTAACTGTGAGATGTATTGAAACTCAAACCTAACACTCCCACATTTAACCCCTTAAGTGGGGTAAGCGACTAAGGTCGTGAGCCAACATCGCTCGCCTGGTGAAGAGCTGTGGGAAAGCGACTAAAGTTGCACATCCTTTTCATTGCTTAGGCTGTATCCTTTTGCCATCTACTGAATATTTTTTAACTCCGTAATATCTAAAAGAAACTCCATATAGACACTTTCACTGCATAAGTTCAACATGTTTTGGCACTGGATTTGAATAAAATTTCATGACAAATCAGATTTAAATATAATATTTAAAATAATAGTTGCATGGATTATTATATTTATCCTTTTGCACAATGGATTTTTTATAATTAATATTTATCTATGTGCATTTAAATTTTTATAAAAATTTTACTACTTTATAATAAGACTAGATGAATTAGCCCTTTTAAAATGGGCTTTGTAATCAAACAAGCAACTGAGATATTGAGTGTCTTATGGGAGAATGAAATCACCCTCTGGAGTCAAATCAGGGACCTTGTTTGAAAATTTTTTGTCATTCGCTATTGGTACGTGATGTCTCTCTCCCTATCCCTTCTTCTCTGTCTACCTTCCTCTCTCTCCTTCTCTCTCACATATTAAAACATTCAAAGCACACTTTCCTTACGCATATAGTATAAGGGTTAAGAAGACAGTACAATCTCGAGGTTTAACAATGACACGGTCGGCAAGGCAATATATTGTTAAAAAATTTAAATTTTTCCAATAAGTATGATTTAAACATAGAACTTGAATGAATTTTTAGCGTAGGAAAAATGTGATGATAAGAATAAGAAAAGTTATTTATTTTTCTTTAAAATGGTCCAGGTCTAAAGATCCTATGTGAATTATTTCTAATTTTAATTTGCAAAAAAGTAAAAGCCTGTAAGTTGAAAAATCGATTTTATGTGTTATCTTATGGGAAATAGAAATAATCTACTGGAGTCGAATCCGGGTCTTTTTTGAGGGTTCATTTCGTAAATGGCTTTTACTATGTGAATCAAACACTCCTACTAAATTTCAATTTTCTACATGCTTGGAAAGTTTGTTAAAATAGCATTACAATCAGTTGTAAATAGTTCTCAATTCTTTTATAAAGCCTTTTTAAGAGCGGTGCTACAGCCGAGCATGAGGGACTGACATAGTTTATTATATAATAACTCAACTGCTAATCAGGCTGGTGAACCAAAGACCCAACCGCTGCCACCTGTTGCTACTTTGTATAACTAATTGTGTAGTACTTGGCAAATACTGCCCCCTCTAGACACTTTGTGTAACTAATTGAGGCTGCCTGTGGAAATCCCTGGCGAGGCATCCACATCACAACTCTTTTATTAGCATCCCCTGGAGTCGAACCCTGGATGTTTTTCATAAATTTTCATTTGTCACAGCATTTTTATATGAGTAGATTATCTTGTCCAAATTTCAAATTTATATCTGCATATAAGTTAGTGAAACCTGGGTTTTTTTGGGGCAGACAAAGATATTAAGCATTTTATCATTAGATAACTCCTTTCTGGTAAAAAAAACTAAAAATATGATTTAAAAAATTATTTTGTCAAATTTGTTTGGTATAAATAAGCATTATGTTTAACAAAATCAACTTTTTAAACTCTGTTAAAGAATGGATTGGCTCCCCACCAGCTGAAAGTTAATGAAAAGTTTGGGCCCAGTTAAGAGGTTAATGTTTACTCACTTATATTGAAATATTTTTTTAGTCATGCCATATGTTCCACATAATAAAATGACATCAATTACTTAAAATAAACTATTTTCCATTTATGGGAAGTTTGTATAACCAATAAACATAAACAACTTAACAAATAAAAAGCAGAAACAACATGCAATGCAAATTCAACAACAATATATATATTTTGCAGAAAAGTGTTACACTATGCTGCATGAAAGAGATTTTATATTTTCTGTACCATTCAATTGAATTCTATCAAGCTCCAGAAGTTTTATTTATCCCTCACTTTCCACTGTGCATGCATTCCTGCATAAGACCGTGTAAAGCAAAACTGTGTGGGTTAGTTTTTTCCATGCATAAGATTATATTTGAGCACCATATTGGGGTCAACAGGCAACAATTTCATCACAAAGCATTCAACAATGCTTCCTTTTACCCATTCTTATAACCTCTGTACAATTTAAGGTAGTTTTCTAAAATAAAAAACAAGAAAGTACAAAGAGAAACCATGCAATTTGAGAGATGAATGTAATATAAATTCTCTTCAGATTCTCATTAACAACTTTTTCATTATCAGTTGCATGCAGCACAAGCTCATCAACATTTAACCAATAATATTTATTTTCATCGCTAAACTTCTCCCTTAACTTCACAAATTACTTCAGAATTCCTCTAATGATCATGCATGATTTTTGTGATAAGTAAAATGATGGATTCCTCACAATTCTCACCATTCTTGCTGCCCCCAGCAGACCTTCCAGAACTTCCACTTCTTCGGTTTCTCGAGTTTGATGATGGAGGAGGAGGTGGCGGCGGAGGTGCTCTCGGAGGTGGTGGTAGGGGAGGTGGGGCAGCAGTTGGGGTCGCTGACCTCCTACGGTGACCACTACTTCTCGAGGAAGATGGAGCTGGAGAGGTTTTCTTTCTTGGCTGTGAACTCTCACGCCTTCGTGAGGATGATGATGATGAGTTGCCATGGGTGGATCCTTTCTTGCTTGATGGAGGAGGAGGTGGTGGAGGAGGGGTCGAGCCTCTGCTGCCTCTTGATCCACCACTGGTCTTATTGTTTCTGTGAGTAATATACAGTAAAACACTGATTTAATGTTCCCGCATTTAGTGAAATCCCGGATTTAGTGAAGATTTTTTCATGTCCCGACAATAGCTCCATATAAACAATGTATTATTTTCCCGCATTTAGTGAAACCCGATTTAGTGAAAAACCCGCATTTAGTGGAAAAATATTATGTACTCGTACTTCAATTTTTATTTGACGTTTCCCGCATTTAGTAAACTTTTCATGAGCAAAAAGAAACATATTGTACGTAAAAATTACGATATACGCTCAAAACATTGTGAATGGCTCATCACGCGCAAGCGGCTACATTGTCTGCTAAGACGGTAGCGGCCGCAAGGAAACCCTAAATCCTACAATGTAATGAATCCCGCTCGTATGTTCCTCATTTCTGGTATCACGCTCAGTTACCTGTTGTCATAGTGTGCTATATACTCGACGTCGTTTACGAGAAAATGCCCTTTGAAAATCGCGATCCGAGAGTCATCGAAATAAGAACGTTAAAAGTCCTTTCCTTATTATCTAGGAGCTTTGGTCTAGGGTAAATGAGTTGGATTTCAAATATTATTTGGGACAAATAAATAAATAAATAAATAAAATAAATAAATAATTGCCGGGGTTCGATTCCCGATGGGACCAAAATTTTTTTCTCCGATTTTTTTTGTTCTCAATTTCCAGCATATCGTCGATAAAACTTGCGCAACATTTAAAAAAAATGTATTCCATGCATTATAACTAATATTTTCTTCATTGTAATTCTTCACCGTAATTCTTCACGAACATAATTTTACGGATCACTACCCATTCGCTTTACCATCATGATCAATACATGACGAGATTTGAAAGAAGGAATACAGAACAAAATGTACAAAATACTTTACAATATTTTTACACACTCTAGAAATTCATTTTATTGAAAACCCTTATTAGGAAAGATGTTGTGTACAATCTTTAGGGTGATATTTACCATAAAAACATTCAAAACAAACATTTTCAGCACCATGCACATCTTATGAATGAATATTGTCCACAATTACATTTTGTTAAATTGACCTCTGCAGGGAAAGCCACGTCATTGACATTTAAAAATACTTCACGCTCCTTTGATAATTTTGAGGCGTACCATGCATATCGAATCATCTTACAATAGATTGGTGTCTGCAATTGGTTATGTATAATGGATTGTATTTTAATGGTGTCCTCCCTACTTGTTAAAGACCTATTTTGTGTGTCTTGTTTCCCAACATCGCTTTTGATGACTGACAAAGTGTTATCAGCAACTGCGGAGCCAGAATCAAATTCTTCGGTTGGTACGGATCGCGAAGTTCCAGGCGCAGGAGAAGTTGATTCTCTAGGATCCATTTTCGTCTTCTCACTTTCAAGAGTTTGGTATAATAGTAAATGATGCAGTTTTTATTGCCCCAAAAACTGAAGATCACTCGCAAAACACGAACAAAAACAAACAATTCCAATCGCCACTCCAAAATGTGCCCTCTAACAATAAATCGCTCGGCAATATTCTGACGTTGACTGTGGTAGAGAGACAAGGACGTCTGCTAATAAGGCCACGAAAAACTGCGCCTAGTCATCTTATAATGTTGTTATTAACGTTACAGTGTTGTTGTTAAAGGGATTCGTTATCAGTTGCAGGTGTCAATTATTGTCATTATAATTATAATTGACATTATGTCACAATACGGTTGGGTTATTTCGATGCATTCTTTATTCCTCCTTTCAAATCTCGTCATGTATTGTTCATTATGATAAATCGGTTGCTGGTGTCAATTATTGCTATTATAATTATAATTGGCATTATGTCACAATATTGTTGGGTTATTTCGATGCATTGCTCTGCATTCCTCCTTTCAAATCTCGTCATGTATTATTCATGATGGTAAGGCGAATGGGTAGTGATCCGTAAAATTATGTTCGTGAAGAATTACGGTGAAGAATTACGATGAAGAAAATATTAGTTATAATGCATGGAATAAATTTTTTTTAAAAGTTGCGCAAGTTTTATCGACGATATGCTGGAAATTGCGAACAAATAAAAAAAATCGGAGAAAAAATTTTGGTCCCATCGGGAATCGAACCCCGGCAATAATATTTGAAATCCAACTCATTTACCCTAGACCAACGCTCCTAGATAATAAGGAAAGGACTTTTAACGTTCTTATTTCGATGACTCTCGGATCGCGATTTTCAAAGGGCATTTTCTCGTAAACGACGTCAAGTATATAGCACACTATGACAACAGGTAACTGAGCATGATACCAGAAATGAGGAACATACGAGCGGGATTCATTACATTGTAGGATTTACGGTTTCCTTGCGGCCGCTACCGTCTTAGCAGACAATGTAGCCGCTTGCGCGTGATGAGCCATACACAATGTTTTGAGTGTATATCGTAATTTTTACGTACAATATGTTTCTTTTGTGATTTCTTTTTGCTCATGAAAAAGTTTTAACGTTTTTATTTCGATGACTCTTGGATCGCGATTTTCAAAGGACATTTTCTCGTAAACGGAGTTGAGTTGGCACCTAGGTAGAAATAGGAGTCCGTTATTTTGCATATACTTTCATTCTGCAAAGTCTCAATCCGATACGAGTGTCACACCTTGGGGGCTTCCCTTGTGAGACATGTCAGCTGATTACCCCGATCCCGATGACGTAATGCCTGTCCCCTCTCCGTCTACCTTGTCTAGCAGTTAAATTCTTCGTTGTGCTGCCTGCCTGTTCGGCGATCACTGTGTAAACCTGGAGCATTTGTGAAAAATATTCTTTCTACTATTTTTATTCCTTAATAATGGCTACTAGTAAAAGGAAGAAGCTGACAATTATGGAAAAAGAGAAAATCATTCAAGAAGTGGAAAAGAACCCAAGCATGCCTGCGATAGAAATTGCACGCAAATTTAATCTTGCACAGTCTTCAATGTTTTGTATAATGAAGAATAAACAATTAATACTAGACGAAGAAGTGAAATGTGGGGGTAAAGCCATCAAAAGAAAAAATATCAAATCATCACCATATGATGAAATGGAGAAGATATTGATAGAGTGGTTTGAGGGAATGCGCTCTGCCAACCTCCCAATCAATGGTGTACTGTTGAAGGAGAAAGCAATTAGGGTAGCAACTAGGCTTTAGTGGTTCCAATGGATGGCTGGACAGATTTAAGAAGCGCCATGGACTTGAATATAAAAGTGTTTGTGGCGAAAGTGCTAGTGTTGATGAAGGAACTGTTGACTACTGGAAGAGTGTAATATTGGTAAGGTATTTAGAAGGCTATAAGCCGAATGATATTTTTAATGCAGATGAAACGCATTTTTTTCAACCTTCTTCCATCACAAACTCTTGCTACTAGAGGAGACAAGTGCCATGGTGGAAAGAGAAGTAAAGATAGGATAACTGCACTTTTATGTGCAAATTCAGATGGCAGTGAAAAGTTGATGCCTCTAATAATAGGTAAATTTGCCAAGCCAAGGTGTTTTAAAAATGTCCAGGCATTGCCATGTAAATATGCCAGTAATAAAAATGCATGGATGACAACGGATATATTTAAAACATTTTTGAAATCATTAAATGCAAAGATGGGTGGTGCAAATAGAAAAATTCTTCTATTTATTGATAAATGTCCGGCCCACCCTCCAGATACTGATTTTCTTCTCAATATAAAAGTGGTGTTTTTTCCAGCTAATTGTACTAGCCATCTGCAGCCACTTGACTTGGGCATTATTCACGCCATGAAAGCGAAGTACAGGAAGGTTTTGGTGCAAAAAGCAGTATCCTACATTGAGATGAATAAACATTTGAAACTGAGCATCCTTCAGGGTATGCATATGGTAACAGCTGCATGGAATTCAGTTAAACCTCAAACAATATCAAACTGTTTTCATAAGGCTGCGTTCAATTGCAACAATGCTATGGAAATTGATGTAGATATCGATGTGATTGACCACGAAAATTGGTTGAAAATTGCACCTGACATGGACACAAATTTTGAAGAGTTTGTCCGGTGTGATGATCTTGAGAGTACGTCTGGTCCTCCACAAGACGTGGAAGAAATCTGTGATGCCAAAGAGGCAGAGGAAGAAGAGGCAGTAGTAGAAGAAGAAGAAGAGGCAGTACAAGAAGAAGAATCAGTTCCCACACTTGGTGAAGTGGTGCGAAGATATTTAACTTCTTTTGATGTGGACAGCACTACTATATCAAAAGTAAATTCTTTGGAGCGAGAAGTTCTATTTTAATAAATAATTTTCTTGTAGCTATGTATGCTTGGTTTTTGAATAATTTTGATACTTTTTTATGTGAAATGCCAAATATATTTTAATATTTTCTATTTAATGTTGTATGATGAAGCTTTTTAAAGAAGGGATGAAAAATTGTTTCAAGATTTATGTCAATTTTGAAAATACTTTTAAAATTTTGAAATTATTTTTTGTAATCATATGAATGATTCATTACAGAAATTTTCATATTCAATAGCAATAAGGCTTGTTTGTCACTGGAATTTGTTTATAAATGTTTATTTTAAAAGTATTAATATAAGTATTGTGCATACAAAATTGAAAAATGGATTTTTAATATAGAGACCATTTTCAGTGGCCTTATTCTGGTATTGTATAATGGAACTAATACACAAGCAAAAAAGATAAATTTAACTAATTTTAATTGAAAACCTCCATTTAATGAAAACCTCGATTTAGTGAAATATATTCTAATCCCCCAGCGATTCATTAAATAGGGGTTTTACTGTACATACACACGATAAAAAGTTCAGTTATTTGGATGAATAACACCTGTTTCAAATGAGCTAAAGATAGATATAAACATTACTTTATGTGAATCAAGAAACAAATTTTAATGCATAATCAAAAAATACAATATTTCCGGGGCATTTCATCAAAATTAGTTCACATCTTCCAAAAGGATTTTGTGTAGCAATTATTTTATATCCATAAAATAATAATTATACAATCAGAAAAATCATTTTACAAATGCTTAATGTTTACATTCATTAATATTATATGCCAAATAAAATGGAATGAATAGGTTTATGGTTTGAAATTAATAACAAATGTGCTAACAAGTTGCGTTATAAGTGAACATGGATAAAATAAGCAAACTTTTATTTTTTATGGGGTAAAACCACTACATATTTGGTCACTATAGCATTGTTTGTAAGTGGAAATGGAAATGTAAACTCAAAGTTTCAGCTTCAGCCAACTTTTATACCTTCATAGATGTGTAAAAAAATGTTAATGGGCCCCTACCGGACTATATATATTTTTCAAAACTCAAATCTAAAGAAAAACAAATGGCAGCAGTACAAAAACCAACACTACAATTTATGGTTTCGTCACAATTTCAATCTGATCAAGTGCACAGACAGATGCCAAAGTGAAAGTATAAGTGTATTTTAAAAAAAGTGTTACAAAGACAAAGATCATTACAAAAATTATTGACTGAAATTATCTTCTGCAGGAACTACATTTACATCGTTACGATAACCAGAGTGGAGACTAGGGTATGACACAATGATCTGTGTGGCACAGAATTGTGTTTTTTGATTTTTTCTATAATTTCTCATCCTTACTTTAGGATTGCCCTTACCTCAATATGGTTCCTGATATATCGATTCATCTATATACATATCATAATTTTCAATTCACGCAAATTCTGTCATAAATGCTAACCTTAAAAATAAGTATAGAAATGCGACCAGATTTTCTGGATTATGCGGGACAGTCCAGGATTTTGAATTCCTGTTCCACACTGTAAAGTATCTCGTATTGTACATGTGGTCTACCATATAACGTTTCCCGATCATATTGGAGTTTTTCATTTCATGACTTCATACACGACCAATGATAAGTGAAGCTACTAATTCAGTTGCAATGTAAGTTGGGTACTTGGTTCCATAAACATATAAGCCATGGAATATACAAATTTTGGTTACATAGCTAGGAAGTAGACAGTAGTCGTGCATCCATATAGCAGAAACAAGTTCGATGTTCATTCCCAGATGTAATTCAAACATTTTGATTTGTTTCATTCTTCATTCAATTCTCATGTGGTATGGTAGTATGCAACAATTGGAATAAAATGTAAGTTTATAACTATTTCCTAAAGTAACTGTCACATTTTGAGTAAAGCTGTCCTTTGCTAATCGTTGCCTCTGCTAATCATTGTTTTGCTTAATTGTTATAGGTTTCATATTTTATTTAATTCTTTAAAATTAATACTTCCATCTTAATATGTATTTATTTAGAATATTTAAACAGTTTGTTAGGCTGTAATACATGTTTCATACATGAAAAGTGTGCAAAATTATATGCTTACCTTGATACACTCACTCCTTGTACAGAGGATGAACCTTTGACTTTATTTGTACTACTTCTTCCTCTTCCCCTTTCCACTTCTGAGCTGGAAGAACTTCTTGATCGACTCCTTGAGTGACTCCTGCGGCTATCGCTCGTGCCACCCTTCTTCCCACCACCACTTCGCCCTCGACTCGGGGCACGAACTGGACTGGTTGGTTTAGGCTTCTTATTGCTCCCACCAGATGGAGCCTTTGACTTCCCAGCAGTTGTAGAGCTTCTGCCTGCACTGCTTCCAGCATGACGCCCACTCACAGCTTTGCCTTTCTTGCTCTTCTGAGCCCCTCGACTTGAGGCAGACGTTGATGAGCTACTGGAAGAATCGTCATCATCATCTTCTTCATCTTCCTCCTCTTCCTCACTACTACTTGTGGATTCTGATGATGAAGAGTTTGTGCTAACAGAGCTGGATGAGGATGATCTTGAACCCTAAAAAAGAGTTATGGATGATGACTTAAAGGATGACCTATACAAAACTGACCAACATTGGCCAGAAATGTTCATTTTTATTGACTTTCATTATTATAGAATAGAATAACTTCATACTGTTGGATTAATCATAAAATAATCATGGAACAGGTCATAATTATAAATTGTTTTAACAATTAGATCAGCATATTCAAATAGATAATAAAACCTTACTCTGGAGAACTTTAAATAGTACATTTTTAAATTTGTTATAATTCTGAATAGCCTTAAGGTCGCTAGGCAAACTAGTGTACATTAAGGAGATCCTACTCATAGAACTCTCTTCTGGTATTGTAGGAATGAACATCATTATTTTTTACAAATACCCTATTGTACCGAATATAACGCAATGTTTTTTAAAAAAATGAAATTTTAAAAGTTGCCTCTGCATTATATTCCAATACTAATGATTTTAAAAGATCGTAAAATCATGTTCCGAAAAATCACCATACATTCCACAAGTCTGTTTATGAGATACAAGATACTTGTTAGATTTTAGACACATTAGGCATACCTTAAATTGTACTTGAAAAGCACTCGAGGCAAAAATAGATCAAGTTCAATTGGCAGCTGAACCCCTCGATAGTCATTGCATTGAAGCTATAAGTGTGTCGGCATATTCTTTGTAACTATCTTAGCGAGTTTTTACCCATCCTTTATTTTAACAATGGGTGACAAAAAGGGTGTTGATCATGTTGAGAAAAAAGGTTCTTCCAAATCCCAGGTTAACAAAGGAATCCGACTAAGTTGTCACATGAATTTAAAAATAGTCGGAGCTAAATCGGTGTTGTTAAAATCCACTGGAAATGAGAAATCAAAGATAAATGCCAAAGGTAAAGTTACCATCAGGTGTAATCTTTTGTGTGCAGAAGGGATGGGTAAATGAGGAACTTGTGTTAGATTGGCTGAAGATTGTTTGGGGTTGCATTATATTTAAGGTTTAGTTTTATCTTGAAAAACTTTCCAAATATCTTAGGGTAGCGTTATTTTCGAGGTTGCTTTATATTCGGGACAATACGGTATGTGATAATATTTCTTTACAAAAAGTGCACATTCGAAAATATGGATACATGAAAGTGTTAAGAAGTCATTGTCAGTAAAATAATACTTACAGCTCTCCCTTCTACTGAGGTTAAACATGGAGCGCAAGGCTCTTTTTTGTTGGACAAAGGCCTGATTTGCTTGAGTGGAGAGACAGCTGTATTATCCGGCATTCTAGAAACCAGAATGCTTTAGAAACTGGACTTTTTACAAATGCAATTTAAAAGTTGTGCTATCCAGCTATTTAGCCAGATAGCACAACCTTTCTCTCTGCTCCGACTATTTATTTTATTAATTTTTTATGAATTGTATTTGTGTAATACCACAACTTCCACTTTAAATTTCTTAAAATGTTAGATATTTATTATGTATTTACTCTGTATATTTCAGGGGCTGCCAAGTGACGCATGGCATGAGGCATGGCATTTTTGTTTACATCAGTCATTTGCATTGTTTAGATGTTTAGGTGTACCTACTTCTACAGTTTCCAGTTTTATTGCATTTTATTATTTTTAAAAATTACCCATCCATTGAGCATGGCAACAAAATCAATACCTAAATGCAGGGGAAATAAAAGAAAAAGAGTTGTTTTAACATTAACACAAAAGCTGGAGCTGATTAAACGGATGGAAAAAGGAGAGAGTAGAGCAGCCATAGTACTAGAATTCATTCATTCATTACATTCTTCTTTTTGTCCTTGTAACTGAAGGAAAGCAATGCAATTTTCTTCAATATTTAATCAAAGAAACATTTCTTTGTAATTCATATTTGTTATCTTATTGATTTACATTGCTGTTATAACATTGTGGAGTTTTCCCCTTGGTGTTAATACACCCCCTGCCACACACCCTTGCGGTGGCTTGCAGGTTAAACTGTAGATGTAGATGAACAGTAAGGAAAAAATAAACAAAATAAAATAATTTTGTTCTTTTCTAATAGAGTAAATAAATATAAATAAGAAAGATAGAATCCAATAAATTTAATTTTGGGAACAGGTTCCCTGTCGACCTCCCCAAACTTCCCGAACGCCCAAAACTTTTCAATAGTCTTTTGTTTTGCAAATAAGCATAGCAACGTATGAAATAATAATGTGTAAATATCTAGATCAAACAACGTATGGAAGAATTCAAATGGAAAATGCAAACCTTATGCACAGTACTCTATTTTGTTTGGTTATTGCTAAATTTTCGATGTCAAAATCGAAAAATGCTCCCCTAACTGGCTATCCACAATCCCCAAGATAGCTGGATAACACAGGTTTTACTGTACTTCTTATTTGAACTACTCCTTAACTTTCCTGGGTAATGCTACAAAACGCTAAATGTAAATTTCCCATGAATTTCAAATACAGTAGTCTCGATTATCCGAGCCCTGCTTATATGAGCTTCTGTGTTAACCGAGACAGTCCCCTCTAAATACATTGTTTTTAGCTTGTGGTCAAGGTCACAGGTTATTTACCACATGTAAATTACGACTCCTCATGACTTCAGTTGATACATAGTGTAGTAAGTATGTGGCTGCATTCAGCCTCAACAATGTATGTAACCAAGGCATGGTCCTCTCGATGGAGGCTCGGATCGTCAAGTCAGTCGTCGACGAACCTCAGTGAAAAGGAGACATTAAACTACACTTCGGTACCCATGGACTTGTTCATCCTTGACATTCATCATTTTTTTACCCTACAATAGTTAGACGTTTCTTGACTCGACTGAATAATGAGTGGGAAAAGAAAGCGTGTTGTGTACCTATACAGCAAATTAAAGGTTAGTCAACAATTAGATAGTGGCGAAACCCTAAAGAAAGTAGCTGATGATTTAGGTTTTGTTTAAGTAATATCAATAAATTGTTCTTTTAGTTTAGTTACGTATGTATAAATAAATTTTTTGAACTTACATAGGCCATTTTAATACCTAAAAATGAAACTTCCGTTTTATCCGAGTTTATCATTATCAGAGGTTAGCTTGGTCCACTTAACCTCAGATAATCGAGACTTGACTGTAATTAATTCTTCATATCAGATATCGCAACTCTTTTGGATCACAGATATAATTTTATGGAGCACAAGGAAAATATTGTCCTAAGATTTACAATAAAAAAGTTAAATAAATAATAATTCAGTTAATGTCAACAGAATTTAAATTTAGCCTAATCTATGACCAAACGCTTCCAATATCATTCCAAGAAAACTTCAAAACTGTGGATGAGTAAGGCTTATTAAAGATTTTCTTGTACATAGTTTGAACATCAGAATTTGCAAAAATTATTCTATAGCAAAAAGCCACAGCTTAAGAATTGAGTTCTTGACATTTGAAATAGACCATAATAGATGAAATTTAAGTTAAAAGAGCTGAAAAATTTTGTAGTCATAGTACTATCAAAAGCTTCATTTCAAGACACAAATTTGGCTTTACCGAAACTTTTTAGTATACATTTGCATTATGCATGCTTACTTAAGTTAAAGAAATACAATCTACATTTACCTACTTGCTGCAATGAATCTTTTCAAAATGAAAAGATGATTCAATGTTACAATACCATTAATTTTGAAAAATATTTTGTATAATAAAATATCTTCATCCCAAAAATTTGCAATCCGTTGACTCATTTAGTATGGAGAAATAATGGTTTGTAATCTACTACTGCAAAACATGGGCAATATACCAATTTGGATTGGACTTTAAAGTTTAGAAATGCGAAAAATTGGCAGTGTGCCACTTTAAATATGGATACACAAGCTTGCAGATTTGTCAATTAAAAGAACTCAATAGGTAAAAACATAAATTACAATTATGAAACAATGATTTTTTGGCATCATATAACCTAGGAAATACAATTTGGCACTGAAAATTTATAAGGGAATGTCTAACCATACAAAAATGGAAGGTCCAGTTTACTGAACCAAATATCCACTCCTTATGAGATTTCACCTTTCTTTTTCCTTTCTTGGAATCCTTGGTTGCACTTCCTCCACCAGACCCTGAAGATATCCTTTTAGCCTTCTTCCCTCCTCCTTGCTCCTGCTCCTTCTCCCTCCTCATCTGCAAATCTAATTCCCTTTGAAGTAATCGTCTCCTTCTTTCCAGTGACTTTTCGTCCTCGTATTCTAACTCCCTTTGGTCCCACTCTTCCCAGTCAACATCTTCCCCAGCCACTCCATTTCCCGAAGATGGTGCGCCTGTACCGGCCCCCTGATGACGCGATGGACTTCCCCCACCACTTCTCTTGGCTGGAGCTGCACCATCTACCTTTGCTCCTCCTTGTGCCGTCTCCTGTGAGGATGATGCATTGTGTCCAGAAGACGATCCTCTTCTTGATTGGGATGACTGCTGCTTCTTTTTCACCACTACTGTGGAGTGAAGTCGTTTGTTTGTGCCACTGTTGCGATCGCCTCCACCACCCCCACCTTCATCTCGACTAGATTTTGATCCACTTCCTCTATTCTGCTAAAGAAAAGATCATAAGTGAATTCAAGTATGGTGTTATCGTGACAAAAAATTAAGAGTGAGACACATCCAAGGACAATTCAACCACCGAGTTATACATTCAAAATAAAAACTACAAATCATATGAACCTTATGAAATCACTAAATATATGATGTAATAACCCTTTTAGTGTCATGCAAATTTCGGTGGGTATAACCAGAATTGCCATGGGCAATTTGTGGATTTTGTATTAACTTTAAAATCTTAGCTTCCCAGCTCTTCTCGTTGCTTTAAAATTAATTTTGCCATTGATGAAGTGAAAACATAAGCAATTTTTTGCAAAAAAAAAACAAAAAAGATACGAATTTATGCTACTTAGGAAAAGGGCTCAAGATTAAGCTTGTATAATATTTTTATTTATTCTTTAAGTTGGAGCTTGCACAGAAAATGTAACAGCATGGATATTGCCCAGTCGATCGGCTGACTCAGCCCATGCATTACAAAGGGACTTAGTTTCATCAGTTTAAAGGTTAAGCCAGCCACTGGATCCAAGTCAAATGAAATTTTACTGGCCAATTAAAATGCCATTTCTAATGTTTCAGCTTATTTCAAACTCAATAATAAATGTTTGCAATTTGGATATGATTGAAGAGTTACTTAACACGTTAGTTGCGGATGACATCATATGATGTCGTCTGCAACGAAAGTGCTAATAGTAAATGTAATAACTTTCTAGAGCAAGAAACTGTGTTCAAAATATCAAGAAATTTTAGAACAAAATAAAAATAAATTGACCATAAAGAAAACTTCAAAAGTGTTAGCAATAAATTTTCTAAATTAGCAAAAACCTGCACAACAAAATCCTTTTAAATAAAGGAGAAACATTTTCCATAAAAGATGAGCCCATAAAATTTCTATTTTACTTTATTCGGTAATGTAATTAACCTTTGATGAATTTTGAAATGCCCTGTCTATAAGTACTGCATGACCTAATATCTTACTAATTTTACTTAGGGTTAAGAGATTTATGTGCATAACAGCAATGTAACCTGTATTCAGTGTCCATAAAAGAAATTATTAATTTTTTGAGCACTGCTAAAGATGCCACTCCAACTACCCATATGGTTGTCACTAATTTTGAAAAAAAATGAAATTCGATATATGCTATTTTTAAAATGTTGTTCTATTGAAACTTTTACTTATTTTTTAAGTGTAAATACTAATGACAATTATATTTATTTAATAAGATACATGATAATTTAATTGAATATCAAGACTTTAAAATTATAAAAATAAAAACTAGAGCAAATTTGAGCCATTTTATTACAAATCTTAGAAGATTATAACGTGGCATTTCAGATGAAAAACTCGCATGGTTCCTCATTGTGGTAAGATACTTTGGTCTAATAGAACTGATCTTTGAACACCTAATCATTTTTAAAAGCTTATAAAACTCTCACACAGTGTGGAACTTAGTTTTTTACTTATTTTTAATATAACTACTCTAACCACACAATAAAATTTATGATAAACATACATACAAGAATATTAAATGATTTTGATACTTTGATAAAATAAAATCCTACTATGATATCCTTTTCCCAACCATCTGCTATTATCACATTCAATAAGACAAAATATAAGAATTGCCTTATTTTCTATTTTATAGCAATTAAATCACTAATTTGATATGATTAGGTTCATTTTACCTTGGTCTGCTTTGAATCATTGGCATCTTTTTTAGCTGCACGCTGCTTAGATGGACTGGTTAAAGTATGTGTGTTGGAATACCTGCATAAATTAAAAATACAATACTATTAATAATAATAATAAATTTATTTGACATAGGCACATTACAGTGTATAGTTTCCACAATAAAACTTAAACTAAAAAGATTTCTACTTTAAATGGTAAATCAAAAAATATTAAAATATAATTGCAATTTCCACAATAGTAAAAAAAACTAAAAATAATAATAATGCGTCTTTATTGAGGGCAATATTTAGACAATCATGTCCACTCTTACATATAACCCTGATATGACAAACACAAATATCCATGTCCTAGGTGGGATTCGAAACCGCTACCTTAGCATCCATTGGTAAAAACTCAAAGCATGTCTACCAAGGCCGACAATAATAATATACCTGTAGTAAATGTAGTTACCTATTAAAATATTAAATCTAAAATTCAGTTGATTGAATTTTCATTAAATTCAATAGAAATATCAATATCTGCACAATATCACAAAGCTACATAAATTTCATCACTAACAAAATGATAATAATAATATTTTATTACCTGTAGGAAATTTAGTGCATTTGGTAATGCTGAAAACTAACTTTTATTACTGTTATATTTGATCAAAAGCAAACAGAAGTTTACTGTTTTATATACGCTAAACAAATGAGATATATAGTTACATAAATGAAAACAATTTCAATACTAAAAACATATCTCAGGAGGCTTATATTCATCCTCATAAATACATATATGGTTAAAATATTTCTGGCTATTATTCACAAGTTAGAATATACAACTATATACCAAGAAAAAACTGCCATATTCATAATACATAACGGTTAGAAATTTCTCATAGATAGATTTTCATCAATAACACAGTAATGTATTGCCAGAATGGAATGATCGAAATTCTGAGATTCCTGTAAGCCAATATTTAAAAAATGTAATATTTTAACTCTTCCATCACTCTATCTTTATGAGCTAATAAGCTATGTCAATAAGAATCAAGATTTCTTTAAAAATCTTCAGTCTGAGCATCAATATGATACAAGAGGCAAAGATAACTTGAATCTACCACAGCACAAATTACAACTAATGGAAAATAATCCATATTATAATGGTATCAAAGTTTATAATAAATTGTCCATAAAATTTAGAGAAAAATGTAATAATGTAAAATATTTCCAGGAGAAAGTGAAAGTTTTGTTAAAAAAGTGTTATTATTCAGTAAGGGTTAATATGGAAGACTATGATGTGGCATTGATTGATTGATGTGATGTTAAGTATATTGTGAATTATAATTCAATGTAGCATTTATATTGTAATGTATGTGTGATGTATAAGAGTTATATTGCAATGTATGTGTAACAGTTAATGTATGTATGTGACGAGACACCTATTTACTGACAGACTTGTACTGAAACCATGTAAATGTAATGTGTCAATAAAAATTCTATTCTATTAAGCTATCCTGCATATGTTTTAGGATTCTCTGTGAATATATATGCTTAACTTAGTTGTATTTGCACAAAGAAGGAAGGTTTGTTATGCATAAGGCAGTTTTCAAACTTTTTTCTCGAAATATAGTGGAAGGGAAGGTACCATTAGGAAATGTGCTAAGACTTCATTAAATCATTGTAAAAAGCACTATATGCTTAAACAGGCATTTATGTAGTAGCATTTTGTTCCTTGTCATTTCGGATACATTTCAGCTGGTTGCTCTTTGAGTGCTCAAATTTTCCTTAAGTCTCTTATAACATAATACTGGATCGCGACCCGTGCTTGAAAAACTCTATTATAAAACAAAATCAATTTAATTATCATTTACCTATTACAGGAATGCACTGATAAGTCAACAGAGGGAAAATACTAACTCCTGTTGAAATTATCATTTAAAATGAAAGCATACTATCAACAACAGTGAAAAGTCTCTTACTTTTCTGTCTAATATATATTTTTAGAATGATCCTTACTTGCAAGTTTTTCCAAACGAACAACTTCCATTCTGCGCCCATTGTCTGCAGAAATTATCGTTACTGTTCGCAACACTTCCCTGCTGAGATGAAGAATTAGAAGCTGTAGTTTTAGTTCCCAAGCGTTCAAAAACACTCGGTCTCCTCTGAGAGTCTTTGTTAGAACTGCTGGTTTTCGAGGATGCAGGAGGCGATGGCTCCACTGTTATTTTTCGTTTTGTCTGTTTCGACATTTTTCTCGTTACACTATAATGACTCCGAAACGCAAATGATACATAAGTTATAAAGTTAAAACAAAGCGAATGACCAAGGGTGCCGATGAAACATGCTCTGATACGTAGAAAATACTTCAGTCAATAAAAACCATACTGACATAGATTGTAATATTCTCTTACTCTTAGAAATGTAACTTGTTAACTTTTCACAACACTAAAAAAAATTTGCCACGCCATGCTTCGAATTTACACGTTTCACCTTTGCATAACAAACACAAAAGATTATCCTACGTAAAGTTTAACAGCTACCGGCGGCCATGATGCGAGTTACTAATACACGTATGAGAAACATGGCAGAGAAATCTCTATTACCGCGCGTATACATATATTTATCATCTGTCAAAATTAATGTTTCCTTAAATTTACTGCACTGGCCGTATTTCATCATTGCTGTTTCAAGGGAATTCAAAACATATAATGTGAATTTTAATAATTTTATGCATTTTATAGAAAAATCTAACATATCAAAAGTACTACAGGAAATATTTTTAGATTTAGAACATTGTCGTCATGGTTGGCCATACAAAAATAAATACTTCCCCAAAGAATGTTTTACTTTGAGTATTATTGGACTTGAAATATATAGCAGTTATTATTTCATGATTTTGGCAAAATCTTCGCGCGAAGAGACATAAAAAGGGTATTGCGAAGATGAGTAATAGTAACAATTTTTTTTATGCCAAAGAGTATCATAAACTTTGGGAAAGAACTCAACTTGATTTAAAACGAATCATACATGCTGAAGATGATTTACAAAAAGAAGGAAGTTTAGAAGCTTGGGAAAAAGAGTATAAGATATTAGGAAGATTTTATCTTCAATATAATAAAGCTATAAATAAACTAGATGAGTGTTATGATCAAATTGTGCATCCTCAGAAGAGAATTTTAATAAGAAAACTCATGGACGCATGCATATGTCGACTTCTTGAAGTTAAGCATAAAATGGTCTTTCTAAACATGGACGATATCAATGTCCTAGATAAAATATGTTTGAGCGAGAAAATTCTACCTCATGATGCTGAAATAAATATTCCGAAATATTTTTTAAGAGAAAACAAATTTGAAAGAAAAGAAAGAGAACATCAATTATATTCACTTATGAAAACATTAGGACATTCTGAGGGAGAGACAAATGGACACTCCATGTCTATTGAAAGAGCAATTTTAATTATACAGAAGCATGAAAGAACAAGACAAGCTCTTAGGAATTATGACCAGTTGCACAGACTTACAAAACTAAGAGAACTTGGAAAATATCCACAACTGTTTTATGATGATGGAAGCTTACTCACAAATTCAGCCATCATTATTCAAAAAACTTACCAAGGTTACCAGTGTAGAAAAACTTACGGTGAAAGAAAAGATAAAGTAATGAAAATGATTGGTATGTTTCCTCAGGTAGAATATGAAGATTTGACACAAAAAAGGAATTATGAAATCAGCATCTTTCGGCATCAAAAACAGAGGCAGCATGATGCACAGTTCCATCAGGTAATACCTGGAGATAGAGTACGCCAGGTGTTAAGAAAAAGGAGAAAAATGCATGCTATTCTCAGAAATAAAGTAAGAGAATGGTATAGAAAGAATATATTGTTAGGAAAAAGAAGAAGTTTTGTGTTCACCCCTGATGAGCCACCTGCTATTATAACAATTGAAAACAAGTTAAAATCCCGACGATTTAAACCAAAGCCTCCAAAAGTGCCTGTAGTGAAAAAGAAGAAAGCAAAACCCTTGGAGGAAAATGTTGAAGATCAGAAAGTGAATAAATCTGATCCTGGTTTACTTGAAAGACCTAAGCTACAAAAGCAGCTTATATGGGAATCCCAGGAATTTAAAAGAATTTGGCAGAGTAAAGATGAATCAGATAATTTCCTTCAAATGCATGATTTGCATCCTATAACTGAGCATAACTATCGTAGGATGAAGATGGAGGTGAGAAAGGTAGTAGATGATTTGATGCTTTTAGAACTGCAGAGGTTGCAAGAAGCTGTACAAGTTTATCGTGAAAGTCAGACAAAGAAGAAAAAGAAGGAAAAGAAAAAGGGGAAGAAGAAAACAGGGAAAAAAGGAGGGAAGAAAAAGAAAAAAGTAGAGGTTGATCTCACAGCTGATAGGTCCATTGATTCATTATTTGAAGAATTGATTTTAAATGGAATCATCAGGAGTTACCCTCGAGTGCCAATATCATCATTTATAGGGGATATGTCTTTTCATGCGGAGCAAATGGAAGAAATGGGCAAAAAACCCATGGCTACTCTTGGAGATATTAGGAAGTTGATTAAGGAATATTGCATAATTCCATTGGGATCATCTTTTGTTCATGAAAATGCCCCATTTGTGAAATCGCTGTTGATTGCTGGACCACATGGAACTGGAAAACACATGCTGCTTCATGCAATCTGCACAGAGTTAGGGGCAATTCTTTTTGACATAACGAATGAGAACATAGCTAAAATATACCCAGATAATTCTTCATTGGTGATGCTTATGCACCTTGTCAACAAAGTTTCAAGGTGGTTTCAACCATCTATAATTTTATTTGATAATGCAGAGAAAACATTTATCAAAAAAGTGTCCAAAAATGACACATCAGATCCTCGCAGACTAAAAAAGTTACTTCCAAAATTAGTGAATGCTATTAAAGCTAATGATCGCATAATGCTTATTGGGATATCCAGTTGCCCATTTGCTGCCAGACAAGCTGGTATGAACAAAGTTTACAAAAAATTTATCTATATTCCCAGGCCTGATTATGCCACCTTATCTAAGTTTTGGAATGACACCCTTTATCAGTACAAAGCTCTCAATAACCAATTTGACTGTTCTACTATGGCTAAAATGTGTGATGGATTCTCTATTTCTTCTCTGTCAAATATGATCAAAGCAGTGGTGACACGAGAACGCATGCTAACAGTGAAACACCAACCTCTCCAACCTAAAGAGTTTTTCATCTATCTTATCAATGAAACTCCAGTTTACAAAGAACAAGAGACAAAGTTTTTAAAATGGCATTCAAATTGCCCCTTGGGAAAGAAAAAGAAAAAATACTTAAAAAAACTTGAAGACATGGAAGATCCTAAGAAGAAGAAAAAGGGAAAAAAATAATCAAATTCTTACATGCATCTTTGGATAAATAATATTTTTAATTTTCATTAGTTTTTATATTACTCTTTTGATCAGTATGTGAAATAATAAATGTAAAATAATGATATAAATTGGAGATTCTTAATTTTTTTACCTTTACAGACTACCCATCACAGCAGTATATAACTACCGACTACCTAAACATATTTCTTGTGTTAGAGTCTATTATTGGTTTCCTGTGGTTTCCTGCTAAAGTATATACTCAATTAACCAGTCTAATGGAGGGAAAAGAGTGCATTGTTAGTGCAAAAATATAAGTATTCCCAAAAGTATAATTTACTTAACTAAATTAGGTCTAAAACATCAGGTAATAAATCAATCTTAATTAATGTTCTTTTTGAGAAAATTCTGCAAATTTTGTTTTTTTTCTCTTTCTGAGTTTTTCCACATAAATATGATGCACATGGCATCTAGTATGTTGTCAAATTGTTTTTACTTTCTCCATATACGTAGTATGAGAAAGTATTGTTTTCATGAAAAAAATCGAACTCGAGATTTCAATGGTAATACATGTTTTAAGGTTCCCTGAACATGTTCTGACTAGTTTTGTAATGATGTCTGTGTGTCTGTCTGTCGGTCTGTATGTGATAGATTTTTGTGTGCACTCTAACTCAAAAACTATTAATCAGATCAACGCCAAATTTTAAAATTAACATTTTTATAAAAGAAGATCTGATTAGTTTTTGGTAAAAATCAGTCAACCGGAAGTGGGTGTTTACTCTTGTCACTTATCTGTTATTTTTAAATATTTGCTTTAATATTTGATATATGTAAAAATGTATTGGAATAAAAGTTGTAGGAAATTTAATTTTCTACAGTCTTTCTTTGAAACATTTTCCCATATAATGCATTGCTTAAGAGATATCTTATATTTTTAGCTGCCACCACCACACCTCCTACCGATGACTATTGTTAACAATTGATGCTTAGTTATGTCTTAGTAATGCTACTTTTTCTTTTCTTAATTGTCAACTGGAAGTAAATATTGACAACAATCCCAGAGCTAACAACATGTAATTTGCCATATAAATATGGAGAAAGTCATGTGTTGCCCACATCAGTTTATTTTTTCCTGGATTTTGTATCAGCAAACATGTTTATAATGTGGTCGACTTGCAATTTTTGAGCCTCTTCATTTTCTATGGCCAACAATGCCAACTTATTCAGTCATTTATCTGTCATAGTTGTCTGAAAATAATTTTTAATTATTTTCAATTTTGAAAAACTTCATTCTGCTTTTGCAATGGTGACAGGAATTGTTAAAAAAATAATGTATGCCATATACACTTCCGAAAATAGTGTTTCTAGAATTTTATTTATTTCTATATTTAAAATATCTACAACTTCCTTTACTGTATTGGCTGCAGAAATTTTTTCTTTAAATGTCGATCGGAATGAAAGAAGATTGCTGGAAAAATTATCTGTTAAGTCGCCTTTATAGTGATGTGCCAAATACTCAGCAGAAACAATTAATTCAGTATCGGTGGTACTTTTTAGTTTTTGTGGAAGAAGTGACCCAAAAATTGTTGTTACTTTTCTGTGTCCTTCAAATCTATCCTTTATTTTTGTAATTAGTATATCTAGTGTTGCATAAAAAACTTGTATTTTAAATTTTTTTTCAAGATCAGTTGGTCATTCGTTCATGCTAAGTTCATCTAACAATAAGCGTCGTTTCTTCTGTCCAACCCTTTTACTAGTAAATTCAGGTTCTATACCCTACTGCTCTGATATCTGCCTGGCTTCGCTCTTTATCTCATCGAAGTTATTTCTCATATAAATGAGCCATTTGTATGCTGAATGCAATAATTCAGGGGCATTACAAATATTTTGGTCTACAGACTGTAAAGCCTTTGACACAGTATCTATAGATAACAGTATCTTCGTTTCAAGAGCAATTAAAAAAATTGTTTCAAAAGATCCCAAAAACTTTTTCTAAGCAGTTGCATCATTTCTTTCCCCAGAAGTTTATGGGCATAAACTTATTTTCGTCAAAGCTTTAATGACATCTACATAACTGTGCCTTATCACTTGAATACAGTGCCTTGAAGACCATCATGTAGGGTCAAGTCTTTTTAGTTTAAGAGAAGATTCTCTTTGGATTGATTCCAAAATATCCCACCATGATACACTTTCCCCAAAAAATATGTTAAAACTTTCAATTTTGCCATAAAAATCTCTTATATCCGTGACATTCTTAACTGAATCATTTAAAACTAGGTTAAGAATGTGGGATATGCAGTGAACATAAAATGCAGTTGGAGTCATTTCTAAAATTCGAACTTGTGCTCCTTTATAAATGCCACTCATATTGCGTGCACCATCATAGGCTTGCCCTCTTAATTTTGTTATATCTAATCCCGAATCCTTTATAAATGAAACTAGTATTTTGTAACTCTTCACCTGTCTGACTTCCTAAAACTTGAATTCTGAGAGAACTTTCTATTATTTTTACTTCAATTGGGAATCCATTTTCATCTTTTACTGTATTAACATAGCGTACAATGTGACTTAACTGATCATTTTTAGATAAGTTCTGAGTGGTGTCCATAATAATAGAAAAAAATGAAGACATTAATTTTGTCTAGTATATTATATTTAACCAGGTTTCCAATAATGTCTATGACCTCATTTTGTATTTATGTGGATGAATATTTAACAGAATACTTTTTTCTTTACTAATTGTAAGTAAATCTTCAAACACAGGGTCATATTTTGATAGAAGTTCGATTATTGCTAGAAAATTTCTGGAAGGCCTACTACTTTTCGGTGACCCCTAAATGCTAAATTGTTGAAAACTAGAGTAATAGTGATGTTAATAATACAATGTAAAATTTTTCTCCAATAGTTGGCTTCCAGTCAAAGTTGCGTTACTAACTCTTTATCAATTGTCTCATTCAGTCTCTATTGTTCATATGTAAAACAACATGCTTTATGCTCGGCTGAGCCTTCATGCAATTTAATACTTTGACTTAAATGATCCCAACCATGAAATCCTTGGATCCAGTTAGAAGAACTAGGAGTTTCATCGAAAAGCCAACAAGGTTGATAATAACATTTGTCTAAAATAGGCAAGTAAGTTAGCCATAAACGGGGAATTGTCTGTCTTGTTTAGTTTTGTATTTGTTGAGTAATAAAAGACAGAAAAATGTTTATTCTTATTATACGAATAAGGACTGGGGGGCTGACATGTGCCATTTTCAATTATAATCCTTTTTTGACTGTCGGTGAGTATGTTGACATCTCTATCAATTGCTTTTAAGAAATTAGCCTTGTCCGTTAGGAAACTCAGATTTCTACTATCAAGATCCATTTCAAACATGTCCTTTTTGACGATTATTTATGTTTATTTCACACCTTCTAACTGACTGTGTGGAAGTAGCAGCTTTGGCTTCTGTGATGCTATTAGTTTCTGCTAGAAAGTTGTTTATACAAGCATTTAAGTTTTCGACTATCATTATATTTTGAGGCAGTTCATCTAATGCTACAGCAGGTTTTTTGTTGATTGTTATAAAAGAATCGAGCTTTGGAAGTGTTTTTACAAAATCCTCTTGTTTCATTTTTTTCCTTCGTTTGACTGCTCCTGATAAGTGTATTGGTGTGGACATGGTGGGCAATTTTTTTATTTGTTCTCACAGCAATCTGAAAATATAAGTGAAAGAACTAAGAAATTTTTATTTTAAAACTTGATATGGAATTATATTGCTGCCACTGGCTATTAGAGAGTTTTCAAATGTAGTCATTTCAAATAATGCAGAAACAGCCACAACGCTGATTCAAAAACCAATCAGCAAATCAAACTCCTATTTATTTATTATCAACAGAGGCCAAATACAGCACAAAGCCAATTACAATGGACAACATAACAACATTAATTAAATATTAACAAAATAACAATAATGAATTAATATAACAACAACAATAACCATAAGTAAGTAAGATTTTGTAGTTAGGATGCTGTCTGTTGACACTGCATTTGTCAGTAATATTTTTCACTGACTTTAGAATTAAATATAAAAAAGTATGTTAACACTTCATTCTGTAGACTGTAAAACATTATCATACAAGTGAAAAATCAAAATAAATAAACTTACCGTGATGACGAAATATGTATTTCTGGTTGGGAAGCGAGTTGAGGTACTCTGTATTATGTTGTGGAAACTTTTTAGTGGAAACTGTGGAACACGTTATTTGTTATTCAATAAATTCAAAGAACTAGAAAAACAGCTTTAGCTCTGCAGTTTTACCAAAATATAAATAAATTACTGCTAAGATACAAGACACGGGCTCTGCCATCGAGTGGGCAAACAAGTTGCAACAAGTAGCTGATAATCACAGTGTTGCCAATACTGCAAAAATAATACTGTAAATTTATATCCCCTAGATCGTAATTTTAGCAGTAAATTTATATCTTACGAAAAAGCATATTTGATTATCAAAAAATCTATTAACATAAAAAAGGGATTTTAATTGAAAATATTAGTGGTGAATATTTAGGTAGTCCATGCTTGAGGTTTTCATACCATGATGGTTGCTTTTAATTTGTAAAATATATTTGGAAAGAATATTTTCTTGCAAAGCCCTGGCACGGCTGCACCAATTGCACCATTGTAGTTACGCCACTGGCCACATGCCATTTTGTCATTGAGTGATTACCTGAATTAGTACCTTTAACCACAATAAAAATATGGCATCTTACATCTGTAACATTTTATTTAAAAGTTAATCGTATCTTCACTTAGAACAAAGAATATGAATTTATTAATCTTTTGCATAAATTCCATTTACTCAACACCGGATGAGCAACATACTACCTTTGAATATGTGACTCATACTAACTAGTTTCACAATTTCCACACTTTAATTTTGATTCTCCATCTTAACAACTAGAAGGGCCAAACTCATTTGGTAATGGCTCTTTAGTAGGATTCTGTAGTATAGTTTGATTCTTCAACTATTTTACTCTGCTAAGAAGTTGTACATTAAGATTAAAAAAATTTACGGTCGTATTTCTTTTCATGTTGATTATTTTTATTTTTACTCATTAATTTGATGTTTTCAAGTTCATCAATATTTCATTTTGTTACATGGAACCTCACTTTTCTCGCTTCAGGACACCTAAATGAGAGAAAAGTTGTAATAATATTCTTCTCATTTTATATGTGCGACCCTCCCCACAAATTGTGTTATCATATGTGTGACCCTTGCAGCACACTTGAAGAGTCAGTGCGACTCACTTACTCTTAAAGGTTGGGGACCACTGATATAGGACAAGGGTTGCCAAACTAAGACCTGCAGGCCACATGAGGCCCCCAAGAGCATTTTCTGTGTACTGTAAAGCTATGATGAAAGCAATCTGTAAACATTAACACAGATGATTTCATACTTGGTAATTGAAGTTATGGTCAAAAGACGTTGGATGTTGAAATGTTCAGAAATAAAGTAACTTAACTCCTGATGAAGATGCAAAGCATCGAAATCTAGATCGAGTCCCTCTAATAAAAGTATTGTAGGAATTTACTGTTATTTTATTTCTTTGAATTATGGATTTATACAAAGTAAGAACGAAACAGTTGACTATGTTGAAATGTTAATTCTAAAAAATGTTTATACATAATTTTTTCTTACATGATACCTCCAAATCTCTACGATATTGTCTGAAGTAAGCCTGTTGTAACGTTCACAACTTTGAACACAGCCAGCAGAGCATGCTTGAAAAACTGCGGGGCCCAGTGCAAATTGTGCTCTCTTACTATTCAAACATTTTTAGTATTAAATTTTAGCAAGTAAAGCAACTTTTACTCTCATTACTAGAGTGTTTAAAAGTCTTTTTCCGATTAAAATAAAATGTAATTCACATGTACAATAAATATTTTTAGAGAGCGCAGGGCCTCTGTAAAGCAGAGAGGCAGTGCAGTCATACAGTTAGCACTGCCATCAAGCCAACCCTAACAGCTAGCTAGTATTTGCAACTTTCAGTGTAGCCTGTCATGCAGGAAGTTTTGCTGACCCCTTATCTACGAGATTTATTTATAAAAAATTTCAACTTAAGTGCAAAACATATAAATCATTTCTGAAAAATGTTGGCAATTTAAACTATGAATCAAGTTGTTGTTTTTCAAAGATTCTGTGAAAGAAGAAAAGAAGTTATGTATTGTTTTACATAATAGAAGTTGAGGTAGGTAGTCATTTTCTTAGATTTATCTGTCATTAATGGAGTGAGGGAAAAAAGACCTAAGTTTGCCAACTTTTTTATGACTCAACTTTGAGAGTTAGTTTTGGCAATTTAATTGATTGTTTCAGCAACATATATGTCTAGAGATCATTAGACATATGACAATATTTTCACAGTGTACATGACTTCCAGGCATAAATTAATTTTTGTGATTTCAATAGTTTTTAATCTACCATTCTATCTGTAGACTTTTTAACTGCTAAGAAAGCCTCATTTAAAAGTTTTTCAGCTTTGTCTCTGGAGATTTCTTACCTTTCTTGAACAACTGATAATTAAATACATACTTCACATAGTATAAATTGCCACTACTAACTCTTGAGAAGTTGTACTGGCAACAGGCAATCAGGAAACTAAAATCCATCTATTTCACATTAAAATGGTATACTTAAAAATCTCTGGGATTCATCGCCTACCTTCACAATACTTTTTTAATGAATAATAATTAACAGACAAGGTCATCTATCACATGCCATGTTAGTTATGGTAGTGATCTCCAACTAATTGGTTTCAGGATAATTTAAGGTATGTTTTGCCATATTTTTCAAAATTGTAATACAAATAGGTAGGGTATGGATTTTTCGGGTTTTACCTGATTTTTACCAGATTTTTACCCTCCAATTGCCTTTTTAAAATTCGGTTGAAACCCGCAAAGACCCGAAATTATTAGTTTTCTTTAAACACGATTTTTTAGATATGGTCACAGAATTACAATTCTGTTGCTTGTAGACACCTCAGCACTTTAGTGCTGTCCGAGATGTTCATGATCAGTCTGTTTATTCTCTTATTTTATTATTATATGTTTGTATGCTTACTTTGTAACATAATCTTAATCTCCTTGGTTCGCTCGCACCACGAATAATCAAGGACGCGCCTTAGCTAGTCGCTGTTAGATCTTTGATAGGATAAGGAAAAATGAGTCCAAGTGTCTGTTAGTTGAAAACACTAAGAAAGAAAAATTATTTTACTAATATCTGGTGTTTTCAATAGAAGTTGAATGGGAAGCAAGATATTTGTGCAGTCTGCGAGGTGTTCCTCTCCACCTGAAGGCGTTTAACACAAGATATCACACTCTCAACCTACTTAAGGTATAGTCAAAAATTTTGATTGTGATAAAACTTTTAAAATTTTAAACAAGATTTTTATTTAAAAATCATTTTATCCGAATTACAAAATAATAAAACTCGAAAATTTCCCGAGATTGAACTTTGTTTTAAAACCTCGAAAAATCTGTAAGTACTCCATTACCCGAATGAAAAGGAAAATAATGAAACCCAATATTTTCCGTGAATGTTAAACCCGAAAAATCCATACCCTACTTATCAGTAGGGCTTCTAATTAAACGGAATTTTTGGTAACCGCTTTTTTGGTTAAAGATCATCAGCTAACAGGTTAACCGGTAATTAACCGGTAAAAATAAAAACCCTCCATTAATGTTTAGACATTTAAATAAATTTCGAAGGAATACAAGAAAAACTGCCAAGTTTTTGCTGCAAATAATTATTTTTAGAAATTGAAGCTCATTCAATGTTTGTTGTAACAAAATTTTGAATGGAATACTTACAAGAAAAACAAGTTATTTTATATGATTTAAAAATAAAACTTTATAAATAAACGAAATTCAGTGTTTCGTATATACAAAAAAATATTGTTCGTACAAAAGCAAAAAAGAATACAGAAAAAATATTAATATTTAAAAAAATAATATTTCAGAAATATGAGAGCATAAAGTGTTTTGTATTTCATAGAACTACGAATTTTGGTTGAAAACTATTGGCCACAGAAAAAACTCGTTCACTGGCTGCAGAAGTAGGCTGAATACCCCACTACCACCCACCAGTCCCGTGATCTACCAAAAAAAACAAATAAATGATTAAAAAAATAGTTTTTCATTGTTTCCCTAAAAATCCATTCTAACAGTTCACAATCCCTGGTGTTTTTAATTACCGTATTTATCGGCATATAAGACGCACTTTTTCCCAGAAAAACGACCCCCAAAATCAACCTTCGTCTTATACGCCGAAGGTAAGATTATTACTGTTCTCAATACTGATACTAACGAGCACACTCGTCCCTAAAATGGAATAATTGGCAGTCATTCGTAGCAAAAACAATAAAATATAAATCATTAATAATTAATAGTGAAAAATTTGTTCATATATACAGTAATACCTTATGTACCGTGAATTCCGAGGATGCATTTTCATTATTGCGCTTTAATACATGTCCGCTCACAGTGATTACAATTTCGGCGCGTTTGCGATATTTTCGTTCCTAATGAGTTCGTTGAATAGTAAGATTAATGCTACGGAACAGTAGAATTCATGTAGATGTCATATATATTTTATTCATATCTAGAATAAATAATGTAGTCCTAGTCCGGAGATCGAAGGTCGAATATGTGAATTTTAATAAGCAAAAGAAAATAATATTGCAGGTCGATTTTCCATGTTAACTTATGGGGAATGGAAATCATTCTCAGAAATCGAACCCTTGTCGATTTTTGAAATTTTTTTCGTAAATGGTTTTACTTTAAGAATCGAACATTCCCACCAAATGTCAATATTCTAGCTGCTCAAAAAGTTTGTTAAAAATAGCATTACAGTTCCGTTTTCCCACCGACGACGAAGTCATTTTTACTTTCTCCATACGTAGTACAGGGGAAAGTATTGTTTTAATGAAATAAATCGATTTCGAGATTTCAACGGAAATACACATTTTGAGGTGCCCTGAACACGTTTTGATCATTTTCTCGATGATGTCTGTGCCTGTGTGTGTGTGTTTGTGTGTATGTGAAAGCTTTTTTGTGGGTGCTCTAACTCAATAACTATTAATCAGGTCAAAAAAATTATATTTAACATTTGAAAGTCACAAGAACTGATTAACTGATTGATCACATCAGATTTATTATATATTAGATACCGTTGTGACAGCCAAATGACAGCCCTCTATCAAGACATAGCTGACTCACTGGAAGGAGACAAACAAGTAGATGTGGTAGTGATTGGCTTCTCAAAGCCTTTTGATATGGTTAATCACAATCTTTTACTAGCCAAGATAGTGGAAATAAGAATTGATAGAAAGGTATTCTTTTGGATAAAAGCCTTCCTATTAGGAAGCACATTAAGGGTAGAGCTCTGGGCGAAAAAGAATGAGATGATTATAAACGTCAAAAAAAAACCAAACTCGTACGATTTTGTAGAAGAAAGGTCAAAGAAAAATTTAGCTATGCCATGGCTGGTCAACTACTGGAGGAGGATAGGGAATGCAAATATCTCGGTGTAATTTTGGCTAAAGATCTTCATTGGGGAGCTCAGGTTGAGAGTGTAATATAATATAAAGCCTATTATGCGAGTGTTAGGGAAAAGCTCTCCTGATAACAAGGAAACTGCATATGGTGTGGGATCCACATTTGGCGGGCCAGATAAAAAAATTGGAAATGGTTCAAAGAGCGGCAGCTAGATTTGTTTCTTGGAACTTTAAAAAGGGTGACCAAAATGATAGAAAAGTTGGGTTGGGACTCCCTAAAATCGAGAAGAAAATCAGTTAGGCTCAAAGGAATTTACAACACTTATGTGAGGGAACCTTCCTGGAAGGATATAGGGATTAGGATTGAAGAGCCAAAATATAAGGGACGTAATGACCACTTATTCAAAAATACTCATTCAAAAACCGAATTGGGGAAAATATTCTATCCTAAGTAGGAGTGTTTCTTATCGAAATAGCCTGCCTGCAGCTGTCTTTGAGCCCTTTCCCTCTCATCTGGGCCTCTTCAGAAGTAGAATTAAGCAGCTCCGAAGATAGAAGCTGTATTCTTAATATATTGTATATAGTAGGGATAGTGACGATTATTACTTATTATCGCAGATATTACTTATTATGTACTTCTTATTTCTGTAGTGACCTTGTCACCAGGCCCAGAGCATAACTGCATTATAATTAGATTATATAAATAAATAAAGTAATTTTTTCATAGAATGTTTTCGTTGGAATTCTTGTTTTTTTTTAAAGACTCCTTTCTAATCCAGGGCTATATTAGAACTTGTCCATATAGCATTTTCAACTTTATTATTTATTTATTTATTATTTATTTATTACTCATTATCTTATGCAAAAAGTTAAAATAAAATTTTAGGTTGATATGATTTTAAGCAAAGATTTTAGTGTACTGTATTAGCCCGAATATAACGCAATGTTTTTATCTTGAAATTAAATTTGAAAATTTGCTCACACATTATATTCGAGGTCTCATTGCAAGTTGGTCAGCTGACCAGGTGGCAACGTTAATAAATGCACAATTGCGGCGCTAGGTAATATAGTCACACATAAAATTACATTTTAATAAGAGAGGTGGCTGAAATGTTCTTGGATCAAATAGGAAGGAGTTTGATTTTGAACATTCATATTTTAGGTTTTTTTCTATATAGTCCTGTCAATGTTGATCTACTATTTTGAAACTGCATATACATTGCCGCAATATAGCGCAAGTTTCTGATTTTTTATGCGTTTATATATTTTCCTTGATAATCCTTCCAAAATCTGGGGGTCAAGTTATATTCAAGGTCGCCTTACATTTGGGCAAATACGGTATATTGAAATAAAATAGAACTACATAATGAAGATTTAAAAAAATTGTCAAAACAAATTTATTGAAGGACTTCATACAAATTCCACTACAAAAATAAAAATGGCTACCTAGGTTTCGGTTATGGTATTAGGAGACATTAGCTTACATTTATAATGCAATTTTTTCTCTTTTTTCTGAAAATTTCAAATCAAATATATTTTATTCATATTTTGTCTGTATTATTCAATGGAAAATTGGGCATTGAGCTCGTTTAAATAAATAAATTATTAATATTTTTGATAAAAATTCTTAAAAACGTAAAATTCTCTGGGGAAGGGAGGGGGGAGTGGACATTTTAGAAGATCTGAAGGAGAACACGGGATAAAAAAGGTTAAGAACCATTGATTTAAGACCTGAAGGAAATTAAATTTTTAAACATAAGCAATGTTTTTGCAAAAATCTATTGTGATTGTACATCAGTGATAAGGAGAGAAGAATTTTATAATTCAATGGAATTTATTCTAATTTGGGAATAATTTTGAAACAAGAAAAAAGTCTGCTATGACCGGGAATCGAACCTGGGTCATCCACTTTCCGGGCGGACACTGACAAAGAGTTAACAGGCATGGAAAGGTGTACTCCATGTTGGAGTACACGGAGTTTCCAATTACGTTCTTTGAGTTCGACAAATTTTAGTAACAACAACAACAACACACCTTGACGCTTTCCCTTGCGGGGTAAGCCTTGCCACATGTCTGCCAATTACCAACCCATCACCTTCCTCCACACACTTCTTTCCTTGCACACTTCTTTTGCTTCACTTACACTCATACACTGAGTCACACATTTCCTTTTATTCCTCATACTTTTCACGTCCCTTTTTCTCAGAGTCTCACCAACCACATCCAACCAAGTCTTGTGCGGTCTGCCTCTCCCTCTCTCGCCATTCACTCTTCCTTCATATATCTGTTTGGTGATTCTACTCTCCTCCCATTCTTTCTACATGCCCAAACCACCTTAGCAGACCTCTCTCATACAAATCTGTCACACTAGCTTTCATACCACATTCGTTCATCACCCAATTATTCCTTACTTTGTCCCTCCTAGATTTTCCACAAACTCTTCTCATGTATCCCATCCCAACCGCATTTAAACTACTTTTATGCTTCTCCTGACACACCCATGTTTCATTGCCATACAGCAAGGTAGGCATTAAAACACTCTTGTATACAGACATTTTCGCTTCTTTTGACAACAATTCATTCTTTGCAATCGACCACACACTCCCTGCCACCTCTCTACCAGTATTCACTCTTCTTTTGATTTCCCCATCTACTCTACCATTTTTACTGAACATTCTACCAAGGTATACAAATTCATCCACTACCTCAATCGTTCCACCATTTATGCTAAATTGACAGTCGTTCACCTCATTCTCCCGATCGAACACAACTACCTTGGTTTTGGCTACATTTATCCTTAAGTCCATTCTCACTGTCGTATCATGCAGGCTATCTAGCATTCTCTGCAATTCTCCTGGGTTCCCAGCCATTAACACAGCATCATCAGCATACAGAAGTACACGAACATTCTCTCCACCAACCATAACACCCACCATATCCATACATGCCTGTCTCACACATTTATCCATGAACACATTAAATAACCAAGGGGACATGACACATCCTTGTTGTACACCTTGCTCAAATCTAAACCAATCACACACATGCCCTACTTCCAGTATACACTAGCTTTATAGCATTCAGCAACCAACCATTCACTCCATACTCGCTCAGAACATTCCACAATTCATTACTATTCACTCTGTCATATGCTTTCTCTAGATCAACAAATGCACAGTACACTTTCTTTCTTATATCCATGCACTTCTCAACCACTTGCTGTAGGGCAAATATTTGGTCGGTGCAACCCCTTCCAGGCATGAAGCCACATTGCACTCCCCACATTTTATCCATAGTTACCTTTTGTACTCTTTCAATCAAAACTTTCCCATACACCTTTCCAGGTATACTCAGAAAACTAATCGCTCTATAATTCTTACATTCAGTCCTATCTCCCTTAACTTTGTAGAACGGTACAATTACACCATCCTTCCATTCAGCAGGCACTCTCGAACTCCTTGCACACAGATTGCACAGATCCCACATCCAACACATAAGCAAATCACCTCCATACTTCAACATCTCTCCCGTTATGCCATCCACACCTGCATCTTTTCCATTTTTGAACATATTCACTGCTTTGACTACCTCGTTCTTACTAATCCCTTCATATTCAATAATATTCACTCCAAAAGATTCACTCGGATTTTTAGACCCATTCACAACATTTCCATACAACTCTTCAAAATACTTTTTCCAACACTCCCTTACATCACTCTCATTCCACACCATATCACCATTCTTTCCTTGAATTCCGCTCACACCCTTACTCACTCCTTGCCTTGCTCTCTTTACCCATTTCCAGAACAACTTCTTATTCCCCTCAAAATCATTCTGCATTTTCTCAGCTTCATTCATCCGCAATTGTTCTTTACTCTCTTTAACAATATTTTTTGCAGCTCTTCTTTTCTCTTTATACATTTCATACAGTGCCTTTCGCTCATTTTCATTCTTAGCAGCAATCATTCTCACAAATTCTCACAAATTTTAGTAAAACTCCCAAATACCATATTTCATCAAAATACGCCCTGCGGTTTTCCAGTTGAAACAGGTATAAACTGCATGTAGGTCTTCATGTAAAGTGGCCATCATTATCCTCCGATTTCAATCAAAATTGAAATCGGTCAACAAATTTTAGTAAAACTCCCCAATAGCAAATTTCATCAAAATACGTTCTACGGTTCCCGAGTTTAAACATGCGGACGGACGGATGGAAACGACTCCCTCTATATGCGTCCACTTCGTGCAAAGTACGCATAAAAACTCATAAGTAATGAGGAATTTGGGAAGACTCCAACATAAGAATTGGCAAAAAGTCACTATAACATGTTGAGTAGTGTGCAAAATGCGCAAAAGAAATTAGAATTAAAACACAGATACAAATGCTGCCTTCAGAAGAATGAAACTTTCACTGATAAGGAAGGCCGGATTAAGAGATTCGGCTACCCTAGTGAAGAATTTTTCACGGACCATCTCCTCTTGCCCCACACACAGTTTCCAGGGTCTAAGGGGGATCCCTCTAATCATGGGCTCCTGGTGCAACTGCACCCCAGTTGAAAAAGAAAGAATAAAAGAAGAACTTGGTGAAGTGCCCGAGTGGAGTACTATCTTTTATGGAGCGAATGCATGGACGTGGAAAAATGTTGTGCAATAAAATTAGAAAGCTTTCACATGCAAGAATAGAAAAAATAAAAATAATAAAATGGACAGAGAGAGTCCAAATTGAATCAGTATGAAAAGTATATGTGGAAAGAGGTTGATAAGAAAGAGAACTTGGATGGGCATTTCCAGAGGAGAGATTTCTTGATTACAGATGTGATCAGGGTGTCGAACCGAACCGGAATCGAACCGAACCTAACCGAAAACCCGCTCCGAACCGCTCAATTTTGCGAACTGGAACCGTGATTTTTATACTTTGAACCAAACCTGAACAGGTTTTAGAACGGGATCAAAATCTTCCAGACAATCCATGTAATAAGTATATAACCAAATGAAAAGAAAATAATTCTTACTGAAATTTGGTGGAGGAGATGGATATTGACTCGAATTTTAAGATCTCTCAAAAAGCAGCACATTTCTTTTCTGTTTCTAGATTTCATTTGTTGCTTGATATCCTCACACATCCTGAATCAATGGCGGTGATTACCTTCATTTTAAATTGGACCTCTGTAAAATTGTTCAATGCTTGGTACAAGCTTTACATTCAAATATAATTGAAAGAGGAGAATTTCCTAAATAATGATCTTTTGTTTGCTGCTGTATATTTAGAACCTAAATACAGATTGACTTGAAATGAAGAGAAAGTAAAGAACGATAAAATCCAAATTACTAAAACACCGAAGTCACTGGAAAATATATTACTTGCAGACAGCTTGAAAGAAAATAGGAAACATTCTGTACCAGCAGTGAGTATTTCAGGCTCTGCAGCAGATGACGACTTGCTAGAGCAGTTTCTGGATAAAACGAGAAATCTCGCACAAACACTAAAATCCAGCCTGACTAGAAATCAAAATAATTTAGAACTTACATTTGAAATTTATGAGAAAATTCAAAGGCTTTCAAAGGACAGTAAAGTTCTTAACTTCTGGAAAGGAAATAAAAACCAGTATCATATTTCTCAGGTCATTTTATAAATTATAGCAACACATGTCACTGTTGTGCGAGCTTTCTCATTTTATCACCAAAGCATGTCAATTTATTGGAGACACTTGAAAATATTCTGTTGGTTCGTTTGAATGAAATTTTTTTGAAAAATAAAATGTTTATTTTCTGTTATATTTTTCTAATTGATTTTTTATTTGTCAATTGTTGTAGATGTTGCCCAAAATTTTTATAGCTCCTAATTCTAACAACATTTGTTATTAGTTTTGTAATTCATTTTGTCATTATAATGTATTTTTAGATGTTGATTTGCGTTTTTTAAATGAAGTCATTTTATAATAAATTAATGAATTTTATATTTAAAATAATTTAAGCATATTTTTAACCCCAACCTAAACCCGAACCGTTCAAAATAAATTTTCACGAACCGAATCGAACCAGAATCCAGAAATCTGAAACTGTCTGAACCTGAACCCGAATCGAACCCATAAATTCTCCGGTTCGGTGCCCTGGATGTGATTGAAGGATAAATCGAAAGCGAAAGTGGAAGAGGAAGAAAAAGCTTTCAGCTGATAGATGGCTTTTATGGGAAAGAGAGCTGCCAAGAAATGAAGATTTTCAAGGACAGAAGAATGTGGAGAACCTAATTAAACCTATAATCACGGACCTGTCTGCAGATAAATTACTAATGATGATGACATTGAAAGAACAACGCCCGGAAGAAGAACCTTGTTTGTCCCATGTGTAAGAATATTTCCCTTTCTTGCCAGTTGCAGGCACTGATGTGAAGCTAAGTTAACAACCTTACCATTTTTACCTACCTTACAAAAAATAAATAAAGAAAGTGATTCTTACCTTGCTCTACGATTTTAAGCCGAAGATTATTACAGTGACTTAGGTAAATGATCCAGGAAAAAGAAATGAGAATTCCAAATATTCCATAAGTTAACGCATAAAAAACTCTTAAAAATGCTAAAAAAGCAAATGTAAACAGAAGACTTTTCTAATTAAATATCGATTATTTAAGTCGCTGCCATCCGTATTTGTCAAATCCTCCTGTGTTGCAAATGTTAGTAACTATGAGGCACGTCACATACGAAGTCTGGAAGATTTTTTTATATTTTGGCGACAAAGATTAAATTACGATCTTATTATATTTTTGACTCGACGCGTCCGGAGATTAACTCATCAGATGAAGAATAGGCGAATGAAGAGGGTGTTGATTAGGATGACTATAAAAAGACAAATTCCCGGTTCCACTCTGTCAATAGTTCCAATTTGAAGAAAGTCTTTTTTCTAAAAAAACTCACACTTCCGCATCATGTTTCTTTTTTCTTTGGCGCTTTTATTGTAATCTTTATACGGTTTCGCCGAAAAAATTAACGCTTCGGTTGATTTTTTGAATGGATTCCGGAGCTTTATCATAAAAAAAGGAAAAAGAAACGGAACACTTCCTTCATCCTACTTCGTCTTTTTATCCCTCCGGCTTAATCTCCTGCTCAAGAAAATCTCTTGACGGAAAAAGAAAAATTCAGTCGGTGATCATTAATGCTAATTAAGGCGGGACATCCCTTCCACCCTTCTCTTCCTAACAGTATTTTTTTGGATTCATTTTACCTCGGTAAATAGCCCCTCTGATTCCTTTCAAAAAATCTTCCCCGATACCTTTCCCTTTTTTTCCCTTACGGAGTTAGAGAAATCCGTGGATTCGAGATAAAGAGAAAGAGAGAGAGAGAGAGAGAGAGAGAGAGAGGGGGAGAGAGAGGGAGAGAGAGGGAGAGAGAGAGGGAGAGAGAGGGGGGGGGGAGAACCTTGTCATCCGTAAGAAAATTAAAAGCTTGACGCGGAATACGCTTTGGTGATTCCGTCGCCGAATATTTTTTTAATACCGTCTCTTCCCATCCGCAGTTCCGTGCGAAAAAGCGCTCGAAACTCTTCTTTTTATCACGGGGAAACTAAAGATTTTCGCCGACCTCCTCCACCGTCCTTTTTCCGGATCCACGAATCTGAATCTCTGACGTCATCTCCGTAACGGCATGGTTGGCGCGAGTTGCGTGCGAAACTCGGTGCTTCGGTCAGGCTAACTTCTTCAATTAGGCCAGCGGCACCCAAACTTTTGGGCTCGAGGGCCACATATGTTGGCGGCCCGCAACTGGCCCACGGGCCACAGTTTGGGAACCTGTGCATTAGGCGATACGCTCTTCTTTCGAGAACAACTTTAAAAAATAAAAAAAGGCGTCACTTGCGACATTTGTCAGTAAGATAAAGGATTTAGGGTTTCACTAGACTTTTTTCTAGAGTTTAAGGAAGAAAGGGAGGATATAAGGGATAAAAACGAAATGCGTCGATGGCATTTCTAGAGTTTAAGGAAGAAAGGGAGGATATAAGGAATAAAAACGAAATGCGTCGATGGCCAGAAGCATGATTCAAAGCCGAAGATTTTGGCACTGGAGCCTAAGTAACTATTTTACGTAGAAATTTGGGCGTTGAAACTTTAATTAGATTATTTAATTACGATTGTTTGTGTCATTTGATAACTGATATACTGATTATAAACCGATCTTGGTAGAGTCACGGAATCGAAACCTATTTAGAGCGTGGTTGTGTGCAATTGTTATCGCACATTGTAAAAGGCCGGCAACGGGTGCTTATGGGCTAGCCAAAATAATTAGAAAATGTTGTTGCTGGGTTGTATTTCTGGTTAATCAAGCTCTTGGATTATTGTAGCCATTACTCCTTACACACCAAACAACTCACGAGGGAGAAGGGAAACCCGTTGCCGGCATTAGCCTACTCTTTACGAAGAACACCAAGGGGGCCAACTGCTTAACGTCCCTTCCGAAGGACGGAGCGCTGACTTGCGCGGTCTCCTCAAATCACACAAGTAGGGGACGGGACGATACCAGGTTGAAAAATCCTGGCTTCCGCCGAATCCGAACCTGGGACCGCTGCGTGGAAGACCAACGCTCTAACCACTCCGCCACCGCCACCCCGAAATAGAAAATGAAATTAAAAAAATATGATAGCAGGATCGCATTTATTTGGGAATAATATATTAGTTCATAACAATCATCGTTCGATCGTTAAAAATTTCCAGAGGAAAAATATGAACTGATATATCCTCGAGTTCTTACGTAACACTCTAAATGATGCAGCAAGATATGAAAGTAAAGTAACACGAAATGTGGAGTGATAATTTAACAATAGCCCAAGAACAAAATAAAACTCAAATTGGTAATCAACTCCAAGCTTCCCTCAGCGGATTCTTGAAAGGGATTATTACCTTTAAAATCTTGGCCTTTATACGCATTTTAAAGATATCTTAGCATTCGCTGTAACGCTATGGAAGTATTTTCGCTTTATTTAGATTTCTCTCAACTTTTGTTACTGTTTTGCTGGTTTGTTTGTTTGTCTGTATTTCTGGCTAATCTACCTCTTGGATATTATAGTCATAACACCTTACACAACAGACAGACTCACAGGGGAGGAGGGAAACCCCCGGCGGCGGCATTAACCTACTCTTAACTAATTGTAAGAGCACCAAGTGGGCCAATCTTTTGCTACTGTCTAATAAAATTATTTTACACTTAATTAAACTAGCATGATTCGGTAAATCTCGTTTTAGTCTATATTTAAGGACACACTATGGAATATGTTAGACAACGAAAACTTGATCATCAAGCTCTAGTTGCATGCGTCATTTTAACAAGGTAGATTAATATTATCTTAAATTATTTATTCTAATACTAGTGCAGTTTCCTGTCAAAAATTACGGGTATGCACGGATCAAATATTAAATTAAAATAAAAAACCTCCCATTCTCCCTCTATCCCTATCCCTCCCTTCCTTTCTCCTTGCTCTTACTCTTCCCTCAAAATTGTAGTTCTCTCTCAAAGGAATATGCTACTCCTGGAAATTTGCCGTTGATGCTGTATATAGATAAGCGTGGCGAAATTACGCGTGGCATATTAGCTCATAATTTAATAGGTTTTGTTCTTGAAAATGACACTTTCAGTTACAAAAAGTTTAAAATGCGGAATTATAAACAATTGCCAATCCGAAATGTATTTTTAATCGCTTAAATAAGGAATTCGGCGTTATATATTAGATCTCAGTTTGAGCTTTTAATCTCTTTCTCGTTTATCGTGGGTTCTACGCTATTCATTTGTTCCACTTAATATCTCTCCGAGCTTAAGCGAGACGATTCTCGTTTGATGGCTATTCCGAGTTTCGGATTAAATAAAATGAAACATCTTTAATTTTATGGCTGATCGATCAAAGGTTTTTCGTTGAGATGTATAAGCAACCGACCATATTAAAACTCCGCATTGATTTATTGATTTTTTCCCCTTAAAGTTCTTTTCACCATGATGAATATACTAAAGACGATGGATTTGTTATATACCGGAGGTTAAAAATCACCGTAATTGTACATATTGTTACCATTAGGCTTGCAGCCGGCTTAATAACTAGTCAAAGCTACTTGGTAAGCACACGATCAATTCTCTATTACGCACTGATCCGAGGAATTAATTAGTAATGATTATCCAAAGTATGGATTTGAAATAGATTTAAGTTTACTTTTGATGCCTTTGAATTAGGGAAATTCCAACGTTTGCAGCACATAAAACAGTTACTGTTGTTATGGAAATAGCTTCAATATGCGTGTTAAAAGCGCAGAAAAAAACTGAAGCGATTTTTGTTTTATTTATACTAGTTTCATCCACGCTTGGATGGTCACACTACTCGAAAGACATAATTTGTTTAGAATTCCATGTACATGGGGCAAAAATAAGTATTAAAAGGTTAAATGAATAAAACTACTTAGCTTTATTTTAAATTCAATTTCTATAATGGAAAAATATTTTGAAATAAAAGAAAAATGTCAGGAATATTTTTCGTTAAATATAAGTGTGAACCTTTTTTTTGTTGACGAAATATTCACTCACAATCAGTGATTTTGAAGACATTCATTCCCTACTCATAAAAAGGAACGGCGATCTACGTCAGCAATATGGAGAATGTGGGCAATAATGATGAGAAAGCAAAATCTACAGGCAGAGGCGTAACTTCGCGAAATTATATCAAAATAAAAATAATGACGACGTTTTTTAATGGCGAAATCTGTTATCAAGAAAATTTTGCTATAAATTTTGTTTACAAAAAATCCAGTTTTGCTTTTTTCTGACAAACTTTCTTGATAATCCTCACTGCAGTATCACGATTATTAAATATCTCTTTAGTAATTTAATTTCTTAAATCGTACAACTTCGAAAGACTCTACCGACGGCCTACCTGAATAAGCCGTTTTACTACTTGAATCATTGTAAACTATCCATTTTATGCATTGCATACCATATACAACATATGAAAATATACATACCTTGGAAGATTCATAAAAAGAGATGCCCCGATGAAATAAACACTAGATATATAAGAGAAAAAGCCGCTTTCAGAAGAAAGAAACTGCTACTCATGGGAAATATAAAGGAAAATGCATGTAAGAAACAGTATAATGCTATGCAGGGAGTATCACTTTGTATGGATTAGAAACATGGACACTAATGAACAAGAAGTCCAAACCAGGACTAATGCAGGCTGGTTTCCTAAGGTTGACCGGAAATGTTTCAGTATGCGTTAGTCATTCCAAGGAATTCTCATACCATAAATACCATTTGTAATTCATAGTTTATCAATGATAGAAGAAATTGGAAAACAAATGAATAGAACATTATCAGGTTTAAAATACTAAAAGCAATGTTAAAATCTCTTTCTGACATTATATTTTGCATGTATTTTTTTTAAGTAAACGAATTTAATAAATGCTACTGTTTATACGCTAATATGTATGGATCAACTACCATTGCTGATATGTAGGGTAGTCGAGTGGAAAAAAAGGCATGGAATAAAACTGGTAGTAAAAAAATAATTAGCAGTAGAAAAAATTAAATGGCAGTAAAAAAGATAAACTGGCAGTATTCAAGCAGCAGTGAAGAAAGCAAAAACTAGCAGTATTTTAATGCAACATGGCAGTAAAAATAAAATGTCGGTAAAAAATAAAATTTTCCTTTGAGGAAGAACGAAAAACACTTCAACCAACTTACCCAACCCGGTGAGGACGAGCAAACTGTTCCTCCATGCAATAATTTCCCTAAGCGAAAGGTTCCTTTGAGGAGGAACGAAAAACACTTCAACCAACTTACTCAACCCGGTGAGGACGAGCAAAATGTTCCTCCATGCAAACATTAAAACAACAAAAGAAGAACGAAAATCGCCATGGGTGACTTATACTGAAGCTTAGCGATAATTTGGTGTCCCTAATTACAATTTCTTGGCTGCTGCTTGAATACTGCAAATTTATCTATTTTACTGCCATTTTATTTTTCTACTGCCAATTTACCTTTTTTGTCCACTCGTCTATGCTCAAGCTGAGTTCGATAATAATCGTCTCCATAACAACAATCCGGTAAAAACGCAGTTTTAGTAGAAATTCAAGAAAATAGGATCAATTATTAAAATTATGCGATGAGAATTAGAATTTACATCCATTTTTCCTTAGAACAATACTTACCTCGCTTCGATATCACAACTTTAAGATATTTTAAAGTAATAAAGAAAACATCCCTTCACGATAGATTTGAGACTTCCTATGTAAAACAAAAAGGAAAAAACGTGCCCGGAATCGAACCCGGGACTTCAACCTTTGCAAATTAAATAGAGCTCTGGCCCTGGTAGCACGAGCCTCATACCAAGTTTCATAAAAATCGGTCCATTGAAGCAAAAGTTGTTAGTGGGGGACACACACAGGACCATTTCATAAGGCTATTTTTCCTTTGAAAACCACACTAAAAATATGTAAAATACTTGGAAAGCTTTAAATGTGGGCATAGAGAAGAATGCTGAAGATAAAATGTACAGATTGAATGAAAAACGAGGAAATACTAAGAAGAATAGGAGAGAAACGAGTGATTATACATACTATAAGAAAGAGGAAGGCGTACTTGAGCTGAAGTTACTTGAGGGGAGAGAGCACGGTTGAAGACCTTAGAAGGAAAACTGGAAGGAAAAAGAAGAGGAGGTTTCAGTTGGTAGACGAAAGGGAAAGAAAGCTACCAAGACATGAAGAAAATTATAAAAGGAGGAGTATGTGGAGAGCCAGCTAACCGTTAATAATCACGTACCTGTCTGCGGACAGATTATCTATGATGATGACCATAAAACCATAAATTTATGACATGGCCATCAACATATTCTACAGTACGTTATTCCATGTCCTAGTGAATGAATCCTAATGACGCATGTCGTTATTTTGTATGTACCTATCGAAATTTAAACTTTTATTGCAATTCATGAGAGGCTTGCGGTGTAATTTAGTCTAGTAACTATAAAACGCCAATTCTCTTGGTCACTTGGTCATTATGCCGATAACGCTCAATATCTCAATTGGTTCTTCAGCCATTTCAATCAAAATTGATAGAATTGAATTGATCTCATGTCAGTCGCGAATGACATAAAAAATTTCCAAAAAGATTCTCGGTTAGACTTCAGAGAGTGATTTCAATTTCCCATAAAATAACACGTAAAAATCGAGTTTTCGACGTAAAAGTTTTTACCCTTTTGTAAATTAAAATTAGAAATAATTAACCTACGATCTTCGGATCTAGACCTAAAAGAAAAATAAATAAAGTTTCTTCTTCTTCTTATCGTCATATTTTGCCTACGATACAAAATCGCTCAATTTCTACGTTTAAATCATATTTATTGGAAAATTTTAAACTTTTTAACGATATGTTACCTTTCCGTTCGTGCCATTGCTAAACCTTGAGATTGTATTGCCGTCTCAACCCTTATACTATATGCGTAAGGAAAGCGTGCTTTGAATGTTTTAATATGTGAGAGAGGAGAGAGAGGAAGGCTGAAGGAGAGAGACATGAGGAGATAGAGGGAATGAGAGAGGAGAGAGGTGGAAGACAGAGGAGAGAGATGGAGGAAGACAGAAAAAGGTAGAGGGAGAGATAGATAGATAATGTTCTTTATTAGGGCGAGATTGAGACTAGGAAATATATTTTTCCTGAGAAAGAGAGAGGGGGATAGAGGGAGAATGGGAGGGAGGATGATTGGAGAGAGGAAGAGAGAAAAGGACGAAGAATGGAAAGATCCTTAAATTTAATACTTAATCCACGCAACCAAATTTGGTAGGATTGCTAAGATCACGTACCAATAGCGAATGACAAAAAAATTTCAAAAAAGGTCTCGGGTTCGATTCCAGAGGGTGATTTTAATCTCCAATAAGACAATAAATATCTCAGCCGTTTGTTTGATTACAAAGCCCGTTTTAAACGGGCTATTTCATCTACCTATATGGTAATTATAGAACCATGTATCGGGTTATGTAACCTCTAAAAATTTGAAGATATATTTCAGAAAGGAGGTGCCGGTGGTGTAGTGGTTAGGACGCTGGCTGCTACTCGCGCGCTACTCGAAAAGGCAGCGGGCACGAATCCTGCGCAAGTAGGATTTTTCCGAGGTCTCCCGGCCTCATGTTTGTGTGGTTTGAGGAGACCGCGCATAGGTAGCGTTTTGTCCTTCGGAAGGGATGTTAAGCAGTTAGCCCCCTTGGTGCTTTTCGTAAAGAGTAGGCTAATGCCGGCCCCGGGTTTCCCTCCTCTCTTCTCTGTGTAGGTACATATGTCCAGTTGATGACAGTGCATAATGACCATAGCCGTCGACGCACTTAAAAAATCAATTACTACTACTACATATTTCAGAAAATGAACTTTTCACCAATCAACCGCTTTATCTGGCAGCAAACACTTGCTGACCTTACTCCATTTCAGTGAAAAGATTGATCTCTTCTTATTTATAGAAAACCTCTTTCCGTTGGTCATTCCACGAAATGTTAACGACTCCATTTTCCTTCAGCCGAAACTCTCTTCAAAGGACCCGACCGCGTAAGATATCCTTGTTCCATCTGTTGGTCCGCAGATTGATGGCCGGGGATTATTCCATCGTCCTTAAGTTTTAAGGGAGCGAAGAGAACGCGGAGGAAGGCCAGAAATATGGAGCGCACACAGACAGAGACGAAGGCAAGAGGGAAAAGCGCCATTCTCTCTTTTCCATTTTTTCAACCCCACCTTAGCCTTCTTCCGTTCGAGGTTTTCATTTCCTACTAAGAGTTACCGAATGTCATTTTTTCCACCGCTTTTCTCTGGAGGACGCCCCTTACGGTTCCTGTTTTATTTTACTTTTGGAAAACGAATTTCGCCATCCAAAAATTTTTTTCCTTTGGGATTATGGCGATGGGACGTTTTAATTCTTTTATTTTTTCCTTCCACATGCACCCTGCACCGAGTAATTTTCCGCCGTGCTGCGCTAGTGTATGGGGTCACGAAGCGAAATAATAACGCCGATGAACCGATGTCTATTTCCTTCTTGTTGCGCGAAATCATTTCGTCGATTTTTTGAAGAGGAGATAAGAGTGATTAATTCATATCCTGGAACTGTGCTCGCTGCGGAAAATATGCCCATGGTGAATCATTTAATTTTTTATATTTTTATTGTTTTTTTTTGCGACGGTATTCCAGGTTTCTTTAATAGTTGTTTTTTTCGGAGGCAGGTTTTTGAAAGAATTAAAAGGACAGTTGTAATATGGATTAGAATAATGATGGAACAATTTTAAATTGATTGATAGGAAAAAAATATGCGACAGGGTTTGTCGTTAGAAGAATGGAATTTTAGGTCGAGTTATATTACAGGAAAACGATAATAATGACAGATCCATTAATTTATAGAAACATTGGTAAGAAAATTTTTATTCAGAAAGGTAGATGTTTTATTGACGAAGAATGATTAAAGGCTCGATAGCTGAATGATACTTACAATTAGATGTGGTTAACGACTCTTGACTAATTGTTGAAATAATTATTATTTATTTAAAAGATTACTCAGAACAAACACATAGCATAAATGATTTTACGGAGGACCAATTTTAGTTTATGGTTAATTAAGAAAAGAGTAATAATTAACAAGAATGCCCAATAAATAGCCTCTGGTTAATATGGGATACTCATTTTCTAAAAAAATAAATTTTTTGGGTCAAATATACATTTAGTAAGAACCAATACGCAATTTTTTACAAGAAATATTTATATCTAAAATAATTACTAATTTATACATACTATATTATATTATAATATACATATATTAGCTGTTAAATAATTTAAATGATATTTAAATTTATCCAAAGGATAAACTAATAGTTGCCTTAGTAAATGAATTAAAAATTAATTTTCCCTTTTTAGTGTTTTAATTATTTGTTTTCGATCTTTTAACTTGTACTTTATTTGACCAGTTTTAGCGTTTTTAATTTTTATTTTTTGGAATTATATAAAAAGTGAATATTTTTTAAAATTTCATAATTTATGTACATTTTTTAAAACGAGCTAAAATAGCGATAATTTCGTTTTATTGCGCTTAATTTCATTAAAAGTGCGATACTAATACTATCACGTAGAATGATGGAGTGAATACACATTTGATAGAATGAACGTGTCTTTCGTTTATATATTATCGAATTTTTACGAGCAATTCATATAAAACCTGACGCAACCTCTTGCTTCATAGAGAGTGACTCAACTTGTGGATGAATAGATTCGAAATTGAACCGAATACTTTAGCGAAAAGACAACTTCGATGGAAATAAACTTCAATTATGGCGAACTTGAACATAAAATCTTTTCAAATATGAAAATTTTCTATAAAAAATAAATAACCTGCATACGTAGAAAAATTTGTTTTTTTAAATTTATTAATTATTAATGCGCTTCTTGTGAGCACGACAGAATGAAGGCGAAAGAAATTGTATGTCCAAGAGTTGATGACAGGACTCGTTTAAATGGATGTGAGATATTAAGAGCGAAGACGCTTGAAAACAATGGTGTTGTCGTTTTTCGAGTTTAACTTGGCCAAAGCATGGAAGACGCGAAGAAATGAGCAGTCTTCGTGCGTGAGAAATTGAAATTTAAGAAAGAAAATTCGGAGGATGCGTGAAAAGAATGGGGAAAAAGATTGAGAAAAGAGAAAGCATTGCAGAATAAACCCCTCAGAGGTGAAAAATTCCGAGAAACCTGATGAAATATTGAGAGAAAGGCTTGAAAGAGGTTAAATATTCAACGGAGGCTTTTGAGTGAGAATGATGGGGAAAATTTACCGGAGAAAATTGTACGGGGAAAAGCGAAAACGTACAAATATGTACCAAATATACCACATAGTATTAAAAATTCTAATTGGCATTCCTGCCATCAACCCTATATAATATGCTTGGTTGTGCCAAGTGTCATTCTCAACTGTGGCGCCGCTCTTAAAGAGCCGTTATGAAAGAGCGGGAGAATCGAGAACTATATATTATTGATTGAAGTGCTACTTTTAACCAACTTTCCGAGTAGGCAGAAAATTGAAATTTGGTAGGAATGTTTGGTTCTTATAGTAAAAGTCATTCACGAATAAAATTCCCAAAAAAGACCAGGGTTCGACGCCAGAAGATAATTTCTATATCCCATAAGATAATACGTAAAAATCAATTTGACGACGTGCAAGCCTTCATTCTTTTGTTCATAAAAATTGGAAAAATTGACCCTCGATCTTAAAACTGAGACTATTTTAAAGGGAAATAAACAAAGTTTCTTAATCTTATAGTATAATGGCTCATTTAGTCCGCTAAATGTTCTAATTAAACGTTCAAAATTACTTATTTCGGAAAAATATAGCGATTTCATGAGGATTTGCCTTGACAAGCATGCCATTGTCGTAATCGAGACCATATTATTGTCTCAATTCTCATCTAACAAATATAAATGCCTACTTCTATCCCTTTGTGGCTCCCTCTATCACGCTATAAAAATGCGAATACCTCGATAAAAGAATGAGATATATTTTTTAAATTTGGCAGAAATACAAATTCGCATATTTTAAGGTGATTACGAAAAATAACTAGAAAAATGTCCTGGATTCTACTCCAAGGAGGACATTTCCATTTCTCATAAAATAACAGGTCAAATCCAATTTTCGACGTGCGGGTTTTTATTCTTTTTGAGATCTCAATTAGAAAGAATTAATCTACGATCTTCGAACCTGAACCGTTTTAAAGAAAACATAATAAAAATTCGTCTTCTGTTCATCTTTTTCCGCCTACAGTTCCAAATTCCTCATGTTAAACGTTTAATTCACATATTTGGGAGAAATCTTGCCATTTTGACGGGATGTTGCCTTGCCAACTTCTAGTTTTGGAGATATAAATTCATGAAAATCCCAAGCATAATATCACATATTTTATTTCATCGGTCGCTACGACGCCGACGATTCTATCTGCAAACAACAATTAAAAAAACCGTATTTGTTCCTCCCAAGCTCTGATGTGATCTGTGAGATATAAATTTGAAAACTTATTCATATTGAGTACATCATTTGTCACAAATAATAACAATAAAGAAGGCCTCTGAAATATCTGTGTATTCCATTTATTGGGTATGCTTTTCCTACTTGTAAAATAAACGACACACATAAAATGTACTTAAAGACGCTTTATAGTACTCATTCCCCAAACAATAAGTCTCGTTTATTCATTGATTGTCGTCATTATATATATATATATATATAATTATAATTTTGCAGCGTTATGAACATTTTCTTTTTGTGAAAAAATGTAATATGAAACAGCATTATTTTTTCTTTCAAAAAGCAGCGATAAAATTTTGTTCTCGTTACTAGCCGCTCGCGCATCCTGTTGAACAGAAATCTCTGATCTTACTTTTCCACCAAAACCCAAGACAGTATGAACTTCGTGCGGCGTCCGAACTTTGTTTCCGAATGGAAAAAAGGATCAATTGATATGGACATGAAATTACCTTATAGATCGTGTATTAAATATAAGAACAGAAAAGATTGAATTTGCTCTCTTTGCGCCTGAATTTTGCACGAGTCGGTGAAAGCATCCTTTGACGCAAGTGATCTCTTGTGGCGGCGGGCGATAGAATTTCAGCCGAGCTTTAATTTTGCATCGCACTCAATGAAATCAATTACGCTTCCTGTTCCAACGCGCACGGAGTGCCTCGAAATGACGCAAGCGACGCCCGCAAAACTTTAACGTATTCTTCAAACATTTTTTTATAAGGAGATCGATAGGAAGCTGCATATAAATATCACTGCGGTGCCCGTTTATTTTTATTTAATGACTTTTGGCCAGCTTTTTTGGATTTGGTCCCACTGTGCACCGGTCGGTTATCTCCCCGCAATGTGGCGAGATATGGAACTACGTGGAGGTTTCGTTGAGTTTTTGACGGTTGGGTTCGTTCTACAGGTATATCTCGCAATACGCTCGGGTTGAGTAAAAACCAGAACGTATCTCGATCAGCGTATTGCGACACATTTTTACATAAGAGCATAGCTATAACAAAGAAGTGCGTTCCTAAATGGATTTAAATCACGGGTAAACACTACAGATATGTCCCTAAAAATGGTCTTTTAGCGCGAAATTTATTTTGACGACATGCTGATTTCCTCTTGCCTACGCTCAAAAGGTGTCTAAGAGGTAGTGCAATGAATAGCTGGTCAGTTTCAAAATCTTAGGAAGAAAGGTGACTTCCTCACTATTAGGCTACGCGCGCCCTGGCAACTAAACTGTTGTGGCGATAAAAAAGTTGCTGATGGTGGCACAGTGGTCTTGCGCGCACTGCATCTGAAAAGTTGCTTATATTTGTGATTTTTTCCTTCAGTACATAATAGACTTCAGAGAGGCATCTACTTCTTAGGATACGGAAAGTTCGACATAAAAAGCGTTATTGGAAACATCCCATAGTTATTCAAAGACTTTAAATGGACAGTTTAATAAATTATACGAGGATTTAAGAAACTATAGAGGAATTTTTTAAAGCTATTTCAGAATGAGTATCAAAAGCTTTTATAATTTTTTAGTGCTTGTTGTGCCAAGAATTCCGTACAAAAATAATTAATTTCTCACTGAACGTATTTGGTGTATATTTTGAACACACGTTTTGAGTATAGGCATTCTAGTTTGTTAATTAATTGAAAAGGTTTGTTACAAATTTTTGTTTGAGTATACAGATCGGATGGTGTATGGGAGGTGGTGACTCCCTACTATATCACTAAATTTTTTAAATTAATTTTTATATAACGCTGGTCTTTTATCGACCTCACAGATTAATTTTTCTATGTCACCAACTTCCGAAACAGACATGGCGGTGACAAAATAGTCAAGAGATGCGTACACCACTATAGGCAGTAAGCAACTAAATGATCACCAGTGCGCGCGGTTACCTTCAAACATTCCAAATCGAAAATGGATCAGGTTGTAACTTTTTAGTTGGCGCGACAAAAAAGTTACCTGTACGCGTACTCTCATAAAAAGCAATATTTTTCATCCAGGCAACTAAATAATTGCTCCACTCAAGTTGCCAGTGCGCGCGTAGCCTTAGACTGTTGCGCGAAATCGTGCTAAATGAATGCAAAAATCCCATTGATAACCATGTCAAAGAGGGATGTGATATGAATGAAATATATCTCTGGTGTTTGATAGATAAAATTACACTTTGGGTTGTTTTGAGGGGTCGTTTTGATGAGAAATAATTGTGATGATAGGCAGGGCTCGACAAATTATGCCAAGTCCTACTCGCCAGATGAAAAATTCTATTCGCCACCCCCTAAAATATTATTTTTTAATGTCATTAAACGGTTGTATCTGGTTACCAGCTGGTAATATCAACTCGCCATTGGCGAGTGGGCGACCGTATTTGTCGAGCCATGATGATAGGCGTACGATGGATCAGTACAAAGTTCGATATTATTAAGTTTTATTCTACGTGCTTGCATAAGAAATTCCGTACAAGAGTCACGAATGTTTTTAGTGGTTAAAAAAAATCCGCTCATGCGTTCGGTTTATCCGTCTGGGTGGGGTGGCCAATATGGGCCTGAATAGGAGCTACAATACTGCAATACACACCACCGAAGAGCCGCTGCAACATGTAATGAGCTGGTAAAAATATTTGACGCATAATGTAGCTGTTGTACCATATAATGATAACAATAACAAAAACTTACTCCTTCATTCAATGGGACTTCTGACAATCTTTGAATTCAACAATTCCCTTACACATTAGAATCGGAAAATTGCGGTAAATGTAATGCAGCCAAAGCTTTCAAGCTCAAGATCAACTCTCAAAGAGCCGCATGCGGCTCCGGGACCTCTGGTTGGCCAACCCTTACCTAGAGATTTCGTTTTTTTGTCAATTGATTCAGTCTTCTGTCTTGTTGAGCAAGTTTTCTCGATTTGCCCGTCTGTCTAAAAAAAGCTACCATTTACTCTCTTTCGAGTTTAGGATATAATTGCGGTGAATTTGAAAGATAGTAAACCCATCCATTGCACGTTTTAGATTTATCACGGTTTTCACTTTAGTGTACTGCGTATCTCGAATTGCAAGGTCATCGATTTCACTTTAGAATAGTTTCTGAACAGTCTTCCAGCATAAAAAAATTCTAAAATGTTGCAGTTCGACTCAGTATAAAGGAAGCAATTCCGAATAAAATACTGTTCATGTAAATATAAAAAACATTGTTACAGCATCATCAGGCGATGATGCTGTAACAAACGAAACCGTTCGCAATAAATTTGTTAGTGGAAATATACAATATACTTTTTCATTTACATTATGGAATCTTTCCACAAAGTGGAGCCTTCCCAAGTGGAATATGAAAATACACTTCGTACTCAAGGCGGCGCTCAAACGTAGCCTCAGATATTCCTATGGGGAAATCTATCCTACTTTGCACTGTTTCGCTTTACGCATCATTTTTCAGGAACTCACGTGCCGTGCAGAGCGAGATATGGCTGGCTGTACATTCTTCGAACGTTCGAGTTACAGATAACGTTTTTAAAAATTTAAGCCACGCTACATTAGCGTTTTACAAAGTTTTTGCTCTTCGTGGCATGTTACACACGTTTATGGTAAAAAAAACTACGACTCATGTACGTTATACTTCGCTCTACACGTGCATGCCGTTCTCGGTTCCGAAGCCAGAAGATTGTAAAGAATCGGAGCTCCATTTTCTGACGCAATATGAAAAAGCGCGTTTTATTTATTGAATTATATTTAGAATTGTAAACTTCTTAAAGTTCTTTATAAACTCAGAAATATAATTATACTAGTAGAAGGTGCTTGCATACTGCAAGCATTTAATCTCACCTTGAAAAAACATTCATTTTTTAGAGAGATATTTCATCATTACAAATATTTTTTAATTCTAAAGATTTCTCCTCTGGACCGGTTTTCGTATTTTCATTATGGAACAATAATGGAGTAAAACAATCTGTAATTTTTAGAAATTTATAGAAATTATACTTTTCCTGCATTAAGTTATTAATGCCACACATTTCTGCCAAATTTTAAATTTATAGCACAATTCGAAGTGAAATAACAATCATCTAAATGTTTAAATTTAAATAATTTTTAACGGCCGCAATAACAATTTCATGGATACGTTGAAATGTTCATTCGTATATAAAATTTAAGCTCTAAATAACTTTAAAATTTCAGCTCTCTAACTTGCACCGTAGTATCTAAACATTTACCAATTTGTTTAAACTTTAAGAACTTGTATCTGCCAAACAAATAAAAATATCAAAATTTGTATAATCCCTATTTCTTTTTTTTACATTTTCTACCTCTAAAAAAATTTCAGCTCCGTAGAAAATTCGGAAATATATAAACCTTCAAAATTTGTTTAAACAATTGCGAATTTTTAGCGGCCGCATTGTTGAACTTTTTCCAGATTTTCGTTTTTTCTAGTCGGTTTTGCACAAAATTCCACCTAAGAAAAAAATTTCGAATCTCCAGCCCATTTGGAAGTGCCTAAACATTAGTATCCTTCTATCATTATATATAGACGTTCCTTATAGTGGAGGAGGAGGAGGATATAACAGGAGGATATTAATGTCCAGCCCAAACTACAAAAACTAGAGAGCTGAAAATTTTTGTTTTTGTAGATATGATGAAGAAACCTACAGATAAAATGAGATTTCTTACCTAAGTGACATGAGTTCGACTCAAGTAATTCCGAAAGTTGCGTTTTTCCCATAAGAAAAGCATTGCGCCATTTTTGTAAATTAATTATAGGCACTTGCCGGTAAGCTAGAAAAATGAAATTTTCAGTGTTGCTAGATGGCCGCAATATCTGTTAGGAATTATTGTTACTTTTGCTTACAAAGTTTTGGGTTCGACTCCAGAGACCCCGGAATATCTCCCATAAGTTAGCATGGGAAAACGCAATCCAGTGTGTAGACCAATCTAATAAGTTTAGGATGATGCATGATTATAGAACTTTTTTCATAACCAACTATAAAATCGAAAATTTAAAAATTTTAATTTTTAGGGGTTGTTTTAACCCCATTTGAACATATAAGTTTAATAATTTTTTAGGCACTTTACGGGATGAGCTAGGAAGCTGCAATTTTCAAATTATTTACAGAACAGTGCATTTGCACAAATAAATATTTCAATCTTTCCATATATATATTGCGGCGGCCGGTTAAAAATGTTTAAATTTTAAACAATTAGAAAAATATTATTTTACTTCTAGAACTTTAAAATTTGGCTCAAATGTGTAGCATTAGTACCCCATAATGGAGAAAGTGTAAAATGTTTAAAATTGCAACATTTGGGGATTGTTTTAAACTATTATTTTTACATGTGGGAAAAACGAAAATCGCTGCAGAGGTGAAATATTTAGAATTAATAGAATATTTTTAATGATGAAATATCTGTCTGAAAAATTAATGTTTTTTCAAGGTGAGATGAAATGCTTGCAGTATGCAAGTACCTTCTACTAGTATGTTATATGTATGTTATATCCTCCTCCTCCTCCTTAAGAAACATCTATATATAATGATGGCATAAAGTAATTAGTTCAACAATTAATTTAAAAGGTGTTATTCATGCTACATATCTATATAATAATAATAATAAAACTGTCTGTGTCTGTGGAAGTCATAGCTTTTAAGAAAATTAACGTAGGAGCTTCAAAATTTGGCAGCAGCTTCAAGTTGATAATGAGAGTTGCACTGCCAAAAATAATTCAAATCAACCCACGGGGGTCTGAGGGGTTTCCATGGAACGGTCGGTCCAAATTTCGGTTTTTGATAATATTTCAGCAACAAATTGATTGATTTTGATGAATTCTCCACCAATATCAATATTTTGTTGAGAAACATTTTCGAGCCGAAAATGGATCAAATCGGTCAAGGGGTTGAAAGATAAGGGCCGGTCCATATTTCTGTTTAAAAAAATATATCTCGGCAAGGACACACTGATATACATTGGTGAGATACATTTTCGAGCCATAAATAAAAGGCGTAAACGAGTTTGACTTTTTCTCAACCATCGAGTGATAATTAGAAGTTTATCCTATTTTCATAATTTATTTATAAGTTCCTAACATTCTGAATAGATCTTTCAGATTATCTCCAAAACTATTATGCAACTTCAGGAAGATCACGAGGGTTGCAGTGCCAAATATGATATAAATCGGTCCACGGGGTCGAGGGGTCCTCATGGAACGGTCTGTCAAAATTTCTGTTTTTTGAAGATATCTCAGCAACCAATTGACCGATTTCGATGAATCCTCCACCAATATCTATGCTGAACCAAGAAACGAAGACTTAAAACTTGGTACAGAACTTTGCCAGAACTTTGATTTCTTGGGGGAAAGGGAGAGACAACACCATATGGCTGCAACATTTCTTGATCCAAGATTTAAACTAGTTTTATTCACGGAAAACCTAGCGAATACTATAAAGCATTTTTGGGAAGAATTTACTTCAGATTTAGGAGATGTATTCCGGTAAGAAGGAAAAGACGAAGAGCTAATTGTAATAGATAAGGGCTCGAATACTGGATGCATAAAAAGCGAAACAGAAAATGGCAACGTTTTAAATACTTTATTTTTAAAAATTAATGACTCGCAAAAAGTACCCTCGTCAAAAATGGAGGAAATATCCACACTTCAGAAGGAAATACACCAATTCACAAAGCAATCACTGATGGACCGCGATAGTGACCCATTATTTTACTGGAAAGAAAACAGATTCATTAGATTCAATCCATTTTTGGCAAAAGTTGCAAGGAATTTATTGGCAATTCATGCTACAAACACTTTATCAGAACGGGTAAATTCGTTAGGTGACTGTTTTTGGTGTTTTTTAAAAAAGATTCTTGACACGAAACAGAAAAAACTGTATAGTTAACTAAAGATTGATTGGAAATAAAATAAATAATGAATCCCCGAGATTTGAATACTATACGAAGATTCGATTCGTTCCATAATTTGAGATTCGCAGGACCCTGCTACTATTTATCTATAACCATTTTCTCAGAATCTTAGTTTGAAATGTTTAAAGCAATTCCTGCCACTCAACTACTCCTAAGAATTTCTTTGGCAGCTTAATAAATGGCATCATAGATTACGTACACTTTGTAAATATCTCTTACCCTTTGCTTGCTATTTTAATTTAATTGATTGCACAGACAGACAGAGCGAAAACAGAAGTGCGTTTATGTAAGGAAACGGTCTAAAAATAGACAAAATGGCTTCAGTAAAAAATAGAAAAAATAAAAGCAAACACTACAGCAACGCCGTTTTGAACTTGGGACGTGGTCATTTTTTAGAAACTGACAGTGATATAAGACATCCTTTATTTTTCGTGATATTTCACGAAAGCGGGGAAGTACGAATTACCGCTGCGAAACTGCTCACCGAATACGGTTCAACTCCCCGGCAGCACGCCATAAATCACGACTATGAATAATTTCTCCAGGGTGAAGTTCAGGACATTATCTCACGACCTTTCAAGCCTTTCACCTGAAAGTTTAAAGCAAAGTTTCGGCTGAAGGATCACTTAACATTCGCTTTGATCGTAATACGGATCAGGAGGTAATGTTAGGATTTCGACCGTATTTCGTGAGAACATGGTGTGAGTTTTAATGCCGTATAATATATGTCAACCTGCATTCGATATGAGCCGCCGTGTCGTGGCGTGTAAGTTTTTGTTATTTTATCAGCACGATTCGCAATGAAAAAACGACAGATCTTCGTGCAAAATGAACGTCACCCATATGAACTGATTTTCGGTTCACAATTAAGCAATCAAAAAGCAAACAAGTTAGGGAACTGTACAGTACAAATTGGCGTGTTTCGTGCGATGTAGTATTTGAAACATAATGATATATGAGGTAACTCGACCCAGGCCTAGCCTAGCTAAAAATTTTTAATGGCTTTTTCCGAATGTTGAAAGTAAAACTAACATAATGTACTCTTAGATAGTTTATTTAAGTAAACAGAAAAAAATGTTACATCTATAACGCTTCAGCATAGAATTACTGGTTAGCATTTTTGCAAAACCTTGCTGTTAGGACATATTAGGAACATGTGATCTCAATATGGCCTATTGGGTTATTGTTAAAAAAATAAGAGAACAAAAATCAGAAATGTTTATCAAGTACTTGTATCAAAGTTCTAATGCTTGATTGCTCAAAAATGGTTACAATAAATTGTCGGTTGGCAAAAATAACTAAAAAACGAGAGAATAAAAGTCAAGATTCTAGTTTTACACAGATCAAGATCGTAAAATTGTACCATCAAAGATTTAGGCACATGAGGTCAAAATTTAATTTAAATAAAGAAATGAGCAACAAAATGTGATCTAAAATCATTCAAAAAATTCATTGTCATTATTTAAGATTCATAAAATGGGCAATATGGCCTACATAAGCCTTAATTGGGAGACTTGGACTAGTAAAACATATCCAGTTGGATCCACGTGACATCTCAATGAATTGCCACACCACTAATAGTAAAGACAATTATATTGTAGAATGCCTAAGGTCAAATTAATTTATTAACTTCTACCTGTACGAACAATGACTTAACCAACGTCTTGAAATTAGGTGCACGTAACCCCAAACGTTGGTTTCAAACAAAACACTCCAGCAAATTCAGCCAACTGAGCGCGTCCAGCGGAATTCCATATAAACACAGTTGTTAGCAGTCTGCCGATATACTGCAACCACCATCTATCAATTTTGTCACGAAGTACGTTCGATACGGCGATGAAGCCATATTGGGGAACAGGTCATAATGGGTACAGTTACCTCACTTTAAAGGGACACACGCCATAAAACAGAGAAACACCATGACCCGATTGTGTCTTTCTGTCAACTAAAGATTTCTTCCCTACTCCAAGTTGGTGCATTAACAAACGTGCCTATGTGATTTTAGTATGAATAAATACTGAAAAACTATGTATCAAAAATGGTGCCAGGGAAATATCGGATTTCCATTTACGATTTATTTTCTAATCAGTTGCATTAATCAAACAATAAAAACCCGCCTCACTTGAGGTAAGTAGTTGTAATATTTACATTTACGTTTTTTTCGTCGTAGATAATCCATTTCCTTCTACTTGCAAAATACCGCATACACACATATGCATTTTCTTAATTATAGCAGATCTTATTTACTTCACTTTCTGCGAAGATTGTTTACGATGACAAAAAGTACCTATCCATGCACACATTTTTAGGCTGGTTTTCAAAGGAAACAGACTTATGAAATGGTACTGTGTGTGTCCCCTCTTAACTACTTTTTCATCAAACTTGGTATGAGGCTCGTGCTGCCAGAACCCATCTCCGGGCTATATTTAATTTGTCGAAAATTGAAGTAGCGGTTTTGATTCCAGGAACGTTTTTTCTCTATTTGTTTTTCATAGGAAGTCTCAAATCCATCGTGGAGAGGTTTTTTTTTTAATTCTTAAATATATCTTAAAATTGAGATATCGGAGCGAGGCTTGTACTGTTCTAAGGGGAAAAGAATGTCAATTATAATTATTATGAAATTGTTTAGTTGATTCAATTGAAATATTATATTTTGGTTTTCTATTTATATGAAGATTATGTATACTATATTAGGTTAAAATCCTTGAGGTCAGTTCTCGAGAAATATTAAAGAAAAATTATTTTACTCTTTATTGTGGTAGCCCTGCTTGATTTCATTGTGGTATGTTTTACATATCATATATACAAAATTTAGTTGAAATTCGTTCAGAAAATTCCTTCCAAATCCATTATTTCTGAAATAATTTAATTGTGGCACCCAGGGCCCTGCCGTGGGTATGTGCCGCCCGTGTGCAAAGTAGAATGTTTCGCCCCCAACTAATTTTAAAAAATATTACAGCTCGGGAAAAAGTAGATGCAAGATCATAACAATTATATTAACATATTTATTAGTTACTAACGTATATATTATTAACATTTTAATATTTTTAACAATGCTGAGCAAAAAATCAAAATGTTATCATATACAACAAACAGTTACATGTGTTTTTGGTAACATGGTTACATTTTATCAAAAACGTTACTTTAATAAACAATTACTTTGCAAGCTTTAATATTAGAAAAGTGTTTTATGATATAATCTATATCTAAATTCTCGCAAAAGTCATATTCTATAGAAATAACAGATAAAGATGAAAGCTTACCCTGTGTCATGGATGGTTGTAAATAATTTTTTATTATTTTTTATTTAGAGAACGATATTTTTCCTGACGTAACGGTAAAAGGAAGGGTCCATAAGATACATTGTGACGCTGAGACGCTTGGAAATGTTTTCGGTGGATTATTTTCTATCATATACTCTAAAATCTCAATCATATTCATACTAGGAGCAATAAATGTTTCCAAAATTTCTAATTCATTCAACAAACCTATTGTGCTGATATCAAATTCATTTCTTGTAGCATCAGTCAGTTTGATCTCTTTGCAAAACTTGTTTATTTTCATGGCCTTATGGATATCGTATAAAAAATGAAAAGTTTTTTTATGATCCTATAGCTGGGTAAAACTTTCTATGGCAGAAGAAATTGTGGTATTTAAAATTTCGAAAATATGTATTTTAAAATTTTGCTTGACATCTGATATCGTCTCATCAGGTGATTCATAATCAAAATTTCTTTTCTTCTTTCGGTCGAAGGACTGCTACTTCTGGAAATTTAGTTTCAGTGTCTAAATTTTCAGCTATTTCTCCGACAGTGATCAAAATGCCATTAAAACCTTCGTCAGATTACTACGTTAACTATCGATAAAATTATATACCAAATAACTACGGAACAAATTAATTTTTATGATTGAATTTTCATGCCAACGGATTGTACCATTTGTTTTGTGTTTAAGTTAAGATTTTCATCTGAAAACATTTCAAACAACACATCGTAAATTTCTGGTAAATTGAATCTTAATAGTTTTATAGCGTCAATCCTGCTTTCCCATCTTGTGTCACAGAGTGGTTTTAATGTCAGAATATTTACGTTTTTTTATACCCTGCCATCGGTGCGAAGAACAAGAGAAAAATTATACACTTCTTGAATTATGACGAAGAAATTAATTGATTCGTTAATAACCTTAGCAGCACAATTCAAAACGAGGTTAAGAGTGTGAGCAGAACATGGCATAAAGAAAACACTGGGATTTATATTTAAAAATCCTTTCTCAAAAAAGTCTTTTAGGACTAAAAAGTTAGAGTCTGAGGTGGGGTTAAAGAAAAATTACCATCTTTCAAAGAAATATAGCTTTTGAAGACTTTTATGTTGGTGACTTGGAATATTGAAAACATTAAACAAGCCACAAGGGTTTTGGGCCTGGCGGTAAGAATGTGTGAAATTTAGAGACTTGCTCCGAGCGGGAAATAGAATAAAAAAGAGTAACTTATAAGAAGTTGCCATTTTCGGCCATTCTATTTTGAACACCCAGAATATCCCTAATACGAAGATTTCACAGAAGATTGGGACAATACTCCTATTGGCTGTCATTCATAAGACAACTCTGTCGCTCCAATGCAATTTACAGGAAGGCAGCCTTCTTCATCTTGCGCCTCAGAACACATGAAAATACGATCATAAACACTGCCAATCAGTGGCGTAATGGACACGCAACCCTCGGGTGGCGGAGGACGGCCAAAGGAAATCCACGGAGAAAGGAGACCCCCTCCTACGTGCTTTACCATGACTGTGGCCTAGAACGACACTGCTCCAAACCAACTGCCAATATGCCACAGGGATGCACGAGAAAAAGAGGAACGAAATAAGTAACGTTCTTCGGTTTAGGTTCGGCTTGTTCCAATCCGGTAAAAAAACGAAAGCAATGAATGTAGGGGTTTTGTGCTCAAGTCTGTACCCGCCTTAAACTTTTGAAGGTTGCTGCTCACTGTCGCCCCCTAGAAGATGCCGCCCGAGTGCAATGCACACATGACACCCATGGTAAGCACGGCCCTGGTGGCACCCCTCTTTGGTTTATTCGGTCCAAATATACTGTTTTTGTAGGGGCAAGTGTTTTAATGAAAAAAAATCGACTTCGAGATTTCAACGGAAATACGTGTTTTGAGGTCCCCTGAACACGTTTTGACCGTTTTCTCAATGACGTCCGTGTGTGTGTATGTATGTGATAGCTTTTTTGTGGGTGATCTAACTCAAAAACTATCAATCAGGTCAACACGAAATTTTATATTTAACATTTTTATAAAAGTCAGAAGGACTGATTAGGTTTTGGTAAAAATCAGTCAACCGAAAGTGGGTGTTTACTCTTGTCACTTATCCGTTATTTTAACGTATTTGTTTTAATATTTGATAAATGTAAAAATGTATCAGAATAAAAGTTGTAGGAAATTTATTTTCTACCACATCGTTTGAAACATTTTCCCATATAATGCATTTTAAAAAGAGATATCTTATATTTTTAGCTGCCACCACCACGCCACCTACCGACGACTATTGTTAACAATTGACGCTTAGTTACGTCTTAGTAACTCCCTTTTTTCTTTTCTTAATTGATGGAGCTTTGTGGCTATATCAAATATCAGAAGGCTATGGTTTGAGTTTATTTCTGTTCTTTGTAAAGTCTAAAATTTTCTCGCAGTTTCTTAAAATATTTATTATTATGTAACCTATTTGGTATTTTTAAAAATATTACAGATATGGAGAAAGTCATGTGGTGGCCACATCAGATATTTTTAACATTATACTTTTTAAATTTGGTTAAAATTGATGTGGACATTTCAACCAAATACGTGTAAAAATAATTTGGTTTATTACTTGTATTGTGGCAGCCCTGTTTTTTCTATATCTATGCTAAACATCTTGATTTTATTTTTATATGTTGCACACCTCCTCCTCCTCCCGGGAAACGGGAAAACCATTTTACCCCCGGTATCCAGAGATTCCGGGAAAGCGTGATCCCGGGATGACAAGTACTAGTTGAAACCAAGGAACATTTTAGAACTTCATCTAAAGTGGTCGTAATTGTTGTCTATTTTAACCAAAATTGGAATTAGTCAAGCAATTTTAGCAAAACTCCCTAATACCAAATTTTATTAAAATACGTCCAGTGGTTCCCGAGTTGAAACAAAGGAACATTGTTGGTCTTCATGTAGAGTGATCGTAACTGTTGTCCGATTTTAACCAACATTGGAATCGGTCAACCAATTTTAGCAAAATTTTTCAATACCTAATATCATTAAAATACGCTAAGCGTTTCCCGAGTTTTAACATGCGGACGGACGGAAGCGACCTCCTCCACGTGCGTTCACTTCGTGGAAAGAACGCCTTATTGTCAAGTCGTGTCCATCCGTTCGCATGTTTCATCTCCGAAACTACTGTGCAGATGTTCTTGAAATTTGGTATATAGGATGCATGGACAAAGGAAATAAGAAAATAATATAAATGGATCACGTATCCTAATTGGGAGTGCCACTTTATTGACGACAAAAAATGAACTCTTCTTTACACCTCGTATAATATTACTTATAACAAATAAGTCTTCAAACAAAACTGTAGAACTGGTGAAATAGCATATATTTTGTTCAATACATTTTCATTGAAGAAGTGGCCGATTTCAAGAAAATCAAATGAGAATGTCGTAATTCAATTTGAATATATTTTTTCAACGAAAATAATCTTCGTGGCAACTGAAGTAAATAATATCTGCTGTAAATAAGTAATTAATTTAATTTTCTTTCGTGAGCACAAAACGTTTGGTAAATGAAAGGGAAATGGATTATCTACGACGAAGAAATGGACGTAAATACGTCTATTAGCCGTTTTTTACTAGCGAAGCAGTAATAGCTGAATGCCTAATGCACACGTCTGGTCCATTCGTCCGTCGTAACTTTCATCTGCTAAACCGCTAGACGGATTTTAATGAAATTAAGTATGAGTGACCGTTATTAAAATTTATCGCCCAATTGTGATTTTGAACCGAATCCGTCGATTAGAACTTCAACTTTACATAATTACTTTAATAAATGTGAAGAAGTTTTCTCGGGCTTCCAGCCGGGTCATAGTACTATCGTATTCCGACGTTTCGATAACCCACTCGGTTATCATCTTCTTCTGAGATCTTTCTACTTTAATAAACTTATACTCGCATCTCGTTAAATGGCATCCGTCAAGCAACAATGAAATACCAAACTTTTCTCTCCTTAGCTTTAATTTGATCTGTAAGTTATGGATTAAATCATTTATTCGAATAGAGAACAACATTTACTACAAGAAAGTCTACGAGGCCACATACTTACGAGTTATAGTTTCCGAGATAGAAATTCTATAAAATCCCTCGGAAACCATCGGATATTTTGTTTACATTGATCTCTAAGGCGGTTCTCTCGGCAAACAACAATAAAAATCCATGATTTTCTATCCCACGCCCTTATATGACCTGTGAGGTATAGTTTAAAAAAAATTATTCGGATAGAGGACAACATTTGCTACAAGATAGTCTACAAGACCACACAATTACGAATAATGGCTTTGGAGATAGAAATTCGAGAATATCCCGAGCAAAACATCTCATATTTTGTTTACATGGATCGCGGAGACGGTTCTTTCAGCAAACAACAATTAAAGATCCATATATATCTCTTCAATGTTCTTATATGATTTGTGAGGTATAGGTTGAAAAATTTATTTGGATAGAGAACTAAATTTATTACAAAATAGTCCCCGAGACCATATAATTACGACTTATAGTTTTGGAGATCAAAATTCGATACCGTTTCATACGTATTGCCCATTAAGAACGCCTTTGAAATCTTTGTGTATTCCATATACTTTTCCATCTTGTATTCTTTACGTATACACAGCGTTTTTAAGAGGAAGGAAATGGGTGATTTACGACGAAGGAATGAACGTGAACATAAAGATTATATTTACTACTATTCGAGTGAAATAAGTTTTAAATAATTGCCGATTGTTTTATTCAGTACAACCGATTATGAAATTAATCGGTGAATCATATGTTGATATTTCTTTGGCATGCCAGTAATTAGACATTATACTAAGTCATTAATATTTATATTTTTTGGCATGATTGCATAAATCGTAAAGAACGCCTCTGCCTCGCATGTATACACGCATCTTTCTTCTCTTGTTTCAGCCACAAAACGAGATCGATAATTCTCTAGCGAGTTCATTTTCGGATAGTTTCTATTAAATTGAAGTCCAATGAATTTCGCAGTTCACTTTTTCATCTAAGCTTCGTGAGCCGCATGAAACACTCACGGGGGGCCGCATGCGGTCCGCCTCCGATCCTTCTAATCACATTTATGAAGGTAAATCGAAACACTCTTCCGATATAATTCTTTCTGTATTCTTTCTACACCTCACTCGGGATTCGATTTACGTGATTGAATTTTTTTTCCTGTCTTCCTTTTCCATCATATTTCTTTTCTCCTTTTTCTTACCTATTCCCTTCCTTAAGACGCCTTTTCAATTCCGAACGCAGTTTCTTTTTTTAAAGATTCGAATAGCGACGAATCATTTTTAACGAGTAAAATCCCGAATCGAACGTCGGGTCATTTTTAAGATAGTAAATTCGACGCGTAAACTTTCTCTGATCCTCGCTACATCATGTGCTATTTACTTTTTTTAAATCTTTCAGAGAGTCATCGGTTTGTTATTTCCAATTACCGTCGTCTGAAGCCCTTCCCTTCATCTTCTTCCATTTAATTCAAGGCTGTCCAGGAACTCCATCCTCTTAATTCCTTTTCCCACGCTGCCTAAAAATACTTCCTTTTGAAAGATTCCATCAACATGCCTTTCCCTTTTCGAAAGCAGCGTCTCCTTCTTTTAATCAGGTTGATTAAACTTTCCTCTTCTTCAACTATTACTTGCTGCGACCAAAAATGTTTCCACGGTATAAAGCAACATACAAAATTGGAGAGCAAGCGGAGTAAAAAGCCTGGAACGTCATCTCCGGTAACTTTTTTAAATTAAAAAAATATAAAAAATTAAAAAGAAAGAAAAAGATTGCCCTATTAGCTCAACGGCCAAATTAAGATTTTGTAAGCGATGGCAGGGTAAGCCGACATTTTGAATTTAATTATCATATAAAATGTATCATAATACACAAAACGAAAAAAGGATTAACTACCGAATTACCCGTCAGACTTCCCCGACGCGATTTTCGTTCTTCTTTTGTTATGTTTTTTGGGAAATTACAATATGAAGGAACATTTTACTTGACCCGACCGGGTTGGGTAAGTTATTTGAGATGTTTTTGGATCCTTCTCAAAGGAAGATTTTGCTCGACCCCACCGGGTTGGGTAAGTTATTTGACGTGTTTTTTGTTGTTTACATAGGTTGCTATTAAAATTATTTCCCTCCCCATTATCTCTCTCTCTCTCCTATTAAAAGCAATAAAATCATGCTTTCATTCATAAGGATGTAATAACAATAGGTTTTGTGGCTTAAGAATGTAACGAGTTGGAAAGGCAACATCCCGTTACAATGGAAAAATTTCCCCAAAATATGTGAATTTACATTTTAACATGAGCGATTTCAAACTGTAGGCCACAAAATATAAACAATAATTTTTTTAAATTATTTCTTTAAAATGGTTTGAATCCGAAGATCTTAGGTTAATTTTTAGTGCTTTCCATCATTGCTGAAAAGCTCTATTATCTTCGTGATGTCCGTCCTTCCGTACGCATATATCAGGGAAGAATTAGCCTAACTGATTTCAACCAAATTTGGATCATATATTACTCACATAAATTAATGACCAAAGTACCATCTTTGAACCGGATCGACTGAGCAGGGGTGTCACAATTACAAAGTTAATCTTTTCGGTAATTATGAATTTTGAAGGAATTGGCAAAACCGATTTCAATGAAATTTTGTAGGAAGGAGGCGTGCAACATAAAAAAAAAATCAAGATGTTTAGTGTAGATATAGAAAGCAGGGCTGCCACAATACAAGGAAATAAAAAACATTCTTTTTATACATATTTGTGTTGAAATGTCTGCATCAATTTGAACCAAATTATAATGTACACATATATAGAAAACCATAATAGCATATTTGGACCGGATCAACTAAGGAAGGAATTGGCAGAACGTATTTCAATTAAATTTTGTATATAAGATTTATACAACATATCACAATAAAACCAAGATGTTTATAGCTGAGCTAAAGAGCAGGGCTACTACAGTAAAAAGTAAAATAATATTTATTTTACACTTAATTCTAGAAAACTGACGGCAAGGATTTTAACCAAATATGATGTATATAATCTTTATATAAATAAATAACAAAATTATTATATTCAAATCGGGCCGACTAAATAGGGCTAGTTAGGGTTAGTTAGAATTTGTCTGCAACTATTAATTACGAAGGTAATAGCTGAACGGATTTCAAAGAAATTTCGTTTGTAGGGAAGTATAGAAAGCCAAAACGAAATGAAAATGTATAAAACGGATCTAAAAAGCAGGGTTGCCACAATATAAGAAAATAATTTTCTGATTTCCGAGCAAAAATATTATTATACGATTACACTACGGCGAATTTGACGAAAAGCACTTCTGTACCACGGGAAACCCATGTACATCCCAATTGTTTCTAATTTTTATCTCAAAAAGAATAAAAGCCTGCATGTTGAAAAGTCGATTTTTACGTGTTATTTTATGGGAAATAGAAATTTCTTCCTTAGAGTCAAACCCAGGACCTTTTTCAAGATTCTTTTTAGTCATCACCTTTAAATATGAGAATCGAGCATTCATGCCAAATTTCAATAATGTATCTTTATCCTTTATCGAGTTATTTGCATTTTTATAGTGTAACAGAGAGAGCCACAAAGGGACAGAAGGCTTTTATAGATTTTGGATATGTCAATTTCATTCGGAAAATCCAATATATTTTCATATAATACATTTTCTACTGAACTCCAACATAAAAAAATCATAATATCAGTTGAAACAAGTTAATAAAGAACTTCAAAAGCAGATTACAAAAGCACCTTTTTTTAGAATCCCAATAGGCAATCGCAACAACAAGTCCAATTATCAAAGTGTTTCAAAGAAGAATTTCCACTGTATTTAGCCCTTAAATACTACACTATGGGCTGTGTTTACTTATAACTCAAGAGTGTACGGAGTAAACATCGTCCTCCCTTAGTTATGCCTTTCCCTAAGTCTTCTCATACTGTGGTCACTTTGCTTTTAGATCTTGGCCATAGCGTGTCGTTTTCTTAAAGATCTTTCTATAGTGGAGCTCAAAGCATTTTTGGGGCTTTTATATATTACCGCTGCGAAAAAAGATAATCATGTTGATACAAACTATATTCGGTGAAGTGCACATCATGCAAGCAGTTTGTTTGTGGTCAACATCGCAATATAATCTGTGAAAACAGTATTAAAATAGATCAGAAGATAGCTCTTCATAAAGTGATTTTTAATATTTTTAAAAAAATTCATTTTGCATCATTATCAATTTTGAACTACTTGGGTATATGTTCAGTACAAGATATGAACATTTTTAATAAAAACATCGGTACTTGTAAAAACATTTATTTATACTAAATGCGCATACGAAAGCAACAGGGTGAATATTCTCCGATGTGTAGTAGTAGCGTGGTTTTTTAGAATTGTTGTATTAAAGACTTAATAAAAACATGTAGCATTATAAATAATTAAATTGTTATTAATATTTTCACAATACACAATATGTAACGTATATGCATGATTCAGAAAATTTCAGATGATAATTTAACACCGTATTTTCATTAGAAAGACAGCATTAACTAGTAGGGATGCACACGGGTTTCCCGTGGTACATTGCTTTTCGTGAAATTCGCCGTAGTACGTATAATCGTACACTAATGTATTTGCTTTGAAATCAGAAAATTATTTTTTCCTTAAATTGTGGTAGCCCTGCCTTATAGATCCGTCCTTAACATGTTCATTTCGTTTTGCCATTCTATACTCGCTCTACAAACGAAATTTCTTTGAAATCGGTTCAGCCAATACCTTCAACATTTGTAGTTACAGAAAAATTCTAACCTTGATATTGTGGTAGCCCTGTCTAGTCGACATGGTTGAAATAGGCTGTTTTGGTTATGTATTTATATGAAGATTATATATACCACATTTGGTTAAAATCCATTCCGTCAGTTCTCTATAAATTCCCGTAAAAATTCTTTTTTACTCTTTATTGTGGTAGTTCTGCTCGTTAGCTCCGATTTATAAATCTTGATTTTATTGTTGTATGTTGTACAAAGCTAATATACAAAATTTTATTGAAATCCGTTCAACCAATTACTTCCAAATCCTTAATTACTGAAAGAGTTTAATTTGTAATTGTGGCACCCCTGTTTGGTTGATTCGATATAAATATGCTAATATGGTTTTGCGTGTATGTGTACATTATAAACATTACATTTGGTTAAAATTTGTAAGGACAATTTAACACAAATACTTGTAAAAAGAAATTATTTTATTACTTGTGTTGTGGCAGCCCTGGTTTGGATATCTATGCTAAAAATCTTGATTTTGTTTTTTTATGTTTCATACCTCCTTTGTAAAAAATTTCGTTGATATCGGTGGGCTAATTCCTTCCAAATGTATAATTACCGAAAAGTTTAATTTTGCTGTGTCGATTCGGTCGAAATATGTCATTTTGGTCATATATTTATGTGAAAATTCTATGTGCCAAATTTGGTTGAAATCGGTTTAGTCAATTTTTCCTGATATATGCGTACGGACGGACATCACGAAGATAACAGTGGTTTTCAGCATTGACGAAAAGCACTAAAAACAAAACGTAGAACTCAAAAATCAATCCAAATTAATTTAAAGTATACCGCAGTTAAGCAGTTGTAATATGATCGTTATCCGTTTGCGAAAGCATGTTGAACGTATTCACGTTTCGCTTTTATTGTTGTAGCAACGTAAACAAAGCGAAACTTTACCATAGTAAAGGACCATATGCACCCCAAAATCAATAGGGTTCGTATCTGTCACCATCCAAAATTATCCTGAAAAACTTAGCTTCCCTGCTTTTCTCGTTGCTTCAAAAAGTTTCTCACGGACAGAGGAGATAAATGAAAACACAAGCGATTAAAAACAAGGAGCTTATTAGACTAATAAAATCTTAGCGACAGGAATCAACATTATAAAAAAATTCAGCACATGACAGTGGTGCAACCGGGCATTTGTCCTCCCCCCTTCTAAATTTAGCAAATACTTTGAGCTGCGACTGATTTCGCATTAATTTCAACTTTTTTCTCGAAAATAAATGTATATCTATAAATCTGAAATTCTGTTAGTTTGCTTGTTTGTTTTCCCGCTATACAAATCCACACCTTTGAAGATATCCTCACGAAATTTCGCATAGGTATATAATTTTGCCCTGCGAGTAACATAGGCTATGGCGATAAAAAAATTATGGGGATGATTAATACTATAAATGCATTTTTCCATCTATCGTTGAGAAAATTGTCATTTATTTCAGATTAATCTAATATTTTTGAAATTTCATAATAAAATGTATTAGAATACTGCTTTTTTAGTGTATTCAACAAATTACATTTTAGAAAAAATGGAAAAAAGTTCTACTGAGGAAGGTGCTCGAGCGTACTTTGCAACACCTTCAATTGCAAAACATTAAGCTTCTGATAGATAAAACTTAAGCGATGATTGAAATTTATTCGCAGTATTTTATACACTTGGCGGTGGCCTAAAATGGTCCCGGGCAACGCCGGGTACTCCAGCAAGTATATTTATAAAATGACTTATTATTTTTAAAAATTTTATAGCATTGTTTATGAGTTATTATTGGAAATGATCAAAGGAAAATAAGAGGGTAACCTCCTTATAAAAAATGCCTTTTTTTATTTACCACCCCAAAGTTAATTGCTGGCTGCGCCCCTGGCAGACGGTGATGATATTTTCTTCTGATCATAGCGAGACAATCAGTTCGAGCAGGACGTGAAAGGGATTCTTGATTACTGTTTCCGAAGGCGGTTGTGGTTATTACTTCAAGGTCAACTTCCCTCCGCCTCTCATTATTAGGGCGAAATCGAAGGATGTCCGCCATTTCCCAGCCTCGCGGTTCGTCAATGTGGAATGCCGATTTCTTTGCATCTCCGCTTCTCTCTATAGTCCTTCTTTCTCTTCCTTCATCTCGTCTCTCTTCCTCTCACTTCTCTTCACCCTCTCTCTTCTTTTCCTTCCTGTCTCCGTATTTCAGTAGCTACTCCTTCCTCTCCATCTCCTTCCCACTCTTTCTCTTCATCTCTCTTTTACTCCTCTCGCCCTCTTCCCTCCCTCTCGTTTTCTTCTTTTCCATCTCACTCCATCTCTCTCTTCTTCTCTCATTCCCTTTTCCACATAATTTCTCGTTTATCTTTTCTTCCTCACCCTTCTTATACCCTCTTTTCCTTCCCCCTTTTCTCCTTCTTTGCAATCTCTATCTCTCTTCCCCCCTATCACTGCCTCTTCTTCATACATTACGAATCCCACAAAAAAGCAACCATGAGATTTAAAGAGGTTGTCGCTTTTTTAAAATTTTCCTGGTTTCTGGACAATTCATATGTGTGTATAGCCTAACCATGAAATATCAGATTAATTTCATACGGAACGAGGCAATCTAAGTAACATGCTTAATTTGCTTATCAAAACTTATCCTTTCTCTCCGCTTACTAAGTAAGACATAGAGGCAAGGGCTGTGGGATGATAATTTTCTTCTCGTCGTCGGAGGTCAGGATGTTAGTAATTAGATTTGCGGTACTTAGATTAGTTTTTAAAAATTCGTGTAATTTCAGTTTTTTAATGTACTTGGGTTTTTCTGAAATAATATTTTCTTGAATTTTATCAATGGACATAAAGCCCCGCTATTTTTTTAATGTCCGGCTTTCAGATGATTCCCTTTTTTCGGGTAATTCCGGTTTTCGGTCAGTCGGTTTTTGGAATTGGAACTCCATTTTTTTCTTCCTCTTCTTTTCATCCCTCACAACCTTACTTTCTTCCTCTTTCTCTCCTCTCCTTTCTCTCCCTCTCACTCCATTCGCTCCACACCACCGTCATATCTCTTGTCTCCTTCCTTGGGAGCAACTTAAACCATCTGTCTCTACCCCGCTCATCCGTCTCTAAACTCAGAATCCCTCCTCGCAGCTCTCTCTCCCTTTTCTTCTCCCCCTCCTCCTTTAACCCTTTCTCGCCCGGAACCCCTGAAGCCATTCTCCCGTACTTCCCCTTATCTTCATCACGTCTCGATCTGAACTCACTGGCTCCACCTCGCACGTGCAAACCCTTAGCGGAATTTCCATCGTGTCCTTGCTTTACCTCCCCGCCCCCATCCCCGTCACTTTCTTACCCCTCCTCCCACCTCCCCCCTCTCTCTGTGCTTTGCTCACGTATTCCCGCCATTCCCTACCAATCACCACAAGCCGTCCCTATCCGCGCTCTCTTGTGCGTGAGGATACGTGACTCCGCCTTGATAGTCGGCGCTAATTGGGGCCCTCCTTATTTGTAGCGCGTTCTTTTGTTTGTTCTCTCCTTTTCCTATCCCTCGCTTTCTTGCATCAGTGCTTTTCAGCGCCGTGTTCTTCCTAAGATTGAATCGAGGATTTACGAGGGAGGTTCCTTTAATAAATATAACCGTGGAACAAATCGCTCGGGCTTCATACTCCTTCCTCAATGAGCCATAGGGTGTTGCGAAGTAGGATTTGGAAATATTTCTTGTCAAGACAACAAAATTGACATACGGGGAAAATCTCGATCATCCGTGTCAATTAGGGATGGGGATGAGAAGGATAATTGAAAAACACGAATAATACGAAGTACATGGTTGTCTTCGTCCGTTCAGTCATGAGTTTAACAATTAAAGGACACAATGTAACACAAAATGAAAATGGAAAATTATAATAACCATATATTTAGTTCTTATGCATCTAATCCTAAAATGGATAAGTACATTTAAAACAAATAAGGTAATATATGCATACAGCTATACCCTTTAGCTTCCTAAAATCATACCAACTATTTTCGAGTGAGTGTGAACCGCGAAAAGTGTAGAACTGGAATCACAATGAGTGCAGAAATGGTTTATTCTGCCCTCGAGCCGAGAAGTTTGAGCACTACTGATGTAAACACGCGAAAAACTTATAAACATAATAACTGACAATAATACGCATTAAAGTGCTTTTTACGAGCTTATCAGAGATAGTAAATAAACTCATAAATGGGCTAGAAAAGTCGTACAGAAATAGGCGCTAAGAGCTTCAAATAGATGTTATCGGTGAAAATTCTAACTCTCTTCAGAACGCCTCTCGGTTAATCCGTCTCCCGGATATCGGCACTCGGATAATTGAGGTTTTACTGCATTGAATCCTGCGGTATTTGAGCTTATGACAATATATTTGAATCTCTTTATTAATAAGTACAGAACAATTGACTACTCTGTGAATTTTTTGTAATACTCGTTCTTCTTTATATATGAATCAATTGCCCAAACAATATTTATCACAATAATAGGGTTAGGTTTTCTTTGACCTTTTTTAATTTTGGCACACTAATTGTAACTAATTTTACTTGGAAAACTAATTCCATATATACACAATGAAAAGCATAGCAAAATATTCAAGAGAATGACCAGTTCCCTAGTATTTACTCATGCTAGGATAAAAATATTACCTCTAAAAATTTTCTATAATTTTTTAACTATTGTGTGTGTACACACACGCACGCACTCATGTACATTGTAATTCAACGATAAATACGGTATATCACATACCACATCAAATCTATATTAATACCCGTGGCTACAAATATTCCATCAATCACTCTCTCCTATCTTTAGAACCTAACAGTTATAATCCAACCTATCCAACCGCCTCCTCCCTAAACCTTACATGACCCCTTCAGACCCTTACATCTCCGACCTTTCTTCCTTCATCCTTCCAAGGCCTACCTTCCCAGGCTTCTCTCCGGTCTCACTCTTTACCTCCAAGGCCCATTCCCTCATCAAATTCAACTCCTTCACTCCCGCTTTCTCTCATTCACACACACATTCACAAACTAACTTCTACCTCAACCATAATTCCCCCTCGAAAAAAAATATATATACTCCCGGGCTCCTTACCTTAACCCATCTAGCAGACCTTTCCTAGGCCTAAGGGCTGCTCTTACCCAATTCAACCTTTCCCTCCTTTTTTCCATCTTTACTCGTATGTCCGTATGTCACGGAGTGTCCTCTTTATTCATTATTCTCTGTATGTCGGTCTGTTTCTCTACCTTCCTGCTATACCCACGGCTTTCTCTCTCTCTGTCCTACTGCCTATTTCTCCGTTTATTCATCCTTTTTCATGCCTGCTAGTCAGTGTTTTTCTGTTTTAATGACTGTTTTTATCTTTGTTTTGTTGTCTAACTCCCTTTTCTTCCCTCGCTTTCTGACTAATTTTCTTCCTCACTCTCCTTTTCTTCCTCCATAGCTTTTTTCTTCTGTTTTCCCTCTTAATTTCTCATACATTCTCCAGGGTTCTATCCTTCCTTCTATCCCCTTTTTTCTCTTGCCCTCTTTCTCCATACTGCGTGTCTTTCCCTCTCTTTCCCAGTCATATTTCCCTTTCACCGTTATCCCATTTTCTCTATTATTTCCTTCTCTCTATATCTCTACCTGCCTCTCCTTCAATATCATTCTCCCTCTTCTCTTAATTTTCGTCTCTCAATGTCTCTTCTTTCCCTCTCTTTTCATCTCCCTCTCTCTTCACCTTTTTCTCTCCCTTTCTCATCTCTTCATGTCTCCCTCCTTCATCTCTCTCCCCATCGCTCTTCATTCTCTCTCCTCTCTTCACCTCTTTTCCACTCTTTATCTCTCCTCTCATTCTCTTCTCTCTACCCCTCTTCTCTCTCCACCCTTCTTTCCTTCTCTCTTTATCTTCTATACCATATCAATCCTTCTCCGCATATTGTGCGCCTGAGGCCTTCCCTCTTCTCTCCGTCAATTCATCTGGTGGATATTTGGGAGGGGATGCGAGAGGCAAAAAAACATAACAATTTCGTGTCGCGCTGTTATTTCTGTACGAGGCTGAGAGAGGCGCGCGTGCGTGTGAGAGGGCGAACGAGGCAAGGAGGACGAGGCAAAAGATGAGCAGATTTTATGAAAAGAGGGATAGAGGGTGAGAGAGGGTGGGAGGAGAAAGAGGACTGCGAAGTAGAAACTGAGCGTGGGTGTGTGTGTGTGTGTGAGAGAGAGAGAGGGCAAGACAGATTGGATGGGAGAGGCTGAGAAAGGGGTTGAGGAAGAAGCAACGAGGAGGAGTGATAGGAGAGTTATGTGGATGATTGATTTACGCGTCAAAATTCTCTCAGCGTGGTTGTAACTTTTGTTCTCAAAAGATGCGTCCTCTCTCTTTCTCTCTCTTACTTCTTCAAAGATTTATTTCCAAATGTTTTTTTTTTTAATTTTTTGTGTTGGAGTAATTTGACGGTTGTTATGTTGTCGCATTTTCTCAATCAACCAATTTCTGCTCGCAGCTCAACGTGGTTACCCTGAAATTGTTCTCACGCATTTTAAGTGAAAATCGGTAATATATGATTTGACTTAAATGCCTATCATAAGATGGAAACGATAATGTACAACAGATGGACCGTTCAAATAAAAACTTAAAATATAGCACGTACATATACTTTACCATCGATTTAAAAATACAATAAATCGGGTGAATTTTTAAATTATTAATTTCTAAAATACCAGAAAAGTCGATAAATTCGTGTCTTGTTTGAGTATCGAAGCCGAGTTTAGCATTTAAATTCTACTAATTAACCCATTAATGCGGACATTAAACATTTATCAAATTAAATAATCTCAGGTGAGGAAAGGACACCTAAGTAGTAGGCCGCGGCTAACTAAAAATCCTTATCGAAGAACAGGCAGTGATAACCATCGCTTGTCATCAAATGGGTCACGAAAATATACAGAGAAGTTGGAGAAAGTCAACAAAAATGGAGTGCGTTTAAAATTATCTTAAAGCCAAGAGCGGAGCAAAGCGACATGTGATGCGGGATAGGGCCATATAAGAGTCTATACTCTCTTCCATTCTGAGATGACAGTACTGCGCTTATGGCGCGCGCAGTTGCCAAATTTCCCGTGAATTAGAGTCAGCGCCTATCCCTGAAAACTTACTGCTTGATCCCGATTCCATGCTGACTCAGATGACTTCACATCAACTGAATTTAAATATTTTCGAACTTCTACCTACAACAAAAAAATAATTTATAGGATACGCTGACTCGAAAACAAAAACATAATTTTGGAAAAACTTTAACAAGAGGTCAGCTATTGAAAATAATAGTTCCTTAGCAACCGGTCTCCATTTAATTCCACGATTTGGTCGGAAAATGCACACTAGAAACCCTTTCATTTATAATACCCTTTTATAATTATTTGCTATAATGAACGCGATAAACAATAAATTCAATTTGAAACAAATAATGAAAACCTAGAGACACTGCAATTTATTAAACTTGACTGTGCATATCGGCGACGCCACACAACAATCGCTCGAGGAAGTTTCGTATCTAGGAGACCACTTAAGTTTGACTCAGCGTTAGGAATCTCAGACAAAATCTCAGTATGAACTCAAGAGTTCGCCATCGATTAACAAGAATAGCGAAAATATTTTGCTGCACGAGCATCACGGAACCAATGAGCCAGGCATACCTTCATGCGGTAGAACCAGATGGAGTTTCTAAAGATATTATCAGTGGCCATCAGGACGATAATGTAGTCACAGAGACGTCAGCGAAACATTTCGGACTCAAGGTGGAGTTTAATGCATTTGGATGATATTAACAATAAGTGGTCCAACCAATTTTATCTTGGAGATGAAATTGTGTATAATGCTATGACAATAATTATTATACATTAAAATCTCTTAATAACCTACTAACCTACTTCGCATTAGGAATATTTTCAGGTTGACGAACTTTACGCGAACCCCCGTTGAATATTCTATGTAAAGAAGGTAGCATTATTTCGCTATAGCGTATTGTTGTGTAGTTTTCATTGTTGTGTATGAATTTGCACAGTTTCGACGCCAAGTTTTATTATAGCTTCTATATTAACCAAAAACTACGCCATGATGCCTATAATTTACGGCTGTTGTTCGCCGTAATGAGTTAAGAGAATAGGGATCTAAAGAGAAAGAAGCATATTCACAAAATCAAACTGGAAAGTATGAGTTTATTTTTGAAATTAGAAAATCGTCGTACATAATAAAGGCTTTTTTTTGCAGTTTTCTATCTTGCTTAGTATCTGGTAATGTTTCAAAATGCAGAAAAATCTCAGTATAGATTATAGAAATCTATTTTTTGCAAGGATATTTCATTTTATCTGCTGCTAATACATTGAAGCTGTCCATACGTAACTCTTCAGCAACGTTGCTCTCAAGCAGTATTTTATTCCTTATAAACAGACGCTAAAAATATGAGTGAAGCATACCGCTGCGATCATGCTGGAGCAGTTCTCAATGTAATAAATCAAAACAAGGGTATGGTTTTGTAAATATTCATAAAATAATAAATACTACACTAAAAAGTTAACAAAAACGGAGACAAGGCAAAATGAGGATATGAATCTCATTACTAGAACGAAACATAGCACAATGACGGTTTATATGCGGCGAAATCTTTCGATTTATTATCATTTCGGAAATAATTTGCATGCGTATACGGAAGAAGTATCCTATCAGAGCACAGAGAACAAAGAAACGGAAAAAGAACGGTAGCAGTTCTTCAGAATATTTTAAGACCCCGTTATGAACTCGGATATTAGTTCATTGTCCCTTTCTGATTTCATCATTGGCGGAGATTTAAAACAGCGTTCGAAAACGAACGACGATAAAATATTTAGCGTGATACAAAGCGTAAAAATTTCCAATTTTCCCCATCGTCAAAAAAAATAAATAAAAGGTATAAATAAACGGAGAAGATGGAAAAAAATTCGGTATGCACGTGGATTATGAAGTTTAATTAAGTGGATGTAGCGGTTTGGGTTTAAAAATTCTATTTTGCCTCCTTTCATGGCGCGAAACGTGGTTACTGGAAAAAATATGTAGAAAGCATAGAAAAATTAGCAATTTGATTTCTTTGATAGAACGAATAACGAGATAAAATCGTGGAAAGCGATCTCCGAAATTATTCCCTTTAAAAAATATATCCCTTTGATTGGCTACGAAAAAAAGATTTAATACGTGTTACGTATCCGTTCCTTTTTTATGTTACAAAAAAGGTGTTTATTCTCGCCAAGTCGATTAAACACTGTCTCTGAAGGTGTTTTCGTTTTTAGTATTTTTTCACATTTATGCTGCATTGCCTTAGAAGTATTCCAGGTTGGGAAAATTTCAATTACATTTGTCTTATTATGGCTTCTATACACACTATACTAGAACGAATTTTCGCCACCGAGTGCTGTTCGTTGGCCTCCTTGGTGCTCTTCGTTAAGAGTAGATGCCGGCACCAGGTTTCCTTCCTTTCTTGTGTATGTGTTTGGTGTGGAAGCAATAATGGCTATAATAATCCAAGAGGTTGATCAGCCAGAAATCCCATACAAACAAACAAATCGAGTGTTGTTCTCGATATCGGTAAATGGCCCGCGGCCTTAAGAGTTTTTATTACTTTTTTACGACGAACCAGCGAAGAAAAACGTTCCCAGTTGATCAAAGCTAAAAAGGGGAAACAAATTCTCATGTACACAAGCAATTTCGCGTGTGGGCAAACGCCCCGACACCCGAAGGATAGCGGTAAAAAGAACACTTTCATTTGGACAGTTTCACAGAAGCAGTTTCTCACTTAATCTACATATTTTTATGCGATATCTCGCGCGAAGTCAATTTCATTCCATTGAAAATCCGAAACAGTTTTTTAACTGACGTCAAGTTTTTAGTTTAATTCCCTTAAGGTCGAAAAGCGATCAAGAGAGTCTTGGACATGTTATACATTATTATAATTTGTATCCCAGAAAACAGTAGTCAGTGGCTATGGGGTTCATTATAAACTAGGCTTTAATCAAGATGATAAATCAGGATTTTCTAAAAGTCATAAAATTCTTGTGAAAACCAAATGCTTACTTCAGCTACAAGTGGCCATAATCAATGGTAATTCACCTATAACAGATTCTGAAAAAATCTTTCTTTTTAGATTCTACTATCGCATTTCGGTTAAAAGGCAGCCACCATCAGTAATAATTCACTAATAGAAGAGTGGGAATTCACCGATATCTATTATTGGTGAATTACCATTGATGATGACTCCTTTGTAGCCGAAATACAAGTTTGGTCTTTACAAACATTCTATGCCTTTCGGAGAATCCTGATTTATCATTTTGATCTTAATCATAAGAATAGCGAACTTGATAATACTTTGATTAGATTTTAATTAGTAAATAACTTTACAATTTATAAATAAAGTTGGAATTTGTAAAAATTAAAAGTGGATGAAATTAAAAATAGTAAGGTGGTGCTCTGAAGCAGTGATTCTCAAACTACGGCCCACGAGCCACATCCGGCCCTCCATGGTTAACAATTATAGGGCACAACGTAACATAAAATGAAAGTAGGAAATTACAACAAAATATCTTTCGTCTTTTCTTCTCTATTTTCATAGCAAATAAATATATTTAAAAAATAAATCAGATAATATTGATAGGTACCAATTAAAATAATACTTCAACTGTTATTGTTGTTCGCGTATTGCCCGGCAAGAGGGTGGAAGTGGGTCATGTAGCCCTAGAGCCGAAAGGTTTGCGCACCACTGCTCTAGAGTAATCCAGAACGTGTAATCAACGTGTTCATTGTTACTTTTAATATTTTAAGTTGTGACCTGACCAGGTGAAGACCTATATCAGCTGAGTACAAATAAATTAAGAATAGCATATGAGTATATGAAAACTGCATAATAAAAACGAATGCATAAATTAAAATTTAAATTAAGTTTAATTAAAATTCACTCACAAAGTAAAAACAGTGGGAGAAATTCCCAGCGCCGTTAGAGATATGTACGATATTTTCCGGCGACAGCATTAATAATTAAATGCAAAGATTCTATATACTTTTGCTACCGCGCTGAGTGCCCCACTGCAAACATTTTGTATAAAATTACCCCAAGGTGTTTTTATTCATAATTTTGTTGCTTGGATCAACAAATGACGATAAAGAGAATATAAGAGAGAAAATATGTAATACGCCGAAAAATAAAAACGTCATTATTTTTACTTTTTCAGTTCTTTGAGTTCCCAAAAATGAGGGTCAGCTTATATTCGGTGCCGCCTTATATTCGGGCTCATACTTAAAAATTTTTATTTCGTTTTGCGTTATGGGAAGCTTCCACAAAATTACGCCTGCAACAGTTAATTTTGCATAGCTGTTAATGAATCATTCTTGGGTAAAAGTTTTTGTATTTCTTTTTATTTAAAAAAATACGCTAATCGATTTTTTTTCTTTTCCAGAAGCCGAGGAAGGGCTCCGTCGAATCTAAAGATCAAACGAATTTTTTCAGGGTGGGTTTCGTGATCAAATCTGGCGACAAAGGAAGCGGGATATTGTTCGGGGGCATTTTCACGAACAGGAAACTATCTTTAGAGGGCGGAGAGGCAACTACACCGTTCCACGTGACCGAATACCGCGTTAAATGCGTCACGCACGTCCTCGGAAGAAGGAAAAGACGCCCCAGCGGTTGCTTGGTCCGCAAATTCCACAGTTAACTCTCGAAAGCAAAGATTAAACCTTGATAAAAAAACGTTTAACAATTTTCAATTTTTTTCACGGTTTTCTTGGAGAGTAAATATGCATGTACAAGTCAACATCATTCATGGAATTTAAAATAAAAATAAGTTAAAAAAATATTCCTGCTGTTTTTCAGTTGTGTTAGATGATTAAAATACCCAACCCAGCCCATTAGGGTGACCTCGAACTAATAGGTAATGCAGTCGAAGGTTGGCACCGCTGCTTCTGTCAACTTATTGGATTTAGTCATCCAACAAGTTGGAAATTCATAGACAAAAACAAAGCATAAATGAGGTGAAAATCGAATAATAAATTGCTGGTAAAACGCCGACAAGTTTATCGCGATACTCCTCAACGGATCTATAAGATACTAGCTGTGTGACCCGGCGTTGCCCGGGTGCGATTCGGGATTGCTCTCGCCCCTCTTTCACTCACCCCTCCCACCGCCCGCCCCTCTTTCACTCACACCTCCCACCGCCCGCCCCTCTTTCACTCACACCTCCTACCGCCCGCCGAACGTCATAAAGTAGCGCAGGAAAATGGGTGTTCGCGGAAAAATCGCCATATCTTTAAAACGGCCTATGTTCGAAGAATAAAATTAAGCTTAAAACCTCTTCGAGATTCTACTTAATCTTTAAGTGAAAGTTTTGTGATAATCGGCCCAGTAGATTCGGAGATCTCGCGTTGAAAACTTTCAAACTCATCTATCAAAGTCTTATATATATATATATATATATATATATATATATATAATAAGATATTCTTAAGACTACGAGAATCAAGACATTTGATTTCGTGAGAGGCATCGCTCGTAATCTTAATCTTCATCACCACTTTAATATTTATTTGTTTTAGCCATTTTTACTGCCTATCTATTATTATTTTAAAATTTGGTTGAATTTTAACTAACGAACTTTTTCCATCAATCATTATCCTTTATTTCACTTTATTTACTTGCGTCCTTTTTTAGTGGTTTTTCCAAAAAATATCGGCTTGTGCGTTCGGTTAGTCGGTCCGTCTATCTCCCCCAAAACGAAAGCAGATACAGACTTCGTTTTATCGCCAATTTATTCAGTAATCTGTCTCATTGTGCACGTCATCTCGGTTCCTTCGTCTGTCAGTTTAAATAAAACAAGACGTTTCAAACGGAACTTATGATGCCTACTTTCCCAAATTTCATAATTTAGTGTTATAAAATATTACAAATACATCAGAACGGAAAACTAAGTTGATCATGCGGCATTATTACAAACTACTCAAACTATTTTTATTCCATTTCGAGTGCTCTTTTTATATCGCTTATGTTTTCACTTTGTTCTTCCGTCCGAGCGCAAAATTTTGAAGCAACGAGAAGACCTGGGAAGTTGAGATTTTTATGATAGTTTCGGCTGGTGACAGACATAAACCCTATTGAAACGAAGCGTAAATACGGTAAATTTGCTTTTGAAATAGCGGTGAGGTGTTTTATATAACTTTTGATTTTGGGTTTTACGTTTTGTAAGGCGAAGATGTCGAATATAAAATAGATGGAATAAATATTCAAGCAGCCGAGTATGTTAAATATTTAGGAGTAACCATTTGTCGAGATCTTTCATGGGGCATTCGTCGAGTTACAGGCACGGCCAACAAGAAACTGGCTTTCATAGGTAGGATAGTACGGAACACTATAGAAAAAGTACGCGAAACATGTTACTTATCACTGGTTAGACCACAAGTGGAATACGCCTCATGCATATGGGATCCGTACGAGAAGGGACATATAATTCAATTAAAAAGAGTTCAGCGCAGAGCAGCCATATTCGTAAAACAAAAGTACGAACATAAGGAAAGCGTCACTTCATTATTGAGGGATTTGAAATGGGTACCACTGAAGGATCGTAGATTGAACTCAAGGTTGCGGCTTCTGGAGAAATATAGATCGGAATGTCTAAAAGACGAGGTTTTAGGAATAATTGAAGCACCAACGTATATAGGTAGAGACGGCCGTGATGATAAGATACGTGAGAACGATTGTAGGACGGAGCGTTATCTAGGCTCGTTCTTTCCGAGGACAATACGAGATCACAATAGAAAATTTCAACCTGCGATAGACAATCTTTAGGTATATTACGGTGCATTGCACCCTCTGCCATCCACCAATTAGGTGAATTGAAGGGTAACATGTAAATGTAGATATATTTCGCAAATTTACGTGAACATCCTAAAAAAAGCGCTTTTGGAATCTGCTTTTGCTGTTCTTTTTTAACTTGCCCCATGTTTTACCAACATTCGTAGACTTCATTTTTTTGGAGATCCTATAAATCAGTGTTAAAATCTCATAACATCTTCAAAAAAGGAAGCGTGAATTAAAATTTTCTGCAAGCCAAACTATTAATCATCGAGTTATTGTCATACTACAATATTTTTTATTCCTCGATCAAGACAACGCTTTATTTTACAAAAAAATATTTGAATTCTAATGAAAAAATTCTAATCTGAATAATTTAATGGCCCGGAACGGTTAAATGCGGCGAATGATGAAGACGGAGCAATTACCGTCAGAATTCAGTCTACTCGACAATCGATCGCGGGAAATGATTCTGTTTAAACAACTGACCCAGATTCGGGTTAAAACCAACCAAGGCAGACAGGTGTGCAGAATATATGGTTACCGCGTAAGTAGGCCAAGTCCCGCCAAAATGCCATTGGACGTCTGCAACTCGCGAGTTCATATTAAATGGCTGAATTATCCGTGCTAGATGGAATTAAAACGAGAAAAACGAATTCAATTTGCACGCTATAAAAAGCGTTAACATTTATTCAGGTTTCGGTTTCGTGATTGGCGCCACTACTGTCAACCCACGTCCACACAGCGAACGAGCGCGAACGAAGATTCGCCCGTGCTTACGAGGTTCGTTGGCTCTCGGTCGCGCCGCCGTCCACACTGCATGCATTTGAAAGGTTCGCTAATGCTCGGCCCGTTCGCACCCGTTTGACCTCTCTGAACGGAACGGACACAACGAGCACTAGCGAACATTCAAGCTCTCGTCCCAACTGAGCCGAGAACAGATGAATGCGTTTCCTCAGCCAGCGAATACATTCGATTTTGTTCGTTCGCGCTCGCGCTGCCGTCCACACTACAGCGAATGCCCGTGCTCGGATTGTTAGTTCGCGCTCGTTCGCGAGAGAGTGTACGGGACCCACTTCCCACGCAACTACATCACCAAGGTTTTATTTCCTCAGTGTACATACCTCCGTCGTCCTCTGACGCGGCAGAAGCGAATATTTCCGTAGTGTGACCGGTCCGCAGCTTTCGTAAAATTTTTGCCGTTTGTAGCCGCGAGGGGAGCAGGAACGCAAAAATAAAGCGAGCTAGGAAGGTGTAGAACAAGGGTTTGCAACCTACGGCCCTCAAAGGCGTTTCATACGGCCCGCGACGCTTTTATTAGGATGCGGTCCGTGATATTTAATCCAGACAATTTCGTATTCTTTAATTAAACTTGCAGCAATAAAACCTTGCTTAGTGAAGATTTAACGCTTAAAAATCGTTGAGACTTTATTTTCATTTAAAAACACGTATGATCTCTTGAGTAAATTCCCATCCGGCCCGCCGAGGCGCTCACGTCTTATAATACGGCCCACCAAAGCACTCACATGTACTAATGCGGCCCGCCATGCAAAAGGGTTGCACACCTCTGGTGTAGAATGTATTAAAAATAGGCGCGTTTAGTCCGTAGGAATAGTTGAATCAGCGATATGGATCGCACGAAAGCCTACAATAAAACGGCGAAACAACACGACCCGATCGTGTTTCTCGGTAAAATAAACACTTCTTCCTTCTCATAAGGCTATTTAATAAAAGTATTTACGTAATTGTAGTATAATGACTAAAAACTGCAAAAAGATACATCAGAAATGACGCCGAGGAAATATTAAATTCTTTATTTAATTTATAATCAGTTGTAATTAATCAATCGAAAATTATTTGAAACTTGCCACATTTGAGCTAGGTAGTGCAATGCACTCTTTAACTTTGCGTTCATTTCTCCGTCGTTGATAATCCATTTCCTTTCATTTACTATAAGACGTTTCCGTAGGAAATGGAAAACAAGCGTATTTACGCATTGATAGTAGACATTGTTTGCTTCAGTTGTTACGAAGGTTATATTCGTTAGGTGCAAAAAACCATGCAAAAATTTTCTAAACTCAAAATGGATATTGACATACTTGTTTGATTCTCTTGAAAACAGATACTCCTTGGATAAAAATGTACAAGCCAAAAAATATTCTATTTAACTATTTCTACAAATGTTAAATAAAGAATTTTGGGTAGGACTGATATTTTACGAAATACCACTCAAATTCCATTTTTATACACTTTTATACTCTTTTATGTATATATGTACTAACTGAAATTACCCGGTATTGCTCGGGTTATTAATTAAAAAAAAATATTGAGTAAGATTTGAGAATAAAACTAAGTAATGAAACCAGGTTAATTTTTATTGTAGTGCTTAATGGTATGCAGTATCTTGTCTTCCCATCTTTTGCCCAAATAAATAAAGTTTTCCAGCATCCTCGTTGGACAAATTTGTCGACTGTTTATTAAAATCAAATAATTTTAATAAACAATCGATGGAATCACTTTTAAAATATAGTTATTTCACTCAAATTGATTTCCAGGATAACAAACTGCATCATATTATGTGGTCATGAACCCCAAAAACATTAAACCTTGGGCAGGAATTGCAAGCTCTAGGGATGCAACCGGTGGAAACACGTTTGAATATATATTGAAATTTAGTTTAACCATACGTTATCCAATGCAAAGGCTGATTTTGTGGGTCTAATTTGTCACGTGAATATTTTAAAGTCAAACCTACGAAACAAAATGAGTTCCCGGACTTTGAAATGCATTTAGGCGATAAAAAGTATGTTAGCACGACATTGAAAGCGTTGTTTTAATGTAATAAGTCCTATTGGTTAAATTTATCCATACATATGCTCAGTTGAAAGGAAAGCAAAATGTAGGAAGAATTAACGATTATAAATTTTGGTCAAAATTAAAGAATTGTTATAGAAGTGTACCTTCTGCGATATCTGCACGTTACTAATTTTCAATGATAATGAAGAAAAAATTTCGCTGTCTATTAAGTATACAAAATATGCAGAATAAATAAAATGTTTTTAGAGAACGAAAGCCCTTATAATTGCACATTAAAACTGTCTTCCACTTGTCTTTTTAAATAATTTGCCAGATTCATAGTTTTTTGGTGATTGCCCTTCTTTGAATACCCTTAGTGTTTATTTCTTTCCTACTTTAATTTATATTAGGAATATATTATTTCCTTTAGTTAATATTAGGTAATGTTTGTAATGGTTGCCACGTAGATTGTTAATCCATCAATACGCTCATTTCCGTGTTATTTAATTGGAAAAAATTAAAAGAGAAAAAATTATTTAATGAAAAATGTAATTCAAATCGCTTTAAAAACCCTTCCATTTTGCTTAACTTTTTATTACGTTTAAAATGGAACCTTCATCTTGCTTCTATGTTCTGTAGTTGTTGCGTTATAAATGCACAAACAAACAAACAAATTCTTCAAAATATTTATAGTAGAAATATATGTTTCTTTCAAATCTTTCTCGCTTTATATCTCTGCTCTTATAAATGCTACAGGGCTGAAATTTCGGGTATATTCTTATTTCTGATGACAACCGACGAGAAAAATCGAAAATCACATAAAGTTAATATTTAAGGATTTTTTAAAACCCCAATGTACCATTTCAATACCCCATAAAAAAGCATGGGATTCAGTGCAAGCCTTTCTAAAAATGCATTTTTAAATAACTTAAAATTGGGATACGAATTCGGGAAAAGAACAGTTGTTTAGCTGTAAGAACGGAGTTATTAATGTTTTAAGGCAAAATTCAAATACCATCCGAATTAGGGTAAATATGTGCTTTAAATCGAAAAAAATGTGAATTTTTCCTCTCTTCAACAATGGAAACGTATAAAAACTGGAGCTGGAAAATGTTACGCGTAACGTAACGGAATAACGGAATTATTTTGGGTTAACGTTACGAAAAACGTTAACAAAATTTTTCAAATAGCTGTAACGGAAAACGTAACGAAAACGAAAAAATAAATTTCGTTATTTTGTTAAAAGATGATAAAGAGTTATTTTCTAGTGGCATGCATTCCTTTCAGGCGACTTGTCTTGAGCAAGGGAAAGTGGCCTAAAATCCCTTTCCTCGGTCTTGCTTGTCCCCCGCTGGATCAGTTTTGCCGCCTTGTCGCGAAAGAAACGCTATCCTGACCACTACCGATTGTTCTTTGGGTTTTCCTTCCATTTGCGAAAGGAACGGTTCCCTCGTGTTAATCCTTCTCCTGGAAGCAGGAGATAAGGAGCATGGAGGATGAGAAAGGAAGCTTCAATAAATGTGCAGCTTGTAGTTAAACATCTCTACCATTTTCTATCTTCCCCCACAGCGCCTCGTGATTTGAAAACATTCTTTTATATATTAAATCGGAGTGAGTTTTTACTCTTTTAAAGGTCGATGCTCTGCAAGTTCCATTTCCATCATCCCCTCCAATCTCGAATTCTATCCACTGTATTTATACAGGTATTTGAGAAAGGTCGAAGTGAATCTACAATTCGAACGTGTTGCCATCGCTTGTTAGAGGTCAGTACTGCTTAATATCTATTATCATTATGAGACGTTTATAGTAATAGTGGATAGTTATTGTTCCCTGGAAATGAAGACTAATCAATTTCAGTTTATTTCTAATTACCGAAGACGGTCACAGTGAGACTTTTCGCAGGCCGTAAAAGAAACGAAGTTCATTCAATGTTGAAGAAATAAGTCCAATTTTCATACAAATTTCAAGTTTATATTTTGTTTAGTATTAATTAAAGTCTAGTAATTTAGTGTGGCGGCTTTCTTCGTCATTATATTAAAAATGCCGTTTTATATATCATTGGGTACTGGGTTTGATTCTGAGTATCTGATTTTGTAATGAATTAGGATAAACTCAGCAGCACCTAATGGAATGTTATTTTATTTTCTTATCCCTTATTTGTAAACTAGTGGTCATAAATTTTAATATATTTTTCATTTATTTCTATTTTATGAAACCTCATACAATGCATAAACTTTTACGCTTCTGCTCGTTTTTCATTCCTTTTTAACCCACACGTCTTACTTCTCCCTCAGTTTACATCACAGTTGTCTGCTTCCCTCCCCATGCTCTCCCTTCTCTCCTCTCTCTTTCCCTATCCATCTCCTCTATCTTTCTTCCCATTCCTCCATCCTCTGTTTTTTATTTCAAACTTTTTCATATTTCTTGTTCTTGCCGTAAATAAGGACAATATTGGTCATTATAGTTTTCAAAGCTAGCATAAAAATAATGTTCTGAAAAAGCATAGAATCGTGCATTTTACCGTAATTTCCATAATGGAAAATAGGCTTGTTTTTTGTCTTTGTCTTTCTGTCCCCCTATTAACTTTTTAACCTATTGACCGATTTTCATGGTATTTGGTGGATATCTTTGACCACTGTCTAGAAATTTTTTTTCTGATATTTGATTTCTGCGTTTGATTCCAGAAAATTTCCTCTCATTCATTTTACATAAGAAATGCGAAATCCACCATGCAGTGCCATTTTCATTAAGCGTTAAAAGAAGGGAATCGTACCATTGGCGCGGGATTTGTACTATTTTCTGCGAAAAGAAATAAAGATTTCAATTTTTATCATAGAATTTTGCTTATCGAACGTATTTATTCAAATTCCCCGTAAGCAAGTACAAATAGGAGCTAGCTATTTTAGAAGAAAATGTTTCAATTTTAAATTTAAATTTTAAATACAAAATACAGGAAGCATTAAAAACTAATATATAAAGTATATTACACGTGACATCGAGATATGGCGTTCGCGACATAATATTAAACGTCTTTTAGTTATAGCAGGAACGAGAAAGACAGTTCCGTTGCTTAAACGCGGAGTGATCGAGAGATCCCGAGCGCGCTGGTGAAAGCGAAGAGAGATCGCTTTGGGATTCGCGATTTACGGTGAGTTTGCTGCGGTACGCGACAATATCCTTTATGCTAATTTCATTAAATATTATATATTTTCCGATCCTAAATATTTTTATTCATAACAATCGAGCATGTCTTATAAAAATGATAAACCCTCTAATCAACTGAAATTAAAGAATTTTTTAAATTGGTTATTTATTTTTATCAACTGCATTGGATATAGATTACAAACAAAAAATTCATATGGACGTAGTCAGATCCCACTGGAAACATTCAATTAAAGATTTAACAATTATTTTGCTATTAATTAAAATTTAATAGTATTCTTTTCGTCACGACAGCAATTGAATACCCGCATTGTTAAAGATTCCAAAGTTTTCTATTTTATCGGAAAAAATTAACTTCATTCATGGTCATTTAGAGTGGCTTCAAATTTCTTCTTACAAGTAATTTAATTTTTTCTTTCATATACAAAATAAAGCTATTCCCGGGTTAATATCTCAAATCTAACTAATCTTGAAAAGTAATATTGTAAACCCATGCATGATTTCCATCTATTTATTATGGGGGATATAAAAAGAAAGAACGACATAAAAAATGAGCCCTAAAGAGGACAAATATTGGAATTTGGATAATTCTTTTTAGTTTTATCTGATGACCGGTCATTATACCAAATTTTTGGTCTGTAGAAGGAGCATCTTTTTCGAGTTACAATCGGTGCAACCGACCGACAGTTTCCTTTTATTATCTTTAATTACGGGTCTCTGGGTTCTCAGTGTACTTCTTGTATTACCTATAAAAATTCTTATATAGAGCACAACCGTTACAACACTAATATTTTAACCTTAAATATGTGTTAAGTTTATTAACTCGAATATAAAATTTTGAATATGAAAATCCGAGTTTTCAAACATGATCATCAAAAACGAAAAATGTTCGGAATACTTTGAAATATTAAAAACGTTCCTAATCTGCAGCATATATTTAGAAGTGCCTACAAATTAGTATTCTAAATGAGAAGCATGTATACGTAACCTGAATACAATAAAAACAAAAATAAAAGAGTAACTATACTTTATTATTTTTTACAGAATTATTTCGTTATAACGTTAAACGTAACGGAAAACGAAATGTAGATTTTAGCGTAACAAAAAACGTAACGGAAAACGAAATCGTTTCTTTTTGTTTGTCAGCACTGATAAAAACCATGGCAACGACGTTACTGCTTTTAAAGGAACCTTTAATGCTCTTAATGGAAATTAAAAACATTTTAATGCTTTTAAGGGAAATTAATGCCGTCAATGAATTATATTGAAACTTCAAATACCTATCTTAAGAATTTTCCTATATTGAAATAAACTTTGAAAATTCAATTTATAATCTTTGCAATTTTCCATAATCCAAAAACTCAACTTTAAAACATAAGAAGACTGAAAAGGAGAAAATAATATATTAAAAAAATGTTTTTCAGCATACACATTTTTATGTGCACACAAAAGTAGAAAATATATATATTTTTCTGCCCTCAACTTGAATTAAATTTGTTGTGCAGATTAAATGTGGGTGTTAAAATTGCCACCCACTTTTATTCTGCAAAGCAAATTTTATTCCAAGTTGAGGACAGAAAAATTTATTTTCTATTTTTGAGTGCACATAAAACTGTGTATACCAAAAAACAATTTATATATATATATATATATATATATATATATATATTACTAGTAGAAAGTGCTTGCATAGTTTCAGCACCGTAGCACATTCGGAAATGCCTAAACCCTGAAAATTTGTTTAAATAATTTCGTATTTTTAGCGGCCGCATTGTTGCACTTTCTCATGATTTTCGTTTTTTCTGGTCGGTTTTGCACAAACTACTGCATAAGAAAAAATTTTGAATCCCCAGCACTTCTGGAAGTGCCTAAACATTAGTATCCTCCTATCATTATATATCGACGACTCTTACAGAGGAGGATATAACATACTAGTAGAAGGTGCTTGCATACTGCAAGCGTTTCATCTAACCTTTAAAAAATATTAATTATTCAGACAGATATTTCATCATTACAAATATTCTATTAATTCTAGAGATTTCACCTCCGCAGCGATTTTCGTTTTTCCCACATGTAAAAATAATAGTTTAAAACAATCCCCAAATGTTGCAATTTTAAACATTTTACACTTTCTCCATTATAGGGTACTAACTCTACAGATTTCAGCAAAATTTTAAAGTAGTAGCACTTCTAGAAGTAAAATAATATTTTTCTAATTGTTTAAATTTAAACATTTCTAACGGTTGACGCAATATATATATGGAGAGATTGAAATGTTTATTTATGCAAATTCACTACTCTGTAAATAATTTGAAAATTTCAGCTTCCTAGCTCATCTCGTAGTACATAAACAGTTATCTATTTGTTTAAACTTTAAGAATTTTTAACTACCAAACAAATAAAAATATCAAAATTTGTATAATCCCGATTTCGTTTTTTAAAGAATTTTACTCATTAAAAAAATTTCAACTCTGTAGCACATGCGGAAATACATAAACCTTGAAAATTTGTTTAACAATTTCGAATTTTTAGCGGCCGCATTTTCGTTTTTTTTAGTAGGTTTTGCAGAAAATCCTACATATGAAAAAAATTTCGAATCTCCAGCTTACCTGGAAGTACCTAAACATTAGTATCCTCCTATATCCTCCTCCTCCTCCTCTGTAAGAAACGTCTATATAGAATGATATATAACATACTAGTAGTTGGTGCTTGCATACTGCAAGCATTTCATCTCACATTAAAAGAACATTCATTTTTCAGACAGAAATTTCAACATTACAAATAGTCCTTTAATTCTAAATATTTCATTTCTGCAGCGATTTTCGTTTTTCCCACATGTAAGAATAATAGTTTAAAACAATCTCCAAATGTCGCAATTTTAAAAATTTTACACTTTATTCATTATTAGGTTCTAATGCTACACATTTTAGCCAAATTTTAAAGTTGTAGCACTTCTAGAAATAAAATAATATTTTTCTAATTGTTTAAATTTAAATAATTTTTAACGGCCGCCGCAATATATATATGGTAAAATTGAAATGTTTATTTGTGCAAATTTACTACTCTGTAAATAATTTGAAAATTTCAGCTTCCTAGCTCATTCCGTAGTACCTAAACAGTTATCCAATTGTTTAAACTTTAAGATTTTTTAACTGCCAAAAAAATTAGTGTATCAAAATTTGTATAATCCCTATTTCGTTTTTTTAAGAATTCTACTTACAAAAAAAATTCAACTCGGTAGCACATGCGGAAATACATAAACAATGAAAATTTGTTTAAACAATTGCGATTTTTTAGGGGCCGCATTGTTGCACTTTTTCAAGATTTTCGTTTTTTCTAGTCGGTTTTGCACAAAATCCTACCTAAGAAAAAAATTTCGAATCTCCAGCTCATCTGGAAGTGCGTAAACATTAGTATCCTCCTGTTATATGAATTTTTTTTGTAAGTAGAATTCTTAAAAATACGAAATAGGGATTATACAAATTATGATATTTTAATTTCTTTGGCAGTTAAAAATTCTTAAAGTTTAAACAAATAGATAACTGTTTAGACAATACGAGATGAGCTATGGAGCTGAAATTTTCAAGTTATGTACAAAGTCGTAAAGTAACCCAATAAACATTTCAATTTTACCATACTTGAATTTCAGCGGCCGTTAAAAATTATTAAAATATAAACAATTAAAAAATATTATTTGACTTCTAGAAGTGCTACAACTTTAAAATTTGGCTAAAATATGTAGCATTAGTACCCAATGATGAAGAAAGTGTAAAATTTTAAAAATTGCAACATTTGGGGATATTTTTAAACTATTATTTTTACAAAAGGGAAAAACGATAATCGCTGCGGAGGAGAAATATTTAGAATTAAAAAAATAGTTGTAATAATGAAATATGAAAAATGAATGATTTTTTATGTTGAGATGATATGCTTGCAGATACTACTAGTATGTTATATCCTCCTCCTCCTATGTAAGAGTCGTCGATATATAATGATATATATAACATATAGGAGGATACTAATGTCCAGCCCAAACTACAAGAGCTGAAAGTTTTGGTTTTTGTAGATATGATGGAGAAACTTTCAGATAAAATGAGAATTCTTACCTAAGTGACATGAGTTCGACTCCAGAAATTCCGAAATTTGCGTTTTTTCCCATAGGAAAAGCATTGCGCCATTTTTGTAAATTAATTATGGGTACTTGCCAGTAAACTAGAAAGATGAAATTTTCAGTGTTCTTAGACGGCTGCAATATCAATAAGGAATTATTGTCACTTTTGCTTACAGTGTCTTGGGTTCGACTCCAGAGACCCCGGAATATCTCCCATAAGTTAGCATGGGAAAACGCAATCCAGTGTGTAGATCAATCTAATAAGTTTAGGAAGCTGATATTTTGCATGATTATAGAAATTTTTTCGTAACCAACTATAAAAATCGAAAATTTAAAAATTGTAATTTTTAGGGGTTGTTTTAACCCCATTTGAACATTAAAGTTTAATAATTTTTTTAGGTACTACGGAATGAGCTAGGATGCTGCAATTTTCAAATTATTTTTAGAACTGTGCATTTGCACAAATAAAAATTTTAATCTCTCCATATATATAATGCGGCAACCGTTAAAAATGTTTAAATTTTAAACAATTAGAAAAATATTATTTTACTTCTAGAAGTGCTACAATTTTAAAATTTGGCTTAAATGTGTACTATTATTATCTCATAATGGAGAAAGTGTAAAATGTTTAAAATTGTAACATTTGGGGATTGTTTTAAAGTATTTTTTTGCATGTGGGAAAAACGAAAATCGCTTCGGAGGTGAAATCTTTAGAAAATAATAGAATATTTGTAATAATGAAATTCCGTCTGAAAAATTAATGTTTTTTCAAGGTTAGAAGAAATGCTTGCAGTATGCAAGCACCTTCTACTAGTATGTTATATCCTCCTCCTCTGTAAGAGTCGTCGATATATAATGATAACATATAACATATAGGATGATACTAATGTTTAGGCACTTCCCGATGGGCTGGAGATTCGAAATTTTTTTCTTAGGTAGGAGTTTGTGCAAAACCGACTAGAAAAAACGAAAATCATGAGAAAGTGCAACAATGCGGCCGCTAAAAATTCGAAATTATTTAAACAAATTTTCAGGGTTTAGGCATTTCTGAATGTGCTACGAAGCTGAATTTTTTTAATAAGTGGAATTCTTAAAAAAAAGGAAATAAGGGTTATACAAATTTTGATATTTTAATTTTTTTGGCAGTTAAAAATTCTTAAAATTTAAACAAATAGATAACTGTTTAGGTACTACGGGATGAGCTAGGAAGCTGAAATTTTCAAATTATTTCCAAAGTAGTGAATTTTCACAAATTTACATTTCAATTTTACCATATATAAATTGCGGCGGCCGTTAAAAATTATTTAATTTTAAACAATTAGAAAAATATTATTTTACTTCAAGAAGTGATACAATTTTAAAATTTGGCTAAAATGTGTATCATTAGTACCTTATAATGAAGAAAGTGTAAAATATTTAAAATTGCAACATTTGGGGACTATTTTAAACTAATATTTTTTCATGTGGGAAAAACGGAAATCGCTGCGGAGGTGAAATCTTTAGAATTGAAAGAATATTTGTAATGATGAAATGTCTGTCTAAAAAATTTATGTTTTTTCAAGGTGATATGAAATGCTTGCAGTATGGAAGCACCAACTACTAATATGTTATATCCTCCTCCTCCTCCTCTGTAAGGTACGTCTATATATAATGATATGTTTCTAGATAAGTTGAATGCCTGATTTGGTTATGCGAACAAGTCATTTTCTTATCGCCTTTGGCCAGTAGTTCTTAAATAACAAATTTCATGAAAATCCGTTACGTAGAAGCCGAGAACGAACATGCGTACGGACGGACGAATGGAAAGACGGACGGCCAGACCGAAGCAGATAGACGCTAACGCTGGAAGCGTTTCATTTTTATCCATATTAATTAATGCGATTAACCTCCCGCCCGGGATTCTGCATGGAAATGTTTTAATCCGCGCTTCCCGGGGGCGGCGTCGGAGGACATGTTAGGAGATGAGAACTTTTATGAGATTTCTCGCCAGATAGGAAAATCTCGCTCGGGTAACTGCCGCCGTAAAAGTTTTTAACGGCAAGGGTGGAAAATCCAGTTTCGCTGATTTCCCTCCCATAAAACGAACGCCCTCTCGTTTTATCTGGGTTATGAGGAGTTTATTAGCGAGTCGCTAAGAGGTTGCATTAATGAAATGAAATGCGTTTCAAAAAGTCAAGCTCCCTGCAGAAGGAAAGATTTCTGTCCTCGTAGAAACAAAACCCGAGTCTGAAATTTATTATTAGGAGGCCTTTAAAAAACAATGCGCTCCATTTGTATCGTCTAAAAATGCGCATCTTTCTTTAAAAGGCACTGCTTCTTTTATTATAGCATATACATACGTGGCATATGCAGAAGGAATTGAAATCGCGAAAAAAGTGACCTCTAGAGTTTGATGAAAATAAACGTTTCAGATGCCCATGAGCACAAAAATATCGATTTTGCCATGCTGTCTGTCTGTGCGCAGCTCTAGAGTCCAAACACTCGAAGCCAGTGGTGCCCAAACTATTCTAATGGCGGGCCACATCAATGGTTGCGGATCCCTTCATAAGTTGCCAATTCTTCGGCGGGCCACATTAGGGTTTAAATCGGAAGTTTTCTATATATTCTGAGGTGCCCTATAAGTAAAACTCAAGTCTAAATAAGGTTTTCATGGCTATAATTTTAACATTTCAAGTTTTATTATCAAAATTAAAAAATATTTATAAATTTCTGTGTTAAATTTTTCGAATGGCTTTTTCGCCGTAACTTCGCGGGCCGCACAAAAATCTTTCGAGAGCCGCATTTGGCGCGCGGGCCGTAGTTTGGGCATCACTGCTCTAAACGGTCAAAACAAATCAAATGATATACAGTATTTATAAAAACAATCACCCAGAATATATCCTCGAAAGAGATGAACGATATGGTGCAAAAAGTAACGGGCCGTTTATTCTGGTCGGTTTTCACAAACTGCTGTTATATTAGATCAAGTTAGGAAAGTGTACAGTGTATCGCAAATAGGCGCGTTTCGTACGAACGAGTGTTTGAAACTATACGATATAATCTGACCGAACACACCATAAAAGAGCAAAACACCACGAACCGATTGCATCTTTGTCTATTAAAAATTTCTTCTCCCCCTTTAGTTGGTGCATCAATAAACATATTACGTAATTTTAATGATTAATACTGCAAAACGATATATCAGAAAGGATTCCAGGGAAATAGTTGATTTGTATTAAGTGATTTATTTTATAATCAGTTTTAATAAACCAAACAGTCGAAAATTATTGAAAACATTAGGGAGAGATACCCGTTGAAATTCAACGGGAAAGTTTTTTGTGAAATAAAAAAGGAACATAACTTTTTTTAGATCGCAAGAAAACAAACTCGTTTGTTTAGGCGTTCGTTGTTTCAAGTTTCGAACTCCTACGATGATTCTAAATACCTAATTTTAATATGCGAATGATTAATGTTCTACGTTTAGATGTATTCCTTCTCGTAAATAACGCAACGAATGTTGTTTATAATGGTTGCTATGAAAAGAACCTCTCTCCTTCTCTTTCTCGTATTAATAGTAAGAGCATTTAAAGGGCGCTTTCACCCATAAGGACTGAAATAACAATAGAATTTCGAGATTAAACAATGTAATTGGTTGGCAAGGCAACATCCTAATTAAATGCCAAGATTTCTCCAAAATATGTGAATTAAACGTTTAACATGAGAAATTTCAAACTGTAGGCCTGGAAAAGATGAACAAAATAAAAAACTTCATAGTTGTTTCTTTAAAATGGGCTAGATCCGAAGATCATAGGTTAATTTCTTCTTATTTAGATCTCAAAAAGAATAAAAGCTTGAAAATCAAAAATTCGATTTTTACGTGTTATCATATGGGAAATGGAAATGCCTACCTTAGAGTCGAACCTAGGACTTTTTTAGAAATTTCTTTTCGTCATCATCTTACAATATGTGAATCAATCATTCCTGCTAAATATCAAAAATTTATCTCGTTCCATTATCGAGTTATTTGCATTTTTATAGCGTGACAGAGGGAGCCACAAAGGAACGAAGGTACCAAGGGACAAAGAGACAGAAGTAGCCTTTTATTATTGTTATATACCTCGCTTGAATTCAGTAGTTATAATATTTACGTTTATGTTGTTTTCTTCGCAGTAGATAATCCATTTCCTCCCGCTTACAAAATCTGTCATACGCGCGTAAGGAATTAAATGTATTTTGTAATTATAGCAGATCTTATTTACTTCGGCAACCAATAAGATTATTTACATTGACAACAATTAGGTAGCTATGAAAGAAAATTTTCAAGTTACGATTTTCTTGTTCAATTTTATTGATAACGGCTACTCCTAGAATAAAAATATATAGGAAAAGAAATACTCTACGTTACTAGTTATACAAGACCAGTTAAAAATTATTTTAATTCGATCAAATATTTACGAGATATAACGGAAAGTTCATTTTTTGTCACCAGTAAAGTGGTACCCCTAATTAGCTTACGTGATTTATTTTTGTGATTTCTTATTTTCTTTGACTGTAAGTCTCTAATATCAAATTTCATAAAAAATCCGTTGGGTAGAAGACGAGAACGAACATACGGACGGACAAACCGACGCTAATAGGCGCTTATGCTGGAAGCGAAACGCGTCTAAAAATGGCTACAAAGATTCTGATGTAAATTCACTTAGTTATAGAGCAGGGGTAGCCAAACTTACTTACCCTTTGAGCCGCATACGATAATCTTTAGAAGTTTACGCATACTGTGCTCATTAATTTACAATAAATAAAATCAAACCTGCATAGATTTCAGATTAAATACGCCCCTTAGGCATCCCAAACACGTCTCAACTTACACTTACACGTCATTGTGTTTTGTAGTGAAAAACGTTGACACGCTTCTGAATCGAAATTAACCCAGATAAGCCTACTGTCCTACATGTAGGACGGCAGTCATTTTGCTGAGTGGAGTCAGTTCAGTTGCTCTCCACTAGATTTCATAGTAATTACCATTCTTGTAGGAGTGAGTTTTATGTTACGTGGCAGTTTCTTTGTTTTTGACTTTGATGTGGTGAACTGAATAACCTTTCTGATTCGAGTTTGTGACATCTTACCAACCATGGCAAACACTTTGTAAATATTCTTTACTTTCTAGATAACATACAGCTAAGTAATTGCATTTACACACTCATTATACCCGAATACAATATAATGTTATGGAAAATTGAGATTATAACTCATTAATTACGTTTTATCGTTGCATAAACAAAACCGTCCTATATATAGGACGGTAGGATAATTCAAAGAAGTACCTATACACATCAACTACATATCAACATTCAGTAAAATTCACATATGTAATTATATATATTGTATATCTTTGTCATATTCATGCAATAAGGGTGTGTAAATGAGAACAGCTTTAATTGTGGATATGGTTTTTGTAGGATGCGCCACATTCGAGATGAAAAAGAACTTACTCTGGATGAAATCTTGAGCGTTCTAGAGGATGAAGAAACGGATATACCTTTCCCAAATATAGGCATATTCATCTATTCTCCTGATAATGCCACTGGGGAATGCAGTGATGAAGACTGATGAAGAAGATGCAGATATAAACATAAACAATCTTCCAGGTAGTATCCTTCGTGCACCAGCGGGGATTAGAGGAATGGAAAATCACATGCCAATGGATCTGGGATCATCAGGTTCTAGCCATCGTCAAACAAAAAAAGCTAACAAGAAGCCGCCTAAGAAAAAGCAAAAGGCATGTATGACTTGAAAATCCGAGGACCTGCAACCAAATTGAAGCAGCTTCAAATGGTATGCCGTCTGTTGATTGGTTTTGCTCAATATTTGATGATGATGTGATTTGGCTGCTTGTTTCTGAGACCAACAAGTATATCGCACGTAAAAATAAGCTACGTGATGTGACTATAGAAGAAATGAAGTGCTTCATTGGCATACTACTTTTAAGTGGTTACCTCAGTCCAGCTCGGCGGCGAATGTATTGGGAAAACTCTAGTGAGTTCTGCAATGCCACGAGATCGTTTTGATTTCATATTTCGACATTTGCACCTAAATGATGCTGAAAATCTGGACAAACAAGATAAATTCACAAAAATTCGACCTTTGATAAATTTACTGAATAAAAAGGTCAAATTATATGCTCCTCATGTTGAAAACCATTGCATTGATGAAGCCATGGTGCCCTATTACGGACGACATGGTTGCAAACAATTTATAAGGAATAAACCTATAAGATATGTATACAAAGTTTGGGTTGGTGCAACATACAATGGGTTTGTCATTTGGTTTGAAACATACCAGGGGCTTCAACACCAGTAAAAGAGGAATATCTAGAATATGGCTTGGGAGGAAGTGTCATACTACAGTACTCTGATGGTTTGAGGTCTACTGAGTTCTCAGTTGCTGCTTACCACTTCTTTGATAATATCTTTACCAGTGTTCCACTTTTACTTGAGCTAGGTAAGCGAAAAATCAGAACTACTGCCAGCATTCGGGATAACAGGACATCAAACTGCCATAAAGAAAAAACAAGTTCTTTTGATTACCAAACAACTGATAGGCAAGTCATCATTTGTAAGTGGAATGACAACAGCGTTGTCAGTGTGGCGTCGAATGCTGTATCTGTGCACCCGGTGAAAAGTGTTACTAGATATTCCAGAAAAGACAAAAAGAAAATCCAAATTTCTCAGCCGCAAATGGTGTCCATGTACGATAAGCACATGGGGGTAGTTGGTGGTGCCGATCAAAAAATTTCTTTGTATCGCAAGGCCGTGCGGGGGAAAAATGGCATTTCCCAGTAAATATGCAGTGTATTGACATGGCAGAGCATTGCTCCTCCATAGACTAAATGGTGGAAAATTGGATCACTTGGCATTCAGGCGACGAATTGTTACTGCACTGTTAGAGACAAATAAGCGTAAAACAAAAAGAGGACCCAGCAAACCATCTCGACTGGAACTCATTGATTCCAGATATGACAGGCTATACCATCTGGTTATCCCACAAGACAGTAAAACAAGGTGCCGACAGTATCATCAAAAGACCACAACACGCTGCAGGAAATATGATGTTGGTTTGCATGTCAAATGTTATTTTGCATACCACCCAAAGAAATAGGTATTTTTATCAGTTACTGTTCTTTTATCTTTTGTGTATTATACTTCTAATTATATTTTTAAAAGAGTATATGTCACTATAAATAGCCTAAATCATATAAAACAATATCTAAGTGTAATGTTCCCCGGCACTTCAGGGGCGGCGGGGAGGGATTCGCCGGCGTAGGAGGGAGACCCGCTGGGCGACAGTGCAGATAAAAGAAAAAGGAGAATGAGGTAGAGATATGAAAGAGAGGGGATGGGGAGTAATTCCGCCTGCACTCGGAATTCGTGGCCAAAGACCCACGACTGACCGCTGATACCTGAACTCTCAACTTCCGACTCCTGACCCCCCGGCCGTAGAGCCACGGCCTTATATCTGGTCTCCGCCACTAGCGACATCAGTCACAAAATAAAAAAAACAAAAGAGCAACGGCGGACGCTTCTACCGCACGTCACATCACTCCCCTCCTTCCAGAGTTCACCGCTGTCATTACGACCACAGTCCGGCGTCCGCCTTGAAACCCTACTATACCCTATCTTACAGCTTTCATGTCCCGCACATGGCACTGACCCGCGGGCTTTCCACTAAGCGTCTTTAAGCGATAAATGGAATCTGACAGTTCTCCCTCCACCACGAAGGGACCTCCGAACTTGGGTTCGAGTTTCGCTGCCGAGAACTCCGCCGCGTCCGATACCGGGTGAGCCCTGCGCCACAACAGGGTATTTTTCGAGAATTTGACTTCCCGACGCCGGATGTTATAATATCGGGCCTGTCTGTCCGACGCCTTTCTCTGCGCTTCCTCAGCCCTCTGTAGCATTTCTTTCAGTGAACGGTGGAGTTCCATCGCGTAACTGCGCGAATTGAGTTCCAGTAGACCCCCCGAGTCGGACTCTCGGTATATGTCCTCGGGCATTCTCAACTCTCTCCCCAAATTTAAAGCAGCGGGGGAGTAGCCGGTACTCTCCGAAGTGGCGGAACGCAAGGCAAACATCAGATCAGACAAATTTTCGTCACATTTTCTCTGGCAACCTTCGCAATAAATGGAGATCATGGTTTTAAGAGTTCTATTGGTCCTTTCACATGGGTTGGCTTGAGGCAAGTAAGGAGCCGTATGACAGAGTTTCACACCGAGTAGGCGGCACACCCTTCCCAATACTCGACTAACATATTGGGGTCCGTTGTCTGTCAGCATCACTTCCGGGCAACCCCACTGGTTAACTACCTGGGTGCGGAATTGCTCAGCGACATGGGTTGCTTTCACCGAGCGCAGCGGAATCGCAATGGGCCATCTGGTGCCCACATCTAAAAACATCAACACATACCGATTTACTCTGAGGGATCGGGGGAGGGGACCAATTATGTCGGACGCCACAATCGTCCATGGACGCACCATCTCGTGCGTCCTCATTTTACCCGCAGGTTTCGCTTGTTCTACTTTATATCTCTGACAGGTACGGCAGCGCCGGACGAAGTCGGCTACGTCTCTTCTCAGGCTTGGCCAGGAATAAAAATTTTGGACCTTTCTGAGGGTTTTAAAAAAACCTAAGTGACCTCCTCTTGGACATGTATGATTCGCTTCTAATAGCCCTGGTCTCGTGCCCGCAGGAACCATTAGTATCCACTTGACGGCACCTATCCTAGTGCCATATTTCACATAGAGCCGTCCCTCTTCAACGCTAATCCCCGGATACTGTTCCGGATCTGCAACTACCTTCTCGCGCAGGCCAAAATACCACGGGTCGTCATTTGCTGCCGCGTCAAATCCGTTGACATCGTCTATTGCCCCTATCCTCGAGAGCGCGTCTGGCACGACATGGCATCCCCATTTTCGATGGACTATCTCACAGTCGAATTGCTGTAATTGCGACACCCATCTCGCTAGCCGACCCTGCGGATTATTGAATGCGAACAACCACTTAAGAGAGGCATGGTCCGTGACCACGGTAAAATGATACCCCTCGAGATAGGACTTAAATTTATTGATAGCAAACAGAACCGCTAGGCATTCACGCTCCGTTGTGCTGTAGTTTCTTTCCGCAATAGAGAGAGCACGGGAGCAGTAAGCAACAACATGCTCTTCGCTGCCAATTGTTTGAGCTAGTACTCCCCCAATGCCGGTGCTGGACGCATCGCATTGAACAGAAAATGGAGACGTAGTAATGAGGGCGAAACGAGGACACGAAAGAATCGGTGCGAACACCAGACAAGCCTTCAGCTTAACGAAGGCGTTCTCGTGTTCCTTTGTCCAAACGAACTTTCTGACTTTATTTTTGAGAGAGTCCGTCAGAGGAGCCGCTAGCGTGGCAAAGTTCGGAACGAACCTTCTATACCAACCCACAAACCCCAAGAACCTACGCAGTTCGGTAATGTCCCCAGGTGGCGGGTAATTAACGACCGCCGATACCTTTTCGGGATCCATAGCTAATTTCCCATTCCCTACAATATACCCCAAAAATTTTAGCTAAGGTTTAGCGAAACTGCGTTTATCCAAGTTTATTTTCAAACCCGCCTCACGCAAGCGTCTAAATACTTTTTGCAGGTGGGACAAGTGTTCCGAAAGCGTCCTGCTTACGACCACGGTATCGTCCAAGTACGCGAAGCAATTTGGCTCCATCGCAGTCCCTATGACCTTGTCCATTAAACGTTGAAATGTGGCTCCGGCACTGTGCAGACCAAAGGGCATAACATTAAAGTGAAATAGCCCTTTTCCTGGCACGGTAAAAGCAGTTATTTCCTTGCTCTCCGGTTCTAGTTCGACTTGCCAGTATCCTTTTTCTAAGTCAAGGGTCGAGACAAATTTCCCCGACCTTAGTTTATTTAAAATATCGGCAATATAAGGCGTTGGGTACGCGGCCTTTTTACTGACGCTATTAACCTTTCGGAAGTCGACCACGAACCATTTCGAGCCGTCGCTCTTGGGAACCAAGAGCACCGGAGACGACCAGGAACTAGCTGACGGTTCAATTACTCCGTCCGCTAACATTTCTTCTACCTGTCTGTTGATCGCCTCCTGCATAATGGGAGAGACAGGGTAATATCTTTGCTTGATCGGCGTAGGATTTTCTAACACGATTCGATGTTTCACCAGACTTGTCCTACCAGGGACCTGGTCGAACCGCTTAATCTCCGAATCTAGAAAATGCGTTAAAGTTGCATCCTCTTGCGCCGATAAGCCTTTCTCCTCGGTCACTTCCTCGAACCCCCCTTGAAAATCTCCCGAGCGGCCCTCCGCGCACCATAATGGAACGACGCTGCCATCTGCCATTCTAACCGAAAAATCCGAAAAATTAAGGCTCGCCCCGAGACCTCTCAAAAATCCTGTCCCCAAAACAATGAAATAAGACATGGAGGGCAAGATATCAAACCGCGTCACCGCGACGACGCCATTTAAACAAACCGGAAGAGTGACACTTCTCGAAACCGGTGATCGCCTCCCGTCGGCCATTTCCAACTGAGACGGGCGCGTGTGTATAGAGGTTCCGATATCCCTGAGCCACTTTTCCACCACCGAGTTTATCACCGACTGCGTCGCTCACGAGTTTAATAAGGCGGGCCATTTTTCTCCGTAAATTTCTACCTCTACGAACATCCTCTTTGACACATTCCGTAGCGCGTCAGCTTCTCGAGTCATAAAAGCCCGAACCTTCTGTAGTCACTCCTTCCAATTTTTCCCAGGTCTTGAGGTTTACAACCGGTTCCGAGACGCCTTAGGCCCGGTTCACAGGCGCCTCCCGAGCGTTTCCCGACCACTCGCACTTATCGGCCAGCTTCCCTGGGTTCCCGTAAAGATGACAAAATTTGCGACGCGGCGAGGAACATTGCCGAAAATAATGCTCTAAGGACCCACAATTCCAAAATTCATTCGCCCGATCGTTATTTCTAATGCCCGTGGTTATCAAAAGGGAGTTTTCCACTTTCCCCCCCACGAAAACAAAATCACGGTCAACTGTTGCCGAAGCAGGTGTGGGTGGTGTATACGCAAGGCGGCGTGCTTCTATTTCCTTGACGCTCCTCCCAGCCTTAACTAATTCTTCCCAAGTATGAAAATGTTTTCCCACAAGATGAGATGCATAATTCGGGTGTAGGTTGGCATATGCTAATTCTGTTAATTCGTCCTCCTGTAATGGTCGTTGGAGACGCTTATTCATTGCTGCCAAACAAACCATGTAATCGTTTATTCGTTCGCCTATACCTTGCGTTCGCGCGAACAGATCCTTTTTAAATCTTATATCGTAATTAAACGGCTGGTAAGTTTCCCTAAGCGCTTCCTTAAGTTGGGCGTACGTCGAGATCAATTCTTTTTTCAAGCGGTACCATCGCTCAGCTTTTCCTATTAGCAAATCAGGAAACAACCGCAACATGATCCCGTCAGAAACGGCATTCGATGATTGAAAATCGTCACATTGCTCTAAGAAGGAAATGACACCCTGATTCTCTTCTCCCGAGAAAGCTAGCCCTTTCTGACTCGCGTGTTTAGCCAACTCCCACATATTACGGCATTTTCCCGCATCCAAGGCGGTTGAGTCGACTAGTTTACACAAAAGCTCCTCTAGTACACTTGATCCGCATTTGGTTTCTTCCGTCGGCATCAAAACATCGCTTTCCTTGCAATACTCCCTAAGTCTCGTTCTTAATTGATCTAGCGTGCCTTCCGCGCACAGGCCAAATCTGAGGCAGTGAGATTCCGCTTCAGCCTTACTCAACTCATTCACCCACGACGTTCCACTCCGTTTAGATGCCATTCTGTCAGATTTCACCGAAACAAACTAAACCAAAGGAAAGGAGTACCAGGGTTCTATTCTTCTCCCCCTGAGGTCCTTCAGGGGATTCACTACAGGAATAGAGGGTGGACCATGGGAGGGTGAAACAAGGGATTGAGATCAAACCAACAATATTCACAACTTATCGAAACGAACAGACCTTCCAAACGGAGTAGAAGTAACTCAAAATTCTCGGTCTCCTCCCGATTACCGGTATCGGGCCCCACGTTGGGTGCCAGATGTAATGTTCCCCGGCACTTCAGGGGCGGCGGGGAGGGATTTGCCGGCGTAGGAGGGAGACCCGCTGGGCGCCAGTGCAGGTAAAAGAAAAGGGAGAATGAGGTAGAGATATGAAAGAGAGGGGATGGGGAGTAATTCCACCTGCACTCGGAATTCGTGGCCAAAGACCCACGACTGACCGCTGATACCTCAACTCTCGACTTCCGACTCCTGACCCCCCGGCCGTAGAGCCACGGCCTTATATCTGGTCTCCGCCACTAGCGACATCAGTCGCAAAATAAAAAAACAAAAGAGCAACGGCGGACGCTTCTACCGCACGTCACATAAGTTTAAAATATAGATAAATAAACAGTAGATATGCAAATGTGTTGTACTTCTGTACCTTAACCTACTGTCCTACATGTAGGACGCCACTATTTATCCTTATGTTCCTGTATGAAACCTACTGTCCTATATATAGGACACCATTTTTTTCAAAAACTAGTTTAAGAATAAAAAAAAATTGTTAAAACCGTTCACATAGGACCCCTTTGAGTACATTTTAAAGCGTTAAAATAAATTTACTAAAAAAAAAAGTTTCAGGCTTATCTGGGTTAATAAGAGCCGCATACTAAGTTAAAAGATCGGCGGTTTGGCCACCCCTGTTATGGAGTTTGTTACCATAATTAATGCTACGTAAAGCATATTTCTAAAAAATAACCATTTGGCGTATATTATATATATTATTATATTATATATATTATATGATGCCGAGTTTTACGTCCAGTTATAGCTAAAACGCTCTAACTTGGCAGTGCGCAGTAGGCACATTTACGGTAGGGCGAGTTCATTCTCGAGGCGGGACCGCCTATAGGGGAGGTGCTGTTTAGGTGTGGACATTTGATGCACAAACTTGGACTAGTGCGAACCAAAATTGTATTACTGCGTATAGTCTCGGACGCCGGCTCCCTCTTAAAGTTTCACCTTCCAATTCCCTCCCTTTCTCTCTCACACGTCTCAGACTGCCACCTTAGAGCACGCATGCTATACCGTCCAGTTTTCCCCAGTCCTGTGACATCATGCGACAATCCTCGTCCAGTAATAATACAGGCATACCTCGCTTTGCGCGACCCCGCTTTAAGCGAATCGCCCAGCAGGCTAAAAAAAACAAAGGTCGCCGATTATTGGGGCAGCGTAACCATATATGAATTAGATATTCCAATTTTTACAGTCTTGTGGATGTCAGATATATCGTTTGAGGATTCCCATATAGGGTCAGGTTGTGACACTATACAAGAAATCCCGAGGACGGCACGCCATTTTTATCTTTAGATCGACGGTTATTTTGGCGTTATTATTTTTAAAGAAAGGTGACTTTCCGAATGAATCCTCCTCAATGATTTATTTAGAATTTCATTCATAAAGAAAATAATTTCAATTTAGCCTGAATATAATGAAGTGTTCAGTTTTATATACCATTTAAAAATTACCGATGAAGATGAATTATTGAAATAAATGTACAGATTTGTATCTGCCGTTGATGGATGGGAGCCGACGATAAGCTGTTTTTTCACGTTAATGGCGTATTTTTATTAATATTACACTTTAGTTTTCGCGCCCATGGAACCTATCCTCATTCACATAATGACCTCGTTTTGCACCAATTTCCCTTAGCGCGAACATTTCAGGAACCTCTCTGTTGCGCAAAGAGTGGTATTACTGTACCTGCGCTTAGTACCTACTATTTACGTGTGGGAAAATTTATCCGCGGTTTTGTTGTTATTTTTATTAGCAGTAGGAGTTCCTACCATTCAGGAAAGAGTGTAGCGAGACCATACCATATGAGAAAACTTGTGCAATGTGTATTCCATTGATTTATAAAATACGAATGAACATTTTTGCATCGTACCGCGGGACTATCTCTGGTATGATAGACGGCATTACAAATTTCTGAATCATGGTCTGTTATTTACGGAAAGGATTCATTACTAATGTCAGTTACGCGTGAAGTGTGTCGCTAGTTGATTTGCCGTGGCGTCTGTTACGTCCTTCAGTATATCTCACTTTCTCCCACTATGTTACTCCACATAAGTTGAATTTGGCTTCTGTTTTATGAACAGTAAATAACGAAAAGTTTGGGTATTAAAAAATAAACGAGTGAAGAATGTGGGAAAACGTTTTGCAGGGCATTAGAAGTTGCGGCTGCTCAGGCGGGCCGCATTAACTGATGCAAATGCTTCGGCGAGCCTCATTATGGCTCACATCGGAAGCTAAGTAAGAGAACGCAAAGAATCCCATTAGTGAAAATCAACAATTAGTAATATATTAGTGTCGTAACTTCACAAGAAAAGATTTTTCTCCCCGATCATAATTTAAATAAAAAATATGAAATTGCCCGCGTTAGGTTTCGCGGTACGCCCTCATAACAGATATATAGATGGCATAAAATGCTCTCGTGGACCTCATGCGGCCCGAGGGTCGTAGTTTACCCGTCCCTTAACCTTGTTCCTTGCTCTTTGAGGGGTCCAACTGTCATAGGTATAAACGGCGGGAAAATAACAAAACGTTATTAGAAAGTAATGGGATCGAGAATCATGCTCAGGTATTCAACTTTTCGGGATGTTATTCTACCACTTAACTATCGAGGCAGACTTATATCATCCCGAAAAGTGAAAGACCCGGATTTTATTTCCTGTCATGGTAGAATTTTTCACCTATCACCCATAAAACCCCACACTGAAGTGCCGGAGCTGTTTTAGGGGTGTCACAAAAAAAACTTTGCTCATTAAACAAAGCAACGATTTGGAAATGTTGATAGGTCATGGGAACAATATTTTTTCTAATAACATGACTATGGTGTAGTACCAACGAATGAATGCGTCCAAAGGTCGTAATACCCGTATGTAAAAATGTAAAATCTTCCTCCTGGGCCGCGATATCCTGTTTATCTTTGAAAGGGTGCCGCGCTTACTAAGGGTTTGGGGCTTCCAGAATATGTCCACTACCTCTATCTCCACAGTCTTTATGTCCACAGCATATATTTTCACCGGCTTTATGACCACAGTTATGTATGTCTACAGCCTTTAGGTCCACTCTATTATGCCCACATTTATATATGTTCATAGACATTACGTCCACAGCCTTTGTGTCCACTTAAGGGAAATGGAGGGGGGTGACTAAAGGAGGGGGAGGGAATATGAAGTAAAAAAATGCGGAGGCGGCGGAAGGTGGAGGAAGGAAAAGAGGAGCTTAAGAAATGCTAAGGAAACACAGTAGACATTGGTTTTTGCTGCATATTCGTAATTGTCATAAAATTTTTAGTTTATTGATACCAATGTCTACTGCGTTTCCTTAGGATCTCTTATGCCCTCCCCATTTTCCATCCCCCTCCTCCTATTCCCCCACCATTTTCATTTTTTGCTGCATATTCGTAATTGTCATAAAATTATTAGTTGATTGAAACCAATGTCGACTGTGTTTCCTTAGCATTTCTCACGCCTCCCCCTTTTCTCTCCCTCCCCTTTCGCTCTCCTCCGTATTTTTTTACATCCTATTCCCTCCCCCTCCTTTAGTCACCCCCTCCATTTATCTTAAGTGGACATAAAGACTGTGGACAAATATAAATATGGACATATTGGCTGTGGGCATAAAGACTGGACATCTTGTAACTATAAAATGCTAATTCTCTTGGTCACTTGGTCATTATGTCCATAACGCTCGATATCTCAGTTGGTTCTTCAGCCAGTTAAACCAAATTTGGTAGAATTGGATTAATCTTATGCCAGTCGCGAATGACATAAAATTTCCCAAAAGGTTATCGGTTAGACTACAGAGATTGATTTCAATTTCCCATAAGATAACACGTAAAAATCGATTTTTCGACGTAAAGTCTTTTAATCTTTTTCAAATTAAAATTAAAAATAATTCACCTTAGATCTTTGGATCTGAACCGTTTTAAAGAAAAATAAATACTGTTTCTTATTTTTATAGTCTTATTTTGCCTACGATACAAAATCGCTCAATTTCTACGTTTAAATAATATTTATTGGAAAAATTTAAACTTTTTAACGATATGTTGCCTTTCCAACCGTGTCATTGTTAAACCTCGAGGTTGTATTGTCGTCTCAGCCCTTTTACTAGATGCGTAAGGAAAGCGTGCTTTGAATGTTTTAATAGGCGAGAGAGAAGGAGAGAGAGGAAGAAAGGAGTGAGACGGGGAGAGAGAGAATGAGAGAGGAGGGAAACAGAGAAAAAGGTAGAGGGAGATAATGATCAATATCAGGGCGAGATTGAGACTAGGAAATATATTTTTCCAGAGAAAGAGAGGGGAGAGGGAGGAGGATTGGAGAGAGGAAGAGAGAAAAGGACGAAGAATGGAATGTGCCTTAAATTTAATACTTAATCCACGCAACCAAATTTAGTAGGATTGCTACGATCACGAAACAATAGCGAATGACAAAAACTTTTCAAAAACGGGCTCGGTATCGACTCCAGAGGGTGATTTCAATATCCCACAAGACAATCAATAGCTCAGGCGTTTGTTTGATTATAAAGCCCGTTTTAAACAAGCTATTTCATGTTATCTCTACCATAAATATTTTAAAGAATTTGTTTGTTTGTTTGTAGAATTGTAGCGCAACAACTACAGAACATAAAAGCAAGACGATTTTAACCGCAATAAAATATTAATTAAAATGGAAGCGTGTTTAAAGCGATTTGAACCACAATTTTTATTTAAAAAATGTTTTTCTTTTTTAATTTTTTCCATTTAAATAACATAGAAATGAGCGTATTGTTTGATTAACAATCTACTTGATAACCGTTATAAATAATACCTCATATTAGCCAAAATAAATAACATATGTATACCTAATATAAACTAAAGTAGGGAAGAAAGAAAGACTAAGATTACTCAAAGAAGGGAAATCACCAAAAAAACTATAAATCTGGCTAATTATTTCAAAAGGAAAGTGGAGGAAAGTTTTAATATGCAATTTTATGTGCTTTCGTTCTCTAAAAACTTTTCATGTATTTTGCATATCTTATAAACATTAGTGTGTGTACGTGTGCATGTGTATGTATGTTCTTTATACGTGTTTACACCGTTGAGGCTATCGAATTCAAAAGATTTATGGGCCATCCTATGGTCCAAAGGAAGAACTTGGTATAGGTTTGCAGAACGTGGGGAATCTTATTCCCCATGAGGTCTACAAAATACTATTTCCATAAGAATGCATGAGAAATTGTGTGGAGAAACGCCAAAATGTCATGCAGCCCTTCAATGATGTAGATATAAATATACCTAAATATTAACTTACGATCACGAGAAATGGGTTATTATACGCACGAAGGACTGAATATATTAATTCTGTTCATGTTTTTTCGTATTATATGTTAAATCGCTCCATATTGTCCTTTAACTGCAAACTTTATTAACATTTTCCAGGCGGCAACAAAGCTAAATTTCTTAATAAAGATATAGCCACGTCAAGATTAATATAAGGAAAATCCACGTCGTGACGCGCCGTAGATAAAAGGTACAAATGGATTCATGCATAAATATAGTGTATGAATACTTTTAAAGTGAGTCAAATGATTTTTAAGGAATATTAGAACATTGTTATCTTTTACCATTAACTTTGAAAGATTTATCGCAACATAAATCTATACATCTACTTACATTTGTTCGGTAACCAAGATGTTGTTTACGTTTTGGCTAATAGTACTGACATAATCCACATAATTTTATTGTTGCTTTAAAAGCTTCGGTGTATCTATCCATGAGAATATTAAGTAAGACGTTAATGAGTAATTATATTTATGATAAAACTTTACAATACAATACATTCAAAACTTGGGTTACCAACAGCAAAAGTAAGTAAATTTCAAAATTTATTGTATTATTTTTATTGTAATATGACATCAAACGTGACATATCAATAAAAATAATAAATAATAAAAATTGTTTGCTACTTAAAAGAAAACTCTTTCCCGAGCGAAGCCGGGCTTTTCAGTTAGTTCTCTATACATAGTAGACAGCGAAATATGTTCTTCATTAAAATTGAAAATAAATAAAGTGGATTAGCGCAAACTATATGTGAAAGCGACTTCGTCAATGCAAGAGGCATATTTTTAAGGTGTATAGTGCGAAAATTGCGTAAAAAGTAGAGAAAAAGGAAAAATGTTAAATAAACAAAAACTTCATCAGAAATGTCAAAACTATACAGTTCAACACTTGAACTATTTGCCTGCATCAAAATAATAAATATTTTATTAAGTTGGGTGTAACATTATTAACAAAGTATAAAATAAATTTTAAAATTGCTCAGTAATAAAAAAAATAGTTTGATTTCGAAAATTAGCGTTTATTAACGGAAGTCACGTATCAAATTCGCAAGATTGGCTCTCAAAAGTTAATTATCTTTGACAGTGAACCCAACTCACTCCTGGTGTACATATCTTTTGCTAGAAATGCAGTCTTATGTCTGCGCTGGGTCTTCGCTGGTGTTGAAATCGCGAGCTGAAATTCTTCAACGGGAAATTCCCCCAGTCCAAACGTATACCCTTAATTATTTAATCGCATTGTGCCAGTGAAGACAGCTTTACTTAAATTTGCAAGAAAATGTGATATATGATCCAAATAAAGCCCACCCGTGCATTTATGGAGAAATTCCTGTTTTTCATAGCGTCCCTCTTCACTGTCATAATTTGAAGTTATTTTTGAAAAGAATCTTTGCTAAATATCATATATTGTATTAATACAGGACTGTTATGTAATAGAACGTTGAATGATTACCACTGAAATATAATTTTCTTATCAATATTGAATCAGAAACCAGAACAACGTTGAATTGAGTCAAATAACTTTTTCGTACTTAAAGTGTTTCTGTATACTGGGAATTGGATTATTTGATCTTAACCTTAAACGTGAGCAAGGTCGGGTAGTCTAAATGTGTATGTGTATAACGCTGACGACATCAATGAAACTTTTTAACGCGTTTTTTAACACTTCCCGATTAGGTGGAAGGTAGAAATTTCGCTGGAATGTTTGCTTCGTATATAAAAACTAAATAAGGAAAGAAAAATAAGAATAAAAACCCGGGTTCGACTCCATTGGACGATTTTGATTTCCCGTAAGATAACATGTAAAAAGCGACTTTTTAAAGTGCAGTCTTTTACTCTTTTGGAAATTTAAAAAAAAATTAGAAATAATTGACGTACTTTTTTTGAATTTAAACTGTTTTAGGAAAATAAACTAGGTTTCTTATTCTATTCACATTTTTCGCCTATTGTTCGAAATCTCTCATATCAAACATTTAAGTCACATATTTTGGGAAAATATCGGTTTTTAAACCGGATGTTGCCTTGCCGACCACGTCATTGTAAAACTTCGAGAATCAATTGTTGTGTGAACCCGCATACGTGTAATATATACGAGTGCATATATCTTATATTATATTATCGTAATCGTTGGCGAACGTTTTGGCAGGTTTTTATTGGTTGACTGGCAAGCCAATCAGAAATATGGAGGTTATTATTGACATACCTTGGTTACATTATATGTTTACCTAAAATGAACGATTAATTGTACGTGTTCTTATTTGAAAGATTAACAAGTGAAGATATAAAAATGAATTTTTATAACCAACTTTTATATAGTTAATACTTTTATAAGAATAAACTATAATATAATTATGATAAACTTTCTGCTTGCATAGGCGTAAAAAGTTGCAAAAGTGTCAGATGCTGAGTGATATATTTAATCTTTTTACAGTTGAGAGAATGCCAGACAGAAGTGGAGAACTCGGTGGAAAACGTAAGATTTTTTGGTATACAATAGAAGCCCTCTTATCCGTCGCGGTTGGGACCGGCAATTAGTCGGTTAGTCAAAAAGATCGGTTAAAGCGGAGAACCAATAGAAAAGTACATATACACAGTCTGTATTTTAAATATATAATATATATAAATATTATATTTATATATATATATATAAAGACATAATTTAATATTGATTAAATATCGTAACTAAAATAACAATGAACTTTACTACATAGTATATGGGACAACTGACAGCAGACCACAGCGGACTGTGTGGACAACTGACAGCGGATGCGTATTAGACTGGATTACTATGTAATGAGAAACAACATTTTAGCACAAGGGACAAGTCGTGACATTGTTGCAGAGTGAAAGGAATGGTTTAAACTGTTTTAAACTAGGTATCACGTCATAACAGCGCATGAATAACAGCGAACGTCATAACAGCGAACGTCATAACACCGAACGTCAAAACAGCGAAAACAAAAACGGCGAACGGACAAAACAGCGAACGTCAAAACAGCGAAAAATCGGAAAATGTCGCACTTAACTGTGGATTTCAGTTTTCAGACATAGGGACGTAAAATGTCGGTTAATCCGGCGAGTCGGTTAAGCGAAGGTCGGTTAAGAGGGCTTCTACTGTATATGTAGTAAGAAGTTTGATAGTATCTTTTGCTTTAATTAAAATACTGACCTATCCATTCATATTGCTTAAAATCAACGAAAATATACTGCTAGTTCAGAGTAATTCAGCTTTAGATACTAGTAGGAGGAAAACTGTTGAATATTTCATATTTTACTCACCTAACTTAAATCAAGAAAATAATGAATTTTCAGAATAATCTTAAATGAAGAAAAATAAAAAGTTCCTCAGGAAAAAATCCGAAAATCGATAAAATGTTCTTTTTAAGGGGTGCTTTTCACGCCAATGTCCAATTTTAAACACCCATAAGAAAAGCATTGAAAACTGTGCAGCGCTATATAAAATTGCTTTTTTAAATAATTTACAATTAAGATAAAAGTCAGGACATGCACCATACTATGGAAAAAAGAATGATGTTTATTTTTTCTGAAGATAGAATTCAAATCCATGCTGAATTTGCGCAAAAATTTGATTTTAATCATAAAATTATGAAATATTTTTCGGTTTTCAACAATGAAAAATTTTAACTGCCATAGCAACGATACCAATGCCTTTCTATAGGAATGCATAGACTATATTTAAGCATGAATCCATTTGTACCCTTTATCTTGACGTTGGCAATTCTTCCTTTACGGCGCGCCACGGCGTGGATTTTCCTTGCATTAATCTTTACGTGGCTATCTCCCTTTGAAGAGGACAAAAATTACAAAATTTAGCTTTGTTGCCGCCTGGAAAATTTTAATAAAGTTTGCAGTTAAAGGACAATATGGAGCGATTTAACATATAATACGAAAAAACATGAACAGAATTAATATATTCAATCCTTCGTGCGTAAAATAACCCATTTCTCGTGATCGTAAGTTAATATTTAGGTATATTTATATCTACATCAGTGAAGGGCTGCATGACATTTTGGCGTTTCTCCACACAATTTCTCATGCATTCTTATGGAAATAGTATTTTGTAGACCTCATGGGGAATAAGATTCCCCACGTTCTGCAAACCTATACCAAGTTCTTCCTTTGGACCATAGGATGGCCCATAAATCTTTTGAATTCGATAGCTTCAACGGTGTAAAAACGTATAAACAACTTACATACATACACACACTAAAATATTCATAAGATTGTCTTAATGGTGATTATAGTTATTGCTGAAATATTACGATCTAAGCCATGAAACCTGAACTTCGAAAACTTGGACGCGAGGCGAATGCCAGAGAATTTAATAATTCAGGAAACGACTTAATTTTGCAGAAAATGAAAATTATTAACTTGTTACCTATATATTATTATGCCATATACACGAAATTTAGTAAAACGTAAAAATTATTTTAATATTGTGTTTCGTAGGTTTTCGAGAAATTTGAACTCTTTTCATTTGTTAAATGTAATGGCGTCATCCCTATTTCGCAATTTTTTATGCAAATACGTGCTAAAGACATGGATGATGATCGTATAATCTTAACAGAAAATATCCTAAATGTTCCATAAATTTTGTGTATAGGGTATTGTCTGAATGATGATTATTCTTATTGCTCATGCAGGGTGAACTGTGACACAAAACCTAAAATACCAAAACTTGGATAAGAGCCAATTGCCAGAGAATTTGGAAATTACGGATAGTTGCCTTAATTACGCGGAAAATTATAAATATTTTGCTAAAAATCATGGAATTTATTATCTAATACGTATAGGCTCCATGTGGCTGAATTTCTGTTGCTCTGGAGATCGCGTTGGTTTATTTACGAATTTTTGATCTTGATGTAAGGTGATATTTTTTAAGCGCTTGCAGTATGCAAGCACCGAAAACTCGTATGTATAAAACCGAAGTTAATATATAAGTTGGTAATAATAAAACAATACCTTCATAACCTGCTAGAACTTTTATTGTAGGAACAACTATAAATATACTGTTGTTGTTATTAAGAACTCATCAAATCGGCAAATATATAAATAGTATCTTTTTAGAGTAAATTCCAACTAATAAGGATAATAAGACGTTTCATATTTGCAATTTAGTATTCATTAGAATAGAGATAAACTGAATAGAACTCAGAATTTCACAATATAGCGCCTCCATTCGTTCAAAAATTTGTTTTAAACACTAAAAGTTTACGTTTGTTGAAGAGAAATTCTAGCCTAAGTTAAGACGAGTTCCTTTTTAATTTATGAGATGGCAATTTCCCTTAACACCATTATATAATTATTCCTGGAAGATTCGTTTCGAAAATTTTTTAAACCGAAATGTTTGTATAAAACATAATAAATTAGTTTGAGGATTTTTAATTACACAATTTTATGCCGTGTGTAAATTAAATCGAAGTCTTTAAAAATCCAAGTCCAGGTACTTTTTGACAGGGTGAAATACCTAATAATAAGACAATAACAAATATAAGGTTTAGCAGGGAGATTTTCCGAAATTTAAGATTTAAATTAATGTGAAAATGCATTACATCTTATTTCAATAATTCTGCCTTTCTCAAAGAGCCGCATGCGACTCCGGAGCCTCCGGTTGGCCACCTCTGCCCTAGGCAGTCGCCTAGATTGCCTGGCCATATATCCGCCCCTGCCGTAAGGTGCCAAGGGCAGAGCCCTTGCGCATGCATACAAATATATTCGGAAACAAATACATGCACTCTCATATGAATGGAGAATAGATGAGAGATTTTAAAGAAAATGACGGCAGGAAAAATATGAAAAACGAACGCTGGCAACACATGTCGTCGCGAAGTTCCCCGCGATTCGTGTTTCACGCTAAAAGAATCTGTGAGAGCGCTCGAAGGCTCCGTGCGAGATAGATGCTTTCTCATACGAATGGAAAGGCATGCGATATTTTTCATAACTCCAGGCACCCGTGTGCTTTTGAGGTAACTTTTTCTGTTATCACTATCCTTCTATCTCTCTATCCCTCTCTCTCTTTTCCTCGCGTGGTGTCGCACTGTCTTGAGAAATTTGCGTATCGGGATACGTGTTAGAAGAGTGTTTCTCGAAAATTCGGATGGCATTGTGTGTGGAGAGAAAGAGAGAAAAAAGTAGATAGAGCGATGAGAAATGATCGGTAGTCATTAGCAGAGAGATGTAGCTTGAAATGCAAAATCCACAATCGGACCTGGGTAACTTAAATTTTAACCTAGTTTTTAAACTTTGTGGTTATGTTAATACCATTGATTTCAAACGTAGAAACTTTATATAGCATAACTATGTAGAAAAGTAAGGTATTTTAATATTGGCAAAGATAACCAAACGAGATTAGAAGAAATCAAAAGTATGTGACATTATTATAAAAAAATGAACAATATTTAAAAAAATACGTGTTTTTTATTAATTTTTTGTTTTAAGTTTAATTATCATAAGCATAAATCTGCTTTGCTATGATACCCCGCTAGCTTTCCATGAGACCATCTATGTACGTATACCTTTAGAAAAGTATTTTCTCGTATTTTTCCTGTTGCGCATTTCGGTATTTCTTCATTTCTTCATGAAAATACATAAAACAATGCATGTTAGACCGCTCAGCAAATTTTTATGGGATCGTCAACAATTTTTTCGAAAAAGATTCCTGTTAATTCATTGGCGTTTTTTTAAAAAGGATTTATCTATTCGCCTTTAAAAAGAATTCCGATTAAGTTTGATGGGACAAGTATCACGTGACGCGGCGCAATATCTGCAAAGCGCAGCATATGCTTTGATATCTGGCTTTTCTGTCCAATTTTCCCTTCCAAACCCAATGCCATTACTTTCCTATATAAGATATACATGAGGGAGCCTCCTGCACCAGGCGCGGCGTGTCGAAGGTATGGATTCAAAGAAATTGAGGTATGTAAAATTGCAGAAGGGGACAGAGAAGGAAAGGGAAGGGGGAAAATAAGAGCGATATGAGGAAAATAAAGAGCGAGGAAGAGAGAGAGGGAGAGAGAGAGAGGGAGAGAGAGAGAGGGAGAGAGAGGGAGAGAGAGGGAGAGAGAGGGAGAGAGAGGGAGAGAGAGGGAGAGAGAGAGAGAGAGAGAGAGGGAGGGAGAGGGAGAGAGAGAGAGAGGGAGAGAGAAAAGGAGAGAGAAAGGGAGAGAGAAAGAGGGAGAGAGAGAGGAGAGAGGGAGGGAGGGAGAGAGAGGGAGCGAGAGAGGGAGAGAGAGAGGGAGATAGAGGGGAAGGAAGAAATGAAGAGAGAGAGGAATAGAGTATGGCGGACAGATGGCTTTGGATAGAAAGAGGTAGGGGTTGAAATGGATAGGGATAGAGAAGGATAAGGGTAGAGTTGGCTAGGGATAGAGAGGGATAGGGATAAAAAGGGATAAAGAGAGGAGTAATTAGAAGCAAAGAGGTAGGGGATGATAGAAAGAAAAATGCCTTTGGTAGCGAGGCTGAGGATTAAAGATCTCACTTCCAGCTAACCATGTTACAATTTTTTTACATTCACAGTATTATTGACAGCATTAAATCTACAATATCAATAATAACGGTCGAAAAAAAATTAAATAGTAAAATAAATGATTTATTTAGATCATACAGACTGCATACATTTTCATAAATAACCTATAAGATAGCAGAATTAGAAACAATAAAAATATTGACGGCGGAAGTGATGAAAAAGAAGGTGATAAAAATATTAGGGCACGCAGTATATAAGTAACAAAAAAATTACAAAAATTTCAAAATATTGGCGAGGGGTGAAAAGTGAGATAGAGGGGGGAAGAGATAGAATACGAGAGAATGGAACGAAAATGAAAGTGTAAGATGATTAAGAAAAAACGAATGACTGGGAGTGAAGAGAGATGGGAAAAACAATGGAGGGGGAGAGGAAAAGGTAATGGGAAGGAAGGGCGCACGGGAAACAGCGATATAAAAGGAAGCCCAGCAGTTGCGAAGGAAAGGAAGAGGCACGGAACGCCGCCGATATAACAGAAGCACAAGAGTGGAAGATTTGGAGCAGAAAGATTTTTTTTGTGTAGGTCTGGAGGGTTAGAAAAATGAAAATAGAAAAAATGAAAACTGCAAGGGCTAGTAAAAAATGGCGAGATTTACGCATGTTTGTATTATTACTTTCTCATATACGTGGTCTATGGAAAAAGTAGACTTCTATATTTCGATGAATTTCCACGTATTACGTAAGGGTTATCAAACTCGAATCGGCGCGAGGGCCGCATGAAGGAACCGCACCTAATCCCTGGGCCGCATTCCATGTTTATGGGCTTTCCCAGTCCGCTTCATATTCTCTGATCATTCACTCACCCCTTTCACTAGTGGCATTAGTTTCCACTATTCAATGCGCACTCTAACCCATTCATTACGCAAATACATTATCGTTCTTAAAATAAATAAATTACAGCCATCCTCCATTTTTTTGTTTTGAACATTTGTAAATATCCGTACTAAGATTTGTTAAGATGTGTTAAAAATGAGTTAAATTCATGTACGACGAGAGACCGACAGAGTATGTAATGCTGCAGAGTACATATGGTGAGTTTGCGATCACTAACTGATTAAAGAGCTGCAGTTTGCCGACCCCAGTGTTAACGTGTTATAATGTAATTTTTATATTACTATATCAAAAACTTTTGTTTGTATAATTATTTGGGTTGTATTTACTTCTTTCTTTGCTTACTTTTAGTGTTACTTACAACCATAGATCATGATTTATTTTTAGGGAGTTTTTTGTTTTTAGCGGAAGAATTAAACTTTATAATTACAATTTTTGTACATATTTTTAGCACCTTAACCTCAAATCCTGATGATTTAATCTGGAAATCAAAGAAAATCAGAAAAACGACTTGGATTGATCATAAAAATGATTTGGTGTGCATTTGCCTGTCTTCTCTTGTAGAATTATCTCTAAACTTTTATTTTAACTTAAAAAATATATATAGCCAGGTGACTCTCTGGCTATCTCGTAACTGTCCACTGGATTTCCCTCAACATCTTGTTGCTTCCCAAATAAACCATGCCTTACTTTTTCCTATAATATTTTACGGTAAGTGTCCATTGGAGTCCCTCCAACACCTTGTAGCAATCCGTATCTCGTTTCGCCTTTCCTCATCCTCAAGTATATACACACACATGTGTACTGTATTTTACGACCGACAAGAAGCACTATTTTCCTGAAAAATTCGCAATAAAAATTGTCCTGCGTCTTATCTGCCTAAGGTACTCAGGCTGTCCGGTTGTAAAGTCCGCGTAAGAATAGGACAGGTTAACGATTGTTGCCGGAGGGTCAGAGGTCATTTCTTATGAAAGTCGAACAACGCAAAGCGCATATCATTCAAGTGGATTTTGTGACGAGCACGTTGCAATAAAACGATGATCCTAAGAAACTGATACTTTGTAGTATCCTAACAAAGGGGGAAAAATTAAAGTAAATAACCATATTCCAGGAATCAGGGCAACCCAGTTAACGTTTTTTTCGGTTCAGTAAATAACTCAAGATAAGAGAGCCGCAGTACATATATAAAATACGGTTCTTATTAAAAACATTTCAATTAATGTTTCAGGACATTCGTTTAAGTAAATGTGAACGTTGATGTCAACAGCAAATGTGAAGTACAAGGATAGTTGTGAGCAAACATTTTACGTCGCGAATGCTTATGCGGACCGCATTATCAGCTGCAACGGCGGATGCAAAGGGCGATAATAGGGTAATTATTCACACCCTTATGGAGATGATCAATATTCATTAAAATATTATCTCAATTGATTTCTTCACTATTATAGGCATTCCAGAAATATTTTGCAAATATCTAAGCAAGGTATAATATAATCTGGATATTTATTATTATGAGATGGTATTATTTTGCTTAAGTAGGTAAATATACTTGTTTTATTATTACCTAAGCTATGTATCTAGATCCGCCCCTGATCAGCTGTAATTACTTCAGTGGGACGCATTAGGGTTCACATAATAATAATAATACTATTTATTTTGTTTAGGACATCATACAATGTATAGCATCGTCCAAGTACAAAGATAGGAACAAATAATAGGTATACGTATATTAAAAATAAGGTTAAGTTTAGCTAAATCTAATATCATAGACATCATCAATGCAGTATAAACACTTTTCAGCAAGAATGGATTTAAGGAGAATTTTAAATCTGCTTAAAGTTAGGGTCATTATATTAAGAGGTAGGCTATTGTATAATTTGATAGATATCCCCTCAAAGCTATTGAGAGTTTTGCTGAGCTTGCAGTAGTCAGTCTAATATTGTGCCTATTCCTAGTTTTATATTTATGCACCATTTTATGATCCTCAAAAGTCTCCAACTTTTTTAAATATGCAGCGGTTTCAATTGGTGAACTTTATTTTTAATGTGCATGTATTAATGATGGTTGTTTGGCCACGGTTTGTTATTCTTTTATTGATTGTTAATTAGCAGTCCCACATGTCTTGAGATGAAGCGGTCGTAAACGAACTTTCAAAAATCTATTATTATTACTGATTTACATAAAGCTGTGGTTTTTAACTTTCCGACACCACGAACCACTTCAATGAAAAAGATTTTACACGGTCCACCAATATCAGTAAATCCTTATAATATCATTAAAATATTAAGTATAATCTTAATGGGGTATTGTTGACAGAAAATAACATTATATCGAGCAAAGAATCATTCGTTATATATATATATATATATATATATATATATATATATATATATATGTCTTTATTTTTTAACATCAACTTATTTATTTTAAAATATTTATATTTATGTATCCATTACTGCCATTATTCAAACATTTTCTTCTCAGAATAATTTAAGCATTAAAAAATTGAATATCTGAAAATGTCTTTAATGAATCATTCGAATAACAATCCACTAAACAAATTCAAATTACAAATTGCGAAGTACTTTTGCATTGCATTTGTATATTCTGCTATTAATGCGATCCCCGAGCCTGCATTTTTTAACTGAGTTATTAAAATCTTTTCATGAAATTGGCAAGAGATACATAAAACGTTGAATGTATTTCAAGTCTGTTTCTATGTATTTGTCTTCGTATCTGCCATAGCAAAGAATCCTGCTTCGCACAGGTAGGTGGAAGAGAAAGGTGTAAGTATTCGTAAGGCTTTTTCACTGATAGCTGGGTATTCATGTCTCGCTTTTATCCAGAATGATGTCAGTGTACAGTTCCTTTGTATTAATTTCAGGCTGGTATCTGACGAAATATCCACCAGCAAGTTTTCTACATTTGTCGACAAGCCTTTACCATAAATTGCATATTCAGAAAATGAATCCAGCACCTATAAGCTGTTCTCTGTTAGATTATTATCTGTTGAAATGTAGTCTTCAAAATATTTTGTTAAAGATCTTAGATGACTAGTTACTGTACTTATCATTAGATTAACATTAAAATTTTCGGATTCTTCCATAACCCCCTGCCAAAGTATCAAGCATCTCAAAATAATTGTCTTCTGCCTTAGCAAGCCACACTTTTAGCTTTTTTTAAACTCCAAATGCTTTCCCACGATGAAATTTATTATTCTTTCCAGTAAGCTTATGCCAATTCCGTGACTCATTTTACGCAGATAGCCTTTGAGCAAAGTTAAAAGCAACGATTGACTTTATATCTGAGCTCGACGATTTTAGAATCGAGTATATGACGAGCAGAAAAGTCGTGGGAACTAAAGTTTTCATTCGTACGATAAAGGTTTTAAATAAAAATTTTGAAATCGAATAAATTTTAAACGAAAACATAGTACCTCTGTGCGGTAGATTGAAGAAAATTGGAATGATTAGTCATGTTTCCAAATTTTACAATAATTTTTCTATATATTAGCTTTCTTGTGTTAAGGACCCATACACTATGAGCCTCCCGCTATTCACAGGCCCTGGGTAGCTGTCCCTTATCTCTGGGATGAAGCGGTCCTGGTTATAATCCGGAAAAAGAAAGACGGGGGCAGATTTTTTAGCGGATGAGCGAGGCAGCCGATGTTCGGGGTTATTACTAAAAAACATTCTCGAAATAGTCGGAATTATTTTTAGTTTATTGATCTCTAATCAGTTGACGCGGACTATGTGCTAAGTGCTCGCGGGACACCAGTGGTCCGCGGGCCATGGTTAAGAAACACCCAATTATTTAATGTTTGCTTGTTTGATTATATTCATTACTATTTTTGTAAAAGTAAAGGTGTGATCGCTGAATATTCCAGAATAACATGATGCTCGCCATATTGAAAATAACAAGAAACGCCTGATTTTTATCTTCAGAGGCCCTCGCAAATTACAAACGAAGAGTGCATTTCTACCAGAACTTTATTGTTAGACGAAATTTCTATCAAGTGGAATTTAAAAGTCATGCTCTCTAAGCCTCCAGACTTATACAATTTGAGCAAAAGTATGAAAAAAAAGTTGATCCATTCAGAAAGAAACACGACCAGGACCGATTGTATTCTTCAAAAGTAAGATGACTTCACGCGATTCATGACTGAAAAAGGCGTTACAGCGTCTACTTGCAGAATTAGGCGCAAATGGGATTTCCAAACATAACTTCAGCCACCAAAACTCTATTTAAATTGAAATTAAAGAAAGTTGATTTAATTAGGGAGGGCAAAGAATATGCATTGAAAATTTTATCTGAAAAATGTATCTCTAAACCTTGGCGCGTCCAATTGGCGGATGCGTCTTATTAGCAGAAAAATACGTCATGTATATACACACACCATATACTACTACTACTACAAAGTCAAGAAACCAGCTATCCAAAAAACTGTAATTATCCGAAAACCTGAATCATTTAATAAAATTATCCGAAAAATGGACATTTAAAAAGCTGAACTGGACATTGTCTGTTATAAAATCCAAGAAAAATTATTTCAATAAATCAAATATGTACATGAGTTGACTGAAATTATATGACATTTTCAAACAGCTAAGGAAAATGGTACAAAAATCTCTTCCTTCATCGATTATCAAATCGCTACCAGTTCAACCTTCCGATAACGAGAAGTACATAAAAATATCAACACTCACCCCATACGGGAACGTATTACTTAATAAGCGGAGACGAGTAAGTTTATGCAATGTATAAAGAAAAATTATACAGTTTTTTACCAAATTTTATTTTTGAATTTCTCCATCCACATGAATTCTACTGATAATTCATGATTAGGTTATGCACATGTTGCCTAGGAACCGGAAAACTGCCGAAAACCGGCAGCCTCTTGAAGTTTTTGGACTTTGTACTGTACTCACATATACACTTCCGCGCTAAGTAGCACACGCCTATATAAAGCCATTGTCGTCACTATAGATAGTGGGAAAGTTCAGGAAGAGAGAGGGCGTTTGCGGCAGCGGCGAATCTGCGGGCGTTTTCGCAAGTTCCCTCCTCTTCAGTCCCACTCAACACTGTCTTCCTAAGTCAAACAAGATTCACCTCACCCAAGATTCAGCTTAGAAACCTTCGTGCGAAGAGAAACTTATATTATTAGAGCGATACTCTCACATTCACTTCACTCGAAATTATCTTCGAATGGATGGAAAGTACTTAACTGCGTTTAAGAAAAAATAACTACACGTGTAAACGGCTTTAGGGAGAGGTAATGAAAGTTGAAAATTTCGCCAAATTTCCTACGTATATTTAAGATCGGTATTGAGGAAGAGAGAGGGAGCCTGCGGCAGCGGCGAATCTGCGGGCGTTTTCGCAAGTTCCCTCCTCTTCAGTCCCACTCAACACTGTCTTCCTAAGTCAAACAAGATTCACCTCACCCAAGATTCAGCTTAGAAACCTTCGTGCGAAGAGAAACTTATATTATTAGAGCGATACTCTCACATTCACTTCACTCGAAATTATCTTCGAATGGATGGAAAGTACTTAACTGCGTTTAAGAAAAAATAACTACACGTGTAAACGGCTTTAGGGAGAGGTAATGAAAGTTGAAAATTTCGCCAAATTTCCTACGTATATTTAAGATCGGTATTGAGGAAGAGAGAGGGAGCCTGCGGCAGCGGCGAATCTGCGGGCGTTTTCGCAAGTTCCCTCCTCTTCAGTCCCACTCAACACTGTCTTCCTAAGTCAAACAAGATTCACCTCACCCAAGATTCAGCTTAGAAACCTTCATGCGAAGAGAAACTTATATTATTAGAGCGAAACTCTCACATTCACTTCACTCGAAATAATCTTCGAATGGATGGAAAGTACTTAACTGCGTTTAAGAAAAAATAACCACACGTGTAAACGGTTTTTGGGAGAGGTAATGAAAGTTGAAAATTTCGCCAAATTCCCTACGTATACTTAAGATCGGTATTTTGACGTAGGGTTTCAAAAAACGCGTAAAAACTATGTCCACTGAATCAAAAGGAAAAATAACTTTTTGTCATTTATTTTTCTATTTTACTTGAATGTGGAATTCTACGTAATTTAAGGCTTCCCTAGTGAATTATATTCATAAAAAAATAAATATTTGCGTAACAAATTGTGCGCAACTTAACTCAGAGATTACAGAAAATGAGCAAAAACTATATTCATTAGGTGAAGAAAAGTAATAACTTTCTTATTAGTTATTTAACTTTTTATTTGAAAATGAAATTTCACAAAATTAAAGGATTCCTTAGTGCAAGGGTTTTCAACCGGGGGTACGCGTACCCCTAAGGGTACTTAAAGAGTTGTGACGGGGTACGCGAAAGTGTTAAAAATTATATTTTTTCTTCTTACTTCATTTTTCATGCATGACTTCGGAATCAAAAGTTGCGAGGTTACGACTAATAACACCGCTGTAAAACAAAAAATACGCCAAAACGGTAAATTTTATCGTTATAAAAATGAGTTACCTATATTCATACAAGTGTAGTTCACTTCGTTAAATGCGCTAAGGGTACACGACCATTAAAAATGCTCTAACTGGTACGTCAGCCATCAAAGATTGAAATCATTAAGATAAGCGGTTATGCGTAACAAATGACGCGAATATAACACTATATCTATAGAAATTAATTAGTCTTTGAAATAATCTTTGAGATATTACAAGAACTGAGAATCTTAAACAAAAGAATTCCTTTTTCTGCACTAAAACCATAAACGAAACATTTGGTAGATTTTTTAATTAAATATTCGTGGCTCAAGCTTCATTTCCGTTATTGGATCGCTGATTGTAACAAAACTTTTCATCGTTTAGATCTTCGATGAACTTTATTCGAGTTTGCTCGTATTACTTTTATTCTGTAAAATTGTCCAAGCGCGTCACGTTTTCTTCTGTTTCTATTTTCCTTGTAGAGGTCATTTTACTGAGACTCGTTTTAAGTTCACTCTATAGGACCTGCCTTTGGGCTTGTGTTTCGAAGCGTAGATGTCAAATCGCCTAGCAAAAGAGGCTTTCGGTCAAATCGCCTAGCAAAAGAGGCTTTCGCACGAGAGAGGACGTGCATTTCGGGAGAGAAATGGTGACAGAGAAGAGAGAGGTTCGAAACCAGAGAGGTGAGGGAGAAGGAGGAATTCTCGGGCGTGCGGTTCTCCAGCCAGGAAAAAAGTATCGGAAATTGGGATGTGTGAGTGGAAGGGGGTCACGCGGAGTTTCCAGGGGAATTGTGGCGGGCAGGGATGAGGGGAGGAGAGGGAGGAATGTGGCGGGAGGGGAGAGGGGGGTGGGGAGGGAAGGGGTTGGATGGAGGAAGGAGGTGGGGGGAGGGGAGGTGAGCTGTGGATGGAAGGGGCGGGGGAGGAAGAAGGGAGAAGGGAAGGGAGGGAGGAGGAAGTAGGGGAGGGAGGTGGATGTTGGTGAAGTGGTGTGGGAAGAACGGGCGGAGGGAGAAAGAAGGGGGAGGTAGGGAACGAAGAAGGGGGATGGAAGGGAAATGGGGTAGAAGGGGTGTGGGGAGGAAGAAGGTGGAGGGAGGGGATGTGGGGTGGAAAGGAGTGGGGGAGAAGGTGACAGGAAGGGCGGTGGAAGACAGACAAACGACTTTATTTAGGGCGAAATTGAGACTAATATAATCCCTTCTTACATTTAACCCTTTTGTCATAATATTACAATATTTATATGTTAAAAATAAATAAATTACATATGAATTACAATAAAATAAATATTAATCTATATATTAATAGCGTAAAAATGAGATTTTAAAGCCAAGATAACAGCCACCCTAACTTCTAGTTACAAATTAATCATACATTAGTTAATAGATCATAGAGCATTACCAAAGAATATTGTTAGTTTTGTGGGTCGAAAAAAAACTGTGTATCATCTCATTTAACACAGAAAAAATTGTCCCATTTCGGAAAACACCTGCGAGGAGAAGAGAGGTGTAAAAAACCGCAGGGTGGGGAAAGCAGGAAGGGGGAGGGAGAAGTGGTACCTAAGGATTGTGTATTGGCTCTCGGCTTCGGAGAAGTTACACAGTCTGTCGTGTAAGGGGAAAAAGGATATATGTGGGTGGGGGTATGAGAAAAGCGTTACGTAGGAGATCTTCTCACGGAGGGCGTGTGTGAGGAGCACGCGGAACCACAACAGGGGTTCGGGGAAGCGCTATTGAGTTTGGCGAAGTTTGCGGATGACGGGGGGAGGGAAGGGAGGAGAGAGGGAAGGAAGGGAGGAGAGAGGGAGGGAAAGGAGGGAGGGAGGGAAGAGAGGAGGGAGGGAAGAGAAGAGGGAGGGAGGGGGAAGAGGAAAATGGAGAAAGGAAGGGGAGGGGAAGGCGCGACCGGAGTGTTCGGTGTCATAGGACGGGGTCAGGGTCGCACCGTTGAAAACGCTAAGAATGTTTCACGCGATGTCGCGGTGATTTTTTTTCTCTTTTCCGCTAACGCAGTTCGCGTTGAAATTTTAATTATCTCGCAGCTGTTCCTATTACATATTTACGGCATTAAAACAGCTCGACGACGATGGAAATTCGATCGTAGAGCTGAATATAGCTCTGTTGAAAGTTTACGGACCATGCGCAGAAACCCATTTTGGTCTAGAAGAGTCTATTCTCGAAACGCGGGCTGCGCGGGGGAGAGGGTAAAATACTACGTCATTCTCTGCTGAGACTCCAAGTAGAGCTGAATCCCAAGAGCATTCATTTCCCTTTCACTTTCCCTCCCTATAAACGTTTTCTCCTACAGCACGTGGCAGTTCGCGCATTTAGAGACCGTAACCTTTCAATACACCTATACGTGATGTTCCCTGCTGTAATACCTGTTAGAACGGGGTCGCGGACTTAAATTGCGTGAGGGCTAAATAGATGGTTTCAAAATATCTACGGCGAGCCGGATCTCATAATAATGCGCCCGAGTATTTTGTTGTGACTTGGAAGTACACAATACTTGACAACAATGTAACTCGTAAATATTAAACCTTTTTATATTTTTTTGTACATTTTCGTTGCTCCATTATTGCCTCGGCCACTCGAGTAATGATAGGGTCGCACGTATTGAAAAATGGCGGACCTCATGTTTTAGACCGCTTTTGTCATCAAGTTTTAGAAATAGTAAACTGTGAATCGACGCGAAGTTCGTTAGGGAATACTTTTTACAATGAAAATCCACTGGAGAGGTCGTCAATTCCCGAAACTATAGCCGAGCCGGCCATAGTTGGCACCTAACGAGCTGGTTGCCTACCCACCGATGGGAAGGCGATTTTGCCAAATGCTGGCGTTAAATCAGGAATGGCGGTAAATCGAGGTATACGTATGTTTGCACTGTCTAATCATAAGATGGAAGTTCTGTTCACAAAGATTCACGGGCGGTATGCGGGGATAGGGGGGCGCTAAATCGGGGTTTGACTGTAAATACAATAAACGAGTAAATTTATGCATTTACGGTTTTCCTAGCAGAAATAGCTCGGATTAGTACCGAAAAAGTTAACAATATTATCTTTTATTAGAGCTTGTATGAATTACAGTATTTCCGCCACAGCATCAATTCTACAATAAAAGTCCTTAAGCCAGAATACATATTTTGTTTGAGTAAGATCTTTTCACTTTGAATTGTCGCCTAGCGATCTACGGTGACATAAAAACAAGCGTTGGAATTTAAAAAAGTAGTATACTCCATGTACATGGATAAAAATAGCGAGTTTTTTCTTCTATTATTAAATTCGGTAATATTTTGCGCTTTATTTCTCTATGAATATTTCTTCCAATAATCTAATTGACGAATTAAGGAGAATTTGGAATCTGATCACCTGTAACGAGTTTAACTTGTCTTAATTTATTTTTTATGTGGCTATTCAGTTATTAGAGTTTTGCTTTTAAGTTAAATTTATGTGAAAACGTACGCTCAAATTTTCAGCTTTTCATTTTTTATAGTACCTTCGGAGAAACTAAAAAAATATTTTTTAAATGGGACTCAATCCGACCCCGAATCTTTTTTAAAATTGAAATCTAATAAAAAAGAAGCATATAAATCAGTTAGTTCTTTCGGGTAACATCGGTTCGGAGTTCTAAGATAGGCTCCATAAGCTCCGGGATTTTCTGTATCGTAAGCTTCTTGGTAGAAAATGGGTCCAGAATCTAATGTCTTTATTCCATCCTGGTGACTTCTTCAGTGGGGAAGTACTTCGCAAAATTCTCTTCAAGAGATTTTAGATGAGTTATTTCATATCTTGGAAATCGAGATCGTAAGCGTCGGGAAGGATATGTAGTAGACTCGGAAAGCTGGCGATATTCTCCAGTTTCGCCTTGTTTCCAAAATCTGAGTTTCATCATGAAAGCCTCCACTTTGTTAGTTAGTTGAGCAAAGACATGAGTCTCACCACCTTGCAGGCGTAATTGACCAAACACATATGCCAGATGCGCTAATTTCGATATCCCAAAAGGATTCGGGAAAAGGTACGCGTTATCGTACTCCTTAGTCAAAAACACCAGAAGTTCCTCTATCAATTAGAACAATCTTTCGAGGTCTCGTCCCCTCAACAGCCAGCGTTCCCCTGAAATAAGAAAGAGCGTTTTGTACTCTGTAGCAATTTCTTCACACAGTTTTTAGAACACACGGACATTTTTTCCTTTTTCACCAGCTTTGGTAAAACTCACAGTTTTTATCACACCTTCCAACACAATCTCAATTTCGCCTTTTGTTTATAGCTAGCTGATTTCTTGTAATAAATCTATTTAGAGCATTGCCTCTTTTGTGCATTTATCCCTCTCGAAAATGGCTTCACCTGTAATTGAAACTCTCACGTCCAAGCAGCAAAAGCATTCTTTTCTGGCAGTCTCGTTCTCAAGGTCGGGATATCGAACGTAAGCTAACAGCTGTGCTCGACTACTCACGTCAGTAGATTCGTCGACCTGTAAGCCAAACGAGCAAGTTCCTTGAAAATTTTGGATAAACTGATTTTTCAGGTCGAGATTGATATTTGAAGCTCGCCGCAACATCGTGTCGTAGGACAAAGACAGCTCCTTGACCTTTATGACGGCATCTTCACCATGAAATTTCTCCTTTGCAATGATGAGACACTGTTTTATGACATCTTCTCTTTCAGTGAATGGTCTCTTTTGCTTGCACAAGACGTCAGCAATGAGATATGATGCTCTCAGCAGGTCCATATGCCTACTATTAACCGTCAGGGCATACTTGGGGTTTTTCTGCTTCAAGATGTGTTGACTCATCCACTCCAGGTACAGTTTCGTTTTTATTATTTGTAGTTTGTCTGAAGATGAAGCTTCTGTTTCGCCGGAACCAGAGAAGAGTTGCTCAGTCAATCTCCACAAATGAGGCATCCTCCTTCTGGTTATGGACACAACATTTGATCATCAGGAAGATAAAATCCGAAAGCTACGTTGTGTTTATTCCATTTACTTCTTTCCTGTTCCATGATTTGTGACATTAACGGCAAAATTCACGGTAAGGATTTTATTTGGAGACTCCCCCACAACTGAGTCGCTTTCTTCCGGATTTTGTATGTCACTCTTTTTCGAGGGCTGAGATGAACTAGACTCAGAAAAGTGGTCCCAGCAAAGCCAACAAGACTGCTAAGAATGAACCAAATTTAACAAAAGTACTGGAGCCCACCGACTACCGAGTTAATTAAGAAGAGCGGAGTTCGTTACAGAATAACATAGAGTGCGTGAGCTAAATTACAAGCGTGAGGTATTATGAAAGTCACTCACCCAGCTAATGAAATTCTGTCATAAAATCCGAGAAGCTGCCAGTCTATGACACTACAAATGTAATCATATCTACTCACATTAACGTTTAATTGCAATAACATACCATAAACAAATTATATGTGAATGGTTTCTGTTGACAAATGCTATGAAGGCGAATAAACCACATCCTATCTATTATGTATGTACTTATTTTCGCGGAACCTCTGGAACTTTGAGTGGAATCCAGGTTGAGATGCACTGTATTACAACTATTGAAAAATAATATACAAGTACGAGTTATTTACAAAATCATTCGACAGCTATATACGGAACAACGCACGGGTTGCGAAAGATATAAAATGATTGTCAGTACTAATCGCGTCGAGAGTTACCGAGTTTCGGTATATAACGAAGGAAATAATTTTTTTTCTGTGTCAGTACTACCATATGCCCCCTGTTACATTTCATTGACACGTCGAGCAGATCGGCTAGTTGATTAATTAGAGGCGAATAATAGTGTTTTAAAACCATCCTTTAGGAACATTTTTTGAAAAATGAAACACCAAAACTTTTTAATTCCTCTTTGTTACCTAATTTACAGTCAATAATTTTGACTTAATAGACACACGGTTCCCTATACCATTTGACTCAAAGAATATATGTATATGGCACAAAAAAATAATCACTAAAAATCCGTGAATTTAGAGGACTTAAAATTACTGGTTTGAGGTAGGACGAAAGCGGTTGCGCTGCTGTGCCAATCATAATTTTCTATTATATGTGAGCTATATTTTTGTTGCGGCCGGAGATTAATCTCTGCTTCCATTAAGTCAGATTTTGAAATGAAAAATGTAACCGCAGACGTTAAATCCTTATTTTTCGTGAAAGATGATTTTATGCCGGGATAGGTATCCTATGAATAATGAACGAAGGACCAGATTGTTGCGCAAACATTTATTTTTATTTTTCTGAGACAGCGAATTTATTCGCGGAAATGTTGCACTTTGAAATTGCAAGATGGTCAATTTGAGAGATAAGGGAGCTGTCAATTTCCAAAATTTTAACATTCTTAAAAATATTTCATGTTCTGGTAAAAAACAGCACTAAGGATTGAATTTAACCTGTAACCAGTGAGGTGAAATTATGATAAAATTTAACTTAACTGAGGTGCAATCTCTCAGACCACTATTGCTTTTTTATTGACATTTATTCACTGGCTATATTCTACAATTCCATGTTTAATTATCTGTTATGGAGGTTAGGAGGTAATTAAAAGAAAAAACTTAATCTTCACTTTATTTCTTTGTATTGTGGAAACCACCGCAAAATATAATAACGGTGTCATTTGACACACTAACTTTGGCGGTGTATCTCAAAAGGTCGCATCCATTTCAGAATAATTTTAAGCTTTCAGTAGGAATTTTATCGTTTAGTATTGCGCCGTGAATTTTACATCTCGAAATTAGTTTATTATAAAATTCTTACATTTTGTTAATTTTTACTCTTTTTTGCCTCTTCTTAAAATTATTAACATACACTTACGCATTTAAGAACCTACGAAAATTTTCTTTTTGAAAATATTATTAACAAATATAAAATTAATTTGGATACGAAATATATAAATAGATAAAATGTTGTATGAATTTCTCTGTGATCTCGCGCAATGGAATTAAGCCTTAAATTTAATGCTGAAGGGGAAAGCGAGAGGTTTGAGTCAAGGGTCTCGGAACGCGGGAGAGACGAATGGCAGAGTGGGGGGATGTGGAGAGTGGTGGGTGTTGGAGAGTGGGGGGGAGGAGGGAGGGGAAAGAGATTGAGAGACAGGAAGACATGGCGAACGTAATGGCCTATATACTTAAGGGGGAGTTGCGGTGTGATGGGTCTTGAGTACATATAAGGTAAGTCGGCTGAGGTTGACCTTAACGGGATGTTTTGAATATGATAAATGTTGGGAGCGTAATAATACGTCTGCAATGGACTTAGGAAGATTGGAAGGACGGGAGTCGAGGACTGTTGAGTTTTCCAACCTGGAAATTCTGTAGGGCGGGAAATGTTGATTTTGGCGGGAAGGAAAGGAATGTGTGGGTCGGAGTCACCGGAGGGCATCTATCTTATCTTAGCAATGGGAACAAGTCGAGTGTTATCAATGAATATGGATAAAATTAGAGCGTTTCTTTTATTGTTTAAGTGGTTATCCCGCCACATATTCGGTCACTCGAGTCGTTCCCTATCCACCTCTGTAACATTTTCAAAACTCCAACCTCTATAATAAGTGGCGTCAATGTGTGGAAATGTACGCTCAATATTTCAGCTTTCCATCTTTGATACCTTAGGCAGGCAGACAGACAGACAAAGGATTTCACTTACGGCGAAATTGAGACTATATAATCCCTTCTTACATTTAACCCTTTTGTCATATAATTACAATATTTACATATTATAAATAAATAAATTACACATGAATTACAATAAAATACATATTAATTACAAATTAATTATATATTGGTTAATAGATCATATAGTATTACCAAAGAATATTTTTAGTTTTGTTGGCCGAAAAAACTGTGTATCAGGTATGTTTTAACACAGAAAAAAGGTTCCACTGCGCGAAACACCTACGAAGAGAACAGAAGTGTAAAAAACCGCGAAATATTCCTAAACTGGTCAGAGGAAAAAACAATAATTTGAAATAATTAAAAAAAATCATTTATAACTATACATGTACCATCATCATCATCATCATAAGTAGTCTGTCCGTAGACAGGTCCGTGATTAATCATGGTTGAACCTGGTTCTCCATATGCTCCTATTTTCCGCTGTCCTCTTCATATCTTGACTATATGGTTGGAGATAAGTATATACATACATTAATATCCATGGGAGGGAGGAGGTGAGAGGGAAATGGAGATTGTAAGAAAATAATACAGGAAAACATAGTAAAATATATTATGAATTTTATGCCCAATAAGCTTGTCCTTTCTACATCCTGAAAGAGAAGTTAGGGAGTGGTTCAAGGCATGACTTATGAGAGGAGATACTTGTAATACAAGCGTTTAAAAGTGCAAAGAGATAAGGGGATACTAAAAAATTAAATTGGCCGTTTATTTTTCAAAACTCAAATCTAAAGAAAAAACAAATGGCAGCAGCACCAAAATCTACGCCTCAAGTTTCAGCTCTCTATCATTTACGGTTCCGTCACAAATTCAATTTAAGCAAGCGCACAAGCAGACGGACAGACCGGCAAACGCCAAGGTGAAAGTATAAGCGCATTAAAAAAACGCGATTAAAATAAAACCGTTTAGACCAGCAATTCTTAAATGCGGCAACCAGAGAATTTCAGTGCGGCCACCAATAACTTCCCCTTCGTATAAGAGATCTTCAACATAGTCGATATTTTTCATCTACGAAGTCTCAAACATTTCAGAGTATGGTTTTGAATATACAAACCGAATGAATGCTGTATTTGTCAGGATCAGTAGAAGAAGATATGGTCCAGATCCCACCCTATTTTTACAAAGAAAATTTAGTTAACTTTAAGTGCTGACCAGGGAAAACGGCCCATAGCTTGCTTGAAGATGTTACAGATCCAATATTGCTCATGAGGTGACTATATTAAGTGTGATCCTTCTAGAAAACAGATTTCCTTTTTACTCACCAATCTAGAGGGAATAGCTATATGAAAGGCATTCGTAATCGAGTGCATCTGAAGGTAGGAAGTAAGTTCGTCTCCCATACGGATTGTCTGCTGCTAACATACTGAGTTGAGTGCCTAGTTTTCGAATTTTTCACACGTTATAATGAACATCGCATAAATAACATGTGTGCCTGTCTTGTCGTAATCAAAAGTATTCTTACCCTTGATGAAACAGTAAAACTTAACAAACGTTGCCGGACACCATTCAGTGATAATGTACAAGTAAGAAAAGTTTTGTGCATAAAATACGCTTAGTAGTATTATATATAACTAGCTGTGTGACCCGGCGTTCCCCGGGTGCGTTTTGGGATGGCGTTATTTGCCTTAAACACGCTGTATATTCTGTATTTTTTATGTAAACCTGTTCGTTGTAATGTTGAACAAATTAGTGAAAGAATGATGCAAATCGGTTAAGCCATTCCCGAGTTATAAGGGAACATATTTACAGACAGACAGACAGAAACGGATTTCTCCCCAGGGCTGTGCTGCGCATGAGTGGAGGGGGGTAATTAGTGGTATCCAAACCTACTTTGGGACCTGCCGTGTCGCCTAAAAAAAGATTGATTAAAATCGTTTGGTTTTTTTCGGGGATATTTTGGTTAGAAGGGGGTTTACGATTTTTGCCTTTTATATGATAGATGACAATAATTACACTGGTTGGAATAATGACAACAATGGCAACAAGAGCTATAATGACAACAAAGTACTCAGTTTGCATTTATAAGTATAGACAAATTTTTATTAAATATATTGGATATACAAAATTAATCTTTAAATTTCGGAAGTTTGGTAATAAAAAATCAAAAATTATACATTATTAAAATAGTTTGTTGAAACTGAGCCGTATTTGACGACACGGACTGCGACTGCCATTTTGTAGACTCACCTCGCCCACGGGCGCTCACCATTTACCATCACGAAGACCAAACTAAATGGGATGAGAACATTCACATTCTGAATGTTGCGTTTAACTCCGCATACCACGAATCGATTGGATGTACACCCGCCAGCATATTTTTGGGAAGAGAGATTAATTCTCCTTTGGAGGTACAGTGGGAGTTGACGGATGAGTGGGTCAACGAGGATAGGAGGACCAGCATGGAGGGCCGGTGGAGAGAGGCGTTTCGGAAACTTAGGGCAGCGAACAGGCGAGTGGCGACCAGGTATAACAAGGGGAGGACGGATCACGATTTTACGGTGGGTGACCAGGTCGTAGTTCGCACCCATCCTCTGAGCTCTGCTGTGAATAAGGAATCCGCCAAGCTGATGAGGCAGTGGTCAAGGCCGCTGAGCATATCGAAATTCCTCACTCCCGTTACCGTCGAGTTGAAAGACGCTGCATCGGGAACCATCGTTCGGCGGGCGCACGTGACGGAGTTGAAAGGATACGTAGAGCGAGCCGAAGAGACGACGCAGCAGGACGAGGAGGGACGGCCGACATCCGAAGGTGGTCGGAGGAGTACGGGTTAGCTGTATCCGCTGGACGAGTCGAATGTCACCCGGTGCTACGTCGGACAACGGCAGAAGCAGACGCAGCCCTGAGCCCTTATTGTCTTTTCCTTGGCGGTGGAATTGTGGACGGAGAGGAGGAGGATGAGCCGTATTTGACGACTCGGACTGCGACGGAGGCGGCGAGCTATGGAGAGGCGGCGGCTACGGAGGCACCCCGACTGCCCCTCGCCGCGGCGACTGGGTCGACTATATAAGCGAGAGTGCGGAGCATCGGTAGTGCTTTTTACCTGTTCCATTTTGTAGACTCACTTCGCCCACGGGCAGAATAAATTCATTATTTCTGAAACTGACTTTTAATTTCGCCAACCTGGCGCAAAACCAATCATCTTAATATTGCATAGTCCTGTGTGACTTTTAGGTTGCATTCTTGCACCATCTCTAGCTCAACAACATGCTACAATAAGTTGCATTGTATTCACCATTGCCTCCTTCATTCTTTCGTATAACCTCTGAGTCGTAATGACCCCCATTCTCTCCTATATATTTTCACCTCAATTCAATGTTAAACGCACAATTTTAATCCTCATCATTAGTAATCTGTAGACAGAAGCATGATTGTATGCTCTTATTCTCCGCAATCTTCTTCCAAGAGAGGGTAAAGGGGGAAAATATCCCACCCCAAGATTTCGGAAGACCAAAAAAAATAAAAAAATGACTCATCGAAGAAATGCTACTTTTTACAGCATTTATTTTGTTGTACCAAATGTTATCTATTTACTTTTTACATATTAATATATGCATCCTTTTGCAAATATTTTCGAATAGTTTATTTTATAATTTTTTCACGAAGCCATGGTCCTCCCTGCCTTCTTCAGTTCTAGGTAACTACACTACCCTTTCAAGTCGACTGTCTGCTGAAACCATACTTTCCCTCTCTCTTTTAACTTCCAAATTTCCTCAAATTACGTCTTTAATCACGAAATCCCTACTTAGGAAAGCCCCATCCAGTTCGCCTTCCTCTTTTTATCCAATTGTATTATCGATCTCTTCCATTCTTCATTATTCTTTGCAAGTTTTCACCGAATCCGTCGATTCAGCATTCTTCTTCGAGTCCACATTTTGAAGCTTTCCAATTATTGTACATTCTCCTTCCTTATCGTCCGTATTTCTGCTCTACACAAGGTGATACTCAGCACGTCTCAGCATCACGTATCTCCAACTTCTATCTTAATTTTACCTATTTGTACAGGGGTGGGCAAACTAGGGCCAGCGTGCCACATCTTGCCCGCGAGAGCTCTTTATGCGGCCCCAGATGCAACTATAAAAGCGATCGTGTAATGTTACGAGGAAAATTTTTATATTTTTGCGTTAAAATAATGGCCGGATAACCTTTTACAGTAAAGCTAATACGCCAGAATTGTATTAATTATTGATTTTAAATAGCAGACCCTCCTCATATTCTCTCAAGTAACTTCTGAACTTTAATGCGGTCCGTCGAAGCACCCGCATCGTAAAAAGCTTTTTAAATGTGTTAGTACGAGTTCCTTTCTTCAAGATGCGACTTCTGCTCTATTAATTCTAGTCATTATTCCGTTTGTGGATTTTGGACCACTCGTTTTAATGCTCCCTAAAGTATTCATTCCGCTCAAGCTTTTATGCTTGATTTCTACTAATTCTAAATATTCTGATCAAATTCTCGTTGGTTAAACACAACAAGTTATTCGAGTGTAAACTACATCCTTTCAAGAAAAGGAATAAAGAAAAATATTCCATAATTACAGCAGAAAAATTCAAGGAGGACAAAAGAGAACAGAAAATCTCTTCGGGTGAGAGAAAGAGAGAGAAGAAAAAATTGGGCAAAGATTTGCCATAACTTGCAGATAATTTACGACGTTGGCGCCGCTATTTACTTAAAAAGACGCCTTCCAAAAGGACTTGAGAGAGATAGGAAGAGAGATGGGACCAGGTGGATTCTTTTATCTTATTTTTTTCTTTCTCATTTTAATCCCTTCTCTCCGAGGAAAGTCGATTAAAAAATTCCGGAGATCATCCTTTCTCCGGACGGTTTTACGTATCAAACGGGATGAAGGACTAAAAAGAGGGAAGGGAGAGAGGGGAAGAATAAGGGGTGAGAGAGAGAGAACAAGAATGAAAGAGAGACGGCGATAAATCCTTATTATAGAGATGGTGAAATGGCCCTCTGCAGACGGCAGAGGGGAGAAATGAAGAAAGAAGAGACGCAAGGGGCGAAAAGGGATCGAAGAACTTTTGTCGGCGTGGAAACAATGCGAGTGGGGATTTTTGAGAGAGAGAAAAAGGATCCGGGATCGCTAAGGATAAAAAAAATAATGCGAGGATGATGCTGGAGGGGAAATCGGTGGATGACCATTGAGGAAGTGAGCTGTGAACCGGTATCCTCCGGTATCTACCCACCCCTTGTCTTCTTCAGCCAAGAAAACAACCGGAGAGAGATTTTCCTTTGCAAGATTTCACGAAACTTAACAGAAACGTTATTTTTATTTATTAAAAAAGACATTTTCTGTTAAAAACGCTTAAAAATACGGGGGGATTACGAATAACGTTCGCGATTTTAAAAATTTATTATATAAAAGCTAACAAAGATGCAGTAAAAAGCTAGATATATTAATGAAGAAAATTTAAATGTTTTTGTTTTCATGCTATTGAAATTCAGTTTGAGTTCCGCTTGCGGCTCTGTGAAGAATGCGGCAGCTATCAATTGCATGATAAAAACTTAGTTCAATTTTTCTTTGCAAGTATTTTACCTTATCTTTGTTAATCTTTTCACAATAAATCTAAAAAATTGAGAATATCATTTGCAATCATCCTGTATAATGTATCATTTACATATTTTGGATTGGGTGATAAATTGTATGTCGTGGCTGTGAGGTGCTCTGAATTTATACTACGCAGAGGTTTAATTATGGAGGTTAATTGATGCCGGTGTGGTTCGATAGCTGTCGCCTTCAGAACTCTCACTCCAAAAATGTTACATTTTTTTCGTTTTTGATTTTTCCTGAATAAGGTGGAATTTTTACATATTTATTTTCTTCTTATTATATAACGTTTTTCCATTTAGACATCATTTTATTCGTCTTTTTATAAGTTATTTTTTGATTAAGGAGGATTGGAATGTAATGAAAAATTTTTATTCTTTCTGATTTATTACTTCAATGCTATGTGTATTGTTGTGAACGCCATTAGAAAGACAAAAGTTTCATAAATTCAGCTTATCCCTATCAGATGTGGAAAGGAATCAAATAATACTAACAAATTTCACTTTTACACTTTATTACGACCTAGGTTTCATTGCAATGTCAAATTTGTTACAAAGTTGTTTCCTTTCACCATCTGATATGGAGAAACTACACAAAGTTGATCCTAAAGCGATTAGTTTCATTAGCCTATCCCTGTTTCTGTCAGAGTTTCCAAGAATCACATAGTTTTCAGCAACTAAAATATTTCATCAGAGAGTTATAGAGCTAGTATGGCTGAAACAAATTCAAGAATATTCTCTTTAATATAAAAAATTGAAAAGTTAGTACATAATCTCAAATAACCATAAAAAGTTTATCGGAAATCAGACTTACATTTTGGAGAGAGCTGTATTCAGTGGTAGTTCACCGAAAGTATATTCTAAACTGCTCTACCCACAATGACAGAAAACAAACCGGATTTTTAAAGAATCTACTTTTGGCGAATCGCCACTGAAAACGGCAGTCGAAATGCACATCTATTTTTCATAACCTTGTTATGGCTATTGGATATAACTAATAAAATTACTTTTTCGATTATTTTTGAATCGACGTGCTTATTCTTGAATTAGTTAATATAGTACACAAACAGGCGAAAACGTTGTGAAAATGCATGGTTTTCAAACTAACATTCCAGACAAATTTTCAGCTTTCAACATAACTGTAAATTTTCTCAGGCTGATTCCCGCAATATCGTATTGCTAATAATCTTCATTCATCACAGAAAGATTTAATGAATGATAATAGAAATTCCTGTTGCCAAAAATCTGATAGTAATTTATACATGCACTTCTGATACTACGTAACCGAGTGTTGTTTCGGATCCTTATAGACTTCATGATGGCGATTTACAATAAATCCCTCAAACAGTTTCGTCGTACACGTGAACGAACCTTGCAATCTTGCCTCAGCAGCGGTTGTCCCTACGAACCCTGAATTCTTTACACTCAAACCTAAAAATCCTCAACGGGAAAATAAACAAAATGCCAGGGATGGAGAAATATATCAAAATGGCCCGTTTTAGGGGCGAAAGTGGATTTTTAAAATGAACGGATTTACGGATTAAAAGCATGGTTACCATGTGGCTACAATGAGAATATGGTTTTCCCAACAATTTCAATGGTTCTAGAAGTTATCTTTGCAATTATTATGCAAGATGATTCACTCTTTGACATGGACTGTATTGACGCCAGACGAAAACCAGAGAGCAAATAAACGCGTTGTTAGTGGACGGAAAGAAAAACAAAAGCTTTTACAGTGGCTCGTCCGCCCTTTTCCTTTACAAAACTCCGCCGAAGATAAAGGCAATTTTTCTTCCTATTTTTCTCCTGTCAATTACCTCTATCATATCATACATTTCTCTCTCTCTCCATCCATTCGATACGTTTGTTCTTCCCCTCTTAGCCCTTCTCCCTCTAAAATAACCTCTTCCCCTTCCTGCTTCCTCCCTGAAGGGGAAAAAAACCTTCTGTTCCACCGACAACGAAGTTCGTATTCAGAAGATAGCTTCCGCCATTCACATATCCGACGTGTGGAATTATCCAAGTGACAGCTCCTCGCTTACCCCTCGTTCCATTCTACTTCCACCACCGCCTTCCCTTAAAGCTCTTCCCCATTCTATCCTCTTCATTGCTCCTCTTCTCTTTCTCCTCCCTCCCCACTCGGCATTCCTCCATTTTCCGACACTTCCCCTTCGTGACCCTTTGAGACCATCCACCACACCCTGCAACCTTCTCCTACTTTACCGTAAAGCAATTCTATTTTTCTGCACTTGCTTTCGTAATATATAATCACTTACGTTCGAAAAACCTTCGCAGAACGGCCTCTGTGGCTCGCATGGAGAACCGATTTCCTTCTATCGCACGCAAAAATTCCTTTTTTTACGAGTTTTTTCTAAGTTTTTTAAATGGCAAAACTCATTCTTCGAATGCGAAAGCTGATTCAACGAATGTCCTCCTCGAATCTCGCTTTCCTTAGAACCATTCTTGGGCTTTTTAGAAACTTGTTGTTATCACTTCAGTGATCACCAACACATTAGTTGCAGTATGGGTCACCTTGAGTATGTTAGACCTAAAACATTTTGAAGGTAAACGAAAATGAAAGACAAAGTTTATAGCCAAATGTTCATTTTATTTTACTTAAAGCAATCATAACAAAAATAAAACAAGTAGTAAAAATCTTTGGAATCATATTTTCAGCAGAAAAAGTTTTTGTGAGAAACAAGTTTTTAAATCGTAGTCTGTTCAGAACATTATATTATTTATTCTTGGATTTATTTTATTTTAAAAAATTGCGCAAATCAAGTGAAATGCGTAGGCAGCAGCTGGCGCCCTAGGCGAACCATGGAATCGGCGTCCCCACCCCTATACCTTTAGGGCAGATCTACCATCGGCGCAAAATGTTGGTAGACTCGAGTTTGAGGCTAAATATCTCAAAAACAGTTACAGGAATTTTGGTGAGAGACATATCATTGTGTAGCTTGTTTAATTCCGCGTTGAATGAGGGCAGTTTTGAAATTTTCGAAGGGGACTTTTTTGGGGTGGGACGGAAAAATGACCTCATTTTTAATGCTCTTAGATGGAAGGCGTCAGTTTGCCGGTTCATAATTACAAAACGGTTCTTTTGATTGTTACTAAATCTTTAAATAATGTTTGCCATAGTCTTAATATTACGTGTGCAAGATTTTAAATTTGTAGCTCTATTAATTTACGATATTTTATTCAATTTATGAGACCGTCGTTTCTCCTCAAGTATTAAGATGTGAGACATGCTACGCACACTGTTGGCTTCGTCTTGGGCTTTGTATTACGAATCAATTAATTTCATAAGCCTAAAATGAACGGAATATTTTATAGCGATTTTTATAATAGTTAAAGCCAGTGAGGGAGGGAGAGAAGGATGGGCGCGCCGCATCTGCTGGGAGTCTACAAACTTTTGTCGCTGATAGTAGGCTGGCAATGAGTTTTTGATAAATTCGGAAAAATATTGCCCCTTTTTTCTTTTAATGTTTTTTAGGCGTTTTTGAAAAATAGGCTTCATTATTTGGCTTGTCCGTCCATCCCTTTGTCCAACCAATGTTTCTGGGATCAGATAAAATAGAGTCACGAAATTTTCGGAATAGATTTGTACACGACAGCTAAATGATATTTCACTCCAATTTCAAATAAAACTAGATTAATAATGTTAATTATAAATTCAAGAGCTTAAAAAACGCTTATGTATTCGGTGGTCTCTCCGACGATTCGGACAATAGCTCTAGAATCCTGTAAATTCTCAGGGTAGATCAACCTATATGAAGTCGCAGTCCTGTGTTCTATTCCAGGCACATTCTCTCCCCATTTGATTTACATTGAAATTCGTAAATTAATCGTGCAGAGATTTTTTCTTTTAAACAGTAAAAATATCTTTGAATGATGATATTGGCTTAAAATCTATACTAAAATAAGGAGAAAAGAATGAAGATTCTTATTCGTTATCAAATTTCCTTAAAATGTTGATTTTCGCGGAATTTCTCGTAAAATTGAACGTTTCGGAATTTAAATAGCATTTTATCCGATTGCTGCCATGGAAACGATTATTCCTGTAGGCAGATTGAGCATATAGCCCGAGTTCAAAAATGGGGTATTTTAATTGCTAAATAAAATAAATTCCAAAGTTTTGGCACGCACTTTTTTCCTTGTACGTAGTATGGAAAAAGTGTTGTTTTCATATTTGATTTTATGTCCGTCCGTTGCATCTAGCGAACTGTATATTGTAGAGACCTGCAGATATCGCCATTCTATTTCCATAAAGCATTATCAACGGTGCGAAATGACCTTAGCCGTCGATGGACATAAGATAAAATTACTACTACGAAAAGTTGTGGAATTTGAAGGTGGTATTATATAATATATTAAAATTATACTACAGTGAAAGTAGGCGGATTAGTTCTTTAACAGTTAGTAAAATTGTTCAATTTTAAATTTAAATTCAATAACTTTAACGTAACAGACAATGTTTTAAAATATTTCGATAAATTTATGTTGATTCTTCATACGTTATATCTCTTCATTTCGATTTCCCTCTTATTTTCAGCAAATATTTGGATAATAATAGTTATTTAGACAATATAATAAAATAAAGATTACTTCTAAAACAATGATTTGATTGCGCATGAAAGCCAAACCAGATCATAGCAAATTTTACTGATTTTTCATATCGAAATATATCTATGGAATACTTATATAAAGATCCCATCATTTATGACGGGCAATTTGCTAGTATACAGATAATATTTTATTTGCCCAACATACCTCGATATTATTACAAAAAATCAAGCCCTCCTCGTAAGGCCGTAACCACTTCGAGTGCAGACTTGCGGGGCGCGGACACAAATAGCGAGTAACTACAATATAGGAGTCACAACTCTAAACTGAGTACATATATGTCTACTGAGTCGCTCAACAGTCAAGGAGAATCATGGGGGTATTTCCTTACGTCCCAAATCGTAAGGATGGCCAACGTGCGGCTTTTGTAGAGTCCTATTACAGTTGATTTGGAACCTAACGCAGAAAGGTTTGCTACCCCGGTCATAGAGGGGTTTCCCCAGGTTCAAATATTCCACGTGCCCCCCATTCTTGAGTACAAATTGACGTAAGTTGTTTTCAGAATATGATTACAGAACTCAAGAGTATCCTCATCTTCGAGGGCGGAAACAAAATTCTCAATAGGAGCGATTCTCCTCTCGGATACGCAACTGGCAACGATTGCAACTTGGGTATCTCTCGCTCTGCAAGATTTGTTTGCCTTTCTCAGGAAGAGCTAATCTGTGGCGTAAATTCTAGAAAGTGTACCGAATAGGTCAAAGAGCGCATCTTGGAGTGGAAAACTAAATTACAAACGGAGATGCGATCTCCAGTACAGTACAGGAACAGGATGGGCGCAAAGTAACAATATATTTATACCTGTATACCTCGCATGCGAAATGTACAACACGTTTGTATCTTCATATCTCAAATAAAACCTACAAGTAGACTCACTCAACACTTGCCAATAATTTATCAATTAATAGGGAAAATGGGAGAACCGCCGACAATCTTTTGAGCGCCCCTTGATTTTTGGCGCCCAGACGCCTTGTGTACCTCGCTTACCGCCTGCGCCCGGCCCTGATTATTGAGGTTCGTTCGGCTCGACTGTCAGAGGAACATACGTTATTTTTACAGTGCAGCGCGTATGAATCATATTGGCTTGAGGGCCACTTCTGGATTTCAATGCGTTAAAAAATCCAGTTTTAAAAAAAGTCCTGAGTCTGGAAATCTCGAATGAAAATTTTCCGGGACTCGAGACAAGAAACATTCTGAAATTTCCCGGAAAAGTTTTGTTGAGATTTCTCGGACCAGAATCACTACTCACGATGCACTCAGCCAGCGACGCCGAACGAAAGCGAATAGAACGGAACCTCTCTCTTTAATATTAGAATATTAGCTTTTTCATTCTTTCTCTTTCTAGCTAGTGTTTCAAAACATGATGCGGCAGGCGTAAACAGAGCACTGTTGAGTACAATGTACAACAAAATTACATGCCATGCTAATAAATTCCCAGAAATGTAGAGAAATTAATTATAATTCATACTCCCTCCGTACGCGCACAGGAAGTGAAATAATGACATCTTCCTTATTTCATTTTTATTTTTTCGTCTTTTTCTTTTTTCAATTCTATTTTTTTCCTCAAATTTGGCGCCCCGTGTAACTTGGAGCCCTAGGTGGCCGCCTAGTACGCCTATATGGGCCTAACATGTAGAAAAGGTTGCCCACCATTGATATAAAGGATAGTATGGGCGGTATAAGGGCTTTGAGTTTAGAGTGGGAAGAGAGAGAGACAGAGAGGAGAGAGAGAGACAGAGAGAATGTTGGTTGGAGGCGGGGGGGGGGGAGGGGGGGAGGAGGGGGGGGGAGGGGGGGAGGAGGGGGGGGGAGGGGGGAGCATTTGACTATACAAAGTGCAAAGGGTGTGGGTGAGGGAAGGAAACGAATTCTCTTCACCTACGATGTGATGCGTGCGAGGGCCAAAAGCTTCGCCCCGAGTGGTCTTGACCTTTATAAAGCGCCTTTTGAGACTTCGGCGAGCTTCTCCCTCTGCGCACAGAAGAATAGAAGTAGCCTCCACGGCGAAAAAAAGGTTTAAGTGGGCACGGATAGGAAACGGTGGGGGAGGAAGAGAGTGAGATGGCGAAAGAGAATGATAAACAAATGTACACGCACGGACCCAAGTCGGTACGAGGAAGAAGTAACAGGATTTGTTTATGGAACCCTACTTGGGGGCCTCGGAAAGGAAGAAATCGTCCGGAAAAGTGAAAGAAAGTAAAACACGAGGAGAACGTGAAGGGGAGGAAGGAGGAGGGGAAGGAGCTTAAATGAGAGAACGGAGCTCGAGAATTTTAATTATTCATTCCAGGAAAAGATACGGTAGTTTTTTTGTGCTTCGCGAAATTTTTAATTTTTACGAATAAGAAATTCTGCTCTAGTTTTTAAATATCGGCGTGACCAAATTATATCGACCTCGATTATGTCAAATGTTACTTAACTATACCGTTCAAAGATAACCTAACATGTTTTCGTCTTATTGATTGTTGACTAATCCGTGTTAGTTGAAGCAAATAAGAACGAATATGCCACCAATTAAAATATTCTCTGGTCTGTCAAAAATATTGTACGCTATACATCTTGATATTTAGATTTTCATAAAGATCTATATTAAAATCTCGATTTAGCGCCACCGTTTCTCCGTCATTGATATTGGCATTAAAGCGGGTGGCGGTAAATCGAGGTGTATGGTTGTTGTACGTATTTACAAGATGGAATTTCAGTTCACAGAGATTAATGGGCGGTATCCAGAGTTGGCAATATCTAGGAGGTACGCTAAATCGGGGTTTGAATGTAGTCTTATAATGATAATCAGAATCTCATCTTAACCCTAGAGTACTAATCTTATTTTTAGGGCGGTTGCTACTAAACATACGTAAATTTGACGTACACACCAGAATTATTTTTAAAAGCACTTTTACTGCAATATGTTTATTGATAATCAACTTTCTGGTATATTTTTGATTAATCAAAACTCCAACAACTAGTTTTAATGATAAATCTTCTAGGAACTTATGATTTCGTAAAGAATTACAAATGTTCAACTAACAACAAAAATTTGTTAAATAAGAATAGAACAAGCATGACAATGTTAGTATTAACATTTAATCATGCAAAAAAACAACTTCTATAAAATAGTAAAATCAAAGAGTAAGTGCCAATTAATGTTCATATACTATGGCAATAAGTACAATTTTTAATAAAAAAATAAAATCGTAGATAACTAGTAGGCAGACCTTATAGAAACATTAAAAAAATCTCATTAAAATTCTGGGCGGGTCCAGGTCAAATATGAACAACATTTTTGCTAGAAGCTTTTCTTTGACAAGGAGTAACGCTTGTAGCCTTCCAAGTAAATCCGTTCCTTCCAATTATTTCAGACTCTTTCAAAGTAATGATATTATTATTGTCATGTTATGCTTCTTTTTTACGCTTTGACATTTTCCCTTCTTCCTAGTTTAAGAAATAGGGCGTTTAATCTCTCTGATAGGTGCCAAAACAAAATTCACTTCATTCGCCTGATCGTCTTTGGTGGGGTCAAAGTTTGGTTCTAAATCGGAATCAACATAGTATAAGTTATCGTCATCTGAGGTAAGTTGACTTTCTAAAATATCTTCCGTACCACTTAGTCGGAAATTTTGCGCATTATGCGTAGAATTTATTCTGGGTGAAAATAATGTAGTTTTTTCCGTTTTTCCTAAAAAGAAACGCGCAAAATATTAACTAGACATTCGAGAATTCAAAGATAGACCAAGAATTCAGTTGTAAAATTGATGCTAAAAATTAGCTAAACTCCCTAAACATACGTTAACACGTCATATGAAAATAGTCTCATTTTACAAAATATACGTAAGATCGACATCTAAATATTATCGCATTTTACTAAAAATACGTCAAATCGACGTATAAAATTTTCGCCTAGTACTAAACCTACGTAAGATTGACGTAGTGACTCGACGAAGCAGATGCACGTGCGGAAGAGGAGCATGAGACGCGCGATCGGCCTGGCTCCCGGTACGCATCAAACTGATTGAAGCGCTGCTAGAGGAAGGAGCTAATTGGATTCCCAGAAAAGGAGTCATTATTGTTTAAAGAAGACTGTATGTCATTTTGACGTATGTTTAGTATTCTAGGGTTAAACAAATTTAGGATAAAAAGAATGAACTATATGAGTTTTAAGGAAATTTGGCGTTTATTATATACGATAAAGTGATCTGGTGGAATGAAATAAAAACAATGTAAGTATTTTGTTTTAAACTCGCTGAATCAATACGTTTTGATTAAAAAATGGGCAACATGTTAAATAAATCGAAAGATTATTTCGTTTAAATCTGGTTGTTTGTGATTTATGTAAGAATACGCAAACGTAAAGGATTACAAGTGCCCGCTGACCACCCTTTCACTTTCATACGCGCACATATAGTATATACATGCATACACACACACATATATTTGTGCGTGTGCATCTGATTACACTAACAAACTAATAGATATGTACATCTACACACTTCGTACGTAATCGTCAAAGATTTCTTAAAAACCCAGTAGCAGTAGTTGTGGGCTAGTGGGCTCTCCGGCGTTGTGGAATGGAGCGTTTGCTTCAGTTTGTATGATTGCGATTTCCACTTTAACAAGCCATCGGAACCTTTACGTCGATATCGACCTGAAGTGTTTACATAACGTTCCACGTAAGTTAGTCACGCTAGAAACACGAGAAAGGCATTAAGCTTAGAGTGCCTCTCTTCTCCCCCTCTCTCTTCGACCTCAATGCTCTCAATTTCTGTTTACCGGTATTTCCAAACGAGAAAAAAAGACCAGTGACCGCATGAACACTTCAGAAAGCAAACGATTGTCAAACCTTCACGGAAGTTTTTTGAAATTGTCGGTGAAAATTAATTTTGCCGAGAAAAGCGATTTATCGACAAAAAAACGCGGGACAAAATTCCAAATACTCGAAGGTGAACGCGAGACATGTTTATTTAGATTTTCACGCTTTGAGAAGAGTTTTTGGCGACCGTTTCTCCTACGGTTATTAATCGATATATAAAAAAAATTCAACGAAACGTTGAAAGCATAAATTTTCATCAGGATTCCACGCATCAGGAAAATTTTAGCACTCGCAAAAAAGAACAAACATAGGCGGTGCAAGCAAGGAAAGAGCTGCTGAAGCAGACATGTTTTTCAAAAGAAATGCAGACAGATACAAGGGCAAATAGTGAAAACGATCACAAAAAGACAATTTTGAACCAGTTGGTCAAATTAACGATATCTCTAGCTGCTTTTGGTTAGGACGACTCAATGCGTCAGACAGACAGACGGAAAAACCGAACGCATAAGCGCATTTAAAAAAAAACAAGAGATGGAGATGCACACATCATCCGTGCATACATGTGAGGCGGAGGCGTTCTTTGCGAAATATTAACGGCTTAGTATATTGTCTAAGAACTGGAAAATGATCTGCCGGTAGCGATGCCAAGGAAATATCAAATTTTTGATTGTCCGACTTATTTCCTAATCAGTTGTAATTAATAAAACAATCGACACTTATTTAAAACATACCTCACTCGAATAGTAGTAATATAATCTTTATGTTGACGTTAATTCCTTCGTCGTAAATTACCCATTTCTTTTCACTTACAAACGCTGTATATACGTAAAGAAAATACACGTTTTAGTTTTAGTTTTAGTTTCACATATTTAAGATTATCAATATATTAAAACTATTTACGCGCAGAAAATATTTTCCACAGTTTTTAGGCGCATTTTGCTTCCAGCATGAGCGCGTATTTGCTTCGACATGTCGTCTGTCTGTCCATCCGTCCGTCCGCATGTTCGTTCTCAGATTCTACCAAACGGATTTTCAAGAAATTTGATATTAAGCATTTACAGTCAGAGACAATAAGAAAATCACGTACATGAATTACGTAAGCCAATCAGAAGTACAACTTTACTGATGACAAAAATGACCTTATCGTCATATCTCGTAAAGCATTGGTCATATCAAAATAGTTTTCATATAAAACTTTTAAAACGGGTGAAGTATTTCTTTTACTATACATGTTTATCGTAGGAGTAGCCGTTATCAAGAAAATCAAACAAAAATGTCTTAATTCGGGCTGAATTTAAAAAAGTTCTTGCATAGTTACTTCATCATTTTTGCTAATATAAACAATCTCAAGCTCAAAAACGTTTATATGGTATAATCATTTCTTTAAATAATCCATTGCACGAAACGGGCCCATGTGTGATAATACGCTGTACACTTTGCTAACTTGTTTTGTTTTTCTAGCAGTAGGAGTTCCTTCCAGTCAGGAAAGAGTGTAGTAAGACCAGACTCATGCGCATATGAGAAAGCTTGCGCAATGTATATTGTACCGATTTTTTAAAGTTCAACATTGAGGACGTCCGCGAGAACAAGGACCTGCGATGACCATCGGTAAATGATGAACCTTAAGTGGCTATGGTAGTTGATTGTGCCAGTCTCTAATCGGTCCATTTATACTTGCTATCACATTAAAATAGTCTCCTGATCTGACATTAATATCAAACATATTTCGTCTTCTTTGCATGGCTCCCGTCAGAATGAAATTTTATTTCGAGTCGTTCTCGCAAAGGAACCAGACGTTTCGCAAATAATCGATCACGCCATCAACAGTATTTCACAATTTATTTACGAAGATAATAGGATAAAGTTGGCTATAATACCATTTTAATGATTTGAATTTTCCAAATTTGAAGCCACCTAGCGGAAAATATATCAACTCCTTGGAAATTTTAATCCATGGAAAATTGATAGATTGATAAGAACTATCTGATACCGAAAGAATTTTCCAAATAGTTTGGATACAATACCATTTCAGTTTTGAATTTTCCTAATTTAAAGCCATCTGGCGGAAAATATATGAACTACTCGGAAAATCAAAATCGATGGAAAAATTCATATATTGATAATAGCTATATAATTCAAAAATAAATTTTCCAATTCGTCTTAAAACAAAAATTTTGATTGTTCACAGACGCACAGACTGCGTGATCACAGCATGTTTTTTTCTTTTACGAAAACTGATAATTGGTAAAACATCGGAGAAAAGCGAGAAAATACGGCGATGGTAATATAAGTGATACAGAAAACAATAAGGATTCATTGTAAATAGACAAAAATTGAACGTAAACGAGCAAACAAAGAGAAAAGTCACATGTCAATTAATATAAAAAAGCAACCTTTGGAAAATTTTAAAAACTCCGGCCGCGACGTAAATTCGCATCTGATGAGCCGCCAAAAAAAATCCCATCTTAACACGTCCGCTCCCCCTCTCACATAATGCGCCATTCGTATGAGCCGAGAGATCCTAACAGATCGAGAAGAAAAACATTTTTAAAAAATCGACGGATTCTCCAGGAGAAAAAAACGCTCTTTTCCGCCCGCACGCGTAGGAAACGAAGAGAGAGAGAAGGAGAAAAAACAGAGGTAATTTCCTCCGGAAGCGTCTTAGGGAAAGATGGATAGGGTGAGCGCGCGAGATCCAAAAGAGATTTGAATGGAATCACTATCCGTTCGCTTTGACCCCGTGAGAAAAAAGAATAAAAGAAAATCGCCCGATTTCTTCCCTTCCGAAGATGCCCTAAGAGGGAGAGGGAGGAGGAGAGAGAGAGAGAGATAGAGAGAGAGAGAGAGAGAGAGAGAGAGAGAGAGAGAGAGAGAGAGAGAGAGAGAGAGAGAGAGAGAGAGAGAAGAAGAAGAGAGGGAGAGAGAAAGAGGATAAAATAGAGAAGAGTCCTCTCTCTTCTTTTTTTGCTATTTTTATTAATCCTCCGACGAGGATTTTTTTCCATTGGAAACTGCCGTTTCGCCTCTCGGAACCGTCTTTTTCCCAGCCCGCGTCACGTTCGGCCTTCACGGAACCATGAACGCTCCGATTTTCGGCCCGCGAAGGAAAAAGAAAAAATAAGGAAGAGAGAGAGAGAGAAGCTACGAATCCGGAGACCACGTGACCCGCCTTCCCGAAAAACTCTCCTTATTTTTTGTTCGAATTATTTTTCTTTTTTGGAGCCTGGTCTTCCAATCATCACGGCCTCATTCGTGTCACGTGCCCCAAACTGGTATCCCTTCTCTACCATTTATTCCCGGTCCATATCTCCCCCAACAAGGTGTTAAAGGTCTATCCTGATAAACAGGGACGGGTTAGGTCCGATGTCGCACGAGATACATGCTAAAGGACCACGGTCCTCCGAGTTGGAGCGTTTAAAATGGTTACCCTTTTGTTTGCTTAATTTATACGGGGCTTCGTGAAATGATAAAATAAAATATGATTTGTTTGATTTTTTAAGATCTCGCTGGACGTCCTAGGGCAGGGATCGGCAATCTTGTATGCACGGAGGGCCGCATTAAAGGCCATCACGAGGGCCTCGGCTGGCCGGATGTGTGTTTACATCGGAAGTTACCCCGAGATTCTGTAGTCTCATGTTGGTGAATATCATGTCTAAATAGTTTACTGGCGTTAAAACCTCGCCGAAAAAAGTTTTGAGGCCATAATTTCACCGAATAAAATACGAAATTGTATTAATATAATAGTTTCCGGCGTAACTTGGTGGAACTGCTTCATGATGATGAAAAATGTTAAATTTTACCAGACAGTTTTTCATCGTAGATTTGCGGGACCCATGAGGCATGGTGCTTCACTTGTTATGCATTGTTTTTGCATTAAGATAATGAAGGGGACTCATGGACTTATTTTTACGAGATTTTATAGCCGAGATCCACGTTAAAAGTTGTCGAGCGAAATATATTTTTCCATTTAGAACACCCTATGTGTTAACGCATAAATAATCTTGCAAGTTTGTTTCTTTAATTGTAAGCATAGCTTGAATAATGAGAGCCATTACTACTTTTCGTACTGTTGCCTATTTCATTTGGTTTTCACTAAAGTGTCGTTTCTTTACAAATTTACCGTTTGTTAAAATTTTGTTGAAGAATTTGGCTCCATAAGTGCAAAATTAATACAACTCCTGAGTGTTAACTGCATGTCAAAACAAGCGAGGGAAGAATTGCAGAACAAATCACACAAGGCGCATTTTTTCACCGACTGCTCTCTTTCCATTGAAGTAGTCTCTCAACTAGGCGTTGTATTGCTGGTTGTCTAAATTCGCAGCACCATGTACATACTTTTTAGCGATTTTTTCCGATTACTTTCCAGAAACTGATCCTATTTTCACTAAATTTATACCACATATATAGCTCTAATGCAGAACCATCTATCTTGGAATTTTGGAGCTTGTTACTTACATCTGTTTTTTTTTGAGTTATTTTGTACACGGACAGATACAGACGGATGAATCGAATACATAAACAATATTTTTTAGAAAATTAGCTATAAAAATAGGTTTTTTTTATTTAACAAGTTTAGATCCGTGAAAAAAGAAGAAACTTCCAATGTCGCGGTGCGGACTTTCTCTCTTCTTTCCGAAGCACTCTTCCATGGGAGAATCTCGCACCCTTATGGCCTGTCAAGAAGACACGATAAAGGTTTTGTGCTCGTGGCCAGTAAGAGTAGGAGAGAGTGTGATAATGTTCTTTCATTTCTCTCTCTCTCTCTGTCCACTCACTTCAATCACCCGCTAAACTCTCCATCTTCGCCCGAAATAAAAAGGGCAAAAGATAATGTGTATTTTTTTAGGGGTTTTCTTATGGCGTGCGTCTCTCTCACTATCTTTACTCGACTTATCCCTCTTTCACTTCTAGACCTTTGATCCCTTTTTTTTAAAGCCTCATTTTTTTCATCCCTTATCTTGAGAATACGAAAGAAAGAAAAAAGAGATGCGAAAAACAAGACCCTTTTCTTCTTTTCATATCTTCCCTCCTCCTCCATTCCGAATCACTTTTTTAAAGAAAAACTCCTTTTGACGGATAACCTTTCTTCTTCGCTTGCCATTCGAGGACGTGGTCACACTGCGGCGAGAAGAAATGAAGGGGGCGTTTCCTTTATTACAACGAACGTAAAAGTTGAAGGAAGAAAGGCTCTCGGGATCTCTCTGAAAAAGGTTCATTTTTTGTGTTTCTTCGCTTTAATATACGCCACTCGGTTCCCTTGGAGACGCACTCGCACAAGAAACGGCGTTCGTTTATTAGAAGACGCCTTTTTTTCAAAGAGGGTTCGCAAGGGAGGAAGAAAATATGCCACGGCGCTTAAAAGAGAGAAAGAGTTTTCGGTCGTCGAGGGAAGATGGCGACGATTCGATGAAAATCGTTTGGGTAAAGGATGGACGCCATTACGTAAGGTAATCGAGTTTCGAGGTCCAAGGTTTTCGTCGAAGTTTGTTTTCTTTGCAGCCATGACGCAAATTAATTCGGAAGGAACGCAAAAGAAGTTCGGCCCTGCTTTCAACGACCTCGTATCCGTGCATTCAAGCGAGACATTGCACGCACGCTTATACGCACATTAACGCTCGTCAACATTGTCGGATAAATATTATGAAACATCTCTACATAAATTAGGAGCTATGTTTGTAATTCCATCTCTCCTTAATTCCCTGGTGTCAAACTCGGATGGTTCCTTTCAGTCACTACGGGCATTTACCACACCCTTTGCACCTCAATCTTAGTTCGCTTTCATACTCTGCCTGTTTTATTTCGTTTTACCCACTTTTTTATTCATTGTTATTATTATTTGTTATTATGTATTAGCTGCTTAATGCAGCGTTACTTGCAGCATCAATAAGATATGCCAAGGCCAAGATATACTTAAATTGTTTCATAAGTTCAAGTTTGCGTCGTTAAAAAAATTGTGGAAGTGACAAAGTTCTTTCTTATTCTTAATAAGATGTGTTTACTTCCACCCGGCATAGTAAATTAATGCAATGGGTGGGTTTATTTTTAGAAATGTATTCCAAAATACTACAGAACTTTTCAACTATCTCCTACCGTACCGCATTTGTTATACCAGTTCCATGTTCGGCCCTGAGATGGCAGCAATAGAAAGATGCACGACATAAGTATTTTCTATCAAACTTTTCTGTTCAAATTATATTTTGCGAAAAATGATACTATTAGTATTCGTATTTTTTATATTTTCATTTTTTTTACGACATTAATGTAATGCATTGGAAATGAAGAATGTGCATAGGTATAATTTTTAAAAGCATGTCAAAATACTAGTGCCTCCTGATGGCGAGCATTTAAACTATCTCCCGCTTTTTAGGTTTTACCGGTTCCTATTACTACCATGAGATGGCAGGATGGTAAATTGCACGATACTAATATTTTCTATATAAATCTTTTTTTCAAGTTAGGTTTTCCTACAGTGGCTTATATTAGATACTCGAAGTTTTTTAGTATTAGTGTTTTAGGCGATATTTGAAGCCAAATAATGAAGTAAAAATAGTTTTAACGAATTTTAATTTTCCAATTACACTCTACGTCTCCCCAATCTGGTCGGGAGCAGCGCCCACTCACATCCGCAAGCTCTGCGTTTCCCAAAACGTGGCCCTGCGAACGATGCTCCACGTCACATGGAGAGACTTCGTCAGGGTCACGGAGCTCGAAACCACCACTGGTGTAGAACCATTAGAGCAGACCTTACTAAGGAGAGCTAATGTGTTCTACACCAAGTGCAGTCGGCACATGGCGCCCATCGTCCGCCAGATATCTGCAACTAGGGTCTTGCCGTGGGACAGGTTCAAACGCCCAATTGCGGCTATGGGCCCAAATTTCCAACCGCCGCCCAAGAGGCAAAGGCGGCTTTAACCTAGGCCGCCAATAGTAACCTGTCTCCCACACCCTGTAGTAATGACACACCATTCCAGGTTCATAGCTCCGCTGGCAACCTGGCAGGGGTACTCGCTTACCCCAAACACCCGCTATGCAGTAATGTCAAAGTGCAGTGACTCTCCCATATTATACAAGTGAAGTTGCATCGGTATTTTCTGACACTGAAAAAACGCACTTAATATATAGATTGTATTGTGAATTTATTTCGTTATAAAATTTAACTGTAAACAGGCGTGCGCTGTATGTGGTGTTAGATAAATAAAAAAGTCAGTTTGTGATTGTCACGAATTAATCACCGGCGGCATAAGATCCAGGGGCATATATATATATATATATATATATATATATATATATATATATATATATATTTTACCGTTATCGCTGGGAGAGAAAACTAACTTTAAAGAAGAAGAATTGGAAATGAATCAAATGTAATTTAATACTTTTTTCACTCATACCAGTAATTTTTGACAGTAAACTGCAGTAGTTTTATTATGGACGGGAGGAATTTATTTAATTTTTAGGAACTCTATTCAATGCTTGATAAAAAGCATTATTTTTCCTTGACATCATTTTATAAAAAGCGCTTCTTCCGTTTGCGTGAACTCGACGGATTTTATGCTTCGAACCCTTGATCAAATAATTGTGTTTGTAGGACACGGAAGAATGGATCAATCCTTAAAATTAGAATTGCTCATACCCTCTCGTATAAACAATGAAATTTATAATGGGTTACAAAAGTCAGCGTGGTTTTTACTTTCGAGTAGGTGCAAATTACGGAAATTTTAATTTTAAACGCCTTCTTCGTACATGTCAAATATCCGAGTGCGTGTAATTCCCGTACCTTCTATTTAAAACCAAATACAGTTTTCCCTCTCTTTATGCGGGGGTTGCGTTCCAGGAAAGTGACTCATAAAGCGAATTTGCATAAACAGAACCCATGTTTACATGTAGAAGATAGGGATACGTTCCACAAGCAATCCTAACTCCCCTCCAAGACGCTCTTCTTTCGCTCCATAATGGCTTCTTATGTGCTAAATACAAACTTAAAACAATTAACACTAAATTATACTCGCCAATAAAAGGAAGCAGACGTGCACAAGTGGTGGCTGTTGTGAGAGATATAATAATGGAGTTTATAAGTGCTGTAGCGTTGTCTTGTCCCAACTCATGTTCCGCGGGCAAGGAGACAAAGCTTCTCAAGTGTGCTCAAACAGTATTACACGAAATCTCCGTCTCATCTTCACTCTACAATATCCACTCCATTCATCTCTTTTACTTTAGGATTAATACGCACAGCATAAGAGATAATGAGAGACTGAATGGTCACCTTGTGTTGTAGTGGAGAACTTTCTTTCATATGCATTGTAAGTTTGCCGCATAAGCGAATACGCATAAAGAAAACCTGCATAAAGAGATGGAAACCTGGATGAAAAACGAAATTCATATGATGGCGGCACTACAGATTTTTGGCGGATTTTGTAACATTTAATATGAAAACTGCTGTGTAAATTTTGCTCATTTCCATACTTGTATTTTCTTAGGCAACAGTGGAAATGGGTGTTAAGCACCGAGCATAAATTGAAGCAAAGCTAAAGCAGTGCAAATCGACAACCGGAAAACAAAGCGTGACAGAAATCGTGCAATACCGAAGAGGGTAAACTCAAAACTTTGGTGCTGAGATTCGCCGCCAGGAGTATAACTGCCAAATCCGGAAACGCCCGGTCTTTTCCAAAAACGTTTCCACAACTGCGTTACAAAACGCATTTTAAGGCTATCGGGTAGAAAAAAAAATAAATTTAGAAATTAATCTTATCGTTTAGATTAGAAGATGTTCAGCAGTTTAATTCTCGGCAGTGACGTCTTTCTCGTCGTCTCCCTTTGCCCATATCTTATTAAATATGAATCCTCAGAGGCACTGCCTGCCAATATACCAAATTTATTCTTGTTTAAATAATCGTCCGAATTAGTATATTGCGTTTCATTTTTTATTTTGTGGGCCGTATAATATCATGCACTGGCCCTTACATTGGTCAATACTGAATTAACATATATATGTTACGGTAAAGGTACGTAATCTGGAAATGTGTGCATTTATTACCAATCTCGATAAATGTAAGTTTCCAGAAATACGTATTATCTGTACATTTCCCGGTAAATGTGCACTTTTACCGATTTGCCTTCGTAAATGTGGAAATAAGTAAGAATGAGAAATGCTACACTTTAATAATTATGTTAATTTATAATAAAAACCATCGATGGTTCGGCTCCACTGGTATATATTAAGATGAACGCTTCCCAGCCTGAGGGAGAACACAGTGAAGGTGAGGAGGAGCCAAAAACACTTCAACTAACCTACCCAACCCGGTGGGGCAGAGTAAAATTTGCCTTCATGTTTAAATTTAGTTTAGTTGTGCACATTTACCACGAAATTTAAACATTTACAGGAAAACGCACATTTACCGCACTTCTAAACTGCAACAGATGTTCGCGACGCCACCATTGTTGCGACGTTTATCCACATTTACCAGTGTCTCTAGGTAAATGTGTACATTTCCCCAATCCAATCGATAAAAGTATGTTATACTTATATTCACCAAACTTGGTGATACATGTGCACATTAGCCGGAAAATGTACACATTTACCGGACTACGCACATTTACCGTGACATATATACTCGGAAATTGAATGTTGTTGCAAGGTGTATTTGGAAGGCTGGTATGCATTTGGTGAATGTAACTCAGTTCATGCCAATTAATTAATGCCATAAAATCTACATTCGAAAAATTTCTCCTAATCTAAAACGTTAGTAAGGAAACAGATGTGATAACTGCTCGGAGTTGCAATAGTTTAAATCCTTATTTCAATGGGCGTCGTAATAATAGGGAAATACCAGATATAGTTTTTAATGGCCCTCGTCTAGCTGTGGGACTCAATAGACCGGAACTTCTTAACAATTTTTTTAACGAATGCTTTGTTCTCCCTCGTAACATCTCCAGTGAGTTTGAAGACCCACACTTGCATCATGTAGCTTCTAATTTTACATTATCTGATTTACAAACTTCTCCATGTGAAGTCTATGAATTCCTATGCAAAATTAATCCACATCGCTCTATAGGCCCTGATGGACTAAGTCCTGTATTTTTACGCAACTGTGCTTCTTCTCTCTGTATTCCATTGAGTATAATTTTCAACAGATGCTACTCCTTAGGTCTCTTTCCCTCTCAATGGAAACGTGCGAATATTATTCCGATTCATAAATCAGGTTCCAAATCGGACGTTACAAATTACCGACCAATTTCTTTACTTCCTATTCTTTCTTCAATTTGTGAAAAAATTATTTTAAACCGCCTCTTTTATTTTACTTCTCCGCACTTATCCACCAAACAACATGGCTTTGTTCCGGGCCGCTCTTGCTTGTCAAATCTAGCTGTTTTCCAAAAGCACTCCGTGGAAGCCTTAGAAAATAATTCACAACTAGATACAATATTCCTTGATTTCTCTAAGGCTTTTGATTCTTTGAATCACAACCATCTACTTAATAAGCTTACTCACCGCTTCAACTTGCATGGAAATTTCCTTCTGCTATTACGTAGTTTTTTAAATAACAGATATCAGCGAGTCATTTTTTCAGGCCATACTTCAAATTGGTCAATTGTTCCTTCAGGTGTTCCTCAGGGCAGTGTTCTTGCCCCCTTTTTGTTTAACCTTTTTATTGATGACTTATCATCTCAATTACGTCCCTCTCAAGCCGAAATACTTATGTATGCAGATGACTGCAAAATATTTAGGCAAATTCACTCCGCTGAAGACAGCTTAATACTTCAACAGGCACTCAACATCGTAACCAACTGGTGTTCTGATTCTTCTCTTCGATTAAACCCAAACAAATCCACCGTAATGACCGTAACTCTTCGCAAAAATCCTCTAGAATTTAACTACACAATTGACTCTATTTTATTACCCAGAACCATTCTTCAGAAGGACCTAGGGGTATTAATTGATAATAAGTTAAACTTCACAGCACACATAACTGCAACAAAACGCAAAGCTATGTCCCTACTAGGAATATTATACAGATTTACGGACATAAAGGATGCAGCTTCCCTTAAATTATACTTTTCCACATTAGTCTTCCCAGTTGTGAATTATGCTTCCCCTATTTGGTCTATGGCTGCAGCCTCTAATCTTTCTTCTCTTGATTGCGTACTAAATTTCTTTGTTAGAATAGTTAAATATCGTATAACCTCTCTCCGGACTTCCTCTAAGGAAGCCATCCTAACGGCCTTGTCCCTAGACCAATTTTCGGTATCTCGACAAAAATCTGACCTCTCCTTATGTTATAACATTTTAAACTCTAATATAGACAGTCCAGAACTCTTGGCCTCTTTCGGTTTACGAGTACCCTCTAGAACAACACGCTCTATGGATTTATTCCACATTCCAACCACAAGGTTATATATTATTAGGCGCTCTCTTTTTTTCCGTCTTCCTACCCTATTTAATTATCTACCTTCCCACATAGATCCGTTTATCCTTTCCTGTAAATCATTTATCAAAGGTTCTAGAGCTCATTTACTTCATTCTCACCTCTAATTTCTTTGTGCTCTATCCACAGTGTTATTTTCCCTTTTCTCTTTCGTGTTGTATTCTTATTATTATTCTCTGTTTTTTTTCCTGTTTTTTATTCGCTTGTATTTATACTCATGATGTTATATATTTCACTCTAAAATGGCGAATGCTGTATGTGAAATTTTTAATTAAATAAATAAATATCAGATTTCGGTTTCTTATTATGATTGAAAATAAATTTCCAACTCTCTAAAAATTAGTCTTTTACCTCCCTAAAACTTTTGCCATCAAAAGTGATTCTTTCATTAGGTTTTTATAATGGAGTAGATTCCAGTAACCTTGAAAAATTCTCAGGAAGAAACAAAATCATCAATTCGTGTAAATTGAGTTAAATGCATTCAATTTAAATTAATATTCTTCAACCGAATCGATATAGTTCGGAGACATTTCAGTTTAGAGAATAATAGGTACAGAAAACGCAACGATACTGCAAGAATAATCTAGCAAGGTTATAGTTTGCGCATGAGCTTACTTCACAACCTTAATTAATCTACCATGATTAAAACATTAAAAAAATTTCAACAACAATAATTAGCACATAAAACGTTAATATAAAAACCTATTTGCATTTTAATAACAGAAAATGTCAACGGTATAAGCGTGGTTGAATCATTCTTCAATTTCAAAATAATCAATATCCTTTTCCATTTGACATTAATTTAGTTTTAATTTGTGTAAGGTAATTAATAAAACTTGATATTGCTTCGCTAATAATACTACTTGAAGTCTTAAGAAAATTAAAAGATTTGATAATGCAGAGTGTTTTAAATTAGTTCATAATTTACCATTGTTATTGATACTGTATTTTCCCTATTCTCGTTAATTTTACGCGAACTCGAATCTTTTCTTTGATAGAAATGACCTGCACATTTTTTAGACCTATCCGTTTCCACCTTTTCAATTTTGTAGCCTGAAATACTAATAAACATACGCTACACTCCGACAGGGATAGACACTTTCAAATTTTTACACGCAATATGATAATCGATATTGTAAACAATTATCGGTTCTTTAAATATAGAGGAGTAACATTATTTTTTCTTTAAGACTAAAATTTTTAAATTTTAAGTCGATCATCACAATTAAGTGGCTGTAATGTCTCAGTTTGATAAAAAATTTGATAAATAATTTTGCAGAATGAAAATGAGATTTGAAATTATTTATAATGCGCATATGACTTTAGCTATGCAGGCGTAACGATTTTCGCCAATGTTATCTGATCTCTATAAGATAAAATGTATAAATCGAAAGACGCAAACCATTCTCGGATAAAAGCTCGGAACTCTACTCTGAAATTACAATAACGGCACACTTGAAGGGCAAAATTTTGCTGCGAAATCTTTAATAAAATTTCCTTAAAAGTGCGACAATAGAAGCACGATATTTGCATTACTTGATTAACTTAACGGTTACTTCCAGCGTATTCATTCATCTCTTTTGAACTCCCACAAACTCGCCCATTAGATTACAAAGCCATCGCCTGCAATCCATCCGAAATTCGCCTCGATCCAGCTCCCACGCTCTTTAACGGTTTACCGGGAATTGCGGTCCTAGAGATCCGATTCCTAAACCAATATGGGACTGTCCCGGATTTCCTTTAAAGGAAGCTACCACTTACCCCCTTTAATTTCCAAGGCACGAGCAGAAGGAATTACGACGAAAAAATCGCAGCCTTTGGGACTTCCTCCGCTCCCACCCCTCTTTCCGCCCCTCCTGATATTTGCTCAGCCGATGGATCCAGGACGATCTCGGGCGACGCAAGAGAGAATACCCGAGGACCATCGGAACATAAGGATCCGCCCTCGCGCCTCCGACCTCCCAACCCCCTTTACGTCGCCTTCCTCCCCCCTCCCTCCTCTCTCCCTCCCTCCCCCTCCCCCTCCTCCATCCCCTCCCCATTCCTCCCTGCGCCCCCCGCCACTCCCCACCTACTCGTAGTCACCTCGGAAGAGCCCTAGCTCTCTTTCTCAGAGAGCGTATTTTCTAAAGACGACCTACTTTTCTCTTTTCTCTCTACCCATCTCCATATACGTATCTCTCTTTCTCTCTCTCGTCCTCTGTATTTCTCATCCCCGCCAGAGTCGGCTTGGCATTATTAAAAGTAAAGGATTGGGGTATGGCTGCTTAAGAGTGTTGGGTAAAGTGGGGGGAAATCGTGGAGGAGGACGTATAAGAGGGATGGGACTCAACTATAACCGTTTGTGAGAAGGGAAGATGTAGGTCGAGAAAAAATTAAAGCTTATCTATCCTTCTTTCTTTTTACACTTTAGCATTAAGAGTTGAAAGCGAAGATTTTTTTCGAAGAAATGGTCGCGGTCCCAAGGCGGGTCGATAAAAAAATCCAAGGATCTTTGACGCAGGACAGATCCGAGATGTTTTAAAGGGGACTAATTACACGGAACTTTAATATAAATCGAATCGTGGCGTGATGAAGTTAATATGAAGTTGCATCGGAGAAAAATCTCGGTTAAAGAAATTGTCTTGCGTGTGGAGTGATTTTTATTTTTCAAGGCGATCTCACACGTGATATCCAGTTAGGGTTTTGCGACTTTGAGGTGTGATAATAAAACTCAAAATCGTGTCCATCGGGTGGAGGAAAACGAGCGACAGCTGTTATGAATGAAGCAGCTACGCTACTGTCATTCACAGAATGTCGGTATATAAGAGCTGCGGAAGATGAACTGGATTAGACATTATCTCAGGGGAGAGAGCCCGATTAAATGCGTGTTAGAAGGAAAACTGGAAGGAAAAAATGAAATGTGTTGGAAAAGGCATCATCTGATTGAGAATTTGAAAGAGAAAGAGAGTTATAAAGACATGCAGAAGATCGCAGGAAAGTAGGAGTGCGTGGAAAACCAGGTTTAACCAAGAATAATCACGGACCTGTCTACGGACAGACCACCTATGTCGATGGCGAGTATTTGAGTGTAATATTAATATCGACATTAAAATTTTTACCGGGAATTATGCGTGATCTTCGTTGCGCAAAGACGGTTTTAAAAAAAATTTTTATATTGATTCGAACAAATTATCGTGTCTTTAATATATTTTTGTCGAAGAAAGTTTCTTGCCATGCTTACCAATAATTCCAAATAATATGGGCATTTTATCCTAGTCCGGACTAATGCGAGCATAATTTCAAAAAACAATAAATATTTCCTGCTTATGTTGACCAATCACACTAAAAGGAGTAGAGAGTTTTCTTCGATGAAGTTGGTTTCTAAAAATATTTCCCATAGCAAGCGGTCCACAACAATTATATCGTTGAATGGACGAAAAACTTCTCAAGTTCATTTTTTTACAACGAAACGAGACTGAAAATTTCCCAGAAAAATCCTCTTTCGATAATTTCGCGAATAAGGAAAAAGTTTGCTGCTTCATGGAAAAGGACTGGAAACTTTAAGCAAAGCATAAGTTTCTAGCCATGTCCTACGCTGATGAAGAAATAAGCTTACTTGCTTTCGAACGGTGGAAATCCACTTCCCTCAGAAAGTTTCAGGATAAAGAACGTTTCAGCTTAATGAATCTAACTACTGAAAAGTAAACTAAATCTTTCAAGAGAAACGGTTTTGTCAGCGATTGGGTAGGCGCAATTTTATTGATCACCAACAGTGCTACCTGAAAACGGGGGTTTGAAATATTTATTCGCGTTTAGGGAAAACGCAATAAGAACACGGATGAGTTATTTAGAAGAAGCGCAAGGTTATAACATTGCGAATTTCGTTTCATTTGATATCCTAGCTATAATTCGGAAGAAAAACAAAAAATAATCAATTTTTAAATTCGGTCCAATTCAAGTTTTGTGCCATCTAGTGGCGTTATAATTCCAACATGCAAGCGAAGAAAATGATTTATGATGGTTATATGTGCTGATTATTTCTAAACTTGCGTAATTGCACGCCAAAAATAAATCAAAATGAAAACACCTATTCTCTCTCTCTTCCATTCTCCTCCCTCTCATCAGCCGTCTCCCTCTCACTCTCTCCTCATGAAGCTACAGTCGGACCCCGATTTAGCGCCACCGTTTGTCCATCACCGACATTGGCGCTGAAGCGGGGGTGGCTGCAAATCAAAGTATACGATGAAAGTTTTGTTGATAATGAAATATGGTGTGCGGGGATGGCGCTAAATCGGGGTCTGACTACATATTTGTATCAACGTGAGATATGCTCCTGAATCTTATGCATAAAGTTGAGCGTTACATAATTTCACGTGACGGAATTACGAGAGAAATAGCACGTGGAATGTTTTTTGTGTTCACAGGTTGTAATAAAATAGTGAAGTTTCGTGTTTATGAGGGCCAAGTGCGCATATGAAAAACGCTACGATTACGTGCTGTATTTCGTTACTCGTTTTTTCTCCGTCGAAAGTTTCCTCTCAGGAGCTGACGAGTTTCAACATATGCTCCCGTCCACTGCGTAACCCGACGCTCATTTCACACGACAACTTTGACTAAACCAACAACCACTTTTCTCTCCAAGTTCTCATCCATCTTCCCATTTGCCACACACCAAATTTAATTGCTTTTTTCAGTTAACGTAAATTTTCTCCCTTGATGACGGACAGCCCGGAATGAACTCTCACGAACCTACGATTTTATGAGCATCAACCCAATTACTCGCGACGACGAGTAAATGGCCATTAGTTAAAAGGCGATGTAAAATATAGAGTGCGTTCTTCCGGCGTTCGATACTGTCTCTGTAATGCTATAAAAGACTATAACGCCCTTAATGAAAAGAGAGTGACATTTATAAAAAAAATAGCTCTACGTGTTTGCATGAAGGTTTGTATGTAGGCATATACATATAATTTAAATCGTGCAACAGCGAAGAAATGTTTTCTATAATAAGTCTCACACGCCTGGACTGTGGATAAACCTACGCAGTTATTAAAGCCCAGCATAAAAAATTAGGTATTTTTTAAAACAACTCGTACACTCAAAGGAAAAAAATATCAGTGAACACAATGCAGTCTAGATTACTCGAAAATTAAGGGTCAAATATAATAATTGGGATTAAACGCCAAATTAGAAGCATACGAATACTAACAGGAAGAAATGTCTTATTCGGGCAAACAAACTTTCGAATTATCGACGTTTGAGCCGCAGAGGACCGGCCATAGGCGAAATTTACAATCTACTCTAATTCCTCTAATTGCACGGTTTTGCACAACGCGTTTTCGGTTTAGCACGGTTCTCTTTTTGGAGAACTACACATTGAATTAATCTTGCATCAGTTTCTTTTCAGCACCGTTTTGAAACGATCTTTTGAGAGGTGGGAAAGCACGAAATGTCTCGGTCTGACGTAAGATATTTTAAGAAAGAATAAAAAACAATGCATAATGCAATAAGATCGAATTAGGCATATGTGAACTTTAGGACGGCACTTACAAATGTAACCTCACGTATACCTAACGTGACCATTCTTTTCGAGGCCAAAATCAGCACAATTGACATTGATTGCCTATAAAAAAAGCTAACAATTATTCGAGATAACTAGAGATAAATAATGTAAATCAGTACAAAATTCTTTTCTTAACATTTCGAGTACCAACGTTGCAATCCATAAAAATATTAATATTATTTTTTTACGAATACTTTACGATAAAAGTTCACCCTATCACAGAGTATCATTTTAAGCCGTTCATAAAGTACGAAAAAACGGCGTCTTGAACTATTGGAAAAGAAATCGAGGATAATAAAATACGGTTAAGTGAACCAAGTTACCGTATTAAGACAATGGGTCGAGTTAATAAAAATTAAGCAAATGCTTAAAGCACACAGTAAAAGCAAAAGAATTTGCTAAAAGTATAAGCATATGCTAAAAGCATTTGCTTCATATTGAGTGAATAAAAGTTTACTTTTGCTTATAAGCATTTGCTACTCAGTCTTAAGCAAATGCTTAAATTTTTTGGAAGAAAGTTCTTTGCAACTCTTCCCTTACTTGTTTTTGTTTACATTTTAAGTTTTACATAGTTTAATTTCAAACTAAAAATATAAATATATTGGGTAATAATTTTAAAAAGTGAATTAATAATTTTTTAAATTATTTCTTTTATAACTGAATTCGATAATATCACAAATCATGGGTTCATTTTTATCCAATTAGTTATAGTAATTTGTGTTGTGCATTGTACGTGGTGTTCTTCCCCGACTCCTATTTGAAATTCGGGATCACTTAAATACCTTAAAAATATTTCTATCTTCTGTTTGGAAGACAGTGCCATGTCTCTCTTGATATTCTCCAAGTAACAGATTTGAAATATACTTAACATTTCTTCAGAGAAATGATATAAATTTTTATGACCGTTGGTTGTTGAAACTTTTCTCGTATTTTTTAAAACCTTTCGTGTCACCATAAATTACCATATTTATATTTAGGATCCATTATCATGAAAATAGAACTTAGAAATATCTTAGCAAGCCCTTTACCTCTCTTAAAAAGTTTACGCATATGCTTAAAGCATTAAGCAAAAGCTCGGTTTTATACACACAATTTTAAGCAAATGCTTAAGAAAAATAAGCAAATGCTTATTCTTTCTAGCAAATGCTATTTTTGTATTCACCCCAAATTAAGCATTTGCTTAAAAAGTGACAGAAATATTAAGCATAAGCATTTGCTTATTTTTTATTCACTTGACCCATTATATCAAATAAGTAATCATAATATTCTTAAATCTTTACAAAAATCAGTACAGATAGTAGATCTGTACGATATCGTCAAAATCAGTACAGTACTGAATAAATTAGCACTTTGCTTATACCTGTGGTAAAACCTACCTCACTTTGCGCGCCCTCGTTTTACGCGGTCTCTTCCTCCCCCTCCCTCCTCCTCATCTCCCTCCCTCCCGGGAGAACCGGTTTACCCCATTATCTCCCAAACGAGCGCTTTAAGGCGCGCCATTTCATTACTATTACCCGCGTAATTCGTTTAAGGCGGAGATGGAAGAGTAAGAGGGGAAGCAAATGCCCACGGTCTAAAATTCTGCCTCTTTAACTTATTTTTTCTATACGGGATTTAACGCGATAGAATTTCCGTCTCCGAAAGGAGAATCACAACAAGAAGTCCAAACCAGGACTAATGCAGGCTGGTTTCCCAAAGTTGACGTCCAGAATTGATTACTTTTATTGATAGGAAATGTTTCAGTATGTGTTATTCATTCCAAGGAATTCTAATACCATAAATACCACTTGTAGTTTATAGTTTATCAATGATAGAGAAAAATAGGAAAAACAAATTAATAGCACATTATCAAGTTTAAAATACTATCAAAATCTCTTTCTGACATTATATTTTGCATGTATTTCTTAAATTATACGAATTTAATAAATGTTACTGTTTATACGCTAAAATGTCTGGATCAACTGTCCATTTATGAAGAGTAGTCGAGCGGAAAAGAAAATAACCCATTTGTTCACTCGTCTATGCTCAAGCCTAGTTCGGCAATAATCGTCTCCATGGCAACAATCCGATAAAATACGATTCAAAATGCAAAAATGCTATGTTTTAGTAGAAATTCAAGAAAATGCGATCAATTACTAAAATTATGCGATGAGAATTAGAATTTACATCAATTTTTCCTTAGAACAATACATATCTCGCTCCAATATTATAATTTTAAGACATTTTAAAGTATTAAAGAAAACATCTCTGCACGATGGATTTGAGATTTCCGATATAAAACAAATGGATAAAAACGTTCCTGGAATCGAACCAGGGACTTCAATCTTCGTCCCCCCTGCGGGTAGGGGGATTGAGAATACTCTCGCAGCCCCTCTGCTGGTCGTAAGAGGCGACCAATGGGCGAGGAGACAACCTCGTTAAAAAACCCATTTGTCGCTTTGGGTAGCGTCCAGACAGTATGTGGATCTGCTGTCTGAGTTCAGCCACGTCATCTGGCTATTGATCCACCCGTGTGTTTGCCGTGCGTGGAGACCCGTAAGGGGGAGAAGAGGTACCTGGTGGTTGAGCTTCCTGGATCCTGTCTGGGTTTCGGATGCCCAAGATGGGTACAGGGAGCAACACACCACTTTGGCCTCTAATTCACTGTAAACGGGAGTCGGGTACTAGCCACACCCGATTAATCGGCTTGCCGTCACGTTTTGATGTTTCGGTTGGCGAGTGCCAAGGCACTGGGGGTCTGTGTAGGGGGGTCAAAAGTGTATGGATTTGGAGAGCCCATGCACTGGAGATCTGACCTGAAGCAGACAACCATGTCGGAGGTCTCTGGTTAGCCCTGGCGTCCGCATCAGTTTGTGGTGCGGCGTCCCATTTGTGGCTCCGTGGTGGGTGGGGAGACCAGGAGATGAATACTAATTATTTTGGATGGCAGAAAAACTTTCTCCACCACCAAAAAGATCCCGTCCGGACTCGGATGGGGAGATAATGTAAATAAATGTACAAAGTACTTGATCATGAAGCGTTCAACCGAAGGTGAGACCTTTACCAAAGTGTCTCCCTTCTTTATATATAAGTCTTTTTACGGTACAGTGCCTGGATCTTTAGAATCCGTTAAAAACTTAGGGATGGTACTCTTCTTATTACCACCATGAACGAGACACAAAGCAGAAAAATTTTAAACATCTCAATGCTGGGAGACATGCCGGTAACTGTTGAGACCCATAAAACCCTCAACACCTGTCAAGGGGTCATATCCAACTATGACCTTCTATATGTAGAAATCGAGGAGTGTAAGCGGGAGATGGCCTCTCAGGGGGCCATTGACTGCAGGAGATTGACGACAAAGAGAAACGGTGAGGTAGTCAATACTACCTCTATTGTCCTCACGTTCTCCCTCGAGAAGCTACCAGAGAAGGTCATGATTGGTTATGAGACATGTGCAGTTCGGCCATATATACCAAACCCTATGCGCTGTTTCCAATGCCAAAAGTTTGGGCACACTGCTCTACGTTGCAAGGGCAAAGCAGTCTGCCCCCGATGTAATCGGGATAAGCACGATGGAGCAGAATGTGCAGCGACCGTGTCATGTGCAAACTGCGAAGGTCCTCATCCGGCATTCTCTCGGGACTGCCCAAAGTTAAAGGAGGAAAAAAAGGTTATGGAGCTTAAGACGCTTGAGAAACTGTCTTACTTTGAGGCACGGAAAAAATTCAGAACGCTTGTTGCTCCAGTTTTCTCAAGGTCTTTCGCATCCTTGGCAGCTACCCCTATCAAGAAGAGTACCATCGCTACCCAAACAGATGAGGTAGCACCCATACAAAAAGTGGGAATTAAGGAAAAGGAAGGAAAGAAAACAAAAGAAATTATAATAAAAAAAAACAAAAGCATCCAAAAACAAAAATTCCCCAGAAAATCCTCCTTCCTCTCGGCGAGAGGAAGCACTGCCATGCAGCACTCCCTGTGCTGAACAAGCATCAGGTGAGGAGGGCATGGAAGAAGAACAAATGGATGAGGACCAATTACAGGCCTTCGTCCTTAATAGGCACAATAGGGGAAAGACGAAGCTTAAGCGCTAAGCTTCATCACAATTTTATATATTTTGTAGTTTATGCAAATATTCTATCTGTTTTATGTAAATATTTCTATCTAGTCAGACGTTGTTAACGTCAATTATATTCAGGGTTTTAAACTTAAATTCCACATTATAATGCCCCTATTCATACAGTGGAACTGTTTTTATACACACAGAGAGGAGCTGGCGATTTTATTAAAGGATTTTAACCCTGCATGTATTTTATTACAAGAGACCCATTTTAAAGAAACAGACAAGGTTAAATTGAAAGGTTTTTATGTTCTTCGTGTTGACGACCTTAGTGGAAACAGAGCCCAAGGGGAGGTCGCCGTGGCTATCAGGGAGACCCTTTACACCTCCCAGGTGGACCTTAGGACGCCCTTCCAAGCCGTAGCTGTTACTGTAGCCACTCCGGAGGTAATTACGTTATGTAACGTATACCTTCCGGAATGGGCTCAGGTGAACAGGGCGAACATTGAAGACCTGATTTATCAGCTACCACGGCCATTCATGCTGCTGGGCGACTTTAATGCACACAACACACTCTGGGGAGACACGATGGCCGACCACAATGGCAGAGGTCGTCTTTTAGAAAACCTTTTTAATGATTTTAACCTGATTTTATTGAATGACTGTGAAAAAACAAGTTTTAATGCTTTTAATGGGAAGTACCCCTCAATAGATTTAGTTATTTGTAGCAGCACCATTGCACCACTATATACATTGTCTGTGCATAATTATCTTTGTAGTAGTGACCACTTCCTTCTCTTAATTCAGCAGAAGGCTAACATTTCTGTTTACTCTAACCGAGCGAGAACATTGGTTTCACATAGAGCCCATTGGCTGGATTTTAAATCAAATTTTAAATTCAATTTTGACAGCAGTCGAGGGGGAATACGCAATGTCGAGGTTTTTACGGCAGCTGTACTCAATGCTGCTAGTACTAGCGTTCCAATGTCATCTGGGAAGACGCGCCACACTACCGTTCCTTGGTGGAATGAGGAATGTGCGGTGGCCATTCGGAAACGCAAACGGGCATTGCGAATTTTTAATAGACACCCCACATGTACAAATCTTGCGGCGTTTCGACGACTGAGGGCGAAAGCTCGCCAGGTCATCAAGGATGCGAAAAGGTCCTCTTGGATAAAGTATGTATCCTCAATTAACCACAGGACTCCAGTTGCACAGGTTTGGAATAGGGTTAATAAAATCTTGGGCAAATACCACCCTACAAGCGTGCCAGGGCTAGAAATTGGAGGTCAACTTATAACATCTTCTGCTGCCATTGGCGAAGCGTTAGGCCTCCATTACGCCAAGGTTAGCAGCACGGCCGAGTACGAGCTTTCTTTCATTCGAATGAAAGAGAGAATGGAAAAAACTGTACTAAACCTTGGCAATGTCAGCAGTCCAGCATCCTACAATGAACCTTTTTCACTGTGGGAGTTAAAGTCAGCGATTGGGGATGGTAAGGACTCTTGTCCTGGCGTGGATAGTATCCACAATGCCTTCCTTAAACACCTGCTCATAGATGCTGAACAGGATCTGCTGAAAACTCTCAATCAGCTTTGGGCTGAGGGGGCTTTCCCTGAATCTTGGCGGGAATCGGCAATTGTCCCTATCCCTAACCAGGGAAAGCACAAGAGCCAGCCATCCAGCTATCGCCCAATCTCCTTGACCAGTTGCCTGTGCAAACTGATGGAGAGAATGGTGAACAGACGTCTAGTTTGGTGCCTTGAGATCGGTAACCTTCTCTCAAATGTCCAGTGTGGTTTCCGACGTAGCAGGTCTACAGTGGACCACCTGGTCAGGATCGACAGCTTTATCCAAGAGGCCTTTCTCCTACGCCAGCATGTCATAGGAGTCTTTTTTGACATAACAAATGCGTATGACAATACCTGGCGATACAAGATTTTACACACTCTTAAAGACTGGGGTTTTAAAGGTAGACTAACTATTTTTATCAAAACTTTTTAACGGGGCGTACATTTAGAGTTTGTTTGGGCAATCACCTATCACAGTCTTTTACCCAAGAAAATGGTGGTCCTCAGGGCTCCGTTTTAAGTGTTACGCTATTCGCAATAGCCATCAATGACGTTGTAGACTGCATTAACCCACCAGTTATAGGCTCATTGTTTGTCGATGACCTAGCTATCTTCTGTAGGTCATCGAATTTGATGATGGCTGGAAGGCAAATTCAGCTGACCCTAAATCGGCTCCATAAATGGTCTGGCGAAACTGGCTTCCGCTTCTCCGAAGAGAAGACCAAGTGTATGCATTTCCACAGACGACGGGGATTATTTCCTGATCCCTTTCTTACACTTGGTGGAATTACCCTACCGGTGGTGGATTCTGTACGGTTCCTCGGAATGACACTCGACAAAAGATGGAACTGGAGAAGTCATATTGGCATTTTAAAAGATAGGTGTTTTAAAGTTTTAAATGTTCTGCGATACTTCTGTAATTCGTCATGTGGTGCTTACCGCAAATCGATGCTTCTCTTATACAGGGCATTGGTACGATCAAAGCTCGACGATGGGTCCTTTATATATTCTGCTACACGAGTGTCCTATCTTCGCCCACTGAGTACAATTCACAACTCTGGCCTCAGGTTGGCAACTGGTGCTTCCAGTACCAGTCCAATTCTCAGCATCTACTGTGATGCTGGAGAACTGCCTCTTGAGATGCGGAGGATGATTTTAATGTATAATTATGTCAGCAAGATTTTATCCCAAAAGACACACCCTTGTTTTAAACTTGTGTTCCGACCCCGTTTTATTGAATTATTTTATAGAAGACCTAGGGTGACGAAACCCATAGGAATTCGTTTTAAAAATTTCATTGATGATGCCCGGATTCAGCTCCCCGAAGTGCATCCTGCTGGTTTTAATAAAGTCCCGCCATGGCAGATGTCTTATCCAAAAATTAATATGGATTTGTCTCGCTGCAACAAATCAGGCACACATCCTAACGTATATCTCCATCAATTTATGGAAATTTTGGAAAAGCACCGTGATGCCACTCACATTTACACGGATGGCTCCAAGTCAGACACTGCCTGTGCATGCGCTGTAACATCTTCCCAAAATATCATCTCCTTGGTGAAGCTGCACCCGCTGTGTAGTGTTTACACAGCGGAACTGTACGCTATCAAGACTGCCTTGGATGAAATAGAGTCACGAAACATGTCGTATTTGATATGTAGTGACTCTAGGAGCGCATTGCAAACAATCCTTTCCTTAGATTCCTATCATCCACTGGTCCAGTTGATTCACTCCCGTCTTGCCCTGTTAGAGGCCATGGGGAATAACATACACTTTGTTTAGGTACCAGGGCATGTGGGAATCAAGGGGAATGAGAAGGCCGACTCTTCTGCCAAGAATGGCCTCTGTAAGCAAGAACTAGACTCGCGGTCCACGACAGCAGAAGACCTAAAAAAAATTTTTAGGTTACTTATAGTGAAACAATGGCAGGACTCATGGCTAGGTTTGAAAAATAACAAATTGCGGGACATAAAGGCTGTTACGACTTCTTGGTCCTCCTCTGTCAGGAATAGTAGGCGGGAGGAAGTAGTGCTGACCCGATTGAGGATAGAGCACTGTGCCCTTACTCACTGTTATCTGTTCACACATTAGAAGGAAGTACCACACTGTGACCATTGTGACTCCCGTCTCACTATAAGACATATCCTGACCGAATGTACCTACTACCAAGGTATGCAAAACAGTCTTTCGATGCAAGGCCAGCTTAACGATGTTCTGGGCGATACATAATAACTTTCATTGTATTACTGATTTGAGTACGGTGTGACATGACCTTGCTGTCGACACACCTTATAAAATCAACTCTACTACTTCAATCTTCGCCAAATAAAATATAGCCCGGAGGTGGACCCTGGCAGCAAGTTTCATGAAAATCGGTCCATTGGTGCATAAGTTGTTAGTAGGGCACACACACACAGACACGACCATTTCATAAGGCTGTTTCCTTTGGAAACCAGCCTAAAAATCGCTTCACGCGACTTTCTCTTTATTATCCGAAAATTTCTAAAACACGTGAATTTGATCAACTACGGGCCTTAAATTTTAAGAGTGTCCAGAGAAATGAGAGGGACCAGAAAATAAATTTGAGATAAAATGTTTGGATAAAAAAAACGAGGAAATACTTCGAGTATGAGAAAAGATAATACAAACAGTAAGCAAGAGGGCGGCGTACTGGATAGGACATTGCCGATGAAAAACTTTAAGGAAAAAGAGGAAGTCGTAGGAAAAAGTTTTCAGCTGATAGACGACTTGAAAGGTAAATAAATGTACAAAATTGCGGAAAGGAGGATTATGTGGAGAATCTGTCTACGGACAGACAACCTATGACGATGATGGCGAAATTTCTTTTACCTGTTATTTGCCGCATCAGCGGTTTTGTAAGCAACAGACATTTCTCATCAATAATATATCATGTGATCACAACGTGCTAAGGATAGACGAACTGAGTTGGCGCATGCGTTATTTTGCAGAAAATATGTACAAATAACCCATTATTTTCAATACAATTGTTAATCCCTTTGAAGGTATACGTGATGCGCTTCGTACATATTTGTAGTATTTAAACTTTTAAAGATGCTTTGTATTGGACGTGAAGTTATTAGATTTTTTCGGTTCAAGTAAATATTGATTGGAAAAATAAACAAGCTTTAACAATATTACATTTACGTAACTCAGTATTTAAGTTTTAAGAACTACATTATGCTTTCAAGGAATTTAAAGGACTAAAAATATCGTTCTAAATATCCCACCGCATGGTTCTAGATAAAATTTAAACAGGATCGGATGTGTTAGTGCATACGACTATACAGGAACAACATATATTCGAAGCAGCGGCGAAAAAGATCCTCTCCGGTGAAATTAGACCGCATTACTTTTTATGCCCTATTTATTTGAATTGATTTATAAAAACATCCATTCGTTAATCTACGCTTTGAGTTAAAAATTAAAGTTGCAGACAGTAAATTAAACGCCTTATCTTTAATTCAAATTTTTCGTCGATAGAGTTAATAAACGAACGTTGAAATTGATTCTCTAATATAATACCAAAGGTTATTTTATGGTTTCGATTACACGTTAATCTATGCACGTTTTATGAAAGAACGATTTGGAACTTGGGCAATTCCTTTATAAACATTTTTATAGCGCACGAGAATAAAATTCAACTTCTGTAATACTTTTTATGGGTGATTCAATTATCTGTAGCGGATGCATTAATTATTTTTATCTTAAAATTATCAAAATTCGTGGCTTTTGGAAAGAAAACGCAATAAAAATATTATAACATATTAATATTATTATCATTAATCGCCTTAAATCCGTATAAATAATGAAATGAATCGTCTGTACGGGGCGTCGGATTTTCGTAACTTACGCATAATGCAATGATTCTTAAAAGCGCCACACAGTGAAACAGTTTCACCCAAACATCTGTTGGTCCATTAATTATCGTGTACGTGAAATATGTGTTTGATTTACTAGTGAATAAAACATTACTTGCCGTAAATTCAGATGGAATAAGGCAGCACAACGTAGAAATCGAAACATTTCTCTGTTTTTGAAGCACCTAGAAAAAATAAAAACGAACAATTTACTCGGAGAGTTTCAGTTAGTAACTCCCAAAAGAGAATGGCGAAGTAAAGAAAAGAGCACAGCGACCGTCCTTGAAAAAAAAACGCATAGAATATTGACGTCGGATGCTGCAACCGAACTTTCCGTCCCATCTGGATGCGTCGGAGAAGATTTAGAGAAGAGAGAGGGAGGGGGGAAACTTTAGAAGTTTGGCAGCCCTGAGTCCATTACCACGCCCATGTATTCTTTACCAGACCTCTCCCTATCCTCTCGAGTTCCCTCTTCCGTGAAGCTTTGAAGGTAGACCTCCGAAATAAGGACTACAGATCTATTCTATTTAGGAAGCGGGCGTCGCATTCTTTCGCATTTTAAATCCATAGGATTTCCCCTTGCGTCGCAAACGTTAACGTCTTGAAATTTAGAAAAAACAGGTGCTAAACATGTATCCACGAGAAAACATAGAAAAACAACTAAGTCGGATTTCCACTTTTTACTAACAACCAGGGTTTTTTCATAAAAATTGGAATTCCATCGTGGTTGATTTTCCTGTTTTGTCATGGGCCAATTCCACAGTTGTGCTACAGTCTACGAAGTATATATATATATACAAAAATATATGTTGAATTTTGGCTATGTGAACGGTTAAAAAATACAATACATATATAGATAAACAAAAAATGGAGAAGGTTATTAACTTTTAAAGCAAACATGAATTCAATTGATAGTTGCAAACAGAATACGAAACGTGTCAGCCAATGACGGAAAATTTTATTTGATTTGATAAAATTAGGTGATTAATTTCGAAGTGGATAAATTTTAAGCGGTTATTACGTACTCTGAACTCTGAGCAGTTTATTGTTTTCGGGTTCTATACGAATTTTTGGGTCGATTTGAAAGTGCTCGAGTCAACTCGTGGACAAGAATACTCTCCGGAACACCTCAGTTCCGTCCTGCTAAAAGAGCAACCTCACGATGCCTTGAAATGTTTATTTATATTCATAGCTTTGAGTAAATCAGCAATAAGTTTCGACAAACTGCCAGGAAAAAGAACTCGTTTTTCAAATTCGAGAGCTTCGAGTCGTAAAAATAGACCGCGAGGGTCTTAATAATTTTACGAGAACTGTCCGTCATCGTAATATTTTAGGGTATTATAGAAGACAATAAAATGAATCGCCACGGACAAACAGAAAAGAGAACATAAATGAAAAAAAAAGATCCGAAAAACGAAGCACTCGACTCTCAAGTAGAACGGTGGAATAAGAATAAGAGATCCCTCCGCGTCTTCTTTATTTCTGGGCATGGTTTACCCAGCGCAGCAAGGAGGAGTTACATTAATATTCAGGCAAAAGAAAAACGCGCCGAGATTTGGAAAGACTTGAAAGAAACGGATTCTCTCCTTGAATGACCCGAGGCTTGTTACCATTAAGCTAGTTTCCGACAAACGTTCCCATTGCCGAATGAGTTCTAAAAAAGTTCCAGATTTTTATCTTATTCTCCTTAAATCGAGGTGGTTTGTTGCGCATCTGACCTTGAACTTTATGTTCTCGATTATTTTCTTTAAGAACTGAGAACCGACATTAATTTGTTGAATACTTTTATGTTCGAAAGGTGTTAATGTAAAATGGCCGAAACTACAGCAGAACTCCAATAACACGAACTACGTGTAAAGAAGATAAGTTCCGAATTATTTGGATTCTTTTTAACTTTCGCAGACGGCTTATTAATATCATTATAAACTAAATAAATAATCAATTTATAGACGTTTGAGGTATTAAGGATCGATTAGGCACACATATGCATTGAATTTGTAATTATGACATTTTGGAAATATTCCCAATGTATTCTAAAATTTAGCAAACCCTTTCTGTAGACGTTGTAAGAATGGCTCTGTAATAAAGACTAATTAAAATATATTCTTACGAAAGTAAAGAACCAATGCTCAATCTCAAGTACTTAAATTTAGAGATATAGAGAACGAACTCTGCAATAATATAGCATTAAAATATTTACCGCAGGCATACATTTTAATTCGATGCATTTTGAGCTTCAAAGATACATTTTTACTGACAGACGATTTCTTCCCAAGTTTATGCGCCCTTTTTAGAGGCAACAACACGCAGACTTCCTCACTAAATTTGTCTTCACATAGTCATTTGCTAGTGAACGATTGTATAATACGGTTGATTATGCTCTTGAAGTGAATTTATATAGTTCTACATCTGTACATGCCTTCAAAACGCAATTAAATGGATCGAGGTGAGTGGTTACTAGCTCTGATTTGAACGGTATGTAACATTGCAGCCATAGTATTTAAGGTCTAGTGTTAAAATTATTCTCGCTTTGTTCTTTATTTCTGTCTCACTTACAGCGTTACTACCTTCTGCGTTGTTCTATGGTACAAGTAGTGCATTATGTTCGTAACTACAGGACTACTTCCTTTTATCTGAAGTCGACACAAGTGGGGCTATTTGAATCAATTTTAGTGAGGCTATTTGGATCGGTCAACCCATTGCACTTGCAGTAGTATCCAATAGAATTAGAGAATTGTAAATTTAAAAATGTTTGCTGGATAAATTTTTTAGAATAAATTAAATTTAAATATCTTATACAAATATAGAAATACTCTAAAAATTAAATTTTAAATACCCTCCAATCTGCGTTTAAGCAAAACATTCGACCTGTCATATGACATCTCCTGAAAACGTTGAAAACAAGCGTAAAGAGAAAGTTACGTTTGGAGAAAGAAACAAAGATTAAAAAACGTAAAAATAAATCAAAAGATCTAGTGATCGCCAAGAAAAGTAAAAAAACATGTGTGCGAAGAATTAGCAAATAGACTCAAGCAGTTCATATGAAGAATCTTCATACAAACCACTGGAAGATGAAGATGCACCGTGTGGTTTCTGCGGAATCATTTTGATCTGAAACCTCTCAGAAAAGGTGATCGGATAAGCTGCAAAACATACAAAACTTGGTACCACGAGCTGTGTGTAGAGGCTACTGGACATAAACGATTTAAGTGAGGACAATGTGTTTCATCTGTAAATAATACAAATGACTATGATCAGAAAATATAATGCGTTGTTAATATATAGTTTTTAACTTTTATAAGACTAATCTTCAGTGATTTCTTACAAGAAAATATGTGATCCAAATAGCCCCACAAAATTTGTAAAACTAATGTTTTTCATTATTGTGTATTTTGTAGTGTATTTTAAAATAAACGTGATATTTAAAACTTAGCATTATATTTTTCAATTCATAACATGATAATGCAATGAAAAATAATTACGTAATTCTATAAAAAACTCTTTGGCCACCTGTAATTTCTGATTAAATTTGAAACGAGCCAAATAGTCCCACCCTACCCTAATACGACAGTTATTATCATTCAACGGACCAAGGAAACTGCGTGTGCCTTATAAAGAACAGCAATCAGGGAACTATCTTAAATACTCCTTTAAATAACTTTCCCCTGCTTCGAAAAACGTATTATCCGAAAAATAAATATTTCGTAATCATACCTAATAAATAACCTGTTGAGTGAATCGAAAATCTGACACGCCGCATAACGCAAAAATTTAACCTACGAATAAAATATACAAGACGTTAATCCAATTTTCTTTTTCCTATTTTGGCGAGAAAGGGGTGGAAGACATAGAAAGCGGTACTTTCGCAAAACAAAACCGAAGCAATAAATAGCAACATACAAGGCAGCGAGCACTTGCGCGGGATTTAATAAGAAATAAATAAGGGTGCTCCGAGCGGAAAATTCCCAGCAAAAGAGGTGGATTTTGTCTAAATCACCCTCGTTCTCTCAGTTATCATTATATCGCCCAGGAATGCTAGATTCTCAGGAAAGCTCTTTCGCGAAGTTTCCCTCGCTCCAGACTCTTAACTCTCTTAAGGAAGGGAGATAGAAAGAGGGAGATAGGAAGAGAGAGGTATTGGGGAAAGGATTTCTGAAGATGTGGGAGAGAAAAACAGGAGATGGGAAATAAGAGGAAAGGAGATTGTGAGATGATTGAGAAGAAGTTTGGAGAGGTAATGGGTGAAAAGGAGAACTACCTAGAAAGGGAAAGGAACGAAGGGAGATGGAGGAAGGGGAGGGAGGGAGAGCGAGAGAGAGGGAGAAAGAGGGAAGGAGAGGGTGGGAAAGAGAAATAGGGCGGGGAAGAGAGGGTGGGGAAAAGAGGGAGTGAGAAAGAGGGGAGGAGAAAGGGGGTGGGAGAAAGAGGGGAGGAGAAAGAGGGGAGGAGAAAGAGGTATGGAGAAAGAGGGAGGGAGAAAGAGGGAAGGAGAAAGAGGGAGGGAGAAAGAGGGGAGGAGAAAGAGGGGAGGAGAAAGGGTAGGAGAAGGAGGGTAGGAGAAAGAGGGGGAGAAAGAGAGAGGGAGAGAAATGAAGGGAGATAGAGGAAGGGGAGAGAGAGGGAGAGGGAGATAGAGGAAGAGAGAGAGAGTGGAGATGAGAAATAGTTTGGGGAAGATAGAGGGCGGGGAAGAGAGGAGGGAGAAAGAGGTAGAGAGAAAGAGGGGGAGAGAGGGAGAGGAAGGAAGAGAGATAGAGGAAGGGGAGGGAGGAAGAGCGAGAGCGAGGGAGAAAGAGGGAGGGAGTGGGTGGGAGAGAGGAAGAGATAGGGTGGGAAGAGAAATAGGTTGGGGAAGAGAGGGAGGGAGAAAGAGAGAGAGAGAGGGATGGAGAGAGAGGAAGGGAGAGGGAGAGAGAGGAAGGCAGGGAGAGAGAAAGAGGGAGGGAGAAAGAGGAAGAGGGAGAAAGAGAGCGAGGGCGTGAGATGGAGGGTGAAAGATAGAGGGAGGGAGAGAGAGGAGCGGAGAGGAAGAGAGGGGCGGAGAGGGAGAGAGAGGTGTAGAGGGAGAGAGAGGCGTAGAGGGAGAAATAAGGGAGAGGAAAGAGGGAGAGAGAGGTGGGGGAGTGAGAGGGGATAGTGTGAGAGAGGATAGGGTGAGAGAGGAGAGGGTGAGAGAGGAAAGGGTGAGAGAGGTGGAGAGGAAGAAAGAGGGAGAAGGAAGAATGATAGAAAGAGGAAAAGAAAAATGATAAGGGAGTTAGAGAAAGAGAAAACGGGAATAAAGTCAGAACATCTGAAGATAGAAGTAGGATCAGAACGAGAAGGATGAGAGGCAGATTCTTAAATGGAATTTGGAAGACAGGAGTGGAGAGCGGAAGAGAAAATAGAAGGAGCTTATAAAGACGGAGCTAAACTATAAAAGAGAAGGGAAACGGAGAAAATTAAAGTGGGTTAGCGAAAGGAAAGATGACAGGTCAAAAGGTTAGGTTGGAGTTTGAAAGGAGGGCTCTGGAGAGAACAAAGGAATGCTAGTGGGCGGTAGAAAATACTGGGGGAGGAATGGCGTTGTAAAGAAGGAAGCCTACTTCTCTCGTGGTATTACGAGGAAATGGCGAGTGAAGAGAATATAGGATGAGTGATCACGACAGGAAAATGAATCGCTGTTTGGTTTCAAGAATGAAGATTCAGAACAATATTTCGAAGATTTATAAAATTCTCTAGGATTCTCGTGAAAGGTCCTTACAATTCAAAATTAAGTTTTTATTAGTTATGTGCCCTGCGCAAAACGCATTAATTAAAGAAGGTATTCTCAACGGTTACGTTACTAGTCTTTTTAAAAAGTTAATTTGAACCCAGAAAACTGTCGTAATTTGTTAAATAATCTCTTATTTAGTGAAAGGCGTCAACGGAATGAATTATGAAATTTATACTTTTCATTTTTACTACAAGCCTTAAGCGACCGTCTACACAGATGGCACTACATCAACAGGCTTGGTGCTGCAGTCGTTATGGTCGCTAATTTAAAAAAAATGTAAATTATTATTTTTGCCATTTATTCCGCCATCAAATTGACGTTTCTTCTTTTTGTTTATGGTCGGAGTTAAATCTTCAATTCTTAGTTTTACTCGCCGTAGTCTCCTCTTCTATTTATCATCGTTTCTTCTTAAATAAATATTTTTTTAGATATTCATGGCCTTTAATTTATATGCGTACCTTCGGCTTTACGATCAAGAAAACGTCTTTTACGATAAAACGATCATGTAACCAGATTCGCATTCAGTTGTAAATGGTCACAGCGATAATTCGCCGATTGTCGATTCAGTCCATTAAATTCCAACCAAAAGGTGAAGTAGATTTCAATTTGTTATGTTTTACTGCTGATTTTTGCTTCGCGTGCATCGGAAGGTTTTGAAAGTCATACATTGTGTGCATAATTGCCGGAGTAATGTAATCTGGCACTTTTGGCAAAATGGAAAAATTCCGCTCTAACCTTTTGCAATTAAAAAAATACAATTTCAACGGTGTACCTAATAATAAATCCATATATACTATATCTGTAAGCAAAAAACTAAGCTACAATGCTATTCGAAATTTTATTACACCATTTAGAATGGCGCGTTTGGCGCCCTGGGGTATCTTTAGAACAGGTGTCTGTAACATACGGGCCGCGGGTCCATATGGCCCCGTGACCATTTCATGCGACCCACGAAGCTACGATGAGAAATCGATTCGTAAAGTTCCACTCAGACTATTTCATATTTGTCGGTTTAAGTTATGGTCATACTTTGACGTTGAAATGTAAGCGCCAAAAATGGTGTAGGCTTTATTTTCACCCACATGACAATACGGAACCTATGCCGTAATTTCAGATTAAACCCTCTACAAGCCCACCGATTCATTGACAACTTCAAACCACCGGAAATTGTAGGAGAGGCTCAAGTACAGATGAACATTCAGTAATAATAAAAATATGTCTTTAACCAAACCTAAATTTATACTGTCCGGTCCCTCCTTACACCCAGGCTATAACGACGCGAATAAAATCTATGCACACAGCGGGATTAAAAGCTGAGACTAACCCAACGGTAGCTAACCCGTCCAAATACGCTCTACCAGAGATCGGTAACCTTTTATGCATGGCGGGCCACGTACGTAGTTGTGAATGCTTCGTAGGGCCGCATTGGAAGTCACAAGAGCTTCGGCGGGCCGGATGACCGTTTATATCATAAGTTGCCTAGAGATTCTGTGGTCTCATATTATTGAAAATCATGTCTGAATAAATAGCTATCGTTAAAACTCCCCCAGAGAAGGTATTGAGGCTATAATTTCACTGTAAAATATGAAATTGTCAATTTTAAATTTTACCGATCAGCTGTACATCATATCTTTGCGGGCCGCATGCGGCCCGCGGGCCGTATGTTGCCGACCTCGGCACTATACTAAAATCTATCAAGATAGAATAAAATTGGCATGGCAGCATAGATGGATGGGGCGAAAAGAGATTATAGTCTGTCCTATGCTTGCATGTATGTATGTATGTATGCGAGGATAGAAAGAGGTGGGAGTAAAGACCGGCTGGGCGTTCACGGTTCGGAGAATCGAACGCAGCAGTCGGATTGAAAAATGCCTAGTGGAGAGCTCACGTATGTCTATCCTTTTGGTCCTAACCTCCCATTCCTTTCAACGCGACACGCTTTCCCTCTTCTTTCCCTTCTTTTCTACTTTTTTTACTTTCCTTCTGTCCCTCTTCTTCCCTCCTCCCTTCTCCCTCTCTCTTGCGTTACTCCGGCAATTCCCTTTCGAATGCTCCCGTATTCCACCCCATCATCTTGAGAATTCCTTCCAAAGGGTCTCGCGTGACTAGACCCATTTGTTATTTTTCCACTCGCAATTCTTGTGATGCTGTTCTGCGAACAAACATCACAAGCAATATTATTCAAGAGGATAATGGCGAAAAATCTTAAGGAAAACGAGAACTTTCCGATAATCAGTTTATCGACATTCACTCATAGGAATCTTGAAGAAATTTATCCTATTTCATAAACTTAAAAATATATGAAATATTAAAATTCTAATAATGTTGAGAATGTTTTTGGGTATTTCAAGGTTCATTTCATTTTTTATTCATTCATAAGTGTTTGAAGAATTAATTTTAGAAAGACATATTGCTTAAAATGTATTATTTACACTAATGCAAACCTATTTTAAAATCATTTCCACTTTACGCTATAGAGATGACAACGATTGACCATTATTTTAGAAAATAAATTCATGGAATGACGAATTATAATTTTAAAACGTTAATTTTCGATTTTGTAATAGTACATATTTTTAAAGGGATATTACATTCGTGTATGGTAATGAATGTTGGCCTCGTGGCGTAGTGGAGAAACGCATTACGATGAAAACACAACATAATACTAATGCGGACAGCACAAGAGACATTGAGAGACTGAACGGTCGCCTTGTGGCGTAGTGGAGGACTTCTAGCATTTTTATAGCACCGACCGCGTAACCGCATAATAGCGAATCAACGCCGAAAAAAAGAAATTCGGGTGGGAAAAAGTTTGTCGCATAATAGCCAATGCGCATAAATCGAATCCGCATAACGAGAGGGAAGACTGTACATTTTCTCTGTAAAGACTTTTAGTTATAATTTAGCCTAAAAATATCGAATTTGATTATTAGATTAGTTTTTTGTTTCTGTTTACTGATTACTAGATGATCTGTTGAAGTCACAAAAGTAATAGTTGGAAATACAACTGTTGCATTATTATTGATTGTAAATGTTCATTTTCTTTGTCTCAACATGCATTTAAATTATTGAAATAGCTATTTCATGTCTGTTGCTACAACTGATTGATCGGAATGACTCCATGAAGTTTTTTTCAAAAAGTATAATATTTAATTCCCTTAATCAAAGTAACTTGTGTATTCCAATTGCTGCGACCAAAATTGTTTATCCGCAGATATGCAATTAAAATTGCATTTGAAATTCAAACGAATAGACGCTCCACGGATATCATAGCATCCTACTCTGATCTGAAACACTTCGCTTATTGTGTTTACAGAATTCATTCAAAGCGTGATAACGAAAAGTAGGATTTTTGGCCCTGGGAATATTTACGCCCCAATTAAACAAACTGCATGGAATAATGCAAATGTAACGTTGCACGCATCGCAAGTAGGGCAAATAGAATGCTTTACGTAGTTATAAATCGATATTAATGGTCTAAGGAACATCGCCAAAGAACTGTAACGTTAAAAATTCAACGAAAACTTAAAGCCAGGATTTTTGTGCCAGGTAAAAACCAGTAAATCACAAGATTTTAATTTTAATTGGCAATGTTAAAAAATACACCAGCTACTCTATAAGCAGTTAGTACGTTTTTATTATCATAATCAAAAGTAATGTAATAAGGTCATCGATAATGTGAAATTGGAGACTATAAAATTATGTTAAAATGATTGGATCATTAGGTCGTAATGTATTTATGTATTGGTGTATGCGCGCGCACACACACATTTTTATATAGCATCATAATTTGAAGAATATTAAACATATTGTTTTAAAATGAAATACGCGTCTTCCGAGTACAAGAGTTAAAAAGCCAGTAAGATAATCACAGTTGATATGTCCATTATTTAAATGTTGAATATTTAACCCTAGATTACTAACCATTCGTTTGGCAGACGACGACCTAAACAAATATACTCCCCCTACTCCATATTTTTGTTCTAGGTTTGGCTTTTTTATAGCTTTATTTTAGCTTGTGTTCTTCTAGTGTGACTGTTTATACAACGGATTATTTGCTATGATTTTGTGCTACGCAACTGAGGTCGCCTCACAGACGAATGGTTAGCCTTAGCATTACTTGGTCATCTTAAAATTAAGTCGTACTCTGAAGTCGATGATCGCTAATATTCTGCAAATAGAGCTGCCTCAGGAGAGAGGAGAGGAGGATTAAAAGATTTCACTGAAGTCCTTCTTCAAGTGCTATTTGTGGAGAACATAGTGGAAACATGTTTGGAATGCTGTGATCAATTTTAATAAAGTATTGTATGTTTAAATGTACCAGAGAGTGTTGAAGTGTTGTTAAGTATTTAAAAAAATTAAGTGTATCACATTTCTTTTATTAAAAAATATTAATATGAGATAGTCTGTTAGACGAAGTGTTAGTAATCCCGTTTGTAAATAAGAAAAAGTGATACGTTATTTAATAGATAATTTTCTCATTCTCCCATTTAACTCTATATAGAGTTGGCACATGCAAAACAAAAATACAAAATTACAGAAGTAGGCTGTCATTATTATAGTAAACATATTGGTATATTTAAGCCGCAGGAAAAATTTGTGGCTCTTAATTCCTCCCTCGATACGAAACAACAAAGAGAAGAAGGATTCGAACGGCTCGTGTAAATTTTTACGGGCACGGAAAATAAACAAGACTATGTGAAATATATGTATAGTATACCTTATTTCAAGCGGTCCAGTTCCATCCCACCGCACGGGAGATTCAGGAAAAAAAAGAAACGCTCTTCCGCAGGAGTGCCAATTCCGCTCGAGCGTTAGGTTTTTGTAGCAGGTGAGGTTTCGGACCGAGACGAGAAATGGGACATGTGGAGAGTCGGAATAGAAACTCCCGTAGATAGCAACTGGAACGTGACGCTGAAAAACCACCAAGTTTCCCAATCCGCTTTATGCTCCTCTCTTCTATCCGTTGGTGTCCTCTTTCTATCTTTTGTCTCTCTGCCTGCTTGTCTGTCTGTCTCCATAGCGCTTTCCACCGTTCTTCTCCTACTGCCGCCTCGTACCGAATTTATCCGTACATTCACTCCCTCCAAATCGTTTCGCCGCGTAATTAGGGGAACGATTTCGAAGAGGATTCTTCAAGCGCGGAAAATTCAATCCGTAAGGAGGCAAATGAACTCTTTGCAATCGTTTTATATTCGAGAGGAACTAATGGAGCAAGATGATTTGGTATCACGTTCGGATCTTCCGGGTAAGCGATCGCGATGGAATATCAATTTTTCTCGAACAAATTCGCTGCAATACTTCAAACTCATACAACGATGTTGACCAGGAGGTAAGAAATTGTTCCAAGTTTTATGTAGGGAGAAGATGACAAAGAGAGTCTTTAATTGCTGTAAACACACTTCAAATTAAACGACGGCAAAAATAATTGGAAATAAAATTAGAAGAAAAAATGTAAATAAATTAACAAGTTGATAATTACGAAAAACAAGCGCCATAAATTGAAATGCGTTTAATTAAAAGCAGTAAAGTGAATTTGCATCGCGGTAAGGACCTTATCAGAAATATTTATATACTTATAACTGCAAATCATGTTGTCAGTAGATAAATCAAATAATAATTCCTATAAATTTAAATGCTGGTAAAGAACATTTTTATAACGTGTATTAATAAGAAATATATTATCTAAAAAGGCCGTAGTGCAGATTATCATCAGAAATAATTGATTATAATTTTTACTTGAAGTTTGATAACCTCAAAATAAATTCAATCAACTTATATTCGAAAAAATCTGAAACGTGTATTTATGAATAGGACTTGAAATCAAACATTATTCTAAATTTCATGGCAAAATAAAATTTACATTCATATTAATACGCTAAATCATTTTTATGAATGACTAAAACAAAACAAATATCTGTATTCCTCTGATCGGCTATTTTCATTAAATATAGTCATCTATCATCATCATCGTCATGCTGCTGTCCAAAGACAGGTTTTAGCTGAATCGGTGCCTCCATCTCTCTCTCTTCTTAGAAGCCTCTTTCATACCTCAAGAACTCAAAAAATAATTATCGAGCTTACTCAATGGCTGAAGTCATATTGAAAAACTGTTTCTTCAACAGCCATAATAAGATTGGAAAAACCAGATTCGCATTTCGGCCAAAAGGCAGCCATCATCAGTGGTGATTTAGCGATAAAAGAGCGATCCTTTGTTTAGGATACTGTTAATATAATTAATCGCGATCCGCAACCGTTTTAGAATATACCGAATTTTAAAGAATACGCAATGAAGAGCGAAAATAAAATATGTGACCAATAGCACACATCCTCCTCCAGATATATTTTGTAGAGCGGAAAATAAAAAAATAACGTCGGATTCGAAATAAAATCATATCACAGCCATCGAGAAAAATAGACGATTCTTTAACCTTACGTAATATGGCAACAAAAAGTTACATTTTTAGATTTTTAGAAGATTATTCGCCAAAATCTGGCCGTTTATCACCTTCAGAATTCCGAATTTCATCGCTCGTGCTGTTAAAAAAAAAAACCCAACAGTATTTTCCTCGTCCTAATTTGCAACGCGAATAATCCGCAGGACTCTCACGGTCCCTTAATTTCGGCCATGAAAGCAGGTCTCCGATGAATTGCCCAGCCTCCCTGAGTGTGGATGAATATGGCCTAATAAGCCTGCACGAGTCGGCGTGATTTGAATTCGGAACGAGCTTATTTTTTTATACGGCGGGGAAAATACTATCGTTTAAGCTGATGGGTTTTCTTACGAACGCGCGCTATAAATAAGAACACATCGCTAAATTATGGTCCAACAAAAGAAAAAAATAGACAAGCCGGCCATTCCTGCACAGGTTGTGTGTTTTCGTGTTATTTTTCAATACGAAAATTAGTCTGAAATAGTAAACGATAAACGTTTCCTCGCTTTGTAGGAATCTTTGGATTCGTTCCGGAAACGCTCGAGATGCAAATTGGAGAAGTAATTCTGTTTTATTGGTTCTTACCGAGGGGTTATCTGCGATTCAATTGGATAACCGGTTGCTAAGCTGACACTGTTTATTTTGGAATTAGGAGTGCGGGGAAAATGAACGCCGAACGTCGTGGGAATAAAATCGTGTCTGCTAGATTTGTAAAACGATCCCACGAGAAAAACTGCACAAACTAATTATATACTGGGTAATTCTGAATATGGCGGATTATTTTTAAAAAATTGTATGCTGCGGTGCTCGGGGGATAATTGTGTTTTTTAAATTTAAACTATTCTGTTGTTTCTCAACTGTCCCTGGCGTAACATTGTGGAATATATCCATATTAAGAAATGACAACACTTTTAATTTTCCACTATAGGTTAACTATAATTTCACGACTTAGATCATGATGATGATGATGACGCTAAGCGTAGAAACGTAGGCAGTGAAATTATATTTAACCTATAGTGGAAAATTAAAAGTGTTGTCGTATCTTAATACCCTGTGGTTTATTTTTTACCTGTTACGTTACCATAGAAACTCTTGGTCATGAGAGCGCTAGGAAGCAATGTAAAGCTGAGAGAACTTATTCAAACAAACAGATAAATGGGGCGCAAGGACTATTATTTTACCCTCATATCCTCAAGATCAGAGAATCCCTCGACATATTTTCATTAACTTTCGCTTAAGATACCACGGGTTATTGGGAAAAATGAACGTGCATGGTTATATGATTTAAACACTCTGAAGGCTAACCTGAAAATGTGGCGCGTTATTAATCACAGGTGAATGGTGGATTTTCGAGGCCTTGGGTTAATTACTTTTCGGGGCCCTAAACATAAACATAATAAAAGAACAATAAATTATAATAATAGATGATAACAATAATAATCACACATCATACGCAGTATATGGCTCTTTTATCAAAAGCGAAATTGCATTTTCTAGCAGCTCCTCTCAAACGCACCACGTCGCTGCTGATCAAGTTTTCTGGTATGATTGACAATGGAATAGGGAATGATAAAGGAATTAGTATTGGGGGTAGAATAATAAATTGTATAAGGTTTGCTGATGACATGGTAATTTTGGCAGATGAAACGAGGCATATTCAGGAAATGGTTACAAAGCTAGAAGACAGGATGATGGAATATGGAATGAAAATGAACATAAAGAAAACAAAGGTGATGAGAATAGGGGATAGAGAGATTATGAATGTGTTTTCTGGTTTGGCTTGGAATAAGATGGAATTATTTGGAAAGTAATTTAATAATTGTGATTTAACATACAAAGAAAAAAATAGAGTATTTATTGAAATGTATCAATATATGGAGAACTTTTTAATTTCAAATAAGAATTGTATGTATCGTACTCAAGATGAAAAAACAAAACAAAAGTGACATTCGGGGGCTTTTAGACAACCGGGGCCTTGGGCCACAGCCCAATTAACCCATACATAGATCCGCCCCTGTTATTGATCATAACAAAACAAATTTCGCCAGGATTATTGAAAACCCCATAAAAGGACAGTCTTCTCCGCAGTCTGGTGCTCCATAACGTGTCGCGTTACCATGCCTCGGAGGACACTTTCGCCGGGGGATTACAAAACGTCAGGTCATTCCCTAAAATCCGACGGCGGCCCAGTAAAGCCCTCTTCCCGAGCTGCAGACATTGCGTGCCCCATAAGTCTACGCCCGGGCATTAAAGGGGATAAAAGAAAGAATATATCCTTGCAACGCGGAAAATGGGAAATAAGAACTTCACCCCTGACCTCGCCCAATTCGACGACAGCCGCCCGCGGAAAGCCATTCATTTTGCCTCCGTCTTTCCCGCTCCTATTGGAGCAGGTCTAAAACTATTGTTCAGCGTCCTTCATCCGCTTACCTCAATAATCCCGCGTCCTGTGCCCTCTCTAGCCTCCCCACTGCTCCTCCAAATTCCTCCGTCGCTCAGGTTACCTCTCCAACTACTCAGTCCTCCACCAAGGGTATATCTCCCCTCTTTCTTCGAATGACGTCTCCCGATCTTCTGCGTCGGTGGTGCCTAACCTTTTTACTTAGCGGAGCGCATCGCTGGTCGCAAATCCTTTGGCCGATCGGTTTGGAAGTTGCTAATTCTTCGGAGGGCCGGTTTAGAGTTTAAATTGGAAGTTGCCTATATATTCTGAGGTGGCGTATAAGTGAAAATCAATCATAAATAAGTTTTTTATGGCTAACATTTCAATACTTAAATTTTTGTGATAAAAATTTTCATTGAAATGTAGGAATTTTTGTGTTACATTTTTCGGATTGATTTTCGTGATAGCTTCGCGGGTCGTAAAAAAAACCCCCGCATGCCGCATTCGTCCCGCGGGTTGTAGTTTGGGCACCGCTGTTCTACGTCAACTCTCCAAATTTCCATCTTTATTCCCTCTTTGCCTCCATCTTTCCTCAGTTCTCTCGTATCCGTTCACCTGGCCTCCTTTCCCTCCTCGCCTCCCTCCTCCCATAAGTCAAGGCCTTACAATGTGACCATATTGGGCTCCTCTTACTCTTTCATCCGTTTTGGCTACCTCTTTTCCATCTCCCTTTTCTCTCCATCTTTCTTTGCCTCTATATTTCTCTTCTCTTTTTTCTGCTTTAACTTCTATCCATCTTCCCTCTACTTCACTCTCTCCATTTCTCTCTCTGACTCCCTTTTCGATTTTTCTTATTGTTAGATTATTTTCATCCCCTTTCATTTTAGGATGTTTTCCTATACATAAAGAATTCTTCCCTGCGGAGGCCAAGGCAGAATTTTACAGGTTTTTACCAAAATAATCAAATTGCTGACATCATCTGAGATCTTTCGCATTTTCTTTAACTTTGAAATTGTATAATTCATCTATCCCTTGATTTTCACGGTACTTACGTTCCTGGAAAGACCGTGTAAAGCATAACAGCGCAACGTAAATCTTTAACATAGGACCACATTTGAGGGTCGGCTTGAGCTCAACACGGGGCTATTTGGTTGCATTATATTCAGAAATGCTTCCTTTCTTATGATATTTAGAATTTTAAATTTTTATGATTTATTAATGCACGGAGACGTTTTTCAAAAACGTGCTAAAGCGAAATCGATGGCAGCGTAATACGAATTCGTGCATCTGGAGGGATGGGTGTATTCATTTATGTTCTTACGATGTCAGTTTTATGAGCTAAAAATCAAATTTTCTATTATTTTACGAAGGGCTAAATGGAGGAAGATGCTTTATAGTCTAAATTTCCCACAAATAAAGACTTCTGTCTGTCTTTCTGTCTCTCTTCATCTCTCCTTAATGTCCTCATTCGTCCCGCCCCTCTCCACCCAATTCCTCGCCGTTTTCCATTAATCCACACAACCAAGCTATTTAAAAATCATGTCCAACCGAGAGGGGTGCATTCACTACCCAAACTATTTAATCTATTTTTAGCGAGTTTCATTTAATAAACGCGCTTAAGTTTTATCTCTGTCCGTCCGTCTGTGCGATCAGTTGAATGTAAATAGCAAGTAAACGGTTAGAGATATGACTAGCAATAGCATACAGTATACGTGGTCTCTGATACCATTTATTAATATGCCGCCAAAGAATTTTATTGGGGAAAACGGAGGGCGGCAGAGGGTGGCTTCAAAAGAATTTTAATTAAGATTCCGAGAAAATGGTTATAGATGGACAGTTAAGAATGTTCACTATTAGTGTGACCTTCAACGCCATCTATAACACTGCATTAACATATAACATTGAAAGATAGGTGGGTGGCGCGTTCAAAACTTTCAAATTTAGAATATGAGCGAAGGGTTAAGGCAACTATCGAGCTCGTCTTAGGACTGAAAAAAATTCAAGAACAATAATAAAAAATACTTATCTCATGTTGTTTTAAAAAATTTGTTGTATTCACTGGATATACCTGAGACATGGGTGACAAAGGAAATGATAGAAAAGATGGAAGAAAGAAGGCAATACAAAAGCAGGACTGATGAAGATGGAAAAAGGAAATACAGGAAACTGAATAATGAACTAAGAAGAGAAACCCAAAAAGCAAGGGAGAGATGGCTAGAGGAAAGGAATGTATGACTTAATGTATAAGAAAGTAAAAAATGTAACGTGGGATAGATGGAGAACAAGTGCATGTGTGAAAGAGATTGCAAGTAAAGAAGATAAAGTTCTATATAAGGAAGAGGAGGTTCTTAATAGATGGAGAGAATACATGGAGGAGTTGTACAAATCAAATGAAAAACCAAAGGATCTCCGTATTGAAGAGCAGGATGAAATAAATAATGACGAAACAGGGGTTTCGATATTGAAAATAGAGGTGCTACAAGCAATAAAGGATATGAAGAATGGGAAGGCAATGGGGGTAGATGAGATACCAATAGAATTATTTAAGTGTCTTAATGAGGAAGGACCGGAAGAAATAGTGAAGTTGTGTAATGCAATCTATGACAAGGGGATGTGGCCAGAGGATTTCGTCAAAACAATTATGATTCCAATTCCGAAAAAGCAAGGAACAAGAAAATGCAGTGAACACAGAACAATCAGTTTAATTACACATGCAGCAAATGTTCTACTTAGGGTTATGAACAGGAGACTAATTAGCAAAATGGAAGAAAATGTTGCAGAGGAACAGTTTGGATTTAGAAAGAGAAGAGGTACAAGAGACGCAATAGGATTGATAAGAATGTGGAGAGAGAGATATATAGAAAGGGGTAAAGGAATTAGTCTGTGCTTCATAGATATGGAGAAGGCATTCGACCGAGTGAACTGGGAAAAACTGATGGAAATACTAAAAGCAAAAAATGTAGACTGGAAAGATAGAAGGTTAATTAAAGAGCTGCATATGAAACAGAAAGCAGCTATGAGGATAAAAGATGCACAGACCGAATGGTATGATCTAGGAAGAGGAGTAAGGCAAGGGTGCTGCTTATCGCCAACCCTGTTAAATATATATGCTGAAGAAATGATTGACAATGGAATAGGGAATGATAAAGAAATTAGTATTGGGGGTAGAATAATAAATTGTATAAGGTTTGCTGGTGACATGGTAATTTTGGCAGATGAAACGAGGCATATTCAGGAAATGGTTACAAAGCTAGAAGACAGGATGATGGAATATGGAATGAAAATGAACATAAAGAAAACAAAGGTGATGAGAATAGGGGATAGAGAGATTATGAATGTGTCAATAAAGGATGGAAGAGTGGAGCAAGTAAAACAGTATAGATATTTGGGAAGCATGCTAACTGAAGACTGGAGAAGTGAAAAAGAAATAAGAACAAGAATAGCAATGGCAAAAGAAACATTTAATAGGAAAAAACGGGTACTATGTGGTAAAATGGATTTAAATCTGAAGAAACGTCTTGTGAAGTGCTATGTTTGGAGTGTATTGCTTTATGGGTGTGAAACATGGACGCTAAAGAAAAGAGAGAAAGAAAGGCTAGAGGCATTTGAAATGTGGGTGTGGAGGCGGATGGAGAAAGTTAAGTGGATGGATAGGATAAGGAATGAAGCAATACTAACAAGGGTGAATGAGAAGAGAAGATTACTTGAAACAATTCAGAGGAGGAAAAGTAACTGGTTAGAGCATATCTTGAGAGGAGAAGGTTTACTATTGATGGTGTTGGAAGGATCAGTAGAAGGTGAAAGGAAAAGGGGACGTAGAAGAATAAAAATTTTTGATAACCTGAAAGAAAGTGGAGGGTATCAGGAAATGAAAGAAATGGCAAGGAACAGAAAGGAGTGGAGACAACGCTGGTGCCAGGGACCTGCCTTGAGGCAGAACACCTCATGATGATGACCTGAGACAAGTATTTTTTAATGCTCGTTCTTGAATCAAATGGTTGTAGATAAAATGTTAAAATTTTTTAATGAAATATTGAATAAATTACTTAAAGTCATATAATTATACAAGCTGTGTGACCCGCCGTTGCCCGGGTGCGAATCGGGAATGCACAAACTTATATACCCTCGCACCGCCCGCGCGCTCAACATAAAAAGCGTTGCTTCTAAAAATTACCTACAGAGAAGTATTTTGTTCCGTAAAAGGGTTACTGAAAAATGTCATAACTTTCGATCAGACTGTATATTCATATGTTTTTTGTACGTGAAACGTATTTACACTATAGGTAAAAACGTTATTTGCCTTAAACACGCTGCTTATTCTGTATTTTTTACGTTAGCCTGTTCGTTGTAATTCTGAACAAATTAGTGAAAGAATGGTGCAAATCGGTTCAGCCATTCTCGAGTTATAAGGGAACATAGTTACAGACAGACAGACAGAAACGAACTTCTCTCCAGGGCTGTGCTGCACGAGAGTGGAGGGGACTAAGAGTAGTATCCAAACCTACTTTGGGGCCTGCCCTGTCACCTAAAAAAAGATTGATTAAAATCGGTTGGTGTTTTCCTGAGATATTTTGGTTAGAAGGGGGTTTTCGATTTTTGCCTTTTATATATTGGATTGCTAATTTTATAAACAATTTTAAGGCTACAATTCTAAATAAACCTCCATAAAAACGCGATTTTTCATATTGTGTCAGCAAATGAAGCTCTCATTTTTTTCTCTGATTTAGATATATAAGTTCTGTAAAAATTATGAGATAGTGCCAAAATTGGTAAAATGTATGTTATTATATAGGAAGAAGTGCAGAAAAAAACAAGTGCTGGAGTGAGCCAACATCCCCCCCTCCCCGTTGGTCATATGGAGTGTGCATTTCCTTTCATTCTTTCCTCCTACTTCATCACTCCTCTCTTCCTTCCTTGCCGGTTTTTACTTGGCCTAATTCACTCCTCTCTCACTGCCCGCCCCTCTCTCTCTCGCTTATTCGGGACTTCTCACCTCTCTCTCGATTATTCGGGCCCCCCCTACCATCTATCGATTATTCGTGACTTCCCCTCCTCTCTCTCCATTATTCGGGTCTTCCCCTCCTCCCCCACCTCCTCCCTCTCTTGTCACCTCCCCATCTCGTTCGACAATGCATCTCAACCCTCTCGGGACCGCGACGCCATAAGGCGCTTCCTAGCGTTTCCCCGGATTACGAATACCGCAAGGGTAAGTAAATTCTCCTACTCCCACTCCATCCCCACTCTCCTCTCTGTAACCCCTTCCTCCTCCTCATCCTTGAGTCCCTTGGAGAGGATCCGATGGGAACGGGAAGGGGAGGGCGGGGTGGAAAACATTCGGGAGGGAACAGAAGGAATCTCTCGTGATCGGCGAGATATGAGCGCGAGACCCGACGAGATGAAGATAGTGAGAGAGAGGATAGATAAGGGTCTATTGGTTTTTATTTTCAGTTCCCACGAGAAATAAGTACGGGTGGAGAATCTCTTGGAGGACTTCGACAATGCGGTTCGACTTCCTCTACAGGAAATAGGTGGGGCGTCTAGAGAGGGTGGGCATATTGAAGGGCGGTGTCTGTTCGAAGCGCATTCTGGACCTCCTTTGTTTTTGCGCCGATCTCACAGAAAGGAGCGAAAATGGAGTGTCTTATTCTTCTTGCAAGGGGGCCACGCCTCCACGGGGAGGATGAAAGGAAGAGAGGGCCTCGCTCTGGATTTGCGCCGCGTCGCAGCTTTGTTCGTGACAAATGAGCGTCGTAATTCGGATGGAAACACACACGCACTAGCAAGATTGAGGCTTTGCTTCGTGAGATTGTCGCTGGAATTACAGATTGGATTTGTACGTCATATTTCCTTAATGACTAACTATGCTTTAAATTCCTTCATCGTAATCGCGCCAGAATTAAAGAAAATGAATTTCTTCCGAAGTGCATATTTATAGAGCGACGTGGGACTGCGAAAATGAACAAAAATGTGTCTTACGTTTCCTAAAAATTTCTAAATTACCCTTCTAAAAACTTTAAAATACTGATGCCGGGTTACGATCAAATATGAAATTCATTGTAAAAATAGTTTAGGTATTAATGTTGAAAATAAGTAATAATAATATCGACATGTGTAATTATATATATACGTATGTATGTATACATACATACATACATACACACACACACACACACACACACACACACACACATATATATATATATATATATATATATATATATATATATATTAGTCCTCAGTTATATAACTATTTGGTATAGCTCGTAGCATTTTATTCAAAGTAGTGATAATTACTTTAGCTGAAAGTGACATTCAAATTATTGGTTAGTAATCAATCATCTTGCTGATTTATTGTCTTAAAGGAATCGACGTAGTGCCTATAAATTCCTTTCGTTGTTCATAAAATCCGACACTTTCTCCAACTTTTGCTAATGCCTATAATAATAACAGAAGTATGTTAGCTACGGCTAATTTTATTTTCAATTAATACCTCAGAATGGCTTTTTCAACATCACCGTCAAATTAAATCGAGAATCGACGATCTCATCGCATGATTAAACAAGTAATAAAAAGGCTGATGAATCAGATATTAATGGCAGTTTTTAATAAAAATACTGGTATAGGCAAACGGACAGACAGACGGACGGATCCCAAAATAAATAGGATCAATAATTGTTAGCAGCCAAAACTATTCTGGAAATTTGATTGTTCTAACATGAACGGTATAGAAGTTGTTCATTAATTTAATGTCTTATTGTTCATTGCGTCCACCACTACACTCCTTAGACCAGGGGTGGGGAACCGGTGGCCTTTTGTGATACTCAGTGCGGTCTTTTGCATACCTGTCTAAACATACTTAAACTCATATATGATTTTAGCATGAAAGTTACAGAAAAAACAAACAAAAGAGAAGTATTTTGCATCAACAGAATCTTTGCGCCAAATCTTGTTTTAAAGGACACATTACGTATAGTTATTGGTATTGTGAACTATATTCGAGCAAATGCTTTACGGCATCGCCAGTTTCGCACCATGCTTCAATATGACGATGAAACATTAAGTGAGCTGGTTGTCACAAGGTCAAGTACTAGAAAATCTTTTAGCTTTGCGAAAACAAGTCACGAGCTTTTTCAAAGAACAGAATGAGCCTTGTGAAATTTTGAAAAAAGATTTCAGCAGAAATGTTGCATTTTTTTTGTGATTTAATGTCAAATCAAAATCATTTGAATACTTCTCTACAAGGTAAAACTAAATCCATATATGAAATGTTGCAGAAAATTCAGTTATTTCGGAAGAAGTTGAATATTTTCAAAATTGGCCTTACCAGATCAATTGTTTCAGCTGAGCATTTTCCTGAGCTGGCAAAGGTAATTGATAAACAAGATATGAATAAAACTTGCAAAATTGGAATATGAATGAATATATAGGTGTCTTAAACTCTTTGATTGAAGAATACAATGACAGATTTAAAGATTTTGAGAAACATGATGCCACACTGAGGTTAGCTTTTCAGCCACATCTGGTTGTTGTCTCGAATGCACCTGAGGATTTGCAGATGGAGTTGATTGAGCTCTCAGAAGATAACATTCTGAAGCCTCTATTCGACAGTAATAAGGATCCCATTGAAATATGGAAGAATGCTGTTGAATACCCACAACTGCATCAATATGCTCGTCGTTTACTCTCTTGTTTTGTCACAACCTCTTTTCACATAAGTCTCAAATCAAGACGTGTCTGAGATCACAGATGACAAACACTCACCTGGAAGACCAATTCACAAAAAAGTCATTAAATTGTGTTTGCCTTCTATTTAGATGAATGTGATTGAATGCAACATTTTTTTACATGTCCTTAATTTGTTTTAACTTCTTTTAAGTTTATTAATATACTAGAAAATATGAAAAATTTAATTTTTTTGCATTAGATTAAGAAGTCATTATATTGTGTTAAAGCCTTTTAAGTTTTTAAAAATATTAGTAAATATGAAGAATTGAAATCTGCATTCGTTAAATTAAAAAGCCATTAAATTGTGTTTGCTTCTTTATTATTTCAATTTTCATAAATGTGAATGTATGCAACGTACATCGCAATGTGCGGGCTGATGAGGTCTCCGTTAAGTTATATTTGGCCTTCCAATAAAAAAAGGATCCCCACCCCTGCCTTAGACTGTCCCTGGAGTCTCCAAATTTCAACCACGGGAATAACTAATGGCCATAAGCAATCCCTCAAGATTAGCTTGTTCTTACTTGAACAGCGTAGAAGTAGTTCACCGGACACGGAAGCGTGACGGACGGACGGACGGACGGACTAACGGACAAAACGATTTCATTAGCCGATTTAAAAAGAACCACTATAAAAAATACGAAGATAAGCTTTTAAAACATTGAAATCTCTTCATATAATAAGGTATGTTTGTCCCTCACTCTCGACTGTGGCGCCGCTCTTAAAAAGGCTTTATAAAAGAACGAGAGAATGGAGAACTATTTACGAATGTCTGTAATGGTATTTTAACAAACTTTCCGAGTGGGTAGAAAATTGAAATACGGTATGAATGTTTGATTCTTATAGAATAAGCCATTTACGAAAAAAATCCTCAAAAAGACCCGTGTTCGACTCCAGTAGATAATTTCTGTTTCCCATAAGATAACACGTAAAAATCAATTTTTTGACTTATAGGGTTTTACTGAACAGTTTTAAAGAAATATCGTTTCTTATTCTTGTCGTCACATTTCTCCTTCGATTCGAAATCGCTCAACTTATACGTCTAAATCATATTTATTGGAAAATTTAAGCATTTTAACGATATGTTGCCTTGCCGACCGTGTCATTGTTGTAACTCGAGATTTGAGAGGGGTAATAAAATTGGTGCAACGAAATCCACCATGTGCCACAATTCTTTGTCATAGGACCTATCGCATAGGGTCACTACATGCAAAGTTCCCGAATTGTTTGCAGGATGCACTGTAACGGCTCTCTAGTGTTTAATAATAAAGCTACTTGTGCCTCACTCACTGACTGACATAAAAATCTTATGTAATTCTAGAAGGAATAGAAATATGAAATTTGGCATGTATGTAGGCCGAGTGGCACAACCGACGAGAAAAGGCAAAAATCATGAAAAGGTGATATTTAAGGGGTATTTTTAATCCCAATGTTCCATTTAAATGCCCCATGACAAAAGCATGGGATTCAGTGCAAGGCTTTCCAAAAAGTACAATTTTAAATTACTTAAAATTTGGATAGCAATTCGGAAAAGAACGGTTGTCTAGCTGAAAGAACGGAGTTTTTAATTTTTTAAGGCAGAATTCAAATACATACCAAATTAGCGTAAATATCTGCTTTATATCGGAAAAAAGTGAGAATTTTTCCTCTTTTCAACAATAGAAATGTATAAAAACCACGGCAACGATCTCATTGCTTTTTAAAGGAGCTTTAATGCTTTTAATGGAAATTAAAGACGTTCAGATGCTTTTAATGAAAATTAATGCCGCCATAACGAATTATAGTGGAACTTCCATAATTCGAATCTCAAGGGAAAGTAGAAATTATTCGAGTTAAAGAAAATTAAAAATACGGAAATATATTTTTGTGACTGTGACTGCGCGGAAAACATCGAACGCGCTCGCCACGTCTCCCTCTGCACGCTTCCGGTCCGTGATTTTCGCCAGGCGGAAATTTACGCGGCGCCTCGCGGTGGAATCCCAAATCTGCCTCACGACCTAGCCCTCCCAACAGAACAGCCAACAATTGGATTTACGTCCTCTATATTCCAGCGACAATGCCTCAGCCAACAAGCCGTTTTAGGGTCTGATCCGCCTCCCTCCACATCTTCCTTCTCTTCCGCTTTATCCCGCAACCAATCAGAGTCAACATTTCGGATACCGGAATCCGCTTCCGTTTTCCGCGGATGCTTCCTGCATAAGTTGGGTCTGCATAAACCAACGTTGTGGAGTGGGTTCTAGGAACTCTGATATGAAATCGAAATGCTCACGTTTCGCTTATTTTGCTGTGGGGGCAGGGGCGTAACTTGTGGGGTGCAGGCCCTCGCAGTGGGTGGGGGCACCAAGTTTTTTGGGCCCTCGATAATAATGCTTAGAAGACTCTCACTAAACTGAATGAACAAGAAATCAAATAACATTCACAAAAGTTTATAAGAAATTTATTGCCCCTGGTGACGAACTTCTATGGCAAACAACAAACTCAGAAGCATGCAAAATGAAAACTGAGGAGTTGATTGAGAAAATTTTAGAATTGAAATGTAGGACAAAAACAAAAACATAAAAATAATTCTATAACGATATTTTTTACATAGGTGGAGCCCGCAAAAATTTATACTTGCATAGGCATCCCAAAATCGTAGTTACGCGCCTGAGTGGGTGAACATTTTTAAGGTTGGACATTTTGACCTCTTATGGAAGAGTCATCGGTAGGCTTTATTAGAAAAAATTTTGAAGTGAGGCATAATGGTTTGTGATTTATGACAATCCTATATATAATTTCTAATGTGCCTGTCCGTCTGTCTCCCTCTGTATCTCAGGAAATTTTTGTTGTAGAGAAATGCGATAAAAGATAATTTATTTGTACTAGCTAGGAGACTTCGAAAAAATAATTTTTATTTTCAACCGCCATCTTGAAAGAAAATGGCGGCCACTTAAAACATTTAAAAATTTATATTTAATAAACGGTAAATCGGCGAAAAAAACATTCTGAAAAAAATATGGATCTAGTTAAGAGCAATTCCAAAAAAATATTTTTCGCTCAGCGAGGCGCAGCACCGAGATCCCCGGAACGAGCGGAGGGCGGGGTTTACCGGGCCCCTACTTTAAGACTAAATTATAACATTTAAAATGTTGTTGCTGGTGCTTGAATACTTATATTATATTTAGTTCTGGGGAGTCAGTATCATGCTGGGAAATTTGGTCTCCCTATTGTAGATTCAGCGAAAATTATGGATCGGAGTGATTTTTAAGTGGAAGAAGGGTAAAATTTTTAACTTATTGGGTGTATCCGCCATATCTCGTTTGATATTGCAACTCACGCACCGTAAAATGTTAGGTGTAAGCGCTAATAATACGGGTGAAGCATCATCATTTTGAAAATCCTCCGGGAAATCTTTACAAACTTTTAATTTAAGTGTTATACATGATTGCTTGGGGGAAAAGTCTTTCCCCTTTTTGCTTATTCTTGTTTTGAAAATTTCCCTCGGAAAGTCTTTTTCAACACCTCGTCCATACTTTACGTCGCCTTAGCGAACCGTGGATGAAAACCGGAACGGAACTTTACTGGTTTCCTTCGGCGCAATTGGGATCCATGGTTAATTTTCTTGTAGGTACTTTTCCGCTAAGGGCGTAGAAGCGCGTGCGGCTTTTTCCTCTCCCACGGACGCCCGCTCTACGACGATATTGCTCCTACTCTCTGTTTTTCCCGATTAAATTTGGTTACCAATTTCTATTCTTCTCGGTGTCTCCCATCAACATTTTTTAGACCTCGTTCCTTTGTGTTTCCTCAAGCTCCTCCTGGTAGGTCCATCTTGATTTTTACCTTCTTTCGTCGTCGTCATTCAAAGTGCATTGTGAGTTTTCATTAGGAATGTAGAAGTGTAATCTTTGCTGCGCAATTTCCTCTAAAATAATCCTGTCTGCTGTTGCGCAATCTACAGTCGTCCCGCCTATATCCTAGAGTGCGGTTTTACGTATACGCAATTTATAAAGTAAAACCGTATTGTCCTAGAACAGTGGATCCTAGCCTTATTTCACTTGGTCACACATCCGACAGCATGGATAAATGTTGCTCACCCTTCTCCAGGAAATGTTGTGAACCCGATACTTTTTCACATTTCTACAAGGCTTGGAATGATTGAAAAAAGACATTTTTAAATGAACGTAATCAATTTTTTACACACAAATCATTGAACATTTGCAACAGAAAAATAATTATAAATGTAAACGTTAAAACTATAATTACACAAATTTATCAATTTTAATTAAACTAATGGGATTTCTGCTGTTGAATTTTCTTCTCAAGAACATAAAATTTCGGTTGAATAGTTCTTGATGCAGCCAACCCTACACTTGTTTGAAGATTGCTAGGAGAAAGTTTTATTTTTTATGTTTACTAAATCTGAGAAGTCTCGCTCTGAAAGTTAGGTGCTGTGAGAGCTCACAAGAACTCTGATTCCCAATGAGGCCAAGCTATAATAATACTCTTGTTTGTAAATTGTGGCCCAAAAGTCTGAACGTGAGTAGATTTGGAATAAGGAATTTAAGTTTGAAAATACTGGAAAGTCTTTATTCTGTATACTAATTAATTTTAAAATTGGTTAATATCTACAGACCGTGCAATATCGAGGGAATAAAAACATAAAAAAATAGTTTGTATTTCCTTTTCTCCAGTAAAATATCGTTATAATAAAGGAAACCCTTGGATATTTTTTTGTTGCTAACATCCGTACTTATAGAAAAGCCCTTTTAAAATAAGGTTTTTTCATTCGGGATAAAGTACTTTTGTAACTATTTTTGAAGCTTTTATTCTACGACAACTGTATTTGTCTGCAATAACTGAATCAGGAAAAAACTGCAGAATAATGATCCTACATAATTCATTGATAAGTAGGTATGGAAGTGCATTGTTGTATGGTAACTTAACTATGTTTCTGCTACTGTTAATTTTTGTTAAGAAAAAAGTTATTTTTGATGTTAATGAGGAACTGATATTTGCCATGAGACTACTGGATTTCAATCGCCGTTTCACGCCATTCTTGCCACCATGCCCAATAGATAATTTGCTATTCTTGCAGATAGTGTAAATATCTATATCAGCTTTTCCGGAACGACTCTCTTTGCAGCCAATCATGCCTTTCTTCCCATTCAGCATCGAACTTAAGTAATCTTTTTATTTTTTTAGGGGTGGAGTTTTAATTCTGACTTTTTCCAAGTCTGAATAATCCATTTCGTCTAAAAACTAAAAAAAGAAACCCGAACTCGATTACGTGGTGCCTACACATTAACACAAGCAATATTAAAGTCTCTAACAGAGATAAATCAGATATATGCTAGAAAATATTTGTCGCCTTATTTAACAGGACTAAAACTTGCCCCTCACGGCTAGCGTGTGTATTCTGCATTCTTCGCCACCCACGCACAAATTATCTCCGTAGGGCTCTACTTTGCCAACCACGGTTTCGTGAATCTATTTACTCCTGTTTGCTCTTGAGGATGTGTAATGTAAAGCACGTCTGAATAACATATATAAAACTAAGAAAATGATAAAGTCAGGACCGGCGCTTCCACTTATAGGCACCCCAATGCAAAGCGTCTTTCATTAATATTGGCATTAAAGAGAAATGATGTGTATATTGTGCATATGTTGTACTTTTCTTATTTTTATTCTTAATTATGTGTACCTTGAAATCATTTTTTTTTCACTGTTTTCATTTGAATTGAATTATGTACATGTAAATTAATTATCTTGCGTATTAAAGCGGTTGGGTGGAAGGAGGGCCCATATGGCCTCAACCTCGCCTTATTAAGAAAATAAATAAATGTCTTTATTCTTGTAATCTTTGTTGAGGTCTTCATTTTTTATATCATATAATTTGTGAAGATTATAAAGACATTCAAAATAATTATCGTGGTTATTAAGTTGTTCTAATCGTTCTTCGTTCAAAGTGTGAACAGCCGTGTAAAAAACATTATTTAAAAGAATTAATCTAAATATATCTCTTGAATTCTGTGCGGTTCATCTTTATGTACATAATAAAATAGCCTAGTTTCCATTGCAGGGCGTATTTCAAGCTTATTTTAATTTCTAGTTTATTTACTAATTCTTCATAAGCTGTTTGCAATTCTTCAAAGATCTGATCTGTGCGATATTCTATAATAAATACCAATAAATTATCAATAGCTCGTGAGGCGGATCCGATATTTTTATTTTTATCTTGAAGCTCGAAGCCGTTAACTTGATTTAAAAGGTCTTTCCCGATGCCGGATTAACAGAGACGCAGTTACGCCAGGGCCCCGTGATAAAAGGCGGAGGCCCCAGACACTTTGTGTGGGGTGGAGGGAGGGGCCTGCGATAAATTATGCACCAGGACACCCGAGCTCCTTAATCCGGCCTTGGTCTTGTCATAGCACCAACGAACGCAGAAACTGAAAACTTTCAATCTCGGAACACTAAATGTTTTGCTAAATTGTCAATTTGATCATATTCATATATTTCGAATAAGGCAGCGCATATTTCCCCGATTTGATAAATTAATGTCTACGCACATCAACTCGGTTGGGTACATTTATGTCCTGAAGAACTATATTGTGCCTCATTATTACAAGTTTATGGAATGCTTCACGTTACTGTTTTTCTTGTATTTACATATATAACATAGATATACATATTGTATTTATTTAATTTCCTTGTAAGTTGTTCAGAAAATTACTTCTAATAACGGCTAAAAGAGCAAACAAGGACGCTAGAATCGCACAGTAGGTGTAGAATAAGACAAAAAATGACAAAAAATAATGGTCTTGCCGTAATAATTCTGCTTTTTGTGATGATCCTCAAAGTGATCTAAGTTGCCTCAGTAATTTAGATCACTTTGAGTTAAACTTAAGACTAAAATCTCTGGTGCGTTCCATGCATATTTCCCATGCAATCCGATCGCATTCTTTATCGACAGGCCGCATCGTAAATATCTTTGAAGGCACTCAGATACGTGCAGACAATGTCCTTTTTCTTTCTCTCACTGTTTTGATCTGAATGAATGGTGACGAAAAAGAAAACAGGAGTCCGGAGTGCCTAAGGTTCTTTCTCCTCCCTAAGAAGTGTAGGGCGATTGAAAAACGCATTTCGTCTGGAGAGAGAGCCATTCATCGACAAATAAATATCCCCCTCTGGTCTTCGAATCGAAACAGAGCTCATATCTACACTGCACAGAGATTTTTAGAAGCAGCAATTCTCCAGTCTATCCTATTAGCCCTTGCAGGTTTTGATCACTTTCTCAGCTGAACGCGTCTATCTTTACGTATACTAATACAAAAGCCCGTCAATATGTCGGGTAAGCGTGGATTAAATATTAAATTTAAGGCACTTCCCATTCTTCATCCTTTTCTCTCTTCCGTTCTCCTCCCTCATATTTTAAGTTTATTTTCAATTTTTTCTGATTTTTCGACATTTCATAAAGAGGTTGCAATGAACCAAAATCATGAAGAACAAAAACCGATTGTAAATTTATGTGAAAAGTTTCATGTAAATTTAAAATAAATAAATACATAGCGTAAAAACTTTAAGTCATAAATGACTCCAATGCATTGTAATGATGGACAACTCAACATTTCAAATAGGAAGATACTTCACGCGTGCATTGAAAATATATTTTCGTTTGCAAATTTTTTTGGGCAGTTTAAAGCAAATTACTATATTGACAATGATTAATATGAATAACCTCTTTCGATAATTAAGCAAGAATTTAGACGCAGGGCCGGTGCATTTTTAGTGATTACAAAAAATGTGTGAATTAAAAAATCTGCTTACTAAGTTCTTTCGTCGTCAAGGTAAACAAAACAAAAAGCTAATTAAAATATTAGCCGTCTTATGTTCGTTTGCATTTTATCCACGCCTTAGAAATGGCACTGCAGTAAACAAACCTATTGTTCAAATTAAGCCATTACTACTTCCCTTTCGATTAAAATGCATTCAAAATACAGAGAAGAGTTCTCACAATTGATTTCAAATATAATATCAAAGTTCATGTCATTGCTTTTAGATATAGACGTAATTTTGTTACATCAGCAACAATGCCATCACCCTTGACGAAATTTTGTCGTCTAAAATTTAGCCAAATTTTCGTGTTAATAACGATTTTATGGAACGATTCGACGCGTATTTGAAAATCGATCGCTGGAGAATGAATATCCGATCTTTTAGGCGTCATTTGGTGCAAGTCCAGTATTCATATCGCAATTATAAGTGATTTTAAAATGCAAATGAAAAATGCACTGCCTGTGTAAACGTGCAAACCGTGCAAACACACGGAAATGACAGAATTTGCTTTAATATATGTATTAGATTAGATAAGGGAACACAATTGATATCGGTCACACAACATTTTTTTGGTCACCCTTTCTGGTCACACCATATTTTTCCGGTCGCCCTAATTTATTCTTTATTGTTCCCAACTTGATTGAGTATATTGTATAAAACTATGTATAAGTCGTATGTTGCATGGGGCTATCCGGTCCCAGAAAAATAAATTCCACTGTATTCTAATAAGTGACGTTGTTCACCCTGGGGTGCCTCAGGCACCCGGTTGGGAATCACTGTCCTAGAACGCAGTCTGACAATAAGTATACGTATAAACGGTTTTCGAAGACCAATTCTGGCGAGCGGTGCTTCCACGTGATTCCTACTCGAATCAATTCATTTGAACTCCCTCGTCTCATAAAGAAAAACTCTCCTCAACACTTATTCATCAGGCTGTTAAGCGACTACAACACTTTTCAAAGTTATCATATTGAAAGGTACTATTACACGTTCTTTTATTATGCAATTTGCCTTCTGCCGCTGTTACAGCGTATATTTTTAGTCTGCTTTCCAGAAAGGAAATAGGCTTATAGCTCCGTCATTGTGTCTGGCTATCTAACCGCCCCCCTTTATTATTAACTTTTGCACCAACAGAGAGATTTTAATGGCACTCGGTTAGGATCTCTTACTACCGTGGCCGAGCTCCCGAGGATAGTTTTGTTGCGAATATTCAAAGTCCCGGGTTCAATTCCAGGAACTATGCTTCCAATTTGATTTACATGAAATCCATCGTGCAGGGTAATTTTCTCTTGTGCATTAAAATATCTTAGAATTGTAATATCGGAGCGGGATTTGTACTGTTCCCTGAGGAAAAGAATGGAGATTATAATTTTTATGGTAGAATGTTGCTTATCGATAGTATTTCTTCGAATTTCGCGTAAATACTGGTGTTTTTGCAGTTTATATCACTCATTACGAGTGTTACATACACGCGTTATTTTTACCACAAAAATACGCGTGATCAATTTAGTTTTCCGTTCGAATGTATTTTTAATCATTTATAACGCTAAATTATGAAATTGTGGAACACAAAGAGCAACTCATCCGCGGCGATTTTAAAGCTATTAAAGCCAATATAAGTATTAAATAGACATTATGTGGAAAGTAGGCATCATAAGTTCCGTTTGTATCATCTTGTTTTTCTTTATTCCATTACCGAGTTTAATAATGAATGTATTGCCGTAAAATTTATGCTCATTTATTACTACATTAAATCAAGTTTTATTGTATTATTAATTCTATGACATTAAAGAATTTTTTTATAAATTTAATATTAAAATATTGAACTATTGTTATATATAATGCCGTTTTACTATATTATTCACAGTTTTAATATCGAAAATTAGTCCAAGTGATCCCTATTTACCTGTTTCCCCATAGACATAAGATATCCTATAACGCGGTTTTCTGTTACGCAGTGTTTTTCAGGAACGTATTCCTCACGTTGTAGGAAGAACGACTGTATTTTTTTGGCGACCGATCTAGTAATATTACTATGGCTGCTCTGTCATAAAATTGTGTCCGATGATTTTATTTTCTCTTCATCATTGTTATCAATCGTCATAACTTTGACACACATAAAAGCGCGTAAAATTGTTGAATTGAACATACTTGGTGATGTAACAGTGGCTTTTTGAGAAAATCTGCTGATGGTGCGCCGGGAAGTTTGCGTGAGTTTGTGGACAATGACGGAATCTACGTTCAATGTCAACTTGGAAATAAATCTTTTTAATTTGGTAATAATGTCAGAGGTAAGAAGGATGCTTCAATTCGTTTAGAGTAATGTTTACACCCTACATCAGGGGTGGGCAAACATCGGCCCGCGGGCCACATGTGACCCGCGAGGGAATTTTATGCGGCCCGCGATGCCATTACGAAAGCGAACCGTAATATAAAATAGAGATAATTTTATATTTGTAACTTAAAATTAATGCCGGAAAACCTTTTCCAGTGATGTTATGGGGATAACATATTATTTATTATTGGATTTTACTGACAGGATCCCTCGCATTACCTCACATTACTTATGATGTGAACCCTAATTTTCATCCGTTTATGCGGCCCACCTAAGAAGCTGCAACTGTTAATGCGGCCCGCCACGTAAAAAGTTTGCCCAACCTTGCCCTACATACACACACAGCCATACATACATAAATACAGTTATACGCGCGTTTGTATCTGCGCGTGTGTAAATGATATAAAATACTTTTAGAGACAATAAATTTGGACACGGAGAAGAATGCTGAAGATGAAAAGGGAAATATAATATGAAAAATGATGAAGTCTGAGAAGAATGGGAGAAAAGCAAATGATCGTAAAGATTATTGGACAAAGGAAGGTGAATTGGATAGGACAATACCTGAGTAGAGAGAGAGAGAGAGAGAGAGAGAGAGATTAAAGAAGCGTTAAAATGAAAATTGGGAGAAAAAAGAGAAATGGGAATAAAAGGTTTCATCAGATAGATAACTTGAAAGAAAAGAGAGCTGACATGAAACGAAAAACATTGCGAAAAGCAGTAGTATTGGGAAAAACAGGTTAAACCATTAATAATCACAGACCTGCCTACGGAAATATTATCTACGGCGATGATGGTGATGATATACATATTTACGTGTGTACGCGCATATGAGTTTTTAGTTCTATTCCATTTTTGCCAAATATGGTACTCGCTAGATGATGTAATTTTGCTTGTGATGCACGATCCGAATGGATCATAAGAGTGAAAATTTCGCCAGTTAACCTTCTCATATTCAAAATTGGCTTCCTAAAATTTGAGTTCAATTAACCTAGTTCTTTTCCATCAATCGAAGAAAAAATACACTTATTTCAGAACATGCTTATTATATAGGTCTGTTGCAAATACCATGCTTTGTAAACATTAGCGGTGCTGTCACATATTTCGTTTTTAAATCGGAAAAGCTGTTATGCTTACCACGTAAAGCTGCAAACGCACAAATGTCAATGTAACTTCTGTAACACATTTTTAAGGTTTACGGTCTTAACTTACTCCACCTAAATATGACCCGTGTATAAAATCTAAAATATTGGAATTTATTACTTTAATATTATTTTGCCGCAACGAAAATTTTTTATAAAGCTTTGCAAATCTGATTTAACCTTTATTAACCAGACTTTCAGCAAAGTTAAACCTTGTTTTTTATGGCTATGAGTTCATATAGTTAAGGTTTATTTTATAGATAGCAAAGCAGTGTAGATTTCCATGAAATATAGACCAGAGTCCAAATTGCACGGGTGCCAGATGGATAATTTTGAAATAGATGGAGGGCTGCATGAGATATTTTCCATTTATAATTATATCATAATAATTATCCTAAGCATTTTTAAACTTAATAGCTCTCAACTCAAACTAGTATATAGGTATTTTAATTAGGAACAGATTAACGTAAATTTACAAACATTGAGGATTTTTAAATATCTATTTGATGTCATATTCTCGCCTCCTATACGATTTTCCTTTCATTTACTTAAAATAGAATCTACGTAATGAATGGCTGACTGTTTTGAATTTGTGGATTGAATTCGGTCCTCGAGCCATTTTTAATGTCGCTCTTGTTATCCCATCTACTGTTTACTTACCGGTAATTCTTCCTGTCTACTTGGGTTATTTGAACAACCAGTTTTCCCTAAAGAACTATATAAAATTACTTTTTAACCTACCAACTTTTATTTACGTTTAAGTGCAAAAAAGTATATAAAGAGAAAATATTTACAATTTTCGCGTAAAAATTAGGTGGTTCGCGTTGTAAATATTTCGTTATCTCCTTATAGTATAGCAACACTAGGGGTCTATTTCAATTTTATGTTATTATTTTATTTGCAAAAGTTCTTTATATACAATTTAGTGTTACGGGGCTTTTTATTTTGTGTTTTATTATATTTACAAAACTTCTATATATTGATTGTTGTTTGTGATAATTGGCTGTTACTAAAATTCATATATTTCTCTCTCATTCTCTTATATGATATGCGAGGTATAGATTAAAACATTTATTCAGATAGAGAACAACATTTACTATAAGATGGTCAAGAGACCACATAATTACGACTTATAGTTTTGGAGATAAATATTTGAGAAAATCCCAAGCAAAACATTACATATTTTGTTTACATTGATCGCGAAGACGGTTCTCTTAGAAAAACAACAATTCAAAGTCCATATATATCTCTCCCATTCTCTTATATTATCTGTGAGGTAGAGACTAAAAAAATTTATTTGGATAGAGATCAACATTTACTACAAGATAGTCCCCGAGACTATAGTTTCGGGGATAAAAATTTGAGAATCACCTAATCTTTCGATACCGTTCCATAAGTATTTCCCATTAAGAACGCCTTTGAAATCTCTGTGTATTCCATTTATGGAGTATACTTTTCCATCTTGTTATACGTGAGAGAAAGTGAATGATTCCAGCCATAGAACCAGTAATGACTTCCAATAATTAATTTAATGATTAATCAAATTAAGTTAATAAATCACTCATTCTCTCTTACATTTTTTAATTATAACCCGCACTACGTGCCTCTTATTTACGTTAAATAATTATACATTCGGTTCTCGAGTTAAATCATATTGTTTTCTTTTAGATTCATCAAACTTGATTATATTAGAGCTTTAATTTGAATAAAATCATAATTAAATATTATAAATACAGAAAATCCACTGAAACTTCTACGTATACACCATCTATATTAATTTAATTTAATTATAACGTAAGACTTTTGTTTAAATACTACCTGAAATTAATATAGCATTCTGTATACATTGAAGCATTATTTACTTTCCGATTTATTAAAAGAATTGTGATTTTAATTCTTACCGATACATAAGTGAAGCTTCAATGTGTAAACTGTTAAACTAACCAAATATGAAAGTTTTTCACTAACATTACTATACTGTTATTTGTAAACAAAACAACGCTTCACTTTGTGTTGTACAATATAGATAAGATGAACACTACTTTTACATTTAGTTATAAGGCGTTCTGCCAGGTTGCAGCACTCCACTGTTACTCCACACCCTCTACAGGAGGTTTTGAAAACTAACTGCTCTTAGCAAAAGTCACCTCACCTTGTGTATTATAATAGAGATGAACCACCCATTTATTGCACGACAATTGTAATTATTTTCTTGTTTTATACTTTTTAGTGAACTATAATGTTTATAAAAGTTGATAGGTTAAAAATTAATTTTTATAGTTTTATTTTGCGCTTTTTATTCACAATTAATGGACATCGTAGCAGCGATATAAACGAATCTTACCATCATAAATTTGTTTTTAAATTAATCATAAATTAACTGCAATTTTGACTATTTTGATGATGTCGCAGTAATTATTATTAGAAAGCAATTAAAACGAAATTATAATATGAAAATCATAAAGAAAACCATTAAACATTTAACTTGATCTCCGCACGTTTAGCCTATTATTAGCGATTTCCTTGCAAAAGATTACCTTTCCTCCCACTCATCTAATTGTTAGGCAATCATTTTCTTTCTACTGTTTTATTATGGGTCTGCACAAAGAATTCATAGGGCACATAAAAACATGCAACAACTATCAGAGCGAATATAATTAAAATGGATAGCGACGATATAACCAAATCTATTCTCCATGAATTAATCTCAAACGGGTTTTCATCGTTGAAATCTTTTCAAAAGATCGTATTAATTAGTAATAGAACGGAAATTTGGCAAACAAATTATTCCAAATGATCAAATTAAAATGTATAACAACAATATAAACTAATCTTATCCTAATAATTTAGTTTTAAATGGATTTCTATTGTCGAACTCTTTTCAAAAGATCGCATTAACTAACTTGAGAATGGAAATTAAAATTAAATTAGAATTCAAAATTCATAAAGAAAGCCACTAAACATCTATCCAGATCTTCACACGCGTAAATTATCTACTAATTATTTATCGATTTGTGCCCCTCTGTCTGAAGTTTTTCTCGACTATGGGGGCAATTTTTTAAGTGTTTTAACAAACTTCCCGATTAACTAGAATATTGAGATTTGGTAGGAATGCTCCATTTACAAATTATACGGTGGTGACGAAAAACAAATCTCGAAAAAAGTTCTGGGTTCCACTCCAAGGAAGACATTTCCATTTCCTATAAGACAGCACGTAAAAATAGACTTTTCGACGTACGGGGTTTTTCCTAAAAAATTTCAGCTAAATATGAGGTTCGGCCTAAGAATAAACTAAGTTTGGAAACCTCCGCGGACCACCAGCGAAACCTTCGCGGACCACAAGTGGTCCGAGGACGATTGGTTGGGAAACGCTGTTCTAAACAGGTCCCTGGCGCGGAATAATTTCCCATATATGTCCCTGTGTTATTTTTTTCCAACCTTGAGGATTTGACATTTGCTTGAGTGATTGATTACGTGTATGAGTGCGAGTGACACCAGGTACATAGCGAGGAATAATAGCCTGTAAACCTGTTTTTACGTTCTCCACATACGAAGTAAAGAGAAAGTATTGTTTTCATGAAAAAAATCAAATTCGAGATTTTTGAGAATGTTTTAAGGTCCCCTGAACACGTTTTGACTATTTTCTCGATGATGCCTAAGTGTCTGTGACCAGAATTTTGTTGGTGCACGAACTCAAAAATTATTAATCAAGTGAACCCGAAATTTTATATTTGACAATTTTATTAAAGGGACAAGAGTTTATTAGTTTTTAGTAAAAATCAATCAACCAGAAGTGGGTGTTCAATCTTCTGACTTGCCCGTTTTTTGAAATATTTGCTTTAATATTTGATGAATGTAAAAAGGTACTGGAATAAAAGTTGTAGGATATTTAATTTTCTAAAACCTTTGTTTGATACATTTTTCCATATAATGTATTGTTTAAGAGATATCATATATTTTTAGCTGCCACCACCGAAGACTATTGTTAACAATTGACGCTTAGTTACGTCATAGTAACGCTTTTTCTTTTCTTAATTGTCAACCGGAAGTAAATACTGAAGACGATCCCAGGGCTAACAACATATAATTTGCCATATAAATATGGAGAAAGTCATGTGTTGCCCACATCAGTTTATTTGGTGTAATTTTTATAAAAGTTTTTCCCTGTTGCAGTTGTCCCCTTCTTTTTACTTAGTGATTCACTAAATATCGTATTTTACGGTTATTATTCTTTTGTATTAACAATGGGACGCAATATTAGGAAATACTGCAAGTTGAAGTCACAATGTCCTGAGAAAAGAGCAAATAGCCCATTTACCTAACTGGAAGCAATAATCAATGAAAATGTTGGTGAAGGCAGATAAATTTCGCGCTATAAAAAATTCTTATTCGTACACTTGCCAATTAGTTATTTGATAATCAAGTCCTGGCGAAGCCATTTTTGATCATGAAGATAAAAAATTGCAAAAATGAAACATGCAGCTCACCATATAGCCAGTGTCGAATTGGTTATCATGTCGGGAAGCCAGGTCCGCATTTCGTCTTTATCAGTGGTGATTCGCAGGTATTTCATCCTAAAAAGAAGACATGAGAAAAGTAAACGAAAACTGAGTAGTGATATGACGAAATTTATACCTACGTCACAAATTTTCTATTGGTTATCATCACTCATCATAAAAAACTTAACAAATTAAGTTCTAATAGCTACCGACACGTTGTCGTTCCAGAGCTGTTGATATATTTGTCGCATTTGTATTTTTTAAAACTACACTTTACGAGGCACATTAATCAATGCAATGCATGCTTCAAGAGCACTCGAATGGTCGTGATTGTATGTGAGCTATCATCAATCATTTGTGACAATACAAAATGAGTTAAGAGAAGTCTATCACACATACAATTCGCTTACGCGGACCATGTGTCATGAAGGACATCAAAGAACTCAGCGTGGATAATACACGGTTATTTACTCCGCGAATAGCATTTTTCTCAGTTTTACGCGTCTCCGCAACTTTCCCTTCCCGAAATCGATATTTCGAATCCCATTTGTTTCGTGTCATACCTTCCGCAGCTATACTCCCTTTATCTTCGATGCGCAGGTCAAAAAGAGAAATATTTGACGTATGACGCAGGAATAAAGCGATGTGCTATGCGCATCAGGTCCAACGGAAAATGGGGAAAAAATTCGAGCTCTTGGAAAATACACTCTCATTCTATTTATCTTGGCGATGAATAACCTTGTACGCCTTCTTCCACCTAGGTTCCCGCAGGTTTATACCGGAGAGTTCTTTTTTTATTAATCAGTAATATAAACGCGACAGTTTTTCCTCCACTTATGCGGAAACGTGTAGCCTTCCTTTAAATTAACCTCTTCAGAGATTAGTACCGAAGGAGACGGGCAGCACGTTCGGAAGAAAAAAGAAAAAGAGCCGGAAACATATATGCATTCCACAATTATTCGTTGGAAGTAGCGGCCAGCACGCACTAATTCGTCTAAATAACTTTCACCGGCTTCCTTCTCTCCAGTTTTCTTTTGTCATATTTTCCATCCTTCGTCTTCTTTTTCACATTGTTTCCCGCAAACTCTTTCGCTCCTCTCTCCCTTTTCTTCTCTTTCTCTCCCTCTCCAGTTCATTCACTCTTTTTCTCTCTACCTATCGTTCTCCCCCTTCCTTTTCTTCTATCTTTCACTTCCTCTCTTCAAGAGCGTAACTACTATGATGCCAGGTCCGCCACCGCGGAGGGTTCAAAGGGTCTAGGGGCCCCGAAGAGTCTGGGGGCCCCGAAGTATCTGGGGGCCCGCGACGCCGGCCTCAGCATTTCTTTAAAGTCATTACTAAAATTTTTATTTTTTCCATTCACTTTAAACAGAGCCTAGCAGGCCGCTTGGCCTTATGAAGTTAAACATTATTTTTCAAGATCCATCTGGATCCATCAGACCCATATGGAAGGCAAGAGGGCATCGCAAAATTTTATATTTGACACTTATAGTAAATGGACAAGAGTTGATTAGTTTTTATTAAAAATTAGTCAACCTGGGTGGGTGTTTATTTTTGTCACTTATTCGTTATTTTCAAATTCAATGTAAAAAATTACCGGAATACGATTTGTAGATAATTTAATTTTCTACAACCATTGTTCGAAGCATTTTGCAATATAATTAACCTGGAGGCTGTTTAAAATTTTCGCGGGAGGTCCAGAATTTTTAACTGTGCCACTGCCTCTGTTACTCGATCTTTCTTCCCCTCCCTTTCTTTCACTCTCCTTACCTATCTATATCTCCCTCTTCCTTTTCTTCCCTTTCTCTCCCCTTTCTTCTTCCTTTCTTTCCCTTTCAATCTCCTTCTCTATCTTCCTCCTTTCCCCTTTTTTTCCCCTTCCCTGTCTCTTTCTTTCTCTCTTTCTATCTCCTCTATCTCTCTCCCTCTTCTTCTTTTTCTCTCCCATTCCTCTCACTATTTTCTCTCTCTTTCAATCTCCTTTACAATTTCTCTCCATTTCTTCTTCCTTCCTCTCCTCATTGTTTTGATGTTACTTTCTTTTTTCTCCTCTCCTCTTCCACTTTCTTTTTTTACACTTTTCTCTCTCTTCCACTTCGTCTATCCTTCGTTTACTGTACCCAATAAAGGGAAGTACGGTGGTGATCTTGTGATTCCTGTGGCCGCTAAGGTAGCCGCAAAAGCTCATCTTAAACCTGTATAATTCTCAGTAAAAATATGTAAAGCCGCGTCCACAGTAAATGTCGGCGACATGTTTCGCTTACCACCGACAAAATGAATTGGAGTGTGTTGGAAACTCGGAGTGTCGACCACATTTGTCGCCGACAAAAACGATGTTTCCATTCCCAAGCGGTAAAGATCAAATGGATGCTGGTAACTTGTGTCGGCGACAAAGTTCAACATGGTGGTGGGGACGTCAAGTCGCCGATATGGGAGGGGGCAACATTTGGTTCAGTGTTCGCATTTCTTCCATCCGAGACGTGCACAATGGAATGGAGCAATGAACTACCTTTATAGGTGATTGAGGATTACCGGCTTCACCCTGAACTCTGGGAATAAAAAAACCCGCGCTACAGAAAACGCAATGTTAAAAGTGACATTTTGACTGGAATAGCCAATGAACTGGGCTTGAATTCTTTAGAAATCGAGCGAAAACTAAAAGATATTTCAGGGCAGTTTTTTAGGGCTCGTTCCACATATCGGCCACTACTAAACCACGTCTTACCGCTTGCTGTATTGGCAGCATCGCATAATTGTCTTCGACCTGTGTTGGTAACTGGGCATGGTTTTATCGAAAACACGTCTTTAGGTGTGAACGTCTCACCTGTTATCAACTTCGGCTTTTAAATGTTGCCAACACGTGTTGCTAAACAAAAGTCGTCGACAATTTTGTCAGTGCGGGCCCGGCTTAACAATGAGCATTTAGTAATTACATTGATGACATTCTACTCAACAGGAATAATTTGTGTGTGTGTATATATATATATATATATATATATATATATATATATATGCGTGTGTGTGTGTATATATATACACTCACACACACATATGTATATTCAAGAACAAGCACTTAAAAATACTTCTCAGGTATTTCCAATAGCCTCAGCAAGGTTATAATATACAAAGCAGCCGTCTTCAGTGGCAATTAACCGAAAAAAGAAAGTATCTTGAGTTTAATTTTTTCAGCCATAAGACGAGCTCGATATTTCCCTTTTGAATGATTTGTATAATTTCTTTTAATTTGTGTATATTATGTACATATTTTAGGCATGATTTATGTACGAATTATTATGCATAATTTATAGGACTAACACAGTAAAAGTTGTCGTCACCTTGCTTTAGCCACAATTAAGATTAAATAAATAAATCTAATCTCCTTTATTTATCCTCCATTTTACATCTCTCTATAGTATATCTACTCTGTTATCCTCCATCTCTCTATCTCTTTCCACTTTGTGTCCGTCGGAGATAGTAATTCGTCCCGGATGATGGATATTTAAAAAATGAATTTTTAAAAAGGTGTGTGTCTTACGCTTTTGGCGGAGCTATTAATTGTCAAACAGAAGATAAAAAAGCATTATTTATATCTCCACTTCCTCTTAATTTGTGCGTATTTCAAATTCGGAAGAGCTAATGTTCTCAGAAATTACGTAAGATTTATTGACGTTACCTTGTTTGCGCTGGGTTAAATATAGTACCCAGGAGAAACGATGAAGCGTAGATCTTTTGGCTTATACGACGAGCTTGTTCATATTACAATGTGTACGAGAAATAGACTATGAAAACGTTTTTGATTAAGAAGGGAAATGTTCCAGAAACATCCTTCACCTGTTTCCATTTTACGCAAAATCTTGAATAAGCGCAAGTTTTCAGATGATGGTGTTTTTTTCTCCTCTACGTCTCCTTCGTTTCTTTTCACCATATAAAAGTTTCCCCCTCACGGCAAGTTAGCCTCATTAACGAATGGAAGTATCATTATGAAAGGACGTTTATCGAATTTAAATACGCAAGGATACCTCCCCGACCCTCTTATAACACTGGGGATGAATTCCAAAAAAGTTAGTGCCGTGTAATGTGAATCCATGTAACGTGAATACGGGTTATGTGAACCTGGATTTGCAAAGTGAAAGGGGGCTTGCTTGCTATACCCATTCAGGTACCCTCCTCCAGTCCCAAAATTCTCAAACTCTCTTTGATGCATATTTGTGTAAAAATAGAACGTTGTTGCTGGTTATATTAGCTTATAAACAAAGCACTCGTGCACCGAATCACGTCTCATTCTCGTTCTACAATCTGATTTTCCCGATATGTAGGCAACGTTGTCATTACTTTGCTCTTTGCGTTTCTTTATCTCAAGTGATAATTTCTCAAACGCGCCTAAAATTGTTTTTTTTTCCAAATATATGTATGCTGCTCTATGAAAAGAAAGCAAAAGAATCTTTACTTCATATCCCCATCATTTCCAACGTATGTTATTATACAAGCGAGTTGATCTGTGTGACTTACATCGGGTGAAGAGTCAATAATTTTTGAAAACTACTTGGCTTTCCTTACTTCAAATATTAATTGTTCTTTTACTTTGTGTCCCATCAGAGTTATAAACTCATCACATGTTTGATGTGAGAGATAATTTGTGTATTCTTGTCCAGATTTGGATTAAGAGTTCGCGGAGCCCCAGTGAGCCTAAAAATGTGGGATGGGAGGGGTGAATTAGGTACTTTCTTATTTGTGTAATCTGATTAAATTATCAATACGAGAAAGTATTTTTAATGAAAAACATTTGCTAATTTACACCTAATATTTACCAGTTTCGGCGAATAATAATTATCTTCAGGAAATAAGCATTAAAGAAATAGGCAACATATACCAACAAGAGAGAGATGGGGAGGTGAGAATAGGAGGAAGGGAGGAGTCAACGGTGAATAGTAGGGGGAAGGAGGCGAGGAAGGGGAAGTCATGAATAGAAGGTATAGAGCGCTATGGGAGGGAGGTTGAACATTGTTTCGGGGAAAGACTGTACTACTAAGTGGGGGAGGAACTGGAGATCGTTAACTAAAGGTATCTCGAGATTAATTTTGTTATGTATAATTTCCATTTCATGTAATGCTGAAACGACTTTGTATAACACATTTATTTTAATATTATAAAAAATAGATACAAAACATAAGAAATAGATTTCTTCTTGATATTGAAAGGTTTCTTTAATCCAGTACACATATAACATAATGTTGTTTGTACTTTTAAAATCAGTCTTGTTTGTTGTACGGTTGTTTTCACTGTTAAAGACCCAAACTATGACTGAACGGTGAGTAGTAATACATTTTAATTAAGTTAAATGATTCAATGTCCTATATATCTGTAAATATTAATTTTTGACAGTTATTTGTATCATATTCGTTATGATGACCTCCAAATATACCAAAGCAGCTGAGACCCGGAGTTTTTTTCGATAAATTTATCAACAAGCGATTATATAAAAATGAATTTTTATAACCACTTCTATAAAGCTAATATTTTATTTGCATGAAAATAACAATACATAAATTTTGCGATGTGAACCACAACATTTTATACGACAAAAATTTAACAATTCCTTATGTCACATCAAGTTTCAAGTCTAAGCTAAATCTCAAAACATTAAGCATTTACGTTAATTTTCAATCATTCGTTGTTCTTCGTGCGTGTTTTTACTTTCTCCATATAGGTAGTATAGGGGAAGGTATTGTATTTATGAAAAAAATCGACTTCGAGATTTCAACGGAAATACACGTTTTGAGGTCCCCTAAACACGTTCTGAGGTTCCCTGAACACGTTTTGGCCATTTTCTCGATGATTTCTGAGTGTGCGTACGTGCGTGTGTGAGATAGCTTTTTTATGGGTGCTCTAACTCAGAAATTATTAATCAGGCTAACGCGAAATTTTATATTTAACATTTTTATAAAAGCCACAAGAACTGATTAATGTTTGGTAAAAATCGGTCAAATGAAAGTGGGTGTTTACTCTTGTTACTTATCCGATATTTTGAAATATTTGCTTTAATATTTGATAAATGTAAAAATGTACCGGAATAAAAGTTGTAGGAAATTTAATTATATACAATCTTTGTTTGAAATATTTTTCATGCATTATTTAAGAGATATCTTATATTTTTAGCTGCCACCACCACTACCAACAACTACTGTTAACAATTGATGCTTAGTTACGTCTTATTGTTAGTAACGCTCCTTTTTCTTTTCTTAATTGTTGTAGCTCTGTGGTTATATCCAATATCAGAAGGCTATGGTTTGAGTTTATTTCTGTTCTTTGTAAAGTCTAAAATTTTCTCGTAGTTTCTTAAAATATTGATTATAATGTAACCTATTTGGAATTTTTAGAAATATTACAGATATGGAGAAAGTCATGAGGTGGCCACATCAGATTTTTTAGTGTCAGCTAAGTGTAAATGAATTAAAAACACTGAGGACAACAATGCCTGTAAGCTTGGTATCAGGGACGTAACTAGACTTTTATTCTTGGGGGGGGGGGGGGGCAAAGGAGGGCCAATAAAAATTGAGGGGGGGGGGCAGGGTAATTTTCAGTATTTCCAAAATAAACGAGAGAATGGCGAATCTAGTTAAATTTTAATTGCGGAATATGTTTCTTTTTCATGAGGATTGAATAATTTTAGAATAACGAATCTTTTTCATTGAATAGTTCATGAAAAGATGATATATAAAGCAATAAATACGTTTTGCTTCATCTTAGGTATACTATACAGATTATTTACGGCTATGCATTTTGAATGAATATAAAGATCAATGCTAAGGAAATTTACGGTATATTTTGAATTTGGTCTGATAATAGAATTAGATGGGGAAAGAAAAGCAACTCATTTTTTTCATTCTATTTTTAAAGATCAGACATTTTCTTATCGAATTATAAAGACCAAAATTTTCATTACACTATGTGAGATTTATATATTGTAAGCTCTTGAATTTATTTTTTAAAACAACTTTATTACTTTAGAAACAAGATTTTACAGTTTTATTAAAAAAAGATAATTTTAATTTCTCCGAAAATTTTGTCATAATGACGGATTTTAATCTACTACAGAAATGAATACATTTTAATTGCATTAACACTAGAAGGCCGGAGTTTCGGTACACCCTTGGAAGCCGGAGGGGTCAGATTTGACCCGTGCTTCTTTTGTGTTCCTTACAGGGAACATTGCGTTTTTTATAATTTGTGTTTTCTCTTGTTGCTTGAAGGATTACTGCACTAATATCAAAAGAGTTTCTTAGCCTTTTTTCTGGTACATTATGTATACAGTTTGAATGTTATTTGTCGATATACTACTCAGAGAAATAAAGTTTCTGTCCGAATCTGCACGATTTTAAAGCAGATTTAGGGTGTGCCTGAACAAAAAATTGCCGATCAATTGGAAAATCGCTTACAATGTTTAAATGGTCGTAAATCCATGTCTAGAGGAGGAAAACGGTTTCAAATGACGAGAATCGTATCACCAATGCTACAAATTGTTTTATTTATATCAGCTCAATATATTCAAACAATCACGAAGATAAGTATATAATATACAAATAATACGTAAAATAAAAGCAAATGTTATGCATTCTCTGCATATTGTTTTATATTTTTAGGCTTCTTATGAAAAGAGTAAAAAATTGTTCAACAGCTGCTAAAACTTCTACATTCTAGAGCCAAAAGTGAGATAAATAAAATATGCTTTCCTTATGCCTCTTCTGAGCATTTCACACATGTAACCACTTTACGTTCTAAAAAAGTGCATTTGTTACATACAGCTTTCCTACTTGACATTTCTTGCGCTTCTTCTCTGTTTTCGGTTCAGTTGTGTCTTCGTCATCATCAGTGCGGCGTGATGTCTTGCTAGCTTGTGTATTAGCATCTATGAGCTCCTCCGCAAGGGTAAGTAGGAACTTCCGGCGAGAGATTTTACTGCTGTTCACTTCCCTATAGAGGACACAAGCATTTATTCCTACAAGATCAAGAACGTTGCTGAAGGTATGAAGTGGCCAGCGTCGAGCGGCAGGTTTCACAAAGTAAAATCTTGCCATTTGATCGACTATATCCACCCCATATTTGTTTTCATTGTAAAATGTCACAGTTTCTGGTTTTCGTTTCTTGTTTGAGCCAATGGTGACATATGGGTGGGGACTACTCAAGATAAGCACATTCTTGGTGCCCTTGCCCTGGAATACAGTGAGTGTGATGTCATCTTTTATCAGGATTCGCGTGTCATGTAGCTGCAAGTGACAGGTTTTAATTTCTGCAGGAATCTCTCTTCTTGCTCGATTGACGGTCTCAACTAAGCTTGTTGATTTCTGCTTCAACGTTTCTGCGAGATGGAGAGAAGTGAAGAAGTTGTCGCAAGTTACGCTCCTCCCCTTGTTCAGGAAAGGGGACATCAACTTGAGCACAATATGATCACCAAGGCGCGTGTCACTGGGCCTCAAATCATCTTTCTCCAGGTATGGAAAACCATTTATGACGTACTTCTTGTCCTTGTCCACAGCGAGCCAAAATTTCTGTCCGTATTTATCAGGCTTGCTTGCCATAAACTGTGTAAAGCGGCAGCGGGCTTTTGAGGGAAAAAGTTGCTCATCAATTGTTATATAGGGCCCAGGAATATAACAAGCCTGACAGTTCTCGATAAATTTGTTCCACACCTGGAACGTCAATGCAAACTTGTCAGTAGCCAGTCGAGTCGATCGTGTAGATCTTATGTCAAATCTGAGAAAGAGCAGAATTTCCAGGAAACGGTCTCTAGATATGGCATATTTGCATAGAGGTAGGCCCCATTTCGCTGACCACAAAGATTTGAGGGGAAGAGATTTCGCACCGACCACTCTGCGCAAGTAAAAGATTCCAAGGAATGAATCAAGCTCTTCTAATGTCACTGACCAACTGTTGTCTGCAAGTTTTACGCGAGCTTCCGTTTCAGTGCAAGTTTTGATATGTTTCAGCATACTCTCATCTACCATAAGCCTCCAGGCGCTCGTGCAGGTTTGGCCCACGTAACGCCTGGTACGTGCTGTGGGCCCTGCCTTTTCTCTCAAAACATTTTGTTGAGCGCGCCTCCCAGTACTAGCGTTACCAACATTCACTACTTTCCACTCAGTAACATCTATAGCTTTCCACAAAGAACCAACGGCAGTCATTTCTATTGAAGCGTTAGCTCCTCTTCGACGACGACAACGAGTGGAAGTTGAGGGCTGCGCCACCACATATTCGACAACCTCATCTTCTGAAGCTTGAGAAGTGGCAGTTGTATCTACACGAACACGAGCAGCAGCTGAAGCCCTAGTCCAGGTAGGCGCTCCACGTGCAGTTGCAGCTCTACACAGCCCCTAGTGCTTCCTCGACCTGACGGTTTCCCTCTTCCATGGGCCTGTGTTCTCCCTGTAAAATAATTGTGGAGACGATAAATTACACTGAAACTGCACTGAAATGTCACTTTCATTTTTCTTCGAAAAACCAAGCTACGTACCAAGTCCTACAGTATCTTCCATTGGATCTTCTGTCGGATCTTCCGGATTACTGTCTTTCGGCTTAAAATCAGGATCGTCCGAATCCAATTCTGAGGGTGAGGAACACTGTCGGCTCGAAAGAAACCAATCCTGGTCACTCCGGAAGTCGCTATTTTAATCACAATCGCGGTCAGAACCCGATTCATTCTCAGATAGCTCTTGCAGGGCAGCCACAAGCTGCTCAGGGGTCAGCCCACTGTGAGCCATGTTGATATCGCCCAAACACGACACACAACCAAATGAAAAATTTCCCAATCGTGTGCAAACTACTTCTACGCAGAGACGCAAGTTCAAACACGCTTGACCACACCGACGCGCGCCGCTCCGTCAAGCGCAGGGGAAGGGAAACTCGAGAGCCGGCGAAGGCTGGCGAAGGGGGAAGGAGGAGGCGGATGGGACAATATCAAGCACTGAACCTTACAAAATCTTTTTCATTTATGAATAAATGGTTTAATAGCGAAAAGTGAGCACGTTTGAATGGGTTTCGTATTATTTCTATGCAGGGGTCAGATATGACCCCTCCGGCCTCGAAGGTAAAAATGAAATTTATGGCGGAGCAACACAACCTTAATGAATGAAATTCATCAAATACACTCTTTATCAAGAAAAATGAAAAGTCACGAAACCGCATCCCGCTCGGTCAAAAATTACGTGAACCTGGTGGATCTAAAAATGAAAAGGGGTCAGATTTGACCCCTCCGGCCTTCTAATGTTAAGTACCTAATGTGAAATGTATTTTTGATTTTGTAAAATACACATAGTCATTCCATCTTAATTACAAATCTATTACCAAATAATACAAACTCAGGAGACCCCTGAAGATGGCACTTGAGGAAGGTGCCGAAACGTCGGTTGACAACATATTCACCTGGCTGGAAACCCGGGAACTCTTCACCTCATCGATTCGCCAGGAAAGCATCAGATCTTTTTAAATACAAACTTAGATTAAAAATTTTTTATCACATTTAACATAAAGTTATGAAAGTAGACAAACATGTATGTTAAGCATTAATTCATTATAAAAGATTAATACTAATAAATCATTAAAAATTAATACTATGAGAATACAGTCATGCCTTGTACAAGAATTAAGACCGAGCATTTTATTTTAATAATTGCATTCGTCTACCACCAGCTTTTTGTGCAAATCTTTCTACAACTTGATCTAAATCAATGGATTTGGTAAGCTCTTTTTCTATGTGCAATACAGCTAAATGTGAAAGACGATCATTGGCAGTTTTATTTCGCATGTCATAATTCGTCTTAAACACGAAAACGATCTTTCGCACGTTGCAGTTGACATTAGTATTGTTACTGCTATTGTACATAATTTATAAACTTCATGAAAAGCTAATTTGAACTTCGTCAACATTTCTAGTAGTTGAAACAGATTTGTAATTTTAAGTTTGATTTCTAACTTATATCTTTTAATGGTTTTCGGTAAAATTTGTAATTCTGCATTTAAATTATCAATGTCAATGCTATAATTTAAAGCAAAAGCTTTCAATTGTTAAAAAATTAAAAATTACTCATGCATCGGATTTAAGCAACATATACCTTCTAATATTTCTGAATTGTTTGTGAATCTTGCGTGTAATTCCTCTACTATTTTATCTAACACAGGAATATAAATTTGGGTACGAATTTTATCTTTCGTATTAACATTTCGTTGAAAATTATTTTTCTCTGTATTTACATAATTTGCATATTTAGTACAAAATTTGGAAATTCTATTAGAATTTTCATTATTTGGAATAATAATGTTATTATTATTTGCAAATTTGAGTGATTCTTTGTAAATTTGGCCAAAGTTCAAAGCAGAGATTTCATCAGATCTCACGTTCAAGAAAAACGTCTCCAAAGACTGTATTTATATTAATGAATTCGTTAAATCTGAAGTGACGCTTTGCAAGAAATCGCTAACAGGTTTGAGTTTTCCCAGTATTTCCGTAAACATACACAAGTTAAATACAAATTTAAAATCAATTGCATCAAGCCAACGATTGGCTTCTACTCTACGTGCTCCCGCTTCATTTGAAATTACATTCAACAAGACTAATATGGCCTCAAAATTATTTTTCATTGTCGAACATGCAGATACATGAGCTGTCCATCGGGTAAAACAAATTCTTTTTAGTTCCTGCAATTTGCTATTCGGGTTAATGTCCCTTTGTAGTTTTATAAATCGCGCATGTACAGCTGATCCTGAAAAAAACAATTCCTCCAACACAGAAAAAACACGTCTACATGTTTTACGTTTTTGCAAACATCGACGATCACGAGATTCAGCCTGTGAATGAAACAGTGTACATATATACAATGAGGTACTTTATCTCGAATTCATTTTTGTACTCCATTCAATCTACCGCTCATAACGCTTGCGCCATCGTATGTTTGTGAAACGCATTTAGATAAATCAATCTTGCAATTAGCAAATATTTCTTTAATTTAAGAAAATAGTGCGCTTGCATTAAGGTACTCCGCTTCTTTATAGCTGAAAAATCGTTCAAATACTGTACCATCTAAAAAATATCTAACTACAACCGACAGTTGTTCACTCTTAGAAATGTCCTTTGATTCGTCTACCATGATGGAAAAATGCGCTACTTGGTTAATTTGATCCTTTATTTGTCGAATCACCAAATCCGACATTATTTTCAAAATTTCATTTTGAACTAAAGGACTAGTATATTTGGCATTTTTTGGCCCATCAAGAAAATTTTTTTTTTACTATGTCGGAATGTTCTGATAGGATGTTTAAAATTTCTAGAAAATTTCCTCTATTTAAGCTTTGGTCAAATTCATCATTTCCCCGCTGAGCTATATTTTGCATTGCTGTAAATCTTAATACCTGACAAATAATTCTTAAATATTGCCTATTTTCACTTACTTGGCTAGAATGAGCATGGTTCAACAAGGAAGTTACAGATGCATTATTTTTTGACATTACCTTTTGCATATCCCATGACGTTTCACACTTTTTATGAGAATCACTATTGCCATGTTGCCGAAGTCATGAGTCTTTTTCCATGGCATTCTTCCGATTTCTGAATCCAACAGATACGAACGGCATGTTCGAATCAATAGAATTTGAAAAAAAAGGACATGGGAAGCAATATGCAGCATCGTCTAACACACTGTATTCTAACCATGGAAATTTTTCATACCAAATAGGGTTGAAACTTCTCCAACGTGTTGCAAATTTCCGACTCGGAAAACACAACTTCGGCTGTTTAGAGCCGTCGGTCACAATTTGAGACAAATCTTGAGGTCCAGGAATTTCTTTAAGTTTTGGCTCTGTTTCGACACTAGTGTACACACTATCTCTATCTTCGCAATCGGAATTAAGCATTAAATTCATTTTATCGAGTTCACAATCTTGGAATTCACTTTCAGAATTTGAACTCGTTTCCTCACTTTCACTAATAATTGTTTCAAAGTCATCATCTTCGATAATAGCCGTTTCTCTAGGATTTTCTACTTTGATCTTCATATTCGCAGCTTTCCCAAAATAGTCCGATATATTAATCCTTTTGCTACTCATTCTGTTAAACTGCTCTGGGTAACGGAAATTTTAAACGCTATTTTTTTCAAAATCGAAATCAGTGAAAAAAATCTATTAATCATAGAATTTAAAATAAATTATTAAATACATCCAAAATTATGTATTGTCAAGTATATAACTAATTTACTCGATTTACTGTAAAGTTAAGTTGCAGGAAAAAGCTTATAAACTAGATCAGGGGTGGATTGGGAGCAAAAATCGGCCCAGGAAAACCCTCAGATCTCGGCCCACACTGCTGAGTGAAATATTTCCCTATATAAATTGGGGATAATTGAATCGGAGTCAACAATGCGGCAAACCTTGGCAATGCTCGGAAAGAATACGAAAAATCCATAAAATTTCGTTAAGGAATGCGTACTTCTAAAAATTTCGAACGCCTAGCATCTAAGCATTGCAAGTACGGAATAGTTTACAGTTTTAGCTGTAGGATAAAGCAAACTAGAAGAAAATTGGTCCATATTTACGTATTTTTATGAATGGATGGAAAGAGTTCTTGCACTTTAAAACATTTTAATCCAGTGTAAACTTTCATAAGAGCGTCACGCACAGAGGGGGATTATGCTTTCTATATTGGGGCGATTGGTGGAAATTCATGTTTGTAAAAATTAATTTCTTCAAAATGAGGGATGGGACAAAACGGGAAAACACGTGTCTGCTTCTTTTAGATAAATATTCATTTTGTACAAATTTCGTTAACTTCCGATTACCAATTTTCGCGACTTTTCATCGTTAGACTAATTATAATTAAAATTTTCACATACCTGAACTTTTTCAAACTTAATAGACGTTGTGCTTGGAATACCTCTCCGGGCTCAATGTCACAAGTAGTCTTCAAACAATCAACCTTAATTAGGAATTAGAATTAAAAAATAAATATTTCTGAATCTGCTGAACCACTATAAAATTCCATTACGATAAAGTATACGAACTTTCTAGCGATAACTATATTTTGCATCACTGAATTAAACAGACCTTAAATCCCGCTGTTCTTAACTCTTCAAATGTTAGACTTCGACTGGACTAGGGTATTCGTATTCTCATCTTCGGTGGGAAATTCAGGCTGAGCTCGGGCAGTTTCCCACGGATACAATCCGATTTATTGTCTTCCGAATAGGCCAGATGTATCTCGGCTTCACATTCATAAGGCAGAGTGGTAAGCAGATCTTGTTGGTGCCGGTCTCTTTCGACCAGCTTTCGATATCAGTCTTCCAGCATAGTTACTAGACTGTCATGCGATCTACAGGATGTTTATAGTGGACAAAGCGAGTGAGTATCCATGTGCGTGTGTGTGTTTTCTTCACAAGAATTAGGTCCCGCCGATTCCTCCGGAGACCTACAGCGCGTACGTGAGTTTCCTCTTTCCTTTTTTTTACGGTGAAAGATCTATTACCTTTTACTTACATCGTTTTGAATGCATCCTCTACTCAAGAGATTAAAAAGAACTACTAAAAAAATTCCGAGAAAAATGGGTGGGGATGGTAATTGCAATCTGCTGATCAAATTCAGTGGAAGTTGGATGGGCCAAGGGGGGCCAAGAAGTTTTCAGGGGGAGGCCAGGGCCCCCCCTGGCCCTCCCTTAGCTACGTCCCTGCTTGGTATCCTCCTTTTGAAATTTGAAATAATCTGGAAAAATTCTACTGCAATATTACAATTCGAGCAAAGTCGAATTAAATAAGCGAATGGACGATAAAAATATAAATTAGTTTCTGCGTAAAAAGTGTAAATTCTGCGATGACATCTCAATTCTGAGATATTTAAAAAGGTTTATGTCTATAGGTCTACATGTTAATCAAATGGAAAAATGGAACGCGTCTGTAATCTAATCAACGAACTTGAGGAGAACATGGACACCCGTTCCACCCTCACAGAAGTCCGCGCATTTAAAGGGGGTTTTCTTCCGTTTTTACGAAACTACGTGCATTTTAAAATAATTACACGTCCTTAGGGGGCCCCGCCGCTCACTCTCTCACGCTAGGCAAGCCCCACACCCGCCTCGCGCGGGGCCCCAGGCTATAGCCTACTTGGCCTAAGCCTTAGCCCAGCTCTGTCCATGTCCACAATTGCCGTACATTTCTGCGTGACATTTTAAAAAATCATCGAACTTACTAAGATATTGCAAACAGTGACCTTTATTTTATTTAGATGCGCCTTAGTAATTTACTCTAAATTTTAAATCAAGACTAGCTAATAATTTAACTGTAGCAAAGATTCGCTTTAAAAATTCACGCCATTTAATTTGCTCACTCTGCAGGTATTTGCTTCAGTAACTCAATATCAATGTTCCCTATTTTTGACGTTCTTCTTTGATAAGCACAAATTGCTCAAATATGATCTTTAGAACGGTCATACTCGTTTTTTTTTTTAAAATTTGACACCAGAATGGGTCTAATTCAAAAATCTTATCCCTACTGAACAAAACAGGCCACAATTGCGCTAATCTGTTAAAATTCTATAAAATAGTTTTTAGAATAACTATTTTCAAGCTTTAGTAAAAACATAGTCAAATCTTTGAACATAGTGGAAATTAATTTTAAATGATTCAGGTGGCAGCCCATTTCGCAAAATGGTTCGGCTAAGAAATGACTTAAGATGATACTTCAATTCATCGCTTGGTTCGATTAAATTGCTTATTTAAAAATTCTTTATTCGTTCTTTTACATATTTGCTAATCAAAATTCATATTTAATTTCAATTAGCAAATAGAGCAAATAGAAATATTTAAATTGTCCAAATCATTATAAATAGCTGTTTCTTACATTATATAGGATATAGGATATATATGTTGCGGTAAGGTACGTAATCGGGAAATGTGTGCATTTACCGGTAAATATGCACATTTACCACCAAGCTCGGTAAATGTATGTTTAAGTTTCCAGAAATATGTATTATCCGTAAATTTACCGGTAAATATGCACTTTTACCGATATTCCTTCGTAAATTTGGAAATAAATAAGAATGAGAAATGCTACACTTTAATAATTACGTTAATTTACAACAAAAATCATCGAAGGTTCGGCTCATCTGGTATATATTAAGATGAACTCGTCCCAACCAGAGTGGGGGGGGGACACGGTGTACGTGAGGAAGAACCAAAAACACTTCGACAAACTTGCCCAACCTGGTAGGACCGATTAAAATTCTCCTTCATGGTCAAATTGAGTTTAGTTATTAGTGCACATTTACCAGGAAATTTATGCATTTACCGAACAACTTGGGTGGCCAGACGTACCCCATTTCGGGGTATAGCACCCCATTTACTGAATTAAATTTATAAAATACCCCCTTTTAAAAATCTGAAATGGGGTACGAAAAATACCCCTTTTCAGTGTTTCGGACATAAAATTATTTTCTCAGTGTTCTGTACTAAATGAATAAATATTGAATATTGCCTTCACTGCGAGTGCCACTAAGAAAGCAAAATGTGAACGCGACAAATCATATAATACCAAGTTTAGGTAATTATATAAGAGGAAAGAATTAGCGGAGGGTAACTATTTTGTTGAAATGCACGCTTAAAGACTCGAAAAACTACTTTCTATCCTACTTATATAGAGCGTTATAGGATATTTATATTATGCTTACTTTGTAATGTTCGGCACCTGTCACAGGCCCGACAAGAAGTGAGTAAGGTGTCCCTCGTTCACTACTTGCGATCTTTTTTATCTCATTGTATTATTGTATTGTATTATCGTGAGGGCTTACGCAGCGAATAAAAGAAGATAGTGTACCATACATTCTCCAGAAGGAATTTAGAGCAAAGAAATAAGAGAAGCTTGCCGGTGTGATTTTTGCAGCGAAGTGTGAAGCTGAGAGTTCCTGGCATGTGCTTCGGAAACTGTTTATTTATATAACTGGATTGTATCAGATTTTATTATGATCATTTTGATACAGGTAATGTTTGAAGCCAATTATTGTTGTACTAATTTTAATAATAATATTTTTCCGGTTATTTATTAATACAATAAATTCTATAAATATTATATTAACCCTTGTTTTCACAGAATGTCCTCTTCATTGTCATCAGATACCGAAGAAGAAAAAATACAGAGGTTAAATCAAGAGAAGAAAAAGAAGAGAAAACATCAGAATTATTTCAACGAGGAGTGGCAGGGAACTTATGCCTGGGTGATTAAAGGAAGAACTGCTGGTAAAGCGAAATGTGTATGGTGCAATTGTGAATTTTCCATAGTAAATGGAGGTGTTTATGACCTTAAAAAGCATATGCTAAGTAATAAGCATAAAAAAGGGTAAGCATTAGCTAGTAATAATCAAACTTTAAATTTATTTTTCATTTCCTCGACGACGTCATTAGTTTCGACTGAAGAACAAAAGATTGTTGCCGCAGAAGCTACGTTTGCCTATCACACAGCGAAACATGCGCATAGCTATCGATCATCGGATTGCATGAGTTCATTATTCAAAACATTATTTAGTGATTCAAAAATCGCTTCTCAATTGACATGCGCGCGAACAAAAATATCTAAAATAATAACAAATGTTTTAGCAAAAGACTGCGTATCTAAAGTTGTCGAGAATTTAAAAGAAAATCATTCATTTTCAATTGCAACAGATTTGTCAAATAAAGGGAACATTAAAATGTTTTCCTTAATGTGTAGATATTTTTTTAAATCTAGTGGAGGAGTTCAAACAAAACTTTTGAGTTTCTTTAACAGCCAGTCAGAAACTTCAAAGGATATTTCACTTTGCTTACTTAAAAAGTTGAAGGGGCTGAATTTTAATCCCGAGAACATTGTTGGTCTTTGCGGTGATAATGGTAATGTAAATTTTGGTATTAATCAGAGTAAATTTACAGAATAAGAAATTTAATAAGGATTTAATATATATGGGGTGTCTTTGCCATGTCTTACACAATGCAACAAGACAAGCTACAAGCTGTTTAGAAGCTGATATAGAATGTATAATTTTAAAAACATATAATGAATTAAGTTCACATAGTAAAAGGTTAGAAAATTTAAAAGAACATTACGAATTTTGCGATCTAGAATATTCAGATCTAATGCGTCATATTCCTACAAGATGGTTGACGCTGTATATGGTCCAGTACACGTGGTTGTACTGGCAGGTACCATTACCAGCTAAGCTTTGATTGGTGAATTTAGCGGTATAAACAAGCTCATTTTACGATTTGCCACTACTTAAGGGCAGCTAAAAATTTTCCTCACTCCAAGCGAGGCCGCTTGTTGGGAGGGAGGGATTCCTGCGAGTCCAGGCTGGCGATGAGGCGCTTATAGCGGTCCCCACCACCTAGCCCGGATCTCGCCGAGCGCATTCACTTCTCGGTGCTGGGAGGCTGCCGCCTTCGCGTAGAATTCCCTGGACATCCTTGGCAAGAGGATGTCCAGTGATTCCACGCTCCCGTCTTCGTGCAACCGGCTGACACTTTCGTATCGGGTACGACCGAGTATCAGCCGGAGTGCGATGTTCTGCACGACCTGGATCCTGTAAAGGGTGGTCTTGGGCACTCCGGACCAAACCGGAGCTGCGTAGGTCAGGACAGGCCGTACGCAGCTCAGGTATAGGCGGCTCCGTGTGTCGGCCGACAAGGCGCGGGAACTGAGGATGGGGCGAAGTCTCATCAGAGCCCCGAGCGCCTTGCGGCGGACGCTTTCTACCTGAGACTTCCAAAGAAGCCTCCGGTCCAACACTTGGAAGGGTTGACCGCAATGCGCCATCGACGATACCAGGTGGCCAGATCGTCGACGGCGCACTGCAGATTCTCAACTGCCGCGTACTTCTTGGTCGAACGCGACAGGAGCGCCGCGTCGTCCGCGTACAGGGCGAGGACTGTGTTCTATCCGAACCCCCTAGGGGGGTCGTGGGTGTAGACGTTGAAGAGTATTGGCCCCAGGACGTATCCCTGCGGGACACCGGCGCAAATTCGCCGCAGTCCCGATCCGACCTGGAGCCAGAACACCCGGAATGTCCTGCCCTGTAGGTACGACTGCACAAGTCGCACGAACCAGACTGGCATCTGGAGTCGAACCATCTTCAACAGGAGCGCACAGTGCCACACGCGGTCGAAGGCCTTCGATATATCAAAGAAGGCCCCCGCGACCGCCTGCTTCCTGTTGAAGGCGTCGGTGACGAAGTCAGTCACTCTACCCAGCTGTTGGGTGATGGAGTGCCTCTCGCGGAAGCCGAACTGTTCGTCCGGGAGAATATTCTTCTCCCGGAGGATGACGTCCAGTGGCTTCCGGAGCAGACGCTCAAAGATCTTCCCGAAGCCAGTCAGGAGCGAGATTAGCCGGATGTCTCCGGGTCCAACCTCCGTCCCCGGCCTCTTCGGGATGCATACGATCTTTGCCCTTTTCCAGGCAGACGGGAAGTATGGAATCCTGAAGCAGCCGTTGTATACGGCGGTCAGGAATTCTATAGCTGCGACGGGGACCTGCCTCAGGACGACGTTGGGAATACCGTCGTCCCCCGGAGCCCTCCTCAACCCGAGACGGCGAACCAGTGCCACGACTTCGCCGCTCGTGTATCGAGGAAACTCCGCCTCCGGCATGGGATCCCGATCCAGCGAACCCAGCACCACTGCGATGTCCTCTTCCACCGCATCCCACTCTGCAGTGGCCGGATTGGGACAGAACACTCCCTCGAGGTATTCTGCCATCAATCCGGCCTTCTCCTCTGGGGAACTCGCGACGCAGTCCCCCTGAACAATAAGGGGATCGCGCCGCTGAGGTCCGCACAGCCTCGAACAGGTCTTCCAGACAGAATGGTCCTCCAGGCTGAGGGTGCGGAGATGATTCTCCCACACGTCAGAGCGCACGTCTTGCAACATGCGCCTGACGGTCCTGGTCAGACCATCCAGCTGGAGCCTGAGACCCAGCGTCCACCGCCGTCGGACGCTGTTTCGCTGGGTGATGGTCTCCCGGACGACTCGAGGCAGGGCGATGCGGACAGCCCGGGTGTTAACCACCTTAGGCACCGCAGCGTCCATGGCCTGTTGGACTGTGGAGGTGATGAGGTCGACCATCCGGTCTGCCTCATCCCTCGTCTCAGGCTGAGTCGGCACGACCGGCAGCCTTTCCGCGATAAATTCACGGAAGTACTGCCAGTCGGCCCTTGCGAGGTCCAGACGCTGCGGTGGTGGCACTCACACCGGCGAGTTCCCCAGAAGCAGCAGGGTCGGATTGTGGTCAGAGGACAAATCACAGAGTGAATGCATGCTCAGGGATGCCCTGACGTTGTTGACGACAGCAACGTCGAGGACATCCCCGGAAGGCAGGAATGTCGGATCCGTGGGGGCCAACACTGTCAGCCCCTCCTCGTCTGCAAGTCCCGCAGTCTTGTGCCCATCGGATTGGCGACCCTCGAATGCCAGCTGGCATGCTTGGCATTCAGGTCGCCGATGACAATTGAGGGGCAGCCGTCTCCGAAGAGATCTATGACCTCGTCCGGGTCCCACGCACTCCTAGGGGGATAGTATGCCGAGGAGACCCTGATCCACCCGGAGTCGGTCAGCACGTCGGCAGACACGGCCTCCATCGACCTGTATGATCGCTCCCGACACGGGCGATGCCTTACAGATCGATGGATCAATAATGCAGACCCACCCCGCCCCTGGCCCCCGGTCGGCACGGTAGATCGACCAGCCGGGTACCTTCCAGGAGTCCGATGGGCGGAGGTGGGTCTCATTGACTGCGGCCACGATGGCGGTCTTATCCTGCAGGAACGCACGGAGTTCCTCCGTCTACTCCTTGACTCCCCGTGCGTTCCATTGGATAATGACGGAGCACCCCCTAGTCGCCATTATTAGGTGATGAGGAGCGCTCCTTCACCAACTCCTCCAACAGCGACAGGAGGAGTCGTCCGGAAGTTGAGGAGATGTATCTCCTCAACGACCTGCAAATCATTGCCACCGTGGTCCAGAAGTCTGGGTCCACCTCGGACCCAGCTACCTCTGGCTCGACATTTCGTGGCAGAATAGTCTTGGCTGGTGCAGCACCCTCAGGCGGGATCACCACTTCCGCAGTAGGGACGGTGGGGACCGTCCTCGCGGCAGCCTTTTTAGTCGGTTCGGCCATGGGTGTCGTGGTCGTGGCGGGACCGTCTGCAACGGCCACACTCTCCACTTCCATGACCGATTCGGCCATCTGCTTCTCCCTCAATGCCAGTTCTTGGGCGGCCCTCCTCCTTTGCTTCCTTAGGAAGGTCTTGGAGGGAGGAGCCGCTTGCTCCCGTTGTTAAGGGAGAGCGACAGGGGGCGCCACGGAGGGCGACCCCGAAGAAGAAGGGGCGGGAGCTGGGGCAGGTACAGCAGCGGGCCGCTGAACCTGCACAGAGACGGGGGCCGAAGGAGTCGGTCCCTTAACCGCAGTGGAGTAGGACCGCGTGGCGGTCGCCGTCGCCGCGGGAGCAGACTTGGCCTTGGTGAGGGCCGGTGCAGATTTGGGTGCCGATTTCGGCACCTTCTCCTGCTGGCCCTCCTCGTACCTCTCAAGTGTCTCAAGGTATGTGGAGCATTCCTTGTACGAGGACGGGTGATCGCCCTCGCAATTGGCGCATTTGGCCGGTTCGTCAGGTCGCTTGGGGCAATCAGCCCCCTTATGCGGACCCGCACACTTAAAGCACCTTGTGTCGCATCGGCACGCATGCGAAATATGGCCGAACCGCTGACAGTTGAAGCATGCCAGCGGACCGCGACTGCCGCGAAAGTGCTCGACCTGAATCGAGCACCGGCAAACCTTTTTTATCTCATTCGGGAGAGGAGCTCTGGGAGTCCTCTCCACGTTGACGACGAAGCGGCCGATGAGGACTCTTTTACCGTCCTCCATCGCCGTCACCTGTCGGACGGTCCTGACCACGAACCCCTTCGTGGTCAGGTCCGCCGACACGTCCTCTGGCGTATAGCCCCCCCCAACTCCCTTCAGGAGAAGGCGCATCCCCTGCACCGACTTCAGGAGCTGGATATGATACTGGACGCCAGCGTCATCCAGCACCTTGGTAGCAGCCCTGTGGTGTTCCGCCGAATGGACCACCACTCTGGTGGAGGCCCGACGGACCTTCAGCTCATAGTCATCGCCAATGACCTTACTCAGCTCATTGGCGATGACCTTATGAGACACGATGCGTATACCACTATCGGTGATACGCGCAATCGTGTCCTCGCTCCTTTGCCGGAATTTCCGGCCTGACCTTTCTTTTGGGCCTTTCCACCGGCCCCGCCGTTAGCATTCGAGGAAGTCTTCTTCCTCTTTGCCCTGCGGCGGGTAACCTCCGTGAACCCTCCCTCGTGGTCATGGCTAACCTCGTCGGACGAGGCGAGGATAGATGCCGAGCGGTCGGCTAACGAGGCGTCAGCGGGGCCAACGTCCTTCGTAATTGCAATTTTACGTTTACCACGGGTACCCTCCGTGGCTTCCATCGCCTCTGGGGCTGCGGTTTTATGGCCCTGCAAAGGGCCGTTTTCCTCAGCCACACTCGATGCCCCTGTTTCCCCCAAGCCTGATGCGGAGGAGGGCAGGACATCCTCCACACTACCCAGGGGGACAGAGGCGCCGACGACGGCGACATTACCCTTTGCCAGAAGGGGAACAGAGCTAGGAATTTGCACTCCTCCGGTAGAGGCCCGTGCAATGTTTCCCCGCTTAGCCTTGGGATCAGCTTCTTCGGCCTCCAGGGCGGCAGCATCTGGAGCCGATCTAGCTAGATCCTTAAGCCCTTGCGGGGTGACTTTCCCGAAGCCGCTGGGAGGCTCGACCCGGTCAATAAGGAGGCTCCCTTCATCAAGGGCAGCCGAACCAATAAGCCCGCTCGGGAAGTCAATAGATTTATCCGGCCTAGCCGGAGTCCCAAGAGACGAGCCGCTATGCGGACACGACCGGGAAACTTGGAGGCCCCTTTCTTTAAGGGCAGCCAACACCGATGACCTGGTTAGGTCCATGGCCATGATGGCCAAAGATATGGGGGAGGCCCTTCTCAGGGCCACAACCAGCGAGAACTAGCCTCAGGCGGCTAGTTCAGGCAGCTCGGAGACTGCCGAGTGAAAAGAAGGGACTAGTTAACCTTCCCTTGGCAGCCACGACCCAAAAAGTAGAGCGAAAGTCACCAATTTACAGCAAAGCTGCACTTGGGGCTTTCCGTAAGCAAAAGACAGTCGCAAAAATCTCGTAAGCACGATCTGCATAGAGTATGATCGTACTAAATCAATAGCCAATCAGAACTCGGGGCTCTCGGCGAGCATCAAGATGGTTGTCGCTCCTTCCAGCAGTAGATAGGCTAAACAAAAATTTTGATGTCAACCTATTTTGCGAGATTTTTTTTCGAACGTATTAGCTGAAGCCTACCTTTCTTTCTTTTCAAATGCAGCAACCTGTGTCAAAAACGCAATTTGTAATCTAGAGCAGGATGGTCCAATTATAATAGAACTATTTAACTTAATGTTCAATCTAATAAACTCTCTACTTTCTAAATTAAATGAACATTTTTATGGATTCGTTGCTATACAAAAATTGAAATCTTGTCGCAACCCAGTAGAGATAAATTTCTTTAAGAAAAGAGCTGACGATTTTCTGAAAACTTTAATTCAGTACATTGAAAAAAGATTTAGTTTTGAAAATAATAAGTATGAGTATCTTAATATATTCAAACTACATGAAGTGGCACATTTTGATCTTTTCTTAAAATTTATAGATTTATTTAAAATTTCCAATATTAATATTGATTTGCTATAAGAAGAGTACGTCCTGTTAAAATCGTTCCATAAAAATACTAACACAAAAGAACTCAAAAATATCACAGATATTTGGATAAAATTTTTAAATGCATACGATGTACCTAATATAGAAAAAATTATTAATTTTGTTTTTGCTTTGCAAAATATCACTCTCAACCATACTTAAGGTATAGTAAAAAGTTTTAATTGTTGATAAAACTTTTGAATTTTTAAACAAGATTTTTATTTTAAAATAATTTTATCCGAATTACAAAACAATAAAACCCGAAAATTACCCAGGATTGAACTTTTAACTTCGAAAAATCTGTGACTTATTTATACGCGATTTTAACACGGATGAAAAGGAAAATAATAAAACCCGATATTTACCCTTCGAATGAAATTTTTTTAAACCTGAAAAATCCATACCCTAATTATAATACATTTGATTTCAGCCATATGATGACGTGATAGTTTTGAATTAATTTTTTATTGAGATACGTACTAAAAGGCACGGATAATGAAACCATAATTCTAACAAAATATCCTAATTTCTACGTAAATTTTAGTGTAACATATAAGCTATTGTCTTAATAATGATTATAGTTATTGCTTAAAAAGGCAATCCGAGCCATGAAACTTGAAATTCGAAAACTTGGACGCGAAGCCGATTGCCAGAGAATTTAGAAATTCTGGATAGATGCCTTAATTTCGCAGAAAATTAAAACAATTATCTTATATAAATGGGCTCTGTGTAGTTGAAATGCTGTCGCGTTGGTTTATTTATGAGTTTATATCTTGGTGTATGATGATTTTTTGAACGCTTGCAGTATGCAAGCACCGACAACTCATATACAGAAATCACAAAAAGGAAAAAACAACCCACTTGCATTTGATATTATCAACACTCTTTTGTCCAGTATGAATAGAATGTAAAGGCAAATAATATAAAAATGTAACAGAAAAAAATAAATAATGGACTAGCCTATTACAGAAGACTTCGCTAAATTTTTCTGTCACTATCACAATCTATAACAAGTAGGTGAACACATGCTGGGCGCATGTGTGCACCTTGTTTCACGTCCGTATACAGGGAACACAAGGGATTCCGACTAGCGTCCGAGTGGAACTCGAAGGGAATATGTTCGGGAAAATCTGGGCAGAGACCAGGTTTTCCGCGTCAAAGTCATGAAATGGCCTAAGCCATAAGCTGAGCTCAGGCCTCTTACGTAAACTTTCTAACAAATTATTATACAGTTGGCCTCTTTCTCTTCCAATAGGGTCAGATAGATCCAGATGGATCTTGAGGAAGGATGTTTACATTTATTAGGACAAGTGGTCGACTAGATTGAAGCAAATAATAAGTGCCATGAAGATCCTTGACGCCAGACTCGGCGTTGTTTATACAACGTCGTTTGTTTTACGCTCTGGCGTAAAACAAACGAAGCGGTGAGACACCTTCTTTCACCATCATATACCGACATTGCTAGGCCAACACGACAAAAGCAAGCTCCGGTAACAACTTGCTCTTGGCAATCGCTCACGTCTAAAACCGACCTTTGTTGAGGCCGTCTTTTCGACGAGGTCCCCTTTTCAACGAGGGTCCCAGCTAGCGCATCATGTGCATGTGCATAAAACCTCCGTTTTGAGCATCACTATTCTTCTTCATTTAGTGCTACAGCAATGATTAAAGGTATAATTCACCCATATACGTTTAATAATTTATCTCATACCAATTTATTCAATTTCATTCACAGGTAATTGTATAAGCTGCAGTAATTTAAGGATAAATCGTTTTAACCGCTTTCAAAATATCTAGATTGGTCTGTCATTTAAATGAAGTAGATAAGTTTTTTTACGCAGCTTCCTATTTTTTATTATTTTTTTTCCTAAACATCTATGGCGCAATCGGTTAACAAGTTGGATATCAAATGGCAGAAACAATTTAGATCCATAATTAGGAAATTCGAAAATTTTACTACTTAAAACGATATTTAACTTGTTAGGGGGGGCGGGACGCTTCCTTTTAGGGTAATGGAGGGGAATTAAAACAAATTCAACCCTTTCGGTAGGAAGAATCCGGCGAGATACTAGTGGCCTGATGAAGGGGGAAGAAGAAATAGGAAAAGTTACGAAAAAAGATCGGATAGGAATGAAAATCATATTTGATAGGGAATAACCAAGATTATTAGAGTTCCTGATTTATATCTCAGTCGGGTACGGAGGAAATAATAATGGAAGCTATGTATAACGTACCGAATTGAATTTTTACTAATAAATAGTGGATCGACTTTGAAAATTCTTTAACGTTAGGTACCTGTTTCATACGAATTAATTTAGTAAAATTATTATCTATGTGAGATTTCGTTTCGACTATTGTTCGAAGAAACATATGAAGCGATTACGCCATCGTGTTTGTCGCCCTAAGGGCATTACAACCAGCATTTCTAAAACATAATTGAAAATAAGAAAAATCGCGGCAAATAAATGTATTGACTGATTTATTCAATGAGTACAAAATATATGCTTGATTAATTTTTTAACGAGGGTTTTTTAGTTTATTGTTCCTCTGAGGATAGTTTTTCTGTAATTATTCATGCAAATTACCCTCAAAATCAGAAATACGCGTAATACGGGATAACAAGGGGGAAATGATGAATCGCATGTAGGTGCTTTTACTGATAACGAGGCATCAAAGTTATTTTAACTTTTAAGGAGGCAAATTACTTTTTGTGAGAATAACAATCGTTGCTTTAAATGCTGGTAAATGTTTGACAATATTTAATTGTTGAATATGAGTTATTGTTGGTTTTGGGTAGCGGAGTGGTTGGAGCGTTGGCCTTCCACGCAGTGTTCCTAGGTTCGAATTCGACGGAGGTCGGATTTTTAACCTGGGATCGTCTCATCCCCTACTTGTGTAACTTGAGGAGACTGCGCAATTCAGCGGTCCGTCCCTCGGAAGGGTCGTTAAGCAGTTGGCCCCCTTGGTGCTCTTCGGTAAGAATAGGTTAATGCCGGCACCGGGTTTCCCTCCTTTGTGTGTTTGGTGTGGAAGTAGTTATGGTTTTAATAATCCAAGAGGTTGGTTAGTCATAAATACAAACCAATGAGAACAATTTTTAGTGCTTTTCGTCATCGTTGAAAAGCACTATTATCTTCGTGATGTCCGTCCGTCCGTCCGTACGCATAATATCAGGGAAGAATTGGCGGAACCGATTTAAACCAATTTTGGTACGTAGAATACTCACGTAAAATAATGACCAAAGCGACATATTTGAACCGGATCGACTGAGCAGGGGTGCCACAATTGCAAAGTTTAACTTTTCGGTAACTGTGACTTTCGAAGGAATGGGCAGAATCGATTTCAGGGAAATCTTGTATGAAGAAGGTGTGTAACAGAAAAGCAAAATCAATATTTTCTGTGTAGATAAAGAAATCAGAGCTGCCATACTCAAAGTAATAAAAAAATCCTTTTACACGTATTTGTGTTGAATTGTCAAAATCAATTTTAACGAAATTTAGTATTAATAATGTCATATATATACTAAACCGTAATAGCATATTTGGACCGGATCAGCCAAACAGTGGTGCCGCAATTTTAAATTAAACTATTTCAGTAATAATGGATTTGGAGGGAATTTCAACTAAATTTTGCATATAAGATTTGGTAAAAGGTAATAGATCCTGCAGAGCGAACGTGAGTTTTCTCTTTCCTTATTTTACGGTGAAGGATCTATTACCTTTTACTTACTTCGTATTGTATCACCGTGTCTCGCAACACCCTTTTATTATATAAGATTTGTACAGCATGAAATCAAGATGTTTCAAGCGGGGCTAAAGAGAAGGGCTACCACAGTAAAAACTTAAGTGACTCTAACACGTATTTATAGAGAACTGACCATATAGATTTCAACCAAATGTGGTGTGTATAATCTGCATATAAATAAATAACTTAAATATTATATTTCAACCGTGTCGACTAAACAGGGCTACCACCATATCGAGGTTAGTAATTTTCGGTAGCTATGAATTTGGAAGGTATTGGCTGAACGGATATAAAAGAAATTTCGTTGGTAGGGCAAGTATAGAATGGGAAAACAAAATGAATACATTTAGAACGGGTCTAAAATGCAGGGCTACCAAAATATAAGGAAAAATAATTTTCCGATTTCAAAGCAAATACATTAGTATGTATGTAATCGATTATACTAGGGCGAATTTGACGAAAAGCACTTCTGTACCACGGGAAACCCGTGTACACCCCTACTTGTTGGTTTCAATATAGCTTCTCCAAAGCTATGGAAGCAATCAAAGATTCATCTTTGAAAAACAACTTGAAAGGTCCAGCACGTTTAATGCTACCTCGAAGTTACGGCGAGCAACAGATGGTTAAATTCAATCCGCGACCGCCGTCTGACGGCCGATTTGAAAAGCTTTAGTTTTCTCATGTTTTCAGGTTAATAACATTCAACGCGTCAACCTTCGTTTTCGCTTTTAATCAAGCGCAATACACGGACTGAATGACGGAGGAGCTGAAGCACACCTTTCTTTTATTTTTAGGGGACTAAAAATAGTTAGCGTTTTACCGGGGAGAAGACGGTTTGGATCTATCACAAGGTGGGAGAGGAAATTAATTCGGGAATGGGGTAGAGAGTTAGAGAGAAAGAAAAATACGGACAAGAAGCAAAAAGAAAAGAGAAAGTCAGATATTTATGAAAAGAGAAGTTGGGATAAGTAGAACGGAAGGTCGACGAGGACTTTGAAGAAGGGATCGTGGGTGTGTGTACATAGGAGAGGGGAAAAAAGACGGACGCGAGGAGATTGGAGGGATGGGGGAGACGGGAGAAAAGGAGGGACGATTGGGGGAAAAAGAGCAAAAAGAGGGAAAGGACAAAACAAACACGCTGACCGTTAGTTGCTTGAGCGAGACGTTTCCGATCACGTCCTTTTATTTTCGCTTTTTCCTTCGCTGACCTTTCCCTCCTTCCCTCCCTTTCCCTCCTTCCCACCCTTTCCCGACTGGCCTGTGTCTGGCCTTACACCGCCCTCTCTCGTCCTCGCTTCCTCCAGCCCTCTCCACCGTCCGCTGCCTTCATTGGTCTTATATTTGTCCTCCCTCTCTAACGGTAACTAAACGCATGTGTACATATAGTTTATCTTGTACCAATTCTAATAATTTTTGTATGTATACAATTTGGCGTCATTTTTTTGAGCCGTTTTTCAAAAACATCCGCTTATGCGTCCTGTCTTTCCGTCTGTCTGTTTGACGCGCTGACTCCTAAATAAAGGCAGAAATAGAGACTTTATTTTTTCGCCAATCGATTCAGCACGTCTCGTTGTGCACGATTTCCCTTTTTGTCGATCTGTGTCTAAATTTTATTTAAAAAACCGCCATTGACTGTCTGCTTCAGAAGCTCTTTCTTTACTTGTTTCTTCTTTTTGTAGTATTTTTCTCTATAGTTGTCCTGTTTCTTCTATTCGTGAGCTCCGCCATGATGCATGGAATAATAGTTGCGGTGCTTTCCCGTTTCCTTCCTTAATGGTGTTTTCAACGTAACACCACCACTCAATTAGGCTGATCCATTCGGTACGGACGTCTTTTGCAGCCGCCTCTCTGAGGTACAGACGCTGCGTGGACTAGTCGTAGTCTATTATACCATTACTGGCACTGGTGGCCCTACCAGGGGTAGATTCTCCGGCCAGTGTAGCTCTCCAAGTCCACGGAACACTCAAAACCCATCTAAGTTTGCAGTCCAAAGAAAGGTTCGCCCTATTATGACTGTGATGTTTTCTTCTGTTACTACGCCTACATTTTTTGATAATTTTCTTTTGTTATTATTTTGCTGTCTTTATTTGTTATTTTTAAATCCTATGTGTGTACACAAGCGGTTAGGTGATTTGGGGGCCCAGCAGGGCGTAACCTTGCCAATAAAGAGTCTCCCTCCTATTTGACCATATATTCCTTACTATATCTATATACCTTTTCTTCCTCAACTTCTTTACATACCCTCTTTATTTATCCTTTCTTTTTCCCTCATACGTCTTCATTTTCATTATCGTCTCTTTCTTTCAATTTCGTTTTCTACCCTTTCCACAGTATTTCATTCATTCTCTGCCCGTTTTTTATATTTTTTTTATAGCCTTGCTCCGTCCACAAACCCTCTTACCATTCCCACTAGCCATCTCTCTTTTTCATTTCTGTCTCAAACACACCTGCCTGCCTCCATTCGCTTCTCTCTCTTTTGACCCGCATCCCTTTGGACTTTTTTTACCCTTGTAAACCTTATAATATCAGAAATTTTGTAACTCGTCGGGTGCCGTATGGCTTTACAAAACATTTTTAGTCCAAAACTTTTCCTTCTCTAATTTTGATTTCAAACTATTCCAAGTAAATCACGCTGTATTTTTGTTTCTCGTTGGCAATTTACGAATTAAATGGTAACAATTATTTAATCAGAGCCATTGATTCTCATATTTACGCAATTCAAAAACAGTTTCGAAGCGCTAAACTGCGAATGATTTTTACATCGGGACATTGCCCTCTGTCTATCCGAAATACCCTTGATCGCCACTATGTCACTCCTTTGCGTTTGACGCACAATTTTACGAAAATCACCGTGTCTCAAAGTTCGAAAAATTAAGACAAAACACGTCGGCATGGTAGAAATGTTTTTATTGAGTTGTTTCGTAAAGTAGGAGTTGTTCTTGGAGTCTCCTTCTGCCCCTATGCTTTTAATTAGGCAAATTTCACTAATCTCCCATACCCATGGTGGAAAAAGTAGAAGGCGCGTTCATGCGCAGGCGGAAGTACGTCACGAAACTACTTGTGACGTAGGCGTTGGGATTGATAGAGCCGAAAGCCGGTATGCTACTGAGAGGTTTGGGAGGATATTCGCTTTGTTTGATTTTGTGCTTTATTATTACATAATGTTATTTTTGTTATATACCGTTGTTGTTGTTATATAAACAGAAGATTTTCTGTTGCATAAAAATGCCGTCTTGTGTCGTTTATGGGTATTATAAGCACCAAATCTAAAACGCCGCAAGTAGTAAAGTACTATGAGTTTCCAAAAAATGGATTAAGGCTAGCCGTAGAAAAGATAAATTTAACGTTAACAACGATCAGTATTTATAAGATAAATAAGACCTTTTATAATTTATAAAATAGTTATGCGCATCATGTTTAACATTTTTTTTCAATATCACCTACAATTTGTTCGGAACGATTGGCGAGTGATGTTTTAGTAAAACTTTACTACAGCAAATGTTGGGTTACTCGCCAAAAAGTTGGAGGAACATTAGCTACGATGCTTCTTCAATGCTTAACGATAAAATAAAATAATTAAGAGAAATTTTTTATTTATATTATTTTAGCTTTTATTATGGATTCTTTATTGTAATGATTTAATTGAACATATATTCCCAAACAGAGAAGTACAAAAAATATATGGCAGCCTGCAGGCATTTTGTATAGCTTATTATTTTCTGCAATCCAAATACGTCCCTGAATTATCTTTATATATTTATACTCAATGTCTGTTCGTTTATCCCCCCTTTTATCTCTGAACAGTTTGTCATAGAGAAATGCTGTAAACGCCATTTTGTTTCTGCCAACTAGGAGACCCCGGGAAAAATATTTTCGTTTACATAAGTGTCCCGGATTTGACTTCCATATGTTTACACCGTAGTTTCGATTTTTCAAGGTGCAAGGTTTATTTCCTTCATTCATTCAAATACGTAAATAGGGACCGAATTTCTCCGTTTTTACTTTATTCGACGGCTAAAACTATAATATATCTTATTCTTGCGACGCTTAGACGAAATACGGAAGAATCTGTCAGAAACACGCGTTTCTTTTAGAAATTTAATGGCTTTTTCGTACTTTTTCGGGTGTTGCCAAGGCCACCCGCATTGTTTTCTCCGATTGAATTAGCGCTTGTTAAGCCTTAAAATAAATAAAAGAATTGCGTTATTGGCTTTGCGCTTTTTACAAAACATCGAAATTATAGTTGTATCAATGTCAAACTTAACTTTGCAACTATAATAATTAAATACTATTATTATTCAGTAAACTGCGTGTGGGATGTGGGCATTTTTAATGATGATGATTTTAAACATGCAGATTTCTGACTTACTTCGCGAAAGTTTTTTCGGGTACCCCTAGTGTTATCTGAATTGATGAACGAGAAAAAGTATGGGTATTATCTCAAATTAATTGAATATTAAGCTTGCAGAATATTTAAGGCCATAATGTAAATGGTCTCAAGAGGAATATAATCTGTTAAAAATATGAATCAATATAACAGCATGGATTAAATGCTTCTAATGAGAATTTATAGGCAACATCTATGCCATTTACATATCGAATGGATACCAGAAAATGTTTTAAACTCATATATCTAGAAGCCGCGCAACAAATTGTAATTTTACTTTATTTCGAATAATAGCCCAATATGAGCCTTGAATAAAAAACAACGAAAAAATTATAATTAATTTTTTTATCGTCTATTTCCAATACGCATCAAATTTGTTTCTAAAACAAAATTGAGAATTTGAGGTGACATATATTCTAAATACATATTTATTGAAAGTGGTAATGCAACGGATATGCCCTAGCAATTAAAATGATAAACAGAATTAAAAACGTATATGGCCAACAAAAGTCGTGTAGTTTGTCTTGTTAGATTATAACATTTCTATGTCATCATGAAGAAGAATCAAAGCTTAAGTAATGGGAATATACGCGTAAACAAGGTTTCGAAAGAAATTAAACGCAACTTTTTAAAAATGAAAAGACTTAATTCATTGTTTTACTTAAAGTATTAACTATTTAAAAATGTAAATGATTGAAGATCATATATGCAATATTAGTTATCTTAAGTTATTCGTCGATAACACTAATTATACATATACTGCTCAAATAATGTCGAAACCTTTCATTGCGTCAAACGGAACATTCGAACAACCGCCATTTTTGTCCCGTTGCTGACGTCATGCGCAGAAAAGTTCGAAATTCGTCCACCCGATGAAAACATCTTCTAATCTTCCCACCATGTCCCTTACCAGTCATTCTCTTTCGTTACGAGTATGTCATTCTCTCTCTCTCTCTCTCCTTCCTATCACTCTCTATTTCCTATCTCGTATCTTTCTATATTCTTTTGTTTCCTAGCTAAAATTCACTAGCCTTTCATTCGTGTCATTCACTATCTTTCACTGTCTATTTCCGTACCTCCTATCTTTTTCTTCTTTTTTCCCCTTTGCTTGCTCTCATCCTCTTTTTCTCACTCCTTTTCCTCCGTTCATCCCCATTTTTAGCCTATTTTCCAGAATGTAAATAGGCTTATAGTTTTGTCGTGCTGTGTGTCTGTCCGTCCCCCATATTAACTTTTGAACTAATATGCCGATTTTCATGACACTTGGTGGGAATTTCCTGCTATTTGAGCCGAGCTTCCGAATATAGTTATTTTTGCGAACATTGAATGTCCCGGGTCCGATTCCAGAAACTATCCTTCCCATTTGATTTACATGGGAAATCTGAAATCCATCGTGCAGGGTAATTTTCACTTACACATTAAAATATTTAGAATTGGAATATTAGGACGGAATTTATACTATTCTCTAGGGATATGAATGAAGATTCTAATATTTATCGTAGAATGTTGCCTATCGTCCGAATTTCTTCAAATTTTGCGTAAATACCGTCGTTTACGAAGTTTTTATCACTCAGTACGAGATTTTTGCCAACGCAACGACTATTGTTGGACTCGAATTTCCCCTTATAATAAAATACTATGTTGTTTGGTCCATGTCACACTCTTAAAACGCGAATAACTCGATCAAATATGCAGATGTAAACTTCAACTTTGGCAGAGATTATCTACTTGGATATAAAAATGCTGTGACGAAGGGAAATTTACGAAAAACATCCAGGGTTCGATTTCAGGGTATGATTTGCATTTTCCATAAAATAACACGTAAAAATCGACTTTTTGACTTGCAGACTTTCCTTATTTTTGATATATAAATTAGAAAAAATGTCCTCACGACTTTTAGATCTAGACCATTTTAACGAAAACATTACAAGGTTTCTTATTCTGTTCGTTTTTTTTTCGTCTTGAGTTCGATTTTTAATTCACAAATTTTTGGGAAATCTTGACATTTTAACGGGATGTTGTCTTGCCAACCAATTACATTGTTCAACCTCAAAAACCTATTGTTATCTCAAGCCTTATAGGTTTAAGAGTACTTTGAAGGTTTTTAATACAAGAAGGAAAGGAAGACGGAAGGAGAGGTAAATGATTTTCTGCAAACAACGTTCGCTGCGTTATTTACGAGAAGTAATATAATGGGCTGAAATACTCTCAAAAAATATTTAAAATCATAATAATGAGCTAAATTCAATATTAATTAAACAAATTTTACTCTCTGGAACACTTAATTTTGTGAATTATATATCCATTGATTACATTTTAGTGCATATAAAAGTTAGTTTCATTAAAATTTTATTTTAAATTAATGCTCAATTCACGCATACTCGTCATATTTGACGGGCAATTACGCTGATTATAATAAAAGCCTAGATGGTGGGCTTTGTGTGTAACGCTTACGTCATCAATGGCACTTTTTAACGCGTTTTTATCAAACTTTCCGTTCAGGTGGAAGGTTGAAATTTCGCAAGAATGTTTGATTCAGATATAAAAGTTAAATCACGAAAAATACGAAAAAAGACTCGGGTTCTACTCCAGCGGACGTTTTCCATTTCCCGTAAGATAACACGTAAAAATTGAATGTGGCCACCATATGACTTTCTCCATAACTGTAATATTTCTTAAAATTCCAAATAGATTACATTATAATAAATATTTTAAGAAACCGAGAAAATTGTAGACTTCAAAAAGAACAGAGATAAACTCAAAACATAGCCTTCTCATATCGGATATAGCCACAAAGCTCCAACAATTAAGAGAAGAAAAAGGAGCGTAACTAAGATGTAACTAAGCGTCAATTGTTAACAATAGTCGTCGGTAGGAGGCGTGGTGATGGCAGCTAAAAATATAAGATATCTCTTAAACAATGCATTATATGGAAAAATATTTCAAACCAAAGTTGTAGAAAATTAAATTTCCTACAACTTTTATTCCAACACATTTATCAAATATTGAAGAAAATATTTCAAAATAACGGATGTGACAAGAGTAAACACCCACTCCAGGTTGATCGATTTTTACCAAAAGTAATCTGTTCTTCGGACTTTTATAAAAATGTTAAGTATAAAATTTCGCGTTGACCTGATTAATAATTTCTGAGTTAGAGCACCCACAAAAAAGCTATCACACACACACACACACACGCATGCACACACACAGAAATCATCTAGAAAATGGCCAAAATTAGTTCAGAGGACCTCAAGACGTGTATTTCCGTTGTAATCTCGAAGTCAATTTTTTTCATGAATACAATACTTTCCCCTATACTATGTAGTATATGGAGAAAGCAAAAATAGATTTTTTAAAGTGCAGGCTTTTATTTTTTTGAAAGTTAAAATTAGAAAGAATCATCCTACGATCTTCAAATTTAAATTTTGTGTTAGGAAAATTAATGAAGTTCCTTGTTCTATTCATCTTTTTTCGCCTACCATTCGAAATTACTCATATCAAACATTTAAATCACATATTTTGGGAAAATATCGGCTTTTAAACGGGATGTTGTCTTGCCAACCACGTCATTCTTAAACTTTGAGAATTAATTTTCGTCACAACCCGCATACGTGTCATATATACGAGTGCATAGATTGACTAAAATTATCGTAGGAATTTTCGCGAAAATACGTAATCTTTTTGGGACTGGGATTTCAAATTTACTAATATTTTAAAAACTTTAACACAATATAATGACATTTAATTTCAATTCTTCATATTTACTAATATATTAATAAACTTTAAAGAAGTTAAAACAAATTAAGGACTTGTAAATAAAATGTTGCATTCAATCACATGTATGTGATAGCTTTTTGTGGGTGCTCTAACTCAAAAACTTTTAATCAGGTCAACGCGAAATTTTATATTTAACATTTTCATAAAAGTCACAAGAACTGATTAGGTTTTGGTAAAAATAGGTGAACCTGAAGTGGGGGTTTACTCTTGTCACTTATCCGTTATTTTGAAATATTTGCTTTAATATTTGATAAATATCGGAATAAAAGTTGTAGGAAATTTAATTTTCTACAAGCGTTGTTTGAAATATTTTTTCCATATGCATTATTTAAGAGATATCTTATATTTTTAGCTGCCACCACCACGCCACATACCCACGACTATTGTTAACAATTTCCGCTTAGTTACGTCTTAGTAACACTCCTTTTTCTTTTCTTAATTGTCGGAGCTTTGTGGCTATATCCAATATCAGAAGGCTATGGCTTGAGTTTATTTCTGTTCTTTGTGAAGTCTAAAGTTTTCTCGGTTTCTTAAAATATTTATTATAATGTAACCTATTTGGAATTTTTAGAAATATTACAAATATGGAGAAAGTCATGCGGTGGCCAGATCATATTTTGAAGCATGGTGCGAAACTGGCGATGCCGTGAATCATTTGCTCGAATGCAGTTCGCAGTACCAATAACCTTATGTAATGTGTCATTTAAAACAGTAGATTTGGCGCAAAGATTCTGTTGATGCAAAATACATATTTTTTTGTTGTTTCTGTAACTTTTATGCTAAAATCATATACGAGTTTGAGTATGTTACGATAAGTATGCAAAAGGCGGCACTGAGTATCACAAAAGGCCGCCGGTTCCTCACCCCTGGTCTAGTACATGCATGCGTTATTATTGTCACACAAATACGCGTAATCAATTTAGTTTTCCGTTAGAATGTATTTGTTATATCTTATAACGCTAAATTTTCAAATTAGGGACCACAAAGAGCAACTCATCCGCGGTGAGTTTAAATCTATTAAATGTATATGCATATAGAGTACGATATTTTATTCGAGAACCTTGAAAGATAATAATATTTCGAGAAATTAATCTGACAGAAACAAAATTTTTCGCGATTGAAGTTTGACGATGCTCAAAAATGTCAATTTAAAAAAAAATCTCGGATAAAATAACGAAAGTGATCACCACGCTGGATGCATGAACGTGTTCTCAACACCATTTTTTCCTGGACAGTCTGCGGCATTTGTTGTAAGATGCACTCAATGACATCCCCGATCCTTGGCATTAGTTCATCAAGAGTATAGATATAATCAGGGGATGTCAAACTCAGATATCGAAGTGGCCGTAATGACTTGGAAACAATGCGGTACACAAGAGTAAGTAAAGTTCCCAATTGGGAATAATTTTGAAACGAGAAAAAAGTCTGCTATGACCGGGATTCAAACCCGGGTCTTCCACATGCCGGGCGGATATTCTACCATTGAACTATCATAGCAGATCATTTTTCTCGTTTCTGAATGCGGATGTTTTCTTGATTGGGACAGAACTAGCCAAGCTAGTATCAAACTGCCCCAATCTCGAAGAGATACACCGAAGAAAACTCCTCCCCCTCAAATGGTGAGATAGCCAAGTAAGAAATTGGTGGAATAAAGTGATCCGAAGATCTTATGCAGACAGGCATAAGCTGTAAAGTTGGGAATAATTTTGAAACGAGAAAAAAGTCTGCTATGACGTTTCTAAATTATTCCCAACTTTACAGCTTATGCCTGTCTGCATAGGAACTTCGGATCACTTTATTCCACCAATTTCTTACTTGGCAATCTCACCATTTGAGAGGGAGGAGTTTTCTCCGGTGTATCTCTTCGAGGACATCCGTTGGGGCAGTTTGATATTAGCTTGGCTAGTTCCGTCCCAACCAAGAAAACATCCGCGTTCAGAAACGAGAAAAATGATCTGCTACGATAGTTCAATGGTAGAATATCCGCCCGGCATGTGGAAGACCCGGGTTCGAATTCCGGTCATAGCAGACTTTTTTCTCGTTTCAAAATTATTCCCAACTTTACAGCTTATGCCTGTCTGCATAGGATCTTCGGATCACTTTATTCCACCAAAGTTCCCAATGCTTTACCGAATGGTGTGGCTCATGGCTCCATCTTGTTGAAACCAATCTCGGATAATTTCATTCTGTGTTAGGTGCACTATTTTTTATTTGCATGATAACAACGTAGTGATTACACGAATGTTACATTTAATGTACAGGGTGAGGGTGAGGAAGTTGAAGTTAACTAATAAACTTTTATACGCGTTCTACCGGTAGTGATTTTAACAATGTAACCAAACTTTTATACCAGAATTGAATGTAAAGTATCATTGATACGAATCTTAATGAGAAGTCCTGCAAAAATAAAATAAAAGTTAAGCTTGATTATTAACTTAAGTAAACTTTGAAAACTTTATGTTTTTCGTACGATCATTTTCGGACCCTGAGTAAATTTGGGTGTGTATACGTACAGGCACATAAAAGCATAACCTTTTCCTTCGCACCATTCTCCCTGTCTTGCATACACATCTTTAAGTCCTCCCCACCACCTCTCTCCAAACCGAAAAAGGGGACTCCATTGTGTGTTTTTAATTGAAATTCCGATCAGCCAAGGACGGCCCATGCAATAATAACGACCTCATCTCGCCGGATGCGAGGTCTTCCAAATGTTCGAACTATTCCGCCTAGAACCGGCGGTTTTTTCTGTTGTTTTTTTTCTTGGTTACTCGCTCCGTTGCCGTCCGAGAGAAATGGCGAGAGCGTGGGCAGGAGAAGACGAAAGGGTGCCGATGTAACAGTCATAGTGAGGGTGGGAAAAATGATTGGTATTTCCAATCCCTTTTTATCGAGATGAGTCCAAGTTTGCGTGGGTGTCGAAGTTTATTCTGTCGGAGCGATGGCATAAAAAAAAGAAGTTCGTATACGCGTGAGCGGAATCGATCGACATTGTTAGGTGGAAAGAAAGAGGAATAAAACATTTAGCCACCGCCTTTCATCGACTTTCGGAGCGTCGCTTCCGATTACGTCACGGCATGATCCGCGTACCGATTTCCACGTTTTGTATAAAAAGAAATCGATTAATTCTTATGCCCGTTAGTTTATCTCTTCGATGTTCGTTTGCATCCGATTCGTACTTAGCGTTCGAAAACTCTCATTGAGGAAAGAGAGAAATTTGGAAATTGTTTTTTCGTTTTTTTCGGAGGTATTGTTACGACGCGTTACGTCCTTTGGGACCTTTTTGATTGTTGATTCTGACCTTTATAGCAGTTTTTTTCTTTTTATGTTTTTCTGGACTTTTTCTTAGCTGTTTCGGATCCTTTTTCAAACCTCTTTTCGGATCTAATTAGTCGTTACGCACCATATTGTTGCTTAGGATAATTTTCATGTTTTTTGAGCTATTTTATCTTCGTAGAATGTGTTTATTATGGCTAGTACTGTTTTATAGTCGCAATCTTTTTATGGTGTACCTATTTTATTGTGTCGCAGCCTATAACTGTTTAGTACTCACTGTTAATTAATACTCTTATTTTTGTATGTTCTACGCGTGGAGAAAAGTTAATTTTCTCCCGTGACCGGCGTTTATGACGCAATTGGAATACAAAGCTGTAAAACTTAAGTGTTGACGAAAAATTGACCATAATGTTCGTATAACATGATATAACTTTTTAAATGGATTTTATATAAACGCATTGAAAGGGAAAAATCGAATAAATTTGAAAGTACATACTTTTGGGGCTCTAAAAATATTCTAATCGTGTTTTAATTTTGGAGCTCACTAGTGATCAATAGTTAATATAAAATGTTTATAGCAATTGCTTAATTTCCACGGTTTTTTCAAATGTTCCATAAAAGCTTTGTCTTAACTTTTAATTACCATGGAATCCCAAAATTGTAAAACCTGCCGTTGGAAAATTTGTGGAACTTCAAAATCGAAGTACCTGGAGTATTTTAATTTTTCCCATTTCAGTTAAGTCATATTCATTTTAAGTTTTTGTCGGTGCGTTTCGCTTCCATCATGAGCGCCTATTTGCTTCTGTCTGTCCTTCCGTTCGGCCGTCCACATATTCGTTCTCTGCTTCTACCGAACGGATTTTCATGACATTTGATATTAAGGACATATAGTTAAAGACAACAAGAAAAAAAAATGAATCATGTAAGCCAATCAGGAGTATCACGTTAATGGTGACAAAAAATGAACTTTCTTTTATATCGTAAATTAGTCGCCATATTAAAATAGTTTTTGGCTTAGCTCTCGAATTACCCATCAGATTTCCCCGATGCGATTTCCGATCTTCTTACGTTGTTATGGGAAATTGGATAAGTTGTTTGAAGTGTTTCGGTTCCTCCTCAAAGTAACATTTTGCTCGACCAAGAATCATCTCAAAAAAAGTATTTTCTCTCCATTCAGGAGCGATTTATTAAAATCTTTTCCTAAATTGCAAAAGACATAAACATTATGAAATCAACAACAATCCCCCAATATGCATTTTTAAATTCCAGCAGAAAACAACAAAAGAAGATCGGAAATCGCATCGGGGAAATCTGATGGGTAATTCGAGAACTGTTCCTAGGTTTTATATAAACTTGTAGACCTAGTAACGTAGAGTAGTATTCCTTTTCCTAAAATATTTATCGTAGGAGTAGCCGTTATTAAGACCATCCATCAAGAAAGTCGTAATTCGCTTTGACCTTAGAAAATTTCTTACACGGCTACCTAATTGTCGCCAATAAAAACAATCATATTGGTTACTGAAGTAAATAAGATCTGCTATAACTACGAAAATGCGTTAAATTTCATTTCGTGTGCGTGCAGCATTTTGTAAGCGAAGGGAAATGCATTATCTATGACGAAGAAAAGAACGCAAACGTAAATATTATGATACTTAACTGAAATGAGGTTTGTTCCAAATAATTATCGATTATTGGATTAGCTACTATTGATTAGAAAATAGATGGGCATATAAAGATTTAATATTTGCCTGGTATCATTTCTGATAATTAGTTTTGCAGTATTTAGTAATTAAAATTACGGAAATACGTTTATTAATGCATCAACTTAGTTGGAGAAGAAATTTTTAATAGATGGAGAGACAACCGGCTCTTGGTGTTTAGTTGTTTTTACAGTGTGCGTTTGTTCAAATTATATCCTTTAGCTTCAAATACCCCATCGTAAGAAACGCGCCTATTTGTGATACATTGTACAATTTCCTAACTTTTTTATTTTTGTAGCAGTAGTATTTCATTTCATAATAGACATTTTCTTAAGAATAAAAGCTCGACAGCCGTGCTGTCATCTTTTGGCTGTTTTTGCTTTATTGATGGATTTAAAAACATCATCACACACGCGCACACAAACGCATAAGGGTGTGAAGCTAATCTAAAAGTATAAGAAAGAGTCCAATGCGAAATAAGAGAAGATAGTGGACTCCACGATGGAAATTTTCGGACGCCACGGCAATTTGGCGTCCAGTGTTTTACAATCGACGATTAAAAACGTATCTCCATGTGTCTGTCTAGCTATATCCTCTGCCGTCACTAGATGGACCGCAATTAAATTTTGCGCGCGTATTTTCTTTCGTGTTTTATAATATCACGTTACAATTCCAAAGTAAATGCACACTTTTCCACCCATACAAATAAATAATTAACAAACAAAAACACTAATCATAAACTACAAACATAATTAACAGAAATAAAGAAATGAATGTGCATTTTTTACATTCTGTCGCGACTTCGTAATATTCCTTATGGCGTACAAACAAAATTCGCTAATTGATTTCTACGCTATACTGATTAATTTAGTAGGCAAATATCACAGATAAATTATAAATAATTAAAGAGATCGCTCAATGAACTCAGACTCCGATAAAATATGGCCTTGAGTCAATAGCTAGGGTTGCTTAATATTCATATTACTATTCCGGGGAATTTTGCCGAGTACAACTTCAAGAGAAAGCCGCGGACATGGTCGCCCGCGGAGAAGGTAATTTAGGCAATATTTACTAATTTATTTACATAACTGCAGAGTTAGGAAAACGACAAATGTTTAAATCATTTTTCCCAAAAGACGACTTTTGAAGAATGTTTTGCTTCCAGCGTGAACGGATATTAGGTTCTATCTGTCCGTCCGTACGAATGTTCCTTCTCGGCTTCAACCGAACGTATTTTCATGAAATTTGTTATTAAGGATTTACGGGGGAAGGCAATAAATAGGAAAATGAAATAAATAGTTCACATTAAACCAATCGGGGTGTCACTTTACAAGAAAAAAAACGAACTTTCCATCATATCTTGTAAAATATTAGTCATACAAAAATCTTTACATAAAATTTGTAGAACTTGTCAAATAAAAACATTTCTTGCCTCTAAATTTTCATCGAAAGAGTAGCTATTTTCAAGAAAGTCGAACGAGAATGTCGTTATTTATTTTGACCATTTTCTTGCAGGGATTTTTCATTGTTGTCAAGGAAAACAATCTTTGTAGCAACTGAAGTAAACAAGATCTGCTTTAATTGTTTAAATAGGTTTAATTTTCTTTCGTGCGCGCACAGAATCTAGCACCTATGTGAAAGGAAAAGGAATATCTATGGCAAAAAAATAACCGTAAATAAGTTTATTTTATTTGCGTACCCACAGGGCGTTCGTAAGCGAAAAGAAATGGAAAATTGGCGAAGGAAGAATTAAAGTGAGCGTAAAGATTACATTGAGTCTACTTATCTTAAGTGTGGCATGTTCTAAATAGTTTTTCATTGATTGGCAATTTGCAACTCATTAGAAAATGACACACATATAGACAAAAAAGCATATTCGTACATTGTAGAGAAGAATTTTTTTCGTGCTTTCATAGGAACTTGAGCTCTGTTATTGCAACAGCGCAGGAAATCTTTAAAACCAGAAAGTATAATAAAAACTGGTACGGTGTATTTTATATTATGAAGACTTATCATTCATTAAATATCTAGACTAGGAGTGGGCAAACCATTAACCCATTGGCGGTTGTGGGTGCTTAACTGATACAAATACTTTGGCGGGCCGCATTGCTGTTCGCATAGCAAGTTACTTGAGTGAATATGAATGGTACAATTAGTGAAAATTAACAGTTTTAGCTGCTTAATTTCACTTGAAAAGGTTTTCCAAACATTCTACGGTTCGATTTCATAATGGCATCTGATTATGCCGTAGTGCACAACTACATAATTATTACAATTTAATTTAATCAAAAATTTTTCGTTCTCATGGCAACCCAATTGTTACCAATTTAAGAATACAGTAATCCAAATTACACATAGAAGGAGGATGAACTTGTTAATTATCTAATTTTAAGCACAAAAATGGCGTTAAATTCTATTTTTTAAGTTTCGAACATTAAAAATCAAATCTTATTAGAATTATAGTTATGATTGATATTTATAACACCTTTACAAAACGGCTTAATTTTTGAAAATTTCTATCGTATGTGAATGTTACATACTGTTTATGAACAAAGTTAGCTAAATGTTAAGCAACTAACAATAAGTGAAAAAAGTTTTGTACGTATAATTTCAAATTTTCCTTCTCTATGGTTTACATGTTTAATGTATTTGTTTCTGAACCATTTTTGGATGAATTTCTAAGTCATATTACTCTCTTAGAACATTTCCTAACGATCCATCGTCTTTGCATAATCAAAGATAAAACGTACGATTGGAGGATACGAATGAAAATTATCGCTACAGGCCATCTCACAAAAAACTAACACTAAACGATACACAATATAATAAACTGATGTGGGCAACACTCCATATTTATATGGCAAATTACATGTTGTTAGCTCTGGGATCGTGGTCAATATTTACTTCCGGTTGACAATTAAGAAAAAAAAGGAGCGTAACTAAGACGTAACTAAGCGTCAATTGTTAACAATATTCTTCAGTAGGTGGCGTGGTGGTGGCAACTAAAAATGTAAGCTATCTCTTAAATAATGCATTATATGGAAAAATGTATCAAACAAAGGTAGAAAATCCTACAACTTGTATTCCAGTACATTTTTACATTTATCAAATATTAAAGCAAATATTTCAAAATAACGGATAAGTGACAAGAGTAAACACCCACTTCCGTTTGACCGATTTTTACCAAAACTAATTATTTTTTGTGACTTTTATAAACATGTTAAATATAAAATTTTGCGTTGATCTGATTAATAGTTTTTGAGTTAGAGCGCCCACAAAAATCTATCACATACAGACTGACAGGCAGACTGACAGACAGACACACAGACATCATAGAGAAAATAGTCAAAACGTGTTCAGGGACCTTAAAACATGTATTTCCGTTGAAATCTCTAATTCGTTTTTTCATGAAAATAATACTTTCTCTATACTTTGTATATGGATAAAGTAAAAAAAGCATGAAAATTTACGGCGAACATCAACGTGTAACCACAGTTATATTCAGAATCAATCGTAACATAAATTATTTTTTTATTATCTCAAGTAAATTTTAACATTTATGTTGCCTTGGAAATGCCAATCAATGAATAACAGTGAAAGAAAACAGCAGTATTGTTGCCAATAAACTGAAATAAAGACAATCGATTAATTATTTAGCAAGTTAAATAATTAATAATATTAATGAAGTCAGATACAGAGATTTGAATTGATGAATATTTGAAGGAGTTTGAGAAAATTTTCTGGGAAAGATGCGTCTTTAATCTTTAGCTAAAAAGAGAAAAAATATTTAAATTTATTTTATGAAATCACGTTTTGCATCCACTAAAAAGTAAATAAATCGCTATTTCTATTTGGATGCAAAGGTAGATCCCACCCTATTAAGACTCCAATAGAATAGCTCAACCATTAAAATAATTAAACTATCAATAAAATCTGTTGGTTTGTTTTGTTGGTTGGAACGCTATATGGGATTTAAATATTTTCATTGTTGAAAAGAGGTAAAAATTCACACTTCTTCTTATTAAAAGCAGATATATACGCTAATTCAGTAAGTATTTGAATTATGCCTTCAAAAGTTAAGACCTCCGTTCGTTCAGCTAGGCAACTGCTCTTTCTTCGAATTCGTATCCCAATTTAAGGTAATTTAAAAATGCATTTTTAGAAAGCCTTGCACTGAATCCCATGCTTTACTTATGGGGTATTGAAATGAAACATTGAGATTAAAAAGATCCCTTAAATATTAACTTTTTTGTGATTTTTCGATTTTTCTTGTCTGTTGTGCCACTTGGCCTACTAAGATGCCAAATTTCAGATTTCTAGTCCTTCTGGAAGTACCCAAGAATTTTGTGTCAGAGAGTGAGCGAGTGAGGCACAAATAACTATAATATTATTATAGATAAAGAAATATAGTGGGGAAGTTCATATAAAAGTTATTAAAAAGGAGCGCTACTAATGTAAGTAAGAGGCAACTAAGCGTAAAGTGATTACAATAGTCGCCAGTAGGTGGTGTGGTGGTGGCATCTCAAAAATTTAGTCTTTAAGATATCTCTTAATTAAATTTCCTACAACTTTTTTTGTCCCCTCATCGATCATCCGGTCTTGATGGCATAAGTCCTATTTTCATTAAAAATTGTGCTCCTTCTCTTTGTATTCCTTTATCAATCATATTTAACCGTTGTTTCTCACTAGGCATTTTCCCAACTCAATGGAAATCCGCAAATGTAACTCTAATACATAAATCTGGTTCTAAGTCTGATGTTTGTAACTACCGTCCCATCTCTTTACTTCCCATATTATCTTCGGTTTGTGAGAAAATAATCTTAAATCGTTTGTATTATTTTTCTTCCCCGTACTTGCCCACTAACCAACATGGATTCTTACCAAATCGTTCTTGTTTAACTAACTTAGCCATTTTCCAAAACCATTCAGTAAATGCTCTAATTAACAAATCACAATTAGATTCGGTATTCTTAGATTTTTCAAAAGCGTTCGACTCCATAGACCATACCCTTCTTCTCCATAAGCTTAAACATCGGTTTGGCATCCATGGTAATTTCCTTAAACTACTTGATAGTTATCTTAAAAATCGGATCCAACGTGTTGTTTTACCTGGGTCATATTCTAAAGGGTCTGCTGTTCTATCTGGTGTTCCCCAAGGTAGTGTTCTTGGTCCTTACCTTTTTACACTCTATGTTGATGACATGGCTGCTCTATTTCACTCTTCTCCTATCCATTCTCTACTCTTTGCTGATGACTGCAAATTATTTACTCAAATTGACACAATAAATGACTGCTTGGTTTTCCAGCAGGTTTTAAATCAGATCACGAAATGGTGTAATCTTTGGAAGTTAAAACTAAATCTTTCTAAATGTAATGTGATGTCTATTTCTCTCCGCAAATTTCCTGTTATTTACAATTATACAATTAATTCTTTCCCATTGACAAGAGTTTCTTCGCAAAAAGATCTTGACGTTATTACTGACAGTAAATTGAATTATGGAGAGCATATTATTAAAATTAAAAAGAAGGCCATGTCTCGCCTTGGCATTATATGCCGTTTTACTGACATTAGAGATCCTGCATCACTCAAACTGTATTTTACCACAATTGTCCTTCCAGTTATTTCCTTTTGCTCTCCAATATGGTCCATGTCTGCCTTTTCCAATGTTTCTTCTCTTAATCAAATCTTTAATTTCTTTTTAAAAATTGTAAAAACCCATGTACCCTCTCTTCGCCATGCCTCTACTGATGCTATACTGTCCTCCCTCTCCCTTAATCACCTTAAAGCTACCCTGATTAAATCCGATCTCTCTCTTATCTATAATACTTTAAACTCTATTGCTGACAGTCCTGAATTAGTCACCTTACTTAATTTCCGAGTCCCATCTAGAGTTACTAGATCTACCAACTTACTTAATGTTCCTTCATTCAAAATTTCTTTTGCCCAACGCTCCCTCTTCTATCGACTTCCCTCCCTCTTAAATTCCTTACCGCCAAACATCGATCCTTTCTCTCTCTCTTATAACTCCATTTTAAAAGCAGCCCTGAGTAATATTTTTATAAATAGATGTAATTAATATATTTATAATATTTTTTACATTACTTGCAAATAATTGGTGTTCATTGTTTATTGTCCTGGTTGTTTGTACCTATTTATATTTTATATATTATATTTTATTGTTACCATGTTCACTATAAATTGGCGTTAACGCTGTATGTGAGCCTATTTTAGTAAATAAATAAAATAAATAAGTGTTACGTTTTTACATATTTCAAATGTTAAAGTAAATATTAAAAAATAACGTATAAGTGACAAGAGTAAATAAAAATCATTCTACCTTGAATAAAATTTAAAAGCCCAATGACGGAAATAAACTCATTCAAGAAAACGGACCCATCAAATTTAATATAGCCCATAATATGTCCATACAAGACAGGGATTCTCGAAGTAAATAATTAATGCTTAGGATATCTCGTCCGTAGCAAACACGTTCCGGAGAAAGTGCGGGTGGCACTAAATTAACCCGAATGTGACTGTGCATCGGAATAGAAAGGAAAATTACGCGCCCTTTGCCTTAAACTCATTTTGAAGGGCGACGACCTATGACTTCGACAACCGGAAAGCCCAAACTCATTTATCGTGAGATGTCAGATCAGAGATAAATCATTTTAGGCCCTTGTGCGTAAGAATTATTAGACTCCGATATTAATTTCGCGTGATTCAAATTATAGGTGAAATGCAAGGGGTCTCAAACTCAAAACGGTGCGCGGACCACATGAAGTATACCCACAAATCCGCATTAAGGGATCGTACCAATTCCGCGGGCCTCCTCATTCCATGCTTCTCCAACCCTCATGCCTTTTGGTACACTTTGGACGTTCACCTTCCCCATCCGCAATGGGGGAAAATACTCCAACCCTAGTACGATGCGGTCTTAAACCCATTAATTTAAAAATAATAGAATCGGCATCGGGTGTTGTGTCCTGAGGACGCTCACGAAATACGCTCACAGCGGTATGAGTACGTATCTTCTTTGCCCCAAACGTGCAAATGGGAATGAAAAACTGAGTTGGTTTAATGCGTTTGTTAAATTTTGGGATCATTTACAAAAATTTACGCGAAATATTTAATAAGAAATACATTTGAGTTTTAGCCCTCGAATATAAACTAACTAACTTTGCGGTCAATTCGATAACATTTTTGAAAGAATCATTCTACTCATAATGGATAATGGAGCATGATGGAATGAGGCTCGCGGAATTGGTACGATCCCTTAATGCGGATTTGTGGGTATACTTCATGTGGTCCGCGCACCGTTTTGAGTTTGAGACCCCTTGCATTTCACCTATAATTTGAATCACGCGAAATTAATATCGGAGTCTAATAATTCTTACGCACAAGGGCCTAAAATGATTTATCTCTGATCTGACATCTCACGATAAATGAGTTTGGGCTTTCCGGTTGTCGAAGTCATAGGTCGTCGCCCTTCAAAATGAGTTTAAGGCAAAGGGCGCGTAATTTTCCTTTCTATTCCGATGCACAGTCACATTCGGGTTAATTTAGTGCCACCCGCACTTTCTCCGGAACGTGTTTGCTACGGACGAGATATCCTAAGCATTAATTATTTACTTCGAGAATCCCTGTCTTGTATGGACATATTATGGGCCATATCAAATTTGATGGGTTCGTTTTCTTGAATGTTGGGCTTTTAAATTTTACTCGAGGTAAAATTATTTTTTATTGCATGTAACATAAGTTGACCTGATGTGATAAAATATATACAGACGAGGACGGGTATCAAATACAATGGCCTAAATTAATAAAACAAGAATGGGTCGGGCTGTGCTGTAGTTGGAAAAGTGACATATTTATTCGTACGAGCAGGAAGAGAGAAAATTTACCTATTGCATGTTATATGAGCTTCTTAGTAAGTATTCGATTTATAGATGTAGGGTAGCATAAGCAGCTTTAAATTTCCAGTATCTCCAAACACCATAGCTTCTATGTAATTATTTTCGGTCCAGTTTTTGGGGTTTTTCGTCATTGCTGAAAAGCACTATTATCTCCGTGATTTCCGTCCGTCCGTACGCATATATCAAGAAAAATTTGCTAAACCGATTTCAACCACATTTGGTGCATAAAACTTTCACATAAATACATAACTGAAATTACATATTTGGACCAGATCGACTTAGTAGGGTTGTCACTAGAATTTTGGAACCGGGAAATTCCGTTCCCGGTTCCCGGGATTAACCTAATATTTCAAATTCTGAATTCCCGGGAAATTTTTTAATGATTTCTGGGAATTGTTCGTTTGAATTTTGTGCCGAGTCAAGATAAGATTTTTCGAGTTTTTTTCGTTATTACCTTAAAATATGTAATACGAGCATTCCTGTCAAATTAAAAAATGTATCTTGATCCTTTATTTGGATTTTTATAGTGTGACAAAGGGATCCACAATGGGACAGAAGAAGGCTCTTATTGGTTTTAGATTGTTTTAAAATTTGTTTCGTACATTTTCTACCTTCAGTTTTAACTTTGAGGGAATTGCAATATAATATAATCTCCACATCATCAACATCGAAGAAAGATCGGTTGCGCAATTGAAAATGTGTTCAATATTTAATCTGCTAACAATTTGTCGCACATAATGTATCAAATATCATTGGGATTTATTAAAGATCTATGTATTTACGTTGCATCAATAATAAATACTATGTTTAAATGAGAAATGGTGTATTAAATATTAAAAATGCAAAATCATTGTTTTTTCCGGGTTTGCGGAATTCCCGGGATATTTGAAAATCTAATTCTCATTTCCCGGGAAAATTATCGCCGGGAACCCAAAGCTCTAGTTGTCACAATTGCAATATAAACCCCTTTCGGTAATTATGAATTTGGAAGAAATTGGCCGTACCGATTTCAACGAAATTTTTTATGAAGGAGATGTGCAACATTATAAAACAAAATCAAGATTTTTTAGTAGATATATATATATATATATATATATATATATATATATAGAAAGCAGGACTGCCATTATACAACTAATAAAATAAATTCTTTTTACAAGTATTTGTGTAGAACTCTCAAAATCAATTTTACCAAATATTATATTTATAATACACACATATATGCAAAACCACAATAGCATATTTGGAACGGATTAACCAAACAGGGGTGCCACAATTACAATTTAAACTCTTTCAGTAATTATGGATTTGGAAGGAATTGGCTGAACAGATTTCTACTATTTTTTATATATAAGATTTGTACAACATACCATAATAAATCAAATGTTTAAACCAGAGCTAAAGTGTTGGGCTACCACAATAAAAAGTAAAATAATATTTCTTAGATGTGCTATAACTTTAAAATTAGGCATAAATGTGTGGCATTATTACCCCACAATGGAAAAGTATAATATTCTTAAAATTGCCAATTTTAGAGATTGTTTTACTCCAATATTGCTCCATAAGGAAAGAACAAAAGTCTGTGCAAAGGTGAAATATTTTGAATTAAAAAGATATTTTTATACTAATGAAATATCTCTGAAAATTTAATGTTTTTCAAGGTGAGATGAATATATATATATATATATATATATATATATATATATATATATATATATATATATAACAACTTATGGAAAAGGAAAGGTAAAATGAATATATGGATGTCAACAAGGTGTTGGGATGAGGAAACCCAGTGAGCACTCACCAATCAGACGACTTCAGGTTGGCGAGGCCCCGCGGATGTCGAAGCGACACACGTAAAATAACACAAAAACACAGAAACATCACAAACGTAAAGCTTTCGGAACTACTCCTTCTTCAGCTACAGAGAGAGAACGGATGGCGGTGACACTGGGTGGAGGCATGGGGGTGGAAGGGTAGTGCGGAAAGGTCGAGGATTGGAGGAAACGGAGTGGGTTGGGGATGGGTAGGTTGTTGGGAGAAGACAGAAAGGGTGTGAAAAGCTATCGAAGGTTGAGGCCTGGGGGAGTGAAGGAGTTTAGGAGATGGATATGCGAAAGCTCCCACTGACGGAGTTGGGGAGCCGAAGCATTATCGGGGAGAGCGCGAATGACTCTCACTGTGAAGCAGTTGTTGAACTTTAAATTATGTTTGTTCGCATGAACGGCCACCGGCAGCGGTCGTTTGAGAATGACGCTGTTGCGGTGGCCATTCATGCGGATGTTGAGGGGATTGCTGGTGAGGCCAACATAAAAGGCGGGACATTGGGTGCATCTCAGGAGGTAAATGATATTGCGGGTGGTGCAGTTGGTGGTGGAAGTTATGGGGTAGGTGATGTTGGTTGTGGGACTGGAGAAGGAGTTGCAGGGGGGGTTTATTGGGCATGTTAGACATCGGGGTCTACCGCAGGGGTAAGATCCGGCAGGGTGTAAAGGCGTGGGTGCTGGGGGTTCTTTCTTCCATAGAATATTTGCCAGATTAGGGGGACGGCGGAAGGAGAGCATCGGTGGTCTGGGAAATGGGATCTGGTGAGGGGAGGATGAGAGGATAAGGTGGGCGGCTTTCAGGATGTTTTTCAGAATGTCGTGGATGCCGGGGAAATACAGGGTGGTTAGGGTGAGTTGGAGGGTGGAATCTGTGGTGGTGTGGGTATTGGGGTGGGAGTTAGGGGTGGCGGGTGCGACTGCCCGCCGGATTTGGTCTCGGATCAGATCCGGCGGGTATCCGCGCTGTAAGAAGGCATGTTCGAGGGTGGAGCAGTACTCGGACAGGGAATCTCTGTCCGAGCAAATTCTCCGCCCTCGTCGGGCTAGGGCATAGGGAATAGAGGTTTTGGTGTGGAGGGGATGGCAGCTGTTGAACTGGAGATATTGAAGGCGGTTGGAAGGCTTGAGGTGCACGCTGGTGTGGATTTTGTTTTCCCGGATGGAGAGATCGACATCCAGGAAGGTGATGTTGGAGGCAGAGGAGTGGTGGGTGAAGGAAAGCGTGGGGTGGGATGAGAGGCGTTGTAAAAAGGATTGTAGCGAGTCGGGTCCATGTGTCCAGAGAAGAAAAATATCGTCAATATACCTCAGCCATAGGAGTGGTCTGGGGGAAACGTCAAGAAAGCGTTCCTCCCATTCACCTAAGAAGGCATTGGCATAGGAGGGAGCCATGCGAGTGCCCATCGCGGTACCTTTTATTTGTAGGTAGTGGCGCCCTCCGAAAGAGAAGTTGTTTTTTTGGAGCACCATTTCAGCCAGCTTCGTTAGGAAATGGGAGGATGGTCTTGTGTCAGGTGGTCTGGAGTCCAGTAATTTTATCAGGGCGGACAGTCCTTGGTTGTGAGGGATGTTGGTGTAGAGGGAGCAGACGTCTATAGTGGACATAATTGTGTTAGGTGGGAGAGGGGAAGGGAGTGATTTTAGGCGTAGTAGAAAGTGGTTTGTGTCTTTGATGAAGGATGGGATTTGACGGACGAGAGGTTGTAGGTGGGAGTCAACATAGGCAGAGATGCGTTCCGTGGGAGAATTAAAGCTGGCAACAATGGGGCGGCCGGGGATGTTGGGTTTGTGGATTTTTGGGAGTAGGTAGAAGGTTGGGGTCCGGGGTGTGTTGGGGATCATCAGGGAAATGGTGGAATCAGAGAGGCCTTCTTGTTTTCCCACGGAACGCAGATATGCAGAAATTTCGGAGGAGTGGCGGTCAGGGGGGTTGGAGGGGAGAGGAAGGTAAGAAGTTTGGTCAGATAGTTGGCGGAGGGCTTCGTCGTTGTAATGCGAGCGGTCCATTACCACGGTGGTGGTACCTTTGTCTGCAGGGAGGATAATAATTTCGTCGTTGCGTTTCAACGTAGAAATTGCGTGTCTTTCTGGTTTCGTCAAATTGTCGTTGTGGTCAAGGAGGTCGGGAAAGTTGGGCTGGGCGACTGCGTGAATTATGTAATTAGCATATTGCTCGATGGGATGGTGGGGAGGAAGAGAGGGGGGGATGTATTGGGAAGGGGGTTTGAAGGCAGAAAGGGATTGTGGAAGTGAGTCGGGGGAAGATGAGGAGTCAGATGTGGTTGGGGCGGCTTTGAGGCGGAGTAAACGTACGAAGGCTTGTATGTCGGCAAGGAGACAAAAATGGTCAAATTTTATGGTGGGGCAGAAGGAGAGGCCCCGGGAAAGGAGGGCATTCTCGGAGGGGTTAAGAACATGAGAGGAAAGGTTCAGGACGTCATCTGGCTGGGAGGGGTTTGCGGTATGCGTGGGGGTGAGGTCCTGCGGAGAATTGGGATGCATCCTCGGTTCGCGGGTTGAAACAAAGGGAGACCTCCTGAGAGAGTGTAGTGGGGGTGGAGTGGGGATTCCCAAAAGGTCGGCCAAGGAGGGTTTTTTGGCGAGGAGAGGCGGGGGAGGGGGGATGTCGGACTTACCAGCTGGGAATAAGGGGAGAGGTAGGCCGAGCTGGAGGTGGCGGACGCACATAAGGGAAAGTTTGCGTACGAGTCTGTATCGGTTGGCTGCGATATCCTCTGCAGCTCTACGGAAAATGGCGTCGAGATCAGCTGTGGAGTTTCCGCATCCCAACACCTTGTTGACATCCATATATATATATATCATTCATCATCATGCTTCTGTCCGAACACAGGTTTTAACTGAATCGCTGCCTCCATTTCTCTCTCTCCCTAGAAGCCTCTTTTATACCTCTATGAGTATTATATCCCTGCTTTATATTATCTAATATTCCTATTCTTTTTCTCCCTTTTCCTCTTCTTCCACTAATTTTTCCTTCTAAGATCGTTCTTTGTAAACACTGTCTTCTCAATATGTGCCCTATCCAATTTGCTTTTCTTTTCCTGATTGTTTTTATTAGCGTCCTTTCTTCTCCCACCATTTCTAATACTTCTTCGTTTCTCTTCCTCTCTGTCCATTTCACTTTCATCATTCTTCTCCACACCCACATCTCAAAACTTTCTAAATATTTTTCCTCCTTTCTCCTTACCGTCCACGTCTCTGCACCATAAAGAGCTATGCTCCATATGTAGCATTTTGCTAATTTCTTCTTTGTTTCTAAATTTATTTTCTTGCTTGTGAGAAGCTCCTTCTTCTCGTTAAATGCTGCTTTTTCCATTGCAATCCTACTTCTGATGTCCTGTGTACTACTTCCATCCTGTGCTAAAATACTGCCGAGATATTTGAAACTACTTACTTGTTCCAATTTTTGGCCATTTACCATTATATTTAATTCTTTATGTTCCTTTGAAACCACCATGACTTTCGTTTTTTCGGCATTAATCTTCATTCCATATTGTTGGCCAACCTCCACTAGTCTGTCTGTCATCCTCTGAAGCTCTTTCTCGCCTTCTGCTATTAAGCCCTGATCATCTGCGTATTTAATGGTGGTAATACTTTCACCTCCTATCATAAATCCTTTCTCTTCCATCAACGCTTCTTCTGTTATTGTTTCTGCATAAATATTAAATATCGCTGGTGAAATAGGACAACCCTGCCTCACTCCCCTCCTTATTCAAGTACTTTCTGTTTCTTCTCCTTCAACCCTGACTCTAATCTTTTGATCAAAGTAAAGGTTTTTAAGCAGTCTTTTATCTTTCCAATCTATTCCTATTTTGTTTAAAATACCCAGCATTTTATCCCATTTCACTCGGTCAAAAGCTTTCTCCCAATCTACAAAACAAAAATACATACCTTTATTGACTTCTAGCGCTCTTTCTATCATCATCCTCATACATCCTATAGCATCTCTAGTCCCCCTTCCTCTTCTAAAACCAAACTGATTATCTTGCAGCTCCTTTTCTATTTTACATTCAATTATTTTGGTTATTATTCTGGTAAGAACTTTAGCTGTATGAGAAATTAAACTAATAGTTCTGTAATCCTTACAACATTTTGCATTGTTCTTTTTCTCCAGTGGTACCATCACAACATCTAAAAAATCTTCAGGCCATATGCCAGTATCATATACTTGGTTAAAAAATTTTGTGAGTTGCTTAACTGCTTTAGACCCCAAAACCTTAAGAACGTCCACGGATATATCATCACTCCCAACAGCCTTCCTTCTTTTCATGTCATCAATTGCTCTTTTAACTTCAGACTCGAGAATACTTGGTCCTAGCTGATCTTCTTCCACATCCTCTTCTTCATTTAATTCAATATTTCTTGGCTTTCCATCTTTGTCATACAGAACCTCAATGTATTCTTTCCAGGCATTCTTTACATTGTCTGGCTCCGATACTATTTTACCACTTTTGTTCATGATTCCTTTACGTCCTATCTTTCTTGCTTTTTTCTTGAATAGTTCCCTTGCTTTGCTATACATGAGGTCTGTTCTACAAATTCTTTCACATTCGACAATCTCCTCACATTTTTCATTTATCCACTGTTCTCTTGCTTTATCTGTTTCCCTTCTTAAAGCATTATTTTACTCCTTGTACTTTCTTTGGCCTTCTTCAGTGTGTATGTTCTTCCACTTTCTCCGCTCTTCCATTTTTTGCAGCATGTCTGCTGTGATCCAGGCTTTTTTGTTTCTTTCACCCGTTATCTTTCCTACCTTCTTTTCCATTACATCTTTAATGTTGCTATGGATGCATCTCCACTCCTCATCTACATTCTTCCTATTTTCTTCAGCTCTCTCCCCCAACCTTTCCTCCAGCTCAGTCATGATAGCCTCCTTGTTTTTAAGGAGTTCCTCTAAGTTCCATTTCTTGTTAACTCTTATGTTTCTCCTAACGCTCTTCAGTCTACATTGTATATTTGCCACCAAAAGGTTGTGGTCAGAATCGATATCTGCCCCTGGTAGTGTTTTCACATTTTTAATGCTATTTCTAAATCTTTCATTGACTAGTATGTAATCCATCTGGTATCGTCTCTGGTCTCCTGGGCTTCTCCATGTGTAAAGTCTTCGCTGGTGATGCTTAAACCATGTATTAGTTACAATTAATCTATTTCTATGGCAGAATTCCACAAGTTTATCCCCTCTTTCATTTCTCTTCCCTAGTCCATATTTTCCCACTATATTATCTTCCTGTCCCTCTCTGACTACACTGTTCCAATCTCCCATTACTATGGTGGTGATCCTTCCTTTTCCCTCATCCTCCAATATCTCCATAATCTGTTCATAGATTTCAGCTACTTCGTCGTCGCCAGCATTAGTTGTTGGCATATACACTTGAATTATAAGCATATCCACTGGCTCCATCTGGAGTTTTACGGCTATTAATCTGTCATTAATTGTCACTACCTTACTAATTCTTTCAGCTATCTCTTTTCTCATTATAATCCCCACTCCCCTTTCCTTTTTCTCCCCTTCCGAGTAAAGAATCTTAAATTCGTCTGAATTTATCTCGCCTTCTCCTTCCCACCGGACTTCACTAAGACCTACTGTACCTACATTATTCCTTCTCATTTCCCTTTTTAAGTTCTCTAGTTTACCTCCTGAATTCATAGTCCTAACATTCCATGTGCCTATTTTTAATTTCTCACTACTTGCTTTCTTATTAATCTTACATTTCCTCTGTGCATCCCCTAGGGTAGTCCCCACCCGGAGATCCGATTGGGGGACTATTTTACCTCCGGAATATTTTACCCCAGAAAGATCCATAGAGGTATTTTCAGCTTTTCAGCCTATCATGGGAAATATAATGAGGTAGTTTCCCCTTGCTTTCCTCATCGCAGTTTCACAGAGTGATTACCCATCTGTAGCTGTTCAGATCCACATGATCCACCTACAGAGGTACTGTGCAAGCTGCTGCCCTTGCACAGGGGGATGTAAAACCCCCAAGATTGCTTCTTAGTCTGACTCTTCCCCTCAGACCTTTCCGGCTTGGATGGTCCTACCAGGAGAATTATCTCCCGCCGGCATAGCTCTTTGGTTCGTAAGAGTACACAAACCCTCCCACCTCTGTAAGGTTATGCAGTCCTTAGGGAGGGTATATATATATATGAGCTTACGGAAAAGGAAAGTTAAAATGGATATATGGATGGCAACAAGGTGTTGGGATCAGGAAACCCAGTGAACACTCACCAATCGGACGACTTCAGGTTGGCGAGGCCCCGGGGATGTCGAAGCGACACACGTAAAAGAACACTAAAACACAGAAACATCACAAACGTAGGAGCTTTCGGAGTTATTCCTTCATCAGCTACAGAGAGAACTCTTCTGTTCTTTTACGTGTGTCGCTTCGACATATGTTCTTTTTTACAATTACTTATATAAAAATCAGCAGATAAAGAATGCGCAAGGCAAAGTAAATGTAGCTCCAACTGTTCAAAGCAATACAACATATTTCAGAATTATACAAAATAGAAATTTTTAATTAATTACGTCGAGCGTAAAAAATATATCCACCAAAGAAGATGTTTCCTGTTTCGAATTAATAATTGTTTCTCTAAATCGTGTTAAAACAATTTTTAGCTAAAAGGATTTTTACATAAGAAAAGAAGTTATATACTTTAAACGCCCAGTTGGGAATTTAATATTCATCGTCGAGCTTAAGCACCTCAAAAATTAGTTATCCTTGTACAACGCTGTAAACTCTTCATTCGTCATTAGTCAAATACTTGTCATTTGTAAATTCACTCTGAAAGATTTCCAAAACTTTCGGCAATCTCTGTTATCTCACGATCACAATCGTATCAATTAAAGTTATTTTTCTAAGAACGATGTGTTATTCACGCCCATATTATTTCTACGCTCTCAAAAGGGAGCAGTTTTCATGTTGCTTTCTTCTTTGAAATATAACAAATGAAGCTCGAAAGAAATATTTTTTATCAAATTTTTCTACAGACCTCCAATGACACAGTAGAATGTTAAACTTCTCAAAAAATACTTTTCAGTCGTGAGAAAGAGAAATATTTTTTCAATTGAGGATTTTGGAAGAAATAGCTAATGAAGTAATATGCTTTAATTCACAGAATCCATTTCAATTTTTTCCAAAGGTTTTCAATTTAAAAAGCAGTTGCTATATTTCTCACGGCTATGGAGATTTGGGTCCTAATTAGTGAGTGGACGAATTAATTACGGACTAATGTAAAAAAAGAGGTTTGGAGAACAACCGATTCTTAATATCTTTTGATTGCCTAACTTATCCTAAATCGTAGAAATGCAGCTGAAACGTTCATTTTTATGTCATCTTGCAAAAAGTTATTTTGCGATTTGAAAGTTTCCGGTACAATTTTAAATTCAAATGAACCTGACTGTCATATATACGAAAAGTTCTTGCTATTATTCATTAAATTAACATCAATGCGAACCAGGACTCTCAAAATATATTGTTCAAAAATAAGTTTTAAAATTGATAGGGTTATCTGCAAACTAATTTTAGATGTATTTCACAAGCAATTTACAGACTCCGTCGTAAACGGAGATAAATTTAGAAAATAAAATCTAATCCTTAAAATAATAGAATAAATAAATGTTCATTTGCATTAATTATAGCGACGGCGAACACAAATCAATAAACATTCAACATCAAAGAAAAATAAAATGAAACCAAAGCTAATTTTGAAGTTGCTTGACAAGCGAAGAAAACGAAAACTTGAAATTCTTTGACTGATTCTGAAACCCAGTATGCTTTGCCTCATCTTAGGATTTTATGGCGAGTTTCAGTGATTTAAATGCAAATATGCTGTCTCTGCTGAATGTATAGTCGGGAAAATATTATGAGACAACTTATCTTTAATAACTTCACAAAAGTTTCAATATATTAATTATAAGAGTCAGCAATTAATATCTGACACAATAAATAAATGTCGCGATGCTTGGACATGGCTATCTCTCCTGAATGTATAGTCGGAAAAATATGATTAGACAAGTTATCTTTAATAAATTCACAAAAATTTCAATATATCATTTACATGGGTCAGAAATTAATATCTGACGCAATGAATAAATATAGCGACGCTTGGACAATTAAGTGTATAAAAGAATTTTTTCAAAATTTGTCATCCTAACTATCGTTTACAACTGTTAGCGAATATAGAAATTTACATTTTCTCCGATTACTTATTAAATATTCCGTTAAAATATTTGGTGGATTAATTTTTTTAATAAAGAATGGGAGCATATTTTTTGGCTAAAACAAGATAGAAAACTCAATTAATTAGGTTACATAGTAAGATCCCCTCAGCCGAATGGCTTAAAATAAGGATTGGTGTGATTAAATTTGGCACATAATAAAACATTCCTCTAGAAACTGAATAAAAATCTTAAATTGAGGTAGACTTTAAGAAAATTTCCACTAAAATTCCAGCCCAAAGAAAACCACAAGCCTCAAATTTAAATTTTGAGAAAAGCCACGGTCAGTAAAAATGGGGGTAAAACAAGCGTCACAATGGAAAATTAGTTATGGTAACCAGGATATTTTTAATTTGTAGACGCTTAAAAAGCCTTATTAAAATTCATTGACGATGAAATAATGCGGGCCAAAACAAACACGTTCGCATATTGTTGCTTGCCAAAATATAACATAAAAGGTCTCTCAGACGCTGGTTCTTTCGTATTTTTCTCTCAATTTTTATAATGCTCAATTCACGAAAAACTCAAATTACGAGACTGGAGAGTTTCTTCGCGAATAAATGCGAAATTAAAAAAAATGGAGCAAAATGTCGAAAAGCGACACCCTCTTTGGCACTCCTTCTCATTAGGCTGTTGCAACGAGAATTTCCGGAATTGAGGCAGCGAGAAAGGAAATGAGTCCGTAGTACGGCGGGCACAGAAATGTATATCCTTTATCTCGCTCAAACAGAATGGATTAAGAAGGAAAACTTAAATTCGTTTCGTTATCTCTGATATGGGGCTATTTTGGAGCTTGGCGTTTACAAATTTCCGGTCGCAATGATGATTTATTCGCGAAAAGTGGCCTCTATGGACAGATAAAAGGGAAGCCTAATTCAGTTACCCCATTCGTCCATTTTTTTATGAAATGCGTCTGGAATTTAGTTATTTTAAATGCGTTATGAAGTCGCTTAGAAGTGTAAAACTGATACAAGTGGCCGATTATTTGTTCCCATTTCAATAAAGGTATTCATATAGACTTTTCCTGCAGTCGGCATATTTGATTTTATTTTTGTTGTCGTGCGACGAGTAACAGCGTTTTCTTAAAACTGACGATTTTTACGGATATATTTGGTAGTAATGAAAATTTCGGTAAAATTATTTTATGAAATCAATTAATTCAGACGTTAGAAAAAATCCCTTTTTATTATATCCGTGTCACATGTATACACAGCGCCGTAACTAGCTATTTTAGCACCCTGGGAAAACAAGCAAATATGCGCCCCCTCCATAAAAAATTCTCTACCTATATTTTAAAAAATATGGATTTAAGATGAACAATTAAAAAATAAAAATGAACTATAAATGATGTAATTTCTCACTATAAATGTACATAAATTAAATATATAATTAAAAGTATAATTATATACATATATAATTTAAATACAGAAAGTATAAATATTTTGAATATTAAAGAGTTATTTTACGTGATTTTAATGTAGCAAACTCAACAATAACATCATTGAAATTTATATTTTCTGCTATGCGTAAAGTCTGGAACAAGTATAGTTGTGAAATCGCCCCTGTCGTTGTGCCATGCAAACTCGCACAACTTGCCATCAACAATTTTTGCGCCCCTTCTTTAGTTGCGCCCCGCTTGCCCCGCCCTACTTACGGCACTGTGCATAATGTCCTTAGACAGGTCTGTTATTAATCTTGGTTAAACCTGGTTCTCCATATACTTCTATTTTCCGATGTCCTCCTCATATCTTGATAACTCTCGTTCCCTTTCAAATCGTCTATCAGCTGAAACCTTTTCCTATCTCTTTCCACTTTTCGATCTAGTTTTCCTCCTAAAATCTCTTTATCATACTCTCTCTCCTCAGGTAATGTCCAACCCAGTTTGCCTTCCTTTTTCTAATAGTCTGTATAATCATTCGCTTCTCTCCTACTTTTTGTAGCACTTCATCGTTTTTCATCCTATCTGTCCATTTTATCTTTAGCATTCTCCTCCAAGTCCACATTTCAAAGCTTTCCAAGTATTTGATGTCATTTTTCCTTAGCGTCCATGTTTCTGCCTCGTACAAAGCTATACTCCATGCATAGCAATTTATGAACTTTTTGCGGTTATCTTCCATTATATTCCCCGTAAGTAGGTGTTACTTTCTTCTGAAAGCCGAATTTTCTCATCCGTACATTTTGCTTCTATTGTTATGTTGCTTCCAAGTTATTTACAGTCAGAAACATTATTATTATATATATATATATATATATATATATACACACACACACACACACACACACACACACACACACACACACACACACACACACACACACACACACACACACACACACACACACACACACACACACACACACACACACACACACACACGAGTAGAAGGTGCTTGCATACTGCAAGCATTTAATCTCACCTTGAAAAAACATTAATTTTTGAAAAGATATTTCATCATAAGTAATATTTCTTTAATTGTAAATATTTCTCCTCTGGACCGGTTATTGTTTTTTCATTATGGAACGATAATGGAGTAAAACAATCACTACTTTTTTCAATTTTAGACATATTATACTTTTTCCACATTAGGTTAATAATGCCACACATTTCTGCCAAATTTGAAATTTATAGCACAATTAGAAGTGAAATAATATTTACCTAATTGTTTAAATTTAAATAATTTTTAACGGCCGCAATAACGATTTGATGGTTACATTAACATATTTATTCGTTTAAATCGACTAACTCTAAATAATTTAGAAATTGCAGGTCCCTAACTCGCCGCGCAGTGTCTAAACATTTACCTATTTGTTTAAACTTTTAGAATTTTTAACTGCCAAATAGATTAAAATATCAAAATTTGTATAATCCCTGTTTCGTTTTTTTACAAATCCTACCTCTAAAAATAATTTCAGCTCCGTAGCACATTCGAAAATACTTAAACCTTGAAAATTTGTTTAAACAATTGGAAATTTTTAGCGGCCGCTCTGTTGCACTTTTTCAAGATTTTCCTTTTTTCTAGTCAGTTTTGCACAAAATCCTACACTAAAAAAATTTCGAATCTCCAACACATCTGGAAGTGCTCAAACATTAGTGTCCTCCTATATATATGTTATATCCTCCTCTGTAAGGAACGTTTATTTATAATGATATATATATGCTGTATAATTATTTTGAAATTCTTTTATGAATGTCAGAATTTAAAAAAATGCTGTCATAGTGTAACTGTAATGTAAGCGAACGTATCACCCAACATCTGCATGGCTCCTTATACAACGTGACTCTTTTACAGTCACCGTTAAATTTATTCATGGCTGAGATAGCAGCAATAACGAAAACAGGGCAGTAACATAGAGCGAAATCGACTCCATTCCAACGGACAAATGCAACTCGACTCGGTATCCGGGAAGAAGCCATTCGGCAAACGTGTTGCTAAGGAGCGACGAATTCTGAACCCGAGATATCTTCGAGAGCCAAACGACCAGGATGGAGAACACGTAGAAGATGAAAGGAGGAGGTAACAATTAATCCGAGGGATGAGGAGGAGGAGGTGGGTATAACTGTTGGGCTTCATTTTTTAAAGAGGGCCATTGTTCGAGCTAAGCCGTGAAGTGATTTATGCTTGTGTTTTTAAAAAGATTATTCTTCCATATTGTTCCTTAGTCTCCGATACGTGGAGTTGGTAGGGGAGTAAAAATAGAGGGCTGGGGGGGGGGGGGGGGGCTAAGAAACAAGAGTATAACGGAACGGGTTCGCGGGGTTTCTGTTCTTCTCAGAGGGAGGAAATTTCCGAAAATTAAGCAGTTTTATGAGAGCGGAGAGCTTTACTGGATGGTGGGAAATGGGTTGGAAGAGTGGAAAGGGGGGCGATACGGGAAAGAACAGTGCAGAAATACCCCGATGTATGCAATTTTGTTATTACGCTACGCGCATGGTAAAATATTTATTTTTTATGAGGAAAAAATAAAGTAAAAGTTATAACGAATACGAAAAATTCAAAAGTAGCGACAACTTCTCCACCCAATCAGCAGGAATCAGCTATCGAGAGAGCTATCAGCCAATAAATTCATCTCTGCTACCCGTGATATTCCTTCCCTTCTATATTTTTATATATTTATAGTGATGTAAAAATGAAATATTTACAATATGGCTCCAAAAGCTGCAGTGTCAGTGTTAGGCAAGCAATAAATTCAAAGTCATAGAAAAGTCGAAAGAAGTTATTGGATCCACTGTAGCTGCACGCAACTTGGATCAACTGTGCCTACCATTTGCTGAGTACATCTTGTTAATATTTATATAATTCTATAAAAAAGGGTAATGTCGCTTAACCCTTAAATGCTACACTATGGGCGAAAAAACTCCAAGAGCAGCTGTGTTTATTTATTGCTCAAGAGTGTACGGGGTAAACATCGTTCCCATTAGATATGCCTTTCCCTAAGTCCTCTCCTACTGTGGTCACTTTACTTTTAGACCTTGGTCATAGCGTGTCGTTTTCTTAAAGATCTTTCTATAGTGGAGCTCAAAGCATTTTTGAAGCTTTTATATATTACCGCTGCGAAAAAAGATAATCATGTAGATACAAACTATATTCGGTGAAGTGCACATCGTGCAATCAGTTTCTTTGTGGTCAACATGGCAATATAATCTGTGAAAACTGTATTAAAAATAAATCAGAAGATAGCACTTCAAAAAATGATTTATACTATTTTTTGCTAAAATTAATTTTGTTTCATTACCAATGTTGCCCTATTGATGTGTGCAGTACAACATATGAACATTTTAAATAAAATCATCGGTACTTGTTGTTAAAAACATTTATTCATACTAAATCCGCATACGAAAGCTGCCGGGTGAAAATTCACCCATGTGTAGTAGCAGCGTGATTTTTTAGAAGTGTAGTTTTAAGAGTTAAATCAATAATAAAAAAGTTGTAAATTACATGACAGAAATACTTATCCCTATACAATATGCCCCAGATATACAAAAGGCCTCGGTATACGCACCTTTTACAGGAACGCATCCTTTATTTATTTATTATTTTTGAAAACAGCCCAGAGGCCATTTACATTGAAACACATAACTGGAACAAATAATAGAACAATAAAATAAATTATTATAATAAATACAATGACACAACAACACATTAACAGCAATAGAAATGATCATAACAAAACCGTCAGAAATCAGGGAAATGAAGAATTAAATAGTAGGTAGTGATTACGGAAAGGAATGAGTGAGAAAATGTCAAGATTCGGAAGTGAAGCTAGTAAGAAATTATATGCAAACCGGAGGCGGTAAAAGAGAGAGCGTTAGCAGACGGAAAGTTGAAATTTTGGTAAATGTTTATAATAACCCAAGGGGTTGATTAGCCAAAAATACATTTGGTAATTGAAAAATTTTGAAGGCGAGTGGAACGAGGTGGAACACGAAGAAAAAAATAGGATGAAAGTAAAGGGTAGCGATAGAAGCCATTGATGAGAGAATGAAAGTAATTAAGATCGGTAATAAGCCGCTTATGAGAAAGGGAGGGGATGCCTAATGAGGGTACTCTACCCCGCGAACTATGTCTTAAAAAACTTGTGTGGAGTCGAGTCGTTTTAGGTTCGAAGGAGCAGCAGTGGACCAATTAGGAGAGCAGTAGTTTAGTATGGGAGCAACCCAGCCATTAAAGAATATCTTAAGAGATAAAGAATTGGAAATTTTACTGAATCTGTATAGAACACCAAGTAAAGATATCGCTTTCGCAGAAATCTTCTCGATGTGCTGGAAAAAACTTAATTTAGTATAAAAAATCACTCCAAAATCTTCATAGGATTGAACTATAGGAATGGGTTTAGCTAGTAAACTGTAGGAGGAAGGGAAAGGTGAACATTTAAGGGGAAAGGACAGAAGTTTGCTTTTAGACGGATTTATTTTAAGTTTTCATCTTGAGCACCACTCCGTCAACGAGTTAAGCGCAGCCTGGAGACATTACTTTTCTTCATCAGAATCAGACCTTTTGAAAATTTTACAGTAATCAGCGCATAAATGAATTTGGCCATCATGTGGTACAATAATCTCGACTAAATTATCTATGTAACGACTAAATAGTAGAGGTCCCAGGACGCTTGCTTGGGGCTCTCCGGACAAGACTGGAGTAGTGGATGAGGAGTGGCCGTTAAGTACAATACGCTCTGTTTAGAAATAAAGAGAATTTTCCAAGAGAGAGAGAAGAGGGACATGTACGTTAAATTTATTAGTTAATTTATGAAGATATCTATGGTCAACTATATCAAACGCCTTAGCCAGGTTGTTTCAAGTCCAGAAAGATTTCATGGTATATGACTATAAGAATCGTTAAACAAGAGCTCTCAGGTAGTAATCTATGTTGTTTGGGAGAAATTTAAGGATACGTTAAAGAGCGCAGATGCCTATGTATTATCTTTTCAAACATGGTAGAAAATCGAGGGAGGTTTGACATTGGTCGATAGTATGTGCTGTCAGTTTTTAAAATGCGTATATCGAGTTATTACTATATCGATTGGGATGTTGAAACTTTCGCTGTTGCCTGTATTTCTTCGTCGGCGGAAATGGGAGACTAATTTTCAATGTAATGGGTGACGGAGATTCAATTTTATAGAATTGAAATCTAAGATCAACTTCCGGTTAAAAAATGCGATACTCCTTACGTGGTTATTGCGTCGCAGGTACCAATATTCTGAGACGAAGAGTCGGTAAACCCAATAATTGAATTATTTCCTTGAATGACGACGAATTTCATAGGCTTTGGTTGGACATTTCAACGAATTACGATGGAAAAGCTGCTTACCACTATAGATATTCATTTTCACCCAGAATTTTGGAAAATCGCCCAAAGATTCTTCTCCCCTTCCAATCAAATGAGTTTTGAGTTGGAAGAGAAACTAATCACTGCGAGCTCAAAATAGGTTTTCTTTAAATTAATGGGGATAGTTTCACGAATCCGATGTGAGCGTCGAAGAACAGATGATATAGAAAAGTTGAGGATTCAAATTGCTCGGAAAATTCTTCGCTTTAAAAAAACTATTTTTTCCTCTTTGGATATTACATTTTCAATCGCGAAGTATTTTCGAAGGGATGGGAGTCAGAAAGGAAAGAAAAGCACTTCACATTTGAGAAAAAACTAATCTTCATCGATTGAATCTCTAAGAAAGTATTCCAATTTCTCGAATCGATTACCACACCAGCTATCCCGAAGCCGAAGCATAAATTTTTCGCGGGTTGATGGCGGAGCGTAGTTTTTTACCTCTCCGAATACAAAAGAATAATGAAACGAGTCCAAGAAGGCTTCATACCTAGGAGCAATTGCGAGGGAGGCTGAGCGAGGGTTGACGGAGGGGATAAGGGGGAGGAGGATGGGGAAGGCGAGGGAGCAAATTACCGCGGAGAACAAGAGGGAAAATTAATTAAAAGACTTTCCGGCTTGAAAAATTCGTCTCGGCGTCACAATGGGGAGAAAACCCGTCTTTTTTTCCCTTCCTTCCTTCCGCCTGGATCCGAAAAAAGCAGCCTTTCTATCCTACTCATTTAACCCCTCTTAATAATAACCCGACAATACCTCCACTTCTCTTTCTCTCCCCCACGCCCTACCTCCGCTACCTTCCTCGATCCTATTTTTTATTCCTATTTCCGAAAAATAAGACAATTCCTTTTTTCCGCCTCCATTAATATTCTACTTGACTTGGATATCCGATCTACTTTCCTGAAAATTTCACTTTCCATCTCAGCAGTTCGAGCCGTGGCGCTTGAACTTTTTCCTAAGAAAGTTGAATCTATTCAAAATGAAGGTGAGGGAAAGATTTACTTGGAAATCCAGCAATAAAATAATATTGCTTATGCGTGATAACGCGTACATATTTTCGAATAAAAATCTTTCATGTTTTGCTCGAAAGTAATGCTATTATGAATACCTTATGTCAAAACACTCTTCTAGTCCATATTTCAAGTTACGGTAACAGAAACACGCTGACGATTGAACCATCAATACGGCATAAGTAATCGCATTGATCCGTAAAAAAACATTTAATAAATAATACGCTTACATTCTAAGGTGGTCTACAAATTATTTTGTACAGTAAAAGTTCCTATACGTAAATTCTAAGAATACTATCCATATTATTTGGTTTCCTTGATCTTATGCATGATGAGTAAGAATTGAGAAACAAACCTACTTACGAATTCGTCGTCAAACTCAAAGAGGCATCAGGGACGCATAAACACAGTGGGTGTTTTGGAAGAGTCGCATTAGGATTATAAATTGTTTACTGAGGGTCAGAGACCGTAAAATAGACATTCCAGAATTTGGAAGACTCTTTAGCAAAACAACGATAATTTAGAAACTGCATTCTAAATCAGTCTCATTTCTGGACTTAACGAAAGTGACTTTACTTTATACTAATCCACGTTTAATAGTAGCTGAATTTGCGGTGGTAACTAGTGTATAATCCAAAAGTTTAATTTCATCGGTTTGCGAAAAACCTTGGACTGCAGCTTTCTATCAAGCAGACGTATGCCATAGAAATCAATACGTCCATTGGCAAAAAATTGCGTGTCGGACTTCCAACTTCTAGACCTAATAAAATCTACGTTTTATGATAGCCATAAAAATCGGATGACTGTGCCTGTAGTTTACCTAGACTTTCTCTGATTTATAATAACGATATGATTTAGTTTTGGTCCTTTCAACCGCTTTTGAAGTTAACGAAATAAATCTGAAGTGTCCAGTACACGAATTTCTCCATTAAGGAGGATGAATGTGGTTGTTCAGTACCTACAAATCGCTCTCGAAAACAGACTCCTCAAAAAATATAATCGGCAATTAAAATTGCGAATAGATTTGAAACATTTTGAATAAATTTCCCAATGAAAAATACTTTTTACATCGAAAAAAACAATAATTAAACAAACTTATTTGTTACAATGGATAACAAAATATTGACGCGCATCGTATTAATACTGTAAAATTACAGCGCAAAATATTCGCGATTAAAAATACCGTTAACTATCAGCGACATCCAATGCACTGAAAAAATTCAGACAGATATACAATCGAAATATTATATTTCTGAAACAATGCGTTTAACGAAAATGCTAGAAATTATATCATTTGCAACTGTAATTATTACAAATAGTTACATTAATGTGGATCTTTAGAAGATATTTGACAAAAACAGAAGAATGACATGACCCTAACATCCGGTTGACCAATTTTAGCGAAAATCTAATAAGATCTTGATTTTAAAAATAAAATTTGAAGTATGTAGTTTTATGCTGATTTAATAAGTAGTTTTCAGTTGAAGCGCGATAAAATTCCTATCAGACAAACACTGACTTGTTGCGTAATATTAGGTATATGGTATCTGGTAAGCTGGATAAATTTATTGAGTGTAGTAGACGCTTTTTAGCCTACTTTCCAGAATGGAAATCTCTACTATAAATGTTTTGAAGAATTTGTTTGTTTGTTTGTGCATTTATAACGCAACAAAAACGGAACGTAGAGGCAAGATGAAAGTGCTATTTTAACGTTATAAAAATTAAGCAAAATGAGAGGGGTTTTGAAACGATTTGAACTAAATTTTTTATTTTTTAATGCTTTTCTCATTAAAATTTTCCCATTTAAATAACACCAAAATGAGAGTATTGTTGGATTAACAATCTACGTGGCAACCATTATAAACAATACCTAATACTTAATATTAACTAAAGAAAATAATATATACCTAATATAAACTAAAGTAGGGAAGAAAGAAACACTAAGGTTATTTAAAGAAGGACAATCACAAAAAAAACTGTCAATCTGGCTAATTGTTTCAAAAGGCAAGAGGAAAACAGTTTTAATGCGCAATTATAAGTGCGTTCGTTCTCTAAAAACATTTTATTTATCCTGCATATTCTCTATACTTAATGTTGACATCAAAAATGAATAGGAGAAAGATATCTCAGAAGGTACAATAAGAAAACTTCTATAACAATTCTTAAATTTAGACCAACATTTATAATCGTTAGCTCTTCCTCCCTTGAACATCTATATGTAGTACATTTTCCTTTCCTTTCAAATGAACATTTGTATGGATCAATTTAGCCAATTGAACTTATTACATTATAAAAACACTTTCAATGTCGTACTAACATACTTTTTATCGCCTAAATATATATCAACTTCCAGGAACTCGTTTTGTTTGGTAGGTTCGACTTAAAAATATTCACGTCACAAATTAGACCCAAACATCAGCCTTTGAATGGGATAACGAATGGTTAAGCTAAATTTGAATATATCTTTAAACGTGTTTCCACCGGTTGCATCCCTAGAGTTTGCAATTCCTGCCCAAGGTTTTAATGTTTTTGAGATTCATGACCACATAATATCATGCAGTTTCTTCCACTGGAACTTAATTTTAGTGAAATAACTATATTTTAAAAATGATTCTATCAATAGTTTATTATGATTATCTGGTACAAATGCAATCGCCGAATTTATCTATAAAGGATGAAAGAAAAATTTATTTATTTAGGCAAAAGATGGGAAGACAGGAGATATTGCATATCATTAAGCACTACAACAAAAATTAACTTGGTTTCATTACTTGGTTTTATTCTCAAATTTTACTCAATATTTTTTGTCTTGATTTAATAACCCGAGCAATGCCTGATAATTTCAGCTAGTCACCTTATAGTTTCGCCGTTGTTTCTGTCTGTCCGTCACCCTATTAAAATTTGAACCAATAGACCGATTTTAATGACACCTGGTGGAGATCTATTGCTACTGGGACCGAGCTCCCGAGGATAGTTTTTGTAGCGAAGATTGAAGGACTCGGGTTCGATTCCAGGATCTATCCTTCCCATTTGAATTACATGGGAAATATGAAATCCATCGTGCATGGTAATTTTCTCTTGCATATTAAAATATCTTAGAATTGTAATATTGGAGCGGGATATTTACTATTCTCTGTGGAAAAACGGGGATTCTAATTTTTACCGTAGAATGTTGCTTATCAATCGTATTTCTTCGAATTTCATGTAAATACTGGCGTTTTTGCAGTTATTATCACGTATTACGGGAGTGTTGCTATTGCAACGACCAGTGCCGTATTAAGACCCTCCGGGGCCCCTAGGCAAAGACCTGTTTTGGGTCCCCCTTCATAGATTGTAATGGCATTAAAATTACTGTAATATACAGAAAATGCTTTATTAATAAAATAGGAAAAGCAAAAAGAACTTATATTGTTCTTACAAGTTTACTTTTCTGTCCTTTGCGGCAGCAAATTTTTGTATAATCAAAGAAAAATCTAATTGTTTAAAAAACATAACTTTCAATGCATTCAGGCGATCCTGGCGCATTGTTTTCCTTTTTTCGTTTTTAATGAATGAAAGCTTTGAGAACGATCTCTCGCCTTTACATCCCGAACACGGAATTGTTAAATAAATTCTGAAGGCAATGGCGACATTAGGAAAACATTTCTCTAGTAAAATTCGTTTCATGGTATCCATGACCCTTAAAGAATTTTTTTTCATTTTCCTCTATTTCTCGGGCTTCACTCGTCTCATGTATGTGGAAATGGATTATTTCTTTCTCAAAATCTTCTCCTACGCCATATTGACATTTGTCAATGAACTTTTTTGAACCATTTCTTTTGTCTTTATTACCTTCACTCTTGTAATCAAAGAGGAAAGAAGACATTACTTACCCTTTCATATGTTCCATGGCGCTTCCTCATTTCTATGATCAAACTGTCGCGTTTTACTGAAAATGTTTGCGTCTTGAATTATTCTTTAGGTGTGTATTTGTGGTCGAATAAAGATGTGCCACGATCATCAACTTATTTTTTACGATTTGCCATTCGTTTCGTTGTAGTCCGATAGTTTGATTCAGAAAAAGAATAACATAAATAACACCTGTTAGTTTTTGCCAGTACTGACCTTCCTAGTCATAAGTTTTGGTGAATTTAGTTTCTATGCATATTTTCTTGGAACGAATTGACCAGGTCCAATAAGACTCATTATGACTAACACTATTTTCATGAGATGATAGTCTTGCCAATGCATTCTTCCTGTCATTAAATACAGTAACAAATTGGTCAGAAAAAGAAGAAAATAATTTACACATTCCACAATATACCATTTTGGACTTGGGGGAGAAAATTACCCAATAGCGATGCATTTCTTCCCCATTGACCATTTTTCGCTTGAACATTGATTTAGTAATGCTACGTTGTTTCGAGCCACATAATTGAGGAGGTGATTTCGCCAAGTCAGTACATTCGAAATCAATATTTTGAGGAATGTAGCCTTTGTGAATGAGATATTTAATAAATTCTTCACAGACTTTCCACTCAGATGGATCATCACTAAATATTTACAAACTACATTGTGCATTATCTTCTTATAAAACCACATCATCGCATGCTTTACTGATGGTTGTGACATCTACCATATATTGTTCTTGTTCAACATTGTCAGTCTCTACTTCTGTTTTACCAGGCGTTGTATCTGTTGCTAAATATTGTCTAGGAAGTTGGTCTAGTTCAAATCCCAAACTTGTTAGTGGCTTCATTCCTTAAGTAGATGCATTCAGCTTCTTGGCATGGATTATCCGTTTTTCAGCGCCGCTAAGATAAGTCAATTTCATTCGAGGTGGATTAAATATAGCAAAATAAATAAAATAAATATTAAAACAGGACGATTGAACACCTGTGTAATAAAATTGGTAAATGAACTACTTACTATTGTAAATTAATAGAATCAGAATCAAAATCTTCCAAAAAACACTAAACTGCTGCGCACGTTTCGCCATTGAGACAAACAGCTGCTGATATATCGCTGCGCACGCAGTGCTGACAATGTTGCACTGTGCAACTGTTGTCAACACAAGAAAATCAACTTCCTGTTGCCGCGCTTATTTCGCTTAGTGTGTACGCGCCTTAAGTGAAACAGACAAATATTGTACGCACCAAATTAACTTGACTAATTCAATAAGACGTCGAAATTAATTTAACATTTTACTTGTTGATATATTTATCTTTTTTGGGAGGGCTCGGAGGTCCTCCAGCTCGGGGGCCCCTAGACACGTGCCTACTGGGTAATCCGGCACTGGCAACGACTATTGTTGGACTCGGATTATCATTATATATAGACTTTTCTTACAGAGGAGGAGGAGGAGGAGGAGGATATAACATACATATAGGAGGATACTAATGTTTAGGCACTTCCAGATAAGCTGGAGATTCGAAATTTTTTTCATAGGTAGAATTTTGTGCAAAACCGACTAGAAAAAACGAAAATCTTGAAAAAGTGCAACAATTTGGACGCTAAAAATTCGAAATTGTTTAAACAAAATTTCAAGGTTTATGTATTTTTGCATGTGCTACGGAGTTGAAATTCTTTTTATAAGTAGAATTCGTAAAAAAAACGAAATAGGGATTATACAAATTTTGATATTTTAATTTGTTCGGCAGTTAAAAATTCTTAAAATTTAAACAAATAGATAACATTACGGGATGAGCTAGGAAGCTGCAATTTTCAAGTTATATACAGAGTAGTGCATTTGCACAAATAAAAATTTGCATCTTTCCATAAACATATTGCGGCGGCCGTTAAAAATGTTTAAAATTTAAACAATTGGAAAAATATTATTTCACTCCTAGAAGTACTACAACTTTAAAATTTGGCATAAATGTGTAACATTAGTACCCCATAATGGAAAAAGTATAAATTCTTAAAATTGCCAAGTTTTGGGATTGTTTTAAACTATTATTTTTACATAAGGGAAAAACGAAAATCGATCCGGAGGTGAAATATTTACAATTAAAAAAATATTTTTAATGATGAAATATGAAAAATAATGATTTTTTATGTTGAGATGATATGCTTGTAGAATGCAAGCACCAACTACTAGTAGTCTAATAAAGTGGTTCTCAAACTTTCAGCTGTCGCGGCCCACTTGAATATCATGCGGCCCCTTTTGAATTGTAAATAGTACAAATAAGAAACTTTATTGAAAATTTCTTCATTTTATGTAACTATTAATGACTTTTATCACATCGTATTTACTAAAATTTTATTATTTGTGAAAATTTGATTTTTCGACATTTTACATTGTATCCAAAATAACTTTGTGGCCCCCTGGGAGGTCGCAACCCACAGTTTAGTTATTTTTGCCACACAAATAGGAGGGATCAATTTAGTTTTCCGTTCGAATGTATTTGTCATATTTTATAACGCTAAATTATGAAATTTGGGAAAACTAAGAGCAACTCATCCGACGCGATTTTAAAGCTATTAAAGCCAATATAAGTAATTGTTTCACCACATTTAAGTTAAAGAATTATCGTAGGTAAAGAAGGGATTTGACTCTGAAGCACATCGCTAGTTCGAAATTGCTCTATTAGCATTGGAAGAAGAAAAAAAGACGATTCTTTAGTTGGAAGATGAATGTGACAAACAGGCACACGTGGTAAATTACGATAATACGTTTAACTGTCTTTAATTCCTAACCATTCAAGTATTCATCAGCCAACTCGAACTGGGAGTTAAGGAGTATGGAAGTCGTTTTCGAAGGATTCATTCTCAGGAAACAATTCCATTCAACGAACCGTAGACATTCTACGAAATATAATGTTTTTCGTCTGCGAGGTTAGCAGAGGCAGAGGACGAAACTAAAATTGTGTAGTAGGTCATTGTCCACGCCTGAGCGAAGTCGGGATAAAAAATATCGATTTCTCAAGGAAGTGTTTGTTTGTCCACGAATCCCCACTCGGTCGATCTTCGGCTATCACGCGAAATATCATGTTCCGTCCCCTCCAACCTTCAAAGAATGAAATTCGATACCCCTTACAGCGATATGAAAAATGTCTCATTTTGGATGGGAAACGAGAAGAGCAAACACTTGTAAACCTTTGCGAAGACATTGGTAAGCTAATTTCAACTGCTCAGCAGTTGTTTTTTTAAACATTTTCGTCTCGCGCCCACTTTCTGATCTTCTAAAACTCCCACGCTCTTTTTCTCTCAGAAAAATTTCTGTTGTATTTTTAAGGTTATTTATCAAAAATTATTAGTAATATTAACCCAATTTTTATGACAGGTTTCTGTCTGATTATCTAAGCACATGAGCTGAGTTCGGCTATGTGTGTTTATTTAGTGAATTCCAATGTTTTCTTTTGGTTTCGTCGCACAACTCACAGCTGAAAATCTATCGTCATTTTTCGGGCAGTCGGCAATAATTATCATTGTTTAAAATAATCTGCATTCTGTGGCGGATTTAAAGGGGGTCGAACTTGGTCTCGAATTTTCATGAAAATCGGTCCGTTGATGCAAAAGTAGTTAGTTGGGGACACACACACACACATAAACACAGGACAATCTTATAAGGCTGTTTTCCTTTGGAAACCAGCCTAAAATGGGTTGAGTAAGCGGAATGCAAGTTTTAGACGCATCCTCAGTTTTCATAATCAACGACCGTGAATCGCATTTTCTTCCACAGAAGATGGGCACTGGACATCTGAAATGCGCACCCTTTATAGGAAAATTATTTACATTTACATTGCATTTGTATGTGCGGTATTCAGAGAGGAAGCCAATTTGATATTCGTTTTTGGTGGACTGTTTCATCTTCATAGAAAGATGTTCTGCGTGGCAGGATGACACGATGAGACGTAAATACCCTTTCCAAATGAGAAGTTTTTTCCCTGCGATACAGGGTCTATAATTAAAGTTATTTAATTCAACTGAGCAGGTATGAGGTAATTGGACGAGGTGGTTAGTGTGATTTTTACTATTAATCATGAGAATTGCTGGTTCTCATGCTTGTCCGGAACGTGAAACCAAGAGCCTTTGCTTGTGCTACCGTCACGCAAGATGCATTTGGCGTGAGTGCTTAACTGGGTCAAAGGTAGAGAAAAAAACATGAATATCGCGCTGCGGCAGGTGGAGGAAAAATTATTATCTAGTGATTCGATCAAAGCAACAGCATTATAGTGCAATTCTGATTAATAATGTTTAACGATATATTTATCCCGATCGGGGAGTAAATTAATAATTTCCGGATTTAGAGTTACTCGAGTACACACTTTAATTCCCAAAGGTTCAAGAACAAGCGATTAAAAGATTAAAAAAGTATTTATCTCAGGTATCTTTAAGAGTCACAACAAAACGCTGGGTCTCTTCTCAGGATACGGTAGCGTATTTTCGTATTAAAACTATTGGTTGAAAGATAAACAGTGGTGTTTCTAAGCAACTCGTTGGTCGATAGCAGCCACTGGAATGGAAGTCTTTCTTCTGCCTTACAACTACGGAATAAATATTTCATAAGGTAAATATAGCTATAAATATGTTTATATCGGTAATAGCTTCATTAATGGCTGAATAATATCACACAAAAAATATTTCACCGAGCGTAAATCTGAAAAGTGTTTTAAAAGGTTTTAAATCGCCGATCATGACGCAATGTCGAACATTTAATTACATTTCTTATGCATTATATTCTCAACTAACAAGATAATATATTTTTTAAATAATTTATTTGAAATTTTTTCAGATGATACTGTAAAAGGTAAATTTTTCTCCGAGAGAGATAATTTATACAATTTTTATACGAGCGATCCTTTGAAAATCTGTAAGAGAGAGAGAGAGAGAGAGAGTGAAAGAATTTTCTTATAAAAGTTAACTAAACTTTTCTTCTACGAGACTAAAGGTAAACGTGCACCGACGGTGAATTTATTTACCCGTCTGCTTTAATTTCTTGACGACTGAGTGCTTTTATTGGCGTAGTAAATGGAATAATTTCGCGTGAAATAAAGAACATCACATATTTTAGTAAATATTTCCGATCTTCTAAAGAAATGTTTGAGGGAAAATTTTCATTTCTTTGGGAAGAGGGAGAGAGTTCAAAATCCAAAAAGCTTAAGCGACATACAGTTGCTTTGTATCATTACTTGAGGTAGAGCACCTAATTATACGACTCAAAGGACTTCAAGGTATATAGGTCACTCAAAAGGAACGATTTTTCCGAATCTTAACATTTTATTTCACGCATATCAAAGAGTTTAATTAAGTCTTTTGAAAGGTGATTTCTACTGCCACGGAAGGAAAGAAACTGAAGCATCAATTTAGTTTTTTGGTTCCATAAATTTACATCAAGTGGTTTGAAAGGTACGCCTCGTTAGAGGGAAAGGCTATCAAAGCAGCCTTTATCGAAGGGATTTATTTTTTATATTTGGTTTAACGGCACTTACATTATGTTCTCGTTATAACTGCTACTCGAGTGTGAGTTGATCAATATATCAAGGCGTCTTTTTGAGTGAATTCATTGGCAGACCTTACTTCTTAACGGAAAAATTGAGAATTTCAAATCCCTTTCGGCAGTAACGATCCTTTTTCACGTTAGATGGGAGTATATTCCAGTATTTTCGTTTATAACCATCCATTTACTTTGAATGGAAGCATTATTTTTAAGCAGTTCACGAATTGAATGCGCATATTCCTTCCATTCATGAGCTCTAGTCTCATAAACCACTTGACTTATTTTGTGATATTTGTCATGGAAGGTCTCCACTAAACTTAGTGTTTGTCGATATCGAACCATTAGAACACTCATTTTATATACACAATAAATTTCTAGATCAGATATACAAAAAAGTTCTTTTCATTGTTTTTGACATAATGCTTTTGTCAGATTTTTCAGGCTTATTTTAATAAGATTACCTGATTACTATAAGGTTCATTGAAACTCATAAAAAAGTCTTCATCATCCAATTTATTCCAATCTATTTACAAACGAATGTTAATGTCGCAAATTTCAATGAAAAACCCAGAGCGCAATTTCATTGCTGAGCCTTTTGTAATCGTCTTCAGTTGTAGAAATACTTAGATATTATTCTCTTGTGTTTTACTGATGCGAACGGAGTCCCTTGACTGTAAGTCGACAAATTTCTTCTCCCTTAGTGGTGCCCGCTGTATCCAGATGAAATGCCGCCGAATCCGTGGTTCTCTTCAAATCCATGGGAGCCGCCACCGTAGCTAAGTCCGCCTCCGTAGCTGCCCTGTCCGTAACCTTGGTCTCCACCGTGAGCAATCACCGGCACCGCCACCGGCTTGTTGATGATTACCGGCTGCGGGTATGGCACTGCCACGGGCTTAGGCACAGCCACGGGATAAGGCTTAGGGACGTGGACGGGATAGGGTTGAGCGACGGGAACTTTGACGGGAACGTGGACGGGATATGGGACGGGTTTCTTGACGATAACGGGGTATGGTTTCTCTACCGGGACGGGGTAAGGCTTTGGTACGTCAACTGGGTAAGGCTTTCTCACGGTGTAAGGGACGGGATGCGGGACAGGGTACGGGACCTTCTTTTCTATGGTCACCGGGTACGGCTGCGGGACTGGGTACGGAACCTGCTTGGTTATAGTGATGGCCTTTGCGTGTCCCACGCTCACGCTGACGTCAGAGCCTCCTTGTCCAAAACCTCCGCCGAATCCTTGACCTCCGCCGAATCCATGACCTCCGCCGAATCCATGACCTCCGCTGAATCCTTGACCTCCGCCGAATCCATGACCTCCGCCGAATCCCTGACCTCCGCCGAATCCATGACCTCCGTCCAGTCCATGACCTCCTCCGTAGCCTAGGTCGAAGAGACCTCTCTTCTCCTGCTGCTTGGAGTCCTTCTTAACGTCCGTGCAGGACGAGAAGGCCACCATGGCCAAGAGAAGGGCTGACGGCTACAAATTTAAGGAAAAATATGAAGCTCTTGCCGCAACCATATTTACCTTGCGTTTTCCACGAGCACCTCGCGGTTACCGTGGTATATAAAGTTCTTTTTCAGACAAGGTACTCACCAGTAGCTTCATGGTTGAAATGTTGGTGTTGTTGGCGGAGGGAGTGTTGAAGCCTGAGTGACTTACTCGCTGCTTCTAGCAGCCTTATATACTCGCACCGTTCCGAGCAATTTAATTGGACTATATCAAAAATCTCTTCTCTCTCGACTTTCTATGCAGCATAACATGACCATGATTCAATCAACCAAACAAAGCGTAACGCTTCCTATAGAACTCTTCTTAATTAGGAAATGCAATTACGGTCCCCAATTTTCTGGTAGCCGGTCGGATTCTGCCCTTTTTACTTTCGTTCTTGGTCGAAAAATACGCCAAATGAAATTTTTGAGCGATGCTTAAATTTAATCAAGAAACTCTTCTTTGGGCCTTTTGAATAACGAGCTCAACTTTTGATAATATAATAAATAAATAAAGACAAAGAAACAAGGATTACAATGAAGGAAATCACAAGATAAGAAGTAGGGATGACAACAGATTTCCGTGGTACAGTGGTGATTTTGTCAAATTAGCCGTTGTATAATTGTATTTGCTTTGAAATCATAAAATTATTTTTCCTTATATTGTGGTAGCCCTGTTTGTTTGAGCCGTTCTAAACATGTTCATATCGTTTTACCATTCAATACTCGCCATACACACGAATTTTCGGTTGAAATATGCTATTTTTATTTATTTATATATGAAGACTATATATATATATATATATATATATATCATATATTGTTAAAATCCATGCGGTCAGGTCTCTATAAATACGTATAAAATAAATATTATTTAACTTTTTATTGTGGTTGTACAAATTATATATGCAAAATTTAATTGAAATCCGTTCATCCAATTCCTTTCAAATCCCTAATTACTGAAAGAGTTTAATTTTTAATTGTGGCACCCCTGTTTGGCTGATTCCATTAAAATATGCTATTATGGTTTTCTATGTATGTGTACATTTTAAATATTAAATTTGGTTAAACATAATGCAAACAGTTCTACATAAATTTGTGTAAAGAGAATGTTTTTTATTTCTTGTATTGTGGCAGCTCTGATTTCTATATCTATATTAATAATCTTGATTTTGTTTTTTGTATGTTGCACACTTTATTCTTACAAAATCTCGTTGAAATCGGTTCCGCCAATTCCTTCTAAATTTATAATTACTGAAAAGTTTAACTTTGCAATTATGGTACCCCTGCTTAGTGGATCGGGTTAAAATATGTCATTTTGGTCATTAATTTATATGTGTATTCTATGTACCAAATGTGGTTGAAATCGGTTAAGTCAATTCTTCCCTGATATATGCGTACGGACAGACATCACGAAGATAATAGTGCTTTTCAGCAATGACGAAAGGCACTAAAAATAAACAAAAAGCAATGATAATATTTGAGTACCATTAGTAAGGAAAGGATATACAAGGATCCGAAAAGAAAGAAAAATCAGAAGTTATGCGCTTGGTACGCTTTTTTTTACGGAAGACTGGAAGTAAATAAAACTAACAAGCTACAACTGCATTTTTTTCACCTACTATTAACGAAAAGGTTCATTTTCCCGAAAACACACAAAATTGTTTTCGATTAATTGACTTCCTGCACGAAAGAGAACGCCATTAATAAACAGGAGAGGGAAGTATATTTGCTCCAAAAAGGAACTTCATAATTAACGAATTTCAGTAATAAATAGGAAAAAATAGAAACAAAAAATGTCAAAATCAAGCCATTATAATTTATTTGGCTTTTAAAATGGAAATAGTTAATTAGGAACTGCTTAGTGGTGGTCCCGATTAGTTCGAGATAATTATTAAAACTTATAGTCTCAAAAAGTGCTTCGAGGAACGAATTCTTTGTGACGCTAACGCAGGAATAAATTCAATTAAAGTGGATCAATTATTAAAGGCTTTCCCTCGGCGGAAAGAACGTTGGATGGTAAGCATGCTAGAAAAATTTCCCATTAAGAGTGAATTAAAAGAGGAAGGAGACAATATATAATTAGAAGATTTTACCGAATCGCTTTAAAAATCGCAAATAATAAACTTGGTCCAATTCCTTTATTTACCATCTCATACCGAGCGTGTGGATCACCATTACCTTTTGATGGCATAGAGTCGAGAGAAAATATATGTGACATTTTAACTGTTTCCGCGAAAAAGGACGAACGAATAAAATTTACCACGTGAGACGCGAAACTGCATTAAAATGACTTAATATCCTGCACTTACTTGACGCTTTTTTAATTACATGTGGAATAAGCTGGGTATAATTTTTTTCATTTAAATTTTGTTCGAGATTGTAGTTTCAAAGTAAAATAACGAACATGTCCGACAATTCTGTCTCCAACAAATTATCTTTCTCTCAAACTACTCTATCTTCGGTCTATACTTTAAATTATGATTAAGATGCCAGGCATTAGCATATACAAAATGAGGGGAATACCTGTTCATCTCTTTTCTTCCATTTAATCCCCTAACCCTTCCCTCTGCTGTCGACCTCGAATGTCCCTTTCCTTTCCCCAGAACTACGCTAATCTCTATATCCTTAATCCCTTCGTTACTACAGTCCTTTAGTACTATACTATATACTATACAATAATAGAGAAGTCATTGTATAGTCTGGCGTTGCTGAGCAAATACCTGCAGTCGCCCGTTTCTATTTATTAGGTATTTTGAAGCGTTCTTTCTTGTGATGGAGTCAAATAAACGCCTATTTATATATAGATAAATAAAAGAAATAAATTCTCTTTGCTTCATTGAATTAAAAGAGGGTGTCTTTAGATTCTATTAATACCAATTTGAAATACGCATGGTTTTCTCGTCTATCCACAAGTAGTGTCCAGGGAAAGGGTATTGTGTTCGTGATTTTCTGGCGAACCACCCTCTTCTGCTATTATTGCCGTATCTTTACTTACACGATTTTATACAGAAGGGAGGAGGAAAACCCCGTGCTGGTATTACCTTACTCTTTATCGAGAGCACCAAGGGAGCCAACGGCCTAATATTCCTTCCGAAGGACGGTGCGCTGACTTGCGGGTTCTTCTCAAACCACACAAGCCGAGCAATATTTCAGAAAAGGTCAACGTTCAACCGGGACTGCTGATTGGAAGGCCAAGAAAAAGGATAATGATGTTACTGTGCCGAATTAAAGGAAACGTAGAATCTCTCGGTTAACCGAATCTAACTTAAAAGGTATATTGATATTTATATTCCATCGATTGCCGCGATTTACGCAAACCGGCCGAGAAAACTCTATAATAGCTCTCTGCCTACTGAATTTATTCATAGTACATAGATTAATGTACCTACAAAAGGTGATCTTCATGTAAATGCACACCACCGACCGGCGACTATTGTAAACACGTTACGCTTAGTAACGTCCTATGTTAGTAACGCTCCTTTTTATTTATTTAATTGTTGGCGTTCCGGGGCTATATCTTATATTAGAAGACTACGGTATGAGTTTTTGTTCTTCGTCAAGTCTTTAAATTTTTCTCGCAGTTCCTTAAAATATTTATTATCATTTATCCTATTTGTAATTGTTAGAAATATTACAGGTATGGAGAAAGTCATGTGGGGGCCCAATCAGATTTTTTTCTATGGTTATAAGATTCCTACCTATTCCAATGCCAGCAACTTTCCTAACATACATTATTATTTAGGTTTAATACTCGAAAATTTTCACTTCTTAGAAATTCCTACTTTTGGAAACTTCTCGTCACCAGCCAACCAAGCTGTGCGCGCACAATTAAAAAGATAGATGAAGAGTTAATTTACACCCTTACGTCACGGGCACTTCCTAATCGGATGAAACGGGTCTGTGACGATCAAACGGTGGCGCTAAATCCGAGTTTGGCAGTAGATCACCCCTACCATATCTCATACAAACAAGTCGAGTGGCTCATGGCAATACCATTCAAATTTTATTTTACGTACCCCTTGGATAGCATGATCAACTCCCTCTCTTCATTATCCAATAAAGTTGCCTTTATACAGAAAAATCCGCCTATGTTGGTACCCCTTTGGGCGGTGGCGCTAAAACGTTTCGGCTCGAGGGCCCCATAACCCATATATGCACTAATCTTCAGTCCTCTTCGCGGGTCGCACCCATTCGAAAATATAGTTGGAGAATAAGTCAACTAAAGGGTTTATCCTTGGGTCAATATTACTTGATTAGTTTTGAATTTATTTATTTTTTATGGGAATAGTTAACCCGACAAAAATAAATTGTTTCTATGATTTTCTATTTTAATTTTTTATTACATTGTCCTATAATTGATAAACTCATAGGCGAGCCGGACAAAGACACTCGGCGGTCCGGATGTGGCCCGCGGGCCGTAGTTTTGAAGTCGTCTGGTACCGCTTTTGGTACCGGTGCCACACTTGGAATGACCGTGATTTATGGGGCGTAACATGCGGACGGGCGCGCGTAAAATGCGCGAGTTTCTCTCTTATGAAACGCGCGTAAAAGACGCATGAAACCACGAAATGCGGCTTTTAAAATGCGGTTTCCGCATGCATGCATGCGTCGTCCGCGGCGGCAGATTCTGACGCAAAGGAATCGGAGGAGTGTACACACAAAGGGGAGATGGGAGAGGAAATACAGAGAGCCCATTTGAATGGCATGAAATAGAGACAAGGACTGGGGTCAGGTGAAGTTTTTAGAGGTGTTGCCATATAAACTTGAAACGTACACACAATTTATAAAAGAGAGAGAGAGAGAGATGGGAAAGGAGGCGGACAGGGAAACACACACAGAGGGAACCTCTTTCTGAGGCTAATTTTCCTTCCTCTTTTGTTTCCAGTGCATAGAACCTATCTCTCTCTGCCGCGTGCACTGTTTGCTCACGGATTCACGCGCGACTTTGCGCGAAGCAGATTTGCGGAAGGCTTAGAATTCCGTTGCTTTTTAGAGCACAAAGAGAATGAGATACATACATTCAAGACAAGGAGGGTTGGGGATGGGAGGGAGGAAGGCGGGGAGACGGAGGGAGGTCGTCTTTTGTTTTGAGCGATATCGCGCGCGCGTTTGTTACTTCCCTATCTTTCCCCTCTCCTCCCCATCTCCTTTTTTCTCTCGTCCTCTCCAGCCGATGAAAGTTATTTCTGCGCCCTTTGGGTGTTTTGATGAAGTTGGCACTCCTGAAATGTTTTTTTTTTCTATTTCCGCCATTATTCTACATCGGGATTCTTTGAGAATGAGACTGAGGTGATATCTTTCGCCGCCGTTTGCTGTTTTCTCGATAAAGAATTGATAAAATATTGACATTTTATTTCATACTAAGCAGTTAAGTATCAAACATGGAAATATTTAGTATGCAGTGCTTGTCTTAGGCATAACCAATAGCCATGACAAAGTAAAAGGAAACCGGATGCGCAATTTGGCTGAAAATGCAATTATATCCGGTTTCTTATAGCTTTGTCATGGCCATTGGTCAGTGGCATGTCTAGGGTATGGCGAAGGTGGTATTTGCCATAGGCGCTGCCTGCAAAAGGCTCCAAATGTTCACTCAAAACATGCCAAAAATTTATTTCCCGATAAATAAGTATTATTTTAATACTCAAATGTTGAAATTATATTTAGTGAAATGCTAATATACTCTATAAAAACGGAGAAAAATTATCATTCTATACAACTAAGGTGTTTCATAAAAATTTTCCAGAGGTGCCGTATCTCCCAGTTACGTTTCTGCCATTGGTTATGCCTAAGACAAGTACTTAATTTTTCAATTGTTGATATTTAAGGTCTAAGTCTGGAATTTATCATTTTTCTCAGCAAAATGCTTTATTCTACGGAAATTTTATTGCAATGGTTTTAAGTTTTCCTTATAGTGTTTTTTTGTGGTTAGCAAATTTTAGAATCTAATGGAGTTCTGTGATTAATCGCAACCGTCGTTAAGGCGACCAACGGATTTTGGCGGAACTAATAAGAGATGGAAAAGCAACACATCCTCTCATTATATGGTTCGTAATTGGTCTCGGTGCTTCAGTAACCGGTTTAAGGAGTTTTTTTTGCTCCAAATAACTCCAGTTTCTTTTCCTGCACGCTCATTGTCTTGTGCACCCAATAATTGCAAGTATTACTTGACTCTTTGCCGTTTCATCTCTCGTGGCATCGTTATTTCCAAGTTTCAAGGTCGGAATATTTTTTCGCCGTTATCAGTCCTTAAATAGATAAATTATGCCCATTAAATGTTCACAAAAAGTTTGAGAAAACCAGATTCGTATTCCGACTGCAACGCAGCCGTCCTCAGTGGAGATTCGCCGATAGCATATTTTAAATTTGAAATGCTCGTCAGATTTTTTCTAACATTTTCATATGGCTGCAGGTCGCAGTTTATTCGTTTGATCCCAGGTGTAAGGCAAACAAGTATGTTCTCTTTTGAATTATCAGGCCATTTAAGAATTCGCTTCAAACCTAGGAAGCTAACACCAATATAATACTTGAGAACTTGGATCGATATAAAAATTCTGGGAACATAAGTTTGCAGCGGTGATACGAGCGTTGTGCGGCCGCTTGAAAAATTACGCATAAAAACAAGGGGCCATATATATATATATATATATATATATATATATATATATATATATATATATATATATATATATATGAATAAAATAGGTGAAATAATGAGTGATCATAAGAGACTTTTGGAAACCATAGCGACCTGGCATTGTATCTGGAAACCTCTTTTTCTATGAGAAATGAAGTGCAAATAAAATTATTTCAAATAATTGCGTGAATATGCTGATAATTAATTAATAGCTGAGTAATACGGGACGATGATATTGTGGCCGTTTTGATCGAAACATTAACAGTGAGGTGTGCGTTGAGCATTACGGTTGGTCAATTCGGACCACGGTCGTTTTTACAGCTTGGTGTTCACGCGTACCATTGCCAAATCGTAATAATATGTAAATAAATAAAAATTGCATGAATACATTGGATTTCACGATAGTAAGTGACTTCGGAAACTCCGATGCGTATAACAAGTTGGGGCGTATCGGTATTCGGTGAATTTACCACTGAGGATGCCTGCTTTGTGTCTTGAATGCATATCTGACCTACTCAACTATTTTATGGCTACGGAACATATTTCATTAAAATTATAGAAATTATCTTTGGAATTGGTGGTTTATTTTAACTCACCATTACAATTCTAATAAATTATTTATTCGTCTAAACGACTCATGTTTGGAGAAAATAAAACTACATGCAATCAGCCAAGAAATATTTTCGTGATTATAGAGCAAAACCAAGCCTTGTTTATCCTTTCCAAAGTGATTATTTCACTTTAATCTATATAGCTATCTACATAGAAACATACGTTTTCTTTCAGCAACTCTGGGAGATATATAAATATTTATAGATAAAATGTGAATTGTTGTGTACCATTATGTACTACGATAAATGCGTATTGACAATAAGAATCGCATTCCGTATGCTCATGCCAGAAATATATCTCTTAGTGGTTGGTACTAGGAAAAGTTATAACAGAGGCAATATATAAGGGATGTAACAGAAGTCTATTCTCATAGGGAAATATAACAGAATTAAACGAGAAAAAATTTCTCATTTAAAAAAAATGGAAAGTAATCTTATGAGATCGCCTCGGTGTCCGTGTGTGTGTATTTGTGTCCCACTAACATCTTCTTCGTGAATCGATCGATTTCCATGAAACTTCGTGTAAGGATAGTGCTCTTGGAGATTACCTCCGGGCCACAATTTATATTCCGAATTTACAAATCCCGAGTTGGATTCCAGGTGAGTTCTTTCCCCATTTTATTTACATGGTTAATCTAAAATCCGTCGTGCAGAGAGTTTTTCTTTTGCATTTAAAAATATTTCAGAATTATGATATCGGAGTGGAATTTGTACTGTTCCAAGGGAAAAAAGTGAAGATCCTCATTCTTAACACACACCTTTGATTTTCGATCGTATTTGTTTGAATTTCTTTCAAAAAATTCCTTTCGGCTTTCTGAATGGAATTTTATCGATTTGTTGCTATGGTGATGATTATTGCCTAACTCTGCTGGAGCATAGCCGAGTGCACATTCCCAAAGATCGCGGGCTCGATTCTCACCTAGGACATGGATGCTGTGATTGTCTAAGAATTTTTCTGAATAGAATATTCAACGTTACGAAATGAACTTAGCCGTCGATGCACCTAAAAATATAAGTTACTGCTAACTCGGAAATTTGTTAAATCTGAAGTAGGTATTTATATAATAAAATTCTATTGAAAGGAAAGTAGGCGGATTAGTTCTTTCCAGAGTTAGGTACAACTTGTTCTATTTTTCGATCTTGATGAGTTTTACATACGTATTTTGCAAGTCCGTTTTTATGAGTCAAAACGTCGAACGATCCGTCAGAAAAAAATGCAGATGAGCGTTAAAACATCGGCGTGGGAGCACTACAAAATGAAACTGACATCTTACAATGGCGAGTAGAGATGTGTCAATTGCAATATGGAATGCAATATGGACACGTACCGTTTAATATTTATTTCGAAGAATAGGCAAAGAAGGCATGAGAGGGTCTAGAAACGGGTAGAAGTGGGAGGGATCCTGGTAAAAGACGTTAGAAACGCAGACGAAAAAGCATTGGTGAGTAATTCTGAAAGCGACCTTCGGATGTTAGTAGTAAGTTACTTAAATGAAAAGGAAAAGGAATTCGGGATGAAAATTAATAGGAGGAAAACGATAGTCATGAGTTTTTTCAGGAGTATGGATATCCAAGTCAATTTTACAATGGATGGGGAAAGGCTGGAATAGATTAAACCTATAATTATTATGTAATATACTCGCACAGGATGGGAGAAACACGAAAGAGATCAAGAAAAGGATAGCAAGAGAAAATTAGGCATTTTGGAGACGGCGAGAATAGTTGACCGGAAGTCGGAATAAAGATATTAAAAATAGGTCAGTGTAAACTCGGTGATATGGAGTGCGAGACATGTGCAATAAGGAAAGAAGTTGTTAACATATAAGAGGCGTTTGGGATTTGGGTGTGGCTTAGACTACAGAGAATTAGTTGGACAGAGAAGAGAATGAATGAGGAAGTTTTGAAGATAGTAGGGGACGAGAGTACCTTAATTAGAGTAATAAGGGACAGACTGAAGAAATGGGTGGGTCAAAATTTGAAAGGAAACGGTTTACTGAATGACGTCGCAGAGGGAAGAATATCAGGAAAGAGTAAAAGAGACAGGAAAAGGCATATATTAGATCCATAAAAACAAAGAATTGCGTATGAGAACTTGAAGAGAAAGGTTTTGGATAACATAGATATGGTAGGGTACGCCTAAAACCTACCGGAAGGTAGAATTAAAATGTGTTTGTGTGTGTGTGTGTGTGTGCGCGCCCGTGCGTGTGTTAATTAGTATAATATTTTGATAGTATTGATACATAAAGCACAATTAAAAATATTTTCTCACATAATTCTGTTATATCTTATTTCTCTATGAGAACTGACTTTCGTGACGCCCAATATACACAGGTTCGAAGTCGATAATATCACGCATCATAGGTACGCGGTGAACATCATTTCTAAAAGTCTTCCTACATACTTCCAACCTCCAGGAAAAAAATCATCACGCTACTAATATTCCTGGAGCGATCTCGTTAGACCCGATAGTGATAACAGTCCGGGAAGCGTCTCCGGGAAAAATTTTCCGGAAGGATAATCCAAAAATATCGCTCCTCGACAGTCATCTTGCTCACTCTTCCTAGACGCATCGCATGCCGAGGATCGTTTATATAATATTTCCCATTCTTTGCAATCTCCCGCACTGCCCTGGCTTCCTAGGAATGCTCGTTTTTCCCGCGATGCTTTCCGTTCGAAGGGAGGAATGAAAGAAAAAAAATATCCCCCTATCTGCGTAATTCCCTTTCCGTCGTCCCTCTTCCCATCTCGTAACTTCCATCCGAAACCGAAGAAGATGATGCTCCTGTCTCTTTCTCATCTTTTTATCTTTTTTTTATATGGTCTCTTCCGCTTCTCCCCTCTCCCTCTCTTTTCAAGCGAGAAAAATTCATCGACACTTTATCACTATTCAATTTATTCATGTTCCTATCGCTCCTTTCTTTCCTCCCACTAGAGGGCATATCAGTGTCCTTCCTCCATAAGCTGTAAGCTTATCGATTTCTTAACCTTTTCTTTTTTTGCTCCCTTTCTCCGACGTTATTGGGGACTCGGTCGGATAGGGCCACTGGGCCGTTTCCGCTCAAGAGACTGCGGCGGAAAAAATATACGAGTCTCTTCGCGATAGAAATTATCGTTTGAAGCGAAGGTGGAACGAGAAGGATTATTTCGCCGCAGCTTTTTTCCGAAGGTACGATGACATTTTTTTGGTCGTTTGAAAACTAAAAAAAATCGAACTATCGACAGAAAAGTTAAGCGATGATATTTTAAGATAAATCCCTTTTTGTGTATTACGGAGAAGCGAATGAAAATGTTACCGTTTTACGGCCACTGTGTTACCGATTCATGATTTTATATGGAATGAGTTTCAATAAAATTTGTCGAAGGTATTTTTTTATACCTGCCCCTAGTACATACTAGTTTCACGCACCAGAAATGTCCAATGGATTTGATTAACCAAATTATACTACAGCAATTTTTCTATACAATGAGCGAAGGCATTAGTTAAATAACTAATTTCATTTCATAACTGTCATCCAAAATTAAGCATTCAATTAAGGAGATTAATTGAAACAGATTTGTTTCATTAATCCATTAAAAACAGCAGCATTTTTCGTCAGAGTTTATATGTGGTTCATCTTTACGGAAATAGGAAATATACAGGAGGAGGATAGCCTTCGGAAAATGTATGCAAAACATGGTCCATTACGAGAGGGATTTCATTCGTAATGCAAAGATTACTTTCTAAATGTTCTTAGTCTTTTCTCCGTGGGGTCCTCACAAAATACGCGTATCAACGGTGGCGTGCGTAACCATGGCTGCTCTTGATCGATAAATTCAAGCTTTATGTTTTACGAAAATGTGTTTCTTTATTAATTATTATCATATAATTAATAGGCGGCATTACTGAGTGTATGAGTGTACACAATGAAGTAAAATATGGTAATTTTAGTGTGTCACTTGGTCTGCCCTCTCCGCTGGTGGGCTCCTACGCACCACGTTGGCTGCTTAGTCGTAGCTACGCCTTTCTGTATTACCTTGGTTACTACATTAATTATTGCATCGGGATACTTATTCAAATAAAATTCAATAGAAACAACATAAGAATTTTTTAACATAAGAATTGATTCACTAGAAGTCGTCTTATGACCGGAAAAATTCAAGAGTAAGCACTTAAACAAAAAATTGAAATAACTATGTACTTATAACTCATAACATGGTCGTGGCTATTGGAGATACCCGATATAAGTATTTTTTTACAATTATTACTTTCTTATACCCGTAGTAGATGGGTACTAGGTAGATAAGGTATTGTAATCGCCAAAAAAATCGAATTTGAGATTTTTACGTAAATTCACGTTTTGATGTCCCCGACTCCAAACAGGAATGGAAAGGTGAACTCCATGTCGGAGTACACAGAGTTTTCAAATGATTTCTTTTAGATTTCACAATCCTGAAAGTTATAAACTGTTGCGAAGATTTTTTAGGTACGTACTTGAAGAATAGTACTTCATGTCACTGTGCTTACTTCATGGGGTATTTGTTTGCTTTAACTAACATTAAGATTTATCATTACAATCGAAGAAATAATGTTTGGTGAGCCTTTGTTTATGCATATATTATTTGCTCCGATTGTCTGTGTTCGGGGTCCTATAGTCATCGTATTTCCGTTCAGCAGTCATTTGTTTCCTTTCCTCCCGACTGAGCTTATGCTATTCTACTCCTAGTTTTATTCTCTTTGGCATAATCAACAACGTTTTTCATACAATGAAACAATAAATGACCATCATATTTTTGGATAATCAAGAACGAAAAATTCTTTATTGTTTCCAAGTAAAGAATATTTGTTGCAACCGATATAAACAAGATACGTTATGATTACATAAATACCTTAACTTCTTTCTGTGCACAAACAGCGTTAAGTGGAAAAATGGATTATCTACGACAAAGAAATAAACGTAAGGACGATTTTTTAGTTTTCGTGCACAAATATTTAGTGGAAAGAAATTAATAATTGACTACTAAGGTATGAGCGAGGCTAAAAATGATAATAAAAGCACTAATAGCAATGCTTTTAAACAAAGTTATAACTGATTCTGTTAACTTTATGACGTGAACCTAAAGATCACATCATAGCCCAGCACTACTTCAATCTCCACTTTTATTTCCTAGGAATGAACAAAAGAAGATCGAAAATCGCAAGCGAATATGTGCGGGGGGAAACCTTTTCTATAATTACGCAAATATGTTAATGTCATTTTCTTTAAATGTATCGTAAACCTTACGGTTTACGGGAAAAAGTATTTGACAAAAATTTTGCCCAGCACTACTTCAATCTCCACTTTTATTTCCTAGGAATGAACAAAAGAAGATCGAAAATCGCAAGCGAATATGTGCGGGGGGAAACCTTTTCTATAATTACGCAAATATGTTAATGTCATTTTCTTTAAATGTATCGTAAACCTTACGGTTTACGGGAAAAAGTATTTGACAAAAATTTTGCCTTTAATTATTTAATTCAAATTTCTTCTTACTATTTTTCGCTCAGATGAGTATTTGACGAGAAGCTTACGAGGTATATTGTAAAATACACGTAGGTCTTCATGTAAAGTGATCGATATTATCTTCCGATTTTAAACAAACCTGGAATCGGTCGACAAATTTGAGTAAAACTCCCCAATACCAAATTTCATCAAAATACGTCCTGCGGTTTCCGAGTTAAAACAGAGGCAGGTACGGTGTAAAATACATGTAGGTTTTCATGTAAAGTAGTCTTAATTTCTGTCCGATTTTAACCAAAATTGGAATCGGTCGACAAATTTGAGTAAGACTCCCCAATACCAAATTTCATCAAAATACGTCCTGCGGTTTCCGAGTTAAAACATGCGGACGGACGGACGGAGACGACCTCTTTTACATGCGTTCACTTCGTGCAAACAACGCATAAAATGTGGTCTGACTACATGCGCGAGGACTTTACGCCTAGAAGGTTCAAGGGAATCGAATGATACATGCAATTACCTCGAATTAAAATTATAAAGCAGTGCTGCGCAATCCGTGTGGCCCGCGACTCTATTTCAGATGGCCTGGCGGAGCCTTAAAACAATTTTCACTCTTGAATTTTACTAACCCATCGGCTTACCTAGCGGTCGAATCATTAGGGAGGAAGAGAATTATCGTAAAGTGAAAAGGATGGCTTTAGATTGGAAATTCAACATATTTAGTTTACGTTTATTTTACAATAATCTGTTAAATTTTTATATGAAGTTAAAACTTTATGTACAAATTAATCGAACTAATATATCATGTTCTTCATAAACTTTATTTTATTTATGCGCATTTACATTGTTCTTCATTTTTAAATGTTAATATTAAAGAAAACGCCCAATAACGAATTGAGATTTGCCTCTTTAAATTGTATAATTAAAAGTAGAAAACGATTAATTTATGAAATCCTGACAATATGATGTTGCTTTTTCCGAGATGCATTCTTAAAAAAAATAATTTGCGAGTTCAGCGTAAAGGCTTTTAGACATTCGTTGATGCGAATTAAGGAGAAAACATTAACGATATAATTATCAAATTAATATTTTAGACGCCAAAAAAGAATTATCTAATACTTTGTATCATTTGATACATTTCATCACTGCACTATATATTCTTTTTATTTAACAAAAAATTAGACTTTATTATTGAGCGCTCGGTCAAAAGACTTACTTAAAATCCTGATTAAAATGTGTTTTTCCAATCGGCAAAATGTTTTACAACAAATAGAAAATAAATATTAATATTTAATCCCTCATAAATTATTAGTAACGCTTGCTAATTTATATGCACCTTTTTAAAACCATCATATATAAATTGAAATTTACGAACCTGTAGCAAAAGACGAAGGAGTCAAAAGCACGAGAGAGGAACGATCCTTTCTGGATAACTTGAAGAAAATGATTGCCAAAAGATTGGGTTGTTAATAGGGAGAACGGGTGAATGTGCATACAACAAGGTAATCTATAGAAAACCTCTAGAAAGGATCGAGAAACATTTGTTTCCGGAATACACTCCACGGGGTGGATGAGTGGAAGGGGTAGAAATCGATTAATGACCACCGAAATTCCTTTCTTTCGAACCTTGTTTAACAGGGGTCGAGAAAGTCTCAACAGGACATATCCACGACCTTATCTCAATAGAGAGGCTCGTGGAGTATCCCACCATTTGGTCGGCAAATATAATCTCAAAAACCTCAAAAGGGCTAAGAAACACGTGTTCTCAAAAATACCCTAGCGCCTTGCGGTTACCTGATTGTCCAGAGTAGAAGCGTGAGCTTTTCAAAAAGTCGCATATTTGAGTGTAAGAAAAAAACCCTTAATACAAGCCCAGAAAAGGAAAAAAATCGTAGGTAGAAAATAATACTTCGAAAAAATTAACAGAAACGACTTAAATATTATAATTCAAAGTAGGTTTTTGGGCGTTATACTTTTCCATCTTGTTGGAAAATCCACGCTTATCGTCGATTTTGAAATTTAAAAAAAATCGACGTTTTTCGATTTGAATCGTATCCTACTAAGCCTAATTATAATTTACTGAGTTTGATTTTCACATATATGAAGCAATCAATATGAATAATAAAACAATTTACGTGCAGAAGTCATTTCCCGATTCTTTTGCTGTTATAGTCGCAGTAGGAGTTTCTTCCCGTCAGAGAAGAGTGCAGTGACACAATACGCATATGTAGTACTACTAGAAGGTGCTTGCATACTGCAAGCATTTCATCTCACCTTGAAAAAACATTAATTTTTCAGACAGATATTTCATCATTACAAATATTCTATTAATTCTAAAGATTTCACCTCCGCAGCGATTTTCGTTTTTCCCGCATGTAAAAATAATAGTTTAAAACAATCCCCAAATGTTGCAATTTTAAACATTTTACACTTTCTCCGTTATGGGGTACTAATGCTACACATTTGAGCCAAATTTTCAAGTTGTAGCACTTCTAGAAGTAAAATAATATTTTTCTAATTGTTTAAAATTTAAACATTTTTAACGGCCGCCGCAATATATATATGGAGAGATTGAAATGCTTATTTGTGCAAATGCACTGTTCTGTAAATAATTTGAAAATTGCAGCTTCCTAGCTCATCCCGTAGTACCTAAAAAATTATTAAACTATAATGAGAAAAGTTCTATAATCTTGCAAAATTTCAGCTTCCTAAACTTATTAGATTGGTCTACACACTGGATTGCGTTTTCCCATGCTAACTTATGGGAGATATTCCGGGGTCTCTGGAGTCGAACCCAAGACACTGTAAGCAAAAGTGACAATAATTCCTAATAGATATTGCAATCATCTAGCAACACTGAAAACTTCATTTTTCTAGCTTACCGGCAAGTGCTTATAATTAATTTACAAAAATGGCGCAATGCTTTTCTTATGGGAAAAAACGCAACTTTCGGAATTTCTGGAGTCGAACTCATGTCACTTAGGTAACACGTCTTATTTTATCTGTGGATTTCCCTAAAATATCTACAAAAACTAAAACTTTCAGCTCTCTAGCTCTTGTAGTTTGGGCTGGACATTAGTATCCTCCTGTTATATCCTCCTCCTCCTCCTCTGTAAGGAACGTCTATATATAATGATATGAAAAGTTTGTGCAGTATTTAAGTGCTTCTTCTTGAAGATAAGAATTGGATCTTCTATTAGGATCTGTGACCATACGACTACAATATATACAGTGAATTTAGATTAGACAAAAAAATTCGTGGGCAGTAATTAATAAGAAAAAAATAGTATTTGACGTCTTGATGGACCTTTCATGGAGTTTGCTGTTCCACGGATTTGTAGTTAGTGGTATTATTAGGGTATTTGGTGATAAGGGCCATTTTAAGCCATACATTTTTAAGAGTTTCGAGGAGGACGATCTCAGCAGAATCAAAAAACATACGAAATGGCGAACCTTAGCTTACTGCTAAATCCGACAATCATGTAATCTAAGCGAAATTCATTAAATCTGCGAGGATTTAAATACATGCATATCCCTGCATGCAAACGAGGTAGATGACGCAGACTAGCATAGGTAATACCACGGAACGTTTTAGCACGGTGGGTCCTTTAAATTATAATTAAAACTGATTCAGGATTAGGCACATTTGACGACAGGAACGAATTATGAGGCTTTCCGATATATGTATTACAGTCATATATTATTTTGCATGATCGTATGCATCTTGCTCAATATTTTATAATCCTCGGTTTAACCCTATATAGGTAATCTGGATTTTGAACAACCCCCCGCATATTGTGCTTTCTTTGTATTCTAATTGCTACTGCGCAGATCATGCTGTGGTCTCGTGTATTCTCAGTTGTCATAAAGAGGATATTGGTGTTAATGCTTGTCATTTCTCGGATCTTTCACAATCCCGGGATTCAAAATTATAAATCCCGGGATCCCGGGATTTACCGGGATTCCAATAAATAATTTAAAAAAACCATTTAAAAGAAAGGAAAAATAAAAATAACGTTACTAATTGCTTTTTTATGAACCAGGGTTGAAATAAAACTTTTTAAAATTATAAAATGGAAGTATAAAATAAAAATATTGTTACAACTTTTTTTATGAACAGGTGAATCTGAAGTAATTTTACCCTAGCTTTAGGATTTTTTTATCAATTCATTCAGGTTATTTAATTTTTTAGTAGAAAATTATTCCATTTTATTAATTTGAACCTCGTATCACACAAAACGCTTGCATATTGATGTGCTTGTGTTTTCCGGTTATTAATCGCTCCCGGGACCCTGAGAAGTTCGAAGAAATTTGTTAAAATCGTTTACAGATATGGGTTACACGAATCAAATAAAAAATCATTGAAATTAGCATTTATTTATTGACCTGAAATTTGCTTATCATAATGATTGTAAAAATATAGTTACCGATACTCACGGTATGTAAAATAAAATATGAATTGGAACATCTATACCATTAGCATACATTTCTCACATAGATACAAAATCATATCGACAACCGTGTTATAATTATTATTTCCTATTAGTAATTGATTTATAGTAACTTTTAAGAAAACAATGTGTTCACACTACGATCACTCAGTGATGTGCCTATTTTGGTTATGAGAAGACCAGCTGTAGTTGTGAGAAAAACCTGAACATTAATACCCCAAACAGTTTATCAAAATATGCTCAATTTGGGAGACAATCTGTATACAATGTCAACTCACACTCTATAGCGCAGTGGTCTTCAGGCGTTTTTGTTTTCGTCTAAATTATTTTTGGATATGGAATACACAAATATAGTTTTATAATTAGAGAATAGGGAAAACGATTCAGTTTAATTGTAATGGGGAAAGCTATAAACGTAAAATCGGGGGCATTTAAATATTATTCGGACGTAAAATTCATGTCGTAAATTTGAGGAAAGAGGAAAATCGAGAAAACGAAAAATCCGTTAAAATTTAATATTGTAATTATGGACCAAACGCCGGGACCGAAAGAAAAATGCGTAAATTCGAGGAAAACGTAAAATCGGAGGACGCAAAATCGATGCTTCATTGTATATATTCCCACGAGCATTTGTGAGTGCTTTATATAAATTTTTCCTTATTATTGCATTAGAAGTGAAACTAAGCAACTCGGAAACAAAGAGAGTCATAGTAGTCCCATTAGGAACCGCAAGGCTAGAGTAAGGCTAGAGTAAATTTATCTTTATGATATACCGGGAATTCCCGGGATATTCAATGGATTTCCCGGGATACGGAAAAACCATTATATCCACGCGATCCCGGTATCCCAGGAAAGCGGGATCTCGGGATGACAAGCACTAATTGGCGTCAGATGCGAGATGATTTACACCGTCTTTACCAAAGATATATGTAGTGCTTTGAAAAGTCGATTCCACCACAGATTAACTGGCGAGCAATGTTCTCTCTAATTTTACATGACGTGTTTGCGGAAAAAATTTGCCATGTGAAACTTTTTCAGAAATCTCAGATAATTGTGCGGACTTTTTCTGCGGCGCCGTTCCTTCCCTCAACGGTCAAAAAAGGTAAATAAATGCAACTGGGAACATTAAAATTAAGAATTGGGATGAGGTGGGGATGGTGAAGAGACGGTATATAGGTAGCGAGATATTACGACTAGTCTGCAAAATCGCAGAGTGGCGTTCGCTTTTTATTTCACAATGAACTACCTGCAATTCTACAAATATATGCGCGCGCAAAGTTTTCCCGTGTTCACTGATCTTGCAGATCGTGCGCGCACACGCAGCTGTTAGAGGGAACATTGCTGGCGAGGGAGTTTATTATTGAACGGTTTGCTCGGGAAGATTACTCTTTGCAAAGAGAGAGAGAATCTATATAAATCTATATACTTTTTACTTATCTCTGTGGGATTCTTTATACCCATGATTACCCTTAGCGTCACTTTTTAGACTTCAGTGGTTTCAATACGTAACGAACGTGTTAGAATAAATAGACGAAAGCTACAACGTATTCAAATGTGTCTGTATAATCCGATTTATCAACATTTTATGTCGTTTTGGTAAAGTTAGGTATTTAACTAATATTTTCGTCACTTTTGTAACTGTATTTCAATTTTTGCTTGGCGAACATAGAATGGAGGAAGGAATTACTTATAACACACACAATGCACTAGAGTACATTTGTTTTACGACATGAAGTTCGACATCATTTTTTTTTCATTTCACGTGTAATGAATACTATGTCCCTTAAAATTTTGGACATAAATATTAAATAGTGGGTTTTTATGATGACCTATGCGAGGAATTCAAAGTGCCGATAAGAATTTCGCTGGCCAGGTGGAGTTCGCCACTGAAAATGCGTGTTGTAAGCGGCCTGTACCAATCTGTGGAGAACCACTTTTGTCTTCAAAGGGATTCAAGTTGCATTACCACTGTTAAGAGACTTCATAAGCATCTTCCACGATGGCTGCTCTAATTCCACTTGAACGACTTTAATGTCTATAGAGGTCCTTAGGATCTTGGCGCATGGCACTCACAATCCGAATTTATCCGTGAGCATGGGGATTGGGCGCCAGACAACTGGACGCGAGAAGTTTTGGAGGCGGTCCCATATACAGATAGTATCATTTACGGACGCTATTGTTTTAGGCCGCGGAACCTTTTACTCGGGTGTACTTGTTTTTGCACGTGCTTACACGGAATACAAGCACGTTCTAGTAGTTAATTTTACTCCCGTCCTTCATTTGAATGTAATTCGATATATGTATTTGCAAATATTAGCCATTGTTAAAAGGTTTTAATCAACTATTCTATTGAAAAAGTGTAAACTTTATAATATCATAAAATTTATAACTTGATAAGGAAAGGATATACGTAAATCGGTAAAAAAATCACTTGTTTCATTTTTATCCCGTAAATTACTTCAAAAGATCTACTGGAATTATTCTGTCAGAAATCCTGGATTGGAATCGGAATCTGACTGCGTTTTTAAATCGCTGGTCTGCTTTTATTTTATGTTTGACGAGAAGCTATATAGACATTTTCTAAAACCAAAATTCAGCTTCGTAGAATAATGTCGTCCAAAAATCTAGCGCAAATAAATATGGCTCTAAAATTCATAGTGTATAAAACTTATACTTAAAATCAGACGCCTAAAATTTCTCACTCTGAAAAGCAGGATCTCATAAAAGTACCCTCTGTAAATCCGAACACCTTCAAAACTTCTGGCAAATATCCTATCGCTGCTAGGAAACCATTATTCCTACCGATTCCTTAGCAATAACTGCATCGAATTCATCAGTTGTTAATATGTTATTAGCATTGGGAAATTGTCCTATCACAAAAATTATAGTATTAGTTTTAAATAATGGGCGTGAAATGACCTGCTTTACTTGCCAACAATTACCGTTAAACTGATATCATTAAAGGCAGCAGTTTAAATCGCGAAAGTTATCCTATCGATCTTTCGCTTCGCACTAGGATTCTAAAAAAGAACACTTCGGAGTTGTTAGGCAACGGATCCTATGAGCGCGACTTGTAACGTGAACTAATTATCGCGCAAACAAGGAAACCTACAGCGATAGCAATTAGTTCGGAGGAGAAACTTTGAGTGTCAAAGTCAGCGATGTATTAGCCGTCCTCTTCAAAAATCCTCCCAAAGGAGCAATTATCCGCCGTGATGTTATCCGACGCTCGAAATGTAAAACTATTACTCCGATCTGCATGAAACAGGGAATCCCGAGGACACGAGTCCTTAATGAAGGGGCAAAAGGGGTTTTCCTTATCAGAGCCCCATCCCAAACCCTTCAAGAATCGAAGGAAACTGGAATAAAAACGCGGGAGTGTTTCTCATCCCCTAACGTTTCATGCCGGTCTTCGGGAGTTCTCCATGTTTCTTTTATCTACTCCCTCCAGAAACTCCATAAAAGGTATCCTCTATCCTCATCTCGAGCTTACCTTTACCCTTTCCCTCCCACCCCGCTCTCTTTTCTCCATCCCTTACCCAAACTGCTTATCGGAAAGCGTAGGCGAGGAAAAGGGCGAAGGATGAAAAACGGGTTAAAGAAAACGACTTTGGGGAGGAAAAACTCCGGATGTAACATACGATCGATCGATGGAAACTTAGACAATCGAATTAAAGATAATGGATCGATCGCAGGAAAGCAATCGATGGGAAACGAAAGCGAGCAATCGATCGATCGAATTTTAATCGATATATAGAAAGATATCGAGAGTGGAGTGATTTCTTTAAATTGGACGAACCTAGTCGATCCGAGGAAATTGGCAACTCGTTTGTTTTATTCCTCTTATATCGGCTCTTTCGTCTAGTATTTTTTATACATATAAATATGTAAAAAACGCGCATTCCAATATTTATGGCGTTTGCTCATGCATCTTCCCCATTACGAAATGAAACATAAAATATATTGTCATATTTTTCATTTCTGTAAACTCTTTCCGATCCACTTCTATTCGTTTTTCTCTTACATTCTGGCCCTCGAAAACGTGCTCCTCGTATGTGATTGATTAGGAGAATTGTATTTTTTTCTCTCGAGTGTTAACCTCGCCCCGGCTTGTACCCCAATCAATCAATCAATGTTTTTTTAGTCCCACTATCTCTTCCTCCCTCTCACGTCGGTCCCTCAAGCGGGCAAACGTTTCCTCTCTTTCCCTCTCTTTTTCTCTCTCTCCATCTATCCGAAAAGAGGAGTTTAGGAAGGAGGGTAGAGAGAGAGAGAGAAGATGGGAGGAAGAACGGATATAGATAGGGAAGGTTTGAGTGGATTTCGGATGGTCGCGAGGGCGAGATGTGATGGGATGGAGAGAGGATGAGTCGGGAGGTGATGTGAGGGTGGAAGAGAAGTGAAGTTGTGGGAGTTAAGTGGGAAAGGAAAATGGGTGGAATTGCGTATGGAAGGTCTGGGCTGTGAGCCGGAAGTGGGAGAAAATGGGTAGAGATGGGGAGCAGAAAATGAACAGCAAAGAGGAAGATAGATATCGTGTTGAGATGTAGTTATACTACAGAGATAATTAGATAAATATAAAGATAGGTGTGTGTATATATCTATATTATAATTCAAAGTGTGTCTGTTTGTCCGGAAATACAAATACATGCGCTTGATGCTAGAGCCGCCAAACTTGGCATGCTATCTAAAATGACCAAAAGGAAGATCATAGTCGAGTTTTGGGGTCGAAATTTTAACCCTCCAAGTTTTCCTGTTTGTGCGCATGTAATGCTACTCGTACGACTATAACTCCGCCATTATAGCTTCATATCTAACAACATTTTGGATTTCAACTTACAATGATACATTGAATGGATAAACTGTGGAACACTGAACATTGGTATATCCTGTGGCCAGCACATGACTTTCCGATAGCTAAAATTGAGATTGAACGGAAGAACATACCGAGGTATATGAAGGTTCATTTGAAAGCCTAAGTCGCTCTGGCGACGGAATAACTAAGTTTTGTACTTTATACTTTCATGACTTTTGGATACCTAAAAGTGAGAGCGAACGAATGAACCTACGGAGGTGTGTAACCATTTATTTGAAAGCTTACGGTCACATACCTAGAGAGTACCTTGAGTTTGAATGAAAATATTAGCGATTGATATAAGCATGAAAAATTCAAAACTGTGATATATATATATATATATATATATATATATATATATATATATATACACTAGGGGTCTGTTGCAGCACTTTCTGCAACATCTAGAGATCCTTGCGTGAAGTGATCAAATGCGATAGTTCCTATTACAAAAAATTGATACAAAGAGTGTTATTAGTTGAACCACTTTTATTGCCCCTCTTAAAATAATTATATAGCTCACACCATTCATGTCTTTTTGGGAGACGACTTCCCACTTAAAACCTGCAAAAGTTTGCGCCGAGTATTCAGGTGAAAGATATGTCGAAATCGAGCCGACCGTTCCCGGTTTATTTGCGTTCATGCCGGAAGACTTCAGAAGCAGGCAGGGACACAGAGACGCAGCGGTTATAATATACTAGATGGAGTTACCCGGCTTCGCTCGAGAAAGAATTTTATTTTAAGTGTCAAATGATTTTTATTTCTCTGGGCCCCGCGCTGTCGGTGCACCAAAATTTCTCAAATGTGTTATTCGGAGAGAAGGTTCACACGGAGTTTTAACTAACACCTAAAGAAACCATTAAAAAATTTTAGTCAGGCTTGTGTTTGTGGGTGTATCTCAATGGCGAATCCAGCATATAATCAAGGCAGACTGCTTAATTACGCAAGCGATATTTACATTAACATTTAATATTTTATCTATTGTATTGTAAAGTTTTACCATTAATATAGTTAGGCATTAACGTCTTACTTAATTTTAGCCATTTTCCTCTATGTTAGATGACATATCTTCTAACCTTCGAATTGTATCTTTAGATAGCGGAATTTTGGCAGGTTCTTGTTCCGCTTCATCACCGAGCATTGCCTTAACTATCGCACGGCACGCAGACAAAATAAGTGACTCAGCTATAGTGAGGGTCATCATTGATTGAGCTATGATTTCTGCTACCTGATAAAAAGAAACTTGAACTCTATCAGACACTTGAACGTTTTTTCGAAGTAACTCGCTTGTTTAGAATGCAGTTCCATCAACCTTATGAAATAGTTCAAAACTTTTCCTTCAAGGTGTGCATGTTTTTGGTGAAATGTCGCTTCAATTTGTATGGAACTATGGCTTCGTTCGATAGTTTCTCACCGCACACAACACATATTGGAACATGACAATCTTTATCTACACGCCAAGAAAAGCCCAGACTCAAATAACTGTCCATATATTTGTTTACGCGCCTTATAAAGCAGTGATACTTTTGGACTGGATTCAACTAGTCTTTAATATTGTGGGTTAGTTTTTTTTTTAAGACTGTGTATGTAATCGGTGGAAGACGCGCAGATTTGCAACATTATCTTCAAAGTCTCGCGGCACACTTAGGAAATGTTCGCGGCACACCAGTGAGCCGCAGTAAACCGGTTGAGAACCAGTACACCAGGGGCTCCGCCCCTGGTGACTGGTTGTACCACGTATAGTTAGGCGTTTTCGCCCTCTCCAAGAGCTAAGCCGATCAATCCCTAAAGTAGGAGGCCGTTACGCGCCTTGATTTTGTTTCGCAGTTCTCGTTCAAGTCGTTGGAAATAAGAAGTACTGTGCATTTATTTACATACCAGCAGTTCATTTATTAAGCCTATTCTCGTACTGTTTTTTATTTATTTTACTTTTAAACGGGTAATACTATGTAATAATGTGGTTCACATTTAAAAGGAGTGGACTTGTTGCTATGGCGGTTTTATTTCCCACTAGCTGGAGTTACCTGGCTTCGATCGGGAAAGAATTTTATTTTAAGTATCAAATGATTTTTATTTCTCGAAGCCCAGTGCTGTCGGCACCCCCAAATTTCCCAGATGTGTTATTTGGTGAAGAGGTTCACACAGAATTTTAACTACCACTTAAAGAAACCATTGAAAATTTTTAGTCAGGCTTGTGGTCGTGGATGTATGCGAATCTATCGTTTAATCAAGGCAGACTGCTTTTCCGAGAATATTTGGCATAATCGAGCTGTTTCATTAAAATAGAAATTACTCCGAGTGCATCATAAGCCCTGAATTTTCCTTCCCCATTCCTTAATTACGCAAGCGATGTTTACATTAACATTTAATATTTTATCTATTGTATTGTAAAGTATTACCATTAATATATTTACGCATCAACGTCTTGTTTAATATCCACATGGATAGATGCACCGAAGCCTGTAAAGCAGCAATTAAATGATGTGGATAATGTCAACACTATTAGCCAAAACGTAAACAATAACCAACATCCTGGTTACCGAGCAAATGTAAGTAGATGTATCGATTTATGTTGCGATAAATCTTTCAATGTTAATGGTAAAAGATAACAACGTTATGATATTCCTTAAATATCATTTGACTCACTTGAAAAGTATTCAAAAACTATATTTAATCGATTTGTACCCTTTATCTTGGCGTTGGCTATTCTTCTTCTACGGCGCGCCACGCCGCGGACTTTCCTTGCATTAATCTTTATGTGGCTATCTCCCTTTGAGGAGGACAACAATTAAGAAATTTAGCTTTGTTGCCGCCTGGAAAATGCCAATAAATTTTGCGCTTAAAGGATACTTTTGAGCGATTTAACTAGCAATACGGCAAAACATGAACAGAATTAAAATATTCAGTCTTTTGTGCGTAAAATAAGCCATTTTTCGTGATCGTAAGTTAATACTTAGGTATTAATACGAAGGCTTCCGCGGTGTTTTCGTACTCCTTTCAAGACTTTCGGGATTTTACCGCGTGTTGTTTCTTCTACTGACGACTGTTTCGCCTCCATTCCAGGTGGCATCTTCAGGTCCTGAAGATGCCACCTGGAATGGAGGCGAAACAGTCGTCACTAGAAGAAACAACACGCGGTAGAATCCCGAAAGACTTGATAGGAATATTTAGGTATATTTATATCCACATCAGTGAATGACTGCATGGCATTTTGGGGTATCTCCACACCATTTCCCATGCATTCTTATGGACATATGATTTTGTTGACTCGATGGGGTATAAGAGACCCCATGGTTTGCAAACCTAGACCAAGTTCTTTCTTTTGTCCATAGAATGGCCCATGAAACTATTGAATTCGATAGCTTCAACGGTGTAAAAACGTTTAAGGGACATACAAACATACATATATACACATTAATTTTTATATATTAGATTATATATATACATATATAAGGTAAATGGGATGAATGGATGGCAACAAGTTGTCGGGATAAGGAAGCCCAGTGAGCACTCACAATTAAGGTGTCAGGTTGGCGAACTGCTCGGGGTGTCGAAGTGACACAAGTAAAACAAACACCAAAAAAATATGTTAAGATATTTATTTTTTGTCTACACTCTGTGGCTGAGGAAGGGTATTATTCGAAAGTGTCCCAAAATAAGTTTATTCCTATGTCTCTATGATACCACCAGAGGCTCTTCAAATGGTAAGTGTACACTGGGCTTCCGACGACTCCTAGTTATACCTATAACGCTATATCTTGGCAGTGCGCTGTAGGCACCTTTACGATAGGACGAGTCCATCCTCGAGTCGGGACCGATTTTAGGGGAGGTGGTGTTTGGGTCTGAGCATTGACTGTCTGAACTTAAAATCTGGAGGGGAAGAAGGAAAGGGAGGGAGGTACGCTAAGGCTGATGGACTGCTCCGAACCAAAATTCGTCTACTGCGCAGGTGTTCTGATGTTAGCTCCCCCTTAAAGCTGCTCCTTCCCATTCATTCCATTCCCCTCTCACGCGTCTCTGCCTTCCACCTTAGAGCGCACGAGGTATACCATGCTTATCTTATTTTACCTTTTCTTAAGGTGGATAGACAATGGTTTTCCTTAGATCAAGACTAAGACTAGGAAATTTTTAGTTCTAAGCTGTGATACGTGATATTACAAGGAAAGGGATATTTTTTCGCAAACATGTAGCAAATTTAGCACAATACATCTTATGAAAAACAATTGGTATGGATCCACATACGAAGATAGTTTGAAAAACCTGCGAAAACTACCTATTATTTCTCAATATGTATGTTAAATATGAATCAGGCAGGCGTAATGTGTATAGGTTTAGCTGGATTGTGGGAGGATGGTAACCAGTAAGAAAGAGTAAATGTAAGAAATCAGGAATTGCTTACTTGCTTCTGGCTCCTGTGAACTACTGTTTTATCGCAGGTAATCCAAGCCGCAGCGATTCATTTTGTGACGAGAATAAGACCGATGAAATAAAATTCCAGAAACTGTATAAAAATATTTTAAAATGTTCTTAAATACCCAAAACATTTTTTCTTCTTCCTCATGAAATTGTGGAGAATGGTAAAATTTTCAATTGAAGCACTCCCTAGAATTGCTTCTATTAGAGGAACGCATTATCTTTGCCGGTTATCTCCGAGTTGGGTATTTCTAGGAAGAACGTTCCAAGCGCTGCTATCGGAATGCTCGTAAAACGCCCCGAGTCACAATCGCATCACTGAAGGGAGAATTCCTGGAATTTTTCAAGTGAATACTAATATATTACCAGAATTGCCTCTTTACACTTGGTATTCAATTAAAACTGATTTGATTGATTTGCTATTAATATTATTAAAACTCATATCTTTTAAAAGAATCCAATATGACCTAAATTTCTTCTTTATCCTGCTGCTGCTGGAATTGTGATAGATAATATCCATAATTGGTGCGTAAAAACCTTTACAATTGATCTAAGGATAAAAATAACAAAGTTTACTCAAAATTGAAATTTATAATCCATTTTTCTAAAAATTTCTAATCGAATCCTCAAAGGATAGATAACATCGAGATTTTATTTTGTAATTTGCGTTTGGCAAAATTATAGTCATATATTTTTGTCATCATTCAATGGACGACAGAAATTCGGTATAGTACACTTAAATCTATTAGCATATTTCAATGCTTGCGATGGAAAGCTCGTTTGAAAAATCAATATACAATAAACAAGAAAGAATTTCAGAGCTTTTCAGGCATGTTACGAATTTATAGGATGACACCACTAATTTCAGAAAAAATAAATGTGTAGCATCAGAAGGCTACCGTTTTGTCGTTGTTGCTGAGAATGCTTTGGTCACAATGTTTCCAGGTCAAAGGAATAATATTTATTCTCTCGAAATCCAAATAATAGACTTCTTGGACAGCTGCCAGACTGAGAACACAATAAACGCTGACTGCTTTGTCCGACTAGCAGGAATATTTATTTCGGAGTCGAGAGATCTCTTTTTTCCTCTTGCATCCGTGATTACCTTAAGCTCGTAATGAGTTCACTTTTATTTGGCATCTTTATCAGTCATACTCCACTGACGACGGCTGGTTTGTAGCCGAAATGCGCCTCCGGTTTTCCGAATCTTTTTATAGCTATTGGAGGAACGTCTTTTTTTTCTATTTTAATTTCAGCCGTAAGGTGACCTCGATAATTATTTCTGATATTTTCAATACATGTAAAGATTTCTTATGTATAATTCCCCAAGGGTCTGTACGTCCATCTGTCCCCCTCTGTATCTCAGGAACTGTTTGTTTAGGAGAAATTCAGTAAATGACAATTTGTTTCTGCCAGCTAGGACACCTCAGGAAAACTATTTTCATTTACCATATTGAAACAAAATGGCAGTCGTTTAAAAACAATTAAAAACTTATATTCGGAAACGGTGCGTCGGAAAAGAACTTATTGAACAAAAAATGTACCTTGATAAGAGCAGTTGGGAAAAGTTATTTTCAGCTCGGCGAGAATAAATGCGAGGCGCGTAGTTTCGAAGTATCTGGAGAGAGCGAGGCGATCGGAGTGCGGGGTTAATGCGTGTAGCGCGTTGGGGCAAGACCCCTATTGAAAAATAATTCTACTTGGGAAGAAGAATTTTTGATTGGAATTCATATGAAAATTACAATTGATACGAATCAATTTTTAAGGATTAGAGCAATAGCATTGCACTGCACTGCGTGGGAACTAACGACGGGGCTCCAATCTTGAAAAAAAGAATAAACAATGCAAAAATAAAAAAAAGCGTAATTTCATCAATTTTTTTGCGAGCATAAGTAAGTGAAACTATTAATTTGTGCTTCCGTCAACGCAGACAAGAATTGATAAAATTAGCGTTTCACGAACGGCATAGGCGGTTTAACCATGCTAACGGATTAGAGAACTGGTATTAAAAGCAACGAGTCTTCGCTTGTGAGCCACGCAACGATCTCTTATCGGTTGCCGGGATCATACGCATTCAAAGAACTCGTAAAAATATAAATATTTCGTGGATCATTTATCCATCGCATACGTCCTTTCGCACGTAACAGGTGCGGCGCCATTTATAGCTATTATAGCGTTGCTATTTGCCGCGTTTATTTCTTCCTCATTTTATTTTAAAATCGTACGTGCAGTTAGGATATCGACGAAGAAGAGGGAGAGGGGGGAACACCGATTCAAACAAATCCGCTTGTTAAACCGTTCGTGCGAAGTTATTGCGCGTATTTCATTAGCTCACGGTCGAATGCTAAAATATATAAATGAGAAAAGAGAGAAAGACCGCGTCGGTCATATTTTCCTATAAAATTCTGCGTTAATATGCGGTCCGTGAACGTTTTGTGTTTGTTTCCTCTGCGCGGGAAACATACAGAAAATAATTCGTGCATAAATTCACGGAAGTATTTTATTATCTCTTATCTACCTCTACCTGATTTTTGTCGGGGTGTGTTTTAACCATGAGGACGTGTGCACTGTCTGACATATCCACCAGATTTGCTTTTTGCTTGTTTCTATGAGAAAAAGGGTTTGTTACTATGGGTTTTCCTGTGCTTTTCTCCCCTCACTAGTGTCTATGCGCTGCGCTGTCAAGCTCATTTCAGTTCTTTTCAGTTTTGATGATTAGAGCAGTTTTATTGTGTCAGTGAGTCTCCGAGACAGTTCGGACCCAATCACGGTCAGGTGAGTTGACCGTACTTGATTATTGGAGTTTTACACTGCTAATATGATATTTAATTACGTAATTATTAACACTCGTGGCTTATTATATGATACGCAATGGTTACATTTAAATTTTACCTCAAGTTACACATACATATTGTTCTGAAAGAACACAAAAAGCAGCCGAGAAAAGTCGGACCCTTTTTTATATAATTAAAACTGAATTTTAAGGGTCATATGTTTAAGCAAATAAAAGGGTACCACTTATTTCTACGGTGCATCATGACGGTTGAATGGATGGAGATTCTGGACCCCATCAAAGGCGAGAAATTGTTACTTTTTACAACAGCACAAAATCGGGAGTAGACACCAAAGCTGTGTGCCAAATACGATATTTCGGGAAATACCAGGAGATGGCCAAAGGTCATTTTTTCTATTAAATTACCAAATTATATATGTAGGGAATCAAAGCAAGTCAGTATATTCATAGAAGGCATTTCCTAAGGAAATTGGCCGTTTAGCTTGTCACTCATTTAAAAAGACGAGCAGAAGTGAAATCATCCCCTAAAGGCGTAGTGTGAAAAGAAAGAAACTTTTTCCGCAAGAAGAAATTCAAGAAAAATTATCGGCAGCGACAAATGAAACGGTGGTGAAGCGAAAGAGGTGCGAATCCTGTGTCTAAAAAAACAACGCTAACAAAACACAATGCAAAATATGTAAGAAATTTGTCTGTTTGGAACATGCGAATCACCATCGTAACGATTGTTGCAGTCAGGAATGTACCCGTATGGTAGGATAAAAGAGTACCAACATTGGAATTATAATAATAACCAAAAGCAACTATCATTATAACTACAAAATTCTGTGCATTTTTTCTTTTCATTAGTTTAATTTTTTAGTCATTTTTTCCTTGGATTTAAAATGAACATTCCGTAACCCCTAAATACAATAACACAGATGGTGATGGTGTGTGTGCGTCTAACAGACACAGAGCGACCCTCAATATCTCATTAAGGAGGGCGCCTCTTGCAGTGTTAAACTCGATTGGCCAGCGAAAGCATATATGCTAACATAATATGCTCCAATAAATACGCACAGCGTGATATCATATGGAATCAACATCGTCCAAATCAAAAAAGAAATATTAAACGAATAGCAGAGGTTTGCGGAATTCGAATAACGCATCTTGTTTTTTAAGAGCATATGAAAATAGCGCTTGGTATGAGAAAAATAATATTTCCCTTATATTTTGCATATTATAACATTTGAATTAAATTACGAAATTGAATTAATGGAACTCCATCGTTTTGTAATGTAATATTTCGATGATGAATCTTTACGCACTATTAAATTATAGTAACCGAACTTCGTATAATTAAGTGTAAATATTTTCATGATTTCATAACGAAGAGAATATCAACATCCGTACTCAAATTAAAATATCATTGAAACGTCGTAATAGATGCCGAAATCATTTATCGATGAAACTGTATGTACTTGTCATTGCGTTTTGTTTGAAAATGTACGTAAGTCTCATGCAAGTATAACGAGATGATCGAAACAGAACCTTTAATGTCTACTTTCCATTTATTCATTTATTTAATACTTTTATTGCCTTTAATAGCTTTAGTTACTCTTTGTGTTCCCAAATTTCTTAATTTAACTTTATAAAATATAAAAAATACATTCGAATGGAATACTAAATTGATAACGTGTATTTGTGTGGCAAAAATAACGCGTGTATGAATTAGACCATACCGTATCCGAGCCCAGTAATAGTCGTTGCAGTGGCAACATTCTCATAATGAGTGATAAAAACTGCAAAAACGCCAGCATTTACGCAAAATTCGAAGAAATACTATCGGTAATCAAAATTCTAAGATAAAAATTAGAATTTTCATTCCTTTCCTCAGAGAATAGTGTAAATACCGCACCGATATTATAATTTTAAGATATTTTAATATGCAAGAGAAAATTACTATACATGATGGTTTTCAGATTTTTCATGTAAATAAAATGGGAAGGATAGATCCTGGAATCGAATCCGGGACTTTCAATATTCGCAACAAAAGCTATCCTCGGGAGCTCGGCTCTAGTAGCAGGAGATTTTCATAGGGTCTCATGAAAATCGGTGTATTGGTGAAAAAGTTAATAGAAGGTACAGACACACACAACGACGAAACTATAAGCCTATTTCCATTCTGGAAAGTAGGCTAAAAATATCCCAAAATACAACGAAAAAACAAGACAATTTATTTCGCTAAATAAATTAACGGTATCAGAGAAGATTAATTACTCGCGAAAAACAACAATTTCTTCCGCTTCCTTCTCTATATTCCAACCGCCTTTTCTGCGAGTGCGTTCGCTCCCCCCTCCCCCACTATCCAGTCCCATGAACCATAAGGATGGGAGCCCAGAGTAAATCACCTTTAAGCTCGAGCCAAAATTGGGTCCTCCGTTTTTTTTTCCTTCCCACCCCACTCCCTCCCAACCTCTTCCATCCATCCTCACCCACTCCCGCCCTCCCACCCACTCCTACTCCTTTTGTCCCCTTATCTTATAAAAAAACACACCCTTCCTATTTTTCGCTCTCAACACCCTTTAAGCTTCGCCAAGACCGAAAATATCGATCTCGCCTCGGATATGAAAGGGGAAGAGTTGAGCGTGAGGTGGAAGGTCGGGTGAGGAAGGAAGGGCGATCTGGGCGGAGGTATCGCCCCGAGGGGTAGGCGGCGGGAAAGAGTGGAGGAGGGTTTTATATCTGCAGGAGTATCTGGAAAAGAAGGTGCCTGAGGGCCATAGAGGTGTGACGATGACGGGAGGTTGGCCGGGGTGCGATGCTAGACGCTCCGAAAGAGTTATATTCGATTTGTATCGAATCGGCTGACGAGCGGCGGCGTAGGTACGTGTTCATCTCGCCACCTCCGCCAACCCTTCATCTCGAGACCCGTCCTATGGAACGGTCGTACAATAACCAATCTTCTCGCACTCTATTACCTTCGTTTTGCTGTGCCTCCGTCTATCTTTTGTATTGCTCCCAGTCGTCCTACGTTGCTTAAACGCTCCTCTTCATCGCTCCGTTTTGCTAGATCAATCTTCACAGCTTTGTCGTTGCCCTTTTCGTGGATTACCGCTCTTACGTGGATACTTCTTTTCCGAGCTGACCTCTCTCACTCCGTTTGAGTACCTACTATCCTGTCCATTCTTTTGTGTTATTCTCAATTGTCGTATTTCTTTCCTGTGGTATTTAAACACAAGCTGTTCCGAGGCCCTGGTTAATGACAGCTCTTCTTACCATGTTAATCATGCGTCTCACCCCACGGGCATTGTAATTCTTCCTTTCCATTTCCATAAGGTATCTTTTTGAGACCATCCGACTTCCTCTGATTGGTTATCTTTAATGTCTCACCGCATTTCTGCAGATATATAATTTCTTCCGAATGCGCATATCTCAACCTGTATACAGTTTTCATAATATTTCGTTCAAATTTTGGCAGGTTTCTTTTTTATTTTTCTCGGTAACTTAAGTAGTAAATATAGGAGGAACTACCGGTAAGATAAATAAGATATACGATTACCCCTAACCCGTGAAATTCAATATTCGGCGAAACACTAAGAAAGATTAAGAATAAAAATTAACATTGTAAATTCCTACAATACAATAAGTATTGTAGGAATTTACAAAGTTAATTTTAATTCTTAATCATGAATTTCTACAAAGTAACGGCCGAAACAATTGACTAAGAGAAAAAGATATAACTACTACAATTTTTCTTACTACCTATTTTACTTATGTTTCTCTAAATTTTGAATTATGCGGTGGAATAATCTTATACCATATGGTAACTTAATCATAAGTTTTCTTGCATGTGTCTCCAACTATTTCACCACGGTACCATTCTGGAGTCTTCAGATTCAATTCTTTATTTTCTACACACGACAGTTTAATATTGTCGTCGCTTCCTCCCACCCACAATATCGCTGATGTTTTTCTCGAGAAAAATTATTTAGAGACGGTTCCTGTTATTCCTTTTGTTTAACTTATGATCGCTGTTTGTCGTTTTTTTTCAATAAACCCGTGAGTGGCTTTAACTCACGCCAAATCTCAAATGAAAGTCTTTTTCTTTTTTGTGCCATTATTCTTATTATCCAGATCTCTGTTTTTTGCATTCAGTTAATATCGTATTTAAACAATTGCACCTCGACTCACGTCACTGTCTTCCTCCCTACCTCTCTTTCTTTTTCTTCTCAAGTTCAATCCATTCCGACATTCCTTCTTATTCCTCCACATTCCTTGCCTCCTCTGTCCCTCTCTTCCTTTAATCCCCATTCTCTCCACTCGTTTCCCCATTTCCCTCGCTCTAATGCTGCTTCTGTTTACTTTCCATCTCTCTCTCTCTACAATCCTCTACCACTTTCTCCACCACTTCGCAATCTATCTGCCAATTCTGCTTGTTCGTATCTCTCCCACTTCTCTCTTGAGTAAATGCATCTCTGAGGACCTTCTTACCCACTCCGAAAATGACGCGGGATGGAAATGGACGGAAACCATATTTTGAGACCACTAACCCTATTTCGCTAACAGCATATGGGGATATTTCGGAGGATAGAGCGGCAACATCTTTCTTAACGGCCCACCTCCCCCATTCCTCCCACAGAGTTATCCCTCTCTATCTCTTTTCTCCAACCTTCTACTCGTCATCTCCATCTCTCATCTCTTCGAAACCGCTCGTTTTTCGTGCCCATTTTTATTTATTCGTTTGTGTTTTTTCTTCTAATTGACTCTCCTCCTTCCAGGAGGCGAAATAGCGTAGCGGCTGTTGGAAGGAAATGCAGCCGGGAGGCCTTTGAAAAATGTTTCGTTCGTTCGAAGAGGGCATTCGTGGAAACTTGTGTGTGTGTGTGTGTGTGTGTGCGTGCGTGGGCTATCTTGAACATTTGTCATTCCTGAGCTTCGATGCTCGACGTAACATTTCACACGCCGACGACGGTGTAATCTCCTTCTACGTGGATTCAGCTGTGCCGAGTTCAAAATATTTGTTCGGTCTTAAGGTTTTATTTCACTGTTAACTTTGTTGAGGTTTAGAAAGTCAGCTGTACTGTTCAAATTAGAATTTTTGGTAAATAGTACTGTTCAAAGTACCTACCTTATGTAAAACTAATATTTGTTTGTCCATACGGTTTTATTTCACTGTTAAATTATTAGAAGTTTAGAAAGTCAGCTGTCCTCTTCAAATTATAATTTTCGGTAAATAGTCTTGTTTAAAGTACCTTATGTTAAAAAATATTTGTTCGTTTCTATGTTTTAATTTTACCTAGAAAATTTATTTAGAATGCTTGTTTAATTTATAACTAATATTGAGTGTAATTTTAAAGTGGAAGACGTTTGGAAAATAATTATTATAATGTTGATTACTTGCACACACTCACGATTATTAGGTACATATTATTTGTCACAAAATTATTCCATCAAATGAAAAATCAATGGAATAATTGTCTTATTGGCTAGATGAGAACTCTAACTCCTTAACCGCAAAGTTCAAAAATTAGAGATACAGAGGAAAAAGGGGGAAAAGGAAAGGAGGTGAATATTCAAAGAATATGAAAAATACAAACTTACAGGTTTAGGGGGAGTTACTCCACGCCAGGGACCTGAAGTCACTCACACATTAACTCACTCAATCGCACAAGCACTAACCCTAAAGATGGAAAAAGGGAGAAAAGGAGGTGGGTTTGCGAGAGATAATCTGCGCCAGGGACCCGAAAATCACACCGTTGCTAGAAGGTTTGTAAGTCTGTAGGACGGGAAATTAAACCTAGTATTATTTCCCCCCTTTCCTTTTATTTACCTTTACTTCTTGGTGTGTGCGCGTGTTTGTGTTTGCCTAGTAGGTCCCTGTCGCGGTCGTACAGATTCACAAGCCTTCTAGCAACGGTGTGATTTTCGGGTCCCTGGCGCAGATTATCTCTCGCAAACCCGCCTCCTTTTTTTCCTTTTTCTTGCGCGATTGAGTGAGTTAATGTGTGAGTGACTTCAGGTCCCTGGCGTGGAGTAACACCCCCTAAACCTGTAACTTTGTATTTTTCATTTTCTTTGAATATTCACCTCCTTTCCTTTTCCCCCTTTTTCCTCTGTATCTCTAATTTTTGAACTTTACGGTTAAGGAGTTATATTTCTCATTTAACATAATTTTCGCCGTAGTCTCCACCTTTACCTATCTTATTGGCTCGAACTAAGATTTTAAAATTCTATGGTACATATTAATGATTAATTAGGGTCTCTTTAAAAGAAACCGAGCTCGTGTCATGGCAGAAAGCAATTTGATAAATTATGGAATACACGCCTGCTGTTGACTCGGACGTCTAACAAGTTGCTACTCTCACTTTGTAACCATTAGTTTAATTGGAAATATCAATTTCCTTATATGATTAAAATTTAACTCGGTACTCAGCTAATAATTTGGTTTGAATTACACCGAGTGGAAGACTGAGGACTTTAGGGTCTCTAGGCTAAATTCATCTATTTAATAGGGATCCCTTTTATACATAATAGTTCATCGTTTTATCAATAAAGATGAGGGAAAGGATCACTACGTGCCCCCAGGCTTCGCTCAGTCCCATTATAGATAAATGCGCCTTTACTTCCAGCCTTTATAAGACAGCCTTATTAATTCACACGCAGCGTCGACACAGATTTCCCTGCAAGCCCTTAGAATTTCCGCCAGTCAATACAAAGGCAAAATTCAAGGCCGCCTCATCATCTTCGTCTCCTCTCGAGCTTCGATAAAAAAACCAATCAGCCAGTGCGTCACAACTCCCCATTCTGACCTTTTGACACATATCGGCGCGTTAATGAAAGACATTACAGGATGGCTCATCAATTACCTTCACGCGATGCACTCCAGCAATTGAGCACCCGGAGGGAGTGTGTGTGTGATAGAGAGAGAGAGAGAGAGAGAGGATGAGAGAATCCTTCCTATTCGACTCAGCAAGAGATGCGTGCAAAACAAGGTAAACCTATTGGACCATCCCCCGCCTCTTAAAGGGGGAATGGTGAGGGGGGAAAACAACGTTCAATCTCGTGTTTATCGGAAAAGACCTTGAATATGACCTTGAAAACTTCGCGTAATAACTGCCAGAAGAGCTTTCCTAGCAATAACGTTGAATGCTTCATTTCGGCCTCTTCTCGAAAACAATTTCGCCACTGCTTCGCATTACTTCGATGCCCGTCGTGATGATCCCCAAAAAGCAAATATATAGACGCATAAAAAAGGCATGACATTACCTGAGTTCTGCTTCCTTCCGCCTCGTACTGTGATGGTTAGGGCCATCAAACATTTTTTATTACTGCCGATATTTTTTTTGCGAAATTTCTTTCTCTAAAGGTTAAGGATATCGCTGGCCAAGCCAAATTGAGTGTATAAAAATTCGCAAGTTTTCGCTCTCATGCGTTCAGATCGAGTAATGGAAATAATACGTAAAAATCCTTAGTTTTCAATCTCTTCATAAAATACAAGTAGAGCGCCGATTATCCGTGGTAATCGAGAGGAACAGGGACCCGATTAATAAAAATACACTGATAGTCCAAATTGAAAGTATTATTTAGAATTATGGTTACAATAATGAAATACATAATTAATAAAAAATAACTCATGTGAAATTGCAGTATAAACATATGTAAAAATATAAATGAAACGATTTACTATTTTAAAATCGGTCACCTTTTCAAAAAGTCCGTAATTTTTTGTTCGCTTATTTTGTTTTTGATTTTCCTTATGTATTGACGAGTCTGTAACTAGTCAACGTTGTCTTGATTTTTCATGAACTAAAATAATGACTCTGCAGTTGAGAGTGCCTCTTTACAACTTACGTTACAGGATGATTTCTGCTATCCGTCCTCTCCTTCCTCTGCTTCTGTAGAATTGCTCGAACCAGCCATCGGCTCTGGTACGCTTTGGATCAAATCGTCTTCCTTCATTCTCATAAAAAACCCAGATTCGTTTTCATCGATCTTTAACCATTCGTTGACAATTTTTTCGTCCATATCTTGGAATCCCTAGAATTATTTCAATGACTTGACAATTAATGGAGCGACTTCTTCCGTATCAATTGCGTTTCCTGGACGGACCCTAACGTTCGAGTGGGCATCGCTCTCCAATAAACTCCCGTCTCATCAGCGTTGTGGATTTGGCCCGGAACAAGACCCTTCTCCTTGACTAGTCTTTCGAACTCGTCACTGAACACTGTAGCTCCAACGTTATCGGCACTGAGTTCTTCACACTATATTTGTAGCTCCCTTATGCTATGCTATACCTCTCTTTAAACCGTTTTCACCAACCGGAAGGAAATTCAAATCCCCCAGTTATCTCTAATTTTTGGAAAAAATATTTTGCCTGATTAAAAATCATCGGACCCGATGTTGGAGTTCCTTCTGCTATTCGTTGGTGAAACCAATTTAATCATGATTGAATCAAATTCCTCATACGTTGCACATTTCAATGAATTTCTTTGAGATACTCCGGCAAATTTTTCACAATTAGATTCAAATTCTTCAAGTTTCGACCTGTATTTGATAATATCCCACATGGCCAATTCCGAATTCGTCCGCTACGAATGAAACACTTTCACCTTTTCCGCGTCTTTTAATTATTTCACATGTCATTTCAATCGTTAAAACCACCCATTTTATGTTGATCGACATTTTAAAGGGTTTACAATAATTTCGAAATGGTTAAAAATTTCCGCTTTAAATATATTTTGCTTGGATGGCAAAAAAATATGAATTTCCCTCTGAGAATTCCAAAAGACCGGAAGTTTTTTCACTAACCGAAATATCACGAAACACCTCGACCTACTAAATCTTGCTTTAATGGAAGTGTGGATTTATGTAAAATCAGACTCCAACAATAAACGTTTAAATGCATCGCCAAAGAACGACGACAGACTAAACTTAAAATGTAACGGGAGTGAGAATAAAAGATCGAACTACAACAATGTAAACGTGGAGATAATTCGACTCCCCGTTCACGACCACGGATAATCCATCCAATAGTTAATCGCGTCCCGGATAATCGGCGTACTATTGTATACATAAAAAAATGAAGATGTAATTGTAATTCTTTTAACGCCAGAAGTGTTTTTTTAAATCTTAGACCTTATGAATAAATCCTTGTAAATGAAACTAAAGTTTTAAAAGTACATTTATGTTTAAGTATAATATAAGAGTAAGCTGGAGATTTAATGACAGGTTCTTTCGTGAAGGACTTAGATAAACAATAATGATAAAAACGGTGCGTATTGCGCTTAATATATATGTTGCTAAATATTAAAAGTTGTGCTACCAATTAAAAAGGAATCATTTCTACCCCTCCACTTTGCTGTAAGTTGATCGCTAATTTCATACGGAAATTGCATTATTATCCGAAAGTGAAAAACAGACAAAAAGCATGAAAGCATTGCAGCATGAAACCATGTATATTTACGGCAGTTACCTTGCTAGTAAACAGAGCTGTTTATTCATCAAATTAATTTTAGAATGAAGAGATATGTCTTGTCACACGCAGACAAAAAAACAAGTGTTTTTATAATATAAGAATGATAAATCTATCCTAAGGATTAATAAATGAAGGTCTTACAATTATGTAATAGGATCATACATAATGCTCTGCTCTGTATGATTAAAACAATGAAGAACGAACGATACAGTTCGTTTTTAGTAATTTTTTAAGTTTAATTATCAATGTTATATTTTAAGTCGCTCGTTTTTTCAAATCACTATGATGAAATCAATCAATGTTTATAACAAGGAATCATGTTCAATTTAGGCCAAATAAAATGGTTAAAATAGAGGTATCCAATAGCTACAAAAAGTTATATGTATCTTTTATTTACAAAGCAGCCATCAGTCGCCGATAGTAAAAAGTCTTAATTAATTAAGTTCATTCGGCTGCTTCGTAGTCGTATTGCTAACCTGGTTTTGCCAAACTGTTTTTGGATCTACCTGATTGAATTTTAGCTATAATTGAATCCCGCTGATTCTTTTTAGATTTAGAAATAGAATGTGTTCAGCCATTTGCCGCTTTGTTAGCTCGATAGTCAATGCATCAAAGTTATCATACGACCTTCCCATCAGCTTCTTGCCAAATTAGCTCGAAATACACCGCTATCTAAAAAAAAGGTTATAGTGACATTTTTATGAGGCCTAGACGAATCCCTTGTCCCAGAGCTCGTGAAAGATCTAGCGGAAAAATCAATTCGCGATTCCGCTATTAAAAATATAAAAAATCGTTTTTTTCCATTTACAGAATATATTACATGGTTCGCTTTTCCCGGCGAGATAGACAAATAAAAGAATCGGTTTTTAAATAATTCTCTCTTATCAACGTTTTGCATTTCGCAAATGTCAACCGCACGCCCGATACTTTTTTTGTACACTGTTTGACTTTTTGATGAAACTTCTGGGGAAAACAATTCTCGGACGTGGCTCGTCTTGTTTTACTTCGCAGCATCTTTATACCCTCTCTTCGGATCGGAAGTTTCTTTTTATCAGTCAGACCTCAGAACGTTTTTGGAAAAACCTCTCGTATCGAAATATTTGATGTCGCAAGACATACGTTCGATGGCCATATTTGTGCGATCGAAGTTAGCTTTCGGATTGTTATTTTGTACTGTCGTGCATCTGAAGAAATGTCAGTATTTAGGTATACGTGAGCAATTACGCTATATCGATAGTGTCGTACCATGACTACCATTATAAGCTTGCACTGTGTTTAACAATTGGAATGCATACAAAATAGAATTATATATATATATATATATATATATATATATATATATATATATATATATATATATTATATATATTTAACGATATTTGCTATAAAGCAGGCCAAAAATGGCGAGAAAGGAAAAATGACGGGAAAACGAATAACTAGTTGAATATTTAAGTTAACAAATTAAGGTCATATTTAGCCTCTTTTAGATGTAGCGGTAGAATGGAGCGTATTGCAAGAACCTCGGATATTTTTAGAACTAATATTGTCTTGTATTTTATTTTAAAACCACAAGTGAGGGCTGTTTATTTTTAATTATTTTTTATTTTAAAAGTATAAATTGTGAAAATTGTTTGGCAACGAACGCATAGAGTGCAGTTGGTTCCAGAAGTTTTCTTCTTCTCAAATTCATCGCGCGTCACCAACAAAGAATTTTTGTGAGAGAAATCGTAAAGACACGCTGCAAATACATTAGAAACGAGATAAGGGATCGGTACACTTAGGGCCAGAAAGGCAAAGTTTTTATCGATCTGAGATAGTTTACATAGGTTCCAACAATAAGGAAACGTATTTCCCAGGGATATTAGTGATCAAATGGATCGACAAAGTGAATGAGAGAGAGAGAGAGAGAAACTGATCTCTGGTTATTCTGCACGTTCAAAACATAATAAAAACATAAGATAAGCATAAGAAGCCCCCGAAATTCAGTGTAATGACACTGGCTTATAGCAGAAAGAAAAGTCATCTATTTAACATAGGATTTAACCCTTTAGTTTGGTAAGTTTCTGATCATGTTTGCCCCCAAAAGCAGCCATTTTAATGAATTTTGGCATCCTTGGTATTTGTTTATTTTTCTGTTTAGGAAAAGGCGTATAGAAGGATCTAAAAATTAAGGTTCGAGTCAAGAAAAGTCAGTGACCGTACACGTGTACGAACAACTGCCGCCGAGTCAAGATGACAATGTCCGTACATGCACACGTCAAACCAGTTTGAGCGCCAACATATGGGTAGCTAGAGGAACAAGATATCAAAGTGGTAGAAAGAAGTTTCTAAGAGAGCAACGGTCTGAAGCACATGTTGGCTACTAGCCAGATGGCAATGCTACGTCAATAATAGCCGTGTATTTAAAATATTTTATCTATCACAATCTATTAAAAAAGTTATAACTTTATGAAAACATACATTGTGCTGATGTGCACTAGTCCACATAATCTCAATTAGTTTTTCAATACAGGATAAGATTTCGTAAATTAAGTCGAGTAAAACACCAATTACAGATATTACACGGTGTTCTTTAGTCTGCTCTTAAATGAACATAGACTAGATATAAAAGGTTAAAAAAAACTACCTCAGGTAAGTTATTCTATTCTAATATTTCTCTGTTCAAAAAGCGGCACACTTACCCTTATGTTGGTTTTCTGAGCCAAGAGGGTTATTTTTAAAATCTGTGATCGTGCCTTCCTGCGTAGGGGAGACTGTGAATTCGATTTTTTTGACTCATTAGTGCGGGTCTTCCTGAAAAAAACATATTTCTCTGTCTCTTTATCATTTCTCTTCTTTAAAAACTATCCAGGGCCTAACTCTTTCAACATTTTTGGTGTGCTTTGTTTAGTTAAGTTAATAATTTAAACTTCCAACTCTCCCCTGGGTCGCGTCCACGATGATGAAATTTTGTGGGACAGGTTTTTTGGTCGAGGGGATAACTGAGTTGATTAAAATATGAAAACCAAGCAAGCTAAGGCATTTAGGGAAAAATTGATGCCATCGGGCCCTCTTCCTCCCATTAAATATTGCGAATTTCAAGATAAAAATCTCTTTATAACTGCTATAAAAGTTTCATCCTTCCCTAACACTCAGGAGTGTTGGGGGAGATGGCAAATTCGTGGTCGGAAGAGAGGGGCAGGAATTGCGCGCTTATACGGTTAGAGAAATCATCACGAGAGGTGAAGTTGAAATTTTGTCAATTACGTTTGAATAGCTTAAGTAATACAAAATAGCTATTATTTCTGCCGTTTTCACCAGCCGTCGATTGTTTGTTGTAGCTTCTTTGTTTGCCTTTGTTGCAAAATACACTTGCTGGAATTTACGCACGACCTATTTTAACGGTGTTGCGTTTCCTAAACACGAGCGCATTTAGAGAGCGGTTAGGGGATGGAGGGGTGAGAATTGCGACAGCTGGGGGAGGGGTTGAATGCGTGCGCATACCGATAAGTATCTGGTGGTAGTTGTTAAAATTCACTTCTTCAAATAATTGCTGAGGGGAGGGGATCTGGGTGAGAAGACATCAGATGAACCGTGTCGGTTTTGGAAAACGAACGCGTCGGCTGTGTTAGTACCTTGTGCAGATGAAATTTCATGTGGGACCTGAAAAAGGCATATTTTTTCATAACTTCGGCAATTATTAGCATCTCCATACGCAGTGCAGGAGAAAGTATTCTATTCGTGAAAAAATCAAATTCGATATGTCAACGAAAATATACGTTTTAAGGGGCCTCTTGAGTAAGGTGACCAGATTTTCAAAAATTGAAAGGACTACACGAGAGCAGGGGCTTCGAATCCTAGTCTCCCTCCCCCCCCCCCCGCTCAATAGAATTTTTTATTTTACTTTTTTATAAGAGGATGTAGAGTAATTTGAAGCCAGAGGCTTTTACATAAAAAATAGAACAAAATATCGGTTTTAATTTTATTCTATTACTATTATTTAATAAGAAAACATACCTTATTGATTAATTATTCTTTATTTTATAAGTAAAGGGATTAATGATAAATACCGAACAGAACAATTTACGTTTTGGGTAGGGAGACCTAGTGGTTTTTTGAAAGACCAAGTGCATTAATTAACTGCATTTATCGCTCAGGAAAATATTTACTGAAGATCATATAAGAAAATTCATTACTGCTGCGTACTAGGAATTCTTTAAAATTAGTCCTTGCGCATGCACATGAATAATGCCTGAAGAATTACTCAAGACAGGTTTTTAAAGGCCATAATTTTAACCATAACGCGCAGATTGAAATACAATATATATATATATATATATATATATATATATATATATATATGCACTGGTGGTGTAGTGGTTAGCGTGTCGGCTTTCTATTGCAAAGTTCGGGGGTTCAAACCCCTCGAATGGAGGTTTTATTTATGAATAATGCCTGAAGAATTACTCAAGACAGGTTTTTAAAGGCCATAATTTTAACCATAACGCGCAGATTGAAATACAATATATATATATATATATATATATATATATATATATATATATGCACTGGTGGTGTAGTGGTTAGCGTGTCGGCTTTCTATTGCAAAGTTCGGGGGTTCAAACCCCTCGAATGGAGGTTTTATTTATAAAAAAAAAAAACTATCATCAGTGCCTGGCAGTAGGCAGCAGTACTGTCAGTATGGTATAGAGCCGAAAACAAATGATGTTGGTTGGGTCTATAGGTCTATATCCAATACAGCTGTAGGCGTGATCAGGACGATTTGAACGGCTACAGTACTGCGATGTGGAAAGCAAGAGGGAAACTACCACATTACAATCCCTAGTAAAGATTATATGGTTGGACAATATGAGTTCTCTCGAGGTAAAACAATCCGGAGGTAAAATAGTCCCCCAATCGGATCTCCGGGCGGGGACTGCCTTGAGGAAAACATTTGTCGAAAGTAAATTACGAATAGGGACTTGGAACGTAAGAACTATGAGAAAGGCAGGAAAGCTAGAGAACTTGAAAGAAGAAATGAGAAGAAATAGAGTTGACATTATAGGGCTAAGCGAAACTAGATGGGAGGGAGAAGGACAGTTCGACTCGGAAGAATTCACGGTAGTTTATTCTGGAGGAAATAGTGGGGAAAGGGGAGTAGCTCTGGTACTTAGGAAAGATATGATGAAAAGCGTGACAAAGATAATAGCAACGAACAATAGACTGATGGCAATAAAGCTAAAAGCAGTCCCAGTGGACATGCTGATAATCCAGGTATATATGCCAACGTCAGCTCATGACGATGAAGAAATAGATGAGATCTATGAGCAAATTAATGAAATTTACGAAGAAGACGGAAGAGGAAAGGTAAACTGCATAATAATGGGAGATTGGAACAGCATAGTCGGAGAAGGACAGGAAGAAAATGTTGTCGGGCAATACGGACTTGGGAAGAGAAATCGAGGAGGGGAGAAACTCGTAGAATTCTGCATCAATAATGACCTTGTAGTGACTAATACATGGTTCAAAAACCATAAACGAAGATTATACACATGGAAAAGTCCAGGAGATAGAATGAGATGCCAAATAGATTACATCCTTGTAAAACAAAGATTTAGGAACAGCATAAAGAACGCCAAGGCATTGCAAGGAGCAGACATTGATTCAGATCACAGCCTTCTAATACTTGACGTGAGTACAAAGCTCAAACAAATAAGAAAAACGAGAAGAGAAAGACAGACCTGGGACCTAGAAAAACTGAAAGAAAGGCAGGATGTAGTCAGCATGAAGTTGGAAGATAACCTAAGAAAGTTGGAAAACAAACCGAAGACCGTCGATATAGAATGGGATGAAATTAAAACCAGTATCAAGGATACCTTGGATAACGAGATTGGAAAACAAGAGAAGAAAATCAGAAAACCATGGATCACGAAGGAAATGCTGGAGAAAATGGATGAGAGACGAAAATGGAAAAACGTTAACAGTGAAGAAGGTAGAGCCAACTATAGGCGTATAAACAATGAGTTGAGAAGGGTAACAGATAAAGCTAGAGAAAATTGGCTAAAAGGAAAATGTGATGAAATAGAACAAATGGAGAAATTAGGACGGTACGATATGATGTACGCTAGGGCACTGGAATTAGAAGATAAGAAGTCTAATGGAATTTGTGGTAAAGGAATTATGAATACGGATGGGAATATAGTCTCAGAAACAAAGGATGTAGCACAGGTATGGGAAGAATACATTAAGGAATTATACAGCAAACAGACAGGAGCGGCAAAAATAGAACTGGAAAATGAGGAAAACATTGAAGAAGACAACTTAGGACCAAGTATTATGGAGAGCGAAGTAGAAAAAGCGATAGTGGAACTTAAGAAGGGGAAAGCCACGGGCAGCGATGGAATACCGGCTGAGATACTTAAAGTCATAGGATCAGAAAGACTAAAAGCGATCACGAAATTAATTAATAAGATTTACGACACGGGAGAGTGGCCTCAGGATTTCCTAGAAGTAACAATGATCCCTCTAAAGAAGAAGCCAAAGGCAATGCAGTGTAAAGATTACAGAACTATAAGCCTTCTGTCACACACATCGAAGATCATCACGAGGATTCTTAATAAAAGGCTGGAGAAAAAGGCAGAAGAAATAATAGGGGAAGATCAATTCGGTTTCAGAAAAGGACGAGGAACTAGAGATGCTATAGGAGTAGTTAGAATCATATCAGAAAGGGCAATAGAATACAGTCAAGATATCTGCGCATGTTTCGTAGACTGGCAGAAGGCCTTTGATAGAGTAAATTGGGTAAAGTTGATGAAGATATTAAAGGATATAGGTGTAGACTGGAAAGACAGGAGACTGATTAGGAATCTATATGAGAATCAAGTTGTAAAGGTCAGGTTTGATAATGTGGACACCTGCGGAATAAATATCGGTAGAGGAGTAAGACAAGGCTGCTGCCTATCGCCAACCCTATTCAATATATACGGAGAAAGTCTAATGCAAGAAGCTTTAGAAGGCACAGGGGATTTCAAAATTGGAGGAAGGATTATAAGAACAGTAAAATACGCAGATGATCAAGTACTTCTAGCAAGAAAGGAAGAGGAGCTACAAAAAATGATAAATAGACTAGTGATAACAGGTAGAAAATATGGTATGGAAATAAATACAGAAAAATCCAAGGTCATTCGAATATCGGGTAAAGAAGAGAATCTGAACATAACTATTGGGGGAAAGCCATTAGAACAAGTTTCAGAATATAAATACCTTGGAAGTATCATAACACGAGAGGCAAAATGTACGGATGAGATCAAAACTAGAATAGGAAAAGCAAAAGCGGCTTTCAGGAGAAAGAAACAACTACTTACAGGGAATATAAGGGAAGATAACAGCAAAAAGTTCATAAATTGCTACGCATGGAGTATAGCTTTGTACGAGGCAGAAACATGGACGCTAAGGAAAAATGACATCAAATACTTGGAAAGCTTTGAAATGTGGACTTGGAGGAGAATGCTGAAGATAAAATGGACAGATAGGATGAAAAACGATGAAGTGCTACGAAGAATAGGAGAGAAGCGAATGATTATACAGACTATCAGAAAGAGGAAGGCTAACTGGGTTGGACATTACCTGAGGAGAGAGAGTATGATTAAAGACGTGTTAGAAGGAAAACTAGATGGGAAAAGGGAAAGAGGTAGGAAAAGGTTTCAGCTGATAGACGATCTGAAAGGGAAAGAGAGTTATCAAGATATAAAGAGGACAGCGGAAAATAGGAGTATATGGAGAACCAGGTTTAACCATGAATAATCACGGACCTGTCTACGGACAGACTACCTATGATGATGATGATATATATATATATATATATATATATATATATATATATATATATATATATATATAACTTAAACAAATTTGCGTTGGGTTCAGAATGAATCTAAAATAATTCGTCAGAGAAAGAAATAAAACAGACCTTAATGATGTAGGTTAGTGGAAGGCTTCACCGAACACAAGTCAGTGACGAGTTCGCGTCATTTTTTTATCAAAATATGTACTAGACTGACTCCATTTTGTGCTGGAAACATTTTTACCAACGAGAAATAGCAAGAAAAATTAATGAATTTATTTGTTGAAAGCAGGAAAAGGAAGTACAACACAAGGAAAGCAGTACACGTAAATCGGACATTACAAAAAATCTCAAAGCGGTATTGTACTGCCGAAAGCAGTCACCTTACTCTTGAGTACGTTTTCGTCTATTTTCCCGATGACTGTAGTTATTTGATAGGAATTTAATGGGCACTCTAACTCAAAAACTAATGATCACATAAGGACAAAAATTTATATTAAAGATTTTTATTAGTAACTCAAGGTCTCAAACGGTTTCGGCTGAAACTGTGCAACCTGAAGTGGAGGTTTACTCTTGCCATGTAACGGTTTTTCCCCCCTTAGGACATAATTTATGTAAATTTTTGTTATTACTGAAGTTGTAAAAATTATAATTTTCTACAAGTTTTGTTTGAAACATTTTTTCATAAAGCGGATTATTCAAGAGATATTTTGATTATTTGTCTGAATTTGTTAAGTGCTTATATAAGTGATACCTTTACTTCTGTTGCTATAATGGAATTTCTAATTGCTGGTAGCGACACCTACGCTGCCAAGGTTAATTTTAATTACGATCAAATTCACACCAATGTCATCCGTTGTTATATTTTCTAAACAAATTTTCTTGACAGAGATGCCAGTCAATAATTTTAACAACAATTTACAATTTTGTTTACTTGTTATTTCAGTTTGAAAAGCGATTCAAAGTATTCTTCACTGTGAAAAGTATTCAAAGTGTTTAAAAATTATTCACAAGTGTAATTTGACATAATTAATTATTCCCGAGTATGCTGATGTCGAGTTCAATCATATTCATTACTCTATATGGAGATATTAATTTATTGGACACATCAGATTTGAATACTATGGAAACGCATTTGCTACCATCGACTACATTAATATCCATTAATTCAAATTCTTACTTTTATGTCTGCGTGCGTGTTTATCTTTGCCGTATTGGAGCCAGATATTCTAAAAGTTGTATTTCTTAAATGAGGCTTGATCTTTTTGGGTTTCTTTATCCCAGTGGATTCGACAATTGCCACAAAACTCTTCGTGTTCGCGTTGCTTTATGCGGTGGAATCATGTTCCGTCTTTCTGGTTTTTGCACGGATCAGGAATATTGGATTTTTGTCCTATTCTAGAAAGCTTCTGTTTATTGTTTGCTCAAGAAACTTCTCCCTTTCCCTCTTCCACACTTATTTACCCTCCTTATACAAACAATACTGCCCGGATTAATATTTACATTACCGGCAGTCCGGAGCGTCCGCGCCAGCTGTTGGAGAGTCCGATAACCGCATTGGCAATGAATATAAAGCGAGCTATCCGTCTCGTTGTTCGAGGACAGAGAATCCCTGGCTTTGTGAAGGAGTTGATGTTGGAAAAATGCGGGAACTAAAAAAAAAGGTGTTTTATCCATTTCAATCAGCCATGTGTGTTCATAGGTAATGACAGAAAAGTTGTTGAGCGTTCGGAGGCGGACAGCCTGTTGTTCTCCAAGCAGAATTAAGCGTTCGAGAAATTGTTTTCTTGCTTTAGACAGCTGTGTTAAGCGGGTTTGGCAGAAATGCGGAAGCGCTTATTTAAAGCTCGTGTGCTGCAGCGCCTCCCAGTAAGAGCGGATTTTTCGCGAAATTCACCATCGGAGATTCTCGCTCAAAATGTATCGATTAGTTTCTATTTCCGTCCAGATGGGTATCGCTTCACACCCAAGCCCACTTTTGTACGTTTGAGAAAAAATTAACTTAAAATATTCCAAAGTTTTCAATTTAATTAAAACCTCTACCTAGCGCGTTTTCATTAAAACTTCAGCAATTTAATGCAATCTTTCGTTGAACCACATCAAAATAGTAACTCTACAGCCTATTTACTCATTTTTTATGTGATATGCAGCTTCCCTATTATTGTCGCAGGACCAATAAACTTTTCGTGGATTTTTATTAGCATCGATTGTGATAAAGCTCACGCGTTATTTCAGCGGTGCCCAAACTTTTCAGCTCGAGGGCCACATAGCTCACTTTTGCACTCAACACGGGACATACAGCACGCTTCCGCACTCATTACGGGTCACACGTAGTCGAAAATGCAATTGAAAAACAATTTAAACAGGTTTAAGTTGGGGATCGATATTACCCGATTAGTTTTAAATTTAATTATTAACAATAACGGGAATAGAGAGGCAAAGACGAAATAGTTTTTATGATTTTCTATTTTCATTTTACAATACTTTACATCCTTTAATTATTGAACTCATTGCGAACCGGATCAAATCACTCAGCGGGCCGATTGTGTCCCGCGGGGCGTAGTTTGGGCACAACTTCTTTATTCGATCACATATAACTATAATGTGGCTAAAATATGGAGATAAAACATTACGAAAAATTTGGAAAGAAAAGTGATGCTATATATTCATATTTAAGCATAAAACGTGAGCGAAAATTCCGATTTTTCTGGAATGGGAATCAGCATTCTTTGAAAAGATATCTCTCGTACAACTTTATGCCTATGTTAAGGAACCTAATATGTTATTCTGCCAAATAGCAGCCCTGAAGATCCATCGAAAGACGCTAGCACGCGCAACTACGCAAACTTTCGTTGCATAAGTTATTTCTGTTTGAGAATAACTATGCTGTAAGGTGACAAGCGAAGTACTTTATGCGCATTTATAAATCAAGTATGAAGTCAATGAGAATAAATCCAAAGATACGCTGCAGTCTGTGACGGAAAAACATGCTGCGGAGAGAGCGTTTATGCATCCAGCATGTTGGCAGTCATTTTCAGAAATGTGAACACTTCCGTGGTTAATATTGGGTGACACTCAAAAAAGCTTATTTTAAGAAATCTCAAATAAATTGAGATTTTTTTCATGAACTTTTTTGAGTATCATCAAACACTGAAGTTTTCACAATTCTCTCTCATTCATTTCTTGAGACAGCCATTTTTTATAGTTCTCGAATGAAATAATCATTATATATATATATAACAAAATTAATAAGTCCGCACAGGAAGTAGAATACCTGGGTTTGATATGTAGCGGAGACCTACATTTTATTAGGTTTAAAATCATTGTTATGTTCTTAATAGCTTTCGTGTTCTCAAACCGTTATGCCGTCGAGAGCTCAACGTCCAATTGCCTCGAAGAAAAAAATCTTACTTTTTTATTGTATAATTCCGCTAAAACGAGCCTGTTTATTCCGTCTGGCTGCGAGGGGAAAAATCTCTCGAAGCAATCCCGTACGTATGGTGCGCTCGGGAGAAAAATCCGCGTCCCTCTCACCGCCATATTTCTCCCGCACTTCTGACAGTCCATTTCCTAGCACTAATGCACCGTTTTCCATTCACTTAGCCACGGCAGTTTTCCGCGGGGTATGGATCGGAGGAGAGGTTCTTCAGTCCATTAACTGGCGGTCCGCATGAAACGCCTATCCGAATCACAGCGATTGTTTTCAGCTCACTCCACTTCGGTTTTACTCGTTCTCTCGCTCTGCCTCCTTCCCTCTCTCCATATATCTGCCCTGTACACTCTATCCCATTCTTCCTCTCTTCCTTTCCCCCTCTCTCTTTTCTTCCTTATTCTCTCTCTTATTCTCTCTCTTATTCTCTCTCCTATTTCCATTTCCTCTCTTCATCCTTTCTAAACCCGGGAGTGGTCGCGTGGGGTATTTAAATACCCCACGATTATTATTAGTTGTGGCATTTCATACTAGGTCGCAGTAGCTTGCTGTGCCTTTCTGTACCTTTCAAGTACATCCTACGGTCGCATCCTAACCATTTGGCAACATTGTGAGATCATCAGTTTAGCTGTGACAAAGGTTGAAAGTAGACTGGGGCATAAAAATACCCCACGCGACTACTATTTAGCTCGCAAGAAAGATTACGCAAATGAAACCGAAGTTCCTTTAATACATTATTATTACATTATTCTTGCATTTCTGAAGATAATATTTTTTGCTTTTACCCGGTTTTCATGTTGTTATTACGTTTTAATAAAAAATTATCATAAACCATTTTGATGTGATCCCTCGTTCCTTCATGCTGCAATTATCAAATTCCTATAAATACAAATAAAGATTTTAATACCAATGTGTCATTTTTTGGTTCAGAGATAATGTAGAGGTCATCTAAGCATACTATAACTTCAACAAAATATTAACTACAAATTTTACTATAAAAATTATTTTTGGGGTAATGAAATAACCCACGCGACCATAGGCGGGACAAAAAGCGCGACTACTCATCAGTTAAAGTGATCAGATTTCAGATCAGCCAAAGTGGGAGAAAATCGATTTCGGATTTGTCAGTGCTTGACAAAACCCTTTCAGAATAACTATTGCGGGATTAAAAACATCTATGCAACGGAAAATTTACTATTTCGTGTGCAAAGAGTATAAAAGTATAATTTTTCAGGAAATAGTTATAAACGTGTTTTATTCCATTTATCGCACGCTACTTCTAAACGAAGAACGAAAAAAATCTAAACATAGGAATTACTTCGGGGAATTGAGCACTTAACTTCACATTCCGATGCATGCACGCGACTAGCGATCGCTATGCCGCTCGAATTTTGGCTATTTCCATGGTTTTAGTTTTTATCGAACAAAGTAAAACATCCACACATACGTTGGCTAATAGATGTGCTTATCATTGGTTATATAGGAAGTCTTGAAATTAAAATCCCATAGGATTGAGAATCTAATGCATGTAAAACGCGGGGCATTTTCCAGGACACTTTACCACGCTAGACAGGAAGTCGAAATCCGTATGGTTTACTGATTAAATTAAAATATTTCCTGAAGCCAGCAGGTTCGTCAAGGTAAAACTTTTCGTCGACAGCTGGTCATAAATGAAGTGCTGGTGACGGCCGATGCTGGGGCAAGCACCCCACGATGAGGCCAAAATCCCACGAAAGGGCGAGATCCTACAACGGAGAGAAGTTCCAACAACGACTAAGCGAAAAGAAAAACCAACGATGTTCAAGAAAATAGTTTTTTTTTCCTGATGTGCCGACGATGTCGACGAAACTTACTCAAAGTTTTTGGCCTATACTTATTTCAGCCGCTAGGCGACCATCTTCAGGGCCAAAGTGTAGTGAATGAAATTGAGAAAAGCTCATCACGCTCTCATTTTCGTATAGTTTACTGGTAAAAATTTTGAATAATCGGGACATTTATCATCAGTATACCCAAAAGCGGGACAATTTGCGTCCTCTAAAGTATTTTGGGGACAGCTCCTCAGAAGCGGGACAGTCACGCCGTAAATTTGGTCACTTTATCCCCTCTATCTTACCTCTGTCTCTCTGTTTTTAACCTCCTTTCCTTCCCTCTTTTCTCTCCTTTTCACTCTCTCTTCTCACTTTCTTTCTCTCCACTCTTTCCGATCTCCTCCCTCCATCATCTTCTATCGCTCCTTCCTCATATTTATCTTTTCTTTAATCTCTCTTCCTGTGCTTTTGTTTCTCTTTCTCTTTCACCCTTCGACCTCTTCCTATCCTCTCTACTTTTTCCATTCCTCTCTCTCCATTCTCTCAATCTTTCCCTTTCTTCTTATTTTTAACCTTTTTTTATTTTTCCGATTTCTTTTCTCTTTCCTTTCGGATTTTCACTCCCCCACCTCCCTTTCTCCACTCTTTCTCTCTCTCTACTCTTTCCATCTCCTCCCTCCATCCTCTTTTATCTTTTCTCCCTCCTTACACTTATCTTTCCTATCTCATTCTCTTTTCCACTATCATCCTCTACTCTTTCCATTCTTTTCTCTCCTCTCTCTATTTTTTCCATCTCTCTCCGCACTCTCCACTCTCTCCTTATATATCTCTTTTCTCTACTCTTCATGTCATATTTTCTAACTCTACTCTCTCCTATTCTCTCTCCCTCCTCCTCTTCTTTCACTCCCTCTCACATCCTCTTTCCATCGCCTCCTTTCATTCACTTATCTTTTCTCCCTCCTTGTATTTATCTTTTCTTTACCCTCTCCTTGTCCTCCAGTTTCTCTCTCTCTCTCTCTCTCTTTCTCTCCGTCTCCTCTCTCCCTCTCCTTACCTTTCAACCTCAGCACTCCGTTTGTTCTCTATCCTGCCCTGCTCTCTCTCTCTCTCTCTAAACTTTTGGAATAAATGGTACTCAATGCGCTCATAAAACAAAGCTAGCCAATTTTACCCTCGAATATATCATAATTTTTAGGACATTGTTCTTGCGATGCGAGTGCCTACGTAGGTCATGGGTGAGTAACCTTTACTACACGGTGCGGCGAATTGGTGCTTGCGAAGTCTTCAACGGACCTCGCCGTTGAGTCGCCCATTATTTCGTCTGTCGAATTATAATTTAATCGGATGTTATCTCAAGATTCTGAGGTGTCTTAAGAAGTATAACCCAAATATAAATAAAGTTTATAGGATTAACATTACAGTATTAAACGTTTTATCATAATAATTTCAATTTAAAAAACATGAATTAATGATTTCTTTTCCGCTATAACTTCGCGAGACGCATAAAACGCTTACGGGGGCTGCAGGATAATCATCCTTATTCCAGGTGAACATAAGCTCCTTCAACCAATATGCAGATTTTGATGGCGTACATTAAATTTGATGCGCTCTGAAGGAGCATTCTCTAGTAACGTTCCAATTACTTCGATTGATAAGATATACAAAGTGAGATTTTAGGAATGAATAACAGTTTAATTTCGCCATAATACGGAGAATCGAAATTGATTCGTTGTCTTTGGCTTATGGTTCAAATTTTCGATTTTTATCTATAGGAATCATAAGAAGTGTGTACTATGTACCGCGATTTAGCCATGATTCTCAGGTTGGCAAAATTGCGAACTTCGGTATTAATACACTTACTTGAAATAATTATCGAATTTCGCTCCGAGGTCATATACATTATATTCACTTTCAAACTGAATTCTACTGAATTTATTCCTGTCTCTGCAACTTCTCTTTTGATTCAAAGCGGAAGTCGCTTTACAATGGTATTTTGATTTGAGCAACATTGTATGCTCAGGCATATTAATTACCCTTATACGTTTAACAATAGAGATGAGTTTGTATCCAGCCAACTATAAGGATCTTTTATCAGTCGAGATTTATCAAATGTTGACTTTACTAAGCAAATGTCTTTATGTTACCTTTTTCGATGGATTTTGGTCGTTTAAACACTACAACTTAGTTCGCGAGCAAGGAGTTCTTTAGCGTTAATTGCCGAGCTTAAAACATACACCTCCGTTCGCCAAAAATAAGCTGTTTAATTTAAAATTATATAATTTAACCTATTTTAAAGGTATGTTTTTTCACCTCTCATCTAACGATGCAAGGACCATCCTTTCCGCTTACCTTCCATTTGGATGGTTCGAAATCCGAGCGACAAAGAATGGAGCAATCAGGACGAACCCTCCTCTCTCCGTGGCCGAAATCTCCTGACCTTTGGCGGAAGAACGTGAAGCGCACAAACGCAAACAAAACACGCTCAGATACCCATTTAAACACTCACTCGCACGTGCGAGCATACGTAAATAGACACACAATGCGAGGGATCGTAAAGAGGGTAGATTTCTGTCCAAGATTACGCCAGGAATGTCAGCTGGATTTATTCCCGCAGAGATGTGACGTCCCCGGGCGCTTCATTTTTTCCCCCCTAGGCGTCGCATTTCCTCTCGCAGTGGGCGGATCGACGCGTTCGGGACACTTCCGTGCACTCGGCCCATTTCGTCTCCTCTTTTTCTCCCAACTTCCATGTGTGTCCGCGATGTGCTCCGGAAACTTGTCGCATTATCTGGTCGTTCGGTTGAAAATGAAGGCGAGGCATTTTTCCCTTCTCTTTCTTATGTTTCGTTTCTCTCGTTTCCCATCTGGGTAATATACTATAATTACGCTGTGCACGCATGCCTCGATTAGCGCAAGATGGACGTTCCGAGACATCTGCGCGCTATCGGAATTTGCGCTAAACGAACTGTTTGTAAAATAACAGTTAACGCAGTTGATTTTTACTTTTCAGAAATTTTACTATTTTTATGTAATGATAGGGATGTAATGATAGGGATGTCGTTCGTAGCGCTTAAAAAAAAAAGATATCGCTCATGCATTGGATTGTCTGTCCGTCCGTCTGTACGGACAACATCGCTGGAATCTTGCAACATGGAGAAGTCAAGGATAGGATGGTATACACAAGGGCTAGAAATGGTGGATCTAGAATTAGCCTCAGAGGAATAATCGATGACCTTTCCAACCCCTTTGTTTCACTTCTACTCCATAAGAATGATATCGGTAGAGGGTATTATAAATTTGCACTTTTAAATAAGCGGCTCGGGATACGAACAGTTCTGTAGCTGAAGGGCCGAGGTTTATATTTTTGAAAACAATTCAAATCCATGTCGAACTAGAGCGATGAATTGTTTATATTAAAAAAGGGAACAAATTTCCAATTTTTAACAATCTAATATATAAAAATGAATGTGTGTATATATGTATGTTTGTATGTACCTTATACGTTTTTACACCATTGTAGCTAACGAATTCAAAAGTTTCATGGGCCATCCTAAGGACTAAAGGAAGACCTTGGTCTAAGTTTGCAGACCGTGGGGTCTCTTATACCACATGGGGTCAACAAAATACTATTTCCATAAGAATGCATGGGAAATGGTGCGGAGATATTCCAAAATGCCATGCAGCCATTCACTGATGTGGATATAAATATACCTAAATATTAACTTACGATCACGGGAAATGACTTATTTTACGCACGAAAGACTGAATATTTTAATTCTGTTCATGTTTTGCCGTATTGCTAGTTAAATTGCTCAAAAGTATCCTTTAAGCGCAAAATTTATTGACATTTTCCAGGCGGCAACAAAGCTAAATTTCTTAATTGTTGTCCTCCTCAAAGGGAGATAGCCACGTAAAGATTAATGCAAGGAAAGTCCACGGCGTGGTGCGCCGTAGAAGAAAAATAGCCAACGCCAAGATAAAGGGTACAAATCGATTAAATATAGTTTTTGAATACTTTTAAAGTGAGTAAAATGATATTTAAGGACTATCATAACATTGTTATCTTTTACCATGAACATTGACAGATTTATCGCAACATAGATAGATGCATCAATTTTCATTTGTTCGGTAACCAGGATGTTGGTTATTGTTTACGTTTTGGCTAATAGTATTGACATAATCCACAAAATTTTATTGCTGCTTTAAAGGCTTTGGTGCATTTATCCATGTGGATATTAAACAAGACGTTGATGCGGAAATATATTAATGGTAAAACTTTACAATACAATAGATAAAATATTAAATGTTAATGTAAATATGGCTTGAGTAATTAAGGAATGAGGAACGAAAATTCAGGGCTTATGATGCACTCGGAGTAATTTCTATTTTAATGAAACGGCTCGATTATGCCAAATATTCTCGGAAAAGCAGTCTGCCTTGATTAAACGATAGATTCGCATACATCCACGAGCACATGCCTGACTAAAAATTTTCAATGGTTTCTTTAGGTGGTAGTTAAAATTCCGTGTGAACCTCTTCACCAAATAACACATCTGAGAAATTTGGGGGTGCCGACAGCGCTGGGCCCCGAGAAATAAAAATCATTTGATACTTAAAATAAAATTCTTTCCCGAGCGAAACCAGGTAACTCCAGCTAGTGGGAAATAAAACCGCCATAGCAACAAGTCCACTCCTTTTAAATGTGAACCACATTATTACATAGTATTACCCGTTTAAAAATAAAATTAATAAAAAAGTGTACGAGAATAGGCTTAATAAATGAACTGCTGGTATGTAAATAAATGCACAGTACTTCTTATTTCCAACGACTTGAACGAAAACTGCGAAACAAAATCAAGGCGCGTAGCGCCCTCCTACTTTAGGGATTGATCGGCTTAGCTCTTGAAGAGGGCGAAAACTCCTAACTATACGTGGTACAACCAGTCACCAGGGGCGGAGCCCCTGGTGTACTGGTTCTCAACCGGTTTACTGCGGCTCACTGGTGTGCCGCGAACATTTCCTAAGTGTGCCGCGAGACTTTGAAGATAATGTTGCAAATCTGCGCGTCTTCCACCGATTACATACACAGTCTTAAAAAAAAAACTAACCCACAATATTAAAGACTAGTTGAATCCAGTCCAAAAGTATCACTGCTTTATAAGGCGCGTAAACAAATATATGGACAGTTAGTTATTTGAGTCTGGGCTTTTCTTGGCGTGTAGGTAAAGATTGTCATGTTCCAATATGTGTTGTGTGCGGTGAGAAACTATCGAACGAAGCCATAGTTCCATACAAATTGAAGCGACATTTCACCAAAAACATGCACACCTTGAAGGAAAGGTTTTGAACTATTTCAAAAGGTTGATGGAACTGCATTCTAAACAAGCGAGTTACTTCGAAAAAACGTTCAAGTGTCTGATAGAGTTCAAGTTTCTTTTTATCTGGTAGCAGAAATCATAGCTCAAACAATGATGACCCTCACTATAGCTGAGTCACTTATTTTGCCTGCCTGCCGTGCGATAGAAGAACCTGCCAAAATTCCGCTTTCCAATGATACAATTCGAAGGTTAGAAGATATGTCATCTAACATAGAGGAAAATGGTTCAAACAAGCTTAAAATGCAAGGCTTTGCTTTGCAAGTTGACGAGTCAACCGATATTAGCGGAAAACTACAACTAATATCAGTTGTTTGCTTCATTCATGAAAATGAATTAATTAGTAAATTTTTGTGCTGCAGATACCTCCCAGAACACACAACAGGTAAAGATATATTTGATACTTTGGCTTCCTACTTAGAACGTATGGAAATATTATGGAAGTCATGTGCAGGAATTTGTACCGACGGTGCTCCATCCATGCTGGGATCTGTCAAAGGCTTCATCTCACTTGTAAAACAACAGAATCCAATTACAATACCTACTCATTGTTTTTTTACAGGGATGCCATTGTTGGAAAGACATTAGAAGTTGACTTGAAGTTCGTATTAGACCAAGTTGTTGGAATGGTTAATTTTGTTAAATCAAGACCTCTCAAGAAAGACCCGCCTCCTCAAACAGTTTTGTATTGCTATGGATTCGTAGTACGAATGTTCAGTTTTACACACAGACATAAGATGGCTACAAAGGGAAAGAGTATTGGCTCGTGTATTTGAAATTAAAGAAGAGATGTTACTATTTTTGGAAACAGAGGGAAACAGTAATTTTTGTAAATATCTTAGCTGTGAACTTTGGTGCACCAAATTAGCATATTTGGCAGAAATATTTAGGTATCTGAATACTGTGAACACCAGGATGCAAGGGAGGAATGAAAAAATCCTGACTTCTAAGGATAAGCTACTGACATTGCAGAGTAAAATAGCTAGAGAAGGTAATCTTGAAATGTTCCTTCTGATTCCAAAAACCCATACGAAAGGAATTGGTGCTCTCGTGGTGGAGCATTTAGCAACTCTAGAGCACAATATCGAGCGAGTTACTTTCCATTCTTGACTACAGAGAAATACGACTAGGTAAGGAACTTGTTCCCACCAGTGACAACTGACTTATGCGTTTTTACTCTCTCCGAAGAAGAAGAGTTAGCTTCTCATTCAACTGATCGCACTCTGAAAATCAAGTACAATTGTCTCTGGATATATTCTGGATATCTGTTCGAGAAGAATATTTAGAAGTTGCGAAAAAAGCTTTGGCAGTTTTGATGAAGTTTTCTAGATCCTATCTGTGTGTGTTGGGGTACTCGACACTTGCAAACTTTAGATGCAGAAAAAGGGATCGGTTCAACTACGTTGAAGATTAAATGAGAATCTGCTTATCACGGATACGTCCTAATTTCAGTGTAATCATTAGAAAACGCCAAACTCAAGTGTCACATTAGCTAATATTTTAAAATAAAACTTCATTTGTTGTTTTACGATACCATAACTTAATTTGGTCGATTGCATATTCGCCATAATAAAAGATATATATGTAATTTTATGATAAATACTAATTCTTTATTCTAAACTAATTCCGGTGTGCTGCAAAAAAGTGAATATGCAAAGTGTGCTGCGAGCACCAAAAGATTGAGAACCACTTTCCTAGTGCTTCGTGTTACTATTTTTACTATGCTCACCGACGTCTTGTATTCTTGTTGAATTTATGATTCCAATTTTGAACTGCGCATGCGCAGCATCAGAAACGCCTTGCCTAGCAGTAGCTCATTTTACCGAAATAAAATTGATACAATAAAAGCACCCGTTTCTAAAAGAAGCAATACAAACAAATAAATATTATTATTAGCCGTCTTCAGCGGTGACTCACCGAAAATAGATTTTTAAAAATTGGGGTGGTTCGGTGACTCACCACTGAAGACGGCTGCACTAGCCGTAACACTCATTGGTTTTTCATGATCTCGTGACGGATATTGAAAATTACCAGAAAAGCTACTTATTTTTCAAGCACAAACTTGGTTTTCAAGTGCTTATTTTTTGAATCTACATCCTACATCTTATAACTCTGTGCTTGCGGTCAAGCGTGAATTCTTAAAAGGAAAACCTGCCTTAGTTACTACAAATCAAAATATTATTCTTAACAAATTGGCTATTGTTTGCTTTTATCCTATTCTATTTGCCAGAATTAAATATTCGCTAATGGACTTATACAAAATAAAATTATTTTTCTATCTTTATCGTGGCATGAAATTGTAATTAGATGTAATTTTTTATTGTTGGCGTATGTTTGGAGACATTTCGGTATTTATACGCCCTGAAATACAACAATTGGCAGTTTTTTCCCGTAAACAACTGAGTTAAGTAAGTTTTATTTGCTAAGCAATTGTTCTGCTTTGCATTAGCCTTAGAAATCTTTAAGTAGTTATTGTGCAAAAGTTTACTAAATGGCGACAGAATTTGTATCTAAGGAAGCAGAACTGAGGTGAGTTGAACGCTCAACTTCTGTTAATCGTCCCAAAGGTCAACACGGACTTTCATTCGCAGTGTTTGACGAGCAACCCCATTTCTCGAAAGTTGGAATCTTTCCCTCAATTAAACCACCCGCATACGGGTCAAGTTCTGCGGAATGGAAGGCCTGGGAATACTTTCTTTGAAAACGGTTCCTGATCTCTATCGCACTTGAGGTTTCATTCCCTCGCAAAACTACATTTTATCTCGGGCTGTCCTGCGTCGGGAAGTTGAAACTAGCAACTACTACTGTCCCTTTCCTATTCCTTCTCTATCTCTCTCTCTCTCTACGGGTCGTAATCTATTTTAGTAGATGATGCATTTAAATGGACCCTCTGGTATTTTGGACCTCGTTTGGGTTATCTAAAGTATCCGGGGGCGCTTTTCTAAATAAAAAAACTGCTCCGCCGTGGGAGTCTCTTGGTCGCGAACACGAAAATAAAACTGCAAGAATGCATTTTTTCGGAATGACATGAAAGTAAACTTAATGCATTTTAATGCACAAAGCAAGGAGGCATATCGCGGGAGGAATTCGTGACGAACGAGTTTTATTTATTTTTTAAGATGCCTTGAATTTAGAGGGGAACTTGACTCGTAACGGGATTACGAGAGCGGGACAAGTTTTTCGTCGAGGGTAGTACTCGGAATACACTCCACGAGCAAAATTCAATTTGCCCCAGCCGACGAAATGGGGCAAAGGAAGCGGAATACTACTTTTACCTTCGTAAAGCGGAAAATTTTCTCGAGCACGTGCAAATCCCGTCTTCTTTGAGACGAGAAGTGGATTTTTCTTTTGATTCCCCGAGAAATTGAGTTATATTAGCGGCGGAGTCGTTAATTTCGAGCTAGGTTTGTTAAGAGGCATGCAAAAATATATCACGATATCTAATAATGCATCGCAAGTAAAACGTTTTGCGCTACTCGCGTATTTAATTAGAGAATGCAATGAAAAATTCCGCTATGCGAACACGGACGTTTAAGAGGAAAAGTAGACGTTGAATTGGAGTCAATTGCGTTGCTCATTGTGAGATTCGTTCTGCGAAAAATTGGTCGGGAAGAAGGTTGGTTGCCACCAAAAGAATTTTCGCGGCATGCACGGATGTATAATTCGAAGGTAGAGACGATGATACTGTGTTTCCTCGACAGCGCACCGTGAGTTTGCCCCACTTGGTCAGACAGTCAACCAAAAGTTTTATCTCTAGGCTTTGGAAGGTCTGAGATAGCGAATCCGTCGTTTGAGGCCGCAAATGCTCTCTGACAAGTGGATCATGCACCACGACAACGCGCCTTCACACACAGCGCTTTCCGTCAAGAGGTTTATGGCGGAGAAATCGATCGCGGTACTGGGACTCCTCTTACCCACAGGTTCTTGCTCCGCGTGTCTTCTTCCTTTTCCCTACCGTGAAGAATCCCCTCAAGGGATCTCATTTGAAAACCGTGGAAGATATTCAAAAGGTCACGACGGCCGTTCTAAACAGCTTGCAGGAGAATGACTTCCGGAAGTTGTAAACGACGCTGGAATTCATGTGCAGCTGCAGTAGGGACCTACTTTGAAGGAGACCACCGCAGTTTAGAATAATATGTAATGACAGTTCCCTTTAGAAAGCCATCGAACTTGTGTGTGCAAAATAAGACGAACATACTGTTCATCGTTATCAACACAGAACTTTCTGAAAAGTCGATTATATTAGCTGTTTGACTTTATTTTGTCAGTGCTTCTAATAACTAGAAGACTTGTGAAGAACTGGATTGAACTTTTTTGCAATCTAATGATGTCGGTGTAGAAGTGTATTTTCAGGATTTCAGAGCAGATTTTCTTTACGTGGGCAAGGAATTCATTGTGTCTTCCAACCATTGATGGAGCACTATCATTTGCACAAGAAATCAAATTTTCAAATGATGCTTGTTTTTCTTCAAAGCATAATTTAACAACATTGAAAATTGAAGCTCCGGTAGTATCAGTCGATAGATATTTCACAAACAAGAAATCTTCTTGTATTTTAGGATCATCATCAAAATAACAGACGTAAGCCATTAAAAGGGCCTTGTTGTCAATAAGTGTGATTTCATCTAGCTGAAATGAGAAGCTTGTCTTCTTAAATTTTTCAATAAGCATTTCTTCAATGTGTGCTGACATTTCATCTATTCGTCTTTGAATAGTATTATTGCTGAGCGGTATAACTTGCAAAATCGGAGAAGGATCTTGATGCATCGCAGTTGATATTACTTCTTTTAATGATGGTATTATAAGAGTACCAGCAACTGTATAAGCACTACCAGTTTTTGCAATGATTTCTGCTATTTTATATGAAGCAATCAGTCCATTGTCCTGTGTCTGTGATATTTTTTAAAAATACGGAATGGAGATTGTATTTCGCTTCTTAAAATGTTCTTTCAGTTTTTTTAAATATTCAGCAGGCTTATCAACCTTTTCTGGATGTTTTCTTTTTAAGTGATCAACAAGTCTTGATGGTTTCATTGCTTCATTTGATAAGGAACTATTGCACAAGAAACACATTGGCTTCCTCGAATCTAATGGGTTTTCAATAAAACCAAAACTAATATAATCATCTTGCTACTGGCAACACTTTTTATTTTGTGAATTCGATATTATTTATAATGGGGTGAAAAAACACTATAAAGTTATTTCATGTCCTCAAAACCATGTTCAAGCACCATGCATATGTCAAACTAACAGAACGAAAGCCAAAAACATTGCGTAACGATTATGTTCGTTCTTATCCCTCCAAATACGTTCTCAAATGATTTAATTATCCATTATTATATTGTATCGATCGAGATATCGATTCTTCTACTCGCAAAGCCGTTAGGCTCGAACCTATTTACTTCTTTCTGCTTCTGATTGTTTCGTGTGGCGATGTAGGGAATGGGGTGATAATGGACATGACATTAAACGTAGCGTTAGAATTGGCCCTTGGTTTGCAGAAAGTTTACCTAAAATTTCTGATATATTATTGTGGACAATCTGCAACTTATCATTTCAGCCTGAAAGCGTTTTTAGCTTGCAAACCACTTCAGCTTACAATGTAACACTTGAAAGTTTCTTTGTAGTTTCCCGACGCCGAAGGCGTCGCACGCGACCCCACGGAATGCAAGAATTTTTTGGGGCCGCGGCAGTTCTTGCGCAGCGAAATCCTGCCCACATACATTATCGCGATTCAGCTTTTTTCGGTCATTCAAAATTACCACAATTTTCACCTAATGTCACATTTCGAACTGCTAGTAGTTCCTCTTTTCACCAGTATTGACGCGCTCTTTCAATTGAAAACGTACCATTAAATTTTTCATATTTACACTTCCCCACTTCCTTTAGCCTCCGGTGGTGGCCGAACCATTCATTTCATCTGGTCCTCTAATGGAAAGTTTTTCCCCATTTTTACTATACGACACTTTATTCAACCATTAAATTTTCGCCTCCAAAAATCAATTTTCGCCCACTAGGGGGCGATATCGCCCCCGTTTGGAATCACTGCGTTAGAGGATGCTTCTGTGATTATCTTTATTATCCTGTCTACTACCTGACAGTGACCAGGTAAGCTGGAAAGTGGTAGATATATGCATTTATCATGGCGCGCGATACGTCCAAGTTCCTCGTATGTCAAGTTAAAAGTAAGTGGAGGTTCTGTTACGCTGAATTCTTGCCAATGGATGAGGTCGATGTAATCTCCACAGCCAAAACAAAGTTTTGGTATGCGGAATCTTCTAATGGTACGATGCTCTGCAGATCAGAGGCGATATCTGTTTCCGAAGAACTAGATATTGGAAAGTTGGAAACATCATCTACATATTTTACGAATTCTACATTTACCAAAAATTTGTACTTAATTGCACATTGAGAAATACATGAAAATTAAATATTTATTTAAATGTTTAAATTTTAAATTTTTAGCGGCTGAATTATATAACTTTTTAGTGGTTTTCGATTTTCTTGTCCAGTGGTGGCGAACATTTTTATGTGCGCGTGCCAAAAATTTACAAATAATATTTATGGAGTTGCTGACGAGCCGGGCAGTTTTTAATAGGGTGAAAACAATACAAAATTAATTATTGCAGAATTTTATTGGGAAAAGTTTAAAAATTAACATAGAATTTCATAAAGATGAACTCATAACTTGACATACACATTGTCGTATAGAAATCAATATCAATTATTTATTAATGAGATTTTTGCTGTTGTGCATTGGATGCCAAATGCTGTATATCAGGTTCGTATTTTGTCACTTTTAGTTATACACAGGCCGAACTACAATTATCAGTCATTCTATTTCTTAAACTGTCTTTTATAAATTCATTTCGGAAAATAACGACACACAAGCATATGTTGAGGAGAAAATTGATAATATAGCCGTCGCTAGTTCTTTTAAACAACTAAAGGTTTCGGAAATGGCATTCCAACTTCTTATTTCCTCTTCTGCATTCTTTTTAATTACGCCCAATAATCGATGATTTTCAGTTATTTCCAAGTCCTTTCTCAAATCGACAAACTTTTGTTTCCATATAGACCTGGACTGAAAATCGATTAATTGCATTTCTATATCATCCAAATTCAGTATCTCGAAAATCTCCAAATTGAGTTTATCTGCTGATGTTGTGTCTGGATGTAAAATAAATTTTGATGTTTCTGCAAATTGCCAGAACTGCGTAAATCTTGAAGAAAATTCGTTGATTATCGACTGAATAACTGCAGAAAACTCTTGTGTTAATTTAAATTTATCTGGTTCTTCATGAGATTCTTGATCTGCAAAGATTTTTTTTTGTATTTGGAAAATATTTGAAGGTATTGGAAATTACGTCACGATTGAAAACTTGTAATTTAGCTTCGAATGCTTTGATTAAATCAAACATGACAATAACCGTCTTGTTAACACCTTGCAATTTAACATTTAATTCATTTAAATGTAAGCACAAATCAGTAAAAAACATTAATTTCGAAAGCCATTCAGCGTTAATTAATTGATTATATTTTTTAATGATTTTCTCATTATGTAAAAAATGTCTAACCTCATCTAAACACTCAACAAATCTTTGAAGAACTTTTCCACGACTTAACCATCAGACGTTGTTATACATAAGTAAACCAATGTACACAGAGTTTATTTCATTTAGTAACTCTAGAAATTTTTCGTTTATTTAAAGCACGTGCAGATATAAAATAGACCAATTTTGTTACAAGGCTCATAATATCTTCCAATGGCTTGAAACTAGCCTTTGTGCATAAAACCTGCTGATGTATATTGTAATGAAAACCCAGAACTGAATGTCCAATATGTTCGGTAAATAAATTGACAAAACCACTCTCCGCTCCAGTCATACTGCGAGCACCATCAGTAGTTACTGACACAATTTTGGAGAGATATATTTCTCTTTCAGCAAGTGCATTTACAACTGCGTTGCAAATATCTATTCCTTTTGTTGTTGTTGCTAATGATGTCAAACTGATCAATTCTTCTTTGATATTATTCCCAACACAATAACGAATGAAAATTGCTAAACGAGCTGACCCAGTTATGTCAGTACTCTCATCAACACAAAGAGAAATTAAACCAGAAGATTTGATATCATTTTTTTGCTGATGAGTTATATTTTTAGCCATTTCCAAGATTCTATCTTTCACCGTGTTTCTAGCCAAAGGCATATCTTTTATTCTTTGAGTAATTTTTTCCTTGTTTTCAAAATCTTCAAAGAGAACTGGAGTGCATGTTAACCATGCTTCTTGTATATATTCCCCATCACTAAAAGGTTTCCCGTGTTTGGCAATTACGTTTGAGGCAAAAAACTAGCAGCAGTTATATTTGAACGACTGCCGATAATTTTCATTAGGGTTGTTGACTGAATATTTTTATTTTTAATTGCCCGAGCAATAAATTCTTTCTGTTCGCCCTTGCTTTTCTCAAGGAGCGATTTATGGTTTGTCTCATAATGCCGTTTTACTGACGACGTTATGCATACAACTGTCCCGGAACATAAAACACATTCTGCTTTACTGTCTTTGTTAATCAATGCCATATTCTTCAGTCCACCAACTTTGGAATTTTCTGCTGCTTGATTCTGATAATTTCTGTTTTTTATTTTCACTAGCCATGTTAAGTAGAACTGTAACAAATTTATTCAAAACTAAAGTCAAATGCAACATTTTATTATATGCCTAAATTAAATTACCTTTATAATTCACACTTGATGTGAGATGGGATGTGCATACATCGTATGCGGACATAAAGGGTCTCGTAGAGGCTGCAGCGACAAGGCCTGGCCTTTAGAAGATAATGATGACTGATAATGTTGTATTCACACTTACAGCAAAAACTCGAGCAAAAACAAACACAGCGCACATACGCAACAATAATACACTTGCCGCTGCTTACGAGTATTTCTGCCTACTGGCGGATGCGCGGCGCGAGGTTGTGTGTGAGACGCTGGACGTTCTTTTGAGAACGTCCCCCGCTTTGCCCGTGCTATCGTACTCGTACGCTTATCGCGCTGAGTTCGGCGAATTCGAGCCGCCCAGCCAGCCGGGCGTTCTTCTTAGAACGCCCAACCGCCACGCCAGCCGCCTTGTGCCCCGGACGCTGCCCAGCAACGGTCATGCTGAGTCATGACATTTTGCTCCTCAGCCAACTGCTAGATGTTCATAACATCAGCTGCAGTTTTCACCTGCCGAGCCTTGTTCCTATAGTGGGCTATGTATCTGTTGGTTAGTTTCTTTCGAATAAAACAAATTTAGCTTGTACATAGTAACAATTTAAATAAAATTTTGAATAATTTATAAGCTTATAAAATAATATCACCTGTAAATCGTTGACGTGCCAGCAAAATTTTTGTACGTGCCATTGGTTCGCCATCCCTGTTCTAGTCGGTTATGCACATAGTCCTACCCACAAAAAAATTCAAGTCTCCAGCTTATCTGGAAGTGTCTAAACATTAGTTTCCTCCTAATCGCCATGCCAATTTTCCATTGTTCAGACCCGGAAAAACTTCTTTATACGGAGAAAAACACGTATTTGCGCAAATACTGCACCTATTCGAATTATGTATTCACAAATCACAAACTACGATCTTTCAGTCGTCTGTTAGTTTAAGTCCGGAATTCAAATATTGATGGTAAATAATTAAAAAAAAACAAATATATAAACTTCCGCACCGATTTACGTAATTTTCTTAAGGGGTAAAAAAGGATCAAAATAGTTCCTTAAAATAAGAATTTCCCCAATTTCGGATCTTTTGTTTGGCTGTGACTAAATACCTATAATCGTCCCAAATTTCATGTCTGTAGCTAATCTGGAAGTGCCTAAACATTAGTATCCTCCTATTTATACATACGTTAATAATGACATCATAAGTCAGAAGCGTCAATATAGTATAGACTAGTGTATTGACCGTCATATGGCGGGTGTCAGTTACTATATGGTTGAAAACCCCGTCGTAAGATTAGCAATCTTACTGAAATCATACATCTTAAGTAATCGTAATTCATTATTATGAATAATCACAAAATTAGTTTTTTGTAGTGTAATTGCCCGTTGAAAGTCAAAGGGGGAACTAAGAAACGAATAATATCAGCTGTCATTATTGAGTAAGAGCCGGTATAAAACTTGCCAAAATACAGATTCGGGAGAATTTCTTTCTCACTCTTGTTTTCTCCAATGATGAGCCTCTTATAAAAATGAAGTATTAATATTATTCCCTCCATCCCTCTCGCCGTCCCCCCTCCCTCTGTATCCCTCCCTTCTTCTCTCTTACTTTGCCTCTCTGCCTCTTTTCTCTCCAACCTCCCCCTCCCTTATTCCCTCCTGTCCCAAACTATAGCCAAAAGTGGTCTGGAAGATTGCATCTCATTTACAACGTAATCATAAATTCATCTCGCTATTTAAAGGTCAATAGTTTACCCAATGGAAAGAAGATTGGCATTACAGCAAAGTTCCATAAGAGCTTTCATTGAATATATATTAAAATTTCAGAGAGAACGGCATTACTATTATGAGATGCCATCATGGGTGTTGTCATTAAGAATTAATAATTGGAACGATTTATAAAGCGAAGCTCGGAAACATTCACGAGATGAAAATCATACATAAGACGTGATTCAACCGAATATTCATTCCCATCGCCGAGATTTTAGAACCAATAGTCATTAAACTTTATCAGTTCGGTAAGCAAACATCCATGGCAACAGTAAACCGATAAGTGGCGGATAAAACTCTGAATTACATTCCTTTCCTCATTTGTCCTTTTCTTTTGCCTCACTTGGATCTCTTTTTCATCCGGTTTTCCTCCATTTTATTGTTTCTTCTTCCAAAAAAATTGAAGAGCGTAAACAGCGCTTGGGTTCGAAACCGCATAAATGATAGTGATTTTTGCTTTAGCCCTTTAGTTAGTTTGTTCGTTTGTTCTCTCATTCTCCTCCACCACTTGCTTTTTTAAAAACTCATTCACGTCGCAAACAACCTTAGGATTTAGGATGCATAGCTTTCGGTTTCACCGCGTTGTTCGGCTGTTTTAAGACGACGTTTCGCCGGCGTTACAGTCGGCGTCCTCAGGTCAGCTGAGTTGGTGATTTGATTTTGATTCCAGCCAATTTGCCTCTTGCCTAAGCGCGCGATAGTTATCTAAGAGGTAGTGCAATGAATAGCCAGGAAGGGAGGATAGAAACCTGGTGCCGGCATTTGCCTGTTCTTACTAAGAACACCAGGGGGACCAACGGCTTAACGTCCCTTCCGAAGGACACTCCGTTTGCTTGAGAGCGCTCCTCATTTTCTCGTTTTTTATTCTCTTTTCTCATTTGCTCGTCCTCGTCTCCTTAGTTACAACACAAACAAATAGGGGGCCGGGCGTCTTCGGAAAAAATCTTCACAAGGATTCGAACCGGATGTCGCTTCAGCAGATCATGGTGGGACGAACACTCCAACAACTACATCACCGGCTCCCCCTAAGAGTTGGTGATGCTCGGGAGTGCGTCGTATTTATATCATCTCTGCCCAGCCTTGGAGGGCACTGATTGATCGGGAAATTTGGTGGGCTCTGATTGGATGAGATACTCATTGGAAGGAAGACCCTTTTCCAAGTATTCTTGAGAGTTGAAACTGGCTGGATTTTCGGCTATCTCTATGGCTTCTGGAATTATTTGTGGGTAGTATCGGTTTTCCTTAGCGACGACTTTTGCTTCTTCCATCCTGATCGAAAAACGCGGTGAAACCGAAAGCCATGCAGCCTAGAGCAGAACGTCGCGAAAGCCTTCGCACCAAACTAACCTAAGGATTTTTTTGTCTCTCTCATTAATTGCCTGTTAGTAAACTTTCTTCTTCTGCTTTCTTGATCTCATTTATTATTCATTAAAATAGAATTATATGCTTTCCAATTTTAAATCGGCCTGAAAATCTGCTACTCAAAAGTTTTTCTTCCTCCAGCGCTTAAATTGCGAATGAGACACTGAATATAACAAAATTCCACTACATTTTCAGATAAGCTTTTTACATCCCAAGAAATACCGATAAATAACCCAAGTAGTAATTAAGAGGCCCTTTCCGTAGCCAGTTTATACTATATAACAGTGGATTGGGGCTTTTTACCATGTTAATAAAACAAGTAATTTAAATAATAACTTAAAACTCAAGAGTCTGTACGAATCACCTTTGTCTAGTTTTAAAAATGAATAATTCGGCATTAACTCTTTGTTGGCGACCTGGGAAAACATGTGTATCAGTGGTGAGGTAAAGTGTTTTGAGAATAAAATTCAATATCATAGCTTTGACTGTTTATTGATACTGTTTTTCTGAGATTTTAAAAGTTCAACGCAAGCATAGGTATATATTTTTATGAGTTTAGAAAATGAGAACAGAAAAGAAAAGGTTCTGTTCTCCACAATGCACCACCTCATCTTTTCTAAACTCATAAAAATATATACCTATGCTTGCGTTGAACTTTAAAAAGCTCAGAAAAAAAGTATCAATAAACAATCAAAGTTATGATATTGAATTTTATTCTCAAAACAGGAATGGGGTTTTTGATTAAAACGAACAGTCCTATAATTGTACCCTTTTCCCTTCATTGGTGGTCTGGTGTGTGACAAACCCCAGCTCCGTTAATTTCGTCTTTTGCTACAATATTTCTCTAGCCATCGAGTTGCTGAGTCATGTAGCTGCCTGTTTTACACTCCTCAGTGTGTTTAATACCCGGCTTGTGACAAAAACACATTGATGTTCTTTGCATTACAGCGCAAAAGCTATTTTGGGTTTAGCGAACCCCATTCATCACTTACGACCAACTATTTCGACTAATATTATTATTGGTAATGCAGTTATCTCAAAAGAAGTAATTTCGGTGATGTCTCGTTTTAGTTTATTTAGATTTTGGCAATGTTTTCAATGTTTGGACTTCAGAAATAAATGATTCCAGTGTCACGTTCTTAAAACGTGACACCACTGTGATTTGCTAAAAGAGTTTGGCTTTATTTTTAAACGGAATTCATCAGGCGTGGATTTGATATTATTTTCTAAAATAAAAAATTCCTGCCATTACGCATTTTTCCTGTATAATTAGATCCAATGGGCTACTTTCAGCTTTTACATGCAGCGAGCCATAATTGTTACGTCGAAATAACTCTGCAACAGCGTCTAAATTTAGAATCTCTGAGTGCGGATAAGAGATTTTGGAAAACGCTGAAAATTGAAGTCAAAATAGCCACAGTTGAAGTTCGTCGCGATGTTGTGACGCAGTGTTTATCGAGGTAACTTTCGAGATTGAAAATAACTACTTTACAAAAATAAAATAAATACTTCCCGCCATGACGCAAGCAATATTATACACACGGAGGCGTACAGGAGTTCCAAGTTTCTAGAGAGCATATGTGTCGATGTAAAACTCATTTCATGGCGGAGAGAGAGAGAGAGAGAGAGAGAGAGAGAGAGAGAGAGAGAGAGAGAGAGAGAGAGAGAGAGAGAGAGAGAGAGAGAGAGAGAGAGAGAGAGAGAGAGAGAGAGAGAGAGAGAGTGAGAGAGTGAGAGAGAGAGAGGATGTGCTTACATGCTTTCCTTTCTCTCCCTCTCTCGTCTACCATAGATTCCCTGGATCACGTTTAGAAATTCATTTTTCCCTCCACATTTATCCAAACACTTAAGCTAGATTAAATTGCTAGCGCAGATGTCGCGCAAAAAAATAGCTACCTGCCCCGGGAAACCCGGAGAAAATAAAACAAAAAACACGCCGGGAAAGTGAATTGCGATCTGGTAGAGAAAAAAACAAGAAGAGAACAGCTGAAAGTAACGCTGCCAATTAAAGTCACGATTCACTCGCGGAGCGTAACTCGCAAAAATTTTCCTCTTTAATATTCACGAATGCCCCGGAGGCGAGAAAGTTAAGAGAGAGAGACACACACACACACAGCTGGGCCCACGGAAAATAATAATTTTCTTAACGCGAGAAAAGTAAATCTCGAACGTAAAAAAAGAGTGTGAGGGAAAGAGAGAGACCAAAACCCAGCTCGTATTTAAGCCGTCCGGACTTTATTTCGCTGGAGCTTGAGGTGGCGCGGAGGAGAGGAATGTTTTGGGCGCGTGGAGGGGGGCTTACGTGTGGGTGGGGGGGAGGCGCACTCTCGCATCCGAAACCCTTCTCCCTCCCTCCCATCCCCACGAGAAATTCCAGCACTGAGTGTGTGTATGTACACAAGGGGGAGAGGATGATTGCAAAGGTCGTGCGAGCGCATCTCGGTAAGTTCGTGCGGGAGAATACACGCCGTCGGTATGTTCCGCGCTTTCGTCGACTCGACTGCTCCCTCGAGCCCTCGTCTGCTGGCCCCGCACTCGCGGCATTGCTCGATGAACGCATCTCGCCGGAAACGATGTTAACCTTCCTAATTTCTATCGAGAAATTTTTAACTCCGTTCCATGCTCTTCTGTTTCCTTTACCCATTTAACTCGAAGTGATTTAACCTTTTAAAACCATATGTGACGCATCATCTGCGCCTGCGCAAATGCATTGCTACGGCGCAATAGTTCTCTCCCTAAAATCGGATGGGTTTTTCGGATGCAATTACCTCTCAAAAACGTAATTGCTAAATATTGCGGATTCGTTAGAAAAAGAAAATAAACCAAAATAAAAATCATGGCATAAAAGTCTCATTTAAAAATTAGCGTGCAATATAATGATCCCATAAAATTTTTTTTAATTCTTAAATTCCTAAACCGTACGAATTAAAAAAATAGAGACTAACAGTTGAAATAAATCAAGTTTACGGAAAATTTTGTTTCACCCCAGGTACGTGTGTGTATTTTTTTGGCTAATCTTGGATTATTATAACCAGCCAGGGATTTGATATCTCAAAAAAATGTCTGATGGTTAATGACGGCAGAGACCAAACAGACTAAGACCAAACACAGACTCAAACTCAATCGCACAGATCTCTAAAAAAAATTTAATGAAGAGAGTTTTTCCCTAAACAATTGATTTTATGCTTTTAACGGGAATTAATTGCGTTATATTTGAATTGTTATTTTCAAATTGTATTTTTATGTAGTTTTCATTCGAATAATTAATTCGGAACAAAAGCGTCAATTAGTGTTACCATTTATATCTTATCAATTAAATACGATCTCGGCTAATACCCAATAGATTTCTATGAAATCGGAGATTTCATCTCCTGCAATATTTTTATTTGATAGGAATGTATGTATTCGTTCTCTATAATTGACAGCGAAATTTGTTTTATCATTAACATTGGAAATGAATAAAGTAAAATACAGTCAAACTCGGCTATAACGAGCGCCACGGGACCGTTTAGTTTTGCTCGTTATAGCCGTTAAACTTAATATCCGTGAAGGCAATAGCATGCATGCGTATGGTGAAATAAGACATAAGAAGTAAAAGTGAATATATAAACAGAAAGGTTATTTAGTAAATTTATGAAAAACCTAAAAATAAGAATAAACTAGAAAATTTAAAGTAAACATACGTATATATAAAATTTACTCACAGCTGCATCCTTAATCACTCCCCTTTTTACAAAACTAACTTTGAATAGTAGCCTGTTTCATAGATTTCACTTTGAAGTCTCTTAAGTTTCCTCTTATTACACTTAGTGCATTAAAAACACCATCGGAAATGTCAATGTTTTTAAAAAAATCATTTAATGTTTCCACGGCATCCTGAGTAAGGATTGTGTCTTCGACACATTCAACATTGTCTTCATCACTGTCTGCTGTGCTTTATACTGTCTCTATTATTTCACTCTCCGTAGGAATTCCACTGGTAATCAAATCATCATCAACATGAACAAAATTGTCAATGTCATTTACATGGTCAAAATTCGCAATTCCATTTTCTTTGAGCCATTCTGATCTTCATCAACGTCATGGTTATCAATCGAAAATTCTCCCGATATTAAACCAGACATTCGAAAACAGTTTATGATCGTTGTAGGTGAAACATGCATCTGTCATCAAATGAATTGCATCCAATACAGAGTCGTTGCCATCTAAACCTCTTTCCCTCCTTTCAATCAACTGTAGAACAAAAAATCTCTTGAAATGGCATTTAAAACTTTTAATTATCCCCATGTCTATTGGCTGCAAAATAGAAGTCGCATTTGGAGGCAAAAACACCAGTTTTACATTGGATAACTCCTGCATATGTGGGTGCGCAGGACAGTTATCGACAAGGAGTAGAATGTTTCTATTTTTCCTCCGTAACTCGTTGTTCCACTGACTTACATATTTCTGAAAAATATTGGAAGTCATCCATGCCTTTTAATTATCTGCATATTCAACGGGAAGCTTCTTTACATTTTTGAAACAACGTGGCTTTTGTGACTTACCAATAACAAAAAGTTTTTTTTTGTCAGTCCCATTTATGTTTGCGCACATTAAAACTGTTAAACGATTCTTAGGTCTTTTGCCACCAACACATTTGTCACCTTTGAATTTAAACGTTGCATCAGGCATCATGTTGTAAAACAGTCCAGTTTCGTCGGAATTATAGATGTCTTCTTCTCTGTAACCTTTTCGACACTCCTCCCAAACACTTTTCACCCATTCACTTGCCGTTTTTGAATCTGCTGACAGGGCCTTTCGCATAAATAATGTTATGCCGATTTTTAAAACGATCAAGCCACCCGTTATTGCATGTGAAGTTCTCGTGTCCTAACTGTTTTGCAAATTTATCTGCCTGTACCTTGATGGGGAAACCAGCATTTCTCTGCCTCTTAAACCACTCCAGAAGTGCTTGATCAACAGTACCCAAGTCACACTTCCTCATTTTCTTGTTCGTTGTTAGGTTGTTCTCTAGTGCAGATAAAATCGCTTCTTTGTTTTTCCATAAGGTTGAAACCGTAGACGACGATAAATTAAATTTTTTACACACTTCAACATTTTTTACCACGTTCTAACTCTCGAATAATATCAACCTTTTCGCGAATAGACAAACACTTCCTTTTATGTACGGGCATGTTACTCGTTCAAGGGCAAAATCTCAACTGATTTTTGTGATCAACGATACGAACTTTCTTTGCAAACTGTGAGCATACCAATTCCAGGAAGAGTTAATGAGGAGACGGATTAAACGTGGGATTTCCCATCTTTACGTGGGAAAGGGTGTTGTGTGCATGCGGCTGAGCGACGGGGGTGGGCGCCATTGTACATGCCCTTACCCCTTACCCCCTTCCAAACACAACTTCCTGGCTGTAAAAGAGCTGGGGGTTGGGAGGAGAGGACAATGGACCTCCGCGAGTGCCACTGTACCTGCAAGTTGGGAATTCTTGGTTTGGACGAAGGGATTATTTTTTAACAACAACGCCGCGGTCTTTAACCTCCCCGAGGGATAGAGTGTAGAGGCTGGACTCGAGAACACAAGGTTACATATCTTGGGTCACTATGAGGATTGAAGGGGCTGACCGCCACCGCGTTTGAGACAGTGAGAAGTGGTCAAAGTTTGCTCGATATATCCGTGAAGCGTCCTCGTTATATACGTGAAATATTTGTATGTAAATGCTCGTAAACTTATCTTGGAGGTAGCATTTGCTCACTATAGCCGTGAACTCGTTACAACCGTGCTCGTTATAAACGAGTTTGACTGTATATCTCAGAAGGTACAATAAGAAAACTTCCATAACAATTCTTTAATTTCGACCAAAATATAATCGTTAATTTCTTCCTCCATTAAATACCTAATGTATGTACACTTAGCTTTCTCTTCAACTGAACATTTTTATGCAACAAAGAAGCCGATTTTACTTATTATATTACAATAACACTTTCCATATCATACCAACACACTTTTTATCGCAAAATTCTATTTCAAAATCTGGGAATTTATTTTGTTTCATAGGTATGACATTAAAATATTCACGTGACATATTATGCCCTCAAAATCAGCCATTGCATGGGATTACGTGTGGTTAAGATAAATTTGAATATTTCTTAAAACGTGTTTCCACCAGTTTCACCCGAAAGCTTCTACTCTCCTACCCAAGGTTTTTGAAATTCATGACCACATAATATGATGCAGTTTCTTCCCCTAAGAATCAAACCAGCGAAATAACTCTATTTTAAAAGTGATTCCATCGATTGTTTATTATAATTGTTTGATAAAAAATACAAAGTCGCCAAATGTTTCGATAAAGGATGCGAGAAAAAATTATTTATTTGGGGAAAAGATGAGAATACAGGAAATATTGCTTACCATGAAGCGTTACAATAAAAATTAACATGGTTTCATTACTTGGTTTTATTCTCAAATTTTTCTTAATATTTTATGTCTTGACTAAAAAACGCGAGCAAAATTAGATACTTTCAGCTAGTAATATGGAATAGAGATAGTATTCGCCGAGAGAATTTACATCAACGGTATGAATGCTATATGTGTAAACGAGATGACTATGTGTTGAAAATATACTATATATATACTATATACTAAAATATACACGTTTGATCATAAACTAACTTTCCTACAGTTTTAACATAATATTTAATGGACAGAAGCACATCCACTCATATTTAAACTTCATAGGAAGACCCAAAAAATAGCAGAGAAAATGTTTTACAAAAATTCTTTAAAAACCCAACTTCTTTAAGTGTAAACATTGATTTATTATAATCGTTAATCAATCAACGGTTATTGACCTCACGCTGAAATCTGATTGTTTATGAATAAATATACAAAATAAATAATATTTTTTGGCCGTAAGAGAGAAAGGAGACTAGGATGAAAATTGAATATTTACAGTTAAAGAAATTTTTCGCAAAAATTCTTTAAAAACAAACTCCTAAACCGTACGAATTCTTAGCGTTTAGGACTTTGTTTTTTGTAAAAAAATGTCTTGAACTATTTTAAAATATTTTTTTTCGGCTGTTATGTCAAGTTTATAATGGAAGGTCTATCCTGGGACACTTAAGAGAGCTTTTTTTTGATGACGTACCCATTTTGGCATTTTTTCAAAATACATATTTTAAAATGATAAGGATACAAACAGAGTTTTTGTATTAAAATACATCACTGTTGTATATAAATCTGAGTAATAAAACTCGTGCGAAACATTTGTATTTATAATATGGCTAACGACCTTGCGTGACATCTTACACGAAAAAACCTACCGATGACTCAAAAATTTACTTACGGTCATACCGGTAATAATTTTCTATCCTAATTTCGCTTTGTCTATAAAAAACGTCCCTAAAACGTTTTATAACATTATTATTACTCGTAAAAATCACAGCCTTTGATTCATAAGCCATGCGTGAAAGACGAAGTAATCGATTTTCGCATACCTATATTCGATTTATTAAAATATGGCCATAGAGATTTTGAATAAAATTCGTTCAGTTATAGAAGTTGGTGATAATACTACAGGAGCCATGTTTCTGAAAATATAACTATATAGGTGCCAGCGACACTGTTATATACAATCGAGTTTTACGCTCATATACCCTCCCGTTCTCCCCAGTCCTGTCAATCTTCGCTTAGTAATAATGCTTTAGCGCCTATGTGACTTCGCCAATCCATACAATACTTGATATTTATGCATGGCACAACTATTTATCAAGTTATCATTTTTCATAGATGGGATTACCAATATATTAATACTATTTACGCTCAGAAAACCTTTTCCGCGTTTTCGTCGTTTTTTTGTAGCGGTAAAGAGTTCCTTCCAGTCAGGAATGAATAATGAGGCCAGCCGCACACGAACATGCATGATAAAGTTTGTGCAACGTATATCGTACCGATTTGTTTTATTATGATTGGATCAATATTTGGCTTTCATTTCGCAACAATGATGGCGGGATTTGTTTCCCTTGATGCCTTTCCTATCACGGTGATGAAGGTATTCATGAAAAAAATCGTCCCTCGGCCTAGGGAATATCCCTCGCCTGCGCATGACGGCTCCCTCCCACGCAAATAGGGGCGAAACTGAGAAACGAATTTATGCCGCTCTTCTCCTTCGAAATAATTTACCCGATTACTGGCAGATGAAACGTTTCTCATTTTTCGTTAATTATATTTGCGTGCGGTGAAAAAATTTCTAGCCGTCATTTTTTCCTTTTTAACATGCGCACGGAGAGCGTAATCACACCAACAGAATCCAGGAGGCGATTGTATAAAGAGTTATTAATTTTAATAAAGAGAGATTTTTATCATTTTTTACAGCCCTACGCAGCGTATTCTTATTTTTATTTTAATTAGAAAGGTACGCTTCTGTATATGGACGCGTCTCCCTCACTCACTCCTTCCATCACACACGCGCCATTTTACGCTTTCTTTCCCACTCTCGCGTACATTCTCTCTTTTACTCTTTTCTCAACCTCTTTTTTTTCCTCTCCCTTCCCTCTTTCTCTCACTCCCTCTCTCTAATTTTCTATTTCCGTCTCTCTCACTCCATCCGTCTGCCTCCCTCTTCCTACCTATTTATTCTTACCCATTCTATCTCCCTCCCACTTTTCTCTCTCCCTTCTATATCTAATTCCTCTCTCTTCCTGCCTCTACTCTCATTCTCCCTCCCTTTCTCTCTCTCTTAAATGTAAGAAGGGACTACATAGTCTCAATTTCGCCCAAATAAAGTCGTTTGTCTGTCTGTATGTCTGTCTTCCCTCTTCTCTCTCCTTCCCTCTTATCTCTCCTTCCCGTTTTTCTCTCCTTCCCTCTTTTCTCTCCTTTCCTCTACTTTCTCCTTCCCTCTTTTCTCTTCTCCCCTCTCTTTCTCCCGCCTCTCTCCTCTCTCCCTCCCTCTTCTCTTTCCCTCCCTCCTCTCTCCATTCCTCTCTCTTTCTCCCTCCCTCTCTCTTTCTCCCTCTCTCCCTCCACATCTCTCTCCCTAACCTCCCTCCCTATAAGGTTCCTTTTAAACCTCTAAAAAACCCTCTTTGTGCTCCTGTCATTGCGTGCGTGATTCTGCGTGTGTGCGCTCGCCAGAGCGGGAGTGGCATTTCAACCCCATTCAAGCATCCACCTAACCCATGGAACGGGATTCTGAAACTCACTACGTTTGAGTTTGCGTGCGAGCATGTACGTGCGAGCGCGCGCGCGTGTGCTTTTACGGAAAAGATAAACAAACTGCACTCGGGGATTCGCTTTCCTTCGTTCCACCTCTCTCTCTCTCTCGCTAGATGTTACTTTTCCGAAGCGTTCACATTTATTCTCTCTCCCGCTCTCTCTCTCTTTTTCAAGCTTGCTCTCCCCGAGTGATGGGTGATCCCATCCGTTTGTCGAGTCCCGTCAATTACTTTGTGCGAGCTCTCACGGCAGAACGTGCGTTGTCTAAAAAACGAAAAGAGTTCCTTTTTTCGGTATCCGCCGCCGCAGGATTGGGAGATAAAAATGAAAAAAAGGGCTTCGGAAATAACCTCTCAAAGTCACCGCCGTTCGTGACTACGAAGGGAGACAGAAAGTGTAGCAAATTTCTGGGTGACGCAAACACTTTTTTTTAGCGACGTTCGTGTTTCGTAGCGTCCTCCGTTAGAGCTCGCCGGCGTGAAGATTATCGATTGTTAAACTATTGGTCGATTGGTGTTGGAATTTCCTTGCTTGTTTATCCGTAAAGGCTATGTTTTCTTTCGCGCAAATTAATTTCTTTGGTTTTTTTGCGGCAGACGAAACCAATGAATTTAAATGAAAGGTAGTATCGAAACGATATTTTCAATAGGGAAAGGAAAAATCTATTTAACTAATTAGCTATGTCAGCGAGTGTCACACTCACTACCAAAGTTATAAGATCTAGGGGCATATAACTATAAATAATGATCTATTTGTAGTTTCGTCAAGCTGAAGGAGATAGCTATTTTTTGGGGAGAGTGAATAGGAGGGAGGGAGGGAGAGAGCGAGCGGGAGGAAGGGAGGGAATTAGGAAGGGAATGAGATAGCGAGGTAGAATGGGGATGGTTTAAATGTTAACACCCTATACCCGCCATTTTTGACGGGTAATTGCACTTGTATCTAAACAAACGGTTTGGGTTCATGTATAGATGAAATCAATGGCAACCCTAAATACTTAAAAAAAAGTGATTATATTAGTGTGTAACTTCCGGAAACAAATTACTATGTTTAATTACAGAGTAAAAAAAACAAGTTATTATACAATTATACAAGCGATTTAATCATATATAACTCAACTATCATTTAAAAAAACTTTCTCGAGGTTAATGTTTAGGTTGGAAGCAAATAAAATGAATGTGAAATACAATTAGGGAGTGTAAAACTCTTTGGAGTAGCGTAAACATTTGTTCAGTAGACAGCTCAGTTAAAACTTGGACCGATGTTTAATGCAACAGATAGATGAAATTCTGTGAATAAAAATTGAAAATCAGTTCTTAGGAGCGGATATAATGACGCTTTCCGTTATTTTATGATATTTTGAATGACTTATTGAGCCCTGAAACTAATTTATTTGAAAATTTGAATTCACGCCTTTGTAACGTTATCAAAAAAATTATAATCTCATTCTTTTATAAAACTTCGACGCAACTTTTTTCCCAACTATTCTACGGTTCAGTATGTATAATATAATACGTTTCAATTGAGGAAGTGTTTTCACAAGGGCACGTCATAATTTTGGACGGTTAATGGCATGTGTCATTATTACCTTTTCAAAGAAGTTTCCAGTCATTACGGCAGTCATTAGACAAATTACCTCATTTCCTCTCCGTGGATATATAAAACTAATTCTGGAGGAAATGAGAGTAGGTATATATGCAAAAAGCGCTCGCCAACAAAGAAGCATAAACAGCATAAGCATACGCATCTGAGAAGCTGGAAAATGCAAAGAGGAAGAATTAGTTGTTATGAAAAAAGCCAAACAATAACGATAAACCTAATTCGCCAAAGTTTTTTTTCTAAAAAGGCTCCTAACTGGCAATCATACGTTATAAGTTCAAACACTCACTTAACCCGAACAATGCCGCGCAGTATATCCATAACTTTGATAGCAAAAAACAGGGTTCCTGGAACAATGGGGACTTTTTGTTGTTGTTTCGCGAATGTTAGTTTGGCGGCAGTCTGGGAGGCACTGGAATAAAAACGCTCACTCTCGTGAAAAAGACGAGGTGGATGCGAGCGCGATAAAAATAAAAAGTAAACGAGAATTATTCGATGCGTTTTTTTTATTTACGCACGGGGGGGACTCAGAACCCACTGGCGTGGAAGGTGTGTGACTATAGGAAGGTATGAGAGAATCTAAATGGAAAATTTGTTATGGTTGGTTTAAAATGTGAAATTCAGCGAGTAAAATTTATATTCTTTGTACGAATTTAGGTATTTTTATACTCTACATAGGGGAAAGTATTGTTTTCACGAAAAAGATCGATTTTGAGATTTCAACGGAAATGCTCATTTTGAGGTCCCCTGAACACGTTTTGAAAAATCTGATGTGGCCACCACATGACTTTCTCCATACCTGTAATATTTCTAATAATTCCAAAAAGGTTAAATGATAATAAATTTTTTCAGGAACTGCAAGAAAATTTAAAGACTATTCACACTCAAACTGTAGCCTTCTGATATTGGATATAGCTCCGAAGCTCCAACAATTAAGAAAATAAAAAGGAACGTAATGTGTTTACAATAGTCGCCAGTGGTAGCAGCTAAAACCTTAAGTTTTTAAAGTATATCTTCAATAATGTATTGTATGGGAAATTATTTCAAACAAAGGGTGTAGAAAATTACATTATCTACAACTTTTATTCCGGCACGTTTTTACATTTATCAAATATTAAAGCAAATATTTCAAAAAACGGATGTGACAAGAGTAAACACCCACTTTCGGTGGAGCGACTTTTACCAAAAGCTCAGCACGTCTTCCTTAAACAAATATGTCAAATATAAAATTTCAAGCTGATCTGATTAATAGTTTTTGAGTTAGGACACCCACGGAATCCCGGTCACAGACACACAGATACACACCCACAGACATCATCGAGAAAATAGGAAAACGTGTTCGGGGGATTTTAAAACATATATTTCCGTTGAAATCTCGAATTAGACTTTTTTCATGAAAACAATAACACTTCGTATATGGAGAAAGTATATGTTTCTCCATATCCGTGTGTGTCCGTTGTGGGCGCTCTACCTTAAAAACTATTAATCAGATTAACGCGAAATTTTATATTTGACATTTTTATTGCAGGTACAAGAGTTGATTAGGTTTTGGTAAAACTCGGACAAGCGAAAGTGGGTGTTTACTCTTGATACCTATTCTTTATCAGCAAAGCTCGGTATTTTAACAAAGAAAAAAATATTGAGTAGTATTTGAGAATAAACCAAGTAATTAAACCAGGTTAAGTTTTATTGTAGGGTTTGATGGTATGCAACATGCGCGTACTAAGAACTTTATTTCGGGGACGGGCCTAAGGCCAAAAACCAATTTCCAGCAAATGATTAAATAAAATTCCTATTCAAGTAATAAAATTTTTTATAACGCTTTTAGTTCTCATAACTCAACTCAGCAAGTGGCAGCGTAGCAAGTTTGTAGCATGTTTTCCAAAAATGTCTGTACACCGAGGGACCCCCCGGACCTTCCCCCTGGGTACGTCCTTGGTATGCAATATTTCTTGTCTTCCCATCTTTTGCCCAAATAAATAAAATTTTCCCATATCCTTTATCGATAAATTTGGGGACTGTATTTTTTATTAAATATCATAATAAACATTCAATGGAATCACTTTTAAAATATAGTTATTTACTCGAATTGATTTCCAGTGAAAGAAACTGCATTTTATTATGTGGTGATGAATCTCAAAAAACATTATTCAAAATTTGGTACCTGGAGCTATTCGGGAAGTATGACTTTCTTTTAGCACAAACCAACAAACACTTCAAAATATATAGTAGAAAGATTTAATTCACATTTACCGACGAATTTAGTGACGTCTAATTTAATATCAGGTAATCATAATGAGCAATCGATGGAATCACTTTTAAAATGTCGTTATTTAATACGAATTAAGTTCTAGTGGAAAAAACTGCATAATATTATGTGGCCATGAATCTCAAAAGCATTAAAAACTTGGGCAGGATTTGCAAACTCTAGGGATGCAACCGGTGGAAACACGTTTGAAGATATATTCAAATATTTTCATTTATGTGATATCTTTAGTGAATCTCAATAGGTTTCGCAGGTTTTTCACACCCCCTTCTTGTGTGGGTGTTTTTCTGCAGTGGGTTTTTTTGCGTGGATTTCATTATTCAGCAGTCCATATTTTTTCCCGCAAAATCACATATTTTCTTCTCAAATACTTGTATTTTTATTGTTACCTGTATTTACATTGCTAATGTTTTATGTATGACGAGGGTTTAGGTGGGAGAAGGTTAGGAAGAAGAGTCTCGCCCCAAATAAAGACCAAATCAATCAATCAATCAAATTCAGCTTAACCATACGTTATCCATGCAAAGACTGATTTTGTGGGTCTAATGTTTCACGTGAATATTTAAAGTCAAACCTAATAAACAAAATGAGTTTCCGGAATTTGAAATGCATTTAGGCGATAAAAAGTACGTTGGTACGACATTCAAAATGTTGTTTTAATGGAATAAGTTCAATTGTCTTAATTAATGCATAAAAATGTTCAGTTGAAAGAAAAGAAAAAAATGGACATATAGATGTTCAGGGTAGGATGAGTTAACGATTATAAATTTTGGTCTAAATTAGAATTGTTATTGAAGTTTTCTTATTATACCTTCTTAGATATCTTTCACTTTGTTATTTTCAATGTTAATGAAAAACAAATTTCGCTGTCTATTAAGTATAGAGAAAATGCATAATAAAGAAAACGTTTTTAGAGAACGAAAGAACATAAAATTTCACATGAAAACTCTGCCAGATTTATAGTTTTTTGGTGACTACTTTAGTTTATATTAGGTAAATATTTTTTCTTTTAGTTAATATTAGGTATTGTTGATAAAGGTGGTCAAGTAGATTGTTAATCCAACAATACGCACATTCCCGTGTTATTTAAATGGGGAAAATTTAAAGAGAAATACATTTTTGTAATGGAAAATGTAGTTCAAATCGCTTAAAAAAACCCTCCGATTTTGCTTAAATATTACTGCGGGTAAAATGACACTTTAATCTTACTTCTAAGATCTATAGTTGTTTCGTCATAATTGCATAAACAAACAAACTAATTCTTCAAATTTTTATGGTGGAGATTATTTAACCTATTTGAGATTTTTAGAAATATTACTGGTATGGAGAAAGTCCTGTGGTAGCCACAACAGGTTTTTTTCCAATATTTGCTTTAATACTTGATCAATATAAAACATTAGTGGAATAAAAGTTGTAGAACATTTAATTTTATGCAAATTTGTTCCTAATATTTTCACATATAATGCGTTGTTTAAGAAATATTTTGAAATACAGTAGAGCGCCGATTATCCGGGGCCCGATTAACCATTTGTCGTATTACCCGTAGTAGAATTGTTTCCACGTTTACATTGCTGGGGTCTGATCTTTTATTCTTACTCCCGTTACATTTTAAGTTTAGTTTGTCGTTGTTCTTTGGCGATGTATTTACACGCTTAGATTATTGGAGCATGATTTTATATAAATCCACACTCCCATTAAAGCAAGAGTTAGTATATCAATAATGAGGTTAGGCTCAAACCTGTGGAATTTATCATCATGAAAAAAGAACTTAGTTACTTAAGAGTTAGTAGATCGTGGTGTTTTGTGATATTTCGTTATGTGAAAAAGTTTCCGTTTTTTTGGCATTTTCAGAAGGAAATTAATGGTTTTTCTGTCATCCAAGCAAGATATATTTAACGCGAAACATTTTCTCTCGGTCGAAGTTTTTGTAAACCCTTTAAAATGTCGAGCAAACAAAAACGAGTGGTTTTAACGGTTTAAATGATATGTGAAATAATTTAAAGCCGCGGAAAAGGTGAAAGTGTTTCATACGTAGCGGACGAATTCGGAATTGGCCATGTGGGATATTATCAAATACAGGTCGAAACTTGAAGAATTTGAATCTAAATGTGAAAAATTTGCCGGAGTATCTCAAAGAAATTCAATGAAATGTGCAACGTATGAGGAATTTGATTCAATCATGATTAAATTGGTTTCACCAACGAATAGCAGAAGGAACTCCAACATCGGGTCCGATGATTTTTAATCAGGCAAAATATTTTTTCCAAAAATTAGAGATAACTGGGGGATTTGAATTTCCTTCCGGTTGGTGAAAACGGTTTAAAGAGAGGTATAGCATAGCATAAGGGAGCTACAAATATAGTGTGAAGAACTCAGTGCCGATAACGTTGGAGCTACAGTGTTCAGTGACGAGTTCGAAAGACTAGTCAAGGAGAAGGGTCTTGTTCCGGGCCAAATCCACAACGCTGATGAGACGGGAGTTTATTGGAGAGCGATGCCCACTCGAACGTTAGGGTCCGTCCAGGAAACGCAATTGATACGGAAGAAGTCGCTCCATTAATTGTCAAGTCATTGAAATAATTCTAGGGATTCCAAGATATGGACGAAAATAATTTCAACGAATGGTTAAAGATCGATGAAAACGAATCTGGGTTTTTTATGAGAATGAAGGAAGACGATTTGATCCAAAGCGTACCAGAGCCGATGGCTGGTTCGAGCAATTCTACAGAAACACAGGAAGGAGAGGATGCCGAATATCGGCAATCATCCTGTAGCGTAAGCTGTAAAGAGGCACTCTCATCTGCAGAGTCATTATTTTAGTTTATGAAAAATCAAGACAACGTTGACTATGTTGACTTTTTACAGACTCGTCAATACACAAGGAAAATCAAAAACAAAATAAGCGAACAAAAAATTACGGACTTTTGAAAAGGTGACCGATTTTAAAATAGTAAATCGTTTCATTTATATTTTTACATATGTTTATACTGCAATGTCTCATGAGTAATTTTTTATTAATTATGTATTTCATTAATTTAAACATAATTCTAAATAATACTTTCAATTTGGACTATCAGTGTATTTTTATTAATCGGGTCCCTGTTCCTCTCGATTACCACGGATAATCGGCGCTCTACTTGTATTTTATGAAGAGATTGAAAACTAAGGATTTTTACGTATTATTTCAATTATTCGATCTGAACGCATGAGAGCGAAAACGTGCAAATTTTTATACACTCAATTTGCCTTGGCCAGCGATATCCTTAACCTTTAGAGAAAGAAATTTCGCAAAAAACATATCGGCAGTAATAAAAAATGTTTGATTGCCGTAACCATCACAGTACGAGGCGGAAGGAAGCAAGAACTCAGGAAATGTCATGCCTTTTTTATGTGTCTATATATTTGCTTTTTAGGGATCATCACGACGGGCATCGAAGTAATGCGAAGCAGTGGCGAAATTGTTTTCGAGAAGAGGCCGACGTGAAGTATTCAACGTAATTGCGCGGAAATCTCTTCTGGCAGTTATTACGGGAAGTTTTCAAGGTCAAATTCAAGGTCTTTTCCGTTAAACACGAGATTGAACGTGGTTTCCCCCCCTCACCATTCCCCCTTTAAGAGCGGGGTTGATACGCTAGAAAGAAGGAGGATGATCTGATCTAAATTGTATAGAGCCGATGGCTGGTTCGAGCAATTCTACAGAGGCAGAGGAAGGAGAGGATGACGAAGAGCTGCAATCATTCTGTAATCCTGTAACTTACACTGTAAAGAGGCACTCTCAGCTGCAGATACATTATTCCAGTTCAAGGAAAATCAAGACAACGTTAGCTATGCTGACTTGTTACAGATTTGTGGTTACATAAGAAAAATCAAAAACAAAAAAAGCGAACAAAAAAATTACGGACTGTTTAAAAAATGACCGGTTATAAATGAGTAACTAACTTCATTTATATTTTTATAATTTAATTGCATCTGTGTAATTTTTTTATTATGTATTATATTAATGAACAATAATTCTAAAAACATTCTATTTGGATTATCCATTTTTTATTATGCGGGTCCCGGTTACCCTAATTACCACGGATAATCGGCGCTCTAGTGTACATATATTTTTAGCTGCCACTACCACACCACCTGGAGGCAACTTTTGTTAACACTTCAATCTTAGTTATGTCTTAAGGAGAGGTTTCGAAAATTGGTAAACGGATTTTAACGAAACTTTTACAGATAAAAATATAACGAAAATAAGCAGATACCTGTTTCGAATTTTTGTCCCATGCTGCCTCGTTTTCGAGAAATTAATATTTTAAAACGTAATTTTACGCCAATTTCAATATTCAGATACATATATGACTAACGTATTAAAGTAATCCATCGCGCTTTTAATTCTTCATAACTTTTAAACCACACGAGATAACACAATGAAAATTCGTTCGTAGGTGCATTTAGCAAGCCCTAAGATATTGTTCCTTTAAAAATTTTTGTCAAAGCCATTTAACTTTTAAAACGAAAAATAATTTCCATTAGAAAATACATTAAAGATTGAGTTTCATAGTGCGGGCTATCGTTCATTTCCTTATATAAATTCTACAAATTAATATACAAACTTCGGATCTGCATAGTTTTAAAGAAGAATGATCAAGGTTTCTTATTATTAGAGTCTTTTTTCGTCTTCGATTCGAAATCGCACGCACTTCACGTTTATTCCCATTAATAGACAAAATTTGAAGTTTTAACAATTAATACCTTGACGTCAATGACATTGTTAAATACCGAGGGCTTCTTGTTGTTTTAATCCGTGATCCTTTCCCTATACCTCTCCCCTCACTAGAAATAAGTAATCAGACATTACCCTGGTAGATTTTCCGTTGAAATTTAACAAGATTTTATGTTAATATATTATATAAAAGGAAGTTGATGTCATCACATCAAATGACACACTGTCCTAATAAGTAGAATATTTAGATAAGGTAAAATCGACCCCCTGAAGTAACATCGATCCTGGTTGGATAAAATTTACATTTAGTTATACATATATTTAAGTAAGTGACCATATTGCGCTTTATTTCCGTGAATAGAGCCCTCTGTTGGACACGTCAGATTTTTAAAACACGACTTTACGCCACTTTCAATAATTAGTCAATAATATGCCTTATCATAGGAAGAAAATAAAGTTTATTATGCTCCAGATTCGCACACAGGTATCAAAAATTAAATTAAAATTACAAATAACAATAAAATAATTACAATAAACAAAATAAAAATATGAACAGAAATAATTGCTCACCACCATCACCACCACGATCGCCCTCCCCACCATGGTGGAGGTGGCGGTCAGACAAAAACGTCCTTATCCGTGGCGAGCAAAGAATTCTGTTATCCATCACGATAACGCCCCAGCTCCTGGCCAATGAATATCTGACGAATCACGGAATACCTGTGCTTTCACGGCCTCCTTAAGCCGCGTCCAGACATGAGCATGCGCATGCATGAGCGCCAACACACAACCCCGAACGCTCATCGGTAGACGTTTCGCCAAATGGTTCGTGGCTATTCGCCAAACAGTGTGAGCACCGACGAAGGTGAGCCGAATGCTGTCGTTCTCTGGCACTTGCTCAAAGGAAGTCTATGCGTGAAGCGCTCAGTATGGACAGTATTTTGGTTTGTCTGAGCGCGAGCGATCATGGAGTGGTATCACGAAGGGTGCCTGATGCTTATTAAAGCATACGAGGAGCAGAGGGTGTTGTGGGACCCTTATCAGCCTTACTATTACTCAAAAACAAAAAAAAAACAAGATGCATGGAATGAGGTTGCGAAGAAAATACAAAGCTTCAATCTGGAACTATCGTGGAGATCAGTTGCTTTGAAAATTTGAAGATATACAGTAAACTTGAATAAAAATCTCCATAGCCAGGAAAGGTAAAGTTACGACAAGCCTCTCTTTCACAAGAATAGCGCTTCTCCATTTTTTGTCACATTTTTTTAACTTTGGGCCCGATCAAATTAATTAGCAGCTCAAAATCACTTGTTGCCATTCTTAAAGTTTGCAGTACTTTATTCGAACAAGATGTCACTTAACAAATTAGAACCAATGTATTTATTTCTATTTCTACATATTTCCGTCATTCACCAACGCATTCCTTTTCGGTTCCTCTTTCTTTCTTCATTCTTTACCAAAGAATACGTAAAAATAAAAGCCGCGGCTCCGACAACTGCCGACGCTGCCAACGAGTGAATAATCTGAGGGCAGTTGAGCGACCCGGCGAACCGTTCAGCGAATTCTACTCATTCACACTTGAGCGCGACGAGCAAAGATTGTTCATTTGCGCTCGCCCTGTTCGTAGCTGTGCGTGCTCATATCTGGTCGCGGCTTTACTCGCCCCCGCAGATTTTTAACTCTTCCTGAACATGAAAGGATTAATGAAGGATCGACGGTTCCGATCAGCAGAAGAGGTAAAGGGTGACTCGACGAGAGCACTTACGGATTTCACAAAGAACGGATTGCAGGACCCTTTCCAAAAGTGGTGTGGGCGCCGGCAGAGGTGTGTATCCGCCGAAAGTGTTTATTTTGAGGGATACATTGTGTAGAAACCCGTAAAATTTATTGAATAAAATCTAAATTAAATGTTCCGTTACAGTTGACTCTACTTCGTAGAACGGAGTTCCTCCGAGTATTATTGAGTAATGCCAATTATATTATTTACTATTTTATCCATTAACGGAGAATTTTTTGTAATAATTTTTCGAAATATAAATCTCCTAAACGAACAAATAAGTTTAATAACGAAGTATTAGCACCAGAGCCACGGCGAGGATATTTTCTGCCTGAGATGACAAGGCAAGTGTCGTTCCAGATCACACAACACATAGATAGGTACAGTTCGGTGGCGACGTGCAACAATGCAGCCTTTAGAAAAGTGTCGCGTCTGAAACTCACCTCACGCCGTGGCCCTACTTGGAAATATTTCCATCCATTTCCATTATATTATTCGTGTAGCCGATGGTAAATAATTAATCAAGTATCTCTTAGATTTAAGTCTCATATTTTAAACATTTTTGTCTAAATTTGTTCAACAAAAGCTTCTTTCAGCCCCAACTTTTAAACACTACGGACTACAGATAGCGAAAATTATCATCAAACAACACTCATTTTGTCGTTCACTCTCGATTTCTCGAAATTTGTTTATTTGAAGAAGTTCGATTGAACTTTTTTTGTTATAATACTTACAGTTTTGATTCACTGTTGACATTTCAGTTGGTTTTATTTGGTAAGACAGGCATAAATAGCTGTAAAAAACACGGAACACTGATTTTCATTGAATTACGGAAAAGGGTAAGAGCTCAATTATGATTGATATAATACCAGACGATTAAATTTAATTAATTTGGATGAATTTTTAGCCTGCTTTACCAAAAATGGAAAGTAGTCTTCTGAGATCGCCTCGCTGTCCGTGTGCGTGTATGTGTCCCACTAACATCTTCTTCATTAAACTTGGTGTAGCGCTAGTGCTTTCGGAGGCTACCTCCGGGCCATAATTTATATTCCGAATTTACAGATTCCGAGTTCGATTCCAGAAAAGTTCTATCCCCATTCAATTTACATTGTTAATTTCAAATCTGCCGTGCAGAGAGTTTTTCTTTTGCATTTTAAAATATTTCAGAATCATGATATTGGAGTGAAATTTGTACTGTTCTAAGGAGAAGAAAGTGAAGATTCTTATTCTTATCAGACAATTTTGAATTTCCATCGAATTGAATTTCTCTAAAAAACTTTCGTTTCGGCGTTTTGTAAGTTATTTTTTCGATTTGTTGCTATGGTATTGATTATTTTCGAACACGGCTGGAGCATAGCCGAGTGCACATTCAAACCGTGTTTCGATTAATAACTATCGAAGTAATAATCGACCCTTAGGTCGATTCATACCTATCGGAATCGCGGCGAAAAATATGAATACTACATATTGTTGTCAGTAACCATACCGACTCTGTAAACAACACTGCTCTTCTTCTTGTGCAATTATTACGGCATATTTGGTGAGAGAATTTTGTTTTTGGTTTTTGTTAGTCTTGAATTGGTTTGTTCCCTTATATTTTTTGAAAGGAAAGTAGGCGGATTAGTTCTTTCCAGGACCACTTTTAATTATTCGCACTGTAAACAAATAATTTTTCAAAACATGGGTTGTTGTTGTTGTTGTATTTGGTATAAACGAGGACTAGAAATTAGGAAAGATTGATTGTATTCTTTGGTAAAGATAAGAATCAAAGAAAGTTTTTGAATGATGATCGAGTATATACCATAACTACTGCAGTAATGAATTGATTTGATAAGAAAATAACATTTGTGATAATAGATACTAGAAATCCAAATAGCTTTGTTTAACTTCTTCCGTAATTTTTGACCGTATTTTAACGTAATTATGATAATAATGAATCACACTAGTTTTTTACAAGCAATTTGTACTTTAAACTTTTAGTTCAAAATGAGCAATGAAGAAAGAATTAAAAGATAATGTATTGAAAATTTAAGAAATTTACATACATGGGTGGACTCTAAGGGCGATATGATGTTTTCTGATAAGATTATGAGTGACATAATGCTATGTGTTTCATAAAATTTCGGAATGAATTTTTGATAAGGATTTCGAAGGAATCATCATCATCATAGGTAGTCTGTCCGTAGACAGGTCCGTGATTATTCATGGTTAAACCTGGTTCTCCATATACTCCTATTTTCCGCTGTCCTCTTTATATCTTGATAACTCTCTTTCCCTTTCAAATCGTCTATCAGCTGAAACCTTTTCCTACCTCTTTCCCTTTTCCCATCTAGTTTTCCTTCTAACACGTCTTTAATCATACTCTCTCTCCTCAGGTAATGTCCAACCCAGTTAGCCTTCCTCTTTCTGATAGTCTGTATAATCATTCGCTTCTCTCCTATTCTTCGTAGCACTTCATCGTTTTTCATCCTATCTGTCCATTTTATCTTCAGCATTCTCCTCCAAGTCCACATTTCAAAGCTTTCCAAGTATTTGATGTCATTTTTCCTTAGCGTCCATGTTTCTGCCCCATACAATGCTATACTCCATACGTAGCATTTTATCAACTTCTTGCGGATATCTTCCCTTATATTCCCTGTAAGTAGTTGTTTCTTTCTCCTGAAAGCCGCTTTTGCTTTTCCTATTCTAGTTTTGATCTCATCCGTACATTTTGCCTCTCGTGTTATGATACTTCCAAGGTATTTATATTCTGAAACTTGTTCTAATGGCTTTCCCCCAATAGTTATGTTCAGATTCTCTTCTTTACCCGATATTCGAATAACCTTGGATTTTTCTGTATTTATTTCCATACAGTATTTTCTACCTGTTATCACTAGTCTATTTATCATTTTTTGTAGCTCCTCTTCCTTTCTTGCTAGAAGTACTTGATCATCTGCGTATTTTACTGTTCTTATAATCCTTCCTCCAATTTTGAAATCCCCTGTGCCTTCTAAAGCTTCTTGCATTAGACTTTCTCCATATATATTGAATAGGGTTGGCGATAGGCAGCAGCCTTGTCTTACTCCTCTACCGATATTTATTCCGCAGGTGTCCACATTTTCAAACCTGACCTTTACAACTTGATTCTCATATAGATTCCTAATCAGTCTCCTGTCTTTCCAGTCTACACCTATATCCTTTAATATCTTCATCAACTTTACCCAATTTACTCTATCAAAGGCCTTCTGCCAGTCTACGAAACATGCGCAGATATCTTGACTGTATTCTATTGCCCTTTCTGATATGATTCTAACTACTCCTATAGCATCTCTAGTTCCTCGTCCTTTTCTGAAGCCGAATTGATCTTCCCATATTATTTCTTCTGCCTTTTTCTCCAGCCTTTTATTAAGAATCCTCGTGATGATCTTCGATGTGTGTGACAGAAGGCTTATAGTTCTGTAATCTTTACACTGCATTGCCTTTGGCTTCTTCTTTAGAGGGATCATTGTTACTTCTAGGAAATCCTGAGGCCACTCTCCCGTGTCGTAAATCTTATTAATTAATTTCGTGATCGCTTTTAGTCCTTCTGATCCTATGACTTTAAGTATCTCAGCCGGTATTCCATCGCTGCCCGTGGCTTTCCCCTTCTTAAGTTCCACTATCGCTTTTTCTACTTCGCTCTCCATAATACTTGGTCCTAAGTTGTCTTCTTCAATGTTTTCCTCATTTTCCAGTTCTATTTTTGCCGCTCCTGTCTGTTTGCTGTATAATTCCTTAATGTATTCTTCCCATACCTGTGCTACATCCTTTGTTTCTGAGACTATCTTCCCATCCGTATTCATAATTCCTTTACCACAAATTCCATTAGACTTCTTATCTTCTAATTCCAGTGCCTTAGCGTACATCATATCGTACCGTCCTAATTTCTCCATTTGTTCTATTTCATCACATTTTCCTTTTAGCCAATTTTCTCTAGCTTTATCTGTTACCCTTCTCAACTCATTGTTTATACGCCTATAATTGGCTCTACCTTCTTCACTGTTAACGTTTTTCCATTTTCGTCTCTCATCCATTTTCTCCAGCATTTCCTTCGTGATCCATGGTTTTCTGATTTTCTTCTCTTGTTTTCCAATCTCTTTATCCAAGGTATCCTTGATACTGGTTTTAATTTCATCCCATTCTATATCGACGGTCTTCGGTTTGTTTTCCAACTTTCTTAGGTTATCTTCCAACTTCATGCTGACTACATCCTGCCTTTCTTTCAGTTTTTCTAGGTCCCAGGTCTGTCTTTCTCTTCTCGTTTTTCTTATTTGTTTGAGCTTTGTACTCACGTCAAGTATTAGAAGGCTGTGATCTGAATCAATGTCTGCTCCTTGCAATGCCTTGGCGTTCTTTATGCTGTTCCTAAATCTTTGTTTTACAAGGATGTAATCTATTTGGCATCTCATTCTATCTCCTGGGCTTTTCCATGTGTATAACCTTCGTTTATGGTTTTTGAACCATGTATTAGTCACTACAAGGTCATTATTGATGCAGAATTCTACGAGTTTCTCCCCTCCTCGATTTCTCTTCCCAAGTCCGTATTGCCCGACAACATTTTCTTCCTGTCCTTCTCCGACTATGCTGTTCCAATCTCCCATTATTATGCAGTTTACCTTTCCTCTTCCGTCTTCTTCGTAAATTTCATTAATTTGCTCATAGATCTCATCTATTTCTTCATCGTCATGAGCTGACGTTGGCATATATACCTGGATTATCAGCATGTCCACTGGGACTGCTTTTAGCTTTATTGCCATCAGTCTATCGTTCGTTGCTATTATCTTTGTCACGCTTTTCATCATATCTTTCCTAAGTACCAGAGCTACTCCCCTTTCCCCACTATTTCCTCCAGAATAAACTACCGTGAATTCTTCCGAGTCGAACTGTCCTTCTCCCTCCCATCTAGTTTCGCTTAGCCCTATAATGTCAACTCTATTTCTTCTCATTTCTTCTTTCAAGTTCTATAACTTTCCTGCCTTTCTCATAGTTCTTACGTTCCAAGTCCCTATTCGTAATTTACTTTCGACAAATGTTTTCCTCAAGGCAGTCCCCGCCCGGAGATCCGATTGGGGGACTATTTTACCTCCGGATTGTTTTACCTCGAGAGAACTCATATTGTCCAACCATATAATCTTTACTAGGGATTGTAATGTGGTAGTTTCCCTCTTGCTTTCCACATCGCAGTACTGTAGCCGTTCAAATCGTCCTGATCACGCCTACAGCTGTATTGGATATAGACCCAACCAACATCATTTGTTTTCGGCTCTATACCATACTGACAGTACTGCTGCCTACTGCCAGGCACTGATGATAGTTTTTTTTTTTTTTTAAATAAAACCTCCATTCGAGGGGTTTGAACCCCCGAACTTTGCAATAGAAAGCCGACACGCTAACCACTACACCACCAGTGCATTTTTCGAAGGAATATAAACCCATTAATTTATTATTGAAATCACAGTTCTTTTTGTTCAGAGTTATGCCAAAATAAAAAGGTACGTTTTAATATATTTTCTATGGTTTGTTGTTGGAAATTTTCATCATCTATCTCTTCCATTTATTATGCACATTAAATTCTAGCTTGGGAAACAGAAATTCTATACTACTGTAGAGAATACGAAAAGTCTTAGTTTGTCTGATCAGACAGCAATGTTAAATTCTTAACGAATTTACATCAACGTATAATTTGAGGCGGAATACAGAAAAGTAATATTAAAAAATAATTTTCATAGGACACTTCAAAGCACATAGAAGATTAGAAAATGAATGAGTCAAAACAGACTTAGCGCAAAACCAAATCGCATGAAGACGGTCGCAGCGCCATAGAAGCAGCAACTGTCGGATGACGAAGCGCGAAAGGAAATTGAAGGAAGAAGATGAAAGAAGATGGAGAGCGGAGGGAATATACCACACGTTCGCGGCCCATCTTCTCCTTCAACATTTTCATTTCCCTGGAAGGGAGATGGATCGCGGACGAGACGGAGGGAGGGAGAGAGGGAGAGAGAGAGGGAGAGAGAGATGGAGTAAAATAGGGCGCGAAAGAGAAAAGAAGAAGGGATAACTATAACGGTAATGGAATCTTCGGATGAAAGTTCGTCACAGGAAGTCCCACATGTTTGGTTTGTGGATCACTTTCGCAAGACACGGGCTATTAACCATAGACAGGCAATCATTCATTCTTCGCCACGTCACGGACCAACCATTACATGATTTAGGAAGAAAAACAAACACTCAAACATGCTAAGCCCATTTTCTGAACTGAACCAATACGGGAGGAATTCCGTAAGGAAACTCAAATAAAAGTGCAGGCACATTAATGTGCTTATTTATGAGATTACATTCTTGAATATACATATACCATATTGACCTCGAATTTAAGGCGACGCCCTTTAAAATAACTAATTTTTGTGAAAAAATGTTTTAGAACTCATTCCGAAACAAATAAATTAATCAAGATTATTGGATTTATTTATTATCATTTTAATCTCTAAAATTGTCATCAAAGCCTTCAGTGCACAGATTAATGTAATTGGAACGGTACTAGACTAGCCACAATCACTATCACTATTTTTATATCCTTATTTCTTTGATAGCAAATCGACTCCCAAACCTTGACCGAAAAAACACGAGTTATGATAAAGTAAATACGGTATACATTTTTTGGACGCAACATGTAGTACACGGGAGTGTTAATTTATTTAACACACCGATACACGGCGAGATTGGGCTCCTGGAATAATGCAGTATACCACAAGAGGCACAAAGATAGATGGGACAGGGGATATCAGGAAAATTCATCGGGACAACAACTTGGAAGAGAGAGAGGCGCACATCCGAGAAAATTGGAAAGTCCTTGGTGAGGCCTTCATTCGGTCGTGGATTGATGATGTTTGCGCTGTTTTTTATCTTCAGATGGAGTGGGACGTTCGTGAGTTATTTCATCCGCTGAGGATGCCGCAGAGGAAAATATAATCTTTTTTTGGAGTTGAAAAAGATTTGCGACGAAGAAAGTTACGCGAAAACGTTTTTTATAAGGAAAGAGATAACCCGAAAATTTTTAATTTTACTTTCGGGAAATGATAGGAAGACCTGATCATCCACGGTAGCGTGTATCATTCTGTGGCTCTGGTGAAACTTCCTGGTTTAGGACGATTTTATAAAGTTTTTAGAGATAACTTTTAGTATAATTACCTGAAGCATACGAATGCTGATTTACCATTGTCTCTACGAAAAATTGCATGTCCTTTTGCCCTTTTAGCCAAAAAAACGGATAGGAAGTCAAATATTTTTAACTTGATCAAAAATCTACGGAAATAATGTGAAGGACCCACTGATATTTGAGGATATTTCATTAATAAAAATAAAATGTGGCCACCACATGACTTTCTCCAAACCTGCAATATTTCTAAAAATTCCAAATAAGTTACATGATAAAAAATAATTTAAGAAACCGAGAAATCTTTGACTTTACAAAGAACAGAAATAAACTCAAACCATAGCCTTCTGATGTTGGATATAGCCACAAAGTTCCAACAATTAATAAAATTAAAAGGAGCGTTACTGAGTTGTAACTAAGCGTCAATTGTTAACGATAGTATGTAGGTGGCGTGGTTGTGGCAGCTAAAAATATAAAATCTCTCTTAAACAATGTAATATATGGAACAATGTTTCAAACAAAGGTTGTAAAAAATTAAATTTCGTACAGCTTTTATTCTAGTACATTTTTATATTTATCAAATATTAAAGCAAATATTTCAAAATAACGGATAAGTGACAAGAGTAAATACCCACTTTCTGTCTTTCATAAAAATAGTTAAATCCTAAATTTCGCATTGACCTGAGTAATAGTTTTTGAGTTAGAGCACCCAAAAATAAGGTGTCACACACGCACGCACGCGTGCACGTGCGTCTGTTAATCAAATGCAAACATGAAAACTATCCTGGCATCGAACCTATCCCTTTTTGTGAGACGACTAACCACTTAAAACAACCAAGAGTTCGTGCCGACTATTCAGGTGAAAGATTCGCCAAAATCGAACCAACCGTTCTCAATTTATTTGCGTTCATGCTGAGAGGTGACGACACTCGAGGCTTCGGACGCATGCAGGCACGCAGCGGTTATAACATATTAGATATGTGGGAATTCTGATAGAAAATAACCGATAAAATACATTATACATAAATACATTAACAACGAGTTAAATTCCAGCTAATGTCAAACAAGCGCAAATGACAATTATCTTTTATATAAAATTACTCAATATCTGTCCGATTGTCCCCTCTTTTATATCTTAATCAATTTGTCTTACAGAAATGCTGTAAACACCATTTTGTTTTTGCTAACTAGGAGAGCCCGAAAAAATTATTTTTGCTTACAGAAGAGTCCTAGGTTCGATTTCTCTAGGTGCAAGATATCTTCCCCTCATTCATTAAAATACGTAAATATGGGCCATTTCTCCGTCTTTGTTTTATTCGACGGATAAAACTATAAAATGTCTTATTCTTGCAATGTTTAAATGTTACACGGAAAATTTTTTCAGAAATACGCATTTATTTTTTAAATTTTATGGCTTTTTCGTACTCTTTTTGGATGTTGTCAAGGCGACCCGTACCGTTGCCTCCGATTCAATTAGACTCTATTATTCCTTTAAATAGACGAAAGAATACTACGCGTGGACTGTGGGCGTTTTAAAGATCGACCAAAAGAAAAAATCTTTCTTTATATCAATACTGGAATGTTACCTTTTTCGTAAGGGAGAAGCAATTGAAATTGCACACACAAATTATTAAAACAAACATTACATTCACAATATCAGTTGCCTAATTTTAGAAGGAGATTATATGCTATTATTAATAAATGAAAAATAACACATACTGAAGTACAAAAATATTTGTTTGTAATAATTCATGAGTAAAAATGAAATAAATGGTTGAATTAATTGTATATGTAAAAAATTGCATAAATTTCCACAAATAGAAATAATTTTAAAGCATTAATGACATAAAAATTTGAAAATAATTGCTGTGTATCATTATTTTCCTCTTTAAGTTGACTTTTAAACATTCAGATTTTCTGACTGACTTTGCAAAAGTTTTTGCGGGTACCACTAGTAAATAATAAAATGTAAGAACTCGGATTGCAAATAACCGATACAAATACATTATACATAAATACATTATAAAACGAGTTAAACTCCAGCAAATGTCAATATATGTCAATGTCAATATCCAATTTTATATTGAATTTATGCGGATAAAAGTTTTGAAGTCATGTACTCACTAGTATTCATGATCAATTTTTTTGGCTTTAGTATTGTGTGAAGATGTAAAAATAATATAAGACTGCATACGTTTTGCGGAAGTTAATTTAATTATCTAAGCGCAATTTGCAGATTTTATCTAGCAGTTTCGTCTTTAACATTGTCAGGACCAGCACGTATTTAATTTTCCCCGCGATATTGAGAACGAAGGGACAAAACGACTTCAGCTCAGCTTTAATTAGTTGCGCTAACCTATTGAAAGCAGTTGGACATTTGGGTCGGCTGTGGTGACCCGGATGAATACGCAGCGCTTGGCTTTCGATCCCCACTTGCGACACTGGCATATACGTCCACTGTTTTTAGGAACTAACAAGGTGGTAATTTCGGCCAAACCTGCTAAATAAACCCATGACGGTTTATCGCGCCTAATTGCCAATGGTTAAAGTGGAATTCCAACTGAATTTACTAAATAAACCTATAATAGTTGTTAATTGAGCATATTAATTGTTAATGCATATAGTGGAATACCCAGTCTTTATAATTCAACTGTTTTATGCGAGCATTTTCCGAGGATGATGTTAACATTGCAATGGCGGAAATGGGTTATGAGCGAGACGCGTGCGTATCATTAAATTTTTAAGTGTTAGAGAGTGGGTTTTAAAACGAGTAAATTATAATTTCTCGTGCATAATTGTACGTATTAATTCATCACTTAAGTCACTCATTAAATTTAAAGCGTTGCGTGTTCAATGCACGCGCGGAATTTTCTTTGCAGCAGAATCTGCATATGCTTAGGAGATTGAGATGAATTCTTTATTGCCACGCGTAGGCCATGACCTAGGCTAGTGATGGCGGACCTTTTCCAGCTCACATGCCATAATTACCTTCATAAGAGAAAATTTTTATCTGAGTCTATTCGTAGAATATAGCGTATGTCTTTTCTCAAACAGGAAGAAATTTATAGTAAATAATTCAAACGATATATCAAAAACAGTAAGAAATATAGTCTTTATGTTTTTTATCGAATTATTTGTGCTAATCCCGCATCATCTTCCGAAATTTTACATACGTTTGGTGTAAAAACATCCGAACGTTATACATTGTTAGTTTATGCAATAAAAAATGTTCAGTTTTATATTTTTAAATAAAAATATTCTCCCAATATCATAAACTGATGGTTAACGTAGCTTCTCCTTCGCATCGTTTCAATACTTTTATTTTATTTTTATTTTATTTTAGAAATGATTTCACATATAGATTTAAAATGCCATTTTACAGTGAAATATAAAAACACAAATATAACATCAATAAATAACATCAAATAATAATATTAGCATATAGTGTCACTTACTTAAAAACTGAGAGGACAGTTTCATGAAAGAGGGAAGCGAGAGGCGAAAAACATCAAGATCAGACGGGAGGGAATTTAATAAGGATGGAAGACGGAAGAAGAGAGAACGCTGAATCAATGAAATCCTAGAGGTATTAGCGTGAAGAAGGTTGGATAATCGGGTTGATCTAGAGGGCACATGAAAGTTGAAAAAAGGTAATAACTCAGGGAAATTAATATGAGAATTTAAAATTTTGTGGAGAAAAGAAATATCTTGTTTATGTTAATTGGTAGAGAGATTGTCAATATCTATTGTGAAAAGGACTGTATGTTTTGTAGCATAGCGAAGAGAAGGAACACGTATTCCAATAATTTTTATAAAAAAATTCATTATTTGCTCAAATTTGCGTAAATTAATTATGAGGACCAAATTGGTGAGCAATAGGAAACTATGGGAACTACAATAGAGCATACGTCCTCAAGCCACAGGATCCCTCAGCTCTGTGTATCTGTAAAGAATGCCAAGAAGAGAGATAGAGCCTTTCTCTTTATCGTGAAAATGTATTTTGAAAAGTTTAGTTTAATGTCTGTCAAGACACCTAAATCTCTCTGCAGTGTCACCCTTTTTAAAGTAGTTCTATTTATTGCATAATCCCAGTAAATGGAGTTTTTGCGGATAGTAACAGAGAGAACACGGCATTTGGGCAACTTTAGTCGCAATTTCCAAGTATCACACCAATTTGCTACATTATTAATTGTATATTGGAAGGAAAGACAATCAGGGAGAGAATCAAGTGATTGAAAAACTTTACAATCATCGGCATATAATAAAATTTCAGCTTGAGAAGTCGATACTGATATTGCTAAGTCATCTATAAACAAATTATATAAATAAGGTCCAAGGACACTGCCTTGGGGAACACCAGATGATATAATTGACCAGTCAGAAGGAATACCACAGATACTAACACATTGTCTTCTATCAGTGAGGTAGCTGGAAATCAGGCTGAGAAAACAACCATGAACACCAAAGCGGTGTTGGAGTTTATCTAAGAGAAGTGTGTGATCTAAAGAATCAAACGCTTTAGTGAGGTCTACAAATACGGTTTCTAACTGAGATTTATTTGATATTGCGTCAATGGCATGTTTCTAAAAAACAGCCAAGTTAGTTAAACAGTATCGGCCGGGAAGAAAACCATGCTGCTTTGACGAAATAATGATGTGAAATAATAGAGGCGATTTAGAATAATATTTTCACAGACAAAGGAGAGAATGGGAAGGATGGAGATTGGACGATAATTAGCGGTAATGGATTTTGAACCGTATTTGTGAATAGGAACAACTTCCGGAGATTTCTATTTGGTGGGAAATATTCCTGCTGAAAAACAGCGGTTGAGGATAATACTTAAAGGGGTAGAGAGAGAGAGAGAGAGGAAGCACAATTTCGTACAAAAACATGGCAAATACCTACATTTATTTGATTTCTGGGGTTATTCTGTCATTTCGCTGTATTAGCGAGTGGCACATTTTGTTTATTATTCCATTTAGTGGCGTGCAAACTAAAATCGTTCCGCGTGCCACCGTTGGCACGGGTGCCATAGGTTCGCCATCACTGACCCAGGCGAACGACTGTGGCAGGAAGGCCCGCGAAGCTGTAATGGAAAAGAGATCCGGAAAATTGAATGCACGAATTCATATTTTTATAAATCAAGTTATGATGATCAGGCATTTGTCATTGATATATTAACCCTAAAAGCCTCATTTAGAATCGATTTTCATTTACATTATCCGAAAGAATGTCAAGGTAATTTTCGATTTAATCTCTGGTCCAGCCTGCCAAAGCATTGACAACTTCCAAGGATTCGCTTCCACCAATGCGGCCCGCCGTGTTCTCCCACGCTTGGCCTAAGGCCTTGTGCCTAGTGGCCAAGTTTGCGTTAAAGGAGTCAGAAACTTAGTAATAGCTATATTGTAAGTACAGTCATTTCTCGATTTACGCGGTTTCGGTTTAACGCCGCCTAACAATATATAAAGCTTCTAAATTTAGGACTCTTTAGTTCTTACTTTAACGCTGTTGGCAGCAAAGCACATGGCAGGTGACCGATGGATGTAGGTGTACGCGCCACGAATAGAATCGAAATGCCGGACTAGAAAAACATTGTAATTACAGATTTAAATGAATCTTATGCGCTGCAAATCGAATCGGATCGACAAGAAGCGCAGAGAATTCTTAGCAAAGAATATTTTCTTCAGTGGAGGGAAAGTAGCTAGGAAGTCAGCAGACCCAGATGCACCTATGGGCCAATGCACGGGAGGTTACTCCTCGATTCCAGAACCACTCGCATCTACTTTCCCCCAACACTCACGGCAGCCAACGCGGGGCAGTTCTATACTCTTAATTTCATTCTCTACGTCAAGGGTCTCAAACTTGCGTCCCGCGTGGTACATTTCTGCGGCCCACGAAGTAAGCGGGTGAGTCACAATTACTGCGCAGAGAGAGAGAGAGAGAAATACACGTTACATTGCTGCTAAACCGTCAGTCTGCATAAGCTTACGCTCGGAAAACAACGCATGGCGCACGAAGTCCTATGCCGCTATGCCACAAATGCTCGCCGTTCGCTCTTGAAAGCTGGCAACATTGTCACCATTGTAACGTGTTAAATCGCCTGCATGCTCCGATTTGTTTTTGAAGTACTGATAAACTTTATATACGATTTATCTTGCTTGTTTGCGCAAAACCTTGCGTTTACTTCCTTCGCCCTTCATTTTAGAACACCACAAGACGGTACTATCTTAATCTCAATCGTAAAACGCAAATATACACGAAAATCACGCCGCAAATGCACGTACCGCCTGCCAGGAGCCGCTGTAACTGATTGACGCTGATTGGCCAAGTGAAGGAGCGAGAGAAACAATGTGGCATTCCTTGCCTTCTGCGCATACAGGTGCCACCCGCCTTCGTTCGTGCTCCCAACTATAGTATACACTAAACTGCCAAAACTCGTTGTATTTCTTATAAAATATTTCACGTAAATCTAGGAAATTGGAGATGTTTAATTACCACTTTAAAAATATACGTAGTTTATTTCTCATTCCGATTTACAAAAATTCTGCACATGCGAGGTACTACGTATTTTCTTCCCATTGCAAGCGTGTCTCTTGCATGTCCTAAGAACCGAACCCTCGACGACGAACCTATTACAATTTTTGTAATGAATGGGCTTATGGCCGCATCAAAGTGTTGGGGCGATTTTTCCTAGTGGAAGGGGAGAGTGAATGTCCAAAGTATATGCAGCGGTGTGAGGACTAGGAAAGTATGCGGCCCAAGGACTTGGTACGCTGCCTTAATGCGGCCCGTGGGTTCGGTGGAGGGCCTTCATGCGCACGGATGTGAGCTCGAGACCGCTGCTCTACGCGATCGATATGCATTTAAAGACACTTACTATATAAAAATAATTTTTGGTACTAATTGACTCACATTTTACACGAATAACTGTTGGACGGTGAACCCTGTGAATCGGCTTGGTCCTTTCACGCAACCCCCCTCCCTCTTTTCCTTTATTTCTTGTAGGAAATTGGGTCTTAATTTACGCGTTTATTAATTTACGCGGCGCTTTCGAGGAAGGAATCTGCCGCGTAAATCCAAATATGGATGTATAAGGGCAAATAAATGAATATTGAGAATTCGATATCACGCTTTCATTCTTAAAATTTAGCCACCCTATATTTTCAGAAATCTCATATCTTGGGCCTGACAAACCTTTATTCCCTTGGTGACTCACACCCCCTAAATTCGCGCTTGTCATCACACATGCCTATTGAAAACAGAGATCCAACATCGAAGATCTACATTTATGCGAACACTAATGGTACTAGAACTCACGCCATTTAAATTGAGCCCATCTTAAAAATACACTAAAAATCGAACCGGCGAATCCATCATTGCGAGGCATATCCTCCTACCTACAAATCTTCGCCACGGGTGAGATATACCATACGGATGGCTTAAAAGATACCGGAATCTGTTTTAAGAGCATTTAGAGCGGCTTTAAAACGGAACGGCATCCGGGTGTAGTGTTTTGCGGTTCAAAGTTAAAGAGAGAGAGAGAGAGCTCTTTCCGTACACACCGAAAGAAGAACGTGGAGCGTAAAAAAAGGGTTTGAAAAAACGTGTGAAGCTTCCTGGAACGAGTATCGCGCGCTGCGAGTTATTGCGTCACGGTATCCTAGGCCGTCTAATCGACTCGTGAACTTGAGTCTCTGGATGACGTTGATGGGAAAACAAAGTGGAAGCGGAGCATACTGAGGTGCTGGAGATGGATGTAGGAGGGATTAGAAGTGGGGGAGGGAATCGCCTGGCTGAACAAAAGAAGCGAGTGGATGCGTGAGTTCCTCGAGTGCGCCGACGTCAAATGGCGCGGATCAAGGTCAGGCCCGCACTCCTCTCTCTCTCTCTGGAGAGAGCTTTTGTAAAGCTTAGATCCGAGGAAATGATTGACGCTAGAAGGTATAGGAGAAAGGGTTTTATGGATGCTCGCTCTAGTTAAAGTGCGTGGGCAAGAAGTATTACGGCCCGTCCGATATTTGGGTAATTAATTATCTAAATGTCGGAGTTGAATTGGTTTTTACCCCAGGTGTCGCGTCACGAAAAAATAACGAGGTTTCAGATAAGGCATTCGTAATTATTTAAGCAGAAGAGGTAGATAAAACCCGGCCGACGAAACAATGGCTCTGGTTTGTTTTCCGTTTTTTTTATTTCAACAGTCGGGCGAACTCGGAGCACGAGAGGATTCCGTGCTTTGTCGCTACGAGAAAGGTAAGGGATAAGCGAATTGATGCTAAGGGACGTTGGGTCGCTATAATAGAGGGATACCTTTATAATTAAAATGAGATTAGGAGCATTTTTACTCCCCTTTCACGAAATGTTTCACTAAGAACCAATCTCACGGACGCTGGATCATAGACTTAATGGCGGCGTTACTTTAATAATTTGGCAAGTGCGATGGAAATGTTTTAGAAATAACTATCGCCCTTGCAGTTAACATATTTATATTAGGGATGCGATTGATTTAAAAAAATAATCGATTAATCAAATTTCTTCAATCGAAAATTAATCGATCAATTCGAATAATTTTAAAAATTATCAAAAATCATAAATATCATTTCTTTAACCACAAAGAACTTTTTAATGTTACTTTTTATAACGTTATATCGTCCTGGAAGTATAATTAAAACAATGAAAATACTGAAAAAGTTAAAACCAAACAATTTGTAATTATTAACCATACTTGCCAAATTTCATATCATAAACCGCTAACATAGCAAATGCTCTTGTATTCAAGCAGAAAACAATTAACAGTACTGAAAATGTAATACTTGTGTCAAAGACAATTTAAATTTGTATGTATTAGTGAATAAACTGAAAATTTTTATCTATCTTAGACATTCTCGGAGACAAACAAGCATAGTCACATTTCCCGGCATTAAAGTCGCCCGCATTTTGTTAACATTATACCCAGAGAGACTAAACAGTCGTTCGCATGGTACAGATGTCGCTGGGACATATAGAATGGCCTTTATTATAATGAGGGTATGGATTTTTCGGGTTTAAAAAATTTAATTCGTAGGGTAAATTTCGGGTTTTATTATTTTTCTTTTCATTCGGGTTAAAATCGGGTATAAATAAGTTGCAGATTTTTCAAGGTTTTAAAAAAGTTCAATCTCGGATAATTTTCGGATTTTATTATTTTGTGATTCGGACAAAATTTATTTAAAAAAATCATGGTTAAAATTTTAAAGTTTTATCAACAATAAAAACTTTTTACTATACCTTAAGTATTAAAAGTAAAATACTCCTATAGCCAAACAATTAGAGGGTTACAACACCCAATGCATTTCGCCCACAAGGTGGGCATCGTCAGGGGCAAAACCTGTTTCAACAGTGACTGGGAGTCAACTGCAAGGTTTGAACGGAAAGTATTAAGAAGACGACCGAGAAACAAGTGAAGCGCGGAAAGATTTTTCGGCGTGTGTGTTGTTTACATATATATATATATATATATATATATATATATATATATATATATATATATATATATATATATATATCTTGTGTTAAACGCCCCCAGGTGGAGAGGAACACCTCGCAGGCTGCACAAACATCTTCCTTCCCGTTCAACCTCTTTTGAAAACTCACCAGATATCAGTGAAATAATTTTTCTTTCGTATTGTTTTTAACTAACAGACACTTGGACTCTTTTTTCCTTATCCTATCAAAGATCTAACAGCGACTAGCTAAGGCGAGGCCCTTAAATATTCGTGGCGCGAGCAAACCAAGGAGATTCAGAATGTGTTACAAAATAATCTTACGAATAAATTGTTTACAGAGAGAATAAACAGACTGGTCACGAGCATCTCGGACTGCACTCAAGTTTTGAGGTGCCTACAAGCGCCAGAATAAAAATTCTGCGAGCAAATATAAAAAAAAATTTGTTTAAAGAAAACTAATAATTTCGGGTTTTACCCGAAATTTAAAAAGGCAATCGGAGGGTAAAAATCTGGTAAAAATCGGGTAAAACCCGAAAAATCCTTACTCTAATTATAATACATCTTCAAGTTTCTTCAGCAAGAGATCGAATGTCTCTCTATACATTCGCAGAAATTGAAAAAACTTATCTTCACACATTTGATATTTTGATAACCGGAAATGGATTTCAATCGATTTGATTTTATTCGATTAATTAAATTTTAATCGATTAAAAATTTTAACGATTTAAATAATCGTTAAAAACCGCAGCTCTAATTTATACTAAAGAAAAACACCCGTGTTCATAAACAGGATAGATTATCTGCTACGGTAGTTCAGTGGTAGAATATCCTTCCGGCAAGTGGAAGACCCGGGTTCGATTCCCGGTCATAGCAGAATTTTTTCTGTTTCAAAGTTATTCCCAAAATTACAGCTTATGCCATTCTGCATAGTTTCCTATTATTCCATCAATTTCTATACTAAAGTAAATAAGCTAAAACAAAACTATTTTTAGAATTTGCGCGTTAAACATCGAGTACGTGCGTTCGTTTTGTCTAATAAGATCCTGTCGCTGTCGGAAGACTAACCTTTTAGACAACTGCGTGTAAAGCTGGGTCCCTGGCGAGGAATAACTTACCATAAACCCAAGTTTTAAGTTTCCCTTTCTTTTCTCGCTTTGTTTATTTATGTGTTTGTGCGAGTGAGCGTGGTTGATAAGTATGTCCCTTTCGCGGTCGATCAGACTCACAAACCTCGTAACAACGGTATTATATCCGAGTGCCTGGCCCGGAATAATTTCCGGTAAATCTGATTTTCGAGATTTTTCATTCCTTAGGACTTAGTTGTGTTGAAGTGATTTAGTGCCTGCAAGAGTATTAGCGACAACAGGCCCCTGGCGAGGAATATTACCACACAAACCAGTAAGTGTTCGAACTATTTGTTTACCGTTAATTCCATATACGTTTTTTCTCCAAATTATATTCTATATTTTTCTTTTCCTATTGTCTTAACTTAGTGTTTCTCTAAATATTGTTCAGGGGTAATTGTTTACCATATTATTATCTTCACCGTATTCTTCACTATTATTTATTGTCAAAAGAATTAGAATTTAACGTTGGATAACAAACTCCGAGGTGATTTAAACGGTTTGTATGAACAATTTCAACGGTAAATACCATTAATTGAAAAAGGAAGCTAAAACCTTACGATATTACTTATGAGGTCCCAAAATCTCGTATATTTTTGCGTATGGCACGTACTACATGCATGTGACCCAAAAATTACAGAGTGTTTACGTCTCGTGAAATCGTATGTAACTGTAAGGCGACAGGCAAACACGGAAAAACATGCGTTTCGCATTCAATATTTCATCTGTATCCTGCCGGAAATTCGTCAAGGAGGACATCCAAAGCCATCTTGTCGTAATAAAAATGAGAGGCATGAGCCCGAAGAGATATTTGCAGCGCTTGAAACTTCAAGGAACGAAAGAAGGGATTCTTACAAAGTCTGTCAAAACACAGGAGGATAATGTTATTACGGGAATATTTCAGATCAACAGGGTGGGCTTAATGCCGCGTACATCTGAAAATGGAAATTACATATAAATAGTTTTTTATTATATCTAAGGGATAATAACGCTTTTTATTTAACACTTGATATATTTTTTATTCAACTTTTCCATTTACCTCTGATTGCTAGAACTAAAAAAGAATGATTCCAAAAAATATCACGTAGACCAAAATTTTTATTAATAGGGCACATATGGTCTTTAAAATGGCTGTAAATTTCCGAGGTTTTTTTTATCGGCGTACTCAAAAAATGTCGCTTAGATATCGTAAATAACATCCAAAGGAACCTCCTTCTAACAAATATACGAAGCCTTAAAGAATGCAATGATGGGGCCGAATGATATCACTGCTAGGGCCGGATACACGAGGTCTTTCCAAGGGATACGCAAAAACATAAAAGCTGAAGGCGCACGGTTTTCCGAAGAGCTTTCACATCCGACAACCGGCTTCGCTATTTCCCACCTACATCGAATTATCCTTTTCATCAGTTTCTATTAGTATAATAAACCAACACGAAGAAATTCTATTGGAAACTCCACTTCATTCGTGATAAAGTCAGTGTCCGGTATGTCAATACAGAGCGCAGAAACAGTGGAGGAGACGTTGGAAAACGGACAACCGAAGGATGGACACGGTTAGAAAAAGACAATGTGATGGATTGGTTGCAAATTTTCAATAAAGAAACGCGGTGCACTATTGGGAAAGGGGAACTCATTATATACCACGGGGTAGAAATTGCTTCAATAATGATTTAAGGGGTACGCCGAAAAATCAATGCTCTATGTAATCATGGGATATCGGAGCGGGGTTTGTACTGTTATAAGGGGAAAAGAATGTAGATTTTAATTCATATCACCGAACTTTGATAATTGATAGTATTTTCTTGAATTCATACTAAAACCTTGTGTTTTTGGGTATTAAATCGCATTTTATCGGATTGTTGCCATGGAGACGATTATTACCTAACTCGGCTTGAGCATAAACAAGTGAACAAATGTGTTATTTACTTTTCCGCTCAACTACACTTCAGTAATGGAAAGTTGATCCAGACATATCAACGTATAAACAGCAACATTTATCAAATTCGTTTATTTAAATTAATACATGCAAAATATATCAGAAAGAGATCTTGAGATTATTTTTAGTTTTTTAAAGCTGAAAGCACTCTATTAATTTATCTTTCAATTATTTTCTATCACTGATAAACTATGAACTGCAAGTGGTATTTATGCAATGAGAATTCCTTGGAATGACTAACACATACTGAAACATTTCCTGTCTATATACATAAGTAAGGGAAATCAGCATGCATTAGTCTTGGTTTGGAATTCTTGTTTATTTTTAGCCTTCTAGAGAGACCTTTTTACCAACGCATGGATGAGTTGAAAACTTTCCTTGCATCCATGATACAAATGGTTTGATATTAAACTATTCATTTTGTCGCAAATTCTCATGTTTGCAAAACCTCGACGGGCATTACAACACCAGACCCGCTACCGAATATACAAACAGAAAACAAAAATAAGCCGACGGGGCCAGAGGCTTCAATTCCGAGTAGATTAAATTATACATCTCCATCTTTCGAAACAAAAACAACATAAAATACGGCCTCGACGACGAGTCCGAATAAAAAAATTCGAAGAGCTTCGCGCGTAATCCGAATCGCTCCTAAATTATCCGAGTTATGTCCTACCCCCCTCCCTCTCGCCATCGAAAAAACCAACGACTTTCGCGAAGCCGACCGCGAAAAAAAACAGGTAATTGCGCAAGGCGACGGCAAAATCGCGGTCGCGTTTACGTCTCCGAACTCGGCGAATCCTGTCCGGACTTGTTTAAATGTGGATCCTACGATGGACGTCAAAACCCCCGTTCTAGCAGGGGATAAAAAATGAAAGACTAACGCGCCCCGAACGCATTCGGATTGGTTCCCGAGCGTCGGGGGGCACTCGAAAAATTATTTCTTTCCACCTAACGCCCTCTACCTCTCACCCCCTCCATTTCGGTCCACACAACCTCTATCTGTATTTTCCCTCGGGATTTTCCGGGGACGAGTGGCTAGTTCTCTTATTTTTTTCCCCCACCGACAGGACATGTGTCAGGTGTCCTCCTCCTTCTCCCTCTTTTCTCCCCCTCTCTTCAACCCCTTCACGGACGAACTAACAGCTCTCTCCATCCCACCTTATGCCTTCAACCCCTCAGGCACTGGCGCCTCCCTTCTCCCCCTTCATTTCCCTCTTCTTCCCTTCCACCCTCTCTCTCTCCTATCCTCCATATCGCGTTAATTCTTACCTGTCTCCCACTCTTCACAGTCACTCCTCTTCTTGGTGCTTTCTCTTCCATTCCTATCTCTCTTTCCCGTACCTCCTTCTATCCTTCCTCTTTCTCTCTCTTTCTTTCCATCTCTTTCTCGACCTACAAGTCCCAGCGCGTCCCTCTCCCTTGCCTCGACGTTCTCTCTCCATCTGTCTACCTAGCCACATCCATCTCCAGCCCCTTATCTCTCTGGCTTTTCTCCTCTCCCTCTCTTTCAATCTCTCTCCCTCTCGACATTCCTTATTCGAAATGATTTGATCCTTCTTCCATGAATTACTACTATTTTGACGTTTTATTTAATCATTACGCTCACTATAATGCTAATAGAAGAATGTAAACGTACAAATAAAGTAGGGGCAAAGCCGCTGCGGCCTATTGCCACCAACCGCCTTGTCCTCGCTTAGCTCTGATGCCTCGGTCCTTTGGGACTCGAATTTAAATGTGTACATTATACATTCTCATCCTATCACTTCCTTTCTCCTTCTACCCCTACCACTCGCTCTTCTCTCTCTTTACCCATTTTCTCTTTCTCCCTTCTCTCTATTTCTCTCTCTCTACCGTTCTTCCATCCATACCACATCCGTCGTACTCCCCCCATCTTTTTCCCTTCTCCCTCCTTTCTTATCTATCCCTCCCTGCCTCTCTCTCTTTATTTCCATCCCTCTCAATGCCTTTCTTTTATCGTATCCCAATCCAATGCAATTTAAGAAATTTCATAAAATCTGAAACAATGGCAATGAAAGATTTTCTTCTCAAAAAACTTAAAATTTATTTTTCCTTCATTACAATTTTGTGGACCGATTCAATTCGCATTTGAAAATCGACTGTATGAAAATGAATATTTATTCTTTTATGCGTCCTTTTGTTCGGCCTGAATTTGTACGACAATGATAAGTAAATTTAAAATACAATAAAAAAATGTCTTATATTCATTTACGTGTTAATCAAATAAACCCTCTTAAAGCCTCCTAGAAATCACGCCGAGCATTCATACGACATTGCGCTGATCTTTCTTGTTTCATTGTCTTTTTTGAGTAGCGTTTGCCGGAACGTATTTAAAAGATAGAGAGATATCTGCGTGTTTTCAGGTGCACCTACATCAACGTAAATTATTTATTTTTGTATTGCCCTCAAACTTGTAATCATGACACCAGCAGGTTTCGAAGGTTTCCAAGGCTAGCTTCTTTTGGAGATGTTTTAATGAAAGGGCGTTTTTGTTTTCAATTTTTCTTCCTACCCCTCTCTCTCGCTCACTCACGCTTTCACTCTATCTACAATGTTCGAGAATAACTATACCCCTCTCACTTCTAGAACTATGTAAACAGAAAACAATTTATCTAATCGTTGCTGTTTTTCTTTACTTGTTTATCTGTCTGCATCGTGTTATTGCGTGAAAGATGCTACAATTTTTGATTCGCTTCCCTTTTTGTTTGAATATATATATATATATATATATATATATATATATATATATATATATATATATATATATGGATGTCAACAAGGTGTTGGGATGAGGAAACCCAGTGAGCACTCACCAATCAGACGACTTCAGGTTGGCGAGGCCCCGGGGATGTCGAAGCGACACACGTAAAATAACACAAAAACACAGAAACATCACAAACGTAAAGCTTTCGGAACTACTCCTTCTTCAGCTACAGAGAGTTCTCTATCTCATCCCAACACCTTGTTGACATCCATATATTCATTTTACCTTTCCTTTTCCGTAAGTTGTTATATATATATATATATATATATATATATATATATATATATATATATATATATAAGTGTGTGTGTGTAAGCAGTTATAATAATATGTTATATAAGAATATTATATGCGTATCAGACGAGAATATGTCAGTATTTGGTATTAAAATGAAAATTAAGTAAATAAATGTTTAAAATGGGCATTTCTATGTATTTTAGCCTACTTTCCAAAAAAATGGAAAGTAGTCTTATGAGATAGTTTCGGTTACAGTGTCAGTGTGTGTGTCCCTAACATCTTCTTCATGAATAAACCGATTTAAACTAAATTTCGTACATAGAATCTTCACATAAATTAATGACAAAATAGACATATCTGGACCGGATCGACTAAGCAGGGGAGTCACAATTGCAAAGTTAAACTTTACGGTAATTATGAATTTGGAATGAATTGGAACAACCGACTTCAACGAAATTTTGTATGATGTAGGCGTGCAACATAAAATAACAAAATCAAGATGTTTAGTATAGGTATAGAAAGTAGGGCTGCCACAATACAAGGGATAAAAAAATTATTTTTACACGTATTTGTGTTGAACTTTTCATATCAATTTTAACCAAATTTAATACTTATAATACACACATTTATACAAAACCATATTAATATATTTTAACCGAATTAGCAAAACAGGGGTAACAAAATTACAAATTAAACAAATATTGGAATAAATGTTGTAGGAAATTTAATTTTCTATAACGTTTTTTGAAACAATTTCCCATATAATGCATTATTTAAGAGTATTTTTAAAACTAATTTTTTTAGCTGACACCACCTACCGGCGACTATTATAACAATTGACGCTTAGTTGCGTCTTAGTAACGCTCCTTTTTATTTTATTAATTGTTGGAGATTCCTGGCAATATCCAATACCAGAAGGCTACGGTATGAGTCTATTTCTGTTCTTTGTAAAGTTTTAAAAAATTTCTCACAGTTTCTTAAAATATTCATTCATATTCATATTCATTTGGAATTTTTAGAAATATTACAGGTATGGAGAAAGTCATGTGGTGGTCACATCATAATTTTTGTATTCTAATGCGCACGCATTGGTTTTTTAATTTGTAAGTTAACCTAAGTTTTCGTAAAACATCACGCGTAATTTAAATGTTCTAGATTTAAATCATCATGTACTTCGTACTTATATTAGGACTGAGAGAACAATAGATGCTGTAGTTGTTACCACAATCTGGTTGCCAAGGCAGCAAACGGTTAAATGATACACTTTTCCAAATTACGTGATATAGATTTCAATGTGCGATTGACGCATTTCTGCCAAACCTCCATCCTCTACCTAGTCGGGAGGTTTGTTAAGAACACGTTTAAATAGCGTTATGAAGAGTGACAGAGGAACGGTTTTATGTTGTGAGATACCTTGGAATTCATTTGTTTGTTTGTATTAATGGCTAATCTAACAACTTGGAATTCGTCTGTGGTTCTTTTTTATCCTTATGTTTTCCTAGCTTTCAGAATTAGTTTTTAACAGATGTTTCACACCACCATCCTGAAAGTGAGTTTTCGCAACATGTGAGAGGCTTTATTGATGTTTGACTTTCTCCCATTGAAAATAAATAAAATAAGGTAAGGAATGATTTATTCTGTATTTCTTTGCGCCAAAATCTTTAAATAAATGTATGCTATCATATCGTTATACGTTACATCGAATATTTGATGAATGGCGTTACGGGAGAACTCAGCATCGCTCAAATAAATACACCAAAACAACCTATATTCTCTCTCTCTCGAGTCGTTCCTATCTACCTCATCTACCCTAAAACTCTCTTCCCTCGATGACTTCCTCTCCGAATTCCTATCCTTTACCTCAGTTTTTTTTTCGTTCCTTCCCTCTGATCCTTTGCCTCCTTCCCTCTTCCTCATCCTCCTGTCACTTCCTCACCCGATATCTTACTCCTTCTCCCCTCTTGTGTTCTTCCTCCTCCGACCTCTCTCCTCCTTCTGACAGTCCACCCCATCTCCTTCTTCCAACTGACATTTTCATGTCTCCCTCCCACGAACGCTTCCCACCTTTCGCCAAAATTTATTTGTCCGACAATCTCCTAACGATTTGTCGGTCAGAACTGCACCTCTGCACCGCTTACGATGTAACGTTGACAGGAAAGTTTGCAGGGATTTTTTTGCACGCGGTCCTTAAACAAGTGTTGCTCAAGATGCTGCGCCCCGTGGACATCGTGCGAGTGAGATAAGGCGATAAATGGTTTACTCAAATAAATATGCCGTTCTTAAACACGCCACACATTTTAATAACTTATTACATATTTAAATCTTTAAACAAATTAGAATTTTGGCGTGTAATATCATGATTGAACGAGCAATAGTTCATCAAAGCATTATTGTTTTCTGGAACTGAGTATTAAAATTCCGTCCACGAAGTACGATTAACTATATTGCAAAAGAGTCAGTTTTTCGGCCCATATTCGAACGCGGGAAAATTACAATGGATTTTTTTATTTTGGTTCATTGCAAAATAAAAATATAAATACTGATATCAAATAAATCTTCATATTTAAGATTTGTCTACCAGGCCTCCCGTATGCCTAAGTATTTTTAGATCTGAATATAACTTTCATGAGCACAAAATAGCATTTGATGACACTTTATAAAATTGAAAACTATGCCAATATGAAGATAAATAATTTTCGTAGTTTAAACGAAGAATTTATGGGGTATATTTGCAGGCATTGCAGATTTGTAAGATGAAAGATATAAATTCAAACAAGTCTTACTAGGGTTTATGAATTCTCGTTCAAATTTTGAAAAAAAAATCTCTCAGGGATGTATAGTATTAATGGGTATTTTAACGAAAGAAATGTTTTTAGTATAAAAACTAAAAATTCAAAGATTTTAGTGAATATTTTTAATTGATCCAACTTGTTACTTTGCAATGCAGTAAAACGAATTGGAGTCTTTAATTGCGGGCACTTCTGACATCACTTGCTTGCGTTGTACCGTACGAGGTTTGTTCAATACGAAAATTAGTTCTTTACAACTCTCTTAAATGCCATTTTGAATGAAAAACCTATTAAATTGGTAATTACTTTACACGCTTGTTGAAGCCTTATAATTACGGGCGTGGAAGTGCTCCACTATTAAAGAAGGGAAATGGAGTTAACAGCTAAACCATGACAAACCAGAATAACTGAAAATTATTTTGATTCTTCTAAAAATGTAATTTTCACCAAGGAAAAAGTATGTTTTCGTTCGGTTTAGGTAATAAATATCAAGAGACGATCTATATAAAAAATAAATCTTATCACATTAGATTAGAGATTTTAAAAATACCGAATTGTATAACGTATGCAGTTGGTATTTATTTAAAGTAGATTTTCAATGATTTCTTGATCGTAACATTCTAGTTTTGCCGCAGCTGAAACTTAACATACGAAGTTTCCGGCTCCGTTATTTTTAGTAGTGGCGTTACACACAAGAGTTACAATTGCTTCTTTTTTTACTTCCTAGGTCTTTTACCACCATCTGGGTCTTACGCTATAGGCTGAGTGATTAATTGATAAAATATTTTTACTTCTTGATCAAGAGAGGAATAACCGCGTTTTTGAAACCATTTCGTAGCGAAGTTCATTCGTATGATGTATTTTATATGGCTTACAAAGTAAAAATTCCGTTACAAATATCACAACTACACCGGGGATATAGTGTACGAGTTATAAAAGCATGGATCGCTTAATTTTCATGATGGAGTTTTTTTGTTTTTCAAGAAAATGTTGTAATCGGAATTGTGCTACAATATTTGGCCTCTAAAAGAGATTAAAAAGATAAATACAAACCTAAAATAAGAAAATAGGCATAGCTTGTAGTTTAGAAAAGTCGGAGAGGTGTTTGAGGACTGAGCCAAGAACTTACCATAACTAAATTCACTCTTGATAAACTGAAATTATTTTTATCTTTTATACATAACTTACATTACAACGATGGCTAGGTTGGAAATCATATTTATCTATATTAGCACCCACAGACGCAAATGGTAAATGGCAAATGCAAGAAAGCATTTATTTAAAGCCAGTAATTCTTTTTCATGAGAAAATTTTCTCTTCATTTTATTACTTGATTTTAATTGAGATTTGATTAATTCTCTGCTAATATTGTGATGAGAGGGAGATTGGTCTGGTGTTCTTTACAAATCACCGTTTTATGCCTCTCAGTCCGCCCCTGATTACTATGTTTATCACTATGTTTATGATAATTCCAGTCAAATTCTCCAAAAAACACTAAATCGAACTCGCTCTAAATTTTATCGAAGATTCTCTTACTGAGCTCAGAACTGGTAAATTGGTTAGTAAAAGCACATTACCGGAAAGTGGGATACGCGTGCTCGATTCCTGGTTGGGTTCAGGATTTTCTCCATCTAGTACGTATATGTCTAATATTAATGCTTTTTTGTTAGTCTGACATTTGATAAGAATATATTTTTCTCATTTCATACGGAACCCTTAAAAAGAGGTTCTTCATGTAAAGTAAATCATTGAAATCAAGCACCCATGCTCCGCAACTGGCGACGGTTGGAAGCTGGTAATCCGTGGAAGAGCAAACGTCCTCAGTGAAGGGTCTATATGTTTCCTTCCTCCCGTTCTACTCGGAACCGAATAACTGAATAGCCGACAGGAGCAAATACATAATTAACGGCATCGGATAGGAAATGAGGGAAAAGAGGTTTAACGTTGTCCGGGCGACCCTTTCGTCGCTGAGTCCGCCACTTGCTTGCATATGCCGCGGAAGTTTGGGGGATTGCTCGCGAGTGAATGAATTATGCAAGTTATCCTGCGTGGGCGTGTCGCGGGATCGTAGCGAGCAGGATGCACGGGTTGAAAGCCACTTTAAACTCATCTCCTCCTCCTTCTTTTCTTTCTTCGCCTCTGCTTCAGAATTTTCTAGCTCTTTTTATTCATTTCACATTCCATTTTACATTTTACATGCCTCTTTATTTCCACAGACCTCTCTGTACTCTTCCAGGTACTTCTATTCCACCTCTACTGGGTGAGTATAATATCCTTGTCAGCTTTTAAAGGTTAGGGAAATTTATACCATTAAAGAAAAAATACATAGTAAACGGATTTATAATGCCCAATTCTAAAAGTTGCTATAGTTTAAGTATTGCTGCTATTTCCGTAATTATCATTTCCATTTTTCTAACTAATATAAGTTATCTTAAACATTTTCATTGTTTACATTATTGCAGTTTGCTTTTTTAATGCTGTAGAGTAATGTTGTTATGCTTTCATTAACATGCTTCATTGCATGTCTAAAAATTTTGAATTTGATGATAAAGTTTAAAGAGAAAGGAGAAATTCATGATCGGAAACGCTCCGGAAGAGCTACAGTAGGTGCTGAGACCTCATAAAATGTGCAGGAAGGAAATTCTATCATTTATACCTCTATTCCAGCTTGTAATCTTATTTTTTACTCTGTAAGTAATACGCATGATGTGACTACATAGTCTCAATTTCGACCGAATGAAGAGATTAGTCTTTCTCTCTGTTTGTACGCACGTGCTTCTATCCCAGTCTCTGGCAAAGGGGAAAACTACGGCCCGCGGCCACATGAGGTTTGCAATAACATTTTTGCGGCCTGCTAAGCCATCATTTAAGTGAACCATGAAATTATATTCTGATAACTTCACACTTTTTATTGGAGTTTATACTTATGAAATCTTTTACAGCAAAAGTTATGACTGTAAAAATTATTTATTTTCACCAATATAACCAAGCGCAGTCTCCCAAGTAACTTCCTCTGTGAACACTGATGCGACATAAGCATTGTCAACAGATAATGTGACCTTCCCAGACAACTTTTAATGCTCGTAAAAACCTTTCTCACTTCCGCGCTTATATTATCTTCCTTCCTCCAAAAGTATCTTATCGAGCTCATATTTTTGTAAGGGCTTAAGGCAATACCATGACTATAAGTTTCCCTTTCCCGTCATCTCTCTTTATTCTTTCCCAGTTCTAATCTCGACTCATATTACCAGGTTCTTCCCCTCTTCAGTCGCTCTAAATCTTCTCATCTCATCCCCTCTTCATTCCTCCATTTCCCTCACAAAACTTTTTCTTCCCATTGCACTCATCCTTTAACCCTGTAGCACTAAATCACGCGGAGTTCGTAACGAGTTTGTTCTCCCGGAGTATAAATATACCCCATTCGAAAAAATTTTCGTTGCGTCTCAATACAGATACTTTTTATTTATTTTGTAGGTTTTAGATTTATAGATAGCAGTAAGGCACATCGTTCGTATAGCAAAAATATTTTTTATGCGATGTCTCTTAGTCGAAGCGATCGAGATGTCGTTACTTCTTAGGAATTATTTACAATAGGTTGAAAACGCCTTTTGGTAAGACCGCGTCCGTTGTCCTCATGTTTCATCTTCAAAAATATTGAAAGGATTTTCGCTTAATTTTTTAGTAAGGGTTTTTTCGGAAAAAGAAATAAGAAAACATGTGAGCTTGGTTTTCTGACGCATTATGAAAAAAGCGAGTTTTATTTGTTGAAGATTATTTAGAATTGTAAACTTAAAATTCTTTATAAATTTAATAATATAATTATATGAAAAAATAATTCATTCAATAATTAATTAAAAAAATTTAAAATTCTCTCTGTAACAATTTGATAAAAAAATTATAATTCTCTGTAACAATTTGGTCCGACACTTAATTTATAAAAATTTGAAGCCATCCCCTGCCGTCCACCAATTATTCAAAAGCATTTATTCTGCAGTTTTATAAATAGAATTAAAGGTTACACATACTTACAGTGAAAATTTTTAACTTTATATAGGGTTGCCAGATTTTTGAACTCACAAATCGGGGCATGTAAACATTTTTGAAATGTTATTTATATAAAATCAAATTCAAGAAAAAATAATAGGTATAGATATCATTTGGATTTGATATAATTAATAAAACCAATTTATTCAAACTATACGTACAATGCATACAATAACGGTGTCTTTAAGTCACCTAGCCTTACATAGTATCAGCGAACCACGCTATTAAATAAAGTAAAACCAGTCTCAAATGGAGGGTGAGATACTCACAAGACAGAAAGTAATTGCATTAGGAGCAGAGGAGATTGATAACCAGGCCAAGAACATCTAGTACACTCTTGAGCAGAGAGCGTTGTTTTATGCGATGAAATCACTGTATAAAGTACTACAAACCTAACCGTTGCTGGCGGGTAGCATTCATATTCCGAATAAAATTTTGAGTGTTGAACAGTTTTGTTTAAAAAGCGGGACTTTATAGAAATAAGTCGGCACGCGGGGAACACCTTATCAAGTCGGGAAAAACTGGTCGCCTGGAAACCCTAACTTTTTATCTATAATCATTTGATTAGAATCTCAATCTGAAAGCATCCTATGCCGTCCATCGATTACTCCATAAAAACTTCTTTGTCATCGCAATAAATAGCATCATAGAACATAGCATCATAGAACACGTAAGCACTGCGAATTTCAGTATCTCTTACCGTTCACTTGGTAATTTAATTTAATCGACTGCACGGTCGGACAGATATAGCGAAAACATAAGCGCGTTAAAATAAGATGAAATATTATATAAATGGTTCAAATAAGCCAAGCAGGGGTGCCACCTTTCCATGGACAAAAAATAAGCTTTCGGTCATATCTCGCGGAATAAATATTAGTCATATCGAAGAATGCTTCTAAGAAATCTGCAGGATAAGTTATTTAACGGAATTAGATAACGAACGTCTCAGCCTTGTACGAAGTGTGCGTATTCTCTCTTCGGTATTCCCCAAGTCAAATAGTGCGAAATGCGTAAAGAAGCTATGGGAGTTGAAAACAAATTCAAACGGTGATATAGAATCAGTAACTTAAGCCGTCTCCACACATTCGTTATTCGCCGAGTGCCGAGCCACAAATATTCGTCGCTCGCAAAGTAACTAATTGTGCGGATGGAACAACGAGTACCGACGTTCGTCATTCGGCGAACCACGATTGGTTTCCGTTGAGAGTCGGTGATAGAGTCAAAGGGACGCATATTCGGCAAGCCGCGGCATTTTTAACACCTCCACACAATCGTCATTCGCCGATAATTTTTAGACATGTTTATTTAAATAAATTTCAAAGGAATACAAGAAAAACTGCTTAGAGTTTACTGCAAATAAATTTTTTAAAGAAATTGAAGTTCATTCAATGTTTGGTATAAAAAAATTTTGAACGGAATACTTACATGAAGACCAAGTTATTTTATATGATTTAAATATAAAGCTTTATAAATAAACGACATTCAAAGTTTCATAAGTACAAAAAATTATTCTTTGTAATAAAGCACAAAGGAATAAAAGAAAAATATTTATTAATGTTAAAAAAGTAATATTTAAGGAATACGAGAGCCTAAAGTGTATCGTATTTCATAGAACTGCGAATTTTGGTCGAAAAGCTATTGGCCAAAGGAAAAAAATCGTTCACTGGCTCTAGAAGTAGGCTGAAAAATACATACCCCACTACTAACTCACCAGCCCCGTGATCCACCAAAAAACGAATAAACGACTTTTAAAATGGTTTTTCGTTGTTTTCCTAAAAATCCATTCAAACCCAGGTGTTTTTAATTATTTTTGATGGAATAACATAGGCCTGGGGGTCCTCTAAGAATACTTCTTTGTTCCGACAAATTCTTTTCACTCGGAGTTTTTAAAACTTATTATTGCAAGCGTTTTTTCTCCCTTCAAAAATCGGTTAATCTGACACAATTAACCGGTTAACGAATAGTATGAGAATTCAAAAAATAACCAGTTAACTGGGTTCGGTGAAAATAGGTATGGAAGCCCTAGCTTTGAACATACTACATTATACTAAAAATAGCCCTCCTGACTCCCTCCCATTTCTCCAAAAAGGGCCTTCACTTGAAAATTTGAAGGCACTCCCTGCCGCCCACCGATTTCCACAATGAATTTCCTTTACAGCGTAATAAATGGAGTCATAGATCATATACACCCCGCAAATTACAGCGTTATTAGATGAATTAGCCAGTTTAAAACGGGATTTGTAGTCAAACAATATAAAAAAAACAAATAAGACCACATTGGTTGCTATCGGGAACCTTTAATGAAGGATTTTTATGTCATTCGCTTCTAGTATGTGATCATAGCAATTCTGCCAAACATGGGTGAACTGGTTGAAACTGCTAAGTTATTGAGCGTATTATGGGAGATTGAAATCACCCTCTGGAGTAGAACCCGAGACTTTTTTGAAATTGTTTTATGTACGTGGTACATGATCATAGCAATCCTACCAAATATGATTGAACTGGCTGAAGAAACGGCTGAGATATTGAGCGTTACGGACAGAATGACCAAGTGACCAAAAGAATAAGGGTTTTTATTATTAACTGATATGTTAACGTTGGCTTAATATTTTCATTTGATTGGTTGCGATGACGGACGGGCAGATCGAAAGCATGAAAAATAAAATAAAACTTGCTAAACATAGTTACCTACACTATTTTAGGAAGGTAAACGGGAGAACAGGAAGGAGGGAGACCGCTGGAAAAAATATGAAAGGGGGAAACATCTGGCTGACGTAGAAAATCATCACGCACCGGGTTAAATTCTTCTTTTACTTTGATTCTCATTTATTCTCCATTTTCTCTCTCTTTCCATTGCCCCTCTTACACCTCTCATCGCCATCATATCCTCCCGCGTACAAGCAGGAAAGACCTTTTATATACTACATCTCTCCCTTCTTCCTTGGCTTCCACACCTAAACCCTCATCTTCACTCAAGACTCCCACACTCCATCCTTCATCTCATACCAGCTCTCCTGAAAAATTCATGTCTCCCTCACACTTCCAACCCCCCCCCCTCTCTCTGTCTCCCCCTCTTGCTATCTCGTAATTCCTTTGACAATAGTATATGCTTCACGTGCGAAAAAAATATGTCTGCCTGAGATGAAAATCGCGTGGAAACGTCAGCTTCCCGTTTTTCGCGTTCGAGGAAAGGGCGCGCGTTTGCCGTTGGGTCGTTCGGAGGTCGAAATAATCGCCCGAGCGCGACGAGGGAAATGGCTTTTTTTTATATGACAGCCGAGCCGGTCGGAGGCGGATTAACTTGCGTTCGCAACATTTCGGATCCGTCGTTCTCGCTATTGTCACGGATTTGAGAGCTCAAGGGATAACGTGTCCGACGTTGACGAAGTTTAGTTTCGGCTGTTGGACATACATTTTCCTTCCAACTGCCTCAGTTCACTGCTATGAAGTGCAAACAGAGGCTAAAGGGCGAAGCACAGACGTGTCCTCGTGCACTGGTGGGTGCAACCATTCCATGAAGCCTTTCAGCAACATCTTCGGCCAAAGCGAGAAAGGTAATCACCAACCCGCGTTCTAGACCGACGTTGTGTTTTATGGTCAAATTCCATTTTTGAGGAATTTATCACGAAGTTCGACCCTAAAAAAACTGCCCTAATTTTACGGAGGCTGGATTTCTCCTGACCGTTGCAGTGATCACGAACAAGGTAAGCGAAGGATTCCCAGAGTTTAAAACACATCCTGCTACTCCCCGAATGTGTATGAGTTGTCTCCCGGGCCGTCGCATGAGTTTAGTTTGAGAGGCGACCTCCACAGATAGCACTTTTCTAGGGACAGATTATATAGAGGAAGTGTTAAAAAAAACTCTGAAGAGAGAACTGTAAAGATGAATGGAGGAAATCTGTACCCTCTGCGAATTTTGCTGATGACAACATACTATTTGCAGGAAGCTCAGAAGAGGTTCGTAGATGAACTGAGTAACTGGAACGGTCAAACCAAAAAGCTGGAATCTTAATAAAATAAAGGTCACGTACAATTCCACAAATCCTGAGAAGATATGTCAACGGAGCAGAACTCGAGAAAGTCACAAGCTACGCTCATTTGGGTCAATTCGTAACTACGGTCGTACCGCTTTTTGGAGAAATTAAACGGAGAGTGAAAATGCCATGGGATATATTCTGGTGGAATATAAGTCTTCAAATCAAATATCAAGTGAAAATTTGTGTCATGATTTTTTTATCGCCATCACAAGTATTCCAGTGTTTTGCCATAATTTTGATCAGCAAACATGAAATAGCCAGTGTTAAATTTTGCTTATCGGTTTTTAACCGTAGCTTCGCGACCTGCGATCTATAAAATACGATATTAATGTTGTAATTAATGAGAATATTTAGGCATCTTACGATCTAGGATCCTTGCGGTCAGCGTAGGCTTTTACAACTGCTATGTGGAAAAGTCAGCCAAATCTTTTTAAGAATGGAAGGTGCTGATCTCCAATGCATGCAGGCATAAGCTGAACTATTTAGGATTTATGGAAAGCAGGAGGAAAATTCTGTCTTGGCCAGGAATAGAACCCGATTATTTTACTATCAAGTCTTCCTCGGAAAATGGAAGACCCGGGGTTCAATTCCCGGTCATGGCGAAATTTTTCTCCTGACTCCCGGAAATTCTCACGAATAACAGCAACGAACAGATATCTCACCATTCACTATGTTGACAGCTCTAGCGGCAAGAAAATGCACTACGTGGCACCAACCTTCTAATTATTTACGGAAAGTTGACTGGATGTAATAAAACCAACACTAAACCAACTTAATCATAAACCAATCCAACCCTAAACCAACCTAATCCTAAACTAATCCAATCTTAAACCAACTTAATCCTAATCCAATCCTAAACCAACCCAGCTCAAGGCGACCAAACGCAAAACTGTTCAAAACCTCATAGTTGGCAATGCTGCAAAATGACGATCGATAATGGCGTAAGCAATGTAAAACTAAAGAAGTTTAAAAAACTTAAATAAAGCGAGTGAATGTGAGAAGTAAGAACAAATTTGTGTTTAATTAAGGTAAAAAAAAAACAGCATAGTCGGAATAATGTTATGAAGGAAAAATAAAAGTAAGTTGAGAGAAAAGTAGGAGGTGCGATATGAAATCCAAGCACGAGCCTTAGAGGCTATCATATTGGAGGTAATACTGCTGATTGCTCCTTAACATCCAATCCCGGTGAGGGAGATATCGCTCGCGTTGTTAATCACTGCTGTGGATGTGAAAAATAGAAATGAATTTCAATTTTTATTGCTTATTTATTCCTCGAGAAAGCTTCAGCGGCGGCTATTGCCCGATAAGATTTGAAGAGCCTCATACGAAAAGAAAACATGTTAAATTATAAATAAAAACTTAATTCGAATCAAAGAGGATATAAATCAACTTGACAGACCCTCTGGTTGATAACGCGCGATTCGCATTAGTGTGTTTTATGGGCAGCGAAGTTCCACTTCTCTCAAACCACGAAGTCCTTTGCGTGGGCCTTTTCCTGGAAGCGCTGATTACCATGGAAACGCGTTCTCGTGTGCTCCTCGTCGGATTTTTCTAGGAAACAACAATGCGAGGAACGAAAAAAATAGCGGCGGCGATAAAAAAGAGGTAGTGGTAGTAGAGGAAAAATAGATAGAGAGAGAGAGAGAAAAAAAGGAGAAAATTTTTGCGTATTTTGGCTCGCGGTCTCATTTTCTCTGTTTGTTCGTACATTTGTTGTTTTTTTACAATCGTTTTGCCGCCGCAATAATAATTTAAAGCCCCCTTTTTTGAGCACTCGCGAAACGTGCATATATATTTTTAAAATTTTTGAGTATGAGGGGCACGAGGAAAAAACAAAAACATTTTAAGCAAAAATTCGCATCCCCTTCGGCGAAAAGTTTTCTCCCTCTCACTCCTCCTCTCCGTCTTTGGTTCCTTTTTGAAAAATTCACGTCCGAGCCGAATTCAGTGTGTTCGCGACCGCTTTCTCTCTTTCTCTCTATCCTCATATCTCCCTCCCGCTACGTTTCTTTTTTTTTTGCGCCCAAATTCGGGCACCAGGTGCATTTGCAAAGGACGACGAAAAGAAACCCCTCGCAGAAGATTCTGAAACGTCTCTAAGCATATAATAAAAGGAGAAGCATGTTTATTAGCGCGTTTTCTTCTTTTTTTTCTCTCCCGAAAAAATGCAGCAAAATACATAATTTCCTAGTCGACTTGTGCGTGTTGCGTTCTCATTCACTAGCATTCTTCACACATTAGGTTATGGAGTTTTTTTCGTCTCCATGCTAATAATCGGGATTTTCGTGAGAAACGTATCCACTAGGAGTGTAAAAACTTGAAAAAAGATATGCTTCGATTGATTTATATATATATATATATATATATATATACACCTTTTCTAAGTGGCGGGCCGCATTAGCGGTAGGGAATTCTTTGGCGGACCGCATCGGAAGTTTCCAATGCTGGCGGACCTGATTATAATTCAAATTGGAAGTTACCTAGAGATTTTGAAGTATAATATAAGATAAATTAGATTATAAATTTGAGGTTTCCCAACGTTGAAGTCCAGAATTCATTACTTATATTGACAGGAAATGTTTCAGTATGTGTCAGTCATTCCAGGGAATTCTCATATAAATAGACCATTTGTAATTCACAGTTAATCAATGATAGAGAATAATTGGAAAACAAATTGGTTGAGCATTATCAGGTTTAAAATACAAAAAACAATGTCAACATCTCTTTCTGACATTATATTTTGCATGTATTTTTTAAATAAACGAATTTAATAAATGATACTAATGTTTATACGCTAATACGTATGGATAAACTGCCCATTGCTGAAAGGTAGTCAAGTGGAAAAGTAAATAAGTGAAGATATAAAAATGAATTTTTGTAACCAACTTTTATAAAGTTAATACTCTAATATAAATAAACTCTATAAAATAATTATGATAACCTTTTTGCTTGCATGGGCGTAAAAAATCGCAAAAGTGTCTACTAGCTCTTGAGTGATGTGGGGTCTCTCTATTTAAACTTTAATATTTTTACAGTTGTGAGAATGGTAGACAGAAGTCGAGAACTCAGTGACAAATATAAGATTGTTTGGTATATAGTGTTATATCCACCTCCTCTGTAAGGAACGTCTATATATAATGATGTTATATCCTCCTCTGTAAGGAACGTCTGGCTATATATAATGATGCTGGTAATAACCCATTTGTTCACTCGCCTATGCTCAAGCCGAGTTTGGTAAGAATCGTCTCCTTGGCAACAATGTAGCAAAATACAATTTAGAGTAGAAATTAAAGAAAATACGATCAATTATCAAAATTCTATGATAAGAATTAAAATTTTTTTTTCTCTCAGAACAGCACAAAGCTCGCACCGATATCACAGTTTTTAGATATTTTCTGTTGACCACAGGCTACTCATACACAAACTTGCCAACAGATTCAACATTCATGGTCCGCTTTTGAGATTAATTCAAGATTATCTGCAATCACGTCTTCAAAGAGTTGTAATTGATGGAGTTTCCTCTTCAGCTATTCCAGTTCTCTCTGGTGTACCCCAAGGCAGCGTCCTAGGTCCCTTACTTTTTGCTTTATTTATTGATGACGTTGTTGACATAGTCACACTACACTCCTGCAAAATTTTACTCTATGCAGACGACTGCAAAATCTTCAAAATGATAAATTCTCCCCAGGACAACTTGGTACTCCAGGCTGCACTCACTTCTTTTGCCGAGTGGTGCGCAACTTGGAAACTCAAAATTAATCCTACAAAATGTAAGCTTCTTCCGTTCAGTTTAAAATCCACCATTATTCCTTTTTCATACATAATAAGCGGTGATACCATTCCAATTGTTCACGACATTAATGATCTAGGAGTCATCTTTGACAGTAAACTCAACTTTAATAAGCAAATTGAAAAAATTGTCTCTAAATCCATGTCGCTTCTGGGAATATTATATAGACTCCCAGAAATCAAAGATCCTTCTGCTATGATTTCATTTTATAACGGTTGTGTTTTACCAGTGGTAAGCTACTGCTCTCCAATTTGGTGTACTGCTGCCCCCACAAATCTAAAGCGTTTAGATTCAATAGAGAGGTTTTTCCTAGCCATAATCCGACACCACTCACAGATTCCTAACTATAACTTAAGCCTTCCTTCACTTCCTAGTAGACGACAGTTCTCCGAACTTACCTTCCTGAATTCAATTATTAACGGTTTCTACCGCTCACCTGAAATCTTAGCATACTTTGCCCTCCGTATTCCCTCGCGCACAACCGGTCTGAAGGACTTGTTTCATATTCCCAATTTTCGTCTATCTAGTTCAAAGCGCTCTCTCTTCAGCCGGATTCCAACAGCATACAATAACCTGCTGCATCGTTACACAGGTGTTGACATATTTTCAGGTAATTACTTAAAAAAACAGCAGAATTTTTATTATCTAAATTTCAAGCTATGTATTATATTAATGTTTTTATTTTATTTCTTACTATATTATATTGTATATTGTTGTATTATATTTGTTTACTATTTCCAATGTAATTGAGCCATTGTGCTGTTTTTGGGACAAATAAATATATAAATAAATATTTTAACGTATTAAAGAAAACATCTCTGCACGATGGATTTGAGATTTCATTTGTAAAACAAATAGCGAAAAAAATGTTCCTGTAGTCGAACCCTGGACTTCAATCTTCGGCAAATAAAATATAGCCCAAAGGTGGTTCCTGGCAGCACGAGCCTCATACCAAATTTCCTGAAAGTCGCTGCATTGATGCAATAAATGTATGTGGGTGACACACATACAGACAGGACCATTTCATAAGTCTGTTTCCTTTAGTAACCAGCCTGAAAATCGCCATTAAATTGATCAGTATTATCTGAACGTCCAGCATACTGTAATGCAGAATGAAATGCTTCCAAAAGCTATGGTGATTAGTTTGTTTTTACGAGTTTTTTTCTTTGGACAACCCCTTGGTAGAATAGAGCAAGGGTTTTGAACCTATGGCACGCATACCACAAGCGTCACGCGAGTCAGTGCAATGTGGTACGTGAAAAAATAAAAAGACGATTTTGCCTGTATCATAAAATATTGTTACATTATATTTACGTAATTCAATTATAAATTTACATTCAAAATTGTTGGCGCATTGCATTATTATAATATTTGAATTTAAAGGGATTTAAATTGCCGTTAATCTCACTATGGTGGTACGAAAATAAAAAGGTTGAGAACACCGGAAATAGAGGATAGAGGAATAATAGAGGAATAATCCGTCAGATGTCCCCTTTCTTTGGAATTTTGATTAATACCGCGAAAATGAACACATAACGTACGTTGTATATATTAGAGACACACACAAACACACGATACAATTCAAGGGGAATTCAAATACAGGATTTCGGAGCTGAAGCATCTGAGTATTAGACCAATGTTTACCGATAAATGCTGAAGTTTATCCAAACAGAGATAAACGACACAAGCTAATACGCCCGATCGCCTGCATCCAAGTTCTCCGCCCCGATTCACCAACAAAGTGTATACAATTTCGTTTTGAACTTTTTTTCGACCGTAGTCCCAAACGTCATTCGAGATAAATTTACCATTAGTGATCGTTAGGAATCCATTTTCATTTTTAGGATTTCTATACTAAGAATAGTAAAATGAACGCCTTATGGTCAAGTCTGTCCGTCGGACCGCATATTTCATTTTCAAAACTACCGGTCGGATTTTCGTGAAATTTGATATTAAGTACTTTTGGTCAAAGAAAATAGGATAATGATGGTTCGGTTAACCTGATTAGGTTGAGTTACTGGAAACTAAAAATTAAATTTTCGTCTCATCTTCTAAAATATTAATAGCACTAAAAACGTTTGAAAATAAAATATTTAAAACTAGTTAAGTGAAATATTTCTTTCCAAATTAATTTTTATCGCAGGAGTGGCCATTATCAAGAAAATCTTTTAAGAATATTCCAATTCACTTTGAACTTAGAAAATTTCTTGCATGGATTGTTAAATGTTGTCAATGGAAACCATCTTCATAGCAACTGAAGTAAACAAGATCTGCTATAATTACGTAAATACTTTTAATTTTCTTTTGTGTGCATGCATTATTTAGTGAATAGAGGGAAATCGATTATCTAAAGCGAAGAAAGGAGCATACATGCGTGCACAAAGCGTTTCGTAGGTGAAGAGAAATGGGTAAAACGTGAGCGTAAAGGCTGCGTTACAGTTACATCACACTAGTGAGGCGTGTATTAAATTCATTTTGATTGTTTTTTTAATTACGATTGATTAGAAAATAATTCGGTAAATAAAAAAAATCAATAATACCTTGCCATCACCTCTGATGTCTCATTTTCTGCAGCGTTTAGATATTATACTTAGCCGTTAACATTTATATTTTATTGAGATGATTACATGACCCGTAATGGACGCCTCTGTCATGCACGTATGCACGTATGTTGCGTGCATCTTTCTTCTCTTGTTTTTATACCGAGTAAGGGTATGCGTAGATAGAAATTGCGCTCGAATCCCTTTGTAGTTCGTCCGTATCGGATCGAAACAAACAAAAATCCTTCGTGTATAGACGTTCATTGAAGCACAAACTCCCTTTGGAGTGTAGCAGATATAGGCGATCACGTCCTTGGACACGTATCCCCGCACAGGCACGGGATAATAGGGACTCGTGTTCCGGCAGACACACAGCTGCGCACGTCGACACTAAAGTGCACGGGTACAAGCGAAGACACGCAGTACACCGCACTAACGTGCTGCTACACCTTCTATCACGGATCCGCAGAATTGCATCCACGCGGATGCACGCATTAACACGCCGGCTATGACACGCGCGCGCGCGCGCGCGCGCGTGTATGTGTGTGTGAGAGAGAGAGAGACGCAACAGAAATAAATAGTTTTGTGCCATAGAAACGCGAATCGATACCCACTCAAAAGCACGGAACGAACGGGAACAAACGAATGCCGGCGAACATTCTAAACGGTGAAATATTCGTGCGTGTAGTTCTAACGAAAACAGACGCGCGTGCGAACGCGCTATCACACAGGAAGAAAGTCATAAAAAGTTTCTTAACCTTCGTTTATCATGCCAATGTACCTCTCGTTTACGTCTTCCGTCGTAGACTAATAATTACCAACGACAGGAGACATATTCGTTTCATCCTCGACCGAACCCAATTAATTCCCACGTAAAAACATCGAGAGTTTATCAATCGGGCGAAGAGATTCGTCATCGAACAAATGGCAAGCGAATTAGATATTGCGCCTCAGCGAGAATTTTAACGGACTTTTAGCACGTTTTTATAAAAGCAAAAATGTGCTAATGTGAAGATCATTATGTCTGTCCATCTGTCTGTCTGTACGTGGTCAATCAGCTTTTTGCATTAAGACATATTTGAAAAATACTTATTGAATTATGTAACTCATATCAATCTATGGTTTTCTAAGTAGTTCATAGACTTCCCGCTAGGTGGCCTTGATGACAAAATTCAAAACTTTGAAATGGTATTGTTGCCCAACTACTGAAGTTAGAGAAGTGAAATGATAACGGATGAGAAAATCTACATTTCAACGGTGGGGGTTGCGCTTTCCTTAAAAGGGGAAGCAAATGAGAACTCTGAAAATTTTTAAGATAACGTGCTTCAGCCTCTTGCTTTAGCAAGGTATTCTTGTTTTTTAGGGAAGAAGGAAAGACAGAAGGAACGCAAGGACTGTTGTTCATAAAAGCTTCAGAGAACTATAATATGTTGTTCTGATGCGAAAGATTAGTGAATAAACGGAGAGTGTTCCCCGTTAAAAATATGTTTCATCTCTGGCAACATTTAGGCCGTTATTCTTTTCTTTCCGAACGAGAGAGAGAGAGGGGAGAAAGTGGGGGAAAAGGAGAGGGCAAAGGGGATGGAGGCGACAAGGGAAGATGAAGTGTTCGGTGTGAAAAACTAGAGGAGGTAAAGAGGCCATTCCGAAATGAAACGTCGTCGCTTCTATAAAAAATAATTCCAGGCGGAAACAATGTAATTTATAACCGAATTATTACGGGAAAATTGATGAAACTCAAGATCTGAAATATTAGGCGCTATTGAGCGGAACCGAGCATTTTTTTTAGACTCTAAATTTTGATTGTGATTAATCAAGGGAGGGATGGCTATTATTAGGAGGGAAAAAATTGGACGCTGGAATATCTTTCCCACGGTTATGGCTCCTAGGAGATTTCCAAAAAACTTTACAACGATGTTATGGGACTATATCTTGATTAGTTTCTTAATTAAAAGCGCCTGGGGCTTAGATTAGATTTTTACCCCTATAAACCGATTACCCTGAAAATCTCAACAGAACTCCTACTAAAATTCTCGGCATAAGCATAATTCACCTCATGGTGAAAGTAACATTCTTCGTAAAAAAAATCCTTACCAACATGTATAAATCAAGAAAAGTTAATAAGCTTTGTGTTCATTCAACTTCACCTTCGTATTTAGCTGAATCGTTGGTATATTATTTCCCTGACTTGGACTATACTATACTAACACCAATTGCAGATAATTTTTAAGTAAAATCAAATTGGAAATATCTGAGAAGGAATTAGCTAGCGATGAAACTTTTTTTAATTTTTCCACGGTTTCAGGACTGAAGCAGGTTCTTCATGAGTGAACAATTTCTTTAATTCATCAATTAAAAATTGACACCTCTTTCTCGGTAAATATCTCTCTGATAGATTTAGACGACATTCGATGTGTTTCAATGGCTGGTTTTTATGAAAATAACGTCAACTTTTGTAACTCGTATCTTGTTACTAGTAAAAAAATCTCCAGATTCCATTTTCAATTGCAGGTTGGAAAGATCATATGGGTTAGTTTATGTCAGTGGTGTCCAACATTTTCTACGTGGTGAGCCGCATATGTGATTGCAAATCCTTCGGCGGGCCGCATCGGAAATTACCAATTCTTCGGCGGGCCGGATTAGAGTTCATATCGGATTATAAGGTGCCATATATATGGAAACCGAGTATAAACAAGGATTTTAATAGTTGATATTTCAATATTAAAAGTTTTATTACAAAAATTTTTATTAAAATATATGATTTTTTGTGTAAAATTTTTCGGATTGCCTTTTCATCATAGCTTCGCGGGTCGTACAGTGACCATTCGCGGGCCGCACCAAAAACCTTCGCGAGCCGCATCTGGCCTGCGGATCGTAGGTTGGTCACCCCTGATTTAGATGCATGCAAAATTACTTACTTTCATCAAATTATCCGTTTTCAGATCGTCCGCAGTTGCTTCCTGTGTCCGTATTCGTCAAGATAGGTCAAGGCTAAAATAATTTGATGACGAAAGGCAAACTGACGTCTAATTTTTTTAAACAGAAGCTTTGTGGCGTAAAAGAAAAAAAAACTATAAAATATTCAATACGGGAACCGTTCTCGCTCGAACAGAAATACTTCTCCTTTTACTTCAAATAGTAATAGCTGCCGAACCGAGATCTCCTTATTCTATTTTCCGTGTGAGGAAGTTCGAATATTTTTTTCAATCCGCGACGCTCTGTGTGTATTGTGTATTCTTCCTTAAAATAATACGGTGCTTGTGGGAAAAGCGGTTTACGTGGCGGGGATCAAGCGAGAAGCTCTTTCCTTTTACTCTATTCTTTATTTTCCCTCACTTTCCCCTCCCATTTATTCAAGCATTCCTATTCCATCTCTCTCTCTCTTTCTCCTCCTCTCCATAGTGCCCGTCCCTTTCTATCGTTCTCTATTCTCTCGAGTCTCTTTCAATAATTAGAGAGTTACGGAGTTCATCTTATGGCTGGAAAAAATTCCAGAACAGTAATGAAAATCGGGTGGGAGGAAGAGATGGGCGATTCTGTCACTTCTACAAAAAGTTCAGGTGGAAAAATGCAACTTTTAGCCAAATTATGAGAAAATTGGTGGCAAGATATATAGGTACTTATCTTAGGTCTCTCCAATGGCCTAAAAAGGTTATGAAAAACAAGATTTAGGCTACGAAGCAGCCGTCATCAGTGGCGAAAGTGGTCTTTAAATGAGGACGGCAGCATTGTAGCCGAAATGTGCATCTTTTTTCGTTGCTACTGGAGATGTCAAATATTATCGATACTTATGTGCTTATTCTGGATGTTTTTCTCTTTCGATTTTCTCTCCATCTTCCCGCAAACTTCCATTTCGTTCCACTTTCTTCTCTCATTTTCCTTTCACTTCATAATATGTACACCTGTCAATTCCATTTTTCCTCCCTCCACCTCCCTTCTTCCTCTTTCCCTCTTCACATTTCCCTCCTCCAGCTCTACTTACTATTTTTCTTTCTCAGTTGTTTCATCCCCTCTCGTTTTCTTCTTATGTATTAAAGTATTTATGCATATGTATGTAAGTACGTGTGTATATATGCGCAACTAAGTGTTCGCTTGCGTAAATTTGTACCATGATGTAATTTGCTGTTACCCGGAAATTTTCAGCTATTATCGTTTTCTTTGTTCCTTCTTTATCTTTTTTGTCTTGTTAACATAGGTTTTCATCTAGTATCATTCACCTTGATTATATGGACTTTTGTATATGCAATTATTTACACGAGCATTTTCCTTAGCTTTACTATAGTAGGTTTTCGCAGGTTTTTCACACACCCCTTCCAGTAGGTGTTTTGCCGCAATTAGGTTTTTACTAAATAATATGAAAGTTTTTTTCGTATTTAGCGTTCCCCACTTAAAGTCACTAAATCGTTTTATCTTTTTTTAAGTTAATACTCCAATTGTACACATTTGCTTACGTGCCATTGCACATTTACACTGTAATCAGTAAATGTGTATTCACATTTTATATGGCAAATTGTTAAATATTTGACATTTGTATTTAGGTGTAAGAACCTCAATTTCGCCCAAATGAAGGAATTTGTCTTCCCAACTTTCTACATCTACACGATACCTTGCAAGTCAACTTTTTGGTGAATGACAGGGGCCGCACTGCACTAAAGGTCCCTAGTTTTTCTACGTTAACTTTTCCTATTATGTTCTCTTATCGTCCTAGGGAAAAACGATCCTCTATATCGCTCCGTTCTACAATAGATCTAGTGAATCTTATCCTGGCTGTCCTGCCTTCCGAGATACGTTTGGCTTCTGATAAGTCCTACTACTTCATTCGCTAGTATCTCCGAGATAAATTTTTAAATCTAGCCTGCAGCCTACGTTCATCTAACGATACCCATTTCAGATTATCTATCCTTCCTGTCCTTACTATTTCCCTACCTCAGCTCCTACGCCTCCCACCCTTTCCTCCTCCCTCTTCTTCCTTCCCTCTCCTCTTTCCCCTTTCTGTTTTTACCTCCTCCCTCTCTCTCTTTCCCTACTTTTCATTTCAAATTCTACCAATCTTCTTTCATTTCCCCATTTCTTTGCTGCCCTTCCTTCCCAATCCTTCTCCTACCCTTTCATCCTTCCCCTGCTCCCCTTTATTTTGGATATATCCTTTGTCCCCTCTTCTTCCTTTTCTCACCCCTTTCCCTTCACTTCGGGACACGTTTTCGCAGATGGGATTGTTCTCTTTTCAATCCCACGGCTCCTCTGCGACGGTTAGCGGGGTGGTGTAGCATTAGAGGGAAGGGGCATTGTGGGAAACGTCCCCTTGTAAAAACACGAGAGAGACAGAGAAAGAGAGATGGAGACGGAGCGAGAGTTTACAGAGCTCCGCCGGGTAGGCCTAAAGGGACCAAAGAAAACAAAAGAAGGTTATGTCCCGTCTGCTCCCGCTGACCCAATGATTTTATTTGTACAAGGCATGCATGCAAGTAACATGTATATGGGACTCGAAAAACATCAGAGGCTTAATAAGTTAATGATTCACCCCGTTTTCCGTGGATTTTTGGGTTACATCACAGAGAAGAAGTGTTATTAATTTTAGGTCATTGAGAAATTTGTGCAGAGCTTACGTTTATCTATTTTACAAGCTAAAGTTTTTAAGTCTTATTCTTGAGATTGTTTTAGGAAAGGAAAGTTTTAATTTACGGCAATTAATGAAAAATAGATACCCATAATTTCTTTTCGACAAAAGTCGTCGAAAAATCATATAGCTTGTACTAGAGCAGATAAAACTTCTCTTTCATTCGCATAATTGTAAAGTAACGAGTATCACTTATTATTTAGATGCAAATTGTAATCTTACAAATTATCATAATAATCTTGGTGAATAACATATTTAGAATAAAGGTGGACTTTTGGTGACGTTGCCTTAACAACTATGATGTTAAAAATGGCAAAAATTAGAAAAACTAACTTTTCATCATTATTCACCTCAGATAATCATTTTAATTGGTACTATGCTAGCTTACTCAAATTATCGTACATAAATTGTATTCAGTATTCATTAAAAAGCAAATGAGAGTGCTGCATATGGCGGGAATAAGGTTTTTGCTCATTATTCAGAAAGAGTACTTTATGCAAAATCGAACGCTTGTATTAAACATACAAATAATTTATTCGGATGTAGGACACACACTGTAGAAATATTGGACTGTGCTATTGTAGGATCGGAACGACTCCTGCTTTTTTAACTTTGTCAAAATAAATCCATATCCATTCGGGAAACATTTTTTGAAATTCTCAATCAAGAAACTACCGTCGAACAAATCCCTCGGATTAAAAAATCCCTTTGTACGTATAATTTTGCACGTGCCTTCGTCCGATTTCGTATTTCTCGAAAATTTCTAATGATCAGTAGGTTTATAAGGATTCTGGAGGCATTCCAAGTCTTATACATTGCTCCGTCATGCATTTGTGTAGAGTATCTTGTATCGTTGGCCATCAGAGCGCGCGAGGAGACTGGCTTTCATCTCCGCACTCGCGGACTTAATTTACATTTACGTCACAGGCAAAAGGGTTTGTGAGACTTGTTTCATATCAAGCAGAAATGCTCAGCATATTGCACTGCAGCTTGACTCATTCCGCGGATTTATGGAGAGAAATCGGGTAAAAATTGGGCGCTAAACTTATTTACGAGATGCGTCCAAGAGGCGATCTATGTCAAAAATATGTTTGTATATAGATATGTATATATAAGCTATATGCATATACGCAGATTGTAAAAAGAACCTATTCCTAACTTAAACAAACTGAAAGAATGATTTGCAAACCAAAATTGTCACAGGCATTTTGGAAAAGATTTAGATTTAATTCATATCATAGGAAATTCGAGAGGTCGGAATAACGTTAATATCGGATGAAGATGGAGCATAGTAACTACAAGGATACACTTATAAAAGTATGAGGAAGACAATGACAACGAGCTTATTTCATTTATTTTAAAGGTACGATGATCCTCTTTGATGTTTATTCAAATTGTATAATATTAGTTTAGTTTTGGTTATTCATTTTATAAATATATGTGAAATATTTGAAATACTATTCACAGATAACTTTTAATGAATATATATATATATATCTTTATAAATCATTACTATACATATTACTGCATTTCTTGGATATTATCTTATGTTTTACCAAGCATATCTTTATGAAGGAAATTCTCTTATTCAATTAATGAATGCGTATGCTACTTAATTCTATTTTAGTCGGGTGGATGACTCACTAATATATGTTTGGAGATGGAGGTGAAAACGCAATGTAACGACCAAATTCTCCAGCAAAATTATTATTAGAGGACAAACAATTGCGGGAACCCTATTATTCAGCCCATAAAAATTCAACAGCCATTCTTTCTAATTTACACGGAGAGCAGGCTTATAATCCCCTTTAATTAGCATACCAAAGACACTACGGGACCGCTCAACCAAGAGTCCATTTTTCAGCAGACATGATTATCCAACAACGAAACTACCCACCAAAATAAACAACAGGAATTAGTAATGTTTTCTCAACTGAAAATATTGGTCAATTAAAATTATCTACTTCGCCTAGTGTTTGTATATGAATCACGGGGAGAAAAAGTTTATCACCTTGCGTTAAATCATCTGAAGTCGATTAAATTACTACTGAGCTATACGTGGGCGTCGTCCACAACAAAAAAATTAACAATCAGCTGACGTGCCTATACCACTTCATTCAAATACAGAAATGAAAGTATATATTTTTACATTATTACAAAATATTAATTAGTAAAATCTCAACAAAGTTTTTTTTGCGATTTTTCTTGGAGGGGTTCCAAGGTACACTGCTTTAACATTCGGTACATATAAATTTGAATATTCGCGGATTTAACTCAAGACGTAATGCGCATTTTGTTGCTTTCAATATGTAAGTAATAAAGTTATCACATCCGCGGATTTGACGTTAATTTTGAGGGATATTGAATATAGATGAGATTCCGTCCTTGAAGAAGTAGTTCTATTGTATCGATGTTTTTTGTGGTGTAGGTTAAACGGCATTAACTTAACTTAAAAGCAATCAAATTTGAAAGAAGTGAATACAGTTGGAGAATAGAGAAATTTAATAAAAGTGATAAAAGATGTGCACAGAAAATTACGAAGGCAAAATATGAGAGAGAGAGAATGGAATGCTGGATGGAAAAAGAACGGAATAGAAATTCTGGATGGCTTAAGAGAAGAGTGATTTTGTAAGAGTACGTCAAGGGCATTATAAAAGGAAAGAAAACCTTGCTATAAGATTGTGCAGTCATAATACCGAGTTTATCGTTAAATTTATTCAATTTTTTACAGATTCTCATGTACACTGACAAAAATAATATTTCAAATATTCTAAATTAAAATACAGGGGGCACCGGGGTTCGAACCTGGGACCTCTCGATCTGCAGTCGAATGCTCTACCATTGAGCTATACCCCCTGGTCGCTTAAGTCAATTGCCGTTTATAGTTTTTAATGCTGTTTGGACGAATTTTTGTGAATACACTGATGAAATGATTGCTCGGTTTTAGTTTTAGTTTTAGCATTTGCAGAGATATCTTTGTTTGGCTGCAACTTTGGTGACGTTTTAAATAAAAAATTTGGATTGGAGGAAATAATATGAACATTACACATTCTAATGTCAGATACTCGGGAAAGTTTACGGATCTGTGCAGGAAAGTGAACACGGCATGTAAGAAATAATCAAAAGCTACACTCATTGCTTGGAGAAACAGGTATAACACGCCGCATAGGCTTCCGAAAACTTCAATGGGGAGGAAATGCACAGGGGATGGACGACAGATAGCCCAACAAAACGTATCGTATATTTAAGACTTGAGGGAGGGGGAGGGGTGTGGTTGGTAAAACCATACTGAGGTGGATGGATAAGGCAGAAAGTGATGTCAGAGGGATAGGTATGAGGAATTGTCGCACATAGTCATGAACAGAGAGCGACAGAAGGAATCCCTCGAGAAGGCCCAAAACCCACGGTGGGATCTTACGCCAAGGATGATGATGATTGTCAACACGTTTTCAAAGAAATAAATCCGTCTCTGAAACGCATAGACCTTCCATATCCCTACACGGAATCTTTCTCACAGTTTCGTGGTCACGCAGATATTTTCCACTATGCAGCATGATTAATAGAAACACGTGTAATTATAAGCTCGAAAAACTGGCGATAAATTTGTCATAAATGTTTTAAACGGCTCTTCCACGACCCACTTTTTCGTCCAATCTAGCATTAGCAATGAGTACTACCATCCTGTCCTTTTTCCCTCTTAATAAGTTTCAATCGATAAGAATATGTATTTAAATATTAATAGCTTACTCATATTTCATTTAAGAACATTTTCTATCCTTAATATAAAGGAAGGCCCAGTTTATACATGTTACATAGTTTTATAAAACATCTATTTATCCAAAATATTGTCATTAAATGATAATGCTGACGAAATATGAAAAGACGCGTTTTAATTATTTGAGGTTTATTCAGAATTGTATACTTAAATTTTTTTATAAATTTAGTAATATCTACATCTACATATTACCCTGCAATTCACCAATCTGGTGGGGGCAGGGGGTGCACTGCACCGAGGCCTACCTAACAGATATTACTCACATATTTGTTTTTTCTGTTATGGTCTCGTATTGTTCTCGGAAAGAATGAGCCTCTGTAACGTTCCGGCCTACAATCTATCTCACGTATCTTATCGCCATGATCGTTTCTACCTATGTATGTACGTTGGAGCCTAAACTATTCCCAATACATCGTCTGCTAGATATTCTGATCTGTATTTCTCTAGGAGCACTTTCTAGTCTTCCAGAGATTTCCATTTTAAGTCCTTCAATAATGATGTGACGCATTCCATATCTTCGTACTTTTGTTTAACGAATCTGGTTGCACTCCACTGTACTCCTAACTTAATTATATGGCCCTTCTCATACAGATCCCATATACTGGAGGCATATTACACCTGTGGTCTAACTAGTGAAAAATAAAACGCTTCGCGAACTTTCTCTGTACTATTTCGCACTATTCTGCCTATGAACGCCAGTTTCTTTTTATCTGCACCTATAACACGACGGATATGCATGTCTCACGAAAGGTCACGACAAATGGGAATTTCTAAATATTTTACATGTTCAGCTACTTGAATATTCCTTGTTTCGATTTCGTACTCGAAACCTCTTCCTCTATTCTTATTTCTCCAAAACAATACTGCGGCACATATAATCATACGACAAAGCAATTAATTCTATAACTAATTAAACAAATTTAAGTTTATATCTGTAATAATTTGCTCAGAATCTTAATTTGAAAACTTCGAAGGCACTCCCCGCCGTCCACCGATTTCTCCAAAATATTTCCTTAATAGCGCAATAAATGATATCATGGAACACGTACACTCTGCAAATTTCAGTCTTCTATCTCTTACCGTATACTTAATATTTTAATTTAACTGATTGCATAGAACGAAAACATAAACGCGGTCATTTCATGAGACGCTATAAAAATTACCTCGTTCAATGTTCATACTGGAAAAACAAATAATAACGCGGAAACAGAGAAGTGAACCTATATTCAGTATCCGTACAGATGTAACGTTTTGTTCCTCGACACACCGTTCATTTTGAGGCCTGTGATGGCCTCTGAATCATCTGCATCTCCAGTGGTCTCCCTTTATTCTTCTCAAACTCGTCCAATCTCTCCTTTAATCCGTTCGCCTGATTACACCAACGCCCTCTTCCTGTCCATCACCGGTCCGATACACGTTCGCCACCCCTTCAAATCCTCCATCCCTTCCAATCCTCCCTCCCTTCCAATCCTACCACATTCTCTTTAGGGTCCGTGCTACTGGATGCCGGGATATAAAAGGTCGGGACGAGTTGCCTACGATGACGTAAAGGGAAAAGGGGTTTTGCGCTCTCCGCCATATTCTAAGCTCCGCGATGGCCCCTTAATGAATATCATCTCCGATGGATGAAACGAAGGAATCACGCCTGACCAACCCGTTCCATTTCCGCCGATTCATAATTTTTTCCGCCCCTTTTTTCCCCCGGGGAAGGGGAAAGGACGCGATCATCCCTCGAGGGACGGAAAAAAGTGAAAGGAAATGGAAAAGGGGGAAAATTCCTTTTTCAACCCCTTTCCCACCTTTCTCTCTCTCTCTCTCGTGCTCCTTCATCCCTCGGTAAAATATGTTTCCCGCGTTTCCCAGATTTTTCGTATTCCAAATGATGACTCGCTCCCACGCCGCGGCTTCGTGGAAAATATTTAAATCCGGTAAAAATATTCCTCTACGTCCATGTCTCCCAGAACTGGTTTCCAAGGTGATGGCTCACTCCCGATGCCCCGTTGAGGTAGGATTTGAAAGAGGAAAGAGGATCGGACGAAGGAGATGGGATTCCTCTGCGTTGCCTGCCTTCCCCAGGGCTAGTTTGCGTACTCTTTATCCACCCGGTAGTATAAATGTAAATGAACGGAGCATTTCGGTCAGCGTCTGAAATTTTGCCCTCTCGAAAAAATGGAAATTCATACGTGTTAATAGTGGATATATATATATATATATATATATATATATATATATATATATATATATATATATGTATATATATAATGTGTGAGTACCAGTCTATGTCTAAGAATTATAAATGGAAATTTTCTTTAGATAAAAATTGGTTTTATGGCCATAGTATTGGCGAATTTACGTTTGATAATTGATGAAGAGTATTTAGAAGATGCTCTTCATGTGGAGAGTTTTAAATGTCATAGTTGTTTATTATAAAGATAATTCTGCAAGTTTCAAAGAAGTTTATAAGTAACCACTGTATTTAGAGAAAAGTAATAGACGCAAAATGTATTTGAAAAACTCCATGAAAAATCTTTAAAAATAAATTCAGAACAGTAGCCTTCTTAGAAAGTAAAAATTCTGGGATATTGCTATTCTGAAGCATCCATCAACTGAAAATATATAGTATGTATAGTAACCACTGCTATATTTGATCTCTTTCCAAGTGAAGCCTGATTTAGTGAGATAAACGCTTCTTGAATCTTTACAGAAAACGATCACGATTGATTACACCAATGGTTGAGGTAATCTAAATAAAACTAAGGTTTACTGAAAACAATCGTCTTGCTTAATTTTATACTACAGTGTAGAAAAACGCCATTTGTGAAGCATTGGTGCTTTTTAATCGAATGATTACGGAAAGGGAGAAACCAAATCGATAAAATATTTGGCAGCAAACAGTATGTTAGAGAGGAAAATCTCCTATCCAATTACTAAATCTACATTATGTAACGTGTGATTGCTGACTGCGAGAGAAATAGAGAAGATTAAGGGAGACTAGCATAATTACATTTTATAATTTTCAATGATATAGGAAATATATCAAATCACGAGGATGTCGAATCAACATTACATTCCTATAATAACGACCATAGCCATAAAACTATAGGTCGGATGGAAGATCGATTTATAATGTAAAAAAGCTCACAGAGCAGATCAAGCCTATCCAAGTAATTGGCTGCACTTAATAAAAGACTTGATTACCGAAAAGTGAAGGGGGAAATTACTTTTACCTAACGTTATTCGTAATGTGATACAGGAGTAATAAAGCTCACTCAATGAAAACGATCCCGCAATTTTTGGCATTAATTGAAACTCTGTTTTCCAATGGCAAACGCAAAAAATCCTGTAAAGCGAAAAAAATATAAAATGATATGAAACATCAGAGTGGCTCGTTTCTTTAGATTTGAACGGCAACGTTTAAGAAGAATATTTTCGATTATTCCCGACCAGAGTGGCAAAAACCGTGACTGGACGAGGGGGCGAAGAAGGATTCGGAAATTGGGTCAAAACGGCGTCGAGGTAAGCTGGTTAGGTTATCCAGAAAAGCTACGCCGTTGGACTGGATCTCAGTGAATTAATTCGAAAAGTAAAAGGGTTCGGGAGGAATCGGGAATAAGCGAGGTAAAAAAGGATGTTTCAGAGGGTTTGATAGATAGCCGTTGGAAAAGAGCGGATAGTGGATTGGGGACTGAAGTGAAAAGAGCGCGTTTGGACGATAATGGGACGAAGAAATGGCTGAAATGGGCTGGGACCGATGTTGGCACACCTTTGGATTCATTTTGATAGATCTCCAGCCGATTAGAAATTTGCACGGTTCGCCTCTCGCTCCGATTCTTTCGAAGGAATCTGCATTTTAAACGGCAGTAAAGTACAACTCGCTTTCTTATAATAAGGCATGTCACATGGATCGAACTGCTGTGAACCGGTGTATAACATGTTCACGTATGTGGAAGCTCACGTGATGATTATGCAATAAACTATAATTTTTTCGCACGGTAGAATCATAATCGAACAAGTAATAGCAATACAATTTTTGGTGTATAACTTTTGTTATATAAATAAATGTCTGCTTTTTCTTGAGCTGGCAGCTCAACTCGATCATATTTCGAAAAATGCTTCTGAGCGAAATTCCCGCTAAGCTAAAATAAAGCAATGCTTGTTATCATTCTGTTAAGGGGCGAGTTGGCGCATGGCTAAGGTTTCTTGAATCAAATGCCAAGGGTGGAAAAAGTTTATCTGAGTAAATTGTGGTCGGTAATGCTAAGTCATATGAAGGATGAAAAGGCTCATTCATGTTTATATAGAAACTAGTGTAACTGCCGGTTAAATGTCACGAGAATGTGCAGATTAAGTATTAAAATTAAGGTAATTCCTATTCTTCCTCCCATTCTCACTTCCTTCTTCCATTATGTAATATATGTCACTTTTTTACGCATTTAAATACAATACAATAATTATTGCCACATTTAATCGATAAAAAAAATTATCATTAACAATGCGAATAAAAAACGTACTTACCATTTTCTAGCTACTTCGATGCAATAAAAGTTATTTCCCTAACTAAACCGATTTTTTAAACGAATCTTTGTTCAAAGTAAAAAAAACAAACAATCATTAGAGGTTGCGCATTAGTACGTGTTATTTCCACATCACAGGATCGGCGTCAAGCGTCTCTGATTGACTTGCAGTCAGCAAATGAAAGCAAACGTGATACACATTGCAGACATACAGAGGAAAGATTTTATTATATAAGATATATTTGGAAAAACAGTATAAAAGTTAATAAAAAGCCTGCAAGTCGCTCCAACAAAGCTTTCAACAACTAAAAAAACTTGTTTTATCCTAAGTTATTTAGCCGTTGCGGTGCAACAGATAACTCTCGCATTATTCATGTTTCACGAAGATAAGTTTTGTTTTCTCATTCTCTTTCTTTTTCTCTTTCAATCCTTAGGTACCGGTCGTTGATTGCATTGTCACATGAATTATTGGTGTATTCCTGAGAATAAAACTTTCACTTCCGAGACTCCGTGGAATCGCATTTCGTGTGAAGAGCAATGACCGATTCCGAAAATGACAAATAAATTTCGAAACTCCATAACTCCAGTCTTTCAATAGGAATATTACGCTTTAACGAAAGTTTCCCGGGTTTTTCATGGATTTTTATTTGCTGATGAAGAGTAAAATTTTATTCTCGCAGTCAATGGCGAATTGTGACACATAATAAAACTGTAAGACCACTTCTGTAATGAATAAATTTCTTCGGACAACTGATTGTTTTGTAACCCAAGTCGTTTTTGGTCGTGCATTTGGCAAAATAAATACATATAACAATTACTCAAAGATTATTCGAATATCGAACTGTCATATATGTAACGTTTCGATTTTATGAATGTTATAAATCTTAGCGAGAATTATTTTTATTACTGTTACTAAAATGATAATTGTGTCTCTGAATCTATATTGCTTCCGCATGCTTAGTAAAATGTAATGGACATCCAAGGAAATCAATTAAATTTTCAGTTAAAAATAAAACTTCGATACCCACAAATCTTTATTAATAAAAGCCTTACTCTGCCTAAGGCTGACGTCTTCAATGAGATTTTAGCGCGTTTTTAACAAACTTTCCGATTAGGTGGAAGATTGAAATTTCGCAGGAATGTTTTATTCAAATATAAAAATTATATGACGAAAAAAATATAAAAAAAGACCCGGGTTCGACTCCAGGTGGCGATTTTTGTTTCCCGTAGGATAACACGTAAAAAACGACTTTTTAAAGTGCAGACTTTTATTACTTTGGAAATAAAAATTAGAAAGAATTAACGTACGATATTAAAATTTAAACTATGGTTTAGGAAAATAATGAAGTTTCTTATTCTATTCATCGTTTGCCGTCTACCGTTCGAAATTTCTCATATTAAGCATTTAAATCACATACATATTTTGGGAAAATATCGGCTTTTCAATGGGACGTTGCCTTGCCAACCAAGCCTCTGTAAAACTTCGAGAATCAATTGTAGTCTCAACCTGCATAGGTATCATTATATATCGACGTTTCTTACAGAGGAGGAGGATATAACATGAGGATACTAATGTTTAGGAACTTCCAGATCAACTGGAGATTCGAAATTTTTTTCTTAGGTAGGATTTTGTGCAAAACCGACTAAAAAAACGAAAATCTTGAAAAAGTGCAATAATGCGGACGCTAAAAATTCGCAATTGTTTAAACAAATTTTCATGGTTTATGTATTTCCGCATGTGCTACGGAGTTGAAATTTTTTTTCTAAGTAGAATTCGTAAAAAAACGAAATTTGAATTATACAAATTTTTATATTTTATTTGTTTGGCAGTTAAAAATTCTTAAAGCTTAAACAAATAGGTAAATGTTTAGACATTACGGGATGAGCTAGGAAGCTGAAATTTACAAGTTATGTACAGAGTAGTACATTTGCACAAACAAACATTTGAATCTCTCCATGAACATATTGCGGCAGCCGTTAAGAATGTTTAAAATTTAAACAATTGGAAAAATATTATTTAACTTTTAGAAGTACTTCAACTTTAAAATTTGGCAGAAATGTGAAGCATTATTATCCCATAATGGAGAAAGTATAAAATTCTTAAAATTGCAAAGTTTTGGGATTGTTTTAATCTATTATTTTTACATAAAGAAAAAACGAAAATCGCTCCGGAGGTGAAAAATTTAGAATTAAAAAAATATTTTTAATGATGAAATATGAAAAATGAATGTTTTTTTATGTTGAGATGATATGCTTGCAGAATGCAAGCACCAACTACTAGTAATATATACGAGCGCATAGATTGCATAAAATTATCGTAGGGTTTTTCTCGAAATTACGTAACCCTAATGGGACTGGGATTTAGTTTGGATTCTTTTGCTTATCTAAGCGACTATATAGATAAAGAGTAAGAGAGAGGGGGATGTGGGGAGGGAGATAGGAAGGGAGGGATATAGAATGGAAGGTACATAGAGAGTAATGGAGGTAAAGAATGAGAAAAGGACGAGAGGAAAGAGATAAAAAGGGCGAACTATGGGTTGGAACAGGAGAGAAAGTGAGAGGAGGGAGGTGGGAGAAAAGTGAGACAGAGATTGATTGATGTGGTCTTTATTTTGGGTGAGATTGAGACTAAGAAGTCTTCCACCTAACTCCTCGTCATGAAACATACATAATGATACATAGAACATTAGCAATGTAAATACAAGTAGCAATAAAAATACAAGTATTGGAAAAGAAAAGATGTGATTTTGTGGGAAAAAGATATGGAATGCTGAATATTGAAACCCATGCAAAAAATCTGATGTGGCCACCACATGACTTTCTCCATGCCTGTAATATTTCTAAAAATTCCAAATTGGTTACATAATAATAAATATTTTAAGAAACTGCGAGAAAATTTCCGACTTTACAAACTGAAATAAACTCAAGCCATAGCCTTCTAATATTGGATATAGCCACGAAGCTAACCAATTAAGAAAAGAAAAAGGAGCGTTACTAACAAGTAACTAAGCTTCAATTGTTAATAATAGTCTTCGGTAGGTGGCGTCGTGATGACAGCTAAAATATAAGATATCTCTTAAACAATGCATTATATGGAACAATGGTTCAAACAGGGGTTGTATAAATTACAATTTCCTACAACGTTTATTCCAGCACATTTTTACATTTATCAAATATTAAAGCAAATATTTCGTAATAACGGATAAGTTACAAGGGTAAACACCCACTGTTGGTTGGCCGATTTTTACCAAAAACTAATCATTTCTTCGAACTTTCATAAAATTGTTAAATATAAAATTTGGTGTTGACTTGAATAACAGTTTTTGAGTTAGAGCACCCACAAAAAGCTATCTCACATGCACACACACGCACACGCGCACACGCGCAAACGCGCACACGCACACACTAACACACACGCTCACACTAACACACACACAGAAAATTGTCAAAATGTTTTCAGGGTACCTCAAAACGTGTATTTCCGTTGAAATCTCGAAGTTGATTTTTTTCATGAATACAATACTTTCCTCTATACTACGTATATGGAGAAAGTAAAATCCACTGCAGGAAAACACCCACACAAGAAGGAATGTGTGAAAAACCTGCGAAACCTACTGAGATGCACTAAAAACATCAATAAATGAAATTTAGAACAAAAGATAAATAAATGATAGTCATAAAGAGGGAGGGAGGGAGAGAGTGAGGGAGAGAGGGAATATTATTCTTTATTTAACATTATTACTTCATTTTTGACAAGGGGCTCTTCATTGGAGAAAACAAAACTGAGAAAAATTCTCTTGGATCTCAATTATGGGTAATTTTATACCGGCTCTTACTCATTAAGTACAGTTGTTTTTATTCATTTCTAAGTTCTTCGTTGAATTTCAACGGGCAATTACACTAGAAAAATAAACGAATTTTGTGATTATCCATAATAATGAGTTATGATTACTTAAGATGTATGGTTTCATTAGGATTACCAGTCTTACGACGGGTTTATCAACCATATAGTAACTTAGACCCGTCAGACTCATATTGACGGGCAATACACTAGTTAACCATTAAGAAGGATGCTCAATAGGGACTTCCTCGTTGTTCATCTAACGACATACATCTGTATTTTGCTCCAACTCTTCACTAATTGGGAAATGTAGTGAGTGGGATGATCGTACTCTGCATTTGATTTTCGGTTGAGGAAAAAATACTTTCCACTGAGAGTTATGATTATCGTGGATGGCATTGAAAGAGGAATAATCATTTAAAATTCGATCAAATTCGTAGATGAACATTTTGATAATTTAAAAGTACAATTAGACTAATATAATCACGTACATTTATATCATTTTCGTGAACATGATAATTAATTTGTAGAGCTAGTTCTTGCAGCTGAAAAAAAAATTATCGATAATATAGTATCGCTCTGTTGACAGATGGAAAAAAATAAATTCATTCTTTTCGTAAAAGTGAAGTATGTTCGGAGGATCATTACACAGAAGAATATAAAGAGAGTGGAAAGGCAGTTTATGCATTTATCGTACAATTCTATTGCTTGGAATTTAAAACCACACCGCTTCCAATAACCCTTTCATCATTTTACGATAGTCCGTCAGCGAAAGCTTTCTTATTCAAATACTTTCAAGAGGCTTCATCCATTTCTTTCCTTTTACGATCGTGATTCAAGAGAACGAATATTTCCGTCCCATTGTTTACTCATAATGTCTTTGTCGAAGTAATAAGCAAAAGCACGCGAGACTTCTTCGCATTTAATGCGAGCGTTTGTTGATGGTAACTATGGTATCATGAGCAACGATGAAGGAGACTTTGGAATAATTATCCATTGAAATTTAATGGGGTGACCGAACACAAGATTATTGTCTGCAAACTCACTGACTTTATTTGTCATTGTTTTGTTTTCGACATTTTTTCAAATAGAATTATTACAATGACAAAAGTACCTTATCAATATAAATTAATTCATTGCCCTATTTCTTTCAATGGACAATAGAAAGTCCCGTCATTTTCGAAATTATAATTGTATCTGGAAGCTCCGTTGATTTCTTCTGTGACAATACTACCACTGATTGATAAAAAGTTTGCAAATACTCGGAAAAATGCCTTTCATATTCAATCGTAACACTTTTGTCAATATATTTTGGCGGCACGTTTTTAATGCATTTGCGCCAAAAACTAGTTATTATTAGCTTCAGTGGCGAGGCCAGGGAGTGGTAACCAGGCAGTTGCCTTTTCCACTCAAGATCGTAGATAATCTTAACAAAAGCATGTGAGTATGCGAGCGTCAGATGGAAATAAGGTGGAAAATTTTACAAATTAGTTTCTATCATTACACGAACCTTCTTGCAGATTAAGCAATAAAAGAGTGCTCAGATTAAAATGTGTGGCAGTTTTTGATCCCCTCCTCCACCCTAAACAACATTTCCGGCTCCGCCACTAATTAGCATAAAGAAATTAACCGGCATTTCAAATGTAAGGGTTGTCAAACATTACGAAATACCACCTTGATAAATATAAATCTTTTTTACAATTAATGCTTCTTTTTTTGCGTAAAAGTTCTCCATGTTTAAAAAATATAAATACGGTAACATATAGATACTGTGAACGTGGAAGTGAGAAAGTGTAATGGATGGATTATTATTAATGGTATGAATCTTAATTTAATCTATAAAATGGAACGGTATGGTCGCTTAATGCCTCTCATTCATAGATATATTGATGTTAAGACCAAGCAACTTAATTGATCAAGAGAACAACAAAAAAAACATCCAAGTTAATCAGTTTTTAAACTATATCTTTTTTTATTAGCTACAGAGAACAAAAATGGGGTGATGTTATTGAACATATGAAGTCAAAACATAATGTGAAGCCATGATTCATTTCAATTTAGCCGTTAAGTTATAATTTACATTTGGAAACAAACAAATCTTGTGACCAACAAAGTGGAAAATCTCTTTTGATACACTTTTAATGAAACGGCTCTAAAAATACTCCACACACAACAATATTAGTTGTCGATGATCTGTGGATATATATTAATGAATTACGTTATCCCAAAAGGGAGGATTTAATCGCCAACGTGCTGGATATTGGCTGATGTTAGGTACAACGACATTTTAATAAACGAATCCAATCCCGGGAATGGAGGCAATGACCAGTAATCGGGTGAGAGGAGTTTGGATTTTTTCCGCATTAATTTGCCTTAATGGCGCTCGAGTTCCCGACTCACGGCAGCGTAGGCAAAACGAAATGCAGCTTTGCATCACCGGACGCATAACGCCACAGGATAGTTGATGCAAGACGGATTATCTGAATTTATCAATTGATCAATTCCTCTAAATTCAGTACGATAATGGGAGAAAATAGCAGGATAAGCTGCAACACAAATCGCTTGCTTTTTTCACTGAGACTACAAACATATCTTTCAATTACTTTAATTGAAATTTTGGCAGAGATTATCGGTCGCTTGTAAGGTTGTCAGGTCAGAATTTCCCGTATTTTCAGTATTTTTACCGCGTCTCGTACTGTACGGGAGGCTACTTTCCGTATTTTACATTTTGCTGTTATTTATTAACTGGCATGCTATATTACATAAAAATGTTTAAAAAATACATCCTGGGTTAATGAGGGGGAATAAATAGAGAACTACAGTCACAAGACAATTATACAGTGGAGTCAATTCCGCAAAGGACAGCGGGCACGAATCCTGCAAAAGTAGGATTTTTCCAAGATCGCCCGCCCCCCTGTTTGTGTGGTTTGTGGATACCGCGCAAAGTCCTTCAGAAGGGACGTTAAGCAGTTGGGCCCCTTGGTGCTCTTCCTTAAGAGCAGGCTAAAAGCTGGCACCAGGTTTCTCTCATCCATACTATTCATTGCACTACCTCTTAGATACCCATTGCGCGTAGGCAAGAGGTGAATAAGCTTTTCCAAATATGTTTGACGTTAAAAAATAATACTGTCACATTTAAAGCGCGAAATTAAGGAGACTATTTATATGACCTGAATTTTTCTAAGATGAATTATATTAATGATAATAGTCATAGTCAAAAATGAAAATTATATACAAATTTATTGAATAAAAAAGACAAACAAACAGTATGATCAGGATTGTTGTTTGCACAGCAAGGAACAAATATAAGATCATTAAAATGGACCAATTGCCCATTATATTTTAATGATTGTGGTATAAATACTGCAAAATGCAAAAAATAGATACGATTACACTCAATTCCACTACGCTAACACACATTTTCATATATGTGATCCGATACATACAATATTTGATAGTGGTTATTACATAGTGGAGGGTAGGATTTTTTAAAACCTGAAGTGAATCCAAAAATGCGACGTAGTTTAACATTTGCTGACTCCAATGCAAACATTCAATACGTAATGATTGAAGAAACTTGGCATCGTATTTAATTGGAAACTATAAGATGCTCCCGAGGGTAAAGAGTCTTGGTCAAACATATCACCTATGGTCCTCATTCAGGTAAGAGTATAGCGAACGTATGAAAATTAATTTAATTTTAAGACTTCACTTTCAACCTACCACCTACTGCTTCAGTGAAAAAGCTATATTAGATCTCTGAATGCGTAAACTGAATTAAATTAAAAAGTAAACAGAAATTGGTTTATTTATAAATGTAGAGTGCTTCTACACACAATTAGTAATGAGTATAAAAGTTAACATTTCTGAGAAAAGAACAACGTTAATATTTATACGAAAAAATAAATAATGTACATGAACATCAGGAAAAAGAATCAATAATCATACACGAGCGTATGCCTCGACGATGACATTAAAAAATAGATCTTAACTTTATGTTCAAACCTAGCTATGTAACCTCATTGCCGGTACTTACTGGTTTTGTAAGATTCCTGTCTTACTTACCATCTTCTTTAAATAGCTGTGATTAATTGACCAGACTGAATAGTTATAGCCAAAAACAAATTTAGGTTTTTGTTCATGTATTCCACCCTAATTAGAGTTTCTGGTGTAATTGGTGGAATTATATATATGAAATGCGACCTGTTTATAACGTAAATAAATTCGTACATTAATTAAAAGTTGTAATATCGAATTTTGTCTTTAAAAATGTGAAAAGTAAATAGTTTTAGTTTTAATTTTTGGTTCGAGTTTACTGCGTGAGTGGCTTTTGTATGTCTTCTTTTGACTTTGGTCCTGCGACGGTGTTTACCAGCAACCTGCAGCGTGAGTGTATTCTCTTCCTTTTTACGGTGAAGGAGTTTTTGTTTATTTACTATTGTATTGTTCCACCGTGTCTCGCAACCCTCCCTTTTCATATTTTAAAAATGTGGATTACTCGTGTTCTTTCATTATCCATGCCTATCAAAATCCAAATTAACACGAATAAACGGGTTTCTACTGCTTTTGTGTGTACACACACGCACGCACGCGCGCGCGCACGCACGCACTCACACACACAACCACACCCACACCCACCCACACCCACCCACACCCACCCACTCCCACCCACACCCACCCACACCCACCCACACCCACCCACACCCACCCACACCCACCCACACCCACCCACACCCACCCACACCCACCCACACCCACCCACACCCACACCCACCCACACCCACCCACACCCACCCACACCCACCCACACCCACCCACACCCACCCACACCCACCCACACCCACCCACGCCCACCCACACCCACCCACACCCACCCACACCCACCCACTCCCACCCACTCCCACCCACTCCCACCCACTCCCACCCACACCCACCCACACCCACCCACACCCACCCACACCCACCCACACCCACCCACACCCACCCACACCCACCCACACCCACCCACACCCACCCACACCCTCCCACACCCTCCCACACCCACCCACACCCACCCACACCCACACCCACCCACACCCACCCACACCCACCCACACCCACCCACACCCACCCACACCCACCCACACCCACCCACACCCACCCACGCCCACCCACGCCCACCCACACCCACCCACACCCACCCACACCCACCCACACCCACCCACACCCACCCACACCCACCCACACCCACCCACACCCACCCACACCCACCCACACCTATCCACACCCACGCACGAGCACAAACTAGTAAAAGGTGCTTGCATTCTGCAAGCATCTCACCTTCAAAAACATTAATTTTAAAGAGAGATATTTCATTATTAGAAATATTTTTTTCATTAAAAATATTTCGCTTCTGTACCAAATCCGTTCTTTCCTTATGGAAAAATATTGGAGTAAAACGCTACCTAAAATTTGCAATTTTAATACTATTATACTTTTCCCCCTCCCTAAGGACTGCATAACCTTACAGAGGTGGGAGGGTTTGTGTACTCTTACGAACCAAAGAGCTATGCCGGCGGGAGATAATTCTCCTGGTAGGACCATCCAAGCCGGAAAGGTCTGAGGGGAAGAGTCAGACTAAGAAGCAGTCTTGGGGGTTTTACATCCCCCTGTGCAAGGGCAGCAGCTTGCACAGTACCTCTGTAGGTGGTGATCATGTGGATCTGAACAGCTACAGATGGGTAATCACTCTGTGAAACTGCGATGAGGAAAGCAAGGGGAAACTACCTCATTATATTTCCCATGATAGGCTGAAAAGCTGAAATACCTCTATGGATCTTTCTGGGGTAAAATATTCCGGAGGTAAAATAGTCCCCCAATCGGATCTCCGGGTGGGGACTACCCTAGGGGATGCACAGAGGAAATTTAACATTAATAGGAAAGCAAGTGGTGAGAAATTAAGAATAGGCACATGGAATGTTAGGACTATGAATTCAGGGGGTAAACTAGAGAACATAAAAAGGGAAATGAGAAGGAATAATGTAGGTATAGTAGGTCTTAGTGAAGTTCGGTGGGAAGGAGAAGGCGAGATAAATTCAGACGAATTTAAGATTATTTACTCAGGAGGGGAGAAAAAGGAAAGGGGAGTGGGGATTATAATGAGAAAAGAGATAGCTGAAAGAATTAGCAAGGTAGTGACAGTTAATGATAGATTAATAGCCGTAAAACTTCAGATGGAGCCAGTGGAAATGCTTATAATTCAAGTGTATATGCCAACGACTAATGCTGGCGACGACGAAGTAGATGAAATGTATGAACAGATTATGGAGATATTGGAGGAGGAGGGAAAAGGAAGGATCACCACCATAGTAATGGGAGATTGGAACAGTGTAGTCGGAGAGGGACAGGAAGATAACATAGTGGGAAAATATGGGCTAGGGAAGAGAAATGAAAGAGGGGATAAACTTGTGGAATTCTGCCATAGAAATAGATTAATTGTAACTAATACATGGTTTAAGCATCACCAGCGGAGACTTTACACATGGAGAAGCCCAGGAGACCAGAGACGATACCAGATAGATTACATACTAGTCAATGAAAGATTTAGAAATAGCATTAAAAATGTGAAAACACTACCAGGGGCAGATATCGATTCTGACCACAACCTTTTGGTGGCAAATATACAATGTAAACTGAAGAGCGTTAAGAGAAACGTAAGAGTTAACAAGAAATGGAACTTAGAGGAACTCCTTAAAAACAAGGAGGCTATCATGACTGAGCTGGAGGAAAGGTTGGGGGAGAGAGATGAAGAAAATAGGAAGAATGTAGATGAGGAGTGGAGATACATCCATAGCAACATTAAAGATGTAATGGAAAAGAAGGTAGGAAAGATAACGGGTGAAAGAAACAAAAAACCCTGGATCACAGCAGCCATGCTGCAAAAAATGGAAGAGCGGAGAAAGTGGAGGAACATAAACACTGAAGAAGGCCAAAGAAAGTACAAGGAGTTAAATAATGCTTTAAGAAGGGAAACAGATAAAGCCAGAGAACAGTGGATAAATGAGAAATGCGAGGAGATTGTCGAATGTGAAAGAATTTGTAGAACAGACCTCATGTATAGCAAAGCAAGGGAACTATTCAAGAAAAAAGCAAGAAAGATAGGACGAAAAGGAATCATGAACAAAAGTGGTAAAATAGTATCGGAGCCAGACAATGTAAAGAATGTCTGGAAAGAATACATTGAGGTTCTGTATGACAAAGAAGGAAAGCCAAGAAATATTGAATTAAATGAAGAAGAGGATGTGGAAGAAGATCAGCTAGGACCAAGTATTCTCGAGTCTGAAGTTAAAAGAGCAATTGATGACATGAAAAGAAGAAAGGCAGTTGGGAGTGATGATATACCCGTGGACGTTCTTAAGATTTTGGGGTCTAAAGCAGTTAAGCAACTCACAAAATTTTTTAACCAAGTATATGATACTGGCATATGGCCTGAAGATTTTTTAGATGTTGTGATGGTACCACTGGAGAAAAAGAACAATGCAAAATGTTGTAAGGATTACAGAACTATTAGTTTAATTTCTCATACAGCTAAAGTTCTAACCAGAATAATAACCAAAAGAATTGAATGTAAAATAGAAAAGGAGCTGCAAGATAATCAGTTTGGTTTTAGAAGAGGAAGGGGGACTAGAGATGCTATAGGATGTATGAGGATGATGATAGAAAGAGCGCTAGAAGTCAATAAAGATATGTATTTTTGTTTTGTAGATTGGGAGAAAGCTTTTGACCGAGTGAAATGGGATAAGATGCTGGGTATTTTAAACAAAATAGGAATAGATTGGAAAGATAAAAGACTGCTTAAAAACCTTTACTTTGATCAAAAGATTAGAGTCAGGGTTGAAGGAGAAGAAACAGAAAGTACTTCAATAGGGAGGGGAGTGAGGCAGGGTTGTCCTATTTCACCAGCGATATTTAATATGTATGCAGAAACAATAACAGAAGAAGCGTTGATGGAAGAGAAAGGATTTAAGATAGGAGGTGAAAGTATTACCACCATTAAATACGCAGATGATCAGGGCTTAATAGCAGAAGGCGAGAAAGAGCTTCAGAGGATGACAGACAGACTAGTTGAGGTTGGCCAACAATATGGAATGAAGATCAATACAGAAAAAACGAAAGTCATGGTGGTTTCAAAGGAACATAAAGAATTAAATATAATGGTAAATGGCCAAAAATTGGAACAAGTAAGTAGTTTCAAATATCTCGGCAGTATTTTAGCACAGGATGGAAGTAGTACACAGGACATCAGAAGTAGGATTGCAATGGCAAAAGCAGCATTTAACGAGAAGAAGGAGCTTCTCACAAGCAAGAAAATAAATCTAGAAACAAGGAAGAAATTAGCAAAATGCTACATATGGAGCATAGCTCTTTATGGTGCAGAGACATGGACGATAAGGAGAAAGGAGGAAAAATATTTAGAAAGTTTTGAGATGTGGGTATGGAGAAGAATGATGAAAGTGAAATGGACAGAGAGGAAGAGAAACGAAGAAGTATTAGAAATGGTGGGAGAAGATAGGATGCTAATAAAAACAATCAGGAAAAGAAAAGCAAATTGGATAGGGCACATATTGAGAAGACAGTGTTTACAAAGGACGATCTTAGAAGGAAAAATTAGTGGAAGAAGAGGAAGAGGGAGAAAAAGAATAGGAATATTAGATAATATAAAGCAGGGATATACTACTTATAGAGGTATAAAAGAGGCTTCTAGGGAGAGAGAGAAATGGAGGCAGCGATTCAGTTAAAACCTGTCTTCGGACAGAAGAATGATGATGATACTTTTCCATTGTGGGGTACTAATGCCACACCTTTGCGCCTAATTTTAAAGTTATAGCACATCTAGAAGTGAAATAATATTTATCTAATTGTTTAAATTTGAAATATTTTTAACGGCCGCAATAACAACTTCAATGAGATGTTCAAATATTTATCTTTAAAATTTCAGCTTCCTAGCTTGCTTCGTAGTACCTAAACATTTATCTATTTGTTGAAATTTTAAGAATTTTTAACAACAAAAAAATTAAAATATCAAAATTTATATGCTCTCATTTTTGTTTTTTTTTTTTACAAATCTACCTTTAAGAAAAAATTCAGCTCTGTAGCATATTCGGAAATAAATAATTCCTGAAATTTTTTTAAACAATTCTGAATTTTTAGCGTACGCATTGTTGAAAATTTTTAAGTTTTTGTTTTTTTTTGTATAAAATTATCGACAAAATGCTTGCAAAAGCTCGTAGCTACGACTTATAGTATCCGTGATAAACATTAATAAACTTTAATTTACAAATGGAGTAAAAACAACCCCTAAAAAGTTATAATTTTGAAATTTTCGATTTTTCTAATTGGTTGTGAGAAAAATCCAATTATTTTTCCAAATTTAACTCCGTATTCCTTTTAGATTGGTCTAAACACTGGACTTACTTTTCTTCATGTCAACTTATGGCAGATTTTTTCCTAATATTTCCTGTTTTTGGATTTTGACGTCTTTATAGGTTTAGGCCGTAGTTTTAAATCAATTGCATTAAAATAAAATCCACAGATTCTCTTTAGAAGCACTAAATTAAACCTGTTGTTATATACAGTTCATCACCCCCATTCTTTTATTTAATAAAATATATCGTGTTTTAAAATTATGACGTTGTCATATGTATTCGCCTGTGGTTGAATTCAATTGGAAAATAAGAATTTCCCTATTAAAAGCATTAAAGCGATGCTATTATAACACGGATTGCCAATTCCCAATGAAAAGCATTGTTTTTAGGTCCCCTGTACACGTTTTGACCATTTTCTCGACGATGTCTGTGTGTGTGTTAGCGTGTGCATGTGATAGCTTTTTGTGGGTGCTCTAACTCAAAATCTATTAATCAGGTAAAAGCAATATTTTATATTTATCATTTTTATAAAAGTCACAAGAACTGAGCATTTTTTTGGTAAAAATCGGTCAACCGGAAGTGGGTGTTTACTCTTGTCACTTATTCGTTATTTTGAAATGTTTGCTTTAATATTTGATGAATGTAAATATTTTTCCATATAATGCATTGTTTAAAAGATATATTTATTAGCTGCCACCACCACGCCACCTATCGACCACTATTGTTAACAATTGACGCTAAGTTACGTCTTAGTAACGCTCCATTTTCTTTTCTTAATTGTTGGAGCTTTGTGGCTATATCCAATATCAGAGGGCATGGTTTGAGTTTATTTCTGTTCTTTGTAAAGTCTAAAATTTTCTCGCAGTTTCTTAAAATATTTATTCTTATGCAACCTATTTGGAATATTTAGAATTATTACAGATATGGAGAAAGTCATGTGGTGGCCACATCAGTGGAGTATCGAAATGGAACATTGGGATCAAAAATACCCCAGTAAATATTACAAAAAGTTGGAATTTTCAATTTTCTGGTTAGTTGTACCTAATAACCTATCATCTTGCCAAATTTCAGGTCTGTGTCATATTTAGAAGTATTTTAGATTTTTCATCATATATATATTTTATATCCTCCTCCGTAAGAAGCAGTTATTTATAATAGAAATATATTATGATATGTATATACCAAATTAAATGGCCCGTATAATATGATTGAGTTTCCATTTTATTTCCCACATTACATTTTCATGGAAAATTGTTCTTCCGAAATGTTGAAGAGTGTTCATGCAGAAATGTTTCGGCGTGCAGAGGCACGTGTTGACTCCAAATTCGTACAAATTTTGTAATTTATTGCGCTTTTGTGCTAAATTATGTTTATGATGCGATGTATATTTTATTTCACCTTGGCTAGGATAAATATAATTAAATAAAAAATAAAAGCAAGCAAAGGAACTAAAGGAACTGAAGCAAGAGATGCGAACAGAATTTAAGCACATTGTTGCTACATTGTCCAACTTTGAGTGCATTTTTCTGCCCAATATGCGTTTGGGGAAATATTACCCTCGAGTATTTACGTCTTAATTTTCACCCAGAAATCGTGTGGTGGAGCTATTAGGCGCGAATTTCCGTACACCCTGTGTGTGTGTGTGTGTGTATATATATATATATATATATATATATATATATATATATATATATATATATATATATATATATATGCACCACCATCACCACTCCACCTACTGACAACAATTGTTAACAATTGACGCTTAGTTACGTCTTAGTAACGCTCGTTTTTCTTTTATTAATTGTTGTTGCTTTGTGGCTATATCCAATATCAGAAGGCAATGGTTTGAGTTTATTTCTGTTCTTTGTAATGTCTTTTCTCGCAGTTTCTTAAAATATTATTATGTAACCTATTTGGAATTTTTAGAAATATTACAGATATGGAAAAAGTCATGTGGTGACCACATCAGATTTTTTCATCTACATAGTTTTCTTTCTAACACGTCTTTAATCATACCCTCTCTCCTCAGGTAATCTCCAACCCAGTTTGCCTTCCTCGTTGTAATAGTCTGTATAATCATTAGCTTCCCTACTACTATCCGTAGCACTTCATTGTTTTTCATCCTATCTGTCCATTTTATCTTCAGCATTCTCCTCTAAGTCCACATTTCAAAGCTTTCCAAGTATTTGATGTCATTTTTCCTAGCGTACATATTTCTGCTTCGTACAAATCTATACTCCATACATAGCATTTTATGAACTTCTTGCGGATATCTTCCCTTATATTCCCCGTAAGTAGGTGATTATTTCTTCTGAAAGCCGCCTTTGATTTTCCTATTCTAGTCTTGATCTCATCCGTACATTTTGCTTCTCTTTTAATGATGCTTACAAGGTATTTATAGTCTGAAACTTGTTTTAAAGGCTTATGTTCACATTCTACTCTTTGCCCTTTATTCGAATGACCTTGGATTTTTCTGTATTTATTTCCATACCGTATTATTTACCTGTTATTACTAGTCTATTAATAATTTTCTGGAGTTTCTCTTCCTTTCTTGCTAGAAGTACTTGATCATCCGCGTATTTAACTGTTCTTACAATCCTTCCTCCAATTTTGATATCTCCTGTTCCTTCTAACGCTTCTTGCATTACACTTTCTCCATATATGTTGAATAGGGTCGGCGATAGACAGCAGCCCTGTCTTACTCTTCTACCGATATTTACTCCGCAGGTGTCCGTATTCTCCAACCGGACCGTTACAACTTATATATATATATATATATATATATATATATATATATATATATATATATATATACTTTCTCTCTTTTCCCACATTTTTCCTCTCTGTTACCCACCATCTATTGCAGTTCATCCCACTTTTCATCTTTCCGCTTCCATCCGAATCAACACAAACATCCGCCCGAAGCCCTGGGCCTAACATTCGGCTACCATTTCTCTCTCTACCCATCTCTCCTCATTCTCCTTATTCGCCATTCCTTCCTCTATCTCTTTCTCAGTTTATCGGCTCCTCTCTTCACACTTCTCCCGAATTATCCACCTGTCCGCCTTTTGTGTCACCGTTTCCGTCCCTTGCCTCCCACTATCTCTCGCCCCCTCTTTTAATCTTTCTTTCATTCTCTCATTTTCCTCTCGGTTTCATCGTTGCTTACCATTATATTTCAGATTTAAAAACTCTTTTTTCTAACACATCCTCTTTTTCCCGTCTCAATTCATCCTGCTGCCCCCGTGAATTATTTATTTTTGTCGTTGGTTTTATGTGGTGCGTAAAATGCCGCTCGCATAAATGGATGTCCGGATGGGTATGCCCTTCAGAAGGAGTTTTTAACATCTCTTCCATAGGTCGACAGGGACATATATTCTTGCGAATCTCTTTTGCAATACACTGGCGATATCTAAGGTTAGTTAGCTTGAATGGGAATCTTTTAAAGCTTTGAATCTAGATTTAGGCGAAGAAATGCTTCCAAAATCCTCCTCGCGTGCGATAGCCGATATAATTGATCGTTTGTTTTTTCTTTTTCTCTTTATGATTCGTCCTCATTCACTTCTGTCCGTTGTGGTATGCCTCGATTACCACTCACTATTCTTGAATGCAGGTGCACGTGCTTTATGTGTTCTTCATGAAAATAAAAGCGCATATTTACATGCGCGCGAATGTAATTTTATGTGCATGCATACATTTGCAGCCATTTTCGTGCGTGAAATAATTTATCTATTTGTGAGCATGTTTATATACATGCATACTAGGGGAAATGCCCGCCAAAAATGACGGGATATCTAATTTCATGTATTTATCAATTTTGCTTGGTTCTCTTTCTCCCCTCCTCTCTCCTCTCCATATCCTGTTTTCCCAACCTCTTTCCATCCTCTCTTTCTGCCTTTCTCTCCCACTTACCTCTTCAACGATATATAAGTAAATTTAAAAGTAAGTTGAATATTCTTTAAGGAGAATCTTTTTGATAAATAAATCAACGAATTTTTTTCTCTTTTCGCTCGAATTTAATGCACGGAATCTTGCGGTTGCCTTTGACTACGAACGATTTTATTCAATGAAACTTAAGATGTTCGTGTTAAACACAGATTCGCGGAAGTAATCGACCCGTACTTGAAACTCGGCTGTAGGAAAATGAATTACCATTCTTTTAGGCGTTCTTTGGTTTACTACTCGAATTTGTACAAAGATTTCAAGTAATTTAAATATCAAATATTAAATAGGCTACAACCATTCCCATATTAATGAAATGAAGGGATGAAACGTTACTGGAATCGAAATCGCGCCGTCATTGCACACGGTGATTATTCAAATCTTCATTAGGCCTCACAGATCTAATATTCGACTGGTGTGACGGATATCTATCTCTACTGCGTTACACACAAAGTAGCAGTATGACGGAGAATGCTTTTAATTTGTTTGTTTTAATTTTAGTGATATTTTATTTTTTAACAGTTCTTAAACTGTATTTCACTTCTTTTTAATACGAACGTGATAGTGCTGATAATCCTTATAAGAAATCTTTTTTAGCACCAGTGTAACCGTCGAAGTTAAAAATGTTTTCTTTCTGTGATTCATGTGCGACATATGGATCCCTTCAATTCCCACTTTTCTGGGAAACTTATTTAAAATATTATGAAGATGTAAGTCCGTACTGACTTGCCGAATAATATACGTATTCAGAAAATTCAATGATTCTGAAGTACGTAGACCATCATTCTCGAAACTGATTTCCACTAATGCACATAAAATAATATACTATCATTAAAGATGGAGTAGTAAATATTTTAAGCTGTGGATTTGTTAAAATTACTGTAAATGCGTTTCTTCTTTTTAAGTTTCGGACGTTTAGGGAGGTAGAGATAGAAGAGAGAAATCAATCTATGCAGCCCATTCGTAATTTTTCACAAAAAGGCGCGAACACGTTGTCAATGCGGGAAGTACCAAACCTGCCAAATGATGCAGTACTAACTTGGTAATACGTACGATCCCACGTCAGAGCGTAATGCAGCGTAAAACTTGCGTAATATCCTTTGGTCGCGGCCAACCCATTTTCCACCCCATCTTCTCTCTCTCTCTCCTCCCTCCATCTTCCAAACTACCATTTCCCTCTTCTTCCCAACCCTCCTCTCTCTTACTTTTCCTCCCGAACCATCCCTAACTCCGCCTCCCTAGCATCTATCCAATTTCCACTCTCGCGGCAGAGGTCCCTTCCTCCACCCCATTCCCACACTCTTACCATCACCTTTCACCCATATTCCCGCCAAAACCCTTATCCTCTCCACCCATTCTCCGAGCCCACCATGTCTACCGGGCAACCCTACCCGCGCAACCCCGAGTCCTCCATCCCATCCTTTCCCTCATACCCCTCCACCCCAGCCAGCATATCTCCTCCCCTATCCCCTCACTCTCTCTCTCTCCAATTCCTTTCACACACTCTCTCCTCTCCCGCACATGCACACGCCCTCACTCCCCAATGAAGGCTCGAGCAGTAGAAAATATCGATCAAAAGAGTCTCTACACTCTTGGTTTTTGCTTCCCTCCCTACTTTCCGCAGACTTCCGCTCCCTCTCCCTTTCTTTCTCTCATCCTATTTATTCAATCTTTTACTCTCCCCCCCTATCACTCTCTTCTCTCCAATCACTCTCTCCTTCCCTATTATTCTCTCCTCCCCAATCACTCTCCTTCCCTATTACTCTCTCCTCCCCAATCACTCTCGTTCTCTTTACTTTATCCTAGCCTATCTCACAACCCTTCTCTCATTCTCCCTTCTCTCCCCAACACTTACAATTTCCATACTTGTTATTCCGTTTCTATTAATATTTTTCGGTCTATTTTTGCCTCCTTCGCTATCATTCTTTACTTTATCTCTTTCTGCTTCCCTTCTCTATTTCTCCCTACTTCCTCTTTGGTTTATTTTCCTTCCTAATGTATGTTACACGGAATTTGTTATGGTTTACTTTAGTACAGATTTAAGTGTAGCCCAAAAGACGCAAATAATAAATTCAATAAGCGATCTATCTTGATATTTAATTGCCTATAACGCTCTCTTACTCTTCTCTGGTTCAATTATCCCTCCTTATTTTTTCCCGTTCTCTTCCGATCCCTCTCGAACGAAGATATTGAAAAGGACGAGTGAAAACTTTGGTACGTATGTGAGACGCATACACCGATTAAAGAAAGCAAGACCAGGTTTCTAAACGCTTGAGACGCAGGAATGGCGAAGACTGGAGAAAGATAGCTGGGCTGGGAAGATAACAAATGGGGTATTATTAAATATTGCAGTAGAGGATAAAAACGTAAAGCAGTGCAATCAGGCAGAGTCGGAAAAGAATTGGAGGGGTAAGATTTTGGGAGGAAATGGACCGTTGATGGAAATCGTAAGAAGGGAGGATGCTGGGAAATAGGCAAAGAGGTAGGAATAAAATAGGAATTTTGGATGGTTTGAGGGTGATATCTATAAGAAGATAGAGCGAATGGCCTTGGGTGGGACAGATTGGGTGGTGCGATGTGGAACGTGTCGAAGAAAATGGAATAGAGAATCCTATTAAGGCACCTTTTATAGTTCATACAGTATTTGTAAAAACATTAGTATTGAAATTTTTAACCTTGAAGGCTTTATTTATACTTGATTTTCCCATGTGTGATGCCTCAGAATCTCTAGGTAACTCCCAACGAAATTATAATCCGATTTGTCGAAGCATTGGCAACTTCCAGGCCCGTTGAAAAATTCACAACCACCAATGCAGCCCATCGTGCAGAAAAGTTTTCCCACTTATCTATCTATGCTCTCTTTACTGTTTATTTCATCATTTCCCTAACCAAACTCATTAATTAATCAGACAGAGAATCATTTACCAATGCGTCATGTAATAATATCTTGTATTCATCTTCTCTTTCTTTATTTTCTTTCACTGCTATCTTTCTCAAACTTTTAGCCAAAAATAACAATTTCTCTCGCCATTATTCTATGTTTTCACCCCACTCACATACTATTTTGAAATATTCTTTTTTACTTCCTCTAAAACGATAACATTAATTTCTTCGTTTCATCTTTTTCTCTATAATCCTATTTATTTATATCCTGTTCTTGTTGAGCTTTCTTGCGAAGTGCCTCATTTTAATAAGATTATTCATATTTGTTTTTTTACTCTTAACCCTTCCCTTTGTTTTTTAATATTCATTAGAATTTCTTTATATATAGTAAAATCCGGATTATTCGTTGTGATTGGGATTTCGTAATCACGGATTATTGAATAACACGAATAAAGCAAAATTTTGCGTAATGAGTGTGTTTCTGTAAAAACTAATTTACATAAAAGCAAACCACAGGCCATACATAAAATCCATCAATTAAACCAGAAGCTGTAATTAGAGTGGAATAAATCATCAAAAATTTAAAATTTAATTTTGGCAGTGACTATTTTTTCAGACAAACAAATAGCCGCCATATTTGCACATAAAAAAGAGGGGACAGTAACATAATTGTTATTAAATTTCGCTCATGTTTAATTCGCCAACAAAGTCCGTATCTTCCTCATTTTTCATATAAACTAGAAAATTAAAACTTGATTAAAAAATTACATTAGTATTTATCTGTATGCTATTATACAATGATGACTTTGCACAACAATTTATGTGCACGGGAAATTCAACTCGGACACTCCCGCACAAGGTACAATTTTGTTTTAAAGCTGAATATTGATTTATTTATTTAGTTAGTTAACATTGCAAGAAGGCCATAAGCCTGGTGGCAAAGAAATAATATAAAATACTTAATACATATCGCATAATATACACACACTCGTACATCACATAAAATACTAAAACTATTAGTATCCAATGAACACATAAAGTAAACAAAATCATCCATGCCTAATAAGTAAAATAACACATAGCTGTGAAATTTATTTAATTTAATTTAAAATGTCCAGGTTGGCTAAAGTAAGGTGGTGACAACTACTACACTATTCTTATGGAGTTTAGAGTTTTCTAGGTTCAAGATGGGCCATCACGGCTGCCATGGCGGTTAAGGAGCTCACAAGGTACCCTCCAACTCCATCGTCATCTGTTACAATTTACAATATTATCTATAATCAAACTAACTTTATTTTAAAATATTTTAAACATTTTTAGGTAAGGGTTTAAAGAGCTCTTCAGGTAACATGTTCCAATGACAGATTCCTCTATTAATAAAAGAACATTTGGCAAGATTTGTTTTTTTGCGTTCTCAATTTAATTTTAAACTCGTGTCCATTTTATTTAATAAAGTCTGACTTCTCTATCCTACTCCTTAGATCTTTCCTTGCCTTATTTTGCCAATTACCTGGAATGTACCCCCTAGTATATTAACCCTCCTCCTTTTCCCAAGCGTTTACCAACACAGCATTTTAATCATTCCAGTGACGCTATCTCCCTTTTTGAATCTTCCTAAGGTATATCTCGCTGCCTTTATTTGCACCTTCTCTACTTTCATAATATGCCCCCCCTTGATATTGGAAGTGATTTATTGATTCAAAAGTGATAATGAAAATTAATTCATATCATTTAGTTTATTAATCTTATTGAAAAAATTTAACGATCGTCGGTATAACGATGGATCTTCTAAATGTCAACAACAGCCACAACTAATGTCGACACTGCTGTTTAAGATGATAAGGAACTTTTTTTTCGGTAACAGGCGTATATATCTATCTATTTTTTAGTAGTATAGTTCGGCAACAGGGGTATATATCTATCTATTTTACTAATAGTATAGAATCTCGGTTTTGTATCTCTCTTTACATCTTCCGTATTTTATATAAAAGTTACGTTTACGAGAAGCGATGCAGTATGATTTTCATTCGCATTTTAAAAACACTTAAAATAGTCATACAAATATTGCGCTTAAACCAAACAACGCCTTAAATATAGAAAATTAATTTCCCTATCGTCGATTTTGAAATGCGCGTCAAATCGCACAATATATTCGTTTTGACCACGATAATTTCGTGTTTTTTTGGGTTAAAAACCTTCCGTCGTCAAGGGCAGTCGCATTATTGCTCTTTGGACATGCATGCAATGACAAGTACGAGGATTTAATTTAAATAATAAATAATATATCCCTTCCCGTCATGTGAACGGGTTTTCGCACTAGTAATTTTTATAACATATTTCAGTCAATTAATTGAAAACAAGTGTTAGAATGGAAAAATCTTATAATTATGAAAATATTTTTGTTTCTTATTATCAAATTTGCTGCAACTACACATTATCATAATACACAAAAATCTGAATTTATTGAGAAAATCATTTTTATCTGTTTTATTTGATCAAATATCTTCAAAGATATTTAAAAATATCTAATCCGGTTAAACCAAACACGGATAATCGGGGTTCTAATGTATATGTACGTAAGTAAATCGTTTTTTCGTGGATACGAGGTTGATGATAAAATTGCACTAATTTGTATTGAAGTAAAAATGACATGTTAACACAAATTATACTGGCCATTTTTTATTGCCCTGGTATTCTTAAAAGATACGGGTTTCAAATTTGCGCAGAAAGGTTATAGTTAAATAAGTACTTTCTGCAACATCTGGAGAGCCTTGCGTGAAGTGACCCAATGCGATAGTTCCTATGACAAAAAAATGATAAAAAGAGAGTTATTAGTTGAACCACTTTTATTGTCACTCTTAAAATAATTATACAGCTCACACCATTCATGCCTTTTCGGGAGACGACTTCCCACTTAAAACCTGCAAGAGTTTTCGCTGAGTATTCAGGCAAAAGATTCGTCGAAATCGAGCCGACCGGTCTCGATTTATTTGCGTTTATACTGAGAGGTGACTTCACTCGAGACAATCTGTTTTTGTCCTTCACGCGATTTATTGCAAGCTTAGTGCAAATGCACTTGAAGTCCGAGTCTAACAATGCAAAATTCCGAAATGAACAATACCGGCTACCCTAGCAACCTCCTTTTTGAAATATCGAAAAACCGGAGGAAATCGAAGATAAACTTAAAATACGAGCAAACAGGAAACGGCGGTGTGAATAAGAATCTTAATTTTTTTCTTCGTTAGATGGTATAAATCTCGAGGCAAAGTCTCGATTGTAAGATATTTTAAAATGTTAAATAGTAAAGGTCTACAAATCGTATTCTAGCCGATTACTTGTTAATGAAATGCAAAAACGAAATCTGTCCTGGTATAGAACCCATGCTTTCCGGTCAACAACTAACCACTTAAAATCTGTATGAGTTCGCGCCGAATATTCAGGTGAAAGATTTGTCGAAATCGAGCCGACCGTTCCCGGTTTGTTTGCGTTCATGCCGGAAGGCTTCAGACGCAGGCAGGGACGCAGAGACATAGTGGTTATAATATATTATATATTTTAGCGTGTACAAATTAAATTAAAATCATTCCTCAACTATTGTTATCTAACAATAATAATAGCCTACTTCTGTCCCTTTGTCCCATTGTGGTTCTCTCTGTCACACTATAAAAATGCAAATTACTCAATAATGAAACAAGATTTATTTTATATATTTGGCAGGAATGATTGACTCACATATTTTAAGAGGATGACGAAAAAAAATCTCGAAAAAAGTCCGAGGATCGACTCCAAGGTATGCATTTCTACTTCCCATATCATAACACGTAAAAATCGACTTTTTGACTAGCAGGCTTTTATTCTTTTTGAGACCTAAATAAGAAATAATTCACCTATGATCTTCAATTCTAACCCATGTTAAAGAATAAACTATGAAGTTTTTTATTCTGTTCATATTTTTCCGCCTACAGTTCGAAACTCATCATGTTCAACGTTTAATTCACATATTTTGAGAAAATCTTGGCATTTAACGGAATGTTGCGCTGCCAGATCATTACATTAGCTAAACCTCGAAATTGTATTGTTATTTCAATCCTTATGGGTGAAAGCGTGCTTTAAATGCTAATGCTCTTACAATTATTACGAGAGAGAGAAGGAGAGGGAAATTCTTTTCATAGCAACCAATGTAAACAATATTCGTTGCGTTATTTACGAGAAGGAGTACATTTGAATGTAGAATATTAATCATTCGCATTATAAAATTAGGTACATCGTAGGAGTTTGAAACTTGAAACAACGAATGTCTAAAATAACGCAAGTTTGTTTTCTTGCTATCCAAAAAAGTCAAGGCATATTTATGTTCATTTTTTATTTCACAAAAACCTTTCACGTTGAATTTCAACGGGCATCTCCCTTGTGATAGGATATATTTAGTAGTTATATGGTCTCATTTTTATTGGCCGAAAGCTCCCTCATCCTAAGCAACACCTTAATGTACCCACTTAGCTTTATATTCTACCGCTAGATGGAGTGAGATGATCCTAGCCAAATAGCTCATGTTGATCTCCTGCATATCGAAATGTTTTATTCTAACGTTCCGGGCTTTCTTCTGAATGGCACGCATAGAGTTGACGGCGTGAGTCACCGGCATATGTACATATTATTTTGTCTGCGGCGAATGGCGAAGAAAGGAATATTCCGGGCTCAATCTCGCTTGAATGAAAGGCCTTCATATATCTTTCCACGCCCTTTCCGTCTCTCCCATCCTTCTGTGTATCAAGCGACATCTCTCTCTATACAATTTCTTCCTCTCATCTTTCTCTCTCTCTCCTACTCGTCTTCTTGGGCGACCTTTTCACGAAATCCTTCAAGAGCCTTCTCTTACCCTACACTCCATCTGATTCTTCCAATCATGCATATTCATACTCGGGTATTCTTCTCGTCCCTCCTTGATTCTCCCACGCCGTCTCTTTCCTTCTACAGTCTCTCTCGTCCTCGTATTTCACTGCTTTCATCTGGCTTTAAATTAGAGGCGGGCCAAATACAGACCCCGTGGACCGCATAAGGCCAGCGAGGGCATTTTGAAAGCGAGTCGTGAAATTTGTAGGGGATAACTTCGTACGTGTCAGTTAAAAATCGTGGCCTGAAAAATTGTGCCAGCAAAGTTATTACGCTTTGTTTGTATTTATAATCGATTTTAGCTATTAGGACAATGGTGGGTAACCCAAGTCCCGCGAAGCTATGATGTAAAAGCGATCCGCAAATTTTAACGCACAAATTCATGTTATTTTTGTAAAATTACGAAATTTCTACTCTAAAATTGGAAATCTTAACCTTAAAACCTTCATTTGGAATCGATTTCCACTTTTACCTATTACTACTCGGAATCTCTAGATAACTTCTGAATTAAACTCTAGTCCGGCCAGCCGAAGCATGGGCAACTTTCACTGCAGCCCACCGAGGCATTCGCAAACACCGATGCGGCCTGCCGTTTGGCAAAGATTTTCCATATCTGTAGAGTCTATCTCGCGTAACTATTGATGTGAACTCTAATGTGGCCCGCCGAAGCACTTGTAACTGCTATTGCGGCTCGCTTTAAGCATATGTAAAAGGTTTCAACCCCCTCTTCCAATCTCTGAGATAATACTACTACACTGCTTTTCGATCCTCCCTTCGTTTGGTATCCATGGTAACAGTCCTTCTCTTTCTACGTTGCCCCTTATATCTACCGGGGTCTTTCTTCTTCTCCTATTTGATCTCTTTCCTCTTTTTCTTCTCTCTCGTTCCCTCGCTTGTCACCCCTGCCTTTGTTAATTCCCCTTGAATTCTTTATCCGACTACGTTACTCCCGTCCTTTCTAAAGAAAACCTCATTTTTTACTCTTTCAGTTCCGACTATCCTCTTTCATTCATTTTTCGGCATCTTTTACTCATCATCTCCCATTCTGCAAACCCACAAAGGAGGGCTCCGGTCTCGCACGCTCTAAAGCAGTGTTTCTCAACCTGGGTGACATCACACCCCAGGGTAACGCGAGAGATATGGAAGGGTGACGCAAGTATTTGATAAATTCACAGTGTATCATATTTTGGCTTATAAAAATAAATAAAATCAGAAGAATACCTGCCTCTGCTTCTTTGAATGCATAAATGTTGAACTTTATGTTGTAGATAACGCCTAATTTATCTTTAAAGATGACTTGAAGGGAATGGAACAGTAAACGGGGTGACGCAGAACTGAAATGGGGTGACGCAAACAAAAAAAGGTTTAGAAACACGGCTCTAAAGTGTTCACTCACCGGGGAAAACCTCGTGCTAACCGCCTACGCAATTATCATATTTACCGGTATAATCATCGCCATTATTTATGATACTTTTTGTGGCAAAATTTCGGTTGCAAGGATAACGCCAGCAACGACCGGAAGCGGAATTTTCTCTGCATTTTTGCCGCACCTATTCACATTGAAGCTGCGTGTTTCATCGTAAAAACTACATGGTTTAGGGATCCTCCGTATCGATAACACTAAATATATATTTTAAATATTTATTTGATCTAAAACATTATTTTTAGCTACTTTAAACAATACGTACTGCAAATATGTCAAGATGAAGAAATCTACATTGTTTCGTTGTAACTTTGTGTGTATTTGGTAATGACAAATAATGTACTGGTACGACCGTGCCCAAGTTTGGCGATCTTATCGAAGAAAACGAATTCATACGCTGATGTTGACTCAATGACTTCCGGAATATATTAGCTATAACGTTTTAAAATATAAATAAAACGATCACTACCCTTCAGTCTGCTGCATCCTCACAAAAAAGATCGTCGAGGCTCAACGAATACTATATCAATATATTAATTTACTATTATATTAATATAATTATGAAAAGTGATTCCCAGCATTATTCTAGGAGATTATATAAAAGAACTGCAGGAAAAACAGTTACGAAAATTAAAGCAACGAAAAAGATCTTCACGCCACCATACCTGGCTGGCCTAATAACATACGTTAACGTTCTTTGGCACAATATTTTGCCAATAAAAATAATATTAACACGCCCCATTAAACCGAAGATCTCACCAAAACCTAACAACGTAGGCTTTTAAACATCCGACGCAAGTCACTCTGTACCAAATGCCTTCGACCAGCATAAATTATATATTCGCGCACGCATTCCCTAACGCATCCTATATCTCTACTTCTTCGTAATCTTAGCCATTTCACCTCTTTTGCAGCTTCTTTTAATCCTTATCTACGATACACTTTAGTTCCCTTCTCTCTCTCTCTCATTCAGTGACGTAATAATAGAGTTACCAAATGTCCCGGGCTAGGAGCCAGAGAAGGCCCTCGAATTTTTCCGAATATAGAAAAAAAGATTCTTTTATCGGTCTCTCTTGTTTATTCTAATTTCTGAACGACTTCCCAGTTAATTATAGTTGGAAAGGATGATTTGTAAAGCCGAACCCTTTCAGAGTATTCCTGACAGCTTATTAATGACTGCGCCTTGATAAGCGTTACAATGGTTTGTTGGAATTGAACATAGGTATTTGTTTGGAGAGGGGAGAAGGACAGTGATAATATTTTGCCGAGGATCCCTCCGCTCTTAGCTACGCCACTCCTATACTCTACTATCTCCAATGCACATAGTCCGCTGCTCACTTGTCCCTACTTCATCCCTCCTACACTCCATTACTCTATTCCTCTCTCCACTTACACTTGATCCCATCTTGCTCTCCATCTTCCTCTCTTTCCCTTGCTCTTCACTACTTTTTCTTCTCTCTCCCCCCCATAATTTTTCGCCCTCCTTCTCCGCTTCTCCCCCCTCTCTTTCTTCCCTCTACTTCTGCTCACGAGAATCCAGCCTTTTTTCTCACACTCTCTCTTGCCCCAATCCTCACTGACAAACACCTATTGCTAAGTCGCCTTTCTTACGAAAGATTTTTTCCCTTCCCAGGCTTCTCAACTACTCCATAGGCTCTCAATAGTGTAGCATTGAATCCAATTTCGATCTACTTTCTTGTTCAATTTTCCCTTTCCTGTTCTCTTTCTTTCTCTCTCTCTTTTACTATCCATAAGAGCTGCAAGTAAAGCATCGAACTACGTTCGTATATTAATGAAAGGTAAATACGCTGTCGCGGTTTATTCTTTTTGGGAGCAGCCATCAATATGCAGGAGTCGGAATTAAAAACAGGATCAGTTTGAGTAAAAGAGAACGAAGGGGGAGGAGAGAAGAGAATTTAGAGTGATAAGAAGCAGAGAGGAAGTAAGTGGATGAGATTTTAAAGTATCCTTAAAAGAATGGGGTGGTTTTAAGATTGTGAAAAGCGAGTTTTCTAAAGAATTACGAGGAAGAGACAGAAACCGATGGAGAGATTTTTGGATTTATTATCGTAGGGTAACTAATAATCACAAAATCTTTGAACATGATGGAAAACATGGAACATAGATCCAATATTACAGAGATATGCTGGATTATAAGATAAACTAGCATATAGCCCGTTAATAATGACGGCTTCCCAACAAAAAAAAACGAAATTTAATTTTTTAAATTTAATTCATTCGTTTATCTTATAACTATAAAATTTCTTATACACTATGTTTTGCTTGAAAACATTGACATTATTTTCTATATTCCAATTCTAACATGAATGGGAATTGAACCAGAGTCATGAAAGATTATTTCTCCCACAAAATATTTGAACTACACTTGTTTTTTCTGTTTTTAGCTATACGTAAGTTTTTATCGGACTGTTATTCAATTAGTAACTTGAAAATAATCTTATTTGAGTTTTTTTGGGAATTTTTAGGTCAAATGAATATGTGATGAGGGAAGACAAATCAACGAAACAAATGCGATTTCAAATAAAAAAACGTGCATTTAAGCATAAAAATTAAGGTAAAAATTTCGAAATAAGGTTTTTTAATATTAAAAATTATTAGATAAGGGTGAAAGATTCAGTTCAGCATTTCATAATTCGTCGAAAAACGTGCAATTTTATACAATTATTTTCAATAAATGTTTGATGATTTATATTTTATTTTCTACGAAGTATTTAGAACATTCTTTTCCTGTGTTTGATAGCCTTAGTATAATTTTTTAAAGTTTATATTTAAGGATTCGTAAACGCGGAGGTAGATAACTACATAAATAAATGCTACCAAGCCTCAAACAGCATTCTTTCTTTAATGCATTACAATGACAATAAAAGATTTAAATGATCCCAGAAAATAAGCATTTATATTATGGGAATGGGAAAGTTATTCTGCACTAAGGCTCAGCATTCAACAATATTTCCACAGCCGTGTTTTTTTCCTAGCATATCCAGTGGTATTATCCTCTCTTCAGTAATTCCGCATCCGTCACTCCCGATTTGTATTTCGTCCTTTGTTTTTTTTTAAATTTTGTAACTGACGGCGATGCTAGTTGCAACGGACACCGAACGGATCTATTTAATCGGAACGACTACAAAGGTATAAAAATGTCTTTACTTCGAGAGAATACCACGTTGCGACAGCTAGCACATTGGATTTTGTACATCCGGGGGAGTAATGCTCACGAACTGGTTGACGACTGATGTGTCGCTGCGGGGGGTGCAGTGGTAGTTAATTAGTTTGTGGTAAATGCTGAATTTTTTAGGTTTACAGGATGCCCAGAAAATTCCTTTGCCAACAGGTGTTTAGAAGGAGCAATAAAAGTAAAGCACGTTATATTTGCTATATTCATTTTATATTTTTTTTACTTATTATACTCTATATCCAAGTTTAAACTAACCTGTTCTTACTTTCCCCATACGCAGTATAGAAGAAAGTTGTTTTCGTTAAAAAATAAAATTAGAGGTTTCAACATAAATACACGTTTTAAGGTACTCTTGAATACCTTTTCACCATTTTCTCGATGATTTGTGTGTGTGATAGGAATTTTGCGCGTGATCTAAATAAAAAAATAATAATCTTATCACTACAACACATTCTATTTAAGACTTTTATTAGTAATTCAAATTCTGAAAAGGTTTTAGCTGTCCGACAGTAGAGGTTTACTCTTGTCATTCTCCCGTTTTTTCCAAATATTTCCATTAGGACTTAATTTATGCAAATATTTATAATTATCCAAGTTGTATACAATTCGATTTTCTGAAAGGCTTATTTGAAACACTTTCATAAAATGGATTGTTTAAGAAACATATCTATTAATTATTTGAATTTGTTAAGTGCATCGCTAAGTGATTGCTTTCGTTGCTATGGTAAAATTTTCTAATTATTCATAGCGATGACTACGCTGCCCAAGATAATTTTAACTGCGATCAAAACTATTCCAATCCCATCCAGCGTTATATTTTATTAACAAATTTTGTTGTAAGTACTGACTGCCATGCTAGCGCTACCAACTGTAATTTTAATTGCGCAACGATATTTTGTTATCCATAGCAACATATAACAATTTAATTGTTTTTTCAATGTTAAAAGATTTTTCGCTCTGAAAATTATTCAAACGGTTAAAAATTTATTCCCATATGTAATTGGCGATAATTATTCATGAGGACGCTTAGTTCGAGAGTAAACATATTTGTTACTCTGTATGGATAACGCCAAGCGCTGCACATATCTGATTTTTCATATCTCTCTTCAGACTCCTGTCAACAACTTTTGACCTCTCACGAATGCCTCTTTTGGTCTAGATATCCTCAGCCCCTCGTACTTCTTCCATTGAGTTATGATACTACCTATAGCTAAGTAAAATATTTCATTTGTTCCTACCTTTTCCCATTCGCTGCCACATTGCCCTACGATTCTCCGCTCTTGGTAAATATTATGACTTTAGTTTTTTCATTGTTCATTTTCTTGCCTTTTCAGTTAAGAAGTTAACTTTCATCTATAGAGCCTTTGCCGAATAATTTACTGATATTGAAATAACATTTAAGCTATTTAGGCTACAGAGGTAAAAATTGAATTGGATATTTATCATTCTTGAGAGATTCATATTACCTCTGGAAGTGACTTTTTTAATTTCTCTTGTAGTCTCTTACTGAATTCCGTAGCCGTATTTCATTTCGACGTTTCAACGGAAGCCAAAATTACTGACTAAGTGTTTAAAGAAAATCCTAATCTGCTTAAGATCCCTTTTGGCTCAAACTTTGAATCGGGAATTCGTTAGCCTTTGAATCGGGAGATTGTTTTCAAAGTTTGTTTTTAAGGTCTCGGATCTGTTTTTCGATTTTCTCGAAAGTAATTTCCATGGCCGGCAAGACTGAAGGAATTTTATTTGAGGAAGCATTTAGAACCAGAAACTCAAATTCAACATACCTTTGAGATTAGTAATTTATGTACCTACCATATAAATATTGGATCTGAGGAAATTATCAGGCGAAGCTATAAGTTAATTTTAGATATGATGTCATATTATTTAATATGCACTTTATTTAAAAATTTGTGCTACACAATGTTTACGGACTAATAGAAGAAAATAAAAAAAAGTGAATTGGATAAAATTAAATGTTTAAAATTTTTATGTACGTATAGGTTCCCTATATACACAATATAAATCGTGATTGTTCTGTTCCAAACTAGTTAACTAAGCGAGATATAACATGTGCTTGCTGCTTGCCTTAACCACTAAGTTAATTTTAAAAGTTATTTTCCGGATATTTGTTCACAATTTTCATTGTTTTATTCATTGCTAACACTAAACAATAGAATATTCACTTATAGCAGGCATGTCAAACTCGTAGAGTCGTCAGGGATGACTTATAGCGATGTATGTTAGAGTAGGACCTCAGCTGTTTAATAAAGGCTGAACTTTCAAGTGACACGACGCAATTACCGGCAATTCTCGAGGATCTGGAACTTGGAGGGGCGTCCGCAAAAACGTGATCACAAACATTTCCAATTACGAGTACTTGTGCTTATGGAGTCGTTAATTCACAGCCGTTTCGACGGAAAAGGAAAAAATATCTCTCTGTTTATCGCAACGTCCAATTGGGAGCCACGTGATTTCGACGCGACACAAGGCTTCGGTGGTAAATTTTGAACTGGAAACGACGCCAGTTTTCAAGATGCCGGTAGATTGAATAGAATTCCGAAGAAATATTAATTGAAGTACACTTTGATTTTATTATGCCTGGATGCAAATACGACACAGTCATCACGAAGCAATTAATTTTTAATATCCATCTTCTATGAAAGGTTGATAAACAAATGTTTAGATCCAAAGAAGTATCGAAAATTTACAAGCCAATCAGTTAAAAGTGCGACTTCGATTTTTCACGGAGGCAGTAAAAATCAACCCCTTTACTACGCAAGACTTTAAAACGGATAGGTAGGTAAAAATAAAATAATAAAAACCCTTAAAGGGAACGGGACATAACGTGAGCTAATGCCCTTGGATTCGCCTCCGCAAGGAAACGACCAAGAGTCGTCCGGGAAAATTTATCGAACGTTTGAATGTTGGTAGCGCCGAAGGGAATTCAATCTCGGGCTGCAGCGGTCACGAAAAGCCGTTTCAAACTGTCCGCTACGTCATTTGCCAAAGGGATGAGAAATATGAGGGTAGGGGCGTGCGCTAGAGAGGAAGAAGGGTCGGAGGACAAGGAGATCGGAGGTTGGAGCAGAAAGGTTAAGGAAGGGGAATTGGGGTGAAAAGGGGGAGAGGGGAGGGGAGCGGGGGCGTTAAAGTAAGTTGAATGGTTCAGAGGGGAAGTGAAGAAGCGGCAATTCTAAAGCCTGGTGGTGGCGTGGTGGAAATGGGAGGATGAGTGAGGGATTGTTTAGTAAGAAAGGAGGAGAGAGAGGGAATGAGGGGGAGAGAATGAGACGGGGAGGAATGGTTGGGGTTAGAGAGAGAGAGAGGAAGAGAGAGGGAGAGGAAGGGAGAGAGAGGAAGGAGAGAGAAGGGAGAGACGGAGAGAGGCGGGAGAAAGTGGAGAGGAGGGGGAGGAGAATGAAAATAGAAAGGGAAAGAATTAGTGAGGGTGGGAAGGGAGGAAGGGAGAGAGAAAGGAGGGAGAAAGAGGAGGTAGAGAGATCAGGTAGAGAGAGAGGAAGGAGAGAGAGAGGGGAGTGAGGAGAGGGAGAGAGGAGAGGGAGAGATGAGGGATGGAGAGAGAAGGGAGAGAGAGAGTGGAAGGAGAGAGAGAGAGAGGAGAGAGGAGAGGGAGAGAGGAGGGAGGGAGAGAGAAGGGAGAGGGGGAGAGAGAGAGGAGGGAGAGGGAGGAGGGAGAGAGAGAGAGGAGGGAGAGTGAGAGAGGAGGGAGAGAGAGAGAGAGGAGGGAGAGAGAGCAGGTAGAGAGAGGGAGAGAGAGAGGGGGGAGAGAGGGGGGAGATAGAGAAGGGAGAGAGAGGAGGGAGAGGAGGGAGAGAGAAGGGAGATAGGAGGGAGAAAATAAAGAGGGGAGGAGAGTGAGGGATTGAGAGAAAAGGAACAGCGGGTGGGAGAGGGAAAGCAAGAGGGAGAGGAGTGATAGAGAGAAGAAATGGCACCAAAGTAGGAGACTTAAAGAGGGAAAAAGAGAGAATACGATGGAACTACTCTTTCCCGACGACGCGACAGTTGCAACCAAAAGTTGTTTGCCATTTCTCAGCATTCTCTTATGGAACGCTTTTCGGCCTTGATGCCCGGCAGTTTCTGAGCCATTTGGCTTGGACATTCCAGTCCCATTTCGGGACTAACAGTTTACGATAAAATAAAGTGGCGCGGAGTTTCGTGTACCGTGTGTTAAGTTTATGTTCTTGTTTATGATAACGAGGGGGAGGGCGATGCACGTTGGGGGCGTTGAGGGCCCATTACGGGAGTCGCAATATAGGATACTTCCAATGTCAACCTGGGGGAGAAAAAACCGAACGGGACCCATTAATCCAGTTCTTGGTTTTTACGCGATTTCTCCTCAGCGGAAACTGTGAACGATGAATGATTGCAGCTAAAAAAATGCGTTGTTTTTTTTGGGAATATTTTCTTTTACGTACATATTCGTGCATGAATTATGAACGCCGTTGTAGTTATTCTGCTTAGAGATGGAAAAAACGCTACGGAAAATGACTGAACTGAAATAAGGGACTTCGAAGTCGGCGACTCTGAAGAGGACCGCCTTTTGTTCGAAATAAGTATCCGCTCGCTTATCCCGTGGTCTGATACTCCGTTTGTGTTTGCGAATGGGTTCCTGGCGAACCTACGTGTGCATGGCGCGTGAAGTCAGTTCCCTGTAGCGGAGAAATTACCCGCAAACCTGCTCTTGTATGTGTTGGTTATGGCGTGTATGGGTGAATATTATTTCTCCCTTTTTACGGCAATGTAGCTCTTAATATAGTTTCCATTGTCTGTCTCTTTGTCTTTCAGTATGTAATGGTTTTTAATCGATTATATCTCGAAAACTGCAAGAGACAGAGGCGTAACTGGGAGATATGGCGCCGATGGCAAAATTTTAAGAAATCGCCTTGTTTACGTAGAATATGATTTTTGCTACATTTCCATAAAGAATATTAGCGTTTTTATTAACAATAACTTAAATATTTGAGTATTAAATAAATATTTATTTATGGAAAAATTAACTTTTGGCATTTATGTGGGAACGTTTGGCGCCTTTTGAAAGCGGCGCCAAAGGCAAATGCCACATTCGCCATACCCTAGTTACGGCACTGGTACGAGATAATGGTTTAGAATTTTCCAGGAATGCTTTATTCACTCATTTTAAGGCGGTGACGGAAAGGAATCTTGAAGAAATTTCCGAGTTCATTTCCATTTCCCATATAATAAGATATCGACTTTTGAATGGGCAGGCATTTCTTCTTTTGGGAATAAAAATTTGAAACAAATTACTTTCGATCTTCAAACCTGGACCATTATAAAAAATGGTTCTTATTCTATTTGTCTTTTTCGCTTGGAGCTCGAAAGTCCTCATGTTAATCGTTTAAACGATATATTTTGGAAAATCTTGCCGTCTTAGTCAGCCCTACCTACAACTCACATTGTTAAACCTCGAAATCCTCTTGTTACTTCAATGCTTATCGGCGTGAGCGTGCTTTGAATGCTTTTAATACGAGAGCAAGAGAAGGAAGGAGAGGGAAATAATTTTCATAGCAACCGATGCAAACAACATTCCTTGCGTTATTTACGGGGAGGAATACATTTATAAAGTAATTTTCCATTGTGAAAGTGTTTTCCCGTATGTTTTTATTGTTAATGTTCCATTTAGAAGAAAAATATAGTCACTCTATAATACTGGTGCTGTTTGAACGCATATTCACAATTGTTTGATTCCCGGAGGACTTGAACTCGGACCAGCATTCGATAGTCTTTAGAGCAGTGGTGCCCAACTATTTTTACTGGCGGGCTGCATCGGTGGTTGCAAATCCTTCGGCGGGCTGCATTGGCAGGTGCCAATTCTTCGGCAGGTGGTCGGATTTGAGATTAAATCAAAGGTTATCTATATGTTCTAAGGAGTCATATGGGTAGGGTGACCATACGTCGCGGATTAGCCGGAACAGTCCCGGATTTTAGATATCGTCTCGGCGTCCCGTCCGGTTTAGTATTTGTCCCGGTTAAAAATCCTTTTCTTCATAAATATGGAATAAATAAATCACATTCCATCAGTTATATGTTATTACACATGCAATCCATTTATTACGAATTAAAATCTCATCTTTCAATTCAGATTAAATAAGTACAATTCGTAAGGGGTGTCTATAGGTGCGAGGTGTGCAGCTCACTCCGACAGCCGAGTGCACGCAGGGCGCATTTACCTATATGAGTTTCGAAGCAATTATTTATGTTTTAGATAATTCCTTTTTACTTTTACGAATTAAGATTATCTAAAACGTTATATTTAACTCTTATCACGCCATAATATTTTCTTGAATGTAGCCAGAGACGGATTTAACCACGACTAAAACGCGACGTGACCTTTCCTAAATGCTTTGGTGAACCAAAATGTCTACTTTTATGGAATTTTTTTCTAAAAGCTTACGGAGCGTTATATAGCCCCAAAATACAGTAAATATGGTTAAATATTTATTCCCATTAATTTTCTGACCAATTCTGTAAGAATTTTGTGCACATAATGTTAAAATTTGAAAAAAATTATGGGCTACTTTGTCAAGAAAACCATGGGCAAGCTACGCAGAATTTATCTATTTGGCATGGAAGCGACAAAAAACTAAAGATCTTATATTGTCCCGGTTATGTCCAGGTTTTTCTTCCCCAGAACCCTTTGTGTCCCGGTTTTACTTCCCAAGAATCTGGTCACCCTACATATAGGTATGTGAAAATCAAATCTAAATAAGTTTTTTTATGGTTAACATTTCAGCATTAAAAGTTTTATTATCAAAACATTCACAAAATGTATGTGTGTTATATTTTTCGGATAGGTTTTTTATCATAGTCTCGAGGGTCGCACAAGAACCCTTCGCGGGCCGTACTTTGGGCCCCCTGCTTTAAAGGTTTGATTTACGAACAGTAGAATATAACCTGTATCCGAAGAAATTCTGATATAATGCATGTCTCTTATGCATTTCAAACACATCTTGAGTCACACTGCGTGATTATATTTTGTAGTGAACAAAGTTGACAGCCGCATAATAAGTGTGCCGCGGTTTGGCCACTTCTGGTATATAGGAATGTATTCTTTAACCGCTTTCATTAAAAAAACTACCGTAATCGAAAGTAAAAATGACGGTTATGAATGAATCGAGTATTAAATTAAATGTAAAATTTCCATTCTCCATCTTTCGCCTTCACTCTCACTCACACTCACTCACATGTTCGTTATGTATTTTGTCTCGGCGAGATGTACGTGTCCCTGGATTTTATACCGCCGGTGGTTCACGCAGTAGGGCACGACGGCATTGTACGCGATGCAGCTCTTTATTTGATAAGATAAACAGGCACTTAACGAAGAGATTAAAAAAGGAACGTTGAAAATATTAGAAATAAATTACGATCCCGGGAATATTCTGCTATCGAGTAAAAATATATACAGCAATAACGCGAAAGATGATGTAACAACCTGTGCTGAACTCCATACGTAATGCTCGCTGAATAAAGTGCTAATTTGATAATTTCCTTTGGCGTGCATTTAAAAAAATTGAACTTCGATAGTTTTGAGTCCTGCTGCGTTTAAAATAAATTGAATTCGTCCGATGCGTCTCAATTAAACGGCGCTTCGTTTAAAAAAGTAATTCCCGCCGCCGCTGATTTTATTTGGAGATTTTGGTTACGCGACACGGAATATCCCAATGCGTCACGGGGTCGGACCGATCGACACCGAATGTTAGGTCAATATGGCTTCGCACTTTTTTCGGTGGATATCGCTTTGGCATGTGCCTGAATTGGATCGGAAATGAAAAATAAACGCGCGTGAGATCAATGGACGCGTGCATCAACACGTTTTTGAATTTGGAAGACGTCAATAATTAAAAAAGGGCAACTAAATGGAATTTTATCCTCTATCAAGGTAAAATCACCCTCAGGTTTCGATGAATATTGATAGATACAAATTTCCCGTTTGCGCGCTCTGGGGTAAATTTTTAAGTAGGAATGAATCAATATGATTCATTCTATAAAACGTTCTACTGTTGATAAAGCTGCGACATCGACTGGACAGATTAATGAGTCGTTTGATATATATTTCATGAGTATCCCGTATTATCTCGCCTAAAGGGAAAGCGTAGATACATAAAAATTGACCTTATTCATGCGTGATTGACGTTACGGCAATTATGTCGCTTTTGATGATAAATAAATAGTGCAAAATGAAAAATTACAATCAGATAATCACAATGAAAATCTGTTTATATTTGTCGTTATGAGCAACGTAAACTCTCACCTGAAAATGAACATTAATTCGTATATTAATTACACTGGATCTGTCAGAAATGTTTCGAACATAACATATCTATTTTCTAAAAATAAAAAAATAAAACAGAAGATTATACTCTTATTAGAAGTGACATGTCTTTTCATCCACCTATCAATTTTCGATGTAAAGATTGCTACCATAATAAATTGCAGTCAATTCTTCCATTTCTACTCTTTTATTAAAAAAAATAAAGTCTTTTTTAACAGAAAAGAGGTAGTAGCAGAACGCATTATGGGCACGTTTCGTCCGTCCGTCCGTCTGTCGTAATTTTCACCAACTAAATCGTTGGACGGATTTTAATTCAAGTAAGTACGAGAGATCCTTATTAAAATTTATCGCAGAATTGTGATTATGAACTGCATCCGTCTATTAGAACTTCCATATTGTATAAGCACTTAAATAAACTTATACTTGTATCTCATTAACTGGAATCCGCCAAGGAACAATTAATTAGCATATTTTCTCTCCCTAGCTCTTATATGATCAGAAAGGTATAGATTAAAAAAATATATTTGGCTAGAGGACAACGTTCCACAAACCAATCCACGAGGCCATATAATTACGACTTATAGTTTCGGAGATAAAAAATTGATAAAATCCCGTGCAAAACGTTGCATATTTTGTTTATCAGCAATCAACAATTAATAATCTCCATTTTTCTCTCCCGTGTTCTTATATGATCTGTGAGATAGAGATTAAAACATTTATTCGGATAGAGGACATCATTTACCACAAATAATTCCGCGAGGGCATATAAATATGACTTACAGTTTTGGATATTAAAATTCAAGAATCGCTCAATCTTTCCATACCGTTTTATACGCAGATTCCATAAAGAACCATTCGAAATATTTGTGTATTCCATTTATGTAGTATACTCTTCCATCTTGTTTAAATTCGTTCATTGTTCTTCAGGAATTGGTTACATCTCCTTACAAATTCTTCCGTAGTAAATGTTATAACCAGGAACTTTATAATTTGTCTTCGGCTAAATATTTTTTCCCCAACCCGCCGTCTTTATCAAAGGAATCCTCTTTAGCTCCTTCCTCTTTTAAGAACTTCCTCCCAAGCGGAGCAAGATGTTGGTCGGAGAGAGTTTTCTCCGATCCCGAAACTTTGTCTTCGAAAAGGGAGTTAGACTTGTTAAACGCCAGCCTTCACCTTCCCCTTTGAACCCCCTAGGAGTGGGAAAAAATCTTGTTTTCTTCTTTCGCTTCTACTGCCTGCATTTCTTCTCTTTTAATATTAATGTTTGTGTCCTTTTCGACGACTCATCCGAGCTCTACAGAATATACTGAGCTTTTGTTAACCATTTTTCCCGTGTGCTGGACAGCTACATTTTTCTCTCGGAATGTTTCGAATGCAATTTTGGAGACGCAATGCTTTTGGGAAATTAAATTTTTTTAGGATAGTTCACATTTTTCTTGCCAGATGCGGTGACTTTCTATGTAATGCAAACTTTTGAGATAGTATGGAGAAAATATTAAAGACCTTGGGTTTGTGCTTGTGTTATTGATGATGCCCAGTGGGATTCTGCAACATGATACGAAGACGCTTTGTATTACCATTTGGTTTCTAGATAAAAACTCCATGCTTTGTTTTTAGAAAAGTCTCAAGCTTCATTTTTGTGCAAAGCGTTTTTAGGTAAAATAAAAATTCGGGCATTTAAATTTTTTTCAGATCGACCACTGAGAAAGAGTCACCAGCGTTTCTTTCAGGGAATGTAATCTATCTCATAATTTTATAATTTCGATTGCTTTCGTTTTGTTTTCCATTCAGGGTTAATTTGGGCAAAACTACGGTTGATCTTGCTTCCCTGTCGCAAGCATAATTCTCAGCAGCTGGGTATCTAGAGACGTCATGAAGTCTCTCATGAGAGCCTTGCGGAAAGGATAGAGCATAAAATTCTCCCAGAACAGGTGTCATTTTTTATTTCTTCGTTTCGCATTTCTGTTAACGGAGCGGTCGTAATTGTTGGTTTCGTAATGCTATAGATTGACCCAATGATAAAAATTTTGAATTTTAATAAGATTACAATAGTCTTTATCGAAATAATATTCTTTTCATGATTCACTCTATTTGACTAAAGGTGAAGTGAATAGAAGAACGAGGGATCCTGCCCCAACGCGCTACGCGCGTCAACCCCACCCTCCGCTTGCTCCAGGGACACGACCCTGCGCGCCTTGCCTTCAGTCTTGCTAAGCTGTAAATAATTTTTCGGGATCGCTCTTGTCAAGACGCATATTTTGATCAAGTAGTTATTTTTAGTAAGATTAAAACAATGAAGAAAAAATTCAAGATTTTCTATATATAAGTTACTATTATTTTATATATATAAGATATTTGGCAATATTTCTTTGAGGCTTCCATTTAATTTTAAACTCGTTTCCGTTTTTTCCAATAAACTCTGGCTTATCTATCCTACTCCTTAGACCTTTCCATGCCTTATTTTGGCCAAATACCTGGAATATGCCCCCTAATTTATTAAACCTCCTGTTATTTTCTCATCTCATTTGAAACGCTCACAATAACGCAAATAGTACAGGTATTTTTTTTTCCATTTGCTGCATCGCCGGGAGGAAAATTACGAACTTCTCGTGATCGCTCATACACTGGGACTTTTTTTAAAGCCCGATTCAATTTATTAGCGAAAAGAGACGTGACAGATTCATCAAACGGCAAACTACGCCGTCCATATATATTTCGTTCCTTATTGCACCAATAAATTACCGAAAAAGTAGTTTCTTTCGATTTGTAAACACGTCCGCATTGTCTTTTTTATTCTAAAGTGCGGCGTTGTTTCTATAAATGGGTAGCAATAAAATAAACCGGGAAGGTAAAATTAAATAAATAAAAGTTGTTGAATCGCGCCCGTAAAAAGGTACGAATGGAGGTTTCGCCCCGAACAGTAAAAGGTTTTTTTTATCGGCGACAGCATTCACCAAAATAAAACTCCAAATGCCCGAATGTAAAAATATTCCCCGAGAGAGGCTGAGTACGTTACGCAAGCAACCTGGGTAGTAAGATCTTGTAAGGTTCGACATTGTTTTTTTCGTAAAGGTGGCGGATGACCGGAAATTGCTCTGGGAAAAGAGATAGCGTGTGTATGTATGAGTTTCCGGGATTGAATGTGGGTCCTGAAGAGCACCATAGGGATAAAAGAGGATGGCGTTTTCGAAGCCGCGGGAAAGAAAATGTCTCCTAAGGTCTTACGTGCTGAGGATGACCTTGATAAACGGATGGCGAACGAGTTGGCGAGATGGGTCCAGAGCTCATATCGCGGATGCCGATTTGTCCTTTTGTGGTATCGTACCGATTATGTTATCGGAGAATCGATTTCCGCGTCGATCTCGAGATTAAATTATCGTTATATCTGTTATTCTGACGACTATCAAGCATTTCCCATTCCCATCTTTTTCGCATGGAATATGCGAAAGATGTGATATCGGCTAATATTTTTCGCTGGAATATATCATTCATTTTTGAATTGAATTCATTTTGTCGACGCATTCGTCCGTGGAATTTTTTTATCTATTCATCTCTAAAATTAGATTATGATTAATAACCAAATTACTTTCGTGTCGTCTCATACCCTGAAGCTGAAGTTTGCTTAAAAATTTTGACAGCAGACGACAAGCTCGTACTTATATATGCTAAAGAACTGTAGTTGTTCATGTTACACCAACAACTACAGTTCTTTAACGTATACGTACAAATACATGAATCATGTATTTAATACTCAACAAGTAGCTCATTTGATTTGCAATGATAATGATCTTTGTATAAAACCATGTTCGTCCTAGTTCTTAAAGAATGAATTAAGCTCCTTGATCTATTTTTTGCCTATCGATGACATATATTTTAAAATTCCGAGAATAGGATCACTAAAACTTATGCTAATTTACGCAAAAGACATCTAAGAAAGCGACGAAGAAATAAAAATATTTTCCAGGTTTTCACTCAGTAAAATGCTGTAAATTACACTAAATAAGCGAATCAGAATTTATTTTTCCTTTTCTTTAAATATAAATCATTATCAAATTAATGTAAAGCAAATGTGCATATAATTTTCGGAGTTGAAATTTTTTGAGCGAGTTGCTCATAAGTGCGAACCATTATACGCTTTTTCTGAATTTTTTGTATAAAAACAGCATTGTAGAGAATTCGTTCTTCGAGAAACCGAGTTATAGGAGAGTCAGATGTGTCCAGAACTTTTGAATAACGCGCCTATAGTTACAAAATATCTGCAATAAATTTGATTAATTCGTCGATAGTTGGTTCTAACACTTCAATTAGGTGCACTCAAGCCTTTCAGCCTCCCAGAATTTAACTAGATACTTACCTGAGGGATAAGATTCAGACGAGGAGGTAAGCAATTAATTTCCCAATTCTTTTTCTGCGTTGAAATTCGGAAGTTATATGCGATGGCGAAGATTTAGTCTATAAACCGTAGCCGATATGAACAGATTTTCGCGTTAACTGACTGATGCATGAAGTAAAATATTTTGTAGGCAGAAAGGTCGACCAAGTAAATGAATTAATGTTAATACGCACATATTTCTTCGTTTATCGCGGCTTCCTTCCTAAGCTCATCTTCCTGAATATATTTTCAAAACACTTCCTATTACATTAGCGCTCCTCGTACGAAAAGCAGCTTTCGAGGGAGGTGCGTCGACTCGAAAATTAAGAACTAAATTATTCGTGTATAATTATATTTTAATATTCTAAAAACATTATAAATAAGGAAAAACGGAGGAAAAATCCTTATAATGGGGAAAAATATTAAAACAGAAAAAACAACATGAAACAAAAAAAAACAATATAAATCTTATATCTTAAATATAATTTATTATTAGTTATCAAGTTAATTATAGCAAACCCCAACCGCTCCAAGGTCTAATTTAAATAGCAAATTTGTAAACACAGTCGCTCGGTAGGAACGTGGGCAATACTAGGGGGTACGGCTATCGCTTGGATTATGACCGGCAAGCAAGAGAGGCATCATTGCACATTGTAACGGTCTCAATAGCAATAACAATTTATTGTGCTTAAACAGCCTTTCCGATTAATTGCGTTATGATAGATGTAGTTATAATAACATACGACCATGCCTGCGTTCCTTACATTCGGAACAAGAAAAGCTAACCATTCCTCTACTAATACTGGCGACATTAATTGCTGAAGTACACCTATCGGCAGAGCCAGACAGAAGGGGGAGGGGAAGGCAGCAGGGCCATTTGGCCCGGACACAAAGGGGCGCCCAAAATTTGATTTTATTCATATATTGGTATGGTTTTCGGAATGGGGTGTGGCCCCACATTTGTGTCAGGCCCGGACTCCATCTCACCTCACTCAGGACCTGCATATGAGCCTAATTTAATCTAATAAATACCGGTCGCAAAAATTAAAAATTGTGGAAAAGTACTGTGTATTTAATATGAATAACGGCTGACTTGATTAATTATATTAATAAATACAGTCAGACTCAGATCTAGCGTCTCTCTGTATAGTGCATAGAGGCCACGACTCGCTGTGAAGGGAACTTCCACCTTATGATTACATAGTGCAGGCATGTAACTCGATTTGCCCTCACCCCCGCTTTAGCGCAAGGTTAGTGATGGACAAGCGGTGGCGCTTAATCGGGGTCTGACTGTATATTAATATGTATAACTCACGTTTGATTATTAAAACGCGAAGTTGTAAATTTTTGTTTTGGTGTATTTTTCAACGCAGCCAAGACGACCTTGCGCGAAAGTATTGGAATGTTTTTATATAAAAAATCTATTCGCTATTAAAGACATTCTTAAAATGTTTTATAGCGTAAAAATCTAAGGATGAAGCCTTTACTATGTGGTAACCATAATAAATGAAAAGAAGTGAAACATTAGTGGAATTATTTGACTAAGTTTTTCTCTCTTTTCCTTTTAGGTTTTATAGCGTTACTCGTAGTTGTAGCAATTTCTCATTCCGAAGCCTTTTATGAAAGCAGATGCAAGATAAACATGACTATTTTTGATATTTTTGCTTAGCATTTAAAAACCTCTCCCTCTGGGCGTTTGAATATCACTGGTAAAATCAGCACCGCGAAATTTTAATCTGAATGTAGAATGAGTGGAGGAGGATGGAAGATGAGAATGTAAAAGCTAGTTATAACAGAGTAGGCTCTTTCACTTTCAACGTATGAAGAGCCACTTTCCTGCCTAATCAACTCGATGGATGAGAGCAAAGCAAGCCGGGTCGAGTTAAGATGGCTGAAGCATTCGGAAGTTCACGTGAAGGGTGCTGATTAAACACTACAAGAACACTTGCGGAGATAAGGATAAAATTGTGTCTGAAGAAATCAGAGCGTTCAGAGCCAGACTTTGGTATGCGATAAAGACGGATTAGCTCTTAAAAAACATCAAATTTCTCAGATTTTTTGTACGAAAACCTTGATATTAGGTTTATACATAATGGATATGGATTGTGGAAAGTGAGAGTATGTGAAGAAGCAGGTTTTACCAAGAATAATCACGGACCTATCTACGGACAGACAACCGACGAGGACGGTGACGAAAAACATGGTTTCTCCTATAGCCATGAAAAGTTAGGAGAAAAATATACGGATTATGGCTACAAATCATCTTTCATGCTTCACCGATAATAGCTCATAAAAAATAACTACCATATACTATCGCTGAATCCCTTGAAACGGATTAATTTGTAAAACGAACCGTGGTGGATAAACAACTCGGAATGCTGACCTTATGTATTTTTTTAACGGTTCATATCGCGCGACAAGGTTTTTTTATTGCAGGCTCAGGAAAAAGCTCCAAAGGAACTGGAAACATTACACTTGCGACCTCACTCGGGAGAGAAAGTGAGTTAGAGAGTGAGAGAGAGAGAGAGAGGTGGGACGAAGAGAGAGAGAGAGAAAAAGTGAAGGAGGGCTATTGAAAAAGCCACACCTATGGAGTGAAGGAAAGGTTTGAGGCATTGGTTAGGGAGTGAGAGGGGGAGAAGAGGAGAACCCCTTTTGCTGATGGAGCGATGACAGCTGATCCCGCTCGAGCGATGTTGCCAGATATCGACGAAGCTTCCAAAAAGAGAAAGACGGATGATACCTGGGAACTGTGCAGGAAAGAAAGCGACCAGGGTGTCTGGGGAAGGGACATGGGGAGGAAAATGGGGAGGAAAATGGGGAGGGAGGAGGAGGATGAAGGGGCACAGAGGGAAGCTGCGAAGCGGCAAGGCGAGGAAGAGGACGAAAAAAATGAAGAGGAAAAAATATATAGAGAATCGACGAAAGAGGGCGCGATAAACACGGGGGCGGGAATCGATCTTCTTCTCCTCCCAGCCCCTCTCGCGCGCAACCGTTCTCTCCCTCCTCTCTCCACCCCAACCGCACTCTCTCCAATCCCCCCCCCCCAATCCTCTCCCCTTTCCCACCACCCTCTTTTATCCCGCCTCTCCCATTTTCAACCCTTGGCTTCGTTCAAAAAAGGGCGGGGTGGGGAGGCAACCCCCACGGCCACGGAGAATGCGTTGACAGCCAAAGAAATGGATGACAAAGCGGAAAACGAAGAAAAAAATGAGTAACGTTTTTGGTGCGGACCGGAGGGGCTATGAAGACATTAGCAGACCTGCAGAAAGAGGGAGAGAGTGAAAAAGGAGGAAGTGACGGAGGCACGGGGAAGAAAGAGGGAAATTCGAGTGATTATTCCATTAAATCAGGCTTTCAAGTTGCCATAGGATCGAAAAATCCTCGGCCGCCACAATCGCGCCTATTGAATCCTCATTAAGCGTCTACGGAGCGATTCGATGAAAGGAAAAGATCTCGATAGCATCTGTAGCCGCTATCTCTCTTTCGGTGTAAATTGGATGAGATAATGACGAAAGGATTCATTTCCATGCGTTTCGAATAACACTTTACCTTTTCGCGGCTCACGGCTGTTTTTACTCTATAAGAGAACTATATATGTATTCTAGAGTAAGATTAGTTATAAATTTCTGTAAAATATGCGCACTGTCATGTTTCTGTCGTTCATTGGTTTATCACCAGCCTTATTAAATAAAAACAATTATTTGCATAAAATTTTGTTTTTTTCGTTAAACATATGCATTTATAATGGAGTTGATTATATTTTTACACTTTTTGCTAACATAAATACCTATGCATATTTATCATTGTTAAAAATATAATTCAAAGCACGATATATTGATCAAATTTTATGCTAAAACAATATTAGGGAACCATAAAATGGAGCTTTAGACACAAATTTATCCTACATGATATTTGTCGCCATGGAGATAAATAGCATACTTCCAAGAGTAACCAAACTTTGTCCATGAAAGGAGGATGAGAAGAGATTCATGGGAGAAATGAGATTCGGTTTCAGTAATCTTCATTCAGAACTGGTTTAAATAAAATAAAATTTCAAGGAAACACGAGGATAGCAAGATGTCGTATTTATCCGAATATAAGACGAGATATTTTTCTTATTTTTACATCAGGAAAATGAAAGGTCGTCTTGTATTCGCGTGTTCGAAGACGTCAACAGTTTGCGACCAGTGATTTAGGATGAGGGATGGATTTCTTGAGATAACTCTTTTGTTTATTTTTCTCATGTTTATCCTTGAAGTGTGTGCTGTATGAGGTAGGTAGGTAGGTAGGTAATATATCATTAAAATTGTTCTCTTGTACGTATTTGAGAATTATGAGATTGGGTCGTCATCTTATATTTAGGTAACTACTTTTTCCTTCTACTATTACCAATTTTTGGAGGATCGTCTTATATTCGAATCGTCTTATATTTGAATAAACACTATATTTCAGAGACTTTGTGGGTGTTTTTAGTTTCTCCAGAGCCACCATTTCGAAATCGAATCTTATCATGAAAATTGATCTAATTGAACTACTGATAGTATTTTTCGCAAATTTATATCAGGGAGACATTCAAACTGGTGGGGTAGCTCTGATCTAAAGATACATATAAACTAGCTAAATTTAATTTCCGCTTGTAACTGAAGTCGAAGTGGCACGCTTGTTTAAACCTATTTGGAACTTTTTAGAAAACTTATAACCATTATTCTGAGGCACCATACTTACTCGTGTTATATTTTTTCATGCCTGTGTCATCTATTACTTTCGTGTTGACTGAATCTGGTCGTTATGATCACGGTAGCAAAAGCTTAGAAATATGAAAACATCGGGTCATCATGCACCGTTCAAACTTGAAATAATCCGCACCCTCTGCCCGTTCAATAATTGTATTGTTTATATTAATAGGTATTAACGCGCAAAAATACATTCTATTAACAACATCCCAGTTGCTGGAATGGGCAGAGCTTGGCATAGAACTCAGCGTAGAATAATTCCGCACACGATATATAGTTATATTTTGAGATATATGATTTATTTAACATTGTTTACGGCAACATACTCTATTAATGGATGAATATTAATCTAGATCCTTGAAGCAATTTTTTAGAATATAAAATTTTTATGAAAATCGACGAGAATATACTAGTGTTATGTCGTTAATAACGAGATTTCACCAGATTCAGTAAAATCCTTTATCCCTTATAGCCATCAACAGACGGCATAACAGAGGCGAAAAACTCTACAGAGCATGGGAATTGCTGAAAATAACTTTTTGATTATGAGGACATCTAAATCGTGCAATTTCTTCAAAAGATCAAAGTAGAATACTTTCGTGATTGCAATACCATCGAATGGCACGGTTTCTCCTTATACGTTTTCGGTTTATCACGGTTTTGTAACTGTCTCCGAGAGTTAAAACAAAGTGGAAACGTACGATATACTCAATGAATGGAAAGCACAAAGATTTCAAAGGCGTTCTTTAAGATAAATACTTATAAAACGATATGAAAACATTGGGCTGCTCTTGTGCTTTTATCTCCGAAACTATAAGTCGTAATTATGTGGTCCCGTGAACTATTTTTGTAGTAAAGGTTGTCCTCGAGCCGAAAAAATGTAATCTATACCTTAAAGATCATATAAGAGCTAGGGAAATGTAAGCGAAGGAAATTCTCCAAAGCCAGTCAAACTGATAAAACCCGGTTAAAAGGCCGGATAAAAACAGATGAACCCGGATAAAAACCGGATAAAAACCCAATACGTATTTCGGCTACAAAGTAACCATCATCAGGGGTTAAAAAACAGGGGAAGGGGGACTTGAGAGAGGGCGACCGAAACCAAGACCAGTGGCACGCTCTCAAGTGGATGTCCAGGGACTGTGTCTGTGTATTTATACCTGGTTGGTGGGCAGGGGGGGGGGGGGGGGAGAAGAAAAAAGGGGGGGACCTAGATGACCTAGGTGATGGGAGAAAAAGGGGGGGAGGTCAGTTTAAAAAGAACGCTGTTTATTACCCCTAACTCGTTATTCATCAGGGTGTGTCTGTATTTATGAATGAGTAAGCTTTCTGTTGCGTCGAGTTTGGTATTTGGGACTTGTTTAAGCAGTTTGAGGTTATTTGTGTCTAATGGGTGGTTATATTCCAAAATGTGTTTCGCGACGGCCGATTTTTCAAAGCGTCCATGTCTGTAGTGCGCTAAATGTTCTTTGAATCTGATGGCGATATTTCTTTTCGTTTGGCCAATGTAAGACATGTCGCATGTGGGGCACAACACTTGATATATGCCGGATTTTTCTAATGTGGGTATTTTGTCTTTAGGGTTCCCTAATAAATTTTTAATGTTATTTGTGTTGTGAAACGTTAGTGTATAATTTGCGTTATGAAAAATTTTTGTTAGCCCTTTGTTTAGGGTTGGATGGAAGGGGAGTGAAATAAATTTTTTCTTCCTATCGTCACTTAGAGCAAGTGTAGTACTTGTCTTCTTGTCTAATGTTTTGGATTGCTTGTTAATAATGTTGTCTATCAATTCGTGTGTGTACCCGTTTTCTAGGGCCGCGTTTTTAATATATTTTACTTCTTTGTCGAAACGTTTTTTATTTAGCGGTGTCGTCAATAGTCTGTGTACCATATGGTTGAAAGCCGCGATCTTTTGTTTGTAAGGGTGATTGGAGTCTTTCTTAATATAATTGTTGGTATGGGTCGGTTTCCTGTACACGTCAAATTCTAATCGTCCATTATTATTAATGATCAAAATGTCAAGAAAAGGTAAAGACTTATTTGCTTCGATTTCAAAGGTGAAGTTTATAGAGTTGTGAAATGAGTTGAGTTCTTGGACGAAGGTGTTAATGTTATAGAGTTTTGTGTCAAAAATGGCAAAAATGTCATCAACGTACCTGCACCATGTGTTGGGGAAATAGTTTAGCGTATTTTTACAGCGTTGCTCAAAAGAATAAAGAAAAATATTTGCTATAAGTGGTGAGAGAGGATTGCCCATTGATGTTCCATTAATTTGTTTATAGAACTTATTGTTAAAAACGAAGTAATTTTGTTCCATGCATAAGTTTGTCAATGTGAGAATTTCTAGAATTTTGTTTTCCTCAACTTGTTTACTTAGTAGCCAGTCCTGGAGGTTTTCGAGCGCGACGTCAATGGGAACGCTGGGGAAGAGTTGTTCTACGTCAAATGACACCAGTATTTCATCTTTGTGTATTTTTTTGTTTCTAATATGTTCCAAGAAATTTTGGGTGTTTTTAACGCCGTATGTTTCTTCAATGCCTATACATTTTAATTCCTTAGTGAGCCATTTGGCGATTTTATAAGAGGGTGAGTTGATGGCTGAAACTATAGGTCTCATTTTGTTTCCTGGTTTATGTATTTTGGGAAGGCAGTAAAGTCTTGGAATGGTGGGATTCGCTATTTTCAGAGCGAACGCTAGTTTTTTGTCAAATGTGTGTTTGCAACGGTTAACAGTTTCTTTGACTTGTGTCGCGAGTTTTTTAATGGGATTTTTGGAGATCTGGATGTAGGGGCCTGTTTCAATAGTATTTAATGTTCTTTCAAGGTAGTCCGCTTTGTTTAGAATGACTGTGGTGTTGCCCTTATCGGATTTGGTGTAGACGCAGTCTTTCTTCTTTAAGTTTTGAATAATTTTATAGTCTGTCTTATTTATCTGAAGGTTCTTATTTGGCAAATTGTTCATGTTCCGTTCAATGGCGATTTTAGTAGCGGTTCTTAACAAAAGATCGCGGCTTTCAACCATATGGTACACAGACTATTGACGACACCGCTAAATAAAAAACGTTTCGACAAAGAAGTAAAATATTTTAAAAACGCGGCCCTAGAAAACGGGTACACACACGAATTGATAGACAACATTATTAACAAGCAATCCAAAACATTAGACAAGAAGACAAGTACTACACTTGCTCTAAGTGACGATAGGAAGAAAAAATTTATTTCACTCCCCTTCCATCCAACCCTAAACAAAGGGCTAACAAAAATTTTTCATAACGCAAATTATACACTAACGTTTCACAACACAAATAACATTAAAAATTTATTAGGGAACCCTAAAGACAAAATACCCACATTAGAAAAATCCGGCATATATCAAGTGTTGTGCCCCACATGCGACATGTCTTACATTGGCCAAACGAAAAGAAATATCGCCATCAGATTCAAAGAACATTTAGCGCACTACAGACATGGACGCTTTGAAAAATCGGCCGTCGCGAAACACATTTTGGAATATAACCACCCATTAGACACAAATAACCTCAAACTGCTTAAACAAGTCCCAAATACCAAACTCGACGCAACAGAAAGCTTACTCATTCATAAATACAGACACACCCTGATGAATTACGAGTTAGGGGTAATAAACAGCGTTCTTTTTAAACTGACCTCCCCCCCTTTTTCTCCAATCACCTAGGTCATCTAGGTCCCCCCTTTTTTCTTCTCCCCCCCCCCCTGCCCACCAACCAGGTATAAATACACAGACACAGTCCCTGGACATCCACTTGAGAGCGTGCCACTGGTCTTGGTTTCGGTCGCCCTCTCTCAAGTCCCCCTTCCCCCGTTTTTTAACCCCTGATGATGGTTACTTTGTAGCCGAAATACGTATTGGGTTTTTATCCGGTTTTTATCCGGGTTCATCTGTTTTTATCCGGCCTTTTAACCGGGTTTTATCAGTTTGACTGGCTTTGGAGAATTTCCTTCGCTTACATTTTATATATTTGCCAGTGTAGCTCGCTCTCTATTACTTAACTAAGAGCTAGGGAGATAAAAATATGTTATTTAATAGTTACTTTACGGATGCCGGTTAACGAGATGCGAGTATAAGTTTATTTAAGTGTATACATAAAGTGATGTTTGTATTTGACGGATGTAGTTCAAAATTATAATTCGGCAATAGGACCATTCGTGCTTAATTTAATTAAAATCCGTTCAGCGGTTAAGGAGATGAAAGTTACGACAGGCGGACGGACAAGGCGTGCACGTAAGGCGTTCCGCTACTACCGCTTCGCTGGTAAAGAACGGCTAAAAAGCATAGAAAATATTTCAGATGGACCCAGGAGTAATAAGGAAGGATAAAAGTAAGGAACGCCGAAGACGACGTGAATTGAGGTCAAGAATCATCCAAATTACAATTGTACGACTTTAATGTGAAAGGAGCCAAGCACCATTTTTGTAATTTTTTTATTTAGACACATCTGCTAATTCTTAAAACTCTGTAAATATTTAATTAAAATAGAACCAAGGAATATCTAGACTGTGTATTACCTAGTTTTATTTAAATTAAATATTTACAGAGATTAAAGAGCTAGCAGGAGTGTTTAACTAAAAAATTACAAAAATGGCGCTTCGTTCTTTTTATATTAGATCCGTACAATTCATGCATAAATATGGGAAATCCCATTCCACTTTGCACGTCATCACTTTGCACAGATTTGAAGGAACACATCTACAGTGCAAAGTGAGGAATGGCTGCTGCACATTGTACGCACTTCGCGAAAATGGGGAGAGTATAATCGAAATCAGGCAGCTGTAAATATATTATCATTAGAACTTGAGTCTGAGATGTAACTACAACAGAAACGTAGCAATTACTTCGGTTTGTACGACTCTTTAATTCTGACAGTAAGAGAAAACTTGCTCTCTCCATTGCACCGGAGACAAAAGAAAATCGATTTCTATCTTCGCGTGAAACAGAGATGTTCATTTTCCAGAATAACAAAAGAAATGCTGTAAACGGAAAAGCGATTGCGCTCAGGGCAATATCCGCTCAGAGTAGCAATTTTCGAAGATGGATATATATATATACGAGTGTATATATATATATATATATATATATATATATATATATATATATATATATATATATATATATATTTATTTATTCTTTTCACCGAATGCGACAAAAATATATTTGCAAGGATGAGCAATTATCGGGCGACAGGAATTAGAAAAAAATCACCGGATAACGGTTATTCTTTCGTTATTTATATATTTTTATTCCGCATTTTATACGAAACAGTATATGAGTATATGAAAAACTTCACCTCTTTGTTACGCTCCGAGGGAAGTCGGACCGTCCCCAGAATTCCCTGGCAGGAACAGTTGACGCGGATCGGACAAAGAGGAGATTGGTGAGGGAAGGAAGGGGAGGGGTAGAAGGCGCTTAAACCATGGTTTAATCGGCTAGGCGTCCTTTTCCGAGCTTGTTAGCCGGTCGAACGAGCCATTCCCTACACTCCCCCGTTTCCAGCGGTGGCGCAAATGGATATTCACAGATGGAGAGCGCCATCCACGCTCCTGTAAACGATATTGCGTCCTGCTGCACAATGAAACTCACCAAGTGCGGGGTAAAGGGGATGTCAAGGCCACCCGAAAAACAAGCTCCCACGGCAACGGCCGCAGATTGACGGGTTGTCTATTTTTATCTTCGGTAAACAAACCGCCGAGAGGAGAATAACTTTTAGGATAAGCGGAAGAAAGAAAGAAAAGTAACGTAACAAAATATATCGGTGGTGAGATTGAATTCTTAACATATGGTTCTGATTTACGAACGAATATGTTATACCAAATCTGAAGGTTGTGGATTCCCCTAAGAGTTATTGACTCGTGCGTGTCATAATTTGAAGTCGTTCCGTGAAGCTTTAAAAACGACAGCGTAACTTTCTGGTAGATGTGTATGTTCAGGGGACGGGAAAATTGCCCTGGGACGGCTTTTTATTATGCGAGACGGTTAGATTTAGTTTTTGTGAGCAGGATAATATTGAACTAGAGTAAATGATAAAATACATTTAGGTTTGAAATTCTGATCAGCGTCCAAGGTCTAAGCCAGAATGCGTGCTATAAATTCTTGAGATACCAACTTCTATGCAGAGATGAGAGACAGAATAAATTTTCTTTCTATTATTTGGATTTCAAAGGACCTTATTGCACAACCTCTTAGATACCCATTGCGCGTAGGCAAGAGGTGAATAAGATGGGAACATAATACGGTAGAATCTAATTCAAAGTACCTTACAACGTAAGTAATATTAAAAATTTCCGAGGGGTAATAAGATCAAAAAAGACACGTGATCAATTTTTCATGAATAACCTTAAATTTTGAAAAACAAAGCAGCATTCTGAAAAAAACACTCAACGTCAGGAAGTGAAATCAAGTTGTGAAGGGCAGGCGGAAGAAGAATAACAACCTGAGAGGATAGTTTGCCCAAATAAATTTCATTCATGCAAAACTGTCAGAATTATATGAAGAGAAGACAAACAGAAACGATAGCCGTCGATCGAGTCGGAGGAGTGTATCCAACATTCTTATAATAAATATATCATAAGATACTAGCAACGACCATAATTTATATGACTAGTTCAAAGAAGATGGGAAATGATGTATAGTATATCCTCCATCATAAAAGGTCACTGAAGAATAATTAAGGCGGTTCTGGGTTTGGATTTCTCGTTAGTTTGCAGTTTGTAAACCACATAAAGAATAACAATCGCCGATTAAAGTTCACTGCACGGTCTTATCATGGACAAAGCTAAAGTCTCACTCACCATTTCAGTTACATGAACTGAAACCATGGATATTATTAAATTCACGAGTCCCTTGCCAGTGAACTAGATAAAGCAGGAGTTTTCTACCAATAATTAAGAATTTGAATACTTTTTTCGATAGTAAAATATGGCATAATTTTGTCGGGAAATGCATCTGGCTGGGAAACGAATTTTGAAATAAAAAAGTTGTACGCGTAATCACATAAAGATTATATAGGGATTTAAAAATATAACTTTTTAACTTTGCCATAACTCTACGCGTATGAACTAATTATTTGTGTCATATGAATCAAGATTACTTTTAAAATTTCCAGTTTGAGCACCAATATGATACAAGATGCAAAGACAAGTTTAACTAGCCAAAGCGCTGGCTAAAACTCATGGAAAACAGTCACTATTATTTGGAGATTAAACACATAATAAACTGCTTATAAAATTTAGGGAGAAATATTGTAACAAGAGAACAATAATTTATGGCATTCATTTAGAAGTTATGGCCCTAGAATAAGAATTCATATGAATTAGTGAAAATGACAAAATGTCCCTCACGACTCAACTGAGATACAGCAAGAGCTTTCCACTGATAACGAACATTTTGAGTAGAGGATTTTGCTAACACACATACTCATAAAAACCGATATGGTAATGAAAATGAGAATTGGCGCTGTTTAAAGGTATTTGAACGATATAAGGATAGATTTATTTTAATCTACGCAAAATTACAAGCAGCCTATTTGCATCTTAAGTGTAAATTACTAAACAATCATCTATTTTTTCATATCACAAGCTTGTGTTCGCATTAATCGCCTTCAAACCATCTCTAATTATGGAAAATCCTAATTCCAAATTATGGGCAAGCTAGCAATCGTTTCATACGGGCGTCTTTGCCTGCGACGACCTAAACGCCATTCAACCGAAACTGAAAAAAAGTGGGACTCGAAGGGACTTTGTTCCCAAGAAACGACGTCTCCCTACCTTTCTTCAGCACCTCCGGTCACTATCACGTCTTAAATACAACTGAGCTAACAATGCTAAATTTTACCGCCAAAAAATTCCCGCCAAATCATAAGACGTCACAAGTGTTTCTCTTTGCCTTCTGGGAGGCACAAAAAATCGATAAGTCATGGGACTACGGAAGGAAATGCTAAACCCTCAGACCATCACTTTTACACCGTCAAATATAGAGCAATGGATCGAAGCAAATGATATCTCTTGCGTGTGATTTGCGTTAACAATCTCTTTTGATAACTTAAAATCCAGAATCTGTTAGAATGAAGCAGCCAAGTTAAGTTTACAAGAGCATATCTTTTAAATTAATCATAATTTTTTAATTTTAATACAAGTAATTCAGAGCCGATTCATTTATAGTGAATGGATATACGCCATAGACCATCGAAGTTTTTTCTAAAAGGGGGACGCGAGGCTTAATAGAGTCAAACCTCGATTTGCCGCCACCCCCGCTTTAACGCCAATGTCAGCGATGTGCAAACGGTACCACTAAATCGGAGTTTGACTGTATGCTACTATGCGGAACACATACGACCTTTCAAATGTCTGAGCGGACCGTGTGTAACTTTCAAAGTGTTATTATTGAAAATACCGTTATTGTTTAATATATCACACGTCTATATTAATAGTACCGCATTTACGAATCCAAGACCACTCCGAATTCAAGATGACCCCGAATCTAAAACGGTCTTTTAGCTGACTGTCGAAAGAGAAAAAAGATTTTGACCTAATTTCACACTGAACGTATTTGATGTATATTTCGAACAAACGTATTCAGTATAGATATATGGTTAGTTCATTAATTGAAATGCTTTGTTACAAATTTTTATTTTAGAAAAAAACAATTTTTTAAACGTATTTTAAAAAATTAATACTCTATTAATCGAAATCCGGATCGTAAGTTTGCAATGAATCATTTAAGTAGAACAATTCTTTAATCTTTTGTTTCATTTGTAAAAAAACGATTAAACGCGTAACCAAACTTCTTACGGTTCAACGTTATCAATAAAATCAAATTAGAGAGTCTTAATTCAAGGTGAATTTAGAGATATTCATGCGTGGGTAGCTAATTGTTGCCAAGGAAAACAATCTTAGTTGTAATTGAACCAAATAAGATCTGCTATAATTAAGAAACTCTGTTTAATTTCCTTAAATGAGCATGCAGAATTTTGTAAGCGGAAGGAAAGGTTTATCTACGACAAAGACAAGAACGTTAAACGTGAATATTACAAGTCCTTCACTCAAGTGAGGTAAGTTTTATGTAATTGTTGATTGTTTGATAAATTACAACTGATAAAAAAACAAATCAGCAAAGAAAAATAATATTTCCCTGGCGTTATTTCTGATGTAGCGTTTTGCAGTATTTAGTCATTAATATACTAAAATCACGGAAATGCGTTTATTAATGCACCAACCTATGGAAGGAAGAAGTTTTTAGCACTGTAAGATATAATCTGGTCGTGGTGTTTTATGATGTGCGTTCGCTCAAAGTATAACGTTTAGTTTTAAATATTCTATCGCACGAAACGCGCCTTTTTTGATACACTATTCACTCCTTAGTTGTTATATAATAAGATGTGTGGGAAATAATGGGGATATGAAGGAAAGAAAGATTCTTTTGCTTTATTCTCATAGAACAGCATGATTCAACATATTTGGAAAGGGCAATTTTAGGCACGCTAGAAGAATTATCACTTGAGATAAAGAAATGCAGAGGGCAAAGTTATGACCATGCTGCCAATATGTCAGGAAATATTCTGGTCTACAAGCTAGGTTCAAAGAATACAATACAACGCAAATCATTGATTGCCCAATCAAAAGTTATTCGACATTAAATTGTTTTTGAGGATAAAGTAAAAAAATCTTCAAATAACTTTTCCTTGAGAAGGGCTACTTGTCCAATACTTTCAACTGGACGAATCGGTCGCTTCTTGCAACTTAGAGCGCTCTAGCGAGCACGCGCTCGACTCGAAACGCCTGCCGATGACGCACGTTGCGCTCTGTCAATTTGGCAGACGAGGTCCTCCTCGCTTCGCTTCCTCGTCTACGCTTACCCTTGAGCCGATACACTGTTAAATGGATGTGTTCTTTCTCGGATACATTCTTTACTTAGAAAATTTGCCCTAATTCCTGATGGCAAATTAAACAATAGGGAAAAGTAAACTTCATGAATGGAATACGCAGAGATTTCAAAGGAATTCACTATGGGAAATGCGTGTAAAACGGTATGGAAAGGTTGGTCGGTTCCCGAATTTTTCATATTAAAAAATATAAGTGGTAATTATGCCGTCCCGAGGACGTTTTGGCGGTAAATGTGTTACTCTGTTTGAATACATTCTTAATTTATGCCTCAAAGATCATAAAAGAGGGGAAAATATGATATTTAATTGTTGTTTGCCTATATAATCGTCGTAGCGATTGATGTAAACAAAATATGTGACATTGTGCTTGGGATTTTTTCAAATTTTTACCTCCAACAATGCAAGTCTCACGAAATTCTTGTGGTAAATGCTGTCCTCTATCTAAATAAATTTTTAATCTATAAATTACAGATCATATAAGAGCTAGGGAGAGAAAAATATGGTATTTAATCGTTGCTTGGTGGATGCCATTTAACGAGATGCGAGTAGAAGTTTATATAAATGCTTACATAAGTGGAAGTTCTAATTGGCGAATACAGTTCAAACAATAATTCGGTGATAAATTTAATAAGGATCACTAAATACTTAATTCAATTAAAATTCGCCCAGCACTTTCGGAGATTAACCATGTGGGCGCACGGAGGAGTTCCGCTGCTACCGCTTCGCAGATAAAAAACGCATAATGATGGGCAAAAGGTCTATCCGCCATTGTTAAAATTGGTGCTTAATTAGTTCCATTGGAGTGTCCACGCACTCCGAGAAGAGTGCATTGGAATGGATGTTTAGCTAATTCGCTTACATTATTCTTAAATTAGTTTGCGCGCTATCGAATACATTGTATTTCTTCTGGTAGGTTTTAGACACACCCAACCCAATTGTTTGTTCGGTACCTTTCTTCTTCCTACCTGTTTGCCTATGTCCTAACATTCTTCCTTCTATGACTAGACCGTTTCTTTTTTAATTTCGACCCATCTATGTCTTCTGCTTTCTTCTTATTACTCTAATTAACGTCCTCTCTTCCAAGTCGCCCGGCCCGCTGTTTTTGTACTTTGAGGAGACCGCGCAAAGTCAACGTTCCGTCCTTCGGAAGGGATGTTAAGTCGTTGGCCCCATTGGTGATCTTTGTTAAGGGTAAGCTAATGTGGGCACAAGGTTTCCGTCCTCCATTGTGAGTGTGTTCGGTGTGGAAGGAGCTATGGCTATAATAATCCAAAAGGTTGATTAGCAAAAATACGCACACACACACACACACACAGTCCTCTCTTCTTCTGTATTCGCTATGGAATATGCTATTAAAATCGGCGACTGCACAACTTCTCATTCAATTGACTATAAAGTGAACGCATGCGGTTTAACTTTAATTCATTTCAAGCATTAACAATGAATTTGTTTTTTTTTCCTCCTAAGTTTGCACATCACAGGCTCGAAAACCACAGCCCGTGTATTGATTTCGTCTGGATCGTCCGCCTTATTTCAGCTTCTAAGGCAGGCTCATTTGTATATTTGTCAGAAGTCGATGTAATTAAATATCCTTTATGAAAGCTAAACGATATTTTTCGAGCACGTGGATGCAACATACCATATATACCCGAATCCAAGAAGAGGTTTTTTTTTCCAAATTTGAGTGGTATTCTAAAATTTGAGTACGAAGTAAATAAATCGCGGTCAATTCCTCGCGCGTAAATTCGTCACACGATAAGCTGTTGCGTTAATAGATCGCACGACGAATTCGTCGCGAAACAAATTGGAAGTCGAGACGTCATGACTGGTGTACGAGATGGTTGTTGGGTTGAGAGTCATCTCCTGCCGTACACTATCCATTGTGTCTCGCCTTGCGTAATTCGCAAAGAGAATTACTTCAAATATTAATTATTACTTTACTTTGGTTCCCTTGAGAGCTATAAACTCACCACGTTTGATGTGAGGGATAACTTGTATTCTTCTCCACTATTACCGTACATTACTCTTTTCATTTTAAATTCCAGTAATCCGAACAAATGGGTAATCCGAATACCCCTTCCATTAATTATTTATGACCAGGGAGATAGCCGTTGAAATTCAGCGGGAAGGTTTTTTGTGAAATAAATAATTAACAAATAAATATACCTTGAATTTCTTTGGATGGCAATAAAACAAACTTTCATTCTTTTAGGCGTTCGATGTTTCAAGTTTCAAACTCCTACGATGATTCTAAGTACTTAATTTTAATATCCGAATAATTAATATTCTAAATTATTCTCGTAAATAAAGCAACGAATATTGTTTACATTGGTTGCTATGAAAAGAATTTCTCTCTCCTTCTCTCTCTCGTACTAATTATAAGAGCATTTAAAGCACATTTTCACCAGTAAGGATTGAAATAACAATAAAATTTCGAGGTTTAACTAATGTAATGATTAGGCATGGCAACATTCCGTTAAATGCGAAGATTTCCCAAAAATATGTGAATTAAACATTTAACATGAAGAATCTCGAACTGTAGGCGGGAAAACATGAACAGAATAAAAAACTTCATAGTTTTTTATTTAACATGTATTAGATTCGAAGATCATAGGTGAATTATTTCTAATTTAGATCTCAAAAATAATAAAAGTCTGCAAGTCAAAAAGTCGATTTTTACGTGTTATGATATGGGAAATGGAAATGCCTACCATAGGCTCGAACCTCAGACTTTTTTCGAGATTTATTTACGTCAGCATCTTAAAATATGTAAGTCGATCATTCCTGAAAAATATAAAAAATGAATTTAGTTTCATTATGGAGTTATTCGCTTTTTTATAGCGTGACAATGGGACAGAAGTAGCCTTTTATTATTGTTAGATTAACGAGATTACACTGTGTTACTAATATGAGAATGTGACAATAATGGTGTTCGACGATGGCGTGGTTTTCAAGACAAATCCTCACGAAAACAGTAAATTTCGCCAAAATAAATGATGTAAACGTTAAATTCGAGCGTTCGCGGACCGAGCGAGAGGCACTCCGCGATAAGTATAAAAAACTGCGTTTATTTTTCTTTAAATCAGCTCCAGTTTGAAGATCGAGGCTCCATTTTTCTAATTTTTATGAGTAAAATATTGACAGCGTGCACGTCGCTAATTTGATTTTTTCGAATTATCTTATGGGAGATAGAAATTATCCACTGGAGTCGAACTCGCGTCTTTTTTGTTTTTTTTTTCGTGAAAGTCTTCCCGATAAAAATAGAGCTTATATAAAATTTGGTTGGCCTGGCGGAAGAAACGGCTGAGATGCTGAGGGTTACGAACAAAGTTGATCAAGAAAATAAGGGTTTTTTATTGTTTTATCGATTATTAGGAAACTAGCGTGATGGCAAGGCATATATGACGGATATGTGCAGATTAAGTATTAAAATTATGGTACTTCCCGTTCTTCCTCTTTTCTCCATCCCTCCCTCCTATTCTTCCTCCTATCTTCCCTCTTGCTTCCTCCCCCGCTATCTTCCCTTTTTCCTCTCACTCTCTCTTCCTTACTCTCCCCTCAAAAATCTAGCTATCACTCCCAGCAGCGTGATATAGGCAGATGCAGGGCCGTGCTTACCAAGGGTGCAATGTGTGCATTGTGCATGGGCGGAAGTGAGCAGCAACATTCAAAAGTTTAGGGCAGGTACAGACTTGAATTTGAATTCCCAGCCGATTCGCCTCTGTCCTACGCACAGTGGGTATCTCAGAGGTAGTGCAATGAATATCCGGGGAAGGGAGGAGGGAAACCCGGTGCCGGCATTTGCCTGCTCTTACGAAGAACACCAGGGGGGCCAACAGCTTAACATCCCGAAGGACGGAACAGCTGAATTTGCGCGGTATCCTCAAACCACACAAACAGGGGGCCGGGCGACCTTGGAAAAAATCCTCCTTGCGCAGGATTCGTACCCGCTGCCTTTTCAAGCAGCAGGTGAGTAGCAGCCAGCGTCCTAACCACTACATCATCGGCACCCCTTGGTACAGACTTGAGCACAAACCCCCTGCATTTATAGCGTTCGTTTTTTTTACCGGATTGGAACAACCCGAACCTAAGCCGAAGAAAGTCACTTTTTTCGTTCCTCTTTTTCTCGCGCATCCCCGTGGCATATTGGCAGTTGGTTGGGAACAGTGTCGTTCAAGGCATGGAGCTAGTATTAGTAGCTCCATGGTTCTAGGCTCCAGCCATGGTAAAACACGTAGGAGGGGTCTCCTTTCTCCGTTGGTATCTTTTGGCCGGCCTCCGCCGCTCAAGGGTTGCGTGTCCGTTATGTCACTGGTTGGGAGTGTTTATGACCGTATTTTCATGAGTATTGAGACACAAGAAGAAGACTGCCGATTTTCTCTATGACTAACTGTTCAAGAGATATAAGTTGGGACGGACGGACAGACAGACAGACAGACGGACGGACGGACAGACAGAAATTAAGTCATTATATATAAAGATGTATGTTTCTTTAAAATCTTTCTCGCATTATATCTCGACCCCTATAAATGCTAGAGGGCTGAAATTTCGCGTATATTCTTATTTTAGATGACAACTGACGAGAAAAATAAAAAATCACAAAAAATTAATATTTAAGGGGTCTTTTTAACCCTAATGTTCCATTTCGATACCCCTTAAGAAAAGCATGAGATTCAGTGTAAGGTTTTCTAAAAATACATTTAAAATTACTTAAAATTGGGATAGGAATTTAAAAAAAGAACAATTGTTTAGCTGAAAAAACAGAGTTCTTTATTTTTTAAGACAGAAGTCAAATACCTGCAGAATTAGCGTAAAAATCTGCTTTAAATAGGAGAAAAGGATGAATTTTTCCTCTCTTCAACAATGGAAATGTAAAAATTCATGGCAACGAAATTATTGCTTTTAAAGAGACCTTTAATAATACTATATATAAAAATAATCTTAGGCGGTGCCCGGTCATGTATAAGTATGTATCAAAAACTCAAAAACTACATAACGTAGAGAAAAGTAGAATGTCATTATAACCACGGTAAAGAGTATAGGATGTTAAGTTAGTTTTTAAACCGATTTACACAAGAAATATATAAAAAATATATTTTCTCTTTTCATTTTCCCCATTAAAAACATGGAGATGAGTGTACACTATTTGTTAATTGTACATGAAAATTATTAAAAATCATTGTAAAAAGTTAGAACTTAAACTCGAAGACGAAGAAAATAATGCAGTTTCATTTTCCTGAGGTGAAATTTCAAATACGGATCGAATCTTTCCAAAATTGAACTTCAACTACAAAATATCGAGTTTTTTTAATGAAAAGGTTTATCTTCCATAGTGACAAATATTGTTGTCAAACTCAATATCCTAAGCCTTTGGCGTTGAAATGAATTAATTATCCATGCAAATATGAAATAGCATAATAAGCTATTTCTTCAGTTTCAAATATTAAAAGACTAGCATTTCATAATTATAGTAATAATAGACACATCGATCTTGTTTGTTAAATTATATTGTATTTATTCAGTAAAATTTTAAATTATTATATTTAAGTTTGAAGCATGTGGAGGAGAAGATAGTGCAAGGGCCGGTGGCATTTAACCACCGCCGAGGTGTGCCACTGCGCCAGTTGCTTATTTTCTTTTTCAGTAGGCCTTTGTAAGCATTACCGCAGTAGACGTATAATTATACTATGTAATATATACTGTATATTAAATAATTTAATGTCTGAGGCAGTATCCGCTCAAGTATAAATATATATCTATAACTCAAAAACTACATAACGTAGAGACAAATTGAATGTGTCATTTTAACCGCAATAAGAGTATAGGATGGAATGTTGGTTTTTAAACCAATTCGTTTTACCAATTAATTTTTTTTTTATTTTTTGTTTTAATATTCTCCATTTAAAGAAATAGAGATTAGTGTAGACTATTTTTGTTTTGTAGATTAAAATTACTAAATATCATCGTACAAAAGCAGCACATGAACACGAGGACTAAGAAAATTGAGCTTTTATTTTCCTACGGTGAAATTTCAGATACAGATTGAGTTTTTTCAAAATTGAGATTTAAACTTCAACATCTCAAGTTTTTTGAATGAAAAAGTATTCCTTTTCATGGCGACCGATAATGTTGCCGAACTCAATATCGTAATCCTAAGCCATTGAAATGAATTCAAGGTCAGTTAATTATCCATGTGAATAAGAGATGATATAACAGGCTATTTCTTCAGTTTCAAATATTACAAGACTAGCAAGGGAAAGAAAGAGAGAGAGAGAGAGGGAAGGAGAATGGGGGAAGGAAAAGAAAGAGAGGGAGAATGAGAAGAAGAGAGAGACAGACAGACAGACAGACAAACGACTTTATTAGGGCGAAATTGAGACTATGTAGTCCCTTCTTACATTTAACCCTTTCGTCATATAGGTAATTACAATATATTCAAAATAAGAGAAATTAATTACGTACAGATTTTAACAAAATACAAATTAATTACAAGTTAATATATTTGTTAGTAGATAACAGAGCATTACCAAAGAATGTTAGTTTTGTGGGTCATAAAAAACTGTGTATCAGTTATGTTTTAACACAGAAAAATTCCCACTGCGGAAAACACCTACGAAGAGAAGAGAGGTGTAAAAAACCGCGAAAATTTCTAAAATAGTTCAGGGGAAGGAAAAGAAAAGAAAGAAAAAAATCAATAATATGAGAAACAGAGAAAAAAACATTCATAAATGCAAACATATGTACATACATTTATATCCATATAAGGGAGGGGGGGTGAGAGGGGAACAGGGATTGTAGGGTAAGGTATGCCTGGGAGATTACATCGTCATTATGATACAGGAAAATAAATAAAATAAAATTATAAATTTATGCCTAATGAGCGCATTCTTGTGAAAACCTGAAAGAAAAGATAGTGTGGTTCAATGCATGGGAAGTGAGAGGAGATGCTTGTAATGCAAGCGTTTAAAAGTGCTTAGAGATAGAGAGTTTTTTATTAACGTTGGAAGGCCATTCCAGAGTTTACAAGCAGTGACAGTAAAGGATTTGTTGTAAATTTCTGTTCTATGAAGTGGAGTTAGTAGTTTATCACATAGAGGGAGAAAGAGAGGGGGAAGGAGAATGGGAGAAAAAGAGGGAGAGAGAATGGGAGGAAGAAAGAGAGAGAGGGATATAGAACGGTAAGAAAGGAGAGAGAGAGAGGGAGAAAACAAGAAGAGGCGGAAAATGCATTTATTTGTTGTATGGAATTGTAACTGAATAGTTTGCCACACTATCGACGTAGGAATATTCTTTTTCTCTTTGCTCTTAGTTTGTTATTACTATCATCATTTTTGTTCGTTTCCGCGGTTCTTTCTTTGTTCTCATTTATTTGTTTCTCATTTTGCCACTCTCTCTTGGCGTTTGATTCTTCTTTTCCTTTCGTTCTTCCTTTATTATAATATTTTGTTGACATTTCTCAAATTTTCCCGCAGTAGAACTGCGGGCTCTCTACTAATGCTCTTAAAGAAAATTAAAGACGTTTTAATGCTTTTAAGGGAAATTAATGCCCTCATGATGAATTAATTATAGTGGAACTACATATATTTTAAGAATTTTCCTAAATTGAAATAAACTTTGAAAATTCAACTTATAATCTTTGCTATTTTCCGTAATCCAAAAACTCAACTCTAAAATATAAGAAGACTAAAAAGAAGAAAAAATGATTTTCAGTGCATACACTTTTATCTGCACTAAAAAGGAGAAAATAATAAATTTTTCTGCCCTCTACTTGAACTAAATTTGTTGTGCAGAATAAAAGTGGTTGGCAATTTTTATCCACTTTAATTCTGCACCACAAATTTAGTTTATGTTGAGACGAGAAAAATTTAATATTTTCTACTTTTTATTGCACATAAAAGTGTGTATACTGAAATATATATTTTTAATATTTTATTTACTCTAATTCCTGGTCGGAGCAAGCCTATAAATTGCACGTATTCCTACCACCAGGCCCAAATAATTGTGGGTTGTTCAATGTTTACAATATTCCAAGTCCCCAACACGAAAGTCTTCAAAAGCTATATTTCTTCGCAAGATGTTCATTTTTCTTTAACCCCACCTCAAGCTCTAACTTTTAGGCCTTAAATGGCTATTTTGAGAAAGTATCCCAGGAGTCTTATGTTGACCTCTGTTGAGTTGCATCTGTTTTTTGAAGTGCACTTTTGTGTCAGCGCATTCTTTCATTCAAAAAGTTATTCATCAACAGTGAGAGTGATTCGTGTTTTTTGTTCATTCAACTTATAAATGTCAACATCAGAGTAGAATGTAAGTACTCATAGTAATTTCAATCAAAGAATACTTTTATCCTTTAAGCAGTTTATCTTGGTTTTGATATTTGCGGTTTGTTTGAAAATTAATGAAAATTATTCGCTCTTTTCCAGGAGAAGTTCATTATGTTAATCAAAATCACATTAACAGGCGTGTCTATTATTTTGTAAGGAACCATTTTTTCCATAACGAGAATTAAAATTTACGTAATATTTAATTCAACCATTGAAGGCGTAATGTGGTGGAATAATTCCATATTGATTACTAAATAAAAATTTTGTAATTTTCCTCTATTTTGCAGTGGAAAATTACAAGATTTTTATTTAGTTTACATAATAGTTTAAGGATCCTCTCTTTTCTGCCATTGTTGAAATTAAAGAGTGTTTACCGGGTTATTTGATGCCGTCAGCTCTGGTCGGTTCGATTGTACGAGCGTTTAATTTTTCCCCTGTAAACAAAACTTTCATTTAATCAATCATTTGCTTCATTTTCAATTTTATTTTCTTATATTTTTCATAACTTTGTTTTTAAGTTTTGATTTTATTTTCTTTATTAAACATTAACGCTTGTTTTAGAAGCCTGCCGGTAAAAGAAAACGATTTTCTGTGTCTGAGTATAAAAAAATTGAGGCTTAAGGAATTACAGAAAAAATCATCCTTAATTACCAACTTTATTCAAACAAAAGACAATTCCACGTCGACTTTAAATGTAGCTTTGGACGAGAATATAGAGATGAAATGATCAAGACAACGGATAACCACACTGAGCACCCTATTATTGAAGAAACTTTGGGAAATACTAATACTAAAGAAGAGGTTCAACGTAATGTTGATGCTGATTCAGAAGCAGAAAGTTTAAAAAATAATCTTTAGATGTTCCAGGTTTGTGGCCGGAATTCATACAAGAAAAATACCGCCTAACATTAGTTTACATGTGTAAAATTCAAATTTTTCCAAAGATAAGTGTGGTTGAAGTTTTTCAAATGCCTATTATTATAGAATATTAGGAAAAGGTGAAAAGGTAGCAAGAATTGGCTGATTTATTCTATGTCAAAAGTAACTGTTTATTGATTTTGTTGTAAAATTTTGGATTCAATTCATATTTGTCTAGTTTAATTGGTTGTAGTGACTAGTAGAATGTCTCAAATTTTAAACGTACAAGGACTGAATCCACCCTTTCAGAGATATAAAAAAATGATACCACTATTAAACATAAAAATCAAGTTATTATTGATCGCAAAAGGAAGCGTTAGTACGCGGCAATTGAAAGGATTGTATACATCATAAAGTTTTTATCTAGGCAGAACCTTGCTTTACGGGGAACTTCCAGCAGATTATTTGAAACGAACAACGACAACTTTTTAAAACTGTTAGAAATGATAAGCAAATTTGATACTGTTATAGCAGAATATATAAGTCGAGTGTAAAAAAATACAGAAAGTAGGCAGCATTACCTTGGAAATAGAATTCATAACGAAATTATTTCAATTATCTCATAAAAAATAGCAATGTATTTTAAATTTGTTAAAGCCTTTTATATATTAAACAATTATGTTAGATTGTACTCCAGATAGGAGTCACATTTAACAAATAAATGTAGTAACTCGTTAGGTTCTGTCGAATTTCGAACAGTTGTAATTAGAGAGTACTTTTTAGGATTTTGTCTTATTTTCGACACAGATAGTGGTTTAAGTAATTTTGTGATGATTTAAAAAAAAAGAAATTTGCATAGACATACAGAACATGAGGGGACAAGGTTACGATAATGGAGATAATATGAAAGGAGAAATAACGGTTTGTAAAAAAGTTTTAATATAAATAAATATACGATAACAGGAAACTTTTTGCTTTTGCATTTGATTAACACATAATCGGCTGGAATACGATGTGCAAATCTTTAGTCTTTAACATTTAAAAATAACTTACGATCGAGACTTTCACTCGATATTTACACTATTTCACGTAGAAAGAAATTAATATTCTTATGCTTACCTTCGAATCTGTTGTTTAATTGATCATATTCTAAGTTTAGATTATATTTTCTCCGATTTTTCAACATTTCAAAAAGTAGTTCCCCTAATGTTGCTGGCATTGTTGATCTCAGATTTTTACATTGTTGGACTCGGGATTTTAAGTGCATTTGCACTAAGCTCACAATAATACAAGCACATCAAGGGCAATAACAGATTTTAAATTTACATGAAAAGTTTCGTGTAAACATAAAACAAATGAACCACGTAGCGAATAAACTTGAAGTCAGAAACGACTACATTGCATTGTGGTATTGGACAACTTAACATTTCAAATAGGAAGATACTGCACGCGTACATTGAAAATATCGTTTCGTTTGCAAATTATATTGGGCAGTTTAAAGCAAATTGCTATATTGATAATGTTGTAATTAATTTCTTTTGATAATTATACAAGATATTTGACGAGTGGCAGGTTCATTTAATTAACATTACACAAATCACAGAACATACGATTTGCTGTAACAACAGAAATAGTGAACAAAAAAATGTTGTGTACCGGTAAGTGTTAATCTAAATAATGTAGGTATGTATTCTGTTATGAAAATGGTGTGAGGTATATGATTATTTTGAGAAGGGCAATACAAATGGTTCAACTAATAACACCCCGTGTAACAATTTTTTGTCATAGGAACTATTGTATAGGGCCACTTCACGTAAGGTTCTCTAAATGTTTGCAGGAAGTATTGCATCGGGCCCCTAGTTATTCTACCTAGACAACTTTTATGCGCCAAAATTATTTTAACTGTCTGGAACATACTATAATGCGAATGATATAATTTTTATTTTTAGTTCATATTCAAATAGAATCAGTAAATTAAAATTGATAAATTTTATTCTTATATTTTTAGTCAAAAATTAAAAACTTACTCAGCTTTCGCCAAAAATGTGCTCAAACTCTTTTTAAGAAGTCAGCAATCTCTATAACGGACTTGGAAACCCTCATCGTGGGTTTTTTCTTAGAGAATAGTACTTTAATTATCCCAAGTTTTTCCACACAAACAAATATCCATCTCTTTTCATTTCCTAAAATGCCAAATTGTCATTGTATTTATGTATTACTTTATTTTATGTAGTTTTTTATTTTTATTATTTGTTATTTTCTTCCTGCCTGTAATTGGCAATGGGTTAGCTGGAGGAAGAGATTGTATAGTCTTAATTTCGCCCAGATAAAGACGCATATCTATCTATCTATTAACACAATATTAATGAACGATAGAATATTTATTTGTTCATTACTTTCGTAGTGTTTATCGTAACCAAGGTATTGTTTAAACTTCAAAATAGCGTTGAAATTTCATGAATTTGTGAACAGCTGAGACGCATGATTATAATGTCTGTCAAACATAAGAAATTACACGAAATCGGTAACGAGATAAATCACCTTAACGAAGAAAGATTTTAACGTAAAAATAAGTCAAGTTTCGCGTTGAAAACTAATTTGTGGACCTATTCGATGCGAATTCAAAATCGACCATAAGAAAAATTAAATTTCGTTCTTTAAGGCGTTCGTCGAATTCCTACAATGACTTTCTGTAATTTTAATAAGCAAATGAATAACGTGCTAATCTCATCCCCGTATTTATCAAATGGAGAAAATAAACGCTCCCGTAATCTAATCTAGAACTTCAACGCCGACAATGAGCAGCTTATTATTTAAAATTAGTGAGTACTGCCATCTAATATCCGAAAATTTGATATAAAAAAATGGGAAGTTTTTTAGTTATATGCATTTTTGTTATTCTCGCAGTTGGTCGTCCTGCTATCTCATAGCGTGACCAAATTTAATAATTATTAATATTAATTCATAAGTAAATTAACGGCGCAATATACATTGCACAAACTTTTTTATTAATGTAAATACCAGACGTGGCCAAACCGCGGCTCGCGAGCCGCATGCGGCTCTTTTAAATTTCCATGCAGAGGCGTGTCAACGTTTTTCTCTTCAGGACACAATGACGTAGTGTGACTCGAGACGTGTTTGGGATGCCTAACGAACATGCATTATATCCAAATTGCTTCGGATACAGGTTGTTTTACTGTTCGTAAATTTATGAGCCCAGAATATGCCATGCGGCTCGCGAACTTCTTGGAAGGATAAAGACATATTACGACTCAACGTGTTGAGGTGTGTTTTAACAATAGTAAAAAATAAATAAAAATATGCAAACGGAAGTATTGTTTTAACGTTTTGCTTCAGGTGATTCTTCGTTGCAAGAACAATTTTATGCGAAGTAACCATATATTTCATTACGACAAAGTCGGATGTAGGAGAACAAGGAATTTAATCTGTGACGCACGAATCTATGCCTTGGTATCAATGCCATTTATAAATCGCTAGCGTTACATTGTGGATCTAACAGAAATCTCCATTGAATGTATTACAGCGCAATTACTCGATTATCGCAATTATACTTTGACTCGAATTTGGCTTAAGCCTAATAAATTATTCTGATGTCATAGTTCAATTTTAGCCGAAAACATGTATTTGTTTTTCGTGCTCATCCCAATTCAAAATTTTGATTAACGGGCTCAGATTTTGGTTCGCCTCAAGCAAATTTAATTCATGACTATTAACGCCGTAATAAATGACTAGCTATCCTTTCTTCGTAGAAATTTTCCTGTATTTGATAGGAGCTAACGGCTGCTGATTAACAAATCCAGGCAAACACTTTTCACGTAGGCTTGGTTAACTAAACCATTCTTTTTATCTGGTAGATAACTGCTAAATTTATTTAGCTGCTTTTGTAATGAATGTTTTACGCATTAGAATAGTCTATAAGCTCCCAGCCCAGTAAACAAATTATCTATATTGTTCATGATGGGTGTTATTCCAACAGCCATAAAAATCACTGCTATTGATTCTAGAGAATATGATCAGGATTTGTGCGGCATGCACATCCCTTTTCAATATTTTTTATTTGAAGTTTTTATTAAAATGCGAGAGGAAGAATGCGTACCTGCGGATGCAAAAAGGACAGCCTCTTTTCACTTAATTCGATAAGCGAAAAATGTTCTTTGCGGAATTTTTCATATTTTCATAAATAAGAGCACAACACCTAATAAGAAACAAAGGTGTTGAGATGACTTAATATGCATGCGGGCATAAATCTGAAATTGAATTTTGAACTTTGAGAAGGAGAAAAAATTCTGTACTTGACCGGGAATCGAACCCGGGTCTCCTCTTTCAACTATTTCTTACAAAACCGTTTCTTTTCAGAATCAAAGATCAGCAAGATTGCCACTAAGCAACAAAATTTATCATGTGCCTTTCTCAACCACTTCATTGTTAATGGAGTCATTTTTATCATTGGGTTCCAGTCTTAAGGTAAGTTCGGTGATATATTTTATTAAACGCATTTGTTTTTTTGAGTTGAAAGTGCCTGTGCTTTTCGATCAGCCCGTCTGTCTACCCGTACTAATATACAGGGTGGCCCATATGTAAATTGACCTAGAATCAAGAATTTATTTATACAGATGAAGTAACTGTCATGCATATATTTCTTTATTGATATGACTTTTACATTACATGATGTTATTTGTGACAATTAAAGGAACTGTTCAAATTGTTTTCCGTTTTGTTCAATGCACATGAGACATCGATCGGCAACAGTATCACAATGGCCTTTTTCTCGGTAAACTGACATATGGACTGTATAATTTCCGTGAATTGTTGGTTATAACATTTGCAAGCTCAGAAATTTCACCAATTACATACAAAACCGTTCCTTTTTTCAGTCGCATTGGCCACCTCTGAGGACGCCTTATCTGCAATCGAAATTCACAAATTGCTTCCCCGACATTCCTTCAGTTGTTTCAGTTCTCTCCGCTGGACTCGGCTACAAGGTGAGTTCAGCAATGCATTTTGGAGGCAACCATCGAGGTGCATGACGTATATAAGTAACATTTTCCTTTAGTTTTTACAATATAACTTAACGATGGGCATGAATACGAAACGAATCTCAATTGGAATTATTACTTGTCGAAGCGAGATATTAAATGCAGTCGAAACGGCTCTAGAACTCATTTATTTTCGGTCGAGATGCACTGACTTCTATGATACGACGTGCAAAAAAGATGGCGCTTTATGCACTCTTCAGAAAACAAGCAGAGTGCCATTGGCTGAAAAAAAAACGTTCTTTCCCCCTTTCCTTCCGGGACGTTCTGCAGAATTCTCATAGCTTAGAATAACTCGACGTGGAAGCCATTTCGTCCTTAAGCTGCGCGACTTCAAACGGTTCGGCTATATTTTTATATTTCCTTTTATCTCATTTCCTTTAAGAGCTTACAATTTACGCTAGCCTTGCAGGAGTAGGAAGGTTCGTAAGCGTATTCCATTTTGTCCTTCGGTTCAGGCGTGAAGAAAAAAAACGAAGCAATATCGTCTAGCTCCCTTTAATCTTCCATACTGACGTGGAGGTACCTCTATTAAATTCCTTGTTCGCAAATATTTTTTTTTGCAGGCAAAAATCACGTTTTCTGCAAAGAAAAACAGCTCCGTAGAGTTGTAGATGCAACACGTTTTAATTCTATGCCTAAAAAGGACCTCATATAGTAATGACATTTTTAGCATTAAATAGAATTCCATTGATTTAGCATTGAATGAGGATGTTGTAAGTGAATTTTCCGGTCATAAAATACGATGGAAAAATAACGCAGATCATTACTCAGTTTCAGTAGATGATATAAAAAATTCATACGATTTTTTATCGAAGCGGGTTTACATTTTATTTATAGTGGACACGCAATGCCGTACCTATAGGAGCTGTCACGGAATTTTAATTCCATATACGGTTTTCAGGAAATATTCCTATATATATTTCATGGATATCATCCTACATTACCAAGTCTGATTGACAATTGTTGTTTGAATCCAAAGTGCGCCTCGCATTCATAGTGTGCCACAAAAACTATCATTTAGGGATTTATGACAAATCAGTCAGCCGAGGAATTTGTAGCAATTAAAGAACTTCATTTATAAATTACTAAATAGTCAAAATAGGGAAGGATTATTTTATTGTATTTGCAATACACCTACGTGCCTACCTTGAAGGCGCTTCTTTAGCAAAGCTAATTATATTTAGGTTTACCATCCGGTTTCGTCGCCAGTTTACCCTTCTGTCCCGGAAAATAAATAGGATAAAAGTCATGATTAGCGGGAAAAAATGAGTATTGTTTCTGAAAAAATAAAATGGTTTTTATGTAAAATTATTCTTTTTTGTCACAATATTGAATTTATAATTTATTTATTGTAATATTAAAAACTTTTCCTATTTGGTTTCTTAAGATAGATTATGACTACAATCTCCCAACCCCTCCCTCCCTCCCCTTCACACCTCCCCCCCTCACTCTCATCCTCCTTCATCCCTCCCTCCCTCTCTTCTTTGATCTCCACTCGTCTTCACAGCCCCTTTCATCCCACCCCTTCACCTTCATTCCATCCCTCCCCTTCATCTCCCCCTCCCTCCCTTCTCCCTTCATCTCCCTCCCCCTCCATTCCCTCTCTCTCCCTCCCCTTCATCTTTCTCCCTTGCCCCTTCATCTCCCTCCATTACCCCTTCATCTCCCTCCCTTTCCTTTCATCTCCCTCCCTTACCCTTTCATCTCCCCCTACTCCCCCTTTCATATTCTCCATGTGTCAGTTTGGTTCGAAAATTTGGTAAGCCGAAATATTATTATATCGTATTTGGCAAATTGGTAATACCTTTTAGCTACTCACAGAGTTTGTTCATTATCGGTGGTTCTTAACATATGGGGCGCGTCCCACTAGGGGCGGGCGGCGTATGAGGATTCCAAAGGGAGAGGGTGGCGCGAAACATCAGATTTACTTCAAATTTCTACATCCCATATGTTTCAAATGCTGTTCAATTTACCCGCTTTAATATTTTTCATTTCTTTAATAACCATTTAAATGATATAAATCTTGTACTGATGTATTCAAATACTCTGCCAACTTGTCACCTCCATGACAGATGTAGTGCAGACGAATGGATTTATTATACATAGAAATAATATAAGAAAAACTATGAGGATTATTTTAGGCAATGGCAATATAGCCGACTACCAAAAAAATGACGCTAGATTCTCAGCTGTGAGCTGTGCTGCGAAGGCAAAATGAAATATTACAATTTACTAAATAAACATACAGTGAACTCAGATCATGCAGACAACCCCATGTCATTGAAATTGATTGATATTGCTAGTACAATACCCTAAAAAACACAAAAGTAAATTTTATGGAGGAAGGAGGGGAGGGTAGGAGTTTTAGAATATCAGAAAAGGGCCGCGGGACAAAAATGTTAAGGACTACTGGTTTATATTATAATAAAATTTATGTAAAAAACAAAAATAATAAAAGACGTTTTTCATCTTCAGAGATCGTTTTGTTCCGGTTTTGTCCTCTCAATGTATGGCGAGCCTAATTATATCGATATCATAAAAAATATATCCATAAGCCGCAATTTGGAGTGAAGCAATTCAGCTAATTCCTTAAAGCGTAATAGGATAGGACCTAAGACGAATCGATTATGTGAGGACTACGCCTAGGTTAATTGCAGTGATCAATAAAGTTTCAAACCTGCAAGGACAAGAAAGCTATGAGATAGACATGAAATATTCGGGGCTACTACATAATATGGCGGTCTGGGTCGCAGTCCGTACGAAATAATGTCCGATGCGGCTTAACACCAAATGAAGGGGATTATGCGTGTCCGTGGATGACCAAAAACGCTTCGTTTTCAAACAGGAGTTGAATGAAATCACGTTCCAGCAATTTTGAACACGGCAGGGACATAAAGGGCCCTTAATTATGATTGCCGTTTGCCGAAGTGTTTCTGTATCGGGCTTATCAGTCTAAATGATGGACTTAATCGATTCGCTTTGAGTTGCATGCGTCCGTTGAAGACTTCAAACGGCGATCGTCTTTTACGTGCGAGCAATGGGTGTTTATTTTCTGGCAAGAATAAACCAGATAGAAACAATAAAAAATGGCGAAAAGAGAGATTTTCGAGATATAAGATATTTTATGCGGATATATATAAATGGGGTAAATTGAGTTTTAACTAGTGAATACAGGTATGTATGCAGTGGAATGTTTTTAGGCGAGCAGTAAAATGAAAAATGCCTTTAAATTTGTTGAATCGTAATTATTCATTTTAGAGTATTCTGCATTGAGATCTCCTAAATAATGTCTAAATGAATTTGTTCAGAATAAAATAAAATTGTCTTTCTTTTTTGTAGGAATTTGTAATATTTATTGCTAATAAGTGGATGCATGCTTTAAGTTATTATTTTGGTTTTATTCCTTAATAACTAGGATTATGAAAGTAGAATGTAGTTGGTTGAAAATAATTTAAATTGTTAACCAAACCTCTTATATATTTATTCCATCATTCAGTTTCTCCGCTTCATTCCTAGCATCGTTGGATATGTTAATTTTTTCTTGAACACGACTAATATTTCAGATAACATTTTTGGTTTAAATAATGAAAGAACATGGTTTTATTAATATTAATTATTCACAAAGGAATGCGTTTTAATAGAAATTTCATTTCACGAGGTCTTACTCAAATTTATTTCGTTATTAACATGTACTTGACTTTTTTGCTATTATATAGTATTTCATTACCAGTAAATTTTCGAAAGACTTTAACCTCACATAAAGAAAATCGTATTCAATATCAATTCTTTGACTTTATATTACCACAAAAAACTAAGCATTTGCCCTAAAAATAGACAACGCGAATAAATACTGATTGTGAGACATAATTCACTGAAGAGTCCGTTCTTTGCGAAACTGCATGATAGATATTTGAGAAACATGCATGCTGTATCTTCCGAGCAAAAAGTAACAATTCTAAAATATAAGTCTTGGGGAAAGCTAAACAAAAATGGTAGAACGTGTCAAATGCTTTGCTAATTTGGATGGCACTGTGTGCGGATTAATAGTCGAGCAACACTTGTTACGTCAGCTGGAACCTAAGGACTAGTTGCCAATTGTAAGCGCAGCTAGACAGTTGTGAAGGGATTAAAGCGAAGCAATCAACGAACGTTTCCAACGTGCCCTCATCGACGCTAAAGGGACTGCAACAATTTCCCAGCAGAACCGAATTAAAAGAAAAAAATGTCCTTTTCAGGAATCCGACCGTGGATTAGTTTTTCACGCAATTCTCAAGAAGTGGAACTAAGCGGGACGATTTCAACGGTCTTGATATCCGAACGATTACCCAAAGCAATTTCATGAGAATGCCTTACAAAGCAAAAGAAACGACCACCAGCCTTTGCAGAAGAAAATTAAAGGAGAACGGGCAAATAACAATTCCATATCCACTGCAAATTAAAGCGAAGTAAGTTTTGAGAAATAACCATAAATTGCTTCAAATTATGTGACAGAAAAATGTAGAGACGTAATGGACTAAAGCTGAAAACTTGACTTGAGTTCGTCTCTTTAAAGGAGTAATACTGTTAGATATTAGATATTAATATGAGCTTCTTAACAGCTGGTAATTTGCCATTGAACAGCAAAGTTATATCAGTCAACACTTTTATCAGATGCTATTCGTGCTCTCTCTAACAGAATGAGCGTGTCGGCAAGCATTACAGTTTATAGTTCAATAGTTAACCCAAAGAATCGTTATTACTGCAAATGGATTTACATTGCAGTTAATTTTCGTTACCAAAGTTTCAATGCTGGGAACTAAATGTAAAGGTCCTTGCAAAAAAACACGATTTTCAATGAGAAAAGCATCAAGGTTTTCTAATGAGTTCTTGTAAAATTATTGCAAGGGATTGCGGGACCACAGGGCATAGTAAAACAGGTAGATGCTATGGTAGATGATTTTTCAAAATACTTAAACAGGATCAACCGTAATTCATTATTAGAGAAGGATCAGGAATGGAAGGAAGAGGGCAGGGGTCATTCTCAAGTGGATTCATCTTGAATTCAGAGATGCGGAAACAAAACGTACTTGGTTCACTATCATTTAAAACATTCACGTGATCAGATCAGAACGAGAGTGGGCAAGTCAATTTCTTTTAGTTTTGAGAAACTGATGGTTTTGACTTGAGCACAAGAGAAAAATCAGTTTCTTACTATGTACAGCAATATAATGTACGAAAATGATAACAGCCAACATTTATTCCATGTAAATATGAATTGATTTTTGTATTGCAGTTTTTCCCATCGTATTATCAGTTCGATTTATGCCACTTTCTCTCTGACCGGCTCATATAAAACTTAGCAAGACAACTTCAATAGCAACTTAAAACATCCGTTGATGATTTTATAATACAGGCATTACGAATTTGATAATAAAGCTGACCGGCTTAGCAGCAGGAGATTCATGCAAACTTGTGGACTCTTTGGAACAATATGTCAATCGGCGTAACACTCCCGGTCGAAAACGAGATATTTAGGAATGGATAGCGAGAGAAACGGTGATCAAATGATGGGACCAATGTGACACACGTTGGAAAGGACAGAAAATGATAAAAACTCGGAGCAAGGCGATAGATAAAGTGATGAAATAACATAGAGGCGAAAGAATTAGAGTATAAAAATAATGTATTAGTATAAATTTTGCGTAGCGTGACCAAATTAAATGTTCGGTGTTTCGGAGAAATAAATAGAATTTGAGGACTAAGACACGTGATGGGATGGAGAGATTTGAAGAAGATAGAGAAGGTCATGGGGAGAAATAAAGGAAGATAAGTATTTTTCGCGAGGTCCAGGATACATAGTCTCTTCTTCCACCAAACCATTTTTATCTATACATCAAATTTATGCAAGTATACTTTTAATATAGTTGCGCGTCCAAATAAACAATAAAGAAAGAGATTCTCAAAAATAGTTCTTCGAAATCTACACACGGTACGATCAGAAATTTTAAAGATCGTATGTGGCCTGCATTGTGGTCCATAAAGCTTCATGGTAACCTTTTGGTAAAAGGTTTGGCGAGCCCTGCGATAAAAGATATTTAGATCATGCAAACTGTATATGTTTTGATAAATCTAAAAGATGAATGCAGGTGTAAATTTAATGCAAAAATAATTATTGTGCAAGTACTGTAAAGAATTATGAAACTGCGAAAAAAGAGAGTAGATAGAAGGATAATAGGAAGATTGAGGACAAAGAGGTGGCGAGATCGATATGAGAATTTTTTTGTCGGAATGATAATAATAGTTTGCGATCATGTTTATCCATTTGGCCGTTAAAACTTATTTGCTAAGTAATCGTTCGCTGTAGCGCCAACTGGAATGCCTCCATGCGTTTCTCTCAATCACGAATGGATTAGCATAGCGTCTATAATCCCCAATCCTCAGAAGTTCTTTCTCGGCAGCTTCGTAACAGACAGAGGAAGTTGATAGGCTATATATAGGTCTATTCATAAATAGTTTTTAAATCTTGCTAAAACTGAATGAGTGAGAACGCTGCATGAAATGTTTATTTTTTGTCGTCGGTTGGTAGGGATCGGTCTATTGCAGCTCCTGTTCTCCCTTCTGTTCTCCCTCCTGTTCTCCCTCCTGTTCTTCCCTCTGTTCTCCCTTTCCCTCCTATTTTTCCACTCTCTTCCTCCTATTCCCTCTTCCTCCTATCCTCTCTCTCACTCCTAATCTCCCTCTCTCACTCCTATTCTCTCTCTTACTCCTATTCTTCCTCTCTCACTCCTGTTCTCCTTCTCTCACTCCTATTCTCCCTCTCTCACTCCTATTCTACCTCTCCTATTCTCCCTCTCTAACTGCTATTCTACCTCTCCTATTCTCCCTCTCTAACTGCTATTCTCCATCTCACCTTCCTATTTTCCTATCTCTCTTCCTCCTTCCCATTCTCCGTCTTTCTTTCCCTCCTATTTTCCCTCTCTCACTCCTATTCTTTCTCTCTCTCTCCTATTCTCCCTCTCGCTACTATTCTCCCTCTCTCCCTCTCTCACTCCTATTCTTCCTCTCTGACTCCTATTCTCCCTCTCTCATTCCTAATCTTCCTCTCTCTCTTTCTTTCCTATTCTCCCTCTCACTCCTATTCTATTAAGGGTTAAATGTAAGAATGGACCTTATGGTCTAAATTTCGCCCGAATAAAGACGATTATCCATCTATCTATCTATCCCTCTCTCACTCCTATTCTCCCTCTCAACTCTCTATTTTATCTCTCTCTTTCTTCTTCCCATTCTCCGTCTCTCTTTCCCTCCTATTTTTCTCCATCCCTCTCTCCCTCCTATTCTTCTACATCCCTCTTTCCCACCTATTCTTCTCCCACTCTTCTTCCCATCCTCCCTCCTATTCTCTATTGCTCTCTTCTTCTCACCCACCTTTCAAAAATGTAGCTATCTCTCTCAGCGTAATATAGGTAGATAAATATTTTACATACAATATGAATATTTAGTTCTTAAACATTAGGCTATACCACTTTTATATGGCCGAATTTTTTTAAAACTCGCTAGAACCTACTATAATATTAATGGTATATTTTCCACTCTTCAGTAAATATAAAATATTGTTTCATTAAATTAAAATATGTAAATTTCATTCTTCTGTTTTTAGTGAAAAATTGAAAACAGCTTTCGCCAAAAAATGTACTCATAATCTTATTAAAAAAATCAGCAATTTTAGCCTCAATATTTGTCTTAAATTAGGAACACTTATTAACGCAATAGCAATGAATAATAGAATATTTATGTTCGTTACCGTCGTATTGTTAACCGCAACCAAGGTACTGTTTAAACTTTAGAATGGAGTCGAAATTTCGTGAATTTGTTAGCAGATGCGACGGCTAATTAAAAAAACTAAAGCAAGCATTCCTTTTATCTTCAGAATGACACCTGATAGCTTATTCCAGACTTCAGTCAGCAACTAGGTCATTAATTTATTGGTCATCCAGCCTTTCTCATTACACTCAAATATTATACCACTAGGGAGTCTGTGCTTGGGCAGATTTTGCCACTTGAGTATCACAAATGGTGGCAATTTCCTCCCATCAGACAATACTGACAGCATTACTGTGATTCTCAGTTTTCAATTTCCAGCCGTTTACATCAATACAGATTTAGCTCCTATGTCATCAACTGTCCAGTTGTTAGGCAGGTAAAAGAACACAGGTATTTCACATCTGTCCTAACAGGTTATTATGTTTTATGCGTATGCGAATCACGTGTCGCTGTTATTCAGTTGATTTTTCGGCATAATCAGTGGAAAGCTGCTGCTAAGCGCGTTGCCGTAGTACCCGACTTAAATCATTGACTGATTGACATCTTTGACCACGCGAATATAAGGCTACCCTTCATTTTTCAGGTTAAAAAATAGGAAAAATACCTCTTATATTCGGACGAATATGGAATCTTTTTTCGGGAATTGTAAATAAAATATTTTAGGGTGCCACTTAAGTAACACCCCGTGGATGAGAAAGAATAGGGAAGCACGAAACAGACGTGAGGGAACGACAAAGAGGAAGAAATAAGAGAGAGGGAGTGAGAAGGACGAATAGTGAGTGAGAGGGAGGGAGTGAGATGGTGGAAATGCGGTGTAGAATAAATGTTAGAATGGGATGGACATGAGTTGGAGCGAAAATAAAGGGTTGAGATGGTCAACTAGGGAGGGAGAAGAGGGATAGAAGCAAAGCAGTTAGAGAGGGAGTGACATACGTGAGGAGTAAGGGAGGGAGAGTTTGAGGGAGTGGATAAGTGAGGGAGAGAGAGCGTGGATAAAGGCCTGAAAGGGAAGCGGAGAGATTCAGGACGAAATGAGACACGCATAAATGTGTAGCGGCTCTGTTTTGCAGCGAGAGATGGTGAGAGGGGTGGGGATGGGAGGCATAAAAGTCTTGGAAGACTAGACTGTGCACGCGCGCACACACACATGATCTCACACACACACGCACGAGCTCACGCACACAAACGTGCAAAGCGACATGCGCAGAAAGGATGCCTTTCCCTACAGTGTTCTCTTCTCTCAAGAGGTTGATTGCATAAATACCGAGGAAAACGTTTCTTTCCCTCGTAGAGGCGCGATATTTTATACTCGCATGCTTCGGTTGGTTGTAAAGGGAAGAAGAAAAAGATGAAAACCGCCCATTCTTTCTTTCTCTCTCTCTCTACCCAAGAATCTCTTTTTTTCTCTTGGCTATGATTGTGGAATGGCGACATTAGAAACAATTCATGCGCGTATAAACATGTCGGCTGGCATAGAGGGACCGCCAGCCGTAAAAGGATGGCAAAATTTGGTTCGTACCAAGAATTTGTTAAGAACGAACGCTTCTACGTATTTAAGCTGCGTTGCTCATTGTATTTAGCAAGTGATACACTGCTCGCGAGCGCTGTGTCATAAATTTACGCTTTGCATTATTGCAGTAACCGGCCTAAAAGATGCGGTTTATATTTATCGGTAGATAAAGTTATAGTCTATGTTCTACGATCAACATTGGAAGGAAATCTTTGTGAAAAATTAATTTCTAAGAATACAATTTCCGTCTTGATTGCAAGTGGACTCCAACTTTCGAACGTACTGCATAACCTGAAATGTATCCGTAAAATGAATTTTCTTAAGTTAAATTGATTTTTAGTTTCTCCATATGCTATAGAGAAGGTATTGATTTCGTGAAAACAAGAGGGGGAAAATATACTCCATAAATGGAATACACAGAGATTTAAAGGCGTTCTTAATGGGAAATACTTATGGAACGGTATCGAACGATTAGGTGATCCTCGAGTTTTTATCCCCGAAAATATAGTCTCGGGGACTATCTTGTAATAAATGTTGTTCTTTATCTTAATAAATGTATAAATCTATACCTCAAAGATAATATAAGAGAATGGGAGAAAAATCTATGGAATTTTAATTGTTGTTTGCTGAGAGAACCGTCTTTCTGGAATTTTTATCTCTGAAGCCATAAGTCTTCATTACCTGGCGTTACGGATTTTTCTTGTAGTAAATTTGTTCTCTATCTGAATAATCTTTTTAATCTGTAACTTAGAGATCATATAAGAGCTAGAGAGATAAAAGTTTGATATTTCATTGATGTTTGACGGTTGCCATTTAACGAGATACGAGCATAAGTTTATTAAAGTAATTATGTAAAGTGTAAGTTTTATTTGACGAATTTAGTTGAAAATAACAATTGAGAGATAAATTTTAATAAAGATCACTCATATCTAATTAAATAAAAATTCGTCCAGCGGTTTAGGAAATGATAGTTACGACGGACGGACGGACCAGACGTGCCCATAAGGCGTTCCGCTATTACCGCTTTGCTGGTAAAGAACGCCTGACAAAAAAATAGAAAGATGTCAGCACACGCCAATACGTTTTCAAATACACAGAGCAACTGAAGAATCATAAGTGCAGAGGGGAGGGTAGTATGCATTTTCTTTCTTAGAGGAATTCGGTCACGCTTCAAATCTGAGCCACCATTGTATTTTACTTCGTCGGTTGGTTAATCCTACTTCACGTTTGTTGCCGCAATACATCGATTATTTTTATCTTTCCCAGTATATCGCATTATAACGACAGCACCTCGACCTAACGCTAATAATGTCAGGAAATATTGTCGTCCGAAAGATTTGATGTGCTTATTAATTACCAAATATTCGAATTATATTCTCAGGGTTAAGTAATAGAAATGAAAAGTAGCATTTTAAATCAACTGGTTAACTCTGTTCGTACTGTTGAAAAGTAAACCGTCTGAAATTCACAAAATGTGTTATAATTAGTCCTCTCTAAATTTTGATACTAACTATGGTGTAAAATAAAGAGACTTGTTGTAATTCCACATAAGTTTATTTAAAACGACTTAGGTTTCGTTGTAATGCAACATCGACACCAAGTGACGCCTGAAACCATTAACTAACTATGGTATTTATTGTCTGTGGCTGGAGCTCACTTGGTTTGTTTACTTGTGAGATTTATAGCCGTAGAGGTTACCTATTGCATTTATTCAGTAGCCATGTTTAATTCAATGCTAGTGAAGGATTTTGTGATGATTATATGGAGATAATTAAGGCGACAATATTGATTGCTTTCTGGAATATAATTTGCAATAATCGATGAGTTTTCGAGATAGAAATATTCCAAAAAATTGATAGATTATTTTAATTTAACAATTATTACAACAGGCATTACTTTCTTCTGACAATGCAGCATTCTTGATTGAATGATTTGATCAAAGTAAGCCATTTTGCTCCGCACTTTGATATAAGCGAAAATTAGCCGTTCTTAATTGGCGGTATGTCCATGTTATGCTATACGGGTGTCCCTATAGTCCTTGTGCAGGTTAAAATATTAATAACTTGAGTTCTATAGGAGATATAAACAATCTGTAAAGTGAAATTAAGAGGTAATTTCTTCAAGTTTTAGCACATTTAATCTTATTATCGTTAATTTTCAACATGCCCACCATCATTAAGTACACAGACCATAGTAAGATTTTCTAGTTCCATGAGCACATTCTGAAGTTGTCTTTCAGTTATGGCACTGATTACATCAGTTATCTTAGCAGAAAATTCGTCCAAAGAGCGAGGTTTTGATGAGTACACTTTAGTTTTAACATGTTCCAACAGAAAAAAGTCTAAAGGGGACAAATCTGGTGAGCGAGCTGGCCAAGCAATTTGGCCACCTCTCCCGATCCTTCTATCCGGGGAAACTTCATCAACTGTCGAACACTACGGGCATAATGGCAAAGTGCGCCATCTTGCTGAAAAACTTTAGTGGCCATAAGTTTTGATTGCCTTAGTTCAGGAATGAAGTAATTCTGCAGCATTTCCAAATAACGCTCACCATAAACAACTGTTCCTTCAAAAAAGAACGGGCCAATTATGCACTTCTTTCTTAAGGCACACCAAACGTTAGGAGAATCCCTTTCATGTTCCCAAACTTCTTGCGGTTTCTCTGTCCCCCAAATATGGCAATTATGTCGGTTAACCTTACCACTAATGTGAAACGTTGCTTCATCACTAAACATTAGATTGTCAAGAAATATGACCTCATTTTCAACTGCTTGTTTAAAATGGTGACAGAAATCTAATCTTGCATGGTAATCCTCTTCTAACAACATTTGATGGACTTGAATCTTGTAGGCTCGCATATGTAACCCTACTTTTGGAATTCTGTGCACTATTGTTTTATTAATGCCAAATTGTTGAGAAGTCCGCCTTACTGATTTTCGTGGAATGTTACAAAACACTTGTTCTACAGCCGCCACAGTCTCCTCACTTCCGGTCGTCCAGTTCGTGGCTTGTCATTAACGGAACCAGTATATTTAAACTTCTTCATCCACTTTGTTATTGAATTTCTGTTTGGCGTTTGCTTTTTGTAATGAGTTGTAAATTTTATTCTAACCGCTGTTACAGACTTAAACTCAGCTAACCAGAGAACACAATTCACTTTTTCTTCTATTGAAGCCATTTAGCCTACTAGGGTATATTATCTGAAAGAAATAAAAATAAATTAGAATAAATATATTTCTTCATTCATACAAAACAGAATAAAATAACACTGCATTGAGTTTTACAGATTGTTTATATCTCGTATAGAACTGAAGTTATAAATATTTTAAACTGCACACGGACTTGAGGGACACCCGTCTTGAATTTTAATAAAGTCCTCTAGCATAAACAGTAAAACGAATGGATTCATGAGGTACAGATAATATAAAATAGTTTTATATAATTTAGTCAACATAACAAGACAGGTACTTATGCTACAAAACCATTCTTTATAAGCTGTTAACGATATCATCAATTCGGGTTGAAAAAAATCAACTCTGGAAGGCTCAACTTTGTGGAAAGATTTCATAATAGTTATGAAAGACATACTAAAAATTATAAATTATAATAAGTTACAATAATAGGTATTATATAGTACACATTGCAACGATTACAATAATCAAAGAGGAAATTACAATTCTTTCATTACATTCCGGTTTTACACGATGCGAGTGCTAGCTAAATGTTCGTCCTTTGATTCCAACAAGATGATTGCGTTTTTGCCTTGAATATGTCGCTTTGGTCTACTACGTTGACATAAATGCTAAATACCAAACTTCATAGCGGTTTGTAAGGACGGCCAGGATGCAGAGGATCTTTTCCATAAAACAATAAATATATGTATGCTAAGATTGAGAAAAGGGTGTAAAAGAGTTTGAGAAAGAAAGGCACGAAAAGCTAGAGGAAGAGATGGAGAAAGAAAGAAAGAGATAAGAAAATAGGAGGGAGAGAGAGAGAGAGCGACAAGAAAACGAAAGGAAAAGAGAGATGGAAAAGTTTGCAGATTTACTGCTCGGGCGCGGAACGCTAAACTATGTCAAAGATATCGAAAGCGTGAGAGAAAGATCGTGCGGCAAGAAAGGGGAACATGTTTCAAACACGCGAGGCAACCCGAAAAAGAATCTCGGCGAGATATAAGAGGTTTTAAAAAAATGAAGAAGATGGGAGAGAAGCAAGGGCGAGGAGGTAGCAGAAAGCTATGCTTCGCGTCAGGAGTTACGTGGGGCGAAAAGAAACCACGTCAGTGGGTTGGTCGAGAGAAAAGGGTGCGGAGGGAGTGTGGGAGTTAAGGAGGGGATCGGAGAGAGCGGGACGGAGGGTTGGTTGTAACGAAGACGGATGCGGTAGAGGAGAGATGAACATGGTCGACGAAGGGGGAGGAGTTTTTGGATGCAGTGGAGATGGAGTGGAGTGGATGAGGGGGAGGAGGAGGGTGGACAGCGGGGTGGGGTTGGACTTGGAAACGCCATGGAGTACAGGCGAGGGGAATGGGCGGAATGTTAAAAGAAGAGATTTATGGGGTGGATCGGAAGCGGGGCTGATAAACATTTAATGCAGCGGCGTGGAGGCGATTTGGAAACATTCTCTCTTTCTCTCTATATAGTATTGTTTCATTACCCGAGTTCTTTTATAAAGCATGAAACGATTTTAAATTTAAATACCTCTCGCCAATAAGATTTCGTGACTGTGTATGGTGTCTCGTCTACGAGGCACGTGGAAGTTTTTCTCGAGCAATTTTAGTTGAATGCATTTTATTTTTTAATTATTTTGCTCGTCGGAATACGTTTTCCTGTTCCAATGGGATAAGGTTTTTGGCTCAGATCTCGATGAGTTAGTGTAATCAATAATTGAATCGTATTTTTTCTCCTCTAAAGATCACTTTGGAAAATTTCGTGGAATTCGAATAGCTCCGTCCTTTTCAAATGTTGCTTTACTTAATATTTTGGCAACAATTGTTGGCAATAATGTTTTCATTAAAAGGTTGTTTTCAGTAAATATTCTTAAGAAAAACTAGAAAAAAAATGTTTTACAGTAGACACACTTTTATGTGCACCTAAAAGTAGAAAATAAAATTTTCTGCTCTCAACTAGAATTAAATTTGGAGTGGATAAAAATTGCCACCCCTTTAATTCTGCACACCATATTTAATTCAAGTTGATGGCAGAAAAATTTATTTTCTACTTTTGAGTGCAAATAAAAGTGTGTGTATGCTGAAAAACATTTTTTTTAATTTATTATTTTCTCCGTTTAAGTTTTCTTATAATTTAAAGTTGAGTTTCTGAATTATGAAAAACTACAAAGAATATAAATTGAATTTTCCAAGTTTATTTCAATATAGAAAAATTCTTAAAATATTTGAAGTTTCACTATAATTCATTATGAGGCATTAATTTCCCTTAAAACCATTTAAACGTATTTCATTTCCATTAAGAGCATTAGAGGATCCTTTAAAAGTAAAAATGTAATAATGTCGTTTCCATGATTTTATACATTTCCATTGTTGAAGAGAGGAAAAATTAACACTTTTTTCCAATTAAAAGCAGATATTTAAGCTAATTCTGTATGCATTTGACTTTTGCCTTAAAAAATTAAGAACTCTGTTCTTTCAGTTAAACAACTGTCTTTTTTTTCGAATTCGTATTCTAATTTTAAGTGTTTTTAAAATGCATTTTTAAAAACCCCTGCATTGAATCCCAGGCTTTTCTTATGGGATAATGAAATGGAATATTGGGGTTAAAAAGACCCCCTAAATATTAAATTTTTTGTGATTTTAGATTTTTATCGTCGGTTTTCATCTGAAATAACAATATACCCGAAATTTCAGCCCTGTAGCATTTATAGGGGCAGAGATATAAAGCGAGAAAGATTTGAAAGAATCATACACATATATATAAATTTCTAACATAAATATTTTGATGAATTTGTTTGTGCAATTATAACGCAACAACTACAGAACGTAGAAGCAAGATAAAAGTGCCATTTTAACTGCAATAAAAATTTAAGCAAATTAGGAGGGTTTTTAAAGCAATTTGAACTATATTTTTCATATTTGAAATGCTTTTCTCTTTTAATTTTTCCCATTTAAATAACTAAGGAATGACCGTATTTTTGGATTAACAATCTGCTTGACAAGAGTTATAAGCAATACCTGATATATTAACTACAAGAAATAATACATACCTAATATAAAATAAAGTATGGAACAAAAAAACACTACGGTTATTCAGAGAAAGGCAATCACCAAAAAACTATAAATCTGGCTAATTATTTCAAAAGATAAGTGGAAGACAGTTTTAATGTGCAATTTTAAGTGCTTTCGTTCTTTAAAAACTTTTCATGTATTCTGCATATTCTCTGTACTCATGTTAGTAAACAGCGAAATGTATTTTTCATTAAAATTGAAAATGAATAAGTGGAAGATATCTCAGAAGGTAAAATAAGGAATCTTCCTCGGTGTATTATTTGCACTGATGTATTTTCATTACAAAGAAACCCGTGCATTCTCCGTAAAAATTTATTGAGGTATTTTTCTTTAAAGATCAAGATGTGGTTACCGTTTTCTCGATGCATCCCTGAATTTTAATGGATGAGTCGGGATAATTAGGATAATTAGCATTTCCTCTTAGGAAGAAGAGATAAGCGGAATGATTAAATCAGCGATTCCTTTTTTCTAACTTAGGAATTTTTGTTGGCATTAGAATTCTCTCGCATAAAATGATGAGTTTCTCAGTATTCCTGTCTCAGAAACTGCGTAGTGTGTGCTAGATGATTTAAGGTTTCGAATTCAAGGTAATTGGAAGGAATATTCCGAAATAAAGGCGTAGTTAAAGCAGTTCACTTAAAATTAATTAATTAACTTTTTCGAGGTAGCGCCGACGTTCTCTGTATCCTAACTTCTCTCTTTCGGTGAAGCTATCCAAGGTATATTACAAAATATCGACTTTTGTGGTATTATAAGTTTGCGTTTTTCATTATGCTATGTAAGTACTATATATCAAGCAGGATGTGGGGTGCTCAGTACCAACAATAATTTGATCATTTACGCCTGATTCATAATCTATGCTAATTATTCTGTCGCAAATGGCTCTGGAAAACTGCTTGTCTATCTGCAATTTGGATAGCATATTAACACACAGAAATCTCAAATTGATGGCAACGTACAATAGGTGAGCAGATTAAAAACTCACTGTTTATTGCTTTGCCTACTTGCAGAAATTCCATTTCTACGACTTTCTTGCAGAAAACTCTGCCATTATATCATTATAATCCAAATCTAAGGCAATAGACAACATAGCCAATCCACTCAATCTCTCTTGGAACATTGCTGTCCTAAGATATTTTTTTATTATTTTAAGTTTCGAAAAACTTCACTCCGCTGATGCCACTGTGACCGGAATTGATAACAATATCCTATAAGCTATCCCTTCATTTCTAAGAAAAGGTCTTTACTGTCGATGTGTGAATCTATACCTCTGAATATGTTGTCCAAATTTATACAATATATTTTCATTTCGTCTTCTGTTAATTCTTTAAGTTTTTAAAAATCATATAGGAAGCCGAAATTACCTGCTTACTCTTCCATTTGTTCAAAACGCGTTGTCAGTGACATTACAGCATGATCTACTATGACAAAGAAGTAGCTGGTTTCAAATGCCTTTTAAGCCGAACACCATGAGTGTCGTCCACGCTTAGCAGCATCATCTTGCTGCTTAGCGCGGGATCGCTTTTGACGCGGGTCCCGGGGCGATCGCCCCAATTCGCCGTACCCTAGGGACGGCCCTGATTACAGGAAACAATTCTTTAACCATAGTGTCATTAGGTATAAAAATACTTCTGCGTGGGTCAAACTATTGAACTGTCTTCTCCATTAATTTTCTGTCACTTTCTATGTCTCGTATTTTTAATTTTCCTCCTGCCGACTTGATTAATTTCTCTCTCCAATATCTGTACATTTTTTGTGGTCACTAAGTCTTCTGAGGACCTTCTCATATCTTGCCATCTCCTGCTGGTTATCGCTTCAGGTTTAGAGACATAATTATAGAAAAGCAAGTGCGTGTTAAGCGAATTAAATATCGGTATCTTGATATGGAGCATTATACAATTTGAAATGGATTGTATGAAAAATCGTCAGTTGTGAGAGATCACAACCTATGCACATTGCATTCAAGGAACGCATCAGAATAATATCTAACTTGTTTACAGAAATCCTAAAAATATAGTCTTTAAATAATGAGAACGGGTGGAGATTAAACCTCTTTTAAAAATTGCGCACATTACTTTCCCTGTGTATCCATCGAGTTGTACAAAATGAAAGCGAAGATTTTTCAGAAATGAAGGTATGGCAGAGGGTAACAATGGCAGGGTGTATTGAACAATATTTAAGAAGAGAGTCGTAAAGGAAGAGGGAGAGAAAAGAAGAAAGGGAGCGTAGGTTTTTAAGTTTTAATTAAATAAATTATTAAATACACACATATATATATAGATACTAGTAGTTGGTGCTTGCATTCTGCAAGCATATCATCTCAACATAAAAAAAAATTCATTTTTCATCTTTCATCATTACAAATATTTTTTTAATTCTAAGTATTTCACCTCCGGAGCGATTTTCGTTTTTCCCTTATGTAAAAATAATAGATTAAAATAATCCCAAAACTTTGTAATTTTAAGAATTTTATACTTTTTCCATTATGGGGTATTAATGCTACACATTTTTGCCAAATTTTCAATAGTACTTCTATAAGTGAAATAATATTTTTCCAATTATTTAAATTTTAAACATTTTTAACAGCCGCCCCAATACATTTATGGAAAAATTCAAATCTTTATTTGGGCAAATATGCTATTTTGTAAATAACTTGAAAATTTTAGCATCCTAGCTCATTCCGTAGTACTTAAAGAGCTATGTATTTGTTTAAATTTAAGAATTTTTAACTGCCAAACAAAATAAAATATCAAAATTTGATAATCTCTATTTCGTATTTTTTACGAATTCTACTTATAAAAAAATGTCAACTCCGTAGCACATGCGGAAATACATAAACCTTGAATTTTTTTTAAACAATTGCGAATTCTTAGCGTCCGCATTGTTGCACTTTTTCAAGATTTTCGTTTATTTCTAGTCGGTTTTGCACAAAATCCTACCTAGGAAAAAAATTTCGGAAATGCAGCTCATCTGGAAGTGCCTAAACATTAGTATCCTCCTTTATGTTACATGTATGTTATATCCTCCTCCTCCTCTGTAAGAAACGTCTATATAGAATGATATTCAATAATTATGTACATATATATATATATTATATATGATATATATATATATATATCCTCCTCCTCCTCTGTAAGAAACGTCTATATAGAATGATATTCAATAATTATGTACATATATATATATTATATATGATATATATATATATATATATATATATATATATATATATATATATATATATATATAATTCTTCCCCTATAGGAAAGTGGTAGGGAAAGACGGGAAGGTAAATAAAGTAAGGTGTGTGGAGAACACCTTATAAGAGGGGAAAAGTCGTCTAGGATTACGTTGGAATTTCTTCAGATATGAAAGGGAGAGGGGTGAGGAGTAATGAAAGGGGGAAAAAGTGTTAATGGAGGAGAACGGAGCGAGGATATAAAGGTGGAGAGAGAGAGAAGCGACGAAACAAATAAGCCGAAACGGGCGAGCCGGGAGAAAGTGGAGCGGTAACTAGTAGGGTTTAGCGGTTCGGAGAAAATGCGATGCGTTTGTAACGATTGCCGCTGATGGTGGAATGAGATAGAGCGGGAGACGGCATGCAGGTTTTGGAGATTAAACAAAAAGGATCAGAAGAGAAAGGGTTAGTAGTACTTAGAGGCAGAAAGAGAGAGGGATGGAGGGAGGGAGAGAAGGGGCGGAGTCTTCGGAGAGAGGGATTTTTGGTGAAGAGGTTGTTTGAGAAGTAGGCGGAAATCGGAAAAGAAACAGATTGTTACAAATATTGATAAGTAGATACGAAGATTGTTCCATAAGAAGTTTGGTGGATATGGATGGTGTTAATCATAGCTCTTCAATGATAAGGTGATTGCTAGTCACAGTGGGTAGACGCTGAGATTGTTCTATCGAGGGAGGTAGATGGGGAGGTTTGTAGATGCGGTGATTGATGGAGAGGGAATGTTGATAGATACGAGAAATGCTGGGGAATTGTGGAAGGAATAAGAATAGGGTGGCGTCACATACAAGAGGCGTGGAGAAATTTTAATTTGCGATAGAGTATAGAGATAAATGCACGGAGGGTGGTTGCAAAGGAGTTAGTGAAAAGAGTGAGGGGATAAAGGTTGATGAAGATGGGGTGTAAAGAGTAGAGAGAGAGAGGAAGGAGAGAGGGATGTGCGAAAAAGATTAGCAAGGGGTGTGGCGGCCTATGAATGAGACAGAAATGACAAAACGAGAGATTAAGAGAATACACAAGAGGGGAAGATTGGAATTCAAAGGAAGAAAAGATGGAAAAAATGGAGGCCTCATTAGCCGACGCAATTTGTAAAAGCGCGTTCTGTTTATTGAAATTTATTTAGATTTGCATATTTAAAATTATTTATGAACTTAACAATTTAACTATATGACACAAAGCAATATATATATATATATATATATATATATATATATATATATATATATATATATATATATATATACATATATATATATATATATATATATATATATATTATATATATTTAATAATGAAACTAAAAATGTTTTACTTTCTATCTAATATACTTAACAATTTGCTCAGGGTCTTAATTTTAAAATTTTTGTCACCCCCTGCCGTCCACCGACTTTTCAAAAACAATTCTTCTGCAATCTTATAGATGGCATTAGACATCTTAACTATATATATATATATATATATATATATATATATATATATATATATATATATATATATATATTTCGTTTAAGTTGCAAACGATTTTTATTATTTATTAATTGTGGTAGTTCTGCTCTTAAGCTTCGCTTTAAAAATTTTGATTTCATTATGGTATTTTGTAAAGACGATATATATAAAATTTAGTTGACATCCATTGAGCAAATTCCTTCCAGTTTTCCAGAGTTTAATTTGTAAATGTGGCACTCGTTTAGTTGATCCGGTCCCAATATGCTATTATGGCTTTATTTATGTGTACATAATAAATATTATATGGTTAAAATCGATGAAGACAGTTCAACACAAACACTTAAAAAAAGAAAATTTTTATTATTTTTATCTTGGCAGCCCTGCTTTGAATATATATCCTAAAAATCTTATATTTGTTTTTTATCATGCACAACTCCATCATACAAAATTTCGTTGAAATCGGTTCTGCCAATTCCTTCCAAAATATCGAAAAGCTTAACTTTGCAATAGCGGCACCCCTAGTCAATTAATCGCGTCAAAGTATAACATTTTGGCCATGAATTTCTGTGAAAATTCTGTGCCAAATTTGGTTGAATTATGCCATTTCCTTCCAAAAGCATAACTACCGAAAATTTTATTTTACAATTGTGGCACCCCTGCTTGGTCTATCCGGTCCATATATGTCATTTTGGTCATGTATTTATGTGAAGATTCTATGTACCTACCTAATTTGGTTGAAATCGGATCAGCCAGATCTTCCCTGATATTTACGTACAGGCAGACGGTCATAGCCGAAATTTGGACCGACCGTTCCATGGGGACCCCTCGGAATCGTGAAATTTGGATCGACCCTACATTACGATCCTTGACCTCGTAGACCGATTTTATCCATTTTAGGCTCGAAAATGTATCTCGTCAAAACATTGATATTATTGGAGAATTCATCAAAATCGGTCAATTGGTTGCTGAGATATCTTCAAAAAAACCGGCATTTGGACCAACAATGGGGACTTTCTGGCACCCGAGGGCCGATTGGAATTATTTTTTGCACTGCAACTCTTAGGATCAACCTAAAGCTGCTGCCAAATTTTGAAGCTCTTACTTTTTCTTCTGAGGAGTTTTGGCTGCCACAGTCAGACAGACAGACAAAGATTCTCTTTTATTTATAGGATATATATATATATAAACCATTTGCTCATTATCTTAATTTTAAAATAACAATTGACTCTATGGGCCTTCACTTTGTGGTGTTCGGTGGTGTTTCACCTTTAAAATTACGACAAATATAACTTTTACAACATCTCAATTTGTGATGCCGTAAAGTTTATATTTGTAGGGTTATCTAATTTAAAAATTTTGAAGGTACTGCCTGTCACCCACAGATTTTTGCCAACATTTCTTTGTCAACGTAATAAATGGCACCATATATTACACGCTTAAATTTCAGTCTTATATCTCTTACTGTTTAAATGTTGATAGCTAACTTTCCAGAATGGAAATATAGTTATAATTTCGTCGTTGTATCTGTCTGTCCGACTCCGCTATTACCTTTTGTACCAATAAACTGATTTTCCTGGCACTTGGCAAACTCTCTTGCTTCTGGGGCCGAGTTTTTGAGAATAGTTTTCGTTGCGAAGATTGAAAGTCCCGGGTTCGATTCCTGGAACTATCCTTCCTATTTCATTTACATGGGAAGTCTAAAATCCATCGTGCAGGGTAATATTCTCTTGCACATTAATCCTAGATTACTAACCTTCATTTGACAAACGGGATTACTAACCATTCGTCTAACAGACTACCTCATACTAAGTAATGTTTTTTAATGAAAGAATAAAGAGATACACTTAAATTTTTTAAATACTTAACAACACTTCAACACTCTCTGGCACATTTAAACATACAATACTATATTAAATTATATCACAGCATTCCAAACATATGTTTCCACTATATTCTCCACAAATACCACGTGCTACATGGACTTCAGTAAAATCCTGCTATTCTTCTCTTCTTAGAAGGAAACAATGCACATATCGAACGTTTACTCAGTTCACCCATATTCTGGCTCTCCCGAGGCAGCTCTATTTGCAAAACATCAGCGATCATCGACTTAAGAGTACGATTTAATTTCAGGAACACCAAGTAACGTTAAGACTAACCATTCGTCTGTGAGGCGACCTCAGTTGCGTAGCACAAAATCAAAGCAAATAATCCGTTGTGTTTACAGTCACACTAGATGAACACAAGATAAAATGAGGCAATAAGAAAAGCCAAACCTAGAACTAAAAAATATGGATTAGGGGGAGTATATTTGTTTTGGTCGTCGTCTGCCAGACGATTAGTAATCGAGGGTTAGAATATCTTATAATTGTAATATCGGAGCGAGATTTGTACTATTCTCTGAGGAAAGGAATGGAGATTTTAATTTTTATCGTAGAATGTTACTTATTTATCGTATTATTTCTCATTTTGCGTAAATACTCTCGTTCTTGCAGTTTTTATCACTCATTACGAGAGTGTTGCCATTGCAACGACTATTGTTGGACTCGAATTCGATATATTCTAATAAATAGACGCGTTATGTTTTCCACAAAAATACGCTTGGTTAATTAATTTTCCGTTCGAATGTGAGTAATATAACACAAAGAGCTACATATCCGCATTGATTTTAAAGCTATTAAAACCAATGTAAATATTAAATAAATGGTTAAGTGGAAATTTGGCATCATACGTTACGTTTGGATCTTCTTTTTTAATTTAATTGATTGCACAGTCGGACTAATGGACAGACAGACATAAACGCGTTTATGAAATGAAACGCGATATAAAGAGGAAAGTATAGCTTTAAAAATGATTGAGATGGATTTGCTTTTGCTTAAGACGATGATTAAATTAAAACAAGATGATGCAAACGGATCTTATGATGCTACTTTCCATTCAATCGTTTATTTAATACATATATTGGCTTTAATTGTTTTAAAATCACCGCGGATATGTAACTTGGCGTTATAAAATATTACACATGCATTGGAACGAAAACTAAATTAATGACGCGTATTTGTGTGGCAAGAAGAACGCGTGCTTGTATGTCGAATCCGAGTCCAACATTAGTCGTTGCAATGGCAACACTCTCGTAATGAGTGATAAAAACTGCAAAAACGGCAGTATTTACGCAAAATGAGAAATAATACGATGAATAAGTAACATTCTACAATAAAAATTAAAATCTCCATTCCTTTCCTCAGAGAATAGTATAAATCTCTCTCCGATATTTCAATTCTAAAAAAAGATATAATAATGTGCAAGAGAAAATTACTCTGAACTATTGATTTAAATTTTCCCATGTAAATCAAATGGGAACAATAGTTCTGGAATCGAACTCGGGACTTTCAATCTTTGCAACAAGAACTATCCTCGGGAGCTCGGCCACAGACGCAAGAGATTTTCTCCAATTGTCATGGAAATCGGTCAATTGTTTCAGAAGTTAATAGGGTCAGTCACAACGAATAAACTATAAGCCTATTTACATTCTGGAAATAAAGGCATGGCGACGAAACTATAAGGCTATTTTTATTCTGGATGATTTGCTAAAAACTAATAATATATTTTATTCATAAGAATCGAATGAATAGAAACAATGCGATTTCGTAGGCTCATTTGAAAAGTGATCACTGCTATCGAAACAACTGAACGTATAACTCCCGCTACGTTATAATCCCTCGGTGGATTATCCTTCATCACTCCCGACGAGACGTCTTAAATATTTGAAAGCAAATGTGTGCAGCATAAGATAACGCAAAATTTGCTTAGGTTGAAATAGGATGACTTCAAAACGCAAAGGGAAATGGAGAGGCAGTAAGGAATCTCTTTTAGAAAGTAAATAGGGTAAATCAGGAGTATAAGAAAACAAGGTTGGGAAATAGGCATGCAAGAAGACAATGAAGGCGAAAATTTCAACGCAAAAGGACGTACTTTTTATAAAAGTACAGGCAGAAGAACAGGCGAGGACAAGGACGAAAGAGAGAGAGGATGGATTTTAAAGAAAAGCGAGGGAGAAAGAGTGGAAGGAATCAATGAAGTGACATTAAAGTGGATATGTAGGGAATGTCAGCCAGGGCAGCCCAAGTACGAAAGTGAAATTCTTGGGCGAAAAAAAGAAAAAGAAGGGAGAGGCTGGAGTTTGAAACGTATTAAAAAAATAGAGAAAGTCCTGGGAAAGGAAGAGAGGCGTGGAACGGAGTAAGAGAGTGTAGAGATGGAGAGTAAAAGAATGGAGGGATGGAGGAAGGTTTCCAACGAGGGTGTAAGGATACCCATTCTTTCGCAATCCCCCACCCCCACTTCACGGGAGAAAAAGCTAAAGTCGTTCCAGATTCTGCCGCGGCGGGGCGCGGCGTCCGATGTGCTCGTCTCTTCTACCTCCACCCCCCTGCTCCTTCCGCCTACGCCTCCCACGCATATCCGAGCTGGCTCACACACACATACACACTCGCCCGCTCAAAGGCTCGCATACACACGCACGCAACCAACCTCCTCAAGGCCACATCTCCCATTCTTATTCTCCGTTTTTCTCTCCCTGCTTCTCTTCGTTGCCAGGGGCTCATCCTCCATTTATTTCATTCCTTGTCTCGTCTCGGGAAAAATGTTTCATTTTTTTTCGCTACCGTTTCCTATTAAAAAAATAGTATTTATACATTTTTCTCCTCCTCGAGACGCGTTCCTTCATTTTACTCCCTTTCTCCCTTCCCGCCTCCTTCTTTCGATCTTACCAGCCACGGTTTTCTATTTTGTCTTCTTTCCGTCTCACTTTCTCTACTTATTCTTTCGACTCCTTTTATATAAAAATAAAAATTACTTTTTATGTCTCTCTCCGTGCATTTCTCGCCTTATTTTCGGTCTATTTTTCCGCTCTTTCTCTCTCTCTCTCTCTCTCTCTCTCTCTTTCTTGTGTCTTGTTGTGCTCGCTGGCGTAATGATATTCGTCGAATGCGTGAGTTTCTTTTTTGGAGTGTTCGGTTTTTTTAAGCTACGATGTTCTTAAACATGCAGGAATGCGTGCGAGCCAAACTTTGAACTTTGTGAATCGACCCAATTTACCACATTTGTGTTGGAACTGATATGTTTTAAGGAGTGGTCTAACGCAGGGATCTCAAACACGCGGCCCACGGCCATCATGCGGCTTGCGAGTAGCATTAATGCGGACCGCGCAGTATCTTACTTGATGCTATTATACGACCCAAACTTAAATATATCTCTATGAAAATATTTCAAATAAATCATTGTAAGTAAACTAATATATTGCATTAAATCATAATTTTCAAAATAACCTCAATTTTTTGTTAATTCTCATTAACAAGACAGAGTAAGGATGCAGAAAGATGTTCACGTTACCACCGTGTTTCTTGCGTGTCTGAAGGACCTAAAACACTACGCCGAATCTCGTATTTTAGCAATGAATGTATTTAAGAGCACCTAGTGGAAGGGAATGTGAAGCGTTGTGGGGGACTGGGAAAACTTGTAAGTTAGAATACGGCCCACGGCTTTGATAAAATGCCTTTATGTGGTCCGTGCGCCGATGTGTATTTGAGACCCCTGGTCTAAAACTGTAAGGAATCTCTATTGAGTCGCACGCAGCAGAAAATGTTATAGGATAATCAAAACAAATCACTTGACTACTCGTTTTTCTTGCGTATCAGTCAAGGCGTTTATGTCCTATTTTGACGAGACGCCGATCTCGAGTTTGAGAAAGTTAAATTAATGGGTCACAAGAGCGAGCCACTGGGTTGAGTCCCCACCTCAGATGGAGTGTTCTCTACCAAGCCGTTGCTACCAAATGAAAGGATCATGTGTTTTTATACGCGTCCTGATATGACGTCACGTTATTATCTCGGTTCAGAACACTTCTTCAGCGCGAGTAAAATTAAACGAAACATAATTTTCGTCTGCCATTGAAAGTATGGCGCATGTAATTTTCATGTTCACAACGAGTCTCGCCTCGCGTTATTTGTTTATTTTTTCCACGGCCATACAATGGACTTTTGCAGAGTCTGAGAAAATGTTCGTTTCTCTATCTGCTAAGGGTCTCAGTTTATCATGTCAATGACATATATCCCAATTTTTTTGGCAAAAGGAAATCCCTCATACGCGCGTATGATTGGTACGTAAGTTCCGCTGACATCCAGGGATTGTTTCAAAATCACTTAGCACTCTTGTTTTTCATTCCGGCGCGGGATCGAACATTGTGCGCTTGAACGATAAGCCACTCATTTTCCAACGGAGAGAAGGGATTTGAAGAGCGGCATATATCTTTGCGAGCGCATCGTGGCATTTTGTCACCAATCACGGAAAATGCATTGCACTGCCGTAACGTTCCAAGGATCACGTTTCCCGCATCGTTTTCAGTATCTAGTCTCTTGAATTTTTCTGGGTCACACGAAGAAGGGTGCTTCAAGTACAAAATTTTCAAGGCCGGAATTTCGAGTAAAAAGTCTTTTTTCGCGAGCCAAGATATTTCAAAAGTGTTGAGAAGAGCTCCCTCAAGACTCTTCAGACTTACAATACCCCGCCACAACCTCCAATAAATTTGATCCTTTTCGGGATGTACGGCTCTAGAAAGTACAAAAATAACTCTTGATTTATGTGGGAGAGAAAAATCCTTTCCGCGACGATATGGAAACCATAGATTATTTTTATGGCACGAATGGTGTTCGTGTTTGAACTTATCTGGCGGAATTAAAATGCCTTTATCCTTTTTATGTATCTACACGCATAGGCATACTCGAATATGAACTAAGAGAAAACAGCAAACTCAGGCATCAGTTTTGATTAAATTCGTGTATTATAGTGGACGAATGAATATTGTATGGTCAAAATGATTCATAACAAAAAACAACCGAGGTTTATCATTGTCCTATATATAATTTCCTAAGTGTCTGTATGCTCCTCCGTCTGTCCCGTCTGTATCTCAGGAATTGTTTGTCGTAGAGAAATGCAGTGAGTGACATTTTGTTTCTAATAGCTGGGGGGCCACAGTAAAATTATCTTAATTTACATCTACCATCTTGAAACAACATGGCGGCCGTTTAAAATATTTAAAAATTTATATTACGGAAACACTGCTTTAGAGATAAAAACTTTTTGAACAAAAAAATGTCTTGATGAGAGCAGTTTTGAGAAATGTTTATCAGCTTAGCGAGAATAAATCCGAGGCGCGGAGCGTCGAGATCTCTGGACCAGCGGAGGTCGGGGTTGACGCGCGTGGCGCGTAGGAGCAGGATCCCTAGTATTCTTAAAGCATCTATACTGATAAATTTATTACTGAACGGTTTATTACAATCAACTGCCTTAATTCTAAGCCCTCCGCTGTAGCATATATTATTAATCTTCCTCTCTATAATTATGCTTATAATGCGGATTCTATTCTTTCCCGTAATTCTGTTAGCTTCGTTCGCATTATTTCGAAACCACTTACTTTTTATAATATGAAACGTTTCTCTCTTAATTAAAGTTATTGCTGGTGAGAAATATTTCCTATACAAAATTATTCGAGCATAAATTATTGGATTATTATATTATTAGTATATTAAACTCCCATACGTTAAAAAAAGTATTTACAAGATTTCGCAAAACAAATACACTTATGTTATTTTTATTAATTAATTAAGAGTTGATTAGGCAGAATGTATTCAGCGTATGAGGACTAAAATGAATGATTGCAAGCTTCTTTGCATTTAATCATTAAATCACAAGTCAATATTTTCGGTGAAATAATCAATAACAATTAACAGAATCTCGTATTCTAAATACGTCAAAACATAATTTTATGAGTCTTCTACCTCGTTAAATGTTTTATATAAATTGACCGGAAGAGATTAAAAATATTTAAAATTATGTGAGCGCTTCATAGAAATGCAGCGGTGCTAATTAGCCTTGTCATGATCATCAGTCTATGTGTACATTCTAATTAGCGCTCTACTATCTGTGTGGCTCTTGATAACATTTTGTACAACACGTTTTTTTTTCATTGACCTAACTTAAATTATTCCAATATTGAGCAATTTGACATGGTCCTTGGATTTTCCTCTCTGCACACATGTCGTTGCTCTAAGTCCGTAGAATGAGCTTTGATGACAGTATTATCAGAATAAATTGCATAAATACATGTCATCTAGAGTCAAAATGGAGCGAATACATGAAACTCTCTCTATTAACGATATCTTAATATTATCTAAATGTAAATCAAATACCATACTATGATGATTGCGCTGAATGATTATATTGATAATACTAAAATTTTTACTAGGAATTGACTGCATGAATCAGTGAAAACAGTTAAAATCGATATTATTATTCTGCAAAAAAAAAACAACTTCCTAAAATCGTTTAGCTTATTTTACTGTGTTAATCATTTGAAATTAATATTTTTATTAGTTTAAAAAATTTATCAAGATTTAATTTTTTCTCTTTTAATCTACATAAGGAATTTGGTGGTTCAATAAACGAGATTCGCTTTAAAATGCGGCAATAAATTTTCCGCTTATGCAAAGACGAATTCCTTCGTTCTTAATTTAGAAGATATTTTTTTACTGCCAAGGCAGAATATGGACCCCCCCCATCATGTTTGCTGAAAGAGAGTGTGATCCCTATCTAGTCTGGCGTTAAGATCGACAGCACATAGTCTATTTATGATGGCGCCATTAAATATGCTCAGCGATGCGATTAATTTGTCCGAATTTTTCCCAACCCGCAACGTGAAGCTTGCCTCGACGCCTCCGCAAGGCATTCAGCTTTATCTTTCGCCTCTCCACCAAAAAATCTCCCTCTAATCTTCCCTCCTTTCGCTTTTTTTATATTTTTTTCGATGGACCTTCGCCTCCCTTCTCTTGCTCATTCTTTCCGAGCCGCAAGGACAGAGTATTACTCTTCCTCTTCTCGAACTTTTTTTATATCTTCCACCACTCCCTACCCCTGCCTCTCTGTCTCGTTTCTTTTTTTCCCTCTCTCTCTCTCCCCATCCATCTCTTCCTCTCTCTATCTCTCCATCACACAGTCTCTCACCATCTCTCCTCTTTCTCCGATAAAAGAGGAGAGGGTTTTACTCGCTTTACCGCTTGCTCTCCTCCAATACCTTCGTACGGCCAACCCGAATGGCGGCGGAAACGCCCGAGGATCGCCGAACGCCATGCCAACAGTTTTTTTTTCACTTTTTCTCTTCTCCCGTCTCTCTCTGTTTCTCTCTTCTTTTCATTTCCCTCGGACCGTTTGTCTTCGCTGTTTCTCTTCGTACCGTTCCATTCCGCCGCGTTTAATGCGTACCCTTTATTTATCTCGAGCGTTTTCATCTTTTTCTATATTTCTTCATCGGTCTTATATTTCCTCTAGGACTCCGTCCTGTCCTACTTGTTCCTCTTTCCTCATTTAAGGTTTTTATCTTTTTCATTTCTATCCCATTAGTATTTTGTTCATTTGGAACGTTTTCTTTAGGCCTTTGATTAAATAATTATATATGCTGAATGAGGCGATTGTTCTTTCCTTGGAAAATTTTAAGGCAAACTTTGGCAAATGAAATTCTATTGTCCATAGTATTTACTCTGTTGTGAGTGTGCATTGCTATATATTGTTGATATGTGTGGAAAGCATATATTAAACTGTAGTTTTTACAATAGCTAAAAAAATTATTCTAATATCGGGATCTAAGTTTTATTCAGAGCGAAAATTTTAACAAATACTACGAAACAGTTTTTAATGTATGTAAGCATTTCGTGGATATCAATTTAATTAATTTGAGACTCGACAACTTTATTTAGGATGACCACTTCAATATTTACTACATCAAGAAAACACATTTACTGTATTCTGTTTATTATCTGGGTCGCCAAAAACAACAACGAATCGGCGACGTTCATTTAATAAACGACATAGCTTCTATCTTAGTCAATATGTCTGATTTTTTGTGGCAGTTTGATAGTATATATCAGTGGTAACTTTGTTATATCTAAATTATAAATGCCATAAATATCTAGGAAATTGGAGCGATTTTCAGCTTCATTCTTCAGGAAGATTTTCAGAAAATAAACTTTTACTCCACTGAATTGATTGCTTTAAATGGTTTTCTTATGATGAAAGTACATTACAAAAGAGAGCGACGCATTATTTTAGATAGAGAAACCATAATCACGGTAGATATTTGGTTTTCACGACTTCTTTACAAAGAATCCTCTTTTCCACGATTGATCAAGATAAAAAATAAATTTAAAAAATGAAGGAATTAATTTTTAAGATAAAATTCGAAAAGTTGTAAAGGAAATAGACACTTTATTTTCTCAGTGAATATCTCCATTGAAATTCAAAATAACTGCCAATGATTATATTTGGTGTGCAAGCACAAAATATACAAGTTTTGAAATTTTAATTAAATGTAGTTACTACCTATGGACTATAATGATTAACATCTCATTAAAATAGCCTAAGTTAGTTTAGTAATGTCGCATAAAAGTATCACTAGCAGTTATGGCAGCAATTATAACATTAAAATAAACGGCACAATATACATTGTACGAATTTTCTCATATACGTATATATGTCTACACTTTTTGCCCCGAAACTAACTCTCTCCTCTGTGGCGTGCGCTGAGCGTCTTGTACAGAAATAATGCCACTGGACGATGTATAGTAACTTTTTTGGGAAATATGGCTTATTGTTAGTATTATTCATGACATCAGGCTGTACGTTTGGATGGATTTTAAACAAAGTCCTTAGAGTCATTTTTGAGTAAATCGAATTTTGTTTCAAAATATCCAAGAATAAAGTACCCTTAATTGTTGCGCACTATAATTTATCCCATCAGAATGTCTTTTATGAATGACATTATCCATAAATATGAGATATAATTCGATTTATTTTACCGTAAGGCTATAGTAAGGGTTTGAATGGAATACGGCGGAGGCGTGACGTCATAAGGCTTAAGTAAGGTAGCTTAGCGGACATTGAAATGTAACTGGACAGCATATAGAGGGTTCAAGAGAAAAATGGCTTACGTCGCATTATTTGTGACATCAGGCTCTACCATTGTTATGATTTTAATCAAATTCTCTGCAGCCGTGTTTGAGTAAATAAAATTTAAATAAATCGTCAAGAATAAACTATCCTTAATTTTTGCGCAAAATTTTTATGAAAAAAGGGACTGCAGAAGATGATATATTGCACAAATACGAAATATCATTCGATTTCATGCACGCGTTTGGGGCCTAGATCTGTAGACAGACGGACAGACAGAGAGACGGCATGGCGCAAACCACTTTTATGGACTCAGGGACACCTAAAACATGTATTTCCATCAAAATGTCGAAGTCGAATTTTTTCACGATAAAAATACATTCTCAATATACTACGTATGTGAGAAAGTAAAACTACAAAGTAATAGGATCAAAATTAGGGAATCTCACATGTTAATGTTTACGAGAATTCCAGGAGAGTACGCGATGTGTAGTGTGTCATTCGTGATCCGGAGATTTCGGGCCCAGATATCTCATTTTACTCTCTTAAAGACTATAGTATTTATATTTGTTGCGTAATTTCTAGTGACCTCCTTTTTGTGTTCACTGGTACAGGCAGTATACAACATTTTAGGTTCAAGCAGAAGGAGGTCCAGACTGGACCGCGAATCTGATTCAAATGCCTAAAAGAATACGAAGCAATATATTTAAGTATTTATTTTATGCATCATATACGCACATTTTCAATCACACTTTGTACGAGATAATTAAAGATATGAGATTTAAGTACTTCTATAGTTCAAAAATTAAGTTTAAGACACTTGGCTTTTATTTGTAACTAATCCTTTTCGAGTCAAATCTGCACATTTCGGCGCATTCAACAAATTTAACACAAGGACGGTAGATGTTATAAGCACCTTTTTTACATTTTGCGACAGAGGCAATAATAGTATTTGCAGAAGATAAAATAGTTGATGGGCAGTCTAGTCTGGCAGCCGGAGACATTAATAATGCGTTATGTTATGAATAAGTTGGTTGTCCACCCCTCTCTATGTGTTACACTATTCAGTATCCGACGTTGTTTGGTGTAAAGAAAAACATAACAGCCATCTCTCTACGGAACAGGTGGTTCACACATTCATATTTTGTAACGAATTTTTTTTGTATGAGTTGAGGGAAAATCGAGGGTATCCTCAAATTTTAACCGTCCGCGAGAAAAGAGTCATCGCATAGTCGATGGACTGCATAAACAATGTACACTAGGAAAATTTATTTTAATTTTATTTTTGTGGGTTATTGTAGCTTAAAAATATCCAGGATAATTTTGCTTAGGGATTCTTTGGAAATTTAACACCAATTTAACACGTTCAATTCAAATAGAAAGCAATTGAATCAATTTTTTTACCAAAAATTTTGTGTACCTATAGTTTTAATAAATAGATTTAACCAAATTCGATAGATTTAATCATAGCACTGTATCTGACAACTACGGAACAATATAGTATTTCTTTGGAGATGCCTTATATTGTTTAAAAATAACTAAAATTACAACTGAATAATAATGGGAATATTTTTGAAACGAGAAAATTGTCTGTTATGACTAGGAATTTAACCCAGGTCTTCCACTTGCCTGGCGGATATTCTACCACTGAACTATCGTAGCAGATTCATTTTCTCGTTTCTGAAAGCGGGTGTTGGGGTTAAGCTAGTATTAACCAGCCCCAAAAGGATGTCCTCGACGAGATACATCGAAGAAAACTCCTCCCTCTCAAATGGTGAGATTGCCAAGCTATAAATTGATGGAACAAAGCGACCTGAAGATCCTATGCAAACAGGCATAAGCTATAATTTTGGGATAGTTCAATGGTAGAATATCCGCCTCGCAAGTGGATGGAACTCGGGCGCGATTCTCGGTCATAGCAGACTTTTTTCTCGTTACAAAAATATTCCCAGCATCACAGCTTATGCCTGTCTGCATAAGATCTTCAGATCGCTTTATTCCATCAATGAATAATAATAGCTAAAATAAATGAAATTGTTATAACAATTTTAACCAGCCTAATTATACATTGGAGAAATGTATGAGGATTGTTAATGTAGTGGAGCGACAAGTGAAGATAATTGGAAAACATGTAAAAATAAAGAATCAGACTATTAAAGAATATGTTACTCGGAGTAAAACAGAGCGAGACCACTTAACTTGTTGATATAGCACCAGAAAACTAATTTAGAGAGCGACGAACAACTGCAATAGGTAAATCAAACGAGCATTCTTGCTTGGAAGCTTGGGTGAAGTAGTCACACGATGAGCAGGAGATGCACATTTTGTGTAATCTAATGGACAAAGTTTAGGGGAACAAGGCCTCCCATTTGGCGATTTTCAAAAGACAAACAGAGATACAGGCGATAAATTAAAAAAAAGACATTCTCTTTACGGAAAACAAATTTTCGCCAAAACCGTTCCTTTTAGGATCTCAATTTTCCACATTCCCACCTTTCATAGCCTTTTCCCAATACACTAGTTCTCTCCCATACACCTCTGCTCTTCCCCTACGTCACCTCCTTACATAAAACTCCACTATCGGCTGATCTTTCGCCCTTCCCTCTCTTTGGATTTTGTCCCCCTAACGTCTCCTCTAATACTTATTTGTCTATTTTCACTCTTAAATTTACACCACCCTATCTTCTCTATTCTCGGTATTCTCTTATTATATGCCACAACATCTTTACGAAGTCTCAGTCACCATCCCTTCCATTATAATCTAAAGAAATATAGATCATAAACCTTGGACGAGGAAGAACTAAGAATAATTGAAGCGCCCACTTGTGATAGAAGGCAAAATAATAGTTATACAATACATGACATATACTGTGGAACGGAGCCATGTCGGGGATATTTTTTCCTACTAGAGAATACAACAGGATGTTCAAGCCTTAAAAATAAGATGTTTTAAGGAATCTGGTGCACTGCCCCTCATGCCATCCACCTATCTTGTGAATTTCCGGTTAATATGCGGATGTAGATCTCCGCTCCTTAATTTTTTTTATGAGTTTGTCTCCCTCTTTTCTGCCCTGTCTCCGCCCCATTTTGCTCCAAATTATCCCAATTTTCCTCACTATGCCCTACTTAATCTCCATTTTGTCCCAGTTTGTTCTCGTTCTTGCTCCATTTCTTTCTCTGGCTCCTGTATTCCACGTTTCCTACCCAAGTTTCTGCCACATTGCTTGCCTTATGTCTGCAACATTGCCTGTTTCTGCCTTTCTCTCTTATCTGCCTGCCTCCTACACGGCTTCTTTTCATTCGAACAATCTTCATTCACTCTGTGAACTTCCAACTCCACTTATTATTTTCCCACTCTCCCTTTCCGTCTCCATCCTCACTTTGTCCGTGCTATTAATTTCTTCCCCCTTTCTCTAATCCGCTTTTCCCACCCTCTTCCGCTATCCTCTTACTTTCCTGATCCTTTCTCCGCTATTCCTAATTCCCCTTTTACCTTTATCTGCCTCGCCCTCTTCTCCCGCCATCGCCATTTTCCGATTCCTGACTTTTCCTTTAGGCTTTGGAGGGATTTACGCCCGATTCTTCACCTCCATACCGACCTCCGATTTCCACTCTCTTTCCCCTCACGCGCTCTCCTATTTGACACTGGCATTTCTCTATCGCTCCTAAAACACCTCTCTTTTCCAATCCATTCTCCCGTCCCATTCTAGAGCTGCCGTCCTACTATTCTCATTTCCGCCTTTATTTGAAGTTGGACATATTATTATCTTATATTTATATTCCTTCATCTTCTATTTCTCCTTTATTCCCAACCCAGATTCCTTCTTTTTCACTGCTATCTAACCTTCTTTTACTTTTCCTACCTCCGCCTCAGGGCATAACTTCCCGATCCTCCATTCCGTATTAAATCTCTTTCCTTCCGCCGTCTATCTGCCACTCTTCTCTTTATCAGTAGGCCATTCTTTTTAAACTCCTTGGGTCCATCCTCGCGCGCCTTTCGAACTCTTCTTCCCACTTCCCCTCCATCCCTTCGCCCCCTCCATTCCCCCTCTCTTCTCCCCTCCCACCCCCTCCCACCCTTCCGAACCCCCCTCCCACCCTTCCGAACCCCCCTCCCCTCCCCCTTCCCTTCCTTACTCCCTTTCCCCCTTCCTTCCCCCATCCCTTCCCACCCTCCCTTCCCCCTCCCTCCATTCCCCATCCCTGCCCTTCCTCTCCTTCCCCTCTCCATCCCACTCCATTCGGGCCTCCCTTCTCCCTCCCATCCCCCCTCCCTTCCCTTTCCCTCCCCCCTCAATTCCCCCTTCCATCCCCTTCCCTTCTCTCCCCCCTCCTTCTCCCTCTCTCTATTCTCCCCCTCACTTCTCCCCTCCCTCCTTCCCCTTCTTCCCCCATACCTTCCCTCCTCCATGCGCCGCGCCCTGCTCCCTCTCCCTGCCTCATCTCCTTGCCTCCTTTTCCTCCCTCTCTCTCAACATCGCAGGCTTTTTCCATTTTTATCATCTTTATTTTTTCTGGTAAACCCTCCTTTTTCTATTATTCCGGCACGTCCTTGTTCTATACCTTTCGTATCTTTCTTCTTTCTCCGCTCGCTCGTCTGACTTCACTTTATTCGCGCTGTCTCTTCTATTCTCGTTCTGCTAATTCCGAACTACAATAATACCTCGTTTAACGCTGCCCCGCACAACGCTGATTCCTTAAAACGCCCTTTGTCCTCGGACAGATTTTTTACTTTCTCCATACGTTTTCGTGAACGTTCTTAACTCAAGAAGAATTGATATATAATTCAAGTATATATTTTTACTAGTATAAAAGCCCGTCAATATGACGGGAGGGAATACATTGCTTAAAATTTAAGGTTAAAATCTCGTACTGAGACAATAATAAGATATAGATTTCGAAAATGTCATTGTTGTCGAGCCAAATCTTATGAAATCACTAAATTTTGCCATAATAAATAATTTTAAACGTTAAATTAGATTGTTTGGGAAAAGTAGGAGACCATCGGCGATAAGACCAAAAACCAGGTTCATTTTCCTGTAAAATAGTCCCAGTTTGAAAATCGAGGGTCCAGTTTTCCAATTTTTATTAGCAAAAGAATGAAAACTTTCACCTCGCTAAATTGATTATTTAAGTGATATCTCAAGATATATCGCTGGTAGCTCAAGTCGACTCCCAGTCACTCTTGAGACAGGTTTTGCCCCTGAAAATGCCCACCTTGTGGGCGAAATGCATTGGGTGTTGTAACCCTCTAATTGTTGAGCTAAAGGAGTATTTTACTTTTAATAATATCTTAAGGGAAATAGAAATTATCTTCTGGAATCGAGTCCGGATTTTTGAGGGATTTTTTCGCCTATGACAATTCCGATGAAAAATGAAGTTCCTATACAAAATTTGATTGACGTGGCTGAAGAAACGTGCTGGAAGATGTTCTTTGTAAGTGTTGCGCTATGGTAGATATAATAAAAAATTACAAGACATATAATGTGATTGCAAATTTTCTGTATGTAGAAGTAAATTTTCAATCAATATAACTGAAGTAAAATGCCGAAATCTTCGAAAGAACCGTAGCAGAAAAACCACGTCCTCATACTGCAGAGCAACCTATAGTATTTTTTATTATCTCACGAAATTGGACACCTATAGGTGATATCGGGCGCCGATTACTAAGTGAGAGAATGTGTGGAAACTGTTACAATGTGCGAAAATTACAAAAAAGCTGCGACATTTAATATATTCAAGGATATCTAGTTTGAAGCAGATATGTTACATTGGGAATGGATTAATTATTTACAGAAAAAAGTTTTAGAGTATAGGAGAGAAGAGCAGATATAGTGCTAATATTATGAAAACGGGTAATAAATTACGATTTTAGGAAAGCTCTCCCCAGGTACTGTAAAAAAATTACCGCGCATAGAGCTGATTCAGTTACCGCTCTCGTTTTAAGTGAGGCATGCCCAGCACTAAACAGGGTATGGCAGTATCCCATTTCTTTCTCATCGTCCCTCACACTGTTGCTATCGTTTTCTTTCTAGATTCATCCCTATTCCCCATCCCTACTCCCTATTCCCCCTCCCTACTATCCCTCTCTACTCTCAATTCCTACTGTCCTTCCCTACTCCCCTTCCCCACTCCCCTTCCCCACTCCCCTTCCCCACTCCCCTTCCCCACTCCCCTTCCCCACTCCCCTTCCCCACTCCCCTTCCCCACTCCCTTTCCCCACTCCCCTTCCCCACTCCCCTACCTCACTCCCCTTCCCCACTCCCCTTCCCCACTCCCCTTCCCCACTCCCCTTCCCTACTCCCCTTCCCTACTCCCCTTCCCTACTCCCCCATCTTTAATTTTTAAAAGTCTGACCATGTCTCAGAATACTTCCGTCGACTCTCCTGGCTAAAACTTGAATCTAGAAGAAACCTTCACTTCCTCTCCCTATTGTATGAAGTTCTTAATAATCAAATCCCTTGTTATCTTTCCTCTCAGTTCGCCGCAATTAATACAGTTCACAAATGCAATACCAGAGGATGCGATAAATTACTAACTCCACTTCATAGAACAGAAATTTGCAACAAATCCTTTACCGTCACTGCTTGCAAACTCTGGAATGGCCTTCCAACGTTAATAAAAAACTCTCTATCTCTAGGCACTTTTAAACGCTTGTATCACAAGTATCTCCTGTCACTCTCCATGCATTGAACCACTCCCTATCTTCTCTTTCAGGTTGTTACAAGGATGCGCTTATTAGACATAAATCCATAATTTTATTTTACTTTATTTTCCTGTATAATAATTACGATGTAATCTTCCAGGCATATCTTACCCTACAATACCTATATCCCTCTAACCCCCTCCCTTATATGGATATTAATGTCTGTATTTATATTTAATTTTTTCTCTTTTTCTCAAATTATTGTTGTTTTTTTCCCTCTTTCACCCACCCCACTCACACTGCCCTCTCCCCCTCCCCACTCCCACTTCCCACTCCCCCTCCCCACTCCCCCTCCATACACCCCCTCCCCAATCTCCCTTCCCACTCCCCCTCCACACTCCCCCTCCCCCACTCCCCCTCCACACTCACTCTCCTAACTCATTCTCCCCACTTACCCTCCCCACTCACCCTCCCCACTCACCCTCCCCACTCACCCTCCCCACTCACCCTCCCCACTCACCCTCCCCATTAACCCTCCCCAGTCTCTCTCCCCACTCACCCTCCCCATTAACCCTCCCCAGTCTCTCTCCCCACTCACCCTCCCCACTCACCCTCCCCACTCACCCTCCCCACTCACTCTCCCCACTCACCCTCCCCACTCACCCTCCCCACTCACCCTCCCCACTCACCCTCCCCACTCACCCTCCCCACTCACTCTCCCCACTCACACTCCCCACTCACCCTCCTCACTCACCCTCCCCACTCACCCTCCCCACTCATCCTCCCCACTCACACTCCCCACTCACCCTCCCCACTCACCCTCCCCACTCACCCTCCCCACTCACACGTCCAACTTACCCTCACCACTCACCGTCACCACTCTCCCTCACCACTCACTATCACCACTCACCCTCACTACTCATCCTCACCACTCCCCCTCCCTACTCATCCTCACCACTCCCCCTCCCTACTCCCCCTCCCTACTCCCCCTCCTTACTCTCCCTCCCTAATCTCACTCCCTAATCTCACTCCCTACTCTTCCTCCAATACTCCCCTTCCCTAATCCCATCCCAACTCCCCTCCCTTCCCCACGCCCATACTCCTACCTAATCCCCCTCTCTACTCCGTCCTCCCTCTCCGTCCTCCCTCTCTGTTCTACCTCTCCGTCCTCCCTCTCCCTTCTCTTTCTCTGTCCTCCCTTTCCGTCCTCCCTCTCCGCCCTGCCTCTCCTTCCTCCCTTCCATTCCTCCCTCACCGTTCTCCCTCTCCATCCTCCCTCTCCTTTCCATTTCCACATTCATCTTCCCTTTCTCTCTCTCTCTCCTTTTCCCTCCCCCCTCCTTCACGCTCCCTTTTCCATCCAATCTTTGTACTTATCCTTCTCTTTCTACTTTAACATCCACTCCTCTACATCTCTCTCCTTCCCTCCTCTTGACCTCCTTTTATCTTTCTCCATCCCTCATCGCCCTTTCATTCTCGTCCCCCTTTTTTATATTTCTACAATTTTCTTCTCTTTCTCCCAATTCCTCCCGCTCCCCACCAAACCTTCCTTCCCCTCCTTCCATTTTACAATTTTATTATGTGTTCTCCTTTTTTAACCTTCTCCCATTATTTTCCTTCTTTCTCCCTTTCCATTCCTCTTCCTCCATCCCCCTTCCCAGTCTTCCTCCTTTAGGGGCTCTATAAATAAAATTTGGCCTACATAAAGTCGTTTGTTTCCCTCACTCTCTCTTCCTCTCTCCTACACATTCTACCCCTTTTCCATTTCCTTCCTCTCCTTCCCACTGCTTTCACTCTACATTCCTTTCTCTTTTCTTCTCTCACCCTCACTTGCTGTTTCTCTCCCTCCCTCACTTCCTCTTTCTCTCCCTCCCAAACTTACTTTCTCTCATAACGTCTTCCTCTTTCACTCCCTCCTCAAATATCCTCCTCCCTCTCCCCTCTTTCTCTCCCCTAGCTCCCTCTATCTTTCTCTTTCACTCCCTGCCTCTCTCCCTCCCTCTCTCTCTCTCTCTCTTTCTCTCCCTCTCTCTTTCTCTCCCTCTCTCTATCTCCTTCTGTCTCTCTCCCTCTGTCTCCCCCTCTCTCTCCCCCTCTCTCCCTCTCTCTCCGTCTCTCTCCCCCTCTCTCCCTCTGTCTCTCCCTCTCTCTCTCTCCCTCTATCTCTTCCCCTCTCACTCTCCCCCTCTCTTTCTTCCCCTCTATCTCTCCCCTTCTCTTTCTCCCCCTCTATCTCTCCCCCTCTTTCTCTCCCTCTCTCTATCTCCCTCTGTCTCTCTCCCTCTGTCTCCCCCTCTCTCTCCCCCTCTCTCTCCATCTCTCTCCCCCTCTCTCCCTCTGTCTCTCCCTCTCTCTCTCCCTCTATCTCTTCCCCTCTCACTCTCCCCCTCTCTATCTCCCCCTCTTTCTGTCCCTCTCTCTATCTCCCTCTGTCTCTCTCCCTCTGTCTCCCCCTCTCTCTCCCCCTCTCTCTCCCTCTCTCTCCATCTCTCTCCCCTTCTCTCCCTCTGTCTCTCCCCCTCTCTCTCTCACTCTATCTCTTCCCCTCTCACTCTCCCCCTCTCTTTCTCCCCCTCTATCTCTCCCTCTCTCTCTCCCTCGGTCACTCTATTGGTTTCTTTTTGCGGGTGGTGTGTGAGGGGATTGTCTCGGGCCATCTCGCCCCACGACGTCGACCTTGTTTCAGGCTGATGCGCGTGTGCCGAACTTATTTACGTCAGAAGGACGACTTTCTTTATTTTTTCTTTTGAGGCAGTGATATTAACCGCGAAAACGAGCGTGTTATAAAAGATGAGCCGAACTAAATAACTTTTATGGCGAGTGCTAAGAGGCACTGCTCGGCTATAAATGTAAAGATTCGACGTGAATGTCTTTCCTTTAATTATCGCAGCTCGATGAATCACTTTATAAATTCGCGTATTCAGCGACTTGAGATGCTGCGGTCGGCGACTTATAGCTAACTAATAGGATCGCTTATTCGATCTACGTAGGTCACGATTTAAATTGAAATGTCTTTACGCTGAGTATGAAATTAATCCCTTGTATTAAATATGCAAGTTATGTTTATCAGTTTGCAATTTTTATAATCAACCGTTTTAAAATTTTTAAAGAGGTTTAAGAAGCATTTATAGAAATATCGATTCAGCCTATTTATTTTTTCTTGCACAAATTAAAGTGTTTGTGAAGTTTGTATGAAGATAGGCATATGTTGCTTACATGCTTATGTTAGCATCGTGTTGCATTCATGTCTGAGCGCCACGTTCCAATAAAATCAATCAATCAATCACCACCAGAGGCTTGAAGTCAAGGGACATATCGTGGTACTTGGCGTATTTCATTTTAACGCGCTTATGTTTTCTCTCCGTCTGTGCAGTCGATTAAATTAAAATAGCTATTAAACGATATAAGAGATAGAAGACCGAAATTTGCAGAATACATTGTGTCATATTTGATCCCAATGAACGCTTTGAAGAAATCGGCAGGCGTTAAGGGGGGCCTTCAAAAATTTTCAAATTGAGATTCAGAGCGAATTTTTATAGATATAAAGTTAAATTTTTTTACTATTTGGGTAACCTCTAATGCCATCTGTAACACTGCAAAAGATATGCCTTTGAAAAATTGGTTTTCGGGAGGGGGTGCATTCATATTTTTATAAATTAAGATTCTAAGCCAATGGTTACAGATAGAAAGTAAAAATCAATTAATTATTTATTGGATAAGTTACTTTATATCATATATATATTACTAAGTTTATAAAGAATTTTAAATTTACAATCCAAAATAAAACTCAATAAACAAAGCGTGCTTTTTCGTATTGCGTAAGCAAATGAAGCTACCATTTTTTAGTTCTTTTCGTCATTGCTGAAAAGCACTATTATCTTCGTGATGTCCGGCCGTCGGTACGCATATATCAGGGAAAAATTGGCCAAACCAATTTCTACCAAATTTGTTACGTAGAATACTCATGTAAATTATTGACAAAAATGGCATATTTGGACCGGGTCGACTCAGCAGGGATGCCAAAATTGCAAAGTTTAACTTTTCGGTAATTGTGAATTTGGAAAGAATTGGCGGAACCGATTTCAGCGAAATATTGTATGAAGAAGGTGTGCAACATAGAAAAACAAAATCAACATGTTTAGTATAGATATAGAAAGCAGGCCTGCTATAATACAAGAGAAAATATTTTTACACGTATTTATGTTGAATTGGCTGAATGGAATTGAGCTAAATTTTGCATATAAGGTTTGTACAACATTCCATAATGATGTTTAAAGTGGTGTTAAAGAGCAGGGCTACCACAATAAAAAGTGAATTAATATTTTTTAAATCGTATTTCTAGAGAACTGACTTAATGGATTTTAACCAAAGATATAATATATAATCATCATATAAATATATAACCAAAATATTAATTATCAACTGGGTCAACTGAACAGGGTTACCACATTATCAAGGTTAGTATTTTCTGTAACTATGAATTTGGAAAGTATTGGCTGAAGAAATTTTAAAGAAATTTCGTTAGTAGGGCGAGTATAGAAAGGAGAAACAAAATGAATATGTTTAGAACGTATCTAAAAAGCAGGGCTACCACAATATAGGGAAAAATTTATTTTCTGATTTCAAAGCGATTACATTAGTATACGATTATACCACGGAGAATTTGACGAAAAGCATTTTTTGTACCACGGGAAACCTTACTTGTTATTGTGTTAAGTACATTAATGTGCGAACGTCTTATTTGAATCTCGCAGTAATATATTTATTTGCTAAAGCTCTATAACATGCTACATTTATTCAGACCTTTACAAAGATTATATTTTAGGCAGTTGACTTAGTTCTTGCGAAGATTGATAAAAAAAATCATTTCACCAGTAAAATAGGCTCAAATGGCACCAAAGTGAAAGCCGTATTCATTAACATATTCTAACATGCTAGTGTTCTATGAAATTTCAATGTCAGCACCACTTTGCGTGAATCGTATAATCTGATTTAACATATCCCTAATCATTGGGAAAGTATTCCATTTCTTGTGGGATGAACGACTCAAAATCTTTGATATTTTTTATAATTTTAGAAGCATTATTTAAATATATTCTAGGGAATAAATTTACTGGTCTTTGTTCATGCACAAAACCTTGCTAGGATTCCCTTATCTAAAGGTGAAGGTTCTTTCGTTGATCCTGCCAACCTATTCAAAACGCCCTTACCAACACGACTACCAAAACGCCAAGCTCTTTTCACCCAATCTTCGCCATCCACATAATCCACTCCAAGGTTTCACTTCCTTACGCTATCTCCAGACTGTCACTTACCCTTTACCCCCTCTATTCTCCCATCTTCTGCCTTGAAAAACCTTCCGTGTTCACTTCCATATCTGTTCTTCTCCCCCGATTTTTTGCTACCCCTATCGCGTTCTCTCTCTCTCATCTCTCTTTCATCTCATCCTATCTCTTCTTTACATTCCATCAATCTCTTTCGCTTTCTATATCCTTCCCTTTCTATCTTCTTCACTGTCCCTAACTCATTCTTTCCCCTTCACTCTCCGCCTCCCATTCATTCTCCGGTTTGCTCTATCACTTTCTTTCTCTCGTCACTTTCTCTCATCACTTTTTCTCTCATCCCTTTTCCTCTCTCTTCACTTTCCCTCTCTCTCCGCGTTTCTCTCACTATCTCTCTCTCCCACTATTTCCCTCCCTCCCTCTCTCATGTAACACCATTTCACGACACATTAAAATGGCTATAAGTTCAACAAAGACGAGAACTACAAATCGCAACGTTTACATTTAAACTTATTAAAACTAATTGACCTCTTTATCTGCACGATAATACAAAACGCAATGCAAGTACTGAAAAGCGCTTCACCCGCTGTACGGAATAATTAAATATCCCACACAATCGAACCGTTAAATATAGTCAGTCGTATCATGTCACTTCCTGTAAACTGTGGAAGTCCCTACACAATACCATAAAAAATTCTGTTAATGGAAAACAACTTAAAAAAGAATGAGACATTATCTACTAATAAATTGCATAAGGGTATAAAATTTACTTTGTATTTTTTTGTAACAGCAATTATCATTTGTTTTTTTTGTATAGAAATTTGTTAATTATGTATGCATACTTGTTTGTTAATAATGGCATACTTGTTATTTATTGTACTAGAAACTACATTCTTTTGTCTATTGTTCCCAACCTGATCGGGTATAATGTATAAAACTGTATAAGTTGTATGTTCCATTGGACTATCCGGTCCCAGAACAATAAATTCTATTCTATTCTTTCCCTCCCTCTCTAGATGTATGAGGATGATGATAGAATGAGTGATAGATGTCAATATGGATATGTACTTTCGTTTTGTAGATTGGGAGAAAGCTTTTTACTGAGTGAAATGGGATAAAATGTTTGGTATTTTAAATAAAATAGGGATAGATTGAAAAGATAAAAGATTGCTTAGGAGCTTCTCACAAGAAAAAAAATAAATTTAGAAATAAGGAAGAAACTAGCAAAATGTTACATATGGAGCATAGCTCTTTATGGCACAGAGGCGTGGACGGAAAGGAGGGAATATATTTAGAAAGTTTTGAGATGTGTGTATGGAGGAGGATAATGAAGGTGGATTGGAGAGAGAGATAAAGAGAAACAAAGAAGTATTAGAAATGGTTGGAGAAAAAAGGACGCAAATAAAAACAATCAGGAAAAGAAAAGCAAATTGGATAGGACACATTGAGAAGACAGTGTTTTTAAAGGACGCTCTTAGACGGCAAAATTAGCGGAGGGAGAGGGAGGAAAAGAACAGGAATATTAGAGAATTTAAAGAGTACTTATAGAGGTGTAAACGAGGCTTCCGGGGAGAGAAAGAATTGGAGGCAGCGATTCAGCTGAAACCTGTCTTCGGACAGCAGTAAGATGATGATGATAACTTCATTACTCTAACTCTTACTATTACTCTCTTATTCTCTCTCTCTCCTCTTCCTGTCCTTTCATTCGTTGTCTCCCTCTTTCCCGCCTACATCTTCCTCATTTTAATTCTCTTTCTCCCCCTTTACGGTTCTCTTTATTCGTATCCATGCCTTTTTCTTCGCTCATGTAATTCTCACCGTCTTTCATGTCTCTCATTTTCTCTCTATAATTTTTCTACCTACGATGACCTTTCTCTATCTCCCCCTCTCTGCGCTATCATCCCCCTTCCCGTCGATACCCTCCCATTGCCCCATTCTCGCATCCCTCTTTCCTTTGATAATTTATCCCTTATCTCGGAGTGCTACACACTCAAACGAGGATGAGACTGAGAGAAGATTCAGAAAAGGAGAAGTTTGTAATGCGTCGGATGGCTTGGACGAGATCTGTGGATGTGTATGTGCGCACGCTTTTTCGGGCGAAGAAGAAGGAAAAGCTTGACGGAAGCTCATGGTGTAAAAGGTCTAGTCGAGTGGGAGAGGATGGAGCGAAAGAGGGCGCAAGTATTCAGGGGCAGCTTTTCCGAGAGAGAGAGGGTTGTATATTTCTCTTTTGAAGGCAGGGTAGGCGAAGGGGGAGGGGGAAGGAGAAACGGGATGTGTGCAGGGTATACTTAAAGAGGGCGGCCGGCAGCGTGACCCTGTCTAGGGGATTGAGGCGTTCCCATCAATGGATTCGTTTTGTGCGGCCTACCTCTCTCAAAAACCTTCTGTCTCGATCACAATTTACTGTTTATTTTATGTCTTACATACGACTTACTGTGATCTTGAAACGAAATTCGAGATGTTGATGAATATTTACTTCGTTCTAGGTTTCCGTGTTGTCATGTAATTCTGTCTGTTATGCTATCTCGTCTGCGCACTGTCCTGCCGGCAGAGTGGCTCAACAGGGTATGAATAAAACTTGCATTTATAAGGGACACGACATAGAATTGAGGCCTCGCTGAAATGTAATACTATTTATTTATTTACTAAAATAGGCTCACATACAGCGTTATCGCCAATTTACAGTGAACATGGTAACAATAAAATATAATATATAAAATATAATTAGGTACAAACAATGAACAAAAATGAACACCAATTAATTACAAGTCATCTACAAAAAAATTATAAAGACATTAATTTCATCTATTTACAAAAATTTTACTCAGGGCTGCTTTTAAGAAGGAGTAATAAGAGAGAGAGAAAGGACCGATGTTTGGCGGTAAGGAATTTAAAAGGGAGGGAAGTCGATAGAAGAGGGAGCGTTGGGCAAGAGAAATTTTAAATGAAGGAACATTAAGTAAGTGGGTAGATCTAGTAACTTTTAATGGAACTCTGAAATTGAGTAAGGTGACTAATTCAGGACTGTCAGTAATAGAGTTTAAAGTATTATAGATAAGAGAGAGATCGGATTTAATCAGGGTAGCTTTAAGGTGATTAAGGGAGAGGGAGGACAGTATAGCATCAGTAGAGGTATGGCGAAGAGAGGGCACACGGGTTTTTACAATTTTTAAAAAGAAATTAAAAACTTGATTAAGAGAAGAAACATTGGAAAAGGCAGACATGGACCATATTGGAGAGCAAAAGGAAATAACTGGAAGGACAATTGTGGTAAAATACAATTTGAGTGATGCAGGATCTCTAATGTCAGTAAAACGGCATATAATGCCAAGGCGAGACATGGCCTTCTTTTTAATTTTAATAATATGCTCACCATAATTCAATTTACTGCCAGTAATAACGCCAAGATCTTTTTACGAAGAAACTCTTGTCAATGGGAAAGAATTAATTGCATAATTGTAATTAACAGGAAATTTTCGGAGAGAAATAGACATCACATAACATTTAGAAAGGTTTAGTTTTAACTTCCAAAGATTACAGCATTTCGTGATTTGATTTATAGCCTGCTGGAAAACCAAGCAGCACAACAGTAGGGGGCCATTCTTTTAATCTTAAAATAAGTAATGATATAAAAATCAAAATTTTATAAATATCTTTTATTTTATCTAATAGATATATTAAAGAGAATTCCGTCCTTTTTTCTGCGTGTTTGCACAGTTGTAGCACATTTTTTATTTGCATTTTAAAATCACTTAGAATTACGATATCAATACAAGACTCACACCAAACGACGTCTAAGAGAACGGATATTCATTTTCCAGCCATCTATTTTCAAATACGCGTCGAATCGTTCCACAAATTTGTTATTAACACGAAAATTTGGCTAAATTTTAGTTGAAAAAATTTCGTCGTCAAGGGCGACGGCATTGTAGCTGATCTAGCAAAATTACGTCTATATCTGAAAGCAATGACATGAACGTTGATATTGTATTTGAAATCAATTGTGAGAATTCTTCTTATGTATTTTGATTGTATTTTAATCGAAAGGGAAGTAATGATGGCTTAATTTGGACGATAGGTTTGTTGATTGTAGAGCCATTTCTAAGTCGTGAAAGAAATGCGAACGAACATACGACCGCTAATATTTTAATTAGATTTTTGTTTTGTTTACCCTGACGTTGAAAGAACTTAGTTAGTAGCTTTTATAATTCACACATTTTATATAATCACTGTAAATGCACCGGCCATGCGTCAAATATCTTGATTAATTATCGAAAGAAATTAATCATAATCATTGTCAATATAGTAATTTGCTTTAAACTGCCCAATAAAATTTGCAAACGAAAAGATATTTTCAATGTACGCGTGAAGTATCTTCCTATTTAAAATGTTGAGCTGTCCATCATTACAATGCATTGGAGTCGTTTCTGACATAAAGTTTTTACTATACGTGTTTTTTTGTTTTAAATTTATATGAAACTTTTCCCGTAAATTTTTAATCGGTTTTTGTCCTTCATGATTTTGTTTCATTGCAACCTCTTTATGAAATGTCGAAAAATCGAATATAAACTTAAAATACGAGGGAGGAGAATAGAAGAGAGAAAAGGAGGAAGAATGGGAAGTGCCTTAAATATAATATGTAATCAACGCATACCCGTCATGTTGACGGGCTTTTGTACCAGTATAGATAATGACTTTATATGCATTAACCTAATGTTATTTTCAATAACTTAGGTTACATTATTTAAAATATTTTCACTGAACTTGTTTGAAGATAAAACGTTTGGAGGGGACGAATAAAAATTACCTCTACAGAGGATATCCACAGGCCATCTCACAACAAACATACACTAAACGACACAATACAAAAAATAGCATGAAAATATATTTTCACTGAACTTGTTTGAAGATAAAACGTTTGGAGGGGACGAATAAAAATTACCTCTACAGAGGATATCCACAGGCCATCTCACAACAAACATACACTAAACGACACAATACAAAAAATAGCATGAAAATTTACGGTGAACATTATCGTGTAACCAGAGTCATATTCGGAATCAATCGCAAAATAAATTATTATTTTTTTATTATCTCAAGTAAATATAAACATTTATATTGCCTTGGAAGTGCCAATCAAAGAATAACAGTGAAAGAAAAGATCAGTATTATTGCCACTAAACAGAAATGAAGATTATCATTTATTTTATCCGTTAAATAAATAATAATGTGAATGAAGTCAGATAGAGAGATTAGAATTGATGAATATTTGAAGGAATTTGATGACATTTTATAGGAAGGATGTATGTTTTTATTCTTTAGTTAAAAAGAGAAAAAATATATTTAAATTTATTTTATGAAATCACGTTTTGCATGCACTAAAAAGTAAATAAATGGCTTTTTCTATTTTGAGGCAAAGATATTATTATCCTATTAAGACTCCAATAAAACAGTTCAACCATTATAATAATCTTTTATAATTGCCTCTATAGTTTACTGGATATTCCTAGATCACTGATATATTTCGTAGGACTCACGGAGAAGTATCCCTAAGAAATATTCAAATCTCTATATAGAAATACAAATGAATGAAGGCTGGAAAACAAAAACAATATTTCTAAATACAATTATTGCATCAAGTATCATTGATACGAAAATATTTAATAACATAGTCTTTTAATAATTACCTCCACAGTACACTGAATAATATTTGTAGGACTTACAAAGGGGTAGGTATTCCGAAGAAATATTCAAACCTATGAGAATTGCCAACAATAAGATGCTAAAACAAAATCAGTCCTCAAAATCATCATCAGATGGTGGATAATATCTTGCGTTTACATTAATATTAAAAAGAGAATTACATCCTAGTTTATTTGTGTTTTGCATTAAAATTCGTATGTCTTGGATAATTTAAAAAAAATTAATTCTTTTACGCTTACCGTATCGGAAGCTCAATTCGTTTATATATTAATTTAATATTAATATGCGTATGCGTGGATTAAGTATTAATTTTAAGGCACTTCCCATTCTTCCTTCTTGTCTCTATTCCTCTCTCCCAAACCTCCTCCCTCTCATTCTCCCGCCCTCTCCCACTCTTTCTTTCTCTGGAAAAATATATTTCCTAGTCACAATCTCGCCCTAATAAAGAACATTATCTTTCTTTCCCTCTACCTTTTTCTGTCTCCCTCCATTTCTGTCCTCTGTCTTCCACCTCTCTCTCCTCTCTCATTCCCTCTCTCTCCTCATGTCTCTCTCCTTCTGTTTTCCTCTCTCCTCTCTCGATCGAGGTTTACGCCCATCTACCTCCGAGCGATTCCAACTATAACAGCAACAGCAATGTTTCCACGAGTCAAACCGCGCGTAAATACGTACGTATGTGAGCGGTGACAAGGGATACGAGAAATTTTTTAAAATATGTGTTGCACCGGTTTCTTCGTTTCATGTACACGAAAACGTCTCTCATCTTGGATTTTTTCTTTTATAGTAGTGTTTTTAACTTTCACATTATACGTATAATTTTTGCATTTGTATATCACCTTCAGCCGTACTCTATCCACTGCTGTGTAAGTATCAAGTCTCCTCGCCCCATATTGGTTTAACTAATTTCCAAAAATTGTCCCTTAATGGTACATACTTGGCATTTCGACAAAGTTATTCGTCCAAGGCAGATTATTCCTTCTTATTATGTGACCTGTCCGTTGACTCTTTAACTCATTCTCTCTTTTAATAACTTCGGATATTTCTATACCTCTATTTGCCTGTAGTCTTTTCAGGTAATCACTAGCGGGTATCTCTATTTGCTACTCATCGTGCTGGCGTTGAAGTGTTCTAGCTCTCGTGTTCCACATGGAAAATGCAGTGAAATTATGGTATCCTTTTTAGGAAAACGGGATTTTAGATTTGAAGATGTGTGCCTTTCTTCCGAATATATACCGTTCTATCTTCGTCCTTCTGATGATTTCTTCAAATGCACATCATTTTCTAATCATGAATTGTTCCAAATTCATGCAACTCGTGAATTTATCAAATTTTGCTCCACTGAATTGAAATGTTTCAGTAATTTATTATGAATTTAAGATTTCGTTTTTCAAACCGCACATCTCGTCATATTTTATAATTTTGAATGAATATTTTAACCTTAAAATTTTATAAATTGATTTTTAAATACACCTTGATTGTGTTGGCAGGACGCATACGCAATTCCGTGTATGATTCGTAATTTATACTGTCATTTAATTTCTCTCCCTGAGGAGTTGCTTTCTTTCTGTTTTAGTTATTCCTGATTCAATCGTTCTGATGCCAAGCCATTTTAGCTTGAATTTCATGTTGTTTTGATTTGGTGATCACCATTTATGCATGTTTTCTCTTGTCATATAAGGTATATTGAGAATATTTACTCAATTTTTAAATAAATGAAAATGTAAAATTGCTTCTCATCGCATTTATCTCGTTAAATCAGAGTCAATATATTCTATATTTTATATTCATATTCCGCCAATTTGTATTATTTTTCATTATTTCATGCATAATATGAAACTTTCAGAGGAATGACACAGAATTTAAATCAGTTTATTTTACCAGGATGTTTTCAATTATTACTTTAAGTAAATGTTCAATTCGAATACTTTATTTATTTTAAACGTAAATTCATGAATCAGAAACGTTAATAGATGCAGTTTCACATGCGATTACGCAGAATATTATATCATAACCAAAAAAATGATGTATTTGTCATGCATTTTAGTGAAACTATCCGTCTTTAGTTATATCTTCGGTTTACTACAGTCAATTCAGTTACCGCCATTGTTTCGTTTATGTGGAAGTTGCGGGAATGATTTACGGTTTCTGATAAAATAATCGAGGCGAGTAGAAAATAATATGATGTTATTTATAAAAGCTGTATTTCATTGACTAACAGTTAGGAACTAGGGAGTACCTATTTTATCTTTAATTTGTTAAAAAAATCATCTGATCTCTTCTGCCAATTCATATGTTACTCATTTAATGCAGTGAAATTCATATGTTACTCATTTAATGCAGCAAAATTCATACGGTAATTATCACCAAAAAGCTTCTTTATGCAATAATTTTCTATTGGGCGATTTACGAGTAAAATATCTCGTGATTTTCACGAGTCACACATCGCAATACAGCATGACGAAGTTTAGGCTACTCTTAGGAAATCATTATTGTCTCTCTGGGCTCCTGATCTGACCTCCCCTAATTTTTTCCTTTGGGCATATATAAAAAAATTTTCATATTCTTTACCACAATTTGTGATCATCCATTCGTGCCATCCTTAAATTCTTTTATTCCGTAACGATTGCGAAAAGTGTTTCTTATAGTGTAAGGCATCAAGGATACAATTCGGTAGGTAACATTAAAATGGGACATGCAATTGAAACGAAAGTGATTTTTTAAAAAATATGGAGCTTTTGCAATTTTTTCCTGAAATACCGTGCCACATACAATTTCTCCGCGTGCCACCTTCTGGAAGGTGTGCCATAGTTTGCCGATTCCTGTTCTAGACGAACCAAAGGCTTAAAATAAGGCAAAAGTCAATAATCGGGAAGTTATCTTTCATAATAAATTTTTTTAACTGGTCAGCTATTCATTGTGCTACTTCTCAGATACCCATTGCGTGTAGGCCAGACGAAATTAGAAGGTCGTAAAAAAGGCAAGAATCAAAGACGTGATTGAGAGTATTTCTCAAGAAATTCTCCACTCTTGTGTCAAAGAATATGCTGCGGAAAGCAAAATTATGTATTCTGCTTGGTGTTACTCATTTTCAAAATATGATTTGAACTTTTTTCGATAAACATTTTTAAATAACCTAAAAAATTGATCATAGGAAATTTTACATTCTTCTGTGATTTTAGTTTAGAGGTATACCGATCTTTCAGGGTTCTCGAAACAAAAAATTACCCCGTACATAACTAGTCATTGCATAGCACCGTAAGAGGAATAGAATAATACGTTTTCATAATTATTCTAAAGGATTGATTTACCAGCGAGGTCATTTCCACAAAACCAATAACCGGGTATTGAGGCAAGAAAAAAATTGGAAAAGTTAAACTGAGATCAGGCCTCGGGCGGAAAGAGACAAAATAAATGTAAGCGCAAAATAAATTTAAAAATCGCATTCCGTCAAAATTATAATAAAAGTTTTTCAACCGATTCAAGAAGAATAAACCGGAGCGATAATCCGAAGCTGCTAAATTTGGCACGCTCTAATTCCAATGCCATTCACTTGGCTGAGTGGATATCTGTCTGAGCTACCTTTCCGTACTCTTATCTCCGGGCGGAGGAAGGATAAAGGGTGGGGGCGTATTCTTATGGGACGGGCAGTTCCTTCGGGGGGCGGTGGGGCGTTTCAAGTGCCGAAAGATAAACTTGGATCCCAAGATGGGCGCGAGACAGGAGTCAGAATTATATGGAGCGTGTAGCAAGTGCTGCTAGCGAAGATTGGGCAAAAAACAAGCAAAAGACTTCACCAACTTTTTTTTTCTTCTGCGAATCTGGTTTTGAATGTATAAGCGTCATGATGATTCGCGCAGGACTTTATCACGCGGAGGCGTTTCCGTTTTGTTTTTTCTTCGCGATATTCGTATCTGTGTGGGTTGCGATCGCGAAGGTTGTGAAACGGAAAGAAAAAGTTGTTCTCTTTATTACATGTATGTTAACGATGTTGAATAGAAATGGCGCAGTCATTTGCTAACTGTGGCGGTGAATGCGTTACAGTCTTAACGTCCAATTGATTTTTAATATTTTCGTGAACAAATGCTCATGATTTAATATTAGTAATTTAATTTAATTTTTATAGATAATCGTTAATAATTATTCTCTCTTTCCCTCAAAGCCTGCAAGGAATTGATTATATGTTGTCAAAACATTTATTCTCAATTTTTAAACTTTGTTTTTATCATAACAATTATCATATAATATCTGAGTTATGTTTTAGTGACTTCGTTAAATATCAAAGAATGTAATTTGCAAGCACCAGTTGACGTTGAATGCATATTCTTCATTACATTAATGGTGTGGTTCCTATAATGAACACAGGTTACTATTTAAGATAATTTTATCAGTTGTAAACTTAAACAGTGAACTTCGCAGGCATAGGCGTAGCTAGAAGGAAATTAATTATGAGAAAATGAATTGTTATTACAGATTACCCGTAATTGGATTAAACGAAAGTGGCGACTAATTACATTTTTTTGGTATCTATAGCCCAAAATCTCCACTGGTCTTTCGTTTGCTGGTAGTGAAATAGAAAGATCTTTTTACGGAGCATCGTTACACCACAAAACCCAGCCATTCCTGCGGCCGTTTAAGACCATTCTAGTGTGGCATAACGTTGTCTTTTTTGGGCGTTGATGGCTCAATACTCAGGTACGCCTACGCGCCGTAACTATGGGAAACGGAACAGGAGATGAGCTGGGTTGCTCCAACCGTGTGAAGAGGATCAAGGCAGGGGAGAGGGATAGAGGCTAGGGCTAGGGTGGAAACGGAAGTGGAGGCATCGTAGGGAGGTCAGGGTGGCGAGGTGTAGGGAACGGAGCATCGGCTAATTGAGGGTCAAGATGGGGCCATAGTGGCGACCCGCAAGAGAGAGGAAGAGAAGGACTATGAGAGAGAAAGAGAGAGGGAGGGTAGGAGTGGTCAGAAAATTTAATGGAGGATGGAGGAGAGAGGAATCAGATCGGATCGGTACCGAAAAGGAGTCGATACTAGCGCCACCTCCATTCATGCGTTTAAAGCACAGCAGGAAAGTCAATTAGGATGAACGGGAAAAATGTTCGCCGCGTAATTACTTTGATTGAGGTTCTAGCGGGGACGTTCGTACTTTACGCTGTTACCGGTGTCTTTTTTATAATCTTTTATACCTCATTAGTCTCACATTTTTGTGTGTAGTGTGTGGCTGTACAGCCATACCCCGATCTAGGTCGCCCCGATTTTTGTCGATTCGAAGTCACGTCGCCGATCAATTGATAGCTGCGGATCGATTTACGTCGTTTTGCCTCTACCTTACGTCGTTAGAGATGTAAGATTCTTTAAAATTTTCGTTGCCACGTTCCTAAAATTATTAACTGATTTTAATACTAAATAAAAAAATCACATATTGCCATATATTGCGATCTAAACATCTTCTTTCTCTAATATAACACCTGTATAAAGAATGATCTTTTATATATATATATATATATATATATATATATATATATATATATATATATATACTTGGTCCCCGACTTGGTACGTGTCCGCTGGGCTTCCTTCAACACCTTGTTGCCACCCTCGTTACTACCTTTTCATTTCCTTAAGTCTATATATATACATATATATGCATACACACACACACATATATACAGTGAGACTCCAAACTCAGGCCAATGGCCTCTAGGGAATTGCTTGATTGGTTGCCTTGGGAGGTTTTCGTAACGATGGGACCTAGTGATCGAAAGAAATGGCGATTTCGGGCGTGAACGCTCGGGACATTCTGGCACACAAATTTTTACGTCCGAGCTGACTGCGTGGGCACACGACGTCCGGCTTATAGCTACGATATATTGCGTTTCATCTCTAGAATTTGTTGTGATTATGGTAATTTTGCCCTTTAAGTGAAATTATGCTTTTCAACCGTATTGAATTCCACGAAGAATCTGATTCTGCATACTATAAATTTCTAAGAAACCAAGAAAATTATTTAATATCAGATAAAATAAGAATTTCAGCACAGTAAGGTTTTTTATCCTTTTCTAATCATACAACGTCATATCTCGGCTTCTACTGATTCAATAACACTGTTCAACAAAGATGTTTTTAGTTTTATATGTATGTTTTTATTCTGATTACGAAACTGAAAACAATGATTTTATCACCCACCGTTTTTGAGTGACATGCGAATTTAGATTTTTGCAAAACAGGTAAAATTGGCGATTTTCCCTAAGGGTCTGTTCAACAATGACGTCCGCAGTTTTTAGACGATTTTTCTCCTCTCCCCATGTTCTTAAAAATCCGCATAGACCAAATAGTGCATTTAAAGCAGTGACCACAAAATTTCCTTGGAAACTTCAGAACAGAAAATTACGAGTCACTAGTTAAAGACCTTCTCAATGCCTACAAAAATACGGGATGTAACATGTCACTGAAAAATAAATTTTCTGGACTCCACGTCTCGACTTTCTCCCGCCGAACTTGGGTGCTGTTAGTGATGTGCGTGGGGAACACTTTTATCAAAAAATGTTCATGATAGAGAAGAGATACCATGGCAAGTGGAACCCCAATATTTTAGTTGACTACTGCTGGGGATTGGTTAGAGATTCCAGTGGGGCGGAATACAGGCGTCAATCTTCAGCATTTACATTTTAGCAGAGTTCATTTTGCAGTTTCTGTTTATGTACTATGATTATGTCTTCAAATCTGACCAAATTTCATGTGCGATTCACACAAAATTGGCATGAGAATGATAAAGAGTCGAGGATACCACCCTAACAGCAATATATTTTTTTTCATTTTTCAGTAAGAGTTGATATTTTAAATACTTCATACCCTTCAAATTAAAGTTCATTAAGCCTTCTAGAAATGGAAACATTTTGCTGTTAGACCCATTATAAATATTTTATGGGAATTTGTTTATGGAAGAAGCCGGTCTACAGATATGATAACAGAAATTGTTAATGTTTTATCGTAAATAATAGAAAATAAGATATTTCTTTTATAGCATGACTAACACTTTTATTTCGTTGGTATAATATCTTCGTTTTATCCACGTTCATGAATTAATATTCAATTTATTAGTTTTTGTTAATTGGAGGTAAAAATGACGTCAGTGTCATTTTGAAAATAGTGGATACTTAATGAACTATGCCAAATATCGGATACCTCCACCTTTTAAAAGTTAAGCCTTGAGGACCTGTTCAAAGACACCAACTTTAATGCTTTTATCATCAAACGCAACGATACCACGATTTTGTTATATATGAAATCTTTTAAAAAGTCCAATTTGCATTTTCGATTCACAAAATTTGGTGGGTGACAGAAAAATTATTTTGTCATTTTAGAACTCAGCATTAAAAAATCTATCAGATTCACCCAATTTTGAACATGTGGAACAACGAAAGTTCTTTTTTGTCGATCAGTGTGATGAGCAATTGTTTTGTTATGCCTCTTAAAAGACATTGGTTATTTTTTCTGGAGTTTTGAAAAAGGTGGTCCGCGGAAAACATTTCCCCTAATTTTATTTTATTTATTCTTTTGTTTATTTGTAAACAATCGGCTTACAGCACAAGGCTCATTGCAGCCGATCGATTAACAATATATAAAAATAATAACAAAGAAAATCACAAACAACCATGACCAAGCCAGGACTCAGAACCTGCTACCCTAGCATTGGGAGCCAGACGCGCTAACCACCCCTATAGCATCAAAAGAACAAAATTTAAACTCCATTCCAATAAAATTTTCATTTTTCATGATACGGATTGACAAATAATTTTTAAAGTTCGCAAAGAATGTTTTTATTTATATACTGACAATATTAATAATTCCAATTCATGTTGTGGGTTACTATAAAATATCATTAAGTCACTTCTTAGAGCCTTCACGTTGGTGCGAAAAATTTAATCAAATGACCTGTGATACGTAAATATTTTTTTTCGAGATCTGATTCTATATACGGTATTATCAAAATATAAATATCGGTGTCTTTGTTGAAATTTACAGCTGGGTCTTTTATTAACTTTTCGGTTTTCAGTAATAAAATGAACATATCACATTTTGTAAAAGATTATTGCATAGAATAAAAACGAATGGTGCAACCTTTATCTGGAGTAGGAATATATTCTTTACGCAGAGATTGCTCATTTTTAAAATTGAAAGTAATTAAATCCTTTGTTTTAAATGAATCGGGAGATATGAGAAGCCAGTAAATCTCTGTTTTCATTGTTCTCATATTGAAGAACGGAATGGATATTTACCCTCTCTTTCTTACCCTGACGGCTATATAAAAAAATTACCCCCTAGGAAAGCGAAAAATCTTACCTAATGAGTAGCCCGTATCTAGGAGATCTAGGCGATGCGTCGCTTCTCTTTTGTTATAGCAGCGGAGAGGATTCTCGAGTAATTATCGCCGTCTGCATTTTCTTTTTTCCACCTTTTTTTTGGTATCCCTACTCATTCCCGTTGGCTGGCACGGAGACGTTTCCATGGGAACAACTACTTCCTCGAAAGTATCATATTCAGGACATCTTCCTTCCTCCCGCCCTAATCGCTGCCTCGACTTAACTTCATATTCGTCCCTCGTCATCTCTATAGACCTCTTTCGCCTCTCAACATTCTCCCTTTCTCTCTCTCTCTCTTTCACCCTTCCTTTTTCCCGCTTTTTTCTCCATCACCTCACCTACTCCTCTGCCCTTTCAGCCCTCGACTTTACTCCGTATCTTATTCTTCTCTGTGACCTTTAACTTTCTTTCAATGCCGAGAGAGGTCCCTTCTATCTCTCAACCTCTTTGATATCGTCTCAGAGGGACAAGGCGGGGGATGAGGGAGAGACACTCCGTTACGAGGCCTCGCCGTTTTATATTATGTTTGCCAAACGATTTTTTTCCTTCCGGTTTCACGATACGTTCTAATACATTTCCTCCGCTGAAGAAAATTTCGGGGATCTAAACGCCGTTCTAATTCTGGCTGGAATTTTTTTGTTGCATGGGAAGCTTTTCTATTTGTTCGACCGGTCGGACGCAACGCTCGCGAGAAAATTTCGCGATGAGAATGTTGATTGAAATGAATTCGTGCGTTTTTTTGTCTATACGTTTTACCGCTCTCTGAATGGTCGTCGGAGATATTTTCGAAAATAATAAATGAAGGATAATATGTATCCATGAGGATATGATTAAATTATATATATATATCCATATGTATATCATTATATATCGACGTTTCTTACAGAGGAGGATATATATAACATATAACAGGAGGATACTAATGTCTAGCCCAAACTACAAGAGCTAGAAAGCTGAAAGTTTTAGTTTTTGTAGATATGATGGAGAAATTTTCAGATAAAATGAGATTTTATACCTAAGTGACATGAGTTAGACTCCAGAAATTCCGAAAATTGCGTTTTTTCCCATAAGATAAGCATTGCGCCATTTCTGTAAATTAATTATGGGCACTTGCCGGTAAGCTAGAAAGATTAAATTTTCAGTGTAATTAGAGGGCCGCAATATCTATTAGGAATTATTGTCACCTTTGCTAACAGCGTCTTGGGTTCGACTCCAGAGACCCCGGAATATCTCCCATAAGTTAGCATGGGAAAACGCAATCCAGTGTGTAGACCAATCTAATAAGTTTAGGAAGCTGAAATTTTGCAAGATTATAGAACTTTTCTCATAACCAACTATAAAAATCGAAAATATTAAAATTGTTAATTTTTAGGGGTTGTTTTAACCCCATTTAAAGTTTATTAAAGTTTAATAATTTTTATCTTGAAAAATATATACTGTAGGTTCGAGTTTTTGAAATCATTTTTAACAAACTATACATAGAAAAAAATGAAATTTTTAAAAACTTCAATAATTTGACCGCTAAATTTCGCAATTGTTTAAACATATTTTTCAGGTTTTCGTATTACCGAATGTGCTAGGAAGCTGAAATGTTTTTTACCGGTAGATTTTGTAAAAAAACGAAATAAAAAATTATAGAAATTATGATATTTTAAATTCTTTGCCTGTTAAAAATTCTTAAAATTTAAACTAATAGATAAATGTTTAGGTACTTTGGAGAAAGCTAGGAAGCTAAAATTTAAAAGTTAAGTAGAGCTCAATGCATTAAACCTAACAAGCATTTAAAAATCTCCAACAAAGTGTTATTGCGGCCGCATTTAACTTTAAAATTTAAAACAACTAAATATTTCACTTCTAGATGATCCTTTGAATTAAAGAAATATTTACCACGATGAAATATCTCTCTGAAAAATGAATGTTTTTTCAAGGTGAAATGTCAAATGCTTGCAGTATGCGAGCACCTTCTACTAGTATATATATATTCACGCCCGATTTCTGGGTTCCTGATTCCTGGAATATACTTTAAGCGTGAATAACTCAATCAAATATGCAGATATAAACTTGAAATTTGGCAGAGATAATCTACTCCGATGTAAAAATGCTATGACGAAGGAAAACTTACGAAGAACGTCCAGGGTTCGACTCCAGGGGAGGATTTGCATTCCTCATAAGATAACACGTAAGAGTCGACTTTTTGACGTGCAGGCTTTTATTATTTTTGAGATTAAAATTAGAAAAAATGAACTCACCACCTTTAAATTTCATCTATTTTAAAGAAAGAATTATATAGTTTCTTATTCTGTTCATCGTTTTTTGCCTAGAGCTCGAAATTCCTCATGTTAAACGTTTAATTAAAATATTTTGAGGAAATCTTGCCATTTTAACGGGATGTTGCCATGCCTACCAAGTAAATTGTTAAACCTCGAAATCATGTTGTTATTTTAATCCTTATGCGTCCTTAAGCGTCCTTTGAAGGCTTTCAATATGGAAAGAAGAGAATAAAGGAGAGGGAAATGAATGTCATAATTTGTTGTGTTATTTACGAGATGGAATTCATAAAGATCTGAAATACGCTATGTTATCTTTTCGTTGGTCTGTTGTGAGTGTAAAGTTATTAAAACGCGAAAAACACGATCAAAAATGAAGATGTAAAATAGAAATTTGGCAGAAATTTATGCAATGAGCTAATTAGAATTTGTTTATTCAGGTAATTAAATAAATACCTGTCCATTTTTGGTGCTAATTTGAGAGGGGATATATTGCATTTCCTTCGAATAAGACTAATCCGTTTTAATTAATGGAACAATATTTTATGTGGACTGAAAATTAAAAAATATATAATTCACATTATAGTATGTTCCCGAGAGTTTAAGTATATTCTTGGCCTCATACTCATCTATATACATGCACAGGTAACCCTGGATTAACACGGTAGTTTGGTTCTACGAAATCGCCGTGTAATTCAAAACCGTGTTAATTGAGAGAGAACTCATTTAAAATAGGGGCTAGGTTCCAAAAATTAAACAAATAAAGATGATTATGATTATTTCGGAAAATATGTTGCTTAAATAGATACACAATAAAAATAACAAAAAGCAATTCTCTTTCTTTAAAAAATCTATCTTTTAGTTAAACTGTTGTTGATCTCTCACCTTTTTCAGCCCATCTAAAATACTTGTTTTCCTCAAGAGAAATGGCCTTTCTTTTAAATGCCCTCTTCTCGTTTGACATGGCATTTTACACTGAAATTAAGAAAAAATGCCTTTTTTTATTAAAAATCCATGCCTTTGGTATAGGTCGTAATTGCTACATAGTATCTCACAGTAAAAACACATAAAAACACTTTGTATCGGTAGCTTCGACCGACCAAGCAGCACTCCATCAACCGTGTAAAACCAAGTCTCTTGACCGTGTTAATCAAAAATGGTCGCATTTTTTTGATCGTGTAAAAGCGAAACCGTGTTCTTCAATTACCGTGTTAATCGAGGGTTACCTGTATATTGAAATATACTTATTTTAAAATAGGTAAGTTTTAACAATATAGGCCATTTAAATGTTTTCACCTAAATTCCATCTCGGCTTATATCAAACGGATTTTCGTGACTTTGGCGATTATGTGTAGAAGTAATAAAAATTAATGTTTTAGTCTGCTTTTTACCTTAGCCTCTTAAATGTATATTTATAACTATGCTATTACTCAATCCTTTCTTCGGTAAAATAACAAATTTAACAGCGGCAGAGACTCCGGATTTATCATCTCAAATGATTACTTAACAAATGCTGAACAACAATAGCCCTAAATTGCAACGTATTATTTACCGTTAGGGGAGTTAAAAATGATCTTATTTGCTTCTTCTCTTCATAAGTATATTTAAAAAAAAATCTTTGTTTCTGTAGAAAAAGTCCTAACTACCGATTGCCTACCCAAGTTTGCAAGATTTTAAATTTTGATTCCAGGTAGACCTCTTTCGTGTCCGAAATTATATATATAGATAAAAATTCATAATATTGGTTTAAAATTTTCATCTTTAATATTCAACGTTACTTTTATAGATTTATTTTCAGAAACTAATTAAAAAAAATAAAGAAACGTTTTAAAACAAGCATAACGCCAAAACGACCACGAAGATAATTCTCAGATCCCAAAAGATTAAAATATAAGAGAATAGCCACAGCAAGAGCAGCAAAGTCTTCTGAACCAAGACAAATTTGACAAGAAGAGTCTTTTAAAGTTGCATGTATTCAATTTTTATGCGTTTCTCCCGCGCTCTTTCTATATTAAGTGGAGCTTAACTAATACATGTTACTGATTAAGCCGAAATACTCAGATCGCGCAATGAGTTATGAGGGTAAAATATCTCCTCGGTGATTGTAATTAGCCAGAGTTTTTATTTTAATTCATCAAAGCATCGGACGAATTCATTATCCAGTATTTTTACTCACATTTTCTTTAGGGAGAGGCTTAGGAACTCCCTTAACTGTAAAAGGTTCGCCGTTGGCGGAACAGTGGATGGATCGAGGTGCCGACGGAAGCAAAAACGAGAAAAAAAAAGGTTTAATCTTCTCGCTGCAGTCCGCCGCATTGGAAGGAGTAGTAGGATGCAGCGCACCATATAATCTCTTAATAGTCCTAATTTACAGGGTTGATTTTCTCTATTGAGACATCTAGCAGCCCTAGAGAAAAAACGAACTTTGATATCCTCGTAAAATCGATCACTTATATTCTGTGCGTGTGTGCTCGGTACGGTATGTACGTTGTAAATTCTTCTATGTAACGTATGCGTTATGATTTGCCATCAACTTCAGCGTTATGCCATGGTCCGAGTTATGTACATGTTTTGCATTTTTCACTAAACGATTTTATTTTTATGAAATGTTTCTCCATAAGAAGAAAGCCGTTACATACCAAATCCGAGGAAGCCCTTATTTTTACTTTCTCCATACGTGGTATAGGGGGAAAGTATTGGTTTCATGAAATTTCAACGGAAATACACGTTTTGGCCAATTTCTCGATGATGTATGTGTGTGTGTGTGTATGTGACAGCTGTATTGTGGATGCTCTAACTCAAAAACTGTTAATCAGGTCAACGCAAAATTTCATATTTAACATTTTCATAAAAGTCAGAAGGACAAATTAATTTTTGGTATAAATCGGTCAACCGGAAGTGGGTGTTTACTCTCGCCACTTATCCGTTATTTTGAAAAATTTGTTTTAATCTCTTCTCGATCTATATAAAACTCAATCTATCTGGCTGGCTGGGAGTCTGCCGTTTCCTACAAATATTTCTCGCTTAATATCTTCGGATCTACTAAGCCTAACAAGCTGACATTTTCACAACCATTAAACCTCATAAGGTGGTTGGTAGAAAAATAAAATATTTCGGAAAGAGTCCCGGATTCGACTCCGGGAGACAATTATATTTTCCCATAAGTTTACACGGGATTTTCGATTTTTCAAGGTGCAAGATTTTTTATTTCATTCATCAAAATACGTAAATATGGACCGATTTTCTTCATTTTTGCTTTATTCGATTGCTAGAACTATAATATATCTTATTATTGCAATGCTTGGATGTTATACCAAGGAAATTCTCAGAAATACGCATTTCTTTTTGAAATTTTATCGCTTTTTTGTACTCTTTTCGGGTGTTGCCAAGACGTCACGCATTGTTGCCTTCGATTGAATTAGCGTCTATTAAACCTTCAAATAGACGAAAGAATTATGTTATTCGCTTCGTGCTTTTTATGAAGCATCGAAATTATTGTTGTAGCAACGTAAAGCGTAATAGATTGCAACTTAATTAATTGCAGATAACTTTGATTGTATGGTTCACTCATGTGTATTGCAGGCAGAAAATTTTGGATTTAAAAAAAAAGTTCTATCCCCCAGAGTGCACCAGTCCTTTTGAGTGTTACATTTGTGCAAGAGTTGAAGAATAAATCCAAGTTAGATTTTATTTTAGATTTTATTTTAGATTTTAGCCCACGTAACTTGACCATCTCATCACCTAGTGGAAAAACAGCAAATATTGTTTACAAGGAAGTATTATAAACGAAAGGTAAAGTATGATGTTATATTACTATTTTAGATTATTTTCAGACAGCCTCCGGTATCTGTGTTTTATTTTGTTATATTACAGGTATGGAGAAATTCATGTGGTGGCCACATCAGATTTTTTCTATAGAGCATCGATAAATGACTCCTGTAAACAAATATAAAGGGAAAAAAGCATGAATAAATAAATAAAATTTTGTGGGAATTACATTTGTTTTTTGAAAGCTGGCTAAGGAGAGCCCTAAGGAATAATTTGCTACGGGTCTTTTATGAAATAGCGGAAAGCGTATAAAACATTTCAAAATTAGTCTTTTGGAAAATCGACGAATTAATTTTTACGTCTCCCAAAGCGCAAAATTAAAATGTAACTCATGAAGAATCTCCACAATAATCAATTATGAAGATCTTTATGTATCGTCGAGCGTATTCATGTTAATTTTCCTTGCCACTCAATTTTATTAGCGTCGCTGGGTTCTGTCCTTGTGTTTATAATTAGCCAGCAAAATACAAAAGTGATATTTTAGTGAAAGTTCTTTTCAAAAACATGTGCCAGCATCCCTTAATTATAAAAAAATAAAAATAATTACAACGCTGGATTAAAGGTGCATGACAAATTACAAATTCCAATGAATTACAATATACATGATTTTTAACGAATGAGAATGCAAGATCGTATCGAATGTCGTCGTTGCTCAACTCCAATGATTTGCTTTGCGTCGACATATCCCGGAATTCGCAAAATTGGCGGATGACCTGGAATGTCAAATTTCACATCTAAAATGATCTTTTTAATAATAAAACCTCTTAAAATTATTTGTAACGAACTATTTAGAATTATTTTTATGTGCGTCATTTATAATTTCACGATTTCCTTATTTCATCGACAAGGTTCAGCATATATTTTGATTTTTAAATGTAACCTGTGGTTGCTAGGAATTTTAAAGACTTTTTTATTTTTAACTAATCACATTCATTTCTTCGTTGTGAATTATCCGTTTCTTTTTACCTAGAAGAGCTGTGTATACGTAAGGAAGATAAACTAATTCAAGTTCATTTCATTTTCGTGGATAATCATTTTACATTTCCTGTATGTTCTAGGATCACGAAAGGAAATTTAACGTATTTATTAGTATAAATTGTTTACTCCAGTTGCTACGAAGATTGTTTTCGTTGGAAAAAATTGAACAACACGGAATTTTTCCAAGAACAAAAGAAATTACGACTTTATCGTTTTTTTCTTGAAAACTGCTACTTCTTAGACACAAATGTATTAAAACATACTTTGACTGGTTCTACAAATTATTTTGAAGACGTTTTATAAAAGTATTATTTTACGAGATACGACTGAAGGTTCATTTTTTCGTTACCAGTAAAGCGGAACTCATGTTTACGCATTGTGAACCATTTTTATCCTTTTCGTTTTCTTAGCCTTTACGACCTAAATACCGAATATCATGAACATCCGCCCAATAGTTTCGGAGATGAAACATGCGGACGGACGGAGGAGACGTGCCCATAAGGCGTTCCGCCAGTATCGCCTCGCTGATAAAAATAACGGTTGAAAAGTAAAGAGAGAGCTGCTAAAGTAGACAATAAATGACATTTTTTCAAAAATGTTTCACACGGGCAGCTATATTTACAAAAAAACTCGCACAATGAGGCAATGCTGAATCGATTGGCGAGAAACGAATTCTCAAGCTGCTTTCATTTAGGAGCTTGGGCGTCAGGCAGACAGATCGAAGTGGCGGACCGACACAACATAACGTACACTACGAGACAGAAAACTGCATCGATTGGTGAAAAAACGAAATCTCGATCTGCTTTCGTATAGAAGTTAGCGCGTCGGACAGGCAGACGGACAAATCAAACGCATAAACGGATTTATTGGCCGAGCGAAGCGAGGTCTCTCCTGTTGAGTCCCTGTGCACTTTGTCTGTTTGTTCTACGATAACTGCTGTCTCGGCTGTATGATTTTCACCAAACCTCGTGTGCATGTACAAATAACTTAGGTTCGATTGTATATAGTTTTTATTAAACACTACTTTTATAGTTCCTGCGCAATTCGCGTTAGCGCATTGCGCTAATTTACAACTCTTATCCAATCAAAATGAAATTTGGTGTACATATGGAAAACATCAAATGACGAAGAAAACGTCAAATAATAATTTCTCTAAAATGTACCGGGAGCCTCCCAGAGGCGCGCAATTTGCGTTTGCTTGGTCTCTTCTGTTGAATCCATGTGCACTTGGTCTGTTTGTCTGTTCAACTATAATCGCTGTCCCAACGAGGAGACAAGGCTCAGGTTCATTTGCAATTAGTTCTTTATTTGGTGCGTTTTTTAAATTTACATTTCTTTCATACGTATTTTACTGCTGAGAGCAGCGCTTTCAATTCCATTCAAATTTTACACCCCCGCTATATGAAGTGCAGGAGAAGTATGAATGCGATAATAATATTTAACATGTAATTCCCCCAACCAGCCCTAAGCGGGCTGAGCTAGGACAAACGAGGCCAAAGATCCCGCGGATCCCAAGTTTTTAAAACCTCTAAGAATTATGTGGAATACTGAAATATTGATTCCGATTTAGAAGACGTTAGTCCTCGCTGGAGACCGATATGACGAGAAGATTTTATGGGAACCAGATCCACGCCGGTGACCCTTCAGCAACTTCATTTTCTATTGATTCTTTTAATACCATAGATTGCCAGTATTACTTTTCGCTATAGCGGCAGTGATGCAAATCATGAAATCTCATTCTTGTTTTAAACTGGAAGCAATCTCACCCGCGGCGGGAACTGAAGAGTTTTTTTTTTAAGTTGTCCTCGTAATTGAAATAACAATTTTCTTCGTGAATTCAGCCAAGGTGTACGACATAGAAATGTGTTGCAACAATCACTCGTAGCGTTATAAATCGTTCCAGGCATGTTTTTCTTTTACAGACAAAGTGTATCTATTTCATTATTTGCTCGCGTCTCTTAAAAGTAGTTTTTCTAAGGTTTTCGTTTTTGCTAAAGAGTTCCCGGACGGTATTTTGGGCCATGATGAATAGTATGCTGTTGCAATAGTGCGTCACATCTTTTGATTAATTGCGTTTTTTTAGCAAGTTTTATTTGATATTATAGTATTTTTCGTTTCAAGTTCACTTTAAAATGTACCAGGGGTTGCGAAATTTATTTTAAAACACGGTCGAAGGTGTAGGAAGACCAAAAAAGGACGAAAACGCTTGTGTAGGTTACTCAGTGAAATGGAATTCGTGTTTGGTTTTGCGTGATTAAAAAAAATGGATAAGAGACCTTTCCAAAATGGTGACAGTCGATGCGCTTGGGGTGTCAGAGGTCTGCACCACACTGTCAGAGAAATCTCTGGATGTTTTACCACAGGGATTAACAACATTTTTACGAAAAAGCCACGTGATTCCTTGTATACTATTGTGTGGGCCTTTTAAATGACCTATGTTAAAAGCTCTAACTTGTAGAATTTTTTTGTGTAATTTGTCATAAGACTATATTAAAAGTATATCGTACCCAAGAATTAGAAAATGTCGCGTAGATTTCATGAATGATATCTAATGGCACCTCCAGGTAGAAAACATGCTTTTATGCATATATTAAATAAAATCACTGTGCAGGCCTGATTTTGCCTGCGGGCCGTATTTTGGAGACCCCTGTTTTGCAATAAAATATCATATATGTGAAAGGCTGACAAACGTTTACCCTAAATTTGCATTTCAACTATGAAAGCTTACCATAGATGGATTGTGGGATATTTCCATTCCATGTTGAAATTTGGTTCAGCCTACCGCTCAATCAGTTGCATAGCGAGAGGTTTTTTAACTGTATTAATCAGCTGGCGGTACGCGTACCAAGATGGCACGCGGGTATAATCGTAAACAATCATTCTTTTTCCGAACCAGAACTATATTCATTACTTTTTATCAATGAATATCTCCTCGAGAATTATGGAACTCTTGTTTGAAGAGATAGCACTGAACTCGAATTGAAAATCTGATTCGAGTTTGCATTGAAATGTTTGTAATGTTTTGTCTACATCAAGGTTTCAGCGTATTACATGCCCAGATTCACAAGCAAAGCTTTAAATCCACACTTAAGTTGTAAAAGCGCTGAAATTAGTAAAAAAAGTTTAATTATGCCCCAGCTGTAGTAGAGCGTTACAGATACGTTGCAGGTACGTCGTGTAGTATACACCTTCGGAGGTGGGGCGCGGTAAATGAAGACTGAGAGGCACTGGTCTAAATTCATAACACCTCTTAAAGAAGTTGATTAGGAATACGTTTGATTGTATTTTTTTAAAGAATATTCCGAGTGTGCTTTATAACGCTGCCATTTGTGAAGTGCTTGGATTCGAAGATTAATATTAATTATTTTATTACTAGTATAGCATTTTTGGGTATTACCCGAATTTTTAAAACTCGATTTGGGTGGTAAAAAACGGGCAAAATCAGGTAAAACCCGAAAAATACGTTTCCTATGTAACAAAAATTTAACGGAATATTTCCTCTGTTAGGCTAGTAAGTTTTATTAACGAAAGAAAATACCGAACATGATTATAAACAAAAGGGAATTATTTTGCGTTTCACGCACAGCTTATTATCCTCTTGCCTCCATGCAATGAGTATCTAAGAGGTAGTGCAATGAATAGCCGAAGAACAGCCAAGGAGGTTAACGGCTTAACGTCACTTCCGAAGGACGGAATGTTGATTTGAGGGCGCTCATTTTTCTCTTTTTCTCGTGGACTTGTCTCCTTAGTTCCAACCCGTACAAATAAGGGTCCGGGCGTACTCAGAAAAATGTCCTACAAGATTCGAACCGGATATCGTTTTAGCTGGCGGGGCCAATACTGTAACCACTACACCACCGTCTCCAATAACCCAAGGCTTCTTAACATATATTATTATTTAAGTAACCAAAGGGCTTAACACAACTCTGATATCTACCATTACTTCCTGTGCGCAATTTAATGCAGTAAATGTTATAAAACTTCGTAATTACTCCAAGAAAACGTTAAAAAAGAAATTTTACCCGTTAGTCCACAAATCGCTCAAGAGCCAAATAGCGGAAGCCATTGGATACCTGGAAGCTATAATCCATAAAAGGAGAGTTCATTAATTTAAGATATTAAGGGTTACTGGTGTCTCCATCTATTGCCGCAGGGTGTCCCCACGGCGAAGTCGACGGCGGTGCCCTCGCGGCGGACGGTAAATAAGGCGCGAGGAAGATTTCATCTGATACTTTTCCTCATTTTTTCCCCAATCTCCCTCGTTACTTTCTCATCACCTGACTTAATGCCCATCCCTCACCATACAGTTGAAACACCCTCGCTCGGAAGGGACCGGATATGTATTTTTCCCCCTGAATGGCAGTCGCCGTATCAGCATTACAGTATCCAAGAGGATGGCGTATGAAAAAAAATATCCGCGCAAAATGCGCAGGAAGATTGAGGGTCGTGAACAATGCAGTGAAAAGACGCGTATTTTTTTAAAAATGTACGGGACGACCGACGCGTGGATTAACGGCGTGGCTTTGTCCTTTGAGGATCGAGAAGGGAGAAGGAGTTATATTATGACGTAGAGCGTTGGGATAGTGTGCGGGACTTGTGTGTGTGGGAGTTGTGCGCGGGTCAAATGCGGCATTGGCATTCCCTCTGTCTGACTTATGCCAGTGCCCTTAAGGGATCCAAAGGTCTGCGGGGAAAGGGGGTTGGGAGATCAGGCCTTGGTGTGGTCATCCGCACTTCCCTTTATCGCATACGGGTACGGTTATGCGGTGGAAATTGCCATGTCCTATGCAACTTCCTTTGTCGGAGAAATGGGAAGCGCGTGTAGTATTATTCTCGTTACTGGTCGGCGCACGGGAAATTGCGTAATTGACGCCGTGTCGTAAAGTACGGCTCTTCAGGTTTCGACGTTACAAACACGTTGAACTTCGAATGCATTGGATATATTCGTGAATACACACTCACGAGCACACACGCACGCTCACTCACAGATCTACGCACATACATACATATACACTAGTCTCTTTCATAATTCTATCTGGTTCACCAACCGCGGTATCTAGTCATAGAGTTCTCCTTGTGTGCAGTCAGTTAATTTTAATTCAAATGTTTGTTATTAAAGTAGATACGAGTTAACTATTCTTTAACAGAGGGAAACACAAAAAAGAGGATCTTTAGCTCCCGATAAGAGTTAGTCGATTGGTGAAGGTTCGAGGAATTTTATGGAACCGTATTTGAAAAAATGAGGCACGACGGTCTGTATCAGCAGGGACGGCTCCTCTATTATAATGTTTATGTACAGAACTTCCTTGCAATTTGAACTTTTTTCTTTGGATTTTTATATGATAAACGTGTTTTTAAAGCAGCGCTGGCAAAAGAAAAAACGATTCGTTACGTTTTTCGTTACAGGCAAAAAAGCGATTTCGTTTTCCGTTACGCTAAAATCTACATTTCGTTTTCCGTTACGAATAACGTTATAACGAAATAATTCGGTGAAAAATAATAAAGTATAGTTACTCTTTTATTTTTGTTTTTTATTTTATTCAGGTTACGTATCCACCTTAAATACGTGCTTCTCATTTAGAATACTAATTTTTGTAGGCAATTCTAAATATATGCTGCAGATCAGGAGCGTTTTTAAGATTTAAAAGTATTCGGCACATTTTTCGTTTTTGATGATCATTTATGAAAATTCGGGTTTTTATATTCTAAATTTTATATTCGAGTTAATAAACTTAACACATATTTAAGGTTAAAATATTAGTGTTGTAACGGTTATGCTCTATATTAGAATTTTTATGGGTAATACAAGAAGTACACTGAGAACCCAGAGACCCGTAATTAAAGATAATAAAAGGAAACTGTCGGTCGGTTGCACCGATTGTAACTCGAAAAAGATGCTCCTTCTACAGACCAAAAATTTGGTATAATGATCGGTCATCAGATAAAACTAAAGAGAATTATCCAAATTCCAATATTTCTCCTCTTTAGGGCTCATTTTTTATGTCGTTCTTTCTTTTTATATCCCCCATAATAAATAGATGGAAATCATGCATGGGTTTACAATATTACTTTTCAAGATTAGTTAGATTTAAGATATTAACCTGGAATTAGGTTTATTTTTTATATGAAAGAATAAAGTAAATTATTTGTAAGACGAAATTTGAAACCACTCTAAATTACCATGAGCGAAGATAATTTTTCGTATAAAATAGAAATTTTGGAGTACCTAAAAGGGTACGCGTATACCTAGTTGAATTTTGCTGCCATAGATAACTTCAGATTACATATAGGAATCAACAGACCAGAAATTTATGTGCCAAGTAAAAATACAACACGAAAAACCTTGCGCGTAAAATTGTTTTTTCTTTTTTTTTTGAAGTATCACTTGCCTATCAATTCATTAATATCCTGACGTCACACGTTGTTTTTGGCAGTGTGTGACGAGCAAAAACACATACATTCTGGATGTTAGGAATAAGGCGATTTGGTTATAAGATGGTTCTTGTCGAAACCTTTTGTCGGCGCTTTGGTCAATTGATGAAAATATTCCGTGTAAAAATTAATGACGGATATCTGTGTTTTATCTCTCTCGCCTTTTTTTCGAGTGAAATCAACGACGGATTCCAGAGCGAACAGGTAATTAAGGAGTGTTTAAATTTGACTGTATGTGAGGAGGAACAAAAATAATAAAAACAAAAAAATTAAAAAGGTTCGATTCAGATTTTTGCGCTCGAATTAACAAACCTCCTGTGTATACACATGTACGAGTGTGCTCTCCGTAAAATATTCATAACTGCTTTCAATTGGAATAATTAACGAGTCGGCTGTTGACGCTCTTTGTGAGGGTCCGCACGTAAAAAAGTCACTTTGTTTTGGCCATCACGGACGAATAGTCGTAACTCCGCGGTCTGCGTGCATGGGGGATCGTTCGATTGCACCCGGAGAGCGCCAAAAGAAGCTTTTATTTTCCATTCGATGTGGAACGAAATGTCAAACCCCCATAATTCAGCGCTTTAAACGCGACGGCTTTAAACTAGGCGATTGATAACTCGGGGATCATTTTATGGCCGAAAGTTATAAAACCAACGCGGTTAAAAACATTTGGTCGTAAAATTGCCAGCCGGCGCGGATCCTTGTTATGTCGCGGAAAGACAACGCGAAAAGAATCGGATTGTAGGTTACGTAAGACAATCAAAAAACGATTTTGCGGTTCGCATAGACAGATTTGTTTTTCTATTCCATTTCTTGAAAGAAACTAGAGCCTTACTTAGTCAACCAAGACTGAGAGAGATAAATTTAATCATTTTGCTACAAGAGAAGATGTCCCGAAAGAACATGGAATGTTTATTCTAATAAAACACCGAAACTCAAACGGCCATTCTTCTTAAGGAATGTTAGTTAATGACCTGGAACTTTTGTAATTTTCGTGAGGGAAGTTTTCAAAAATATACCATGCTATTTTTTATTAAAATGTTGATACTAGTGGCTAACTCCAAATAAAATAGCTATCGTTCATAAATCTTAGATGCGAATTCAGCCTTTTTACGTTGGTAGGCAATATCAGAAGAGTGAGTACTTTTAGCCAATGGATTCGTATGAATGCGTTCCGAATGATCGAAAAATTAAATTTTAATGCTTAGCAATTATCAAATCTTCCTAATCATGATATACAAATTAATTTGTTCCTGCTATTGTTCATGCCGTATCAAATTCGCAATATAGTTCACCTATAAGTTAGCATAAAGGCATTTATGTATGTTTACATCAGCAGGACTTGGGCAATAGTCTGTGGTGTGTTCCTAAATACGGCAGATATGTATCTTTTTAGCAAAGTAATGTCATATAAACACGACTTGAAGCGTCTCAGAAAATGGGAAATATAGGAAATAAATTTTAACAACTAATGTGCAGAGGAATTAATAGCGCTGCGAGTGATAAAAAAAATCTATACATATTCTATATCCTCGAAAAACGTTTTTAGCCTACTTTCCAGAACGGAAATAGGCTTATAGTTTCGCCTTTGTGTCTGTCTGTCCCCCTTATTAACTTTTGAACTAATTGACCGATTTTCATGAAACTTGGTGTAACTCTCTTGCTACTAAGACCGATCTCCCGACGATAGTTTTTGTTGAAAGTCCCGGTTTCGCTTCCAGAAACTATCCTTCCAAATTTGATTTACAGGGGAAATCTGAAATCCATCGTGCAGGGTAATTTCCTGTTGCACAATAAAATACATTAGAATTGTAATATCAGAGCGAGATTTGTACAGTTCTCCGAGGAATAGAATGGATATTTTAATTTTATCGTAGAATATTTGCTTATTGATCGCATTTCTTCAAATTTTGCGTAAATACCGCAATTTTTCAGTTTTTATCACTCATTACGAGAGTGCTGTCATTACAACAGCTATTGTTGGACTCGGATTCGGTATAGTTTAGTAAAGAGTTTCTCAAACTTGAGTAATCTGAGGACCCCTTGCGTGCGAATTTCTTTGCTGCGGGGAACCCCTGGATTACTGCTGTGGACCCCAGTTTAAGAACCGCTGGTCTGGTACATACACGCGTTATGTTTGCCAAACAAATGCGTGTGATCAACTGAGCTCTCCGTTTGAATGTAATTGTAATACTTTATAATGCTAAATTATTAAATTTGGGAACACAATGAGCAACTCACCCGCGGTGATTTGAAAGTTATTGAATCCAATATAAATACTAAATAAATAGGTGGAAATTGGGTATCGTAAGACCCGTTTGAATCATCTTGTTCTTCACTGCAATAAGTATGACCCTACGGCGTCAACTTGATACTGTGTACGTGATTATTCGATCAATTGAGTAGGATGTAATTATTATTCTTCGATCATATTTCCCAATATTAATATCTTCTATCTATAACCTTATATATTCCCTTATGTGAAGATTATTCGTCATAGATTGTCCGTCGACTGTCCCGATATTATTCTTGGTTAAACATGATTTTTTCATATGCTCCTTCAGTAATCTTCCTCGTGTCTCGATAGCTTTCTTTTCCTTTCAGGTCCTCTATCTACTGAAATCTTTTCTTTCCTGTTTTTCTTTTTCTTCCTAGCTCTCCTTTTAACACGTCCCAATCATTCTCCCTCTCCTCGGGTTATGTTCGATCCAGTTCGCCATCCTCTTTTTTATAGCCTGCATACTTATTCACTTCTCTACTATTCTTCTTACCACTTCGTAGTTTTTCAACCTCTTGGTCCGTTTCTTTCTTCAGCATGCTCACATTTCAAAGATTTCCAAGAATTTAATATAGTTTCTGCCCCATACAAAGCGATACTACATGCATTGCATTTGATCAACTTCTTGTGGATAACTTTCGTTATATTTTCCGTTAGTAGGAGTTTCTATATTCAAGAAACGGCTTTTGCTTTCGCTATTCTAGATGACTATTAGACATTAAACAACCATGAATGGAGATGATATGTGAGGTACATGAAATATTCCTAAATTTCCAGCTCGAGGATGATGCTAGTGTCTCTTGAGATAATCTTAGTAAGGATATTTTAGTGAAAATTGTCGTAGCGCTAGATCTCTTCAAGTTTTTACTTTCTCCATATGCGAAATGCAGAGAATATTGTTTTCATGAAAAATATCGAATTCGAGATTTCAACGGAAATACATGTTTTAGTGTCCCCTGAAGACGTTTAGAATATTTTATCGATTATGTCCGTGGATGTGCCTGTGGGTGTGTGTCTTTGACCGGAATTTTGTGGGTGCTCAAACTCAAAAACTATTAATCACTCCAACGCAAATTTTTATATTTCACATTTGTGAAAGGCGCAAGAACTGATTAGTTTTTGGTAATAATAATCGGTCAAACGTAAGTGGGTGTTTACTCTTGTCACGTATTTTAAAAATATTTGCTTTTATATTTGATGAATGTAAAAAAGCACGAGAATAAATGGTGTAGGGAATTTTATTTTCTACCACCTTTGTTCGAAACATTTTCCCATTTAATTCATTCTTTAAGAAAAATTTTATGAGCTAATATTTTAGCCACCACCACTACACCACCTACCGGCGACTATTTTAAACAGTATACGCTTAGTTGTGTCTTATTGTTAGTATCGCTCATTTTTTTTCTTAATTTTTGGAGCTTCGTGGCTATATCCAACAACAGAAGGCTGCGGTTTATTTCTGTTCTTTGTAGTCTAAATATTTCTCGCAGTTGTTTAAGCTATTTATTATCATTTAACAGGTATGGAGAAAGTCATGTGGTGGCCACATCGGATATTTATTGATAAAGATAGGTTCAAAGGAAAATGACTAATAGTATTACAATATTCTTTATGATATTTAACAGTTATAGCTTCACAACAATAAAAACAACTTAAAATAAATAAATATCTCATTTTTACACCGTTTGTAATAAAGAGAAACTAATGTTAAATAGCACCGATATCAATCTTCGACTAAAATTAAATAAGCCACCTAAGGGAATTATTTGTCCTTAAGGATTTTTGAATATTTTTTAATTGTAAATAAGAGGTCACAATTGACATTACTGCATCACGCATCTATTGGTGGAATTTTACTTCATGAGTTTGGTTTTTAACAAATGCATCGAAAAAAAATCACCTTTGCGATTCTCAGCCAGCCGATTCTGCTACTTAATTCAACAGGAAATTATCGAATTCGTCTTATGGCTGAAAAAATTCAGGAATATGCACTTGTCTTAAGCATAGCGGCGAAAACATTATTAACAACCAGATGCGCATTTTGGCTACAGAAACAGCCGTCTTAGAATCTATTTTCGGTGAATTACCACTGAAGACGACTGCTTCGTATCCGAAATGGACCTCTGGTTTTTATAATCTTGTTATGGCTATTGGAGATACCTGAAAGAAAAATTCTTTGAGTGCTTGCTCTAGAACTATTTACTGTCTAGTGAAATTTCTTCATGTGGGTGAATACTCGAGTACAGGAAAAGGTACAAATTAGTGAAGGAAATTTCCAGTGCGTTTTACCGAGATTAATTTAGTAGAGAATGGAGAAGTAAAATTTAAATGTTTGTATACGTTTTGATAAGGAAGAAATGTTCCAGGTTATATTGTTGACTGAAATGAATAACATTATGCTGTTTATATGGTAAAAAATTTGATGTGGCCACCACATGACTTTCTTCATACCTGTAATACACATTTTTACAAATTCCAGATAGGTTACATAATAAAAAATATTTCATGATACTGCGAGAAAATTTTAAACTTTACAAAGAACAGAAATAAACTCAAACCATAGCATATTGGATATAGCCACAAAACTGCAACAATTAAGAAAAGAAAAAGAAGCGTTACTAATACGTAACTAAGCGTCAATTGTTAACAATGGTCGTCGGTAGGTGGCGTGGTGGCGGCAGCTAAATAATTTAGTTTTTAAGATAACTCTTAAACAATGCAGCAATTGTAAAATATCCTCGGAGTGTTGCTCATTTCTATTCACAAAACATGCACAGAGAATGTTCTTCTCGCCACGAGCGCGTTTCATGCTTATCAGATTGATATAGCAATCGACGCTTACTCTAGTATTTTTTATAATTACCGGGTGTTAGACCGCATTATAGGATTGGGGCGATTTCTCCCTTATGGAAGAAGTAAGCGAATGTCCAAAGTTTAAGAAACGGTGTGAGGACTGGGAAAGTATGGAATGCGACCCGCGGATTTGGTACGGCGCCTCAATGCGGCCCGCGAGTTTGTTGGGGATCCATAATGCGGCCCTCGCGCAGATGTTAGTTTGAGAGTCGTAGTATAGACCTGGGGTGGCCAAACATACTCTCGGAGACGCACACGATAATCTTCATGAATTCGAGAGCCGCAAACCATGAATACTGATCGCATAAGTTTATTTGCAATAAACCTAACTCATGCTCGTAGCTACACAGAGATAATGAGTGTCCCTTAGGCCAGTGCAGTGTTTCTCAACCGGTGGGACGCGAAGGTTGTCTAGATGGGTCACGAAATTTTGAAAACTCGTATTATAAAACTTTTTCTCAACAAAATATTACTGCAATATATAAGGTCCTTAATAATTTTCATTAATGATTAATATAATACCAAAGTGAATTTTCCGTAAATATACTTTTTCTGGAAAACATGAAATTTTATTGTTATCATGGTGGGACAATGTTTGGAGGGGCACAAGATGAGAAAGGATGAGAACCGCTGCCTTAGGCCAGGGGTGCGCAAACTAGGGGGCGCGCCCCCACTTGAGGGCGCGACAAATGATGCGAGGGGCGCGATTATAGCCATGATTTTATTTTAACTGTAAGAAAATTTAGTTCTTTTTTAATATTTCATATATCTTTTTTGTTTACAATGTTATATTTCTGTAATCTTTCGTATTTACGAGAGTAACATGCTGGGAATTCCCTCACTCTATTCAGCGTGACCGTGACTTTGTTTACAGTGCGCGTTATCGCACTATACTGCAGTACGTTGTCGAACGAAGGCCGTCATGTGAATACGTCCACTGAAATGTGCAATGTTTAGTTATGAACCGGTGAATTTATTCTTTATTGTTTTACAAATAAATTTAATAAAATAATTGTCATTAAGAACACCATGAATCAGAATTGAGAGTGGCGATTTCATCAATTAAGCCGAGACTGGACGAAATTGCCAGTAAGAGACAAGTCCACATATTCCGTTGAATAAAATCTATTCATACAAAAGTCAAGTGTTATTTTTCTTTTTTTGTGCTTTTCTAATCGTTATTTTAAAATGTGATACTTATTTCTGTATTTATATTGCTGTATAATTTCATTAATTTAGTGATATTTGATTTTATTCCTATTAGAATGTTCATTTTGTGTATTTATCTTGAAATATTTTGTTATTTTCAGTTTTAATTTTTTGTAACATACTATTTCTCAAAATTATCATTGACATAAAACCCCTCCCAAATACAAAATTTGATAAAAATCTTGCCAGCCATGGTAGAGGGCCGAAGTTTGTATTTTGAACAAAAATTGGGGCGCGGCATAAAAAGTTTGCGCGCCCCTGCCTTAGAAATCCACATAACGTCTCAACTCAAACTACGTTATTGTGGCCTTTAGTGAAAAGTGATGACATGCCCTCGAATAGAAATGTAAAATAGCCGCTTGCGTTTCGCGGTATACTGTTTGACCAACAATGGTATAGACTCACGGGCACCAATTCAGAAAGGTACGATATGAATTGGGAACATTAAGGTTTTCGTGGTTTTAAATTAAAATAATACAAGAATGAAAAGAAATTTCGCTGTACATTTTCCTTACCTATTATATTTGTTCCGCGTTTCTACCTTAACCAGCCGGCAGGTGCGCTTTTTTTGCCTCACGACCGGACGCGCCGTTTGAAAAGTAAACGTGTCAGTATTATTTGAAAATAATCTGTATTGTAATAAATAATACCAAATTAAGGATCGCAAAATAAAGAACATGTATTTCACTTATGTCTGGTACAAAAATATTAATATTTACATTTTAAAAATTATTGTAATTATGAGTCTTGTTGCTTAACGGTTTGTTTCCGTATGTTTCTTGTCGAAGCATCGTTTAAGTGGAGGTATCGCAACAAGAATAAAAATCTTTTATAGCTCATTGCTTCTCTAAGAATTTGAATGCCATTGCCATCAGTGTTCCATAACTCGAGAACATTAGTGTGACAATCATGCTTTACGCCGATCAAATAAAGGATACCGAGCAAAGCCAAAACTTCACTTTTTGTCGTGTCCTTACAATTCCTATCTCGTTGATATAATACACTGCTACGCTTACGTTCGATAAATATATTAGTACATTTCACAATTTACTCTATCATATTTGAATCGATCATTTTCTCAAACGCACTGGTTCATCAGTAATATCTTTTAAACAAAACTTAAGCCCAGGTAAAACTTTCACTATGTTTTTTGCATTATTTTCGTCGCGCTGGTAACAACAGTTTTTCTCCACTTCAGCGAGTCGTCGATTTGAGATAAAACCACTGACGGCTGTACTCTTTGTCCTTCTTTGCTTTTTCCTTTGGCAGGAAGAACTTTATCCCCTTTGCTAATAAAATAATCGTCGCTACATTCCCCATACGCACTTTCGGGAGTATCTTCACTTTCGGACACATCCTGCTTCGACTGAGTGCCGTGATCACTCTCCTGAATTTCCTCCTTTTCATAATCGGATCCAATATCTACATCAAAGGATTCTTGCTGTTCCTCGTCAGGGAAATCCAGAATACACCGCATTCCAGCAGTAGCCATACTTCTGGAACTGTGAATCAGAATAGAACATGGAATATTCTAACTGCAAAAACTGTAAAAGTGATAGGATCTAATTTATGAGAAATTTACACTAGATTTGCAAGGATTATTTATTATATAACGTAAGAACGAAAAAGTATAAATGAAAGCTAATGTTGCGACTCATTTGTAGAAAAAAATTACTTACGTAGAAGGCTTCGACATGTCCACGAGCGGGCGCGCCGTTTGCCAAGTTCACAAACTAGGGTCACCCTCCGCTAAGAAAAGTAACGGAGTTTTACACTGACAACCACTTTCATTGAAGGACAGAAGAGTACTGAAGGAATGCAGAAAGGGTTCTGAGAGATCCTTTAATGGTAAATAGCTTTCCCCTACCATAAACCCAAAACAGTTTACTTTGTAAACGCGCGCGCCAGCCGGAAGGTTAAGTTTCTCCCATTTCCCAGCTTCTGTATGCTTACAAAATGAGGGGGTGGTGGCTGTTACCTGTTAGGCAGAATAGGGGTCACCGCCCGGGTTTTCAGCCCTCGACCGAATTGCTCGCCAAAGGGGCGAGCTGCTGTTAAGTGGCGATGTTTTCTAAAGCTCTCGAGTGGAAGCGGTAGCATGTTATAGTGATAGCACGCGCTTTCTCACTCGTTTGCCGAAGCTTAAAGTGAGCCATGAATCATGGGCGGTTGAATGCAACGGATTACAGCAGAGAAAGTGTGTGTCAACCGTAGGGAGGTAAAGAGAGCGTCGCGGAATATTTAAATTACGATGGGTATGAATAGCTAAAAAAAGAAAAATTCGTCATCGTCAAATGAATCATGGCTATGAAGTTTATAACCATGAGTAAAAAAATATCCAATTTTCGCCAAAATTTAAATATCTGCAGTGATTAATTATCGGTATATTCTTGAGAGGGTGCAACGAGAGCTCTTGCAACAACTTCTTTGAAGTGGGGCATTTGATCTAATCGGCCGTTTTCTAGTTTGATGAGATATTTATTATTTATTATTTTTTATGAATGCAAGAATAAATAATTACTTATAAAATTGGGAGTTACCAAATGAAAAACCTTATAAAACAACAAATGTACCTCATCTCTGACTTTAATCGCCTTAACACATTTTGACCCCTAATCTTTACGCAAAGTTGGCAAATATTTGGAGAGCCATAAAATCACAACGAAACTATTGAAGATAATATACGCACGCACACACAAGCGGAAATATACATACAATATAAATACCTATTATCCAGAACGAGTAAATGCAAAATTATTTCAAAAAGTAATTGAGGTAATATTTTTGAAGAATTAGTATTATTTAAAGCAATTTCCAAAATTTTATTCATTATAATATTTGACAAAAAATAGAGGTAGAATTTTTAACCGAGATTTTTCGCAGTGTCATGCAAAACCCTACTATGTCGATGTGTCGACTCTGAACAAAATATCGATTTTCTGCCATTTTACGTCAATGTAGGACAAAAAATATTTTTTTTTACTTTTAAGGTCCGTCAAAGAGCCCCAGTGGTAGATTAATTCTTATTCATCCTTTGTGCCAGGGAGGATCGATAGGGCGAAATTACATAAAATTATATAAAATGTCATCATTTCGGCAAAATTAACGCCATTAAAGGAGTTCTTTAAAACGTTGGTTGTTTATGTACATAATTAACACACTTCCATTAGAATTTAAACACGCTGCAATGATTCGTTTAATTAACTCGTTATTTTGAAACGACGAGCGAACACGGATGGGATTTTTTTATCTCGAAACCAAAAAAAGAATAAGCAACTTTTCAAAGTGGTTCGCCACCATAAATGGCAGTAAAAATTTCAAGTGAATAAAATATTTTACCCCCTATTTTCCATTAAAGGGAGTCGAGTGGGTTTAAGCTGGTTGGGATTTCGCGAAATGACTCGAAAGGTCCTGACCGTCTCGTCATACTCTGTGAACCGTGTTCATTAAAATGCCACTTTGACTCTGCGTCATTCTTCACTGACTGCGGTATACTGGTTACATGGACATTAAATCGAATTTTCGTTTTTTTTTTCTCGAAATTTATTTACTTTTCTCATTATCGTGAGTAACATTAAATAAATGATACATACTATTGTATATATACTATACTCATAGCTAGAATACAAACGATGGTATAAGTACCTATGTGTCAAGTGATAATATAAGTACTTTATAAAATTCGAAGAACGAGCACTTAAAAAATATTTGCCTCAGATAGATCAAATTGCCACAACAAGTTTAGAAAAAAACCAGATGCGCATTTAGGCTTCAAAGCATCCGTCTCCAGTGGTAATTCACCGAAAATAGATTAAAACAAGAACATTTCTTTTATAATCTATTTTCGGCGTATACCTGAAATAAGTATTTTTAAACTGCTTTTTCTTTAAAAATTTCATTCATAAGACTAGCTCTATAATACCCTGTTGAATAAAAATAAGAATTAAACAACGGTCCTCCTTAACGGATATCATCATACCACGATCACGTATAACGGCCGTCCTCCCGTGTACTACCCGCATAAATAGCTTCAGGAACTTGTTCTCTCAGAACCTTAAATCCGTGAATGTCACTGATGACGGCTGCCTGGGGGCCGAAATATGCTAATGTTTTCCAATACCTTTTTAATGACCATTGGTATACCCGAATAAGTAATTATTTGGTCTAATTCCATCGAAGACCTTTTCCATTTACTCTATAAAATAAGTTTTGCGGTGTGTTTATATCCGTGCTAGCGTACTTGAATTCAACTATGTTATGGAGCAGATGACACAAATATGACTTGAGTCGTAAATTTCTCATTTTTTATCCATGCGTGTCGTTTTGTTGCACTGGGCCGCATATCATACGGACGTTTTTCGTCGTCCCCGGTTTAATGTATTTCTCGGAAAATGGTTCAGTTGGCTTGTATGGAAACAGGAAGAGAATTCAATCCCTCACAACGTAGGATATGGGGATTGCTGCGTAATACTAAAAGTCTTGGACAATAGCTTAAAAGAGACCGGAGGGATTACTTTCATTGTTCGCCGCGGCCTGTGCCCGCTGGGGTTTACATTTCCTTTTTTGCGCCCCGGCAGACGCCGCATGGAGCAAAAAGCTTAACGGGCTTATTCGGTCAGTAGTTTGGTGGGGCTGGAAACCATATAATCGTTTATGGGGACGGCGTAGGAGGGACGTTACACTATTGAGGGGCTATCATATTGCGGATTTTTTTACCCTGCCGGAAGGTTTTTTGTCAGAAATGTCTTGTAGTTTTTCGTAAATATAGGCTGTGGTACATTTCTTGTGTTTCCCCCCCTTTTGTCTGAGAAGGATCGGCTGTCAAAGTAACGTAGGTGTGGTTGATGCATGTGCGTTTGGTTTATGATTCGTTTACAGATGAATTTTTATAAATATCAATCATACCCATATGATACGTACATTAGGTTACTTGAACAGCCATGAGAAAGATCGGGAAGACCATATGTGGATTTCTAGCACAGCTCAGCTGTCTTCAGTTGAGGTTTACGGGTGGTAGATGCTATGGCGAACAGCCGTTGATTTTTTCGGAGTTTTGGCCGAAATTTGGATCGGTTTTTTTTTTAGACCTTTCCGTGAATATTGGAGCATTCTATGTTATCAGTTGGATTCCATAGGATGACCTGGATAATTCTTTCAGGAATACAGAAATGTGACACGAATCCTTCACTTCGCCAAAGGTTACATTTAGCACGGGTCGTTTTTTCTAGAGCAAAGGTCGGTAACCTTTTCTGAATGCTTCAGGGGGCCACATTGAAAGCCACGAGAGCATCGGCGAGTCGGACGAATGTTTAAATCATAAGGTTACCTAGATATTCCCTACTCTCGTGATAGTGAAAAACAAGTCTAAATTATTTACAAGTGTCAAAACATCTCTTGAAAAGATTTCGAGACCATACTTTTACTATAAAAATATGACATTTTCTAGGTTAATTTCACCTATATCTTTTTAGTCATAGCTTCGCGAGTCGCATAAAGCGCTCTCCAATCATTGAGTAATTTTCAAGTACTTAAACACCTTTAAATATGTGCGACATGTAATGCAGAACTAAGTTAATTTAAGAAGTTTAACCTCATAAATATAGGGTTCTTTAGATTCTAACTTTTATATTATAAAGGATTTAATAATTACTGGATTTTGAATGAAATAATTGCTTAAACTATGGTTTATACTGGAAGAAATGGAAAATATTATGTAATTAAACTGAACAAAATCTATTTGAAAGATTAAAGCTTTATGCAGATAGAACATAGGGTATATTATTTTTTAAAAAGTTCTTTTCTCTGAGTAAATGTTTCCGAACCCTTAAATATCCACACAAAAATATTTATTTTTTCTGGAAATAAAAAAAATCACTGAAAAGATTTATTCGGTATTAATCTCGATATTGGATGGAAATCTTTTGAAATGTCTGCAAGCCTGGAAGCATCAACCAACAATTGCGTGTTTCTATTGGCTGAATATAGTTTTCGCGAGGATAATGACGAATTCACACAGACGAAGCATGAGAAAACAATGAAAAGACAAAATTGGCCGAAATTTTTCTTGGAAGATAAAAAATTAGCTTCATAAGTTTAGCTAAAAAGCGGAGGCGTGTTTCGATTCCTGCAAATTAGTTCTCGTCAGAAAAATAAATATCACCGTTAAATGTTTCTATCGAAACGACGGATTCTGTCCCGAAGTCGAAATATATATCATTCTTATTTTTGTCTCTATATCTCCCGGTCTTACTCTTCGAGCTCGAGATAATGATAAATTTATTCGTATTTTTTATTTTAAGGAGGACGAATTGTGATAAATTCACATAGATTTGCCATTTTTCTGTTTATTCTCAAAGTCTTATCAAACTAGCTGTTGATCCACTACTGCTGGGCTGAGTTTTTTTGAAGTCGCTCGAAAAATCAATATTTTTGTCTCTTATTTCCATCTATCAAAACAGAGCTCGTTTAGTTTTGAGTAGAAATATTTATATCCAGGCTTCAGATAATTACCTGCAGAGCTAGAAGTTAGTCTCAAATATATGAGCAAGAATCAAAATAAAAAAGGTTGCCAATATTAGTATGTAGTTTCGTAAAAATGCAATGGAGTATTTTGGTTTTTGAAATCCGAAAGTTAATGAGCCAAATATCACATAGGTACTTAAAAAGTGTAATATTAGAAAATAGGTCGCGCCAAAATGAAATTTCTGTGCTCAATAGCGATCTGGCATGCGACATTTTTAGATCAGGCTAACGTATCTTAAATTTCGTCATTGTTAACCTAATTTTCGGATTTTATGATAAAAGACGGCGTGTGTGTTTCTGTCTGTGTGTGTGTGTATGGACAGTATTTCTCTAAAACCAAGGAACTTAGAGACTTAAAACTTGGTGCACTTACTAATGAGACCTCGAGGATGTGCACTTGCCTGCTAGAATTTTAATGCCATACAAATCATACCCTGTTAATTTTTCTAAAATTGCGCAAATATTTGGATATTCTTAACAAATTTGATTCTATATTTAATTTGTTCAACCATTTAAGGGGGAATCTTAGTCATTTATCTCGAGAGTACCTTTTTGTTAGACTGAAAATATCAGCGAGTGAAATGAACATGAACAATTGAGGATATGCACTCAAAAACGGGATAACCCTCAAAACGAAAAAATTGTATTGTGCTACTCTCTGTTGAACACTACGTATAATAATTATCTCTGAATAGGCTAGCATCACGGAAGCTCTTGATAATGTAATACAGCCATTGAAATTCTTGCGGCTGTTTCTGAAATCTTCCTTTGACTCGATTTTTCTCCATTTAAAATAGTGTGGGATAGCCCCTTTTTGCGCGTATGTCTTAAATTAGAAACTGTAAACCCGGGGCAAAGCTCGAGTAATTATCTAGTTAACTGATATTGATGGAATGAAATGATCAGAAGATCCTAAGCAGATAGGCATTAGCTGTAAAGTTGGGAATAATTTTGAAACTGATGTTTCTAGCCTCTTATTAACAAAATCAATAAATATTGTACAGAGGCACCCTCATTCGATTCCAACTTCTCATTTAATTTGAAAGTTTCGCCTTCAAATTCCAATATGGAAGGGTAACCTCATAATAATAGTAACAGTCTATTTGTCCAAAATCATACGCCATGATGTAGGGTAGGCCATTCAGGGCTGCGCCTAGGGCGTTTGGCGCCCCGGTGCAAGATATCTCCGTGGCGCCCCCCTGCTAGCGTAGTTTTGTGGTTTGAACAAATACGACTTTTTCCATCGTTAGAGAGTGGAGACACGCTGATGGATTTCTGTCGATGTATCCCAGAATGAACTGATTGAAATAATTCTTTGCATAAATAAAAAGATAAACATATAATATAATATGTACTCGAACGAAACTTTAAAAACTCTCCGCACATTTGATTAAAAGTCAATACTCTGTCCCGTTACCTTAATGATCAATCGAGAATTCCAATATTTTTAGGTTCTTGGTCAATTTACAAGCCTAATTAGATGCGATATTTATTTAGACTATAAGAAACAAAAACTTCAATTATTTATGCATTCCTACGTCAAAGTTCCGACTTCGTATTTTCATCCTAAGATATCTATTTTAACATCTAATGAAGAAGTAGATGTCAATAATTCTCTTATTATTTGGAAAACTGTTATGGGATTTGAATTCGATAAATCTACGATCACCAAAATACGGCATAGGGCAAAATTCACGCAATATCATGTTATATTAATTTTGTATTTCGGTGTTTGACATTACTAAAATTGTATTTTAATATTAAAATAAAATGATTGCTTTAATAGTTAAATAGTATAGATAAATGTATAAATAAATTAATATAAATGTAATTATAAAACAAAAAATTGTAAGACTGAGATGGTTAAGAAGACGCAAAAAATTACCAAAACACTACTCTTTCCCCACCTTTTATGTATTATTATACATGTATTATTATACATACCAGACCTTATATCAATCTTACTTTAGCACTTCACACTTTAAGATATTTTCGACATACCCCTTGAAATTTTATAACTTTCTTAATATTAGCCACGGGCAAGAAAATGCTCCATCGCCCCCGTCCGTAAATTTTTGTTTAGATATTTTTAGAAGAACTTGCACATTTATCCATTGCTCTGTAAAATAATTGACAATAAAAAGAAATAGGAATTTCATGTAAATTTTCGCCTATTCCGCGATGTAAATTTGTTTCCAAAATGCATTCACTTGCAAGTAAAATGTACATAGATTATCGGGTTAGCGCCTCCAATACCTTGGCGCCTCGTGAAGCCGTACGGATCGCTCCTACATCGGGCTGGCCCTGATTGTACTTTATACGAAAGGATTGCCGCCTCAGCTGGAGCTCCTCGATAGGGTCGGGATAGCAATTAACAGAGTGGCGCCCCCACTTCCTGGCAACTCCTACAGTGAATCCATTTTCAGTGGCCACCGATACCTACGCGTTCTAGCGGTCTTGAGTCATGCGACCGCGTATCGCAAGGGATTGGAAAAGTTTTGCGTGGAAAATTTCGTGTCATTTTAATATCTCCTTTTCACTCGGACGAAGGAGGAAACATTCCCAAACAGAATGTACAACTCGAATTGCAACAATATATAGATACAAATATCTAAATGGGAAGGCGCCCCGGAAAATCGGCGCCCGGGTGCATTGCACCCACTGCACCCCGGGTAGGCGCGCCCCTGAGGCCATTGCAAACCGGTTTCAGGTGGATCGGACTTTGCAAAGATCTATCTATCAGTGCGTCAATCGCTCGGTTCCATCACTTTCGGGAAGAAGATCCAGAAAATTTTCCGATTGACTCTGGCCATCAGATTAGCGGTGCTATCCTCGAGGTACATTGCGGTCGATCGCAGAGTCCACTAACAAGCGAGTCAAATCGCCTCGTAAGGAGAGGAGGAAGAAAGAGCGGAAACTTCCGCCGGACCAAGCAATTAAATCGACGGAAAGGACCAAGAGAACGGAGGCCCATAGGGATTAAGTTTGGGATGCTGCTTTTCAAAGGGAACCTTTTTTTCTTCAGAAATAAAAGAAGGAGGTTTACACCGCGGGAGAGCATTAATTCGCGTAGGGGGAAATTGGATACAGGCTGCCCATGCATTTTAGAGGTCGATAACGCGAGTGATTCTGTTTTTGTACAAAAATAGAATGCATGATAATGCGTTGGTTAATACGCTTTTAAAGGTTCAATTGAGAACGACGACATACGAAAGACATTTAAGTTTAGATCCCGAGTTCCTGCGATACCGCCCTTATTTCATTGAATTTTTCATAGATTTCAGCGGTTTAAGGAAAGTTTGCTTTTCCATTATATTAAATCTGGGAAGAAAGTAGGACCTTTTTTATGTTTTTTAATTGCATGGCGCGAATTTGGGACTTTGGAAAAATTAGCTTAAAATAATGAGTTTATTTTTCTTCCGTCCATTTTAAGTCTCGGCGATTTGGCATAAATTTTTTTTTCGTACGCGGTTTTAGGTTTTAAGAATCGAAAACCTCTCGTCATCAGAAGAAGCCGTATTGTTGCTATTTAACGAAATTAAGTATATGAAATTGGATTAAATTTGAGAAGAAATAAATTTCGTGTATTATTAGTGAAAAAGATTTCCTTTGAAGTACATTAAGCTAACGAGTAAGTTTTCATACATATGCTTAGTTAAAGTTGTATGGATTATTTGAGAAAACACTGAACAAAAGCTGCATCCGAAATGTGTACTTCAAGATAGCATGCTTAGTCGAAAGCATGCTAGAACGTGACGTCATGATGACGTAGAAAATAGTCTGCTTAGAGATCAGGCTACGGACTTCAGATTCAAACGCTCTTGACTATAGTGGCGACATGAACGGCCGTTAAATGTATCAGGTTTGGAGTAAGTTTGTCAGCGTAATGGAGGAGCTTGAGATTGTGATGCTTGCGATTAATGGTTGCAATATGCACATTGCTAGAATCTTAGCTATAATGGAGGCGTTAAAATAGGATCTGGTAATTATAGAATGAAAATTCTAGAAAACCTTTAAGTGCGCGTACTCATAATTATTCTTTTAATATTTTGACGAATGAAAATTTGATCGATTATATATTGAGTGATTTAAATTGTTTTATATATTTTCAATTATAATTTAAATTTTATTGAATATTTTTCTGCAGCAAATTCGAGACATGTATTGCAACAGCCGACTAAGAACTTTTCTGCTACAATTCGTTAGATCTCCATATCTAAATTTTATAAAGCATTTTTGGTAAGAGATAGTGGTTTTATTGGATTTTATTGTTTATAAGGATTTTGTTTAAGACTAATGTTATCGTTACAGAATAGCGAGAAGTAGTTTTGCGCCAAATATTATATAACTAACGAAGAAAAATTTCCTTGTCTATATATTTTGTGATTGTTATGATTCAAATTTTTTATTTCACGCTATGGATTAAAATATAGATTGTTTACAACTTCCAACCGTTCTTACTTGTACGCTGCTTTGGCCACGTTTGGTTATTCGGTGAATTTTGTCTCTTCAATTCTTAATGAAATGAATTTAATTGTTAGACGATCCATCCCCGAAGAACAAATAAGTAGCCATTTATTTATTATATTTAAGTATTTCATAGTTAAATATTCGCGAGATAAACGTGGTAGTATTTTAGTACTAAGTTGTAATACATAATTTATGCATTTACTTATAATAAATGCAACGCTTTATAAGGTAATTTTGGTTCTTTAATTTCAACTTACAACTTATCAATTTAATATATATCACATTTAAAAGAAGATGCACAACGATCGTATTTAACTTTTAAAAGATCTCTTTACCTCCTTGACTGTTCAAGTTTATTTACTATCGACGCTAGAAGTATGTAGACCCGAATTTGCGGCTAAATATCTCAAAACGTTTGCATAAATTTTAAAAGAAGCATAACAGCCGGTAGCATGTTTAATTCTGCGTTTAATGAGGGTAGTTTTTAGTTTTTGGATTTCTTAAAGGAGACGTTTTTGGGGTGAGAATGAAAACAGACCCCTTTTTAGAGCACTTAGATGGAAGGCGTCACTTTGCCGGTTCATAATTACAAAACGATTTATTCGATTGCAGCTAAATTTTAATAGGATGTGAGGTACAGTCTTATTATTACTTGTGTTAGATATCAAATTTCTAGGTTTATTCGTTTACAATATTTTATCCGTTTTATGAAACCGTGTTATCTCTACAACTATAAGGCTGTGAGACATGCAACACACACTGTTGGCTTTATCTTTGGCTTTGTATTACGAATCAATTAATTTTATAAGCCTAGAATGAACTTTATTTTATAGTGGTTTTTATATTTGTTGAAAGCGAGCGAGGGAGAGTAGAAGAGTGCACTTACTCTGGCTACGGTCTTAAACTTTTGCTTCCGACTTGAATCTTGCATGCTACGATTTCGGACAGAGTTAGGGTGTTTCCGTGAAAGGTGAAAGTTTGCTATAATGATACATTTACTTTGGTTTGAGATTGTGTGCCATGAGAGATTACTCGTGGTATTAAGACCTAATCTTTAATTGCTATTTTCTGCTGTTTCAAAATTTTATATATAAGGCTATCATAATTTTAGACCCAAAACTTTTCCCAGGAAAGATTTTGACGTCCTCCCGCGGCCGTAAATTTCATTTGTTGTACGCTTTTACATATATGCGTGGGTCGCAACTAGAAAGCGCGAAGAGCGAGGGAAAAGGAAGGAAATCCGGCGAATTTAGCCGAGTGAGAAGGAAAACGAGCCTTTGGCCAAACCATTACCTTTCGCGACAGTAATCCACCCTCTCGACGGCCACGGTCATTATTACAGAAGCAACGTTGAGGTACGTGGACGCCCACGTCCGCGTATGCACTTTAACACCCCCACGTCACATACGCTCACCCTTCACTCACAGCACATGCTAAAATGTGCACCCTTGATTTAAACAAATATGCAGACTCTCGCAATCGGGGAGTGGGGCTAGTTACCCGTGGCAACGGCTTGTTGCTCAGACAATGGTGCCTCGGTGCACCAATGTCCCTCCTGGAGTCCAGAAAACGTCTTTTTTTGGGTGAGACCTTACATTACAAAAACTTGGGTATTCTAACGCAGAAATGTTGAAATATGTAAAATAAGAGAGAAGAGCTATTTTAAACCATGTATAAATTTCACGAGACGAACTTGCATCAGCATATTAAGATTTCACTGATAACTCGGGATTGCTAATTTTATCAGTTATGTTACTCGTACGAGGATGATGTGACTAAATTGTTATTCATTCATTGTTTCCATGTAAAGCTGATCAAATTAGTATTAGCTTTCAGGCTTATATGTACAAATAAAAGGCATTCTAAAAGGACCCATTTAGATTACTTTATTAATGAGTTCAGATGTTTTGGCATTCATATTGATACGTGGGACTTAATTAATCAATAATCGCCGCGAAACGTTTGCATCAGTTGATCGCATTGGGTCTGAGTGACCTTTAGCTATGTAATTATGTTTTTTAAAAATGCGCTTTGGGAAAATAAAACCAATTTTTGCGGAGAAAAGCTCTTACTGGGATCTTACACTTTCATTCATTATACTCAATATTTTATGGTGGTAAAAGTGTTTATTCACCGTAACTTATTGTTAGATCTACGAAGTGAATTTCGGAGTTGTAGATCAAATGATAAAAGCTGATGCTCTGAGGTTATCAAGAGCTGCAAACGCAAAAACGAGCGTTTATGTACGTGATATAGATCTTTGAGAGGATTTTAATAATATAAGTTATTTATCGATCGATTTGATTAAACAGTCAAAAGATAGAACCGGGATAGGAAAAAAAAGTACTGCGTGGACCAGATTTGGGCAAGAGTCATGACTGTTTAAAGGCCGTTATTTGAAATTGTAATTGTAGTAATATTCTACCATTATGAGATTCAAATTGCGAGGAAAGAAGATGCAGGAAAATTATAAGATTTTGTATTGTCTTTTTGGCGCAGAAATATTAAATCGGATGGTAAGGGAATAAAACGGTCGAATGTGAAATCTGCGAGAAGTTTGATCAAAACCATTAAAAGTGGATGGAAACAATTCTGAGGATAAGGAGAACTCGTTAGTAGCTTATCGAAGAAAAAATTTCTGGAAAGAGGCAAAGAGGAGGAAGAAAACATATTTTGGAGAAAGAATGAGGTGAGTAGTAAGTTTATGAGGAGATAATGCGATGGAATTTGAGTGGAGACGTTAAAGGAGAGTTGATACATGTAAACAGTTAAATATAATTAAAACCACACTAACTACGATAATTTGAATAAAGATTCTATGGAATGGTATTTGATTTAAGTGCTATATTGTATGCATGGTTGAATGTAGTATTTTTTTCGTTCGATCATCTCTGGAAGAATATTTCCAGCAAACGGAGCTCCAAAAAGATATTTCCCTTAAGTTAGCTTTAAACTGAATTAAATTTATCATTCGCTCACACATACTGAGAACGTCTGACGTTTATCGTTGCTATATCATACTAATAAGGTTTGGAAATACAACTGTTTCCTCTTTTAACAAACAGGAGGCTGCACTTTAGTTGATGATTACTTAAACTTTCAATATAATAATTATATATGGATGCATTTTGACCGATAAAAAACATTATAAAATGACATATTTAGAACCTGCTAGAAAAAGTATCATTAACCGAATTGTTAGGGATATATATCTATATTGCTTCATCTAGTGATAATGAAGTTCAAGAATACGAAGCGACTATAAATGACTAAAAATGGCAATCCAAAGAAACCTGTGGTTTTTCCTTGTACCTGATGGATCTAGCGTAAAGTTCCGCAATGTTTAGATACACGTAAACATAAAAACTCCATTTATATTCGGAGAATGGTGATGCTCAGATTGGAAGTTGCCATTCCGAGCGATTCTGTGATTGCTATGATTAATCTTCAGCTTCATGCACCGTATCACCTGTAGCTCTGATTAACTTGGAAGCGACCTAATTTGGGACCGCTTTGATCTTAGTCCAAAAGTAATATTGTCTTTATAGAGACAGGACTCTATAAAGAAAATCTTACTTTTGGAGAATACCTAACTTGAAATTCCATGATCAGGCCTTACGTAAAATAAATCAAAGGAATACAGCCAAAGCTACCGCACAAACATCTATTCCACAGAATGCTAAAAGCGCTAATCCTTCATTTTAACACGGAAAATGAATGTATTTCTAATAACCTAGTGGCTAATAACGGATATATTTGTGATGGATGTGTGAAATTATTGTAAGGTCCCACTTTTTAAAATTATAATGCCGTTCAATTTTGAATATACATAGTAAATACGTGTGTTAGTTACTCTTTTGCTGAAGAAGGGCATAGGCTCGATAAGCTTGCGTTTTTTTTTGTGTTCGTGTGTTGTACCTTTCTCTTCGACGCCCCCAGCAGCCTGCCAACTTGGTCCCCAACTTGGTAAGTGTCCGCTGGGCTTCCTTCAACACCTTGTTGCCACCCTCATAACTACCTTTTCTTTTCCTTAAGTTTATATATATATATATATATATATATATATAGTAGCTCTTAAGGCTCCATTTTACTCCAAGAAATCAGATAAATTTCAGAAAATATTCCATCTTTGTCTAACTTAAATTCATTTTACATAAAACGAGGATACATTTTTATCCTCGCTCGTATATGCAATATATCGTCTGAAGAGGATGAATTTTAAACTCACTCGGTTCACATAGCAAAATTATTCATTGATATGCGAGTTTTCAATCAAAATTTTGAATTCGGATTGATGCTTCTAGAAAACTCTCGTGTAATTTATTTGCTAATTCTTTACAGGACGTTGAAATATATCAAATGCTTCACCTCGGTTTAATTCGTTCGCTCGCAAAGAATTCCGGCCTTAAGACTTCCGAGAAATTTTCAGACTTCAAATCACAACAATAAAAAAACAAAGACCAGGAAGAAACAATATAAAAGAAAAAGCAAGTTAACAGGACCGAAAGGAAGAACTTCTCTTTTTATGATGTAAATAGAAGCTTGGAAGAGGAATACTGGGAAGTCCCTTAACAGGTTTCTTCACGGATACAAGGTAGCTGTTCTTGGAAACCATACTCAAATTTTCATGCTCATTTAGTAATCTTTCCTCTCTCTTTGCAAGGATTCTAATTATTTGTGCTATATATATGAATATATATATATATATATATATATATATATATATATATATATATATATATATATATATACACACCACTGTATATTTTGTGATCTAGTTTTTATAAATTTCCATTTAAACTTTAATTATGTTTATTAACTCCAAATGTATTTGTATATTCACCTTGTTCTACTACAGCTCAGAGCGTTAATCGGGAAGACAATTATAATGTTTTGTAATGGTCAGTAATATCGTGGCCTGATTTATTTATTTTTTAAATTGTGGTATTTTGCCCTTAAATTCAGTCGTGATTACTTTCCAATCAAGGCAATGTCTACTAGTTTGAAAAAAGTTACACTAGATACCATAGTGTTAGGTTTAAATGCTTTGGGTAAGACTAGCGTATTAAATATGCTGATGGAGATTTTATTTGATCCATTAGATTTTCTTATAAGATTACATGCTGTAACTTAATAATATTAGAGCGATGCCAAATTGATATCAATAAGTCTATTCAATGCGTTGTCGGAGATAATTTAGAGAGCGATTAAGAATATTCGTATCAATAAATCATTCTAAACCATGTCATTGATTGATTGATTGATTTGGTCTTTATTCGGGGCGAGATTGCAATCTTCCACCTAATTCCTCGTCATGAAACATATATAATACTACATAAAACATTAGCAATGTAAATACAGATAACAATAAAAATACAAGTATTTGAAAAAAAAGATGTGATTTTGTGGGGAAAAATATGGACTGCTGAATAATGGAATCCATGTAAAAAGATCCACTGCACGAAAAACCTGCGAAATCTACTGAGATTCACTAAATATATCACATAAATGAGATTTAGAACAAGTTATAAATAAATTAAAATCATAAAGAGATCATTCTCAGATGATAGTATATGATATATTAAAAATATTGTTCTTTTCATTGTAAATATCAAACAAAATTCTTTTAAAAATCTTGTATAAAGAAGCATAGTCGGTATTTGACGGAAACCTTTATAGACAACCTTAATAAATATGTGAATTTGGAATGAAAACCTAAATCTTTTACCTTTTTTAAAATATCAGAAATATATAACTTATTGAAGGAGCAGGTTATGCATTTAACTGGAATCTTCGAAAAACTATAAGTTTACTTGGTGGAGAATATTGCCCCCTTCTCTTATCATGGATTGACTTTTAGAGAGGAATATCGAGAAATACTGGGAATTTCCTGGAAAAAATCCATCTAAGCGAGAAATTCCATTATTTAGGAATGCATTCTTATATTTGAAGCCGTAAAAGACAATACGTATGGAATAGTCGTTTCTTATTTGTAAACGCAATGCTGAGTTTGTGATGATTATATATATATATATATATATATATATATATATATATATATATATATATATATATATATATCCGAGGCCTCGCAAGATGTAAGATTTTATAGAGTCAGTCTCATATTACAACAATTGGGAAACTTGATCTTTATTAAAAGTTTATTGACATAACTTAATGGTTTCATTTATACTGTGATTGAATCATTGAAGCTTCAATTTACGATAGCATTGAGAGGTATAGATTATTCAGATATTTTTCTTGGAAAAATTGTAAACGCTTGATCTAAGTGTAAATTAGTACACCATTACATATGTCTGGAAGTTTAGACATATCCGCAATGCTCTCTTCATTGGAAGATCAATGAAAATATGAAACGCCTGAGTAGGTGTAGTGGCGAGGAATCGTACTTTCCTCGACTAACTGAAATTTTGATAGAAAAATGTTCTTTTTGTTAATGCTCAGTTTATCAATGTCTCATTTGCATGTTCACCTGTATTTACGCCTCTTCGTGAGTCGAAGATTTAATGTCACGCAAAAATTATTGAGAATTTAATTTAGCCCAAAAGTATTTCGGGAATAGTGGTTAAGGCGTGGGTATTTATTATTTGTTTTCAATATTAGCATACTAGGAATAGATTGCGATTGACCTTTTCCTCATTTTTGTTTAACTTTTGCAGTAACTTTATCTGTATTTTTCAGCATGTAAATTAGGTAAATTGAAAATTCAAACCTTATTTGAAATTTACTGCTTGTACCGAAATAAAATAAAACTTTTAAGTTCAGATAAATAACATAAGGACGGTTAGACTGAAATCAATTGACACTGACAATATTTTAAGTAACAATAATTTCTAGTCCGTATTGTAAAACAGATTTGAATTAAAATATGAGTTATCAACTGGACATTGGAGTACACGTTCCACAAGTAGAATCATATTTGAGGTACTTAGGTAGCCAAAATATCGAGTAATGTGAAAATTTTCAATTTATAGCACGAATTATTATCCCGCTCGTAAGTTATGATTCCCAGATTTAACTTATTCTAATAAGAGTTCCTTTTAAATGAATAGCCATCTGCCGGTCTACCGCTATCGCCTTACTTCTTCAGCGACTCGCGTGCATTTTATCCGTATATCCTAAAAAGGGAGCCGAATAAAAAGTAAAATACCATCACTGCCAGGAATGTTTCTTTTGACAGTATATATGAGTAAGATTTCCAGATAAGGGGTCGAGCAAGACGTAAACTTTGACCTTTTTTATACGGCTCATCGGCTGTCGAACATTATTTCGAAGACCACTTACTTCTCCTATGAGGTAAAAAAAATCATTGACCCGGAACCAATCAAAACGCGTGGATCAGCAAAAAAATAAACAGAAAACACTCAGCATGGACAAACAGAATGAAAAAAACTGAACGGCTAAACTCAATTCCCTCCACAAAATTTAACCCGTAAAGCTTAGGAAGTAGCGCGCTTGGTGAATTTTCCTTCATTCCTCCCAAAGGGCCGTTCTCTCTCTCACTATCACTTCATACTTTCTCTCTTCTTTCTCCACTTGTTTTTTCAAACAGAGTATAGCGAGAGATGGGGGATATCACTAGTGTTAAATGGGGTAGGGAGAGTGTGAGGGAGAAAGGGAGCAGAGAGTGAGATAATGAGAATGATGAGGGCAAGGAGTGCGAGATGGAAGCCAAGTGAGCGAAGGAATGGCAGAGGGAGCGAGGAAGAGAGAGAGAGAGTGAGAAGAAATAGGGCGAGGAGAATGAAGTAGAGGAAGGGAGCGAGAGAGAGAGGAAATGGTAGATGTTAATGGTTGGAGCGCTAGAGAGGGAGAGATAAGATTGAGGAAGGGAGGAGGGATGATAAAGAGGGAAAAGTGGATGGAAAAAAGGGAAGAAAAGAGAGACTGATGGAGGAGAGGTGGAAGCAGAGGAGAGAGAAATAAAAGGGAAGGGAGGAAGATAGATGGAGAAGCATGGAGGGGAGGAAAAGCCGAGAAAAATGATAGGGAGAGAAAGGAGAGAGGGAGAGCAGGGGTGAGATAGGTAGGTGGAGAGAGATAGAGAGAGAGAGAAGAGGTAGGCGTGAAATTAGAGTGGGGGAGGAAAAAAGAGACTCGCAGTTTGGAGGTCCGCCGCTAAGCTACCTCATCTTTGGCGAAAGAGCAGAGGATTCTGGGTACAGACGGATGTAGGGGTAGGGAGATGGAGGGAGAGAGAGAGGACGGAGAGCGGAGGAGTAGAGCAGAAGGGGGACAAGAAGAGGGGAGATAGGGGTACGAGGGGAAGAGAAAGACAGAGAGAGAGAGAGGGGTTCCAGGAGGGGTGAGTCGAGCCTGGATTCCCATCCACTGCAGTGGCAAGGAGGCTCTCCCTCATGTAGTACGTTTTACCGACCGACCCCGCGCGCTGTTTCCTACGCTCTGGGTGTCCCTCCCTCTGTCTTTCTCTCTCTCTATCTCTCTCTCTTTCCCCGACATTCGGTAACCTCTTTTATTTGTTTTATTTCGCTCCCCACCCATTCATCCTACTGTCCCCTTATCAAACCTCCAATCTTTTGTTTTTTCCCTCTACCTTTTTTTTCTCGCTATATCGTCGGCCGCGATGGGCGTTGTGGATTGGACCGAACTTTAATTTAATTTTTATAATCCCCCCCGCATATATGAGACGAAAGGGGTGTTGGATTGTGTCTGAGAGGGACGAGCGAGATAGGCGCTGGTATTTTAACTTTGTAAGACGCTTCTTCGTCCGCCGGTGAGGAGAGGGAAGAAACGGTCGCCTCTATTGTGTAGCCGTGTATCCTCTCTTGTAGAAAGAGGGTTGTCATGGTGAAGGGTTGGATATTTTATCCTCGCCAACAATAAAAGGGAGACGTCCGATACTCGGAAGGATTGTGTTTTCTGCATTTTTTTAGAATCGTTTTTTGTGTTTTTTCCCTCTCCGTGCGTCAGCCGGATGTATCTGGTGCGTGTGAGTGGTACTCAAGTCCTGAAGTAGGAGGCTGCGATTATATAGCCGGAGGAAGTTTTTCTAGCGTTTGATGTCTGTGATGGTAATCGGACTCGATTGATTTTTTGTTTATTTTATTTTTCAACGGCTCGATTTTGCTTCGTTTCTCGTTGAGTTACAGCGCTTCTAGTCTTTCTAATTTCTGTTTCGTTCTTGTTTCATTAAAAAATAATTTTCTATCGTATTTTCAAAAAATTCTTTCCTTTTCGAGGAATCCGGGAAGTGTTCGGCGGCAGTTGTTTACGGAGGTGGGTTTTGAAATTTCGCCCAATTGTGCTCTGCCGCCTCCGGTACTTTTTTGGCGGAGCCGTCGACGGATCCGACGGTTTGTCTCTATCTCCCTCTCTCCTCTCCAAGGACGTGATTGAGAAATAAAAAAGGAGGAATTATAACGCGGAGCAATTCAGTTTTCTTACGTATTTCGCTTCTCTATGAGATGCTTGGCGGACGTGATGTGGTGAGATTAAGACCTTCTCTTTTAACGATCCGATTTTCTTAAATATTTTTCGCGAACTCGATTTTTTTTCAACAGCCGAATGTTCGGAAGTTAGAAAAAAGTGTTCGAAAACCCAGCGGCCGACATCGAAAAAAAGCCCTGTCTTATACCGCACCATACCCCGGTCCTCCTCGGATCTCTCCATTTATCTCTTTCTCTCTTTCTGTCTCTCGTTTGACCACCTGAGTGAACTGCATCGGGCCAATAGCGACCATGTCGGCGTTGCCAAGGCAACAGAACGCACCGTCGCGTCTTAACACCGTCAAATCGGCGGTATACCGTCATTAATCTCCGCCCACATGGACCACTGGACCGTTGTTGCTTTGATTTGGTAGTAGGTGGAGGTGAATAGTAAAGGGCTGAACGGCCGTGGAACAGGATCATTTTTTTAAACGGGATCTTCGAAAAAGTGTATATGCATAATATTAGTGTTTGTGTTTGTGGAGAAGTTTTGGCGAAGAACGAAGAAGGACCATCGATAGGATATCGGTAGGTAAGGAATCCCCTGGATATTTTTGTCGAGGTGCGGTGTTATTTTTTACTCTGCCCCTATGAAGTCAGTATTCAAGAATTAAACGCATTTACATTGCGAAGAAAAGTTTATACGTAATCCATCGCTTCGTTATCGTAATTTCGGTACTCACCTTTCTGCATGTTTTTACCTTGGACTACGCAGTCATCGCCCAAATAGGAGAGGGTGTAGAAGGGTATTTTTCTCCCCTATCCCAAGTGGAGAGTTATGTTAGATACCGAAGCGTCGCCGTGGGCAGAAGAGACAGAAAGTGGAGAGTGGTGATCCGGCACCTGCCTTCATAAGAAAATTTTTGATGCTGGGGATATTTTCCTGCCGGTTTTTAGTGCGGTGTTACCACTCAACAAACAGACGACTAGAAAATCAATTCAGAACGGTGTTGCGTGAATTTCGAGCCGTTTTTTAACGAGCTGAAACCGTGGTGATTCGACGCACTTTTTACAGTGAGAGTAATCCAGCAATTCGGAGCAAGGCTCAGCCGTTAATTACGGAAAATTGGGTTCGTTTCGGATGGGATAAATAGACCTTTTGGATGGAATGTGCTGAGTTAGTGTTTTTATTTGCAACGAATCGAGACTTAGGTGTTGGGTTTCGGGGTAAGCGCAGACCGACGGAATATCGCACCGTGCCGGGCGGATGTGGAGGAAGAATCATTTCGCGTTGTATTACTTCGGGCGCGTAATAGGTAATTTATTTAGCGGAAATCGTGTTCACGGAGACTTATACATGAAGTTGGTATTTCGGTAAGCGCCGAATATTACTAAAAAAAAGAGCATATGCATGGACTATTCGTACCAAGTGTTTCCGAGTTTCCTGCATCTGGCTTTGGCCATTCGTTATACAATTCCTTAAGGATTTATCAAACTGTTACTTGGCATTCGTGTGTACGCCTGTGGACGATTTTATCCCCGGATGCGACAGACCTTTGTCTCAAGGACTACGTACGCGTAACTCATTCCCATCCCCTCCCAGAGCCTCGAATTTTCAAGCGATTTCGGTAGGACAGAAGTTGCGCGGATCATTCCTGCGAGTCTGCTCCGAAGAAGAGGCTATAGTGTTCCGCTGGGACATTGTGGGAAGATAAAGGGCTTCAAGTAAGCCGTTAAAATTGTTCCAGGTTCTACATTGCCTCCCTTCTCTTCTCGACGCGGTGGTAATTGCCACTTTTGGGCGGAGTGTGTGCTTTTCGAAAGGGGATTTTCCCCTAAGCTGGAAGATTTGAGTGGTGAAATACGCGCACGGATATATATATATAGGGAGTGTTCGCGGAGACGGTGACAGTCAATCGAGGAGTGTTCGATGTTTGCATAACCCAAGTTTCGGGAAAGGACTCGAAAACCGCTCGTAGAGAAAAAAAAACCTGGCCGAGGGGGATGATGTCGACCGCACTGCCATTTAGCGACATTTCATCCAGGAAGGAGATGAATAGAGGCAAGGAGTCAGCATAAAAGAGTAAGTATTTATCCAGAAATTTTCCTATTTATTTTGTAGTACCAGAATTAAAACGTCTTTTACTTCCCAAAGAAAGCACAGAAAAATTATCTGACGATGTTATCTGTAGTATTTTTTTATGTACATACGAACGAAAGTTTGTGAGTGGAAATGAGAGAAGTCAGAAACACTCGGAGGATTTTATTTTTTTTAAGGCCAGCCACCTCGTGTGTGTGTGTATATATATATATATATATATATATATATATATATATATATATATAAAATATTGGATAGGAAAGTGTTAGTTATATGCATGTCGGTTATTCCCTCGAGCCTCCCATGACTTGGATTCGTTTTGAGGACTCCACGCAGCGCTCGGCGTCACAATATTGAAAAGGAATAACGGCGCGCTTCGTCGTAAAGAAACAAATCCTGCGGTGCGGAGGATTGGAATCTTCGCGGTCCGTTCTCTTTCCCTCCCTTTATTTTTTGCGTTCGCGGCGTCGACTGAGGTCTAATGTCGGTAAGCCGCTCCCTCTACGTGCTTTATACGGAATCAATAACTGAGCGGCCACGCACAGCCAGTCCTTTTGAGGGTCTCGTTTTTGGGCCCCGGGGAACGGGAGAGAAGGACCGTGGTGTAGGTGTCGGTGGAGGGAGTTAAAGTCGAATCTGGGTCCACGGAATAGGCTGCCATCCCTATCAAACTCTCACTCTCTTTCTCTGTTCCACCCAGCGAAAACTTCTTCTTACATTCTTCTATCTCTTTCTCTCTCTCTAACTCGTAAGATATCACTTTTCTTCAAACCCTCCAGAGGTCGTCTGAGGAAGTTTGTTGGGAGGGATGAGTCGTCTTTTTTACGGCAGGGGTTTTCGCGAGTGTTTTTTTCTCCCGTTCCTCTCTTCGATTTTTTATTATACATCCCTTCCCTTGTGTTCTCATCGTCTTTTTCTCAATCCTCGAGAGTCGTTTCTCTCCATCTCTTTCTCCCGTGGCGTTATCCGCCTACTCATCGATGTAGAAGGTCGTTAAGAGAGAGAGAGCGATATTCTTATCGTCGCAAGAGTCGGTAGTACTTTGAGAAATTGCGTTATCCGAAGGAGGGAGGACATCAATTCCCGAAGCGGGTGATAAGTGGAGGAAGCGTCTCCTAGGGACGGTCGAGGAAAGAAAAAAGGGGCGAAGAGCTCCTGGAGTGTAATTTTATGTTAAGGGAAAGTGGGTGGCTGAGAGAGAATACCAAGCGTGCGATGGGTCGAGGAGTGGAAAGGTTTGCGTTTGGTGCTTTCGCAACTTGCCGTTGATGACTCTTTTGTGACGGAAATTAATAGGTTTTTAGAGCGCACGCACAATTAGTTCTTAATGTTTATTGCATATTTTGTACAGAGTACACTCGAAGTCAATTTTGATTTCGTTAACGCTACCAATTTTAGCCGACTTTCCAAAATGGAAATAGGATTATAGTTTCATCGTTGTGTCTGTCCATGAGTCTGCCCGTCTGTCCCCCTCTATTTACTTTTGAACCAATAGACCGATTTTCATGACACTTGGTGGAATCTCTTGCTACTGGGGCTGAGGTCGCGAGGATAGTTTCTGTTACGAAGATTGAAAGTCCCCGGTACTATTCCAGGATCTATCCTTCCCATTTGATTTACATGGGACATGTGAAATCTATCATGTAGAGTAATATTCTGTTGCACATTAAAATATCTTAGAATTGTAATATCGGAGCGAGTTTTGTACTATTCTCTGAGGAAATGAATGGAGATTCTAATTTGTATCGAAGAATTTTGCTTATTGATCATATTTATTCGAATTGGTGTAAATACTGTAGTTTTTGCAGTTTTATCACCCATTACAAGACTGTTGCCATTACGAGGGCTATTGTTGAACATCTGATTATAAAAAGTAATGAATTTCCACTCATTTAATTTAAAATCATTATGTGGAAAATAGGCATCATAAGTTCCGTTTGGATCTCCTTGTTTTTATATAGCTCCATTTTACTAATGATATACTTTATTCAGCACAAGTGAACGACTTCTAGTTTCATTGCTGATTTGATGAAATTTAAACTGTCAGTTATGTTGTTACCGAACCACGAAATTTCATTATATTGGCAGATTTTGTGTCAAAAATTCATTAAGGTTTCATCATATCTAGTTTATTGATGTGGGCAATTTTAAGTATTTCTTGTGAACCATTTTCTGTACCAATGATGAAGCTGGACTCTTATTCTGCAGATCTCTAAATTTTACTAAAAATTAACAAGGTTAGATCTGACATTTTTAGAATTGAAATCACTAAATTTAATTTCGAATGCGATACAAATGAAATTTACCTAACATTTGCTCAAACTTATGTTATTAAATGTGACATTATATATTTCCATAAGCCAGGGGCGAAAACAGGAACTTCCCAAGGGAGGGCGATCGCCCCAATGGCCCCTCCCACCTCTTGATTCCGTCTCTGTCGACGACCATACATTTTGAAAATCCCTACCCCATCGTCCTTTCCCTTGTCATATAGTCTTGATCTTCTGTGTAGAAACCAGGAATGTTACGCGGAACGAATTTAAGAATGCACCCAGTGGAGGGCAATGGGGTCGTCCATCGCACCTCCCCCCCCTTGGATCCGCCACTGCCATAAGCTAATTTTGTGATTCCAAGTACATTGCTGATAAATTGCTTCATTTATACACCATATAAACAAAAATTCAATTGAAATAATCCATATATACCCATATTGAAATGTAAATTATTATTTGTTTGTGAAAACACAATTTTCAATAAAAAGTTTACCATAGGTTTTCAAAAGTGATATGAGAAATTTTCACCCTATGCCGCATTCATACTTTCTCAAAAATAATATTTTCTCGCAATCCTAAGTTATCAATTTATGTCTCATTTGTATTACTCAACCACATAACTTTAACAAATTATTCGAGTTTTTTCCTCATCTCCTTGAGTATTTGTCTTGATAAAAAGAAATAACGAAAAATAATTATATTATATTTTCCGTACCATGATCAAGTTTGCAACAACGGTCTATATACGCTATTAATTAATGCAGATATAATCCAAATAAATGTCACAAAAATGAATAAAAGCTTTTAAGATTAATTAAAGGCTTATTTAAGACGTTCCGGTTAGAAAGAAATTTTGACGATAATGCAGTTTTAAAAGCTAATACTCTTAAGTCAGTAAGACTTTTTAAGATTTTAAGCCTGAAGCACTTGGAGAATAGAAAAAACTAATTCACCCAGGCTTTGTCTTAAGGTCTTTTAGAAATGGAACATGTAATGCGCATACGTTTATAATAGTGTGTCTTGTATCGTGAATTGCTGTGTTGGTTCGGGATAAAGATGTCAAGAAGTAGGAACGAACAAGTGATTAGCGAGTGTCTTTTGTTTAAAAATAAATGGAGTCGACCTTAACAATTGAAAGACAGACGATTGGATTAGAATATTTTCTCAGTTAAAATAAATGTGCTATAACAATATTATGTTAATAATATTATTATTCTTTTAGTGATCGCCTGGTGTTAAGAAAGTAATGCCAGTCTATACATATAAAATGACGTACGTATGCTGCAACAATGCTTACGAATCAGCTTGCATAACTATTCCACCTGTCGGGGATGTTCCTAACAGAGAGAGATTGTTCATGAATAAAATTCTTAAATAAAGTATTCTTCAATAAGTCTTCCGTCGGTTCTGTATGCTTTTAAGTAATTAAAACTTTCTACTTAACCTTTCTAACTTGGTTCGACTTAACGAATGACTATGAAAATGTCAATGTTCGCGGAATATCCTTGACATTTGCTTAGGAGCTTATCATGTTTCAGCTGTAAGCAATTATATCCCACGAAAACCGCCAGTGCACGGAACTGATTACGTCCTTAGAGCTCCTTGAAATTAATAATTTGAAGTTTCTACACTTTCTACGACTATGCCCGGGGACGGCGTAAAATATCAGGAAATAATTTTGCGTCAGAGTTTTAAATTGGTACGATAATAAAGCAAGTTAGTTACCATTACGTTAATTGAATCTCACGGGCAAAAAAAATACGGTAGGGGCGAAAATATGCTAATTCCTTGAAGTTTTAGAATTTCATCATCAGTTATGATAATGTATATCCAAACGATATCTAAGCGGAGTCAACAATTGGTTCGTTTTAAAGAGTTTTAAAAAACATATATTGTATTGATTGAAGAATCATCCACAATCAAAATTTTAATAAAATTATCTAAATTTTTAGCGCGTTTATGGAGGGAAACATCTATGGAATTGGATCGCAAGTTTCGAAACGCTTTCACAAACATTTCCGCAGCTTACCCTGAGATCGGAGATAATATGGTGTAGGAAGGTGGAATTCTTTTCGAACGCAATCTTCGATCTCGGTGTTAAAACTTCAACATCTGGTGCACAGATGAATTATGTTGCAACATCGGCAACCCAAGCGGTGCATGCGAATTAAAACTCTTTTACTGGCGTTAACACTATTATAGAACCTATGCCCGAAATCGAACAGGAGCATTCAATGTTTAAGTTAACATTATCTTTGCTGTGATTATGTAAGATTTTTCTGTTTAATTAGAAACTGATGTTACACATTTTATTATCATTGATGAATTCGCCTAGCTATAAATTTTTCTGCCAATCGATGTATCACCTACGTAATTCATACGCTAGGTACTACTGTTTATCCCAGTTATGGTATTGTTTTGAGCCTTACCCATCTCCCCCCACACGCACAAAAATAAGTATTCTCATAATCGGGTAGAAAAAGGCGTTCCAATACTTGTTTAGCTAAATTTTGATGGCGCTGTAGTCTCTCAGTTTTCGCGGATTCAGGCATTTGCGCAGAAATTATTGTAGCAATATTTAAGGTTCACGGTAGGTAAATTTGACTCGCTCGTGCCCGATGACCTCATCTCATGCTGCTCCTTCGCAAAAATACATGAAAGGAAGTGCTTTCTTCTCTCTTTAACACAAAACTTGTACACAGAACATGCTACAGAAGTAGTGACGCCGTGACGCACCAAGAGAACGGTCGGGGGTAGTGGTAAGCGGGATGCCATAATAATCTTTGTCTCTTTTCTCTTCGGCCGCTTGTAATTTGCTGCAGTTTCTACGATGTGGCAGTATAGGTATTGAGTACAATACTGTGATTAACCCTTGCTCTACCAAGGTATTTTACAACTTCTTCCGAGTGGGGTAACTCAGTTACCCCACAATTCAGAAATAGTGTTTATTGGTAGAAATATGTTAATATTAGGATAGCTATATAAGATAAATAATATAAAATAGATATTTGTAAATAACACAATGAATATTTTATAATTACTTCACAATTGTAATAAAAGTTTTGCTACCTTGAATGTTGAGCGCAACCAGGGGAGTATATGAAGCTGACTTGTATTTACAACAGCCTTTCACAGTAACATACAGTCACATAAGATCATTTTTTCATACTTCAACACGCACCTGCTCATCACCAAAATGCTTTGAAAAACTCTTTACCTATTTCAAACATGAAGAGTATAAGCTGACATAAACGCGTAATATGAAAATAAATATTTGTAAAAATAATTAATTTTTATAATTACATAGCATTTGCAATAAAAAGATTTTAGTTACCTTGAATGTTGAACACAACCAGACGAAAACGCGATACTTGCTTGTGTATGCAACGGTCTTTCAATGTAACACACTAGCACATGGGAATTTTTTGTAGTTCAGCACACGGCTGTTCATCACCAAAATGTATTACATATTTTGCGTTGTACACCAATAGACTGAATAAATTACACACATTCGTAACCACATGTATAGCGGAACTGCATTCAAAATAAAAATGAAACAATAACAAACTCTACCGAGGGGGTTAACTCAGTTACCCCGACAGTGTTTTCATCTAATAATGGCTCTAAAAAAGATGTAAATCTACGCAATACCCAATGTAAATGTTCTTAGATTGTAAAAAAAATGAATATATTTGAGGATATGAATGAAACCCCAAAAACAACTACTAAAAAATAAAAAACGTCGTTGCGGTAACTGAGTAACCCCTCTTTCCCTCTTGGTAGAGGTAGGGTTAACTACAAAACGCACAGGAAGTGAAGAAGCGAGTGAATGTGAGAAGAACCAAAAAAAGTGTATTTTCCCCCATTCCAAGTCCTATCACCTTTTATCATCTATATTTGTAGTTTCTTCGTTCGCAGTCTTTTCCAGGAATGTAACCCCCGCGTGTATGAAGGTACAACTGTCTTTCATGTTTTTTTTGAGAGGGTGGCATATTTTGACCGTCACTTAGAGTCCACTTAGTATAAGATTGGAATGAATTTGTTCTACGTGAGAAGTTTCGTTTATATAAATCAGTTATGCATTCTTATATGGTCCTAGATTTCACTCTACATAATAAAAAAACTGTTTAAATAGAATTCATCGCATATTCAGCTACAAATGTGCGAGCAATAGACTCGTGGATAGTGCGTGGTTACGAAGTGGCGTCAATCTCATTCCTAGATGAATAAGATGTGTAGCAGCAGGCGGCTGTGTGCTTTTTTACTGTTTAAAAATATACAAGTCTTCAACGATGTTGTGTTGATTTAAAGTAAATAGTCTCTTTTAGCTCGACGGGTGTTAGACGGTTGTCTCTATCTGAGAACTGTACAGCTCCACCGTTTGTTTTGTCACAGGTGTGCTCTCACTACTATCTTTATTTTTACTGTGCCGACTCCCTCCATTTTATCGCTCCCAAAGATCTTCATTTAGCATCATTCCACTGTTGTTGAGCTGATTTTAAAATGTTTTATAAGTTTAGGTATGCTTGGAACATAATCTGGATCATCGATTGGGGTAGGTGATATTTGGGTACATTAGATTTGACGGGGTTCCACAGATATGATTCAGAGGTGCCGCAAAATTTACAGCTCATAAATTATCATAATACAGTAACCTTTTTCTTACACATTTTAGAAGGCAAGTCTGCGACTACTGGTGCTCAAATAACAAAGGCGGTTTAACCATAAAGACTATTTACATACTTACAACATGCTAAATATGTATTTACTTAGGTACTTTTGGGTTCTATTTTATGCAGTAAGTCAATTCGCGGCCGTCATGTCTTTTTTATAAAAGTTTAACAATGTACAAAGTGTTTGGGGTGGCACGGAATGTCATTGGTGAGGCATGGGTTGCCGTAAATGAACAAGGGAGAATACACTGATTTTTTGGACGATGCATAGTACTATTCTTGAAGCACCATAATGGTTATCTTACTCATTAGTTTATTCAAAAACTTTTCCGAGCTTTTTTATTTCCCTACATCTATTCCTATATTCGTTTGTCATGACGTCATGATTTTGTTTCATTTTAAAGTACTCAGGTTTTGGAAAGGTGAAGTGAAATGCTGTCGACATTGGATAAACCCACAAGGACGAAATGCTTCTTTAAAAGAAATACATTTTGCCTTAAGACAACAATGTGAACTCGAGGTTTGACAATTACATTGTCTTTCAAGAACAAGCAATTTAAAAACAAGTAGGGATTTACAAGTGTTCCCCGTGGTACAGAAGTGCTTTTCGTCAAATTCGCCGTAGTATAACCGTATAGTAATGCATTTGCTTTAAAACCAGAAAGTTGTTTTCCTTATATTGTGGTAGCCCTGATTTTTAGATTCGTTCTAAACATGTTCATTTCGTTTTTCCATTCTTTCTTCTTCCTACAAACGAAATTTCTTTAAAATCCGTTCAGCCAATACCTTCCAAATTCATAGTTACAGAAAATGCTAACCTTGGTATTGCGGTAGCCCGGTTTAGTATACCCGGTTGACAATTAATATTTTGGTTATATATTTATATAATGATTATGTTTATCCTATCTCGGGTTAAAATCCATGAGGTTAGTTCTCTAGAAATACTTGTAAAAACTATTATTTCACTTTTTAGTGTGGTAGCTCTGCTTTATAACTCCGCTTAAAACATCTTGATTTCATTATGGTATGTTATACAAACCTTATATGCAAAATTTAGTTGAAATCCGTCCTGCCAATTCTCTCCAAGTCCATTATTACTGAAAGTTTAATTTGTAATTGTGGCACCACTGTTTAGCCGATGTGGTCTAAATATGCTATTTTTGTTTTGTATATATGTGTTCATTATAAATATTAAATTTTGTTAAAATTAATCCTGATAATTCAACACAAACAGGTGTAAAAAGCACTTTTTTACTTTTATTGTGGTTGCACTGATTTCCATACCTCCTCAATATAAAATTTCGTTGAAATCGTATTGGCCATTTTCTTACAAATTCACAGCTACCGAAAAGTTTAACTTTGTAATTGTGGCACTCCTGCTGAATGGATCCGGTCGAAATATGCCATCTTGGTCATTAATTTATGTGAGTATTCTATGTACAAAATTTGGTTGAAATCAATTCTACCAATTCTTCCCTGAAATATGCGTACGGACGGACGGGCGGACATCACGAATATGATATATAGAAGAAATAAATGCCTGCACGTCGAAAAGTCTATTTTTAGGCGTTGTTTACAATAAGTAAACAAATAACGCCTTATGGTCGTGTCGTGTCCGTCCGTCCGTCCGGCTGCCCGTCCGCATGATTCATCCGGGAAACTACTAAGCGGATGTTCATGAAATTTGGTATTTAGGACGTAAGGGTACAGAAAATAAAAAATATATAAATGATTCAGGTTACATAATCGGTATTGCCACTTTACTGGTGACAAAAAATGAAATTTTCTTTACATCTCGTTCAATATCACTTGTAACAAAATAGCCTTCAACAAAAACTAGTTAAATAGAAAATGATTTGTTCAGTACATTTTTGTCGAAGGTGTAGCCGATTTCAAGAAATCGAGCGAAAAAGTCGTAATTAACTTTGAACTTGAAAACTTTGCCACTTGTTTTTTTAATTCTTGCCAACAAAAACAATTTTCGTGGCAACAGAAGTAAACAATATCTGTTGTATATACCTAATTAGTTTAATTTTCTTTCGTGTGCACGCAACATTTGGTAAATGGAGCGAAATTGATTATCTACGACGAAGAAATGAACGTAAATACGTCTTGAATTGAAAAAAGGACAACTTTGTATTTCCACAAACTTTTAATTTAAACACGACCGGTTTCACTACGATAGTAGCATCATCTACGATCTCAGTGAAACCGGTCGTGTTTAAATAAAAATTTGTGGAAATACAAGGTTCTTCTTTTTTCAATATGATTAAATTCCATCGAGTTGAGCCTTACCTCATTAATGATGTTGGTTAATACGTCTATTTTCTTTACGTATACACAGCATTTGCAAGGGAAAAGAAATGGGTAATTTACGTCTAAGAAATGAACGTAAACATAAAGGTTACACTCGTATTACTACTATTCGAGCGAGGTAAGTTTAAAACAACTGTCGATTGTTTTATTAATCACAAACGATCAGGAAATCAGTGAATGAAAAATTCGAAGTTTCCTTGGTATCACTATTGGCATACCAGTTCTTAGACATTATACTATGCCATTAATATTTATATTTTTTGACATGATTGCGTAAATCAAAAGAACGCCTCTTCCTCGCATGTATGCACTCATGATGCGTGCATCTTTCCTTTCTTGTTGCGTTCTGTTACTTTGTGAGAAATTGAAATAATGCTCATTAGTCGATTTCCTTGCCACCATTTCTGTTTCTCACAGTCAATCGACCTGCCATCTTACAGCGCGACATTCAACTCGTAGTTTACCGCGTTCCAACCAACCAACCAACCAATACTTGCGTATAATTATAGAGACTAGCGTAATTGCCAGTTGAATTTCAACGGAAAAATTGGAACTTAATATATTCGACTATATTGGAAGGAATTGAGCTAAATATAATGCATTATTATATTTGTTGATATTAAAATGTAGTCAGATTTTAACTAAGTTAACAAAATCTTTAAAGTTTTAATCCGAAAAAAATTAGCTATTATGGACTCACCAGGTATGTACATTTTCTGTATGAACAACAATGCTGTGGATCGCCAAGGAAACGTTTCAACAAAAAGCAAAATTTTGACAAATTTTAGAATATTTACCTTATTGTGAGCGAATTCAATTCGCAAACAAAGATCAGCAATAAGAATAAGAATTTTCATTTAATATCCTTTAAAAGGTTCTTATCCAAAGATCGTGCGTAAAATATTTTTAATATAGTTTTGGAAAGGAAAATAAGTCTGCAATTGTGAAAGAGGTATATTTGAGATTCCTCTTTTGGGAAATTCCATTTAGCGTTCCAACCAACAAAACAACAATGCTGTGATTGCCAAGGGAACGTTTCAATATAAATGCAAAATTTTCGAATATTTAGCTTATTGTGAACGAATTCGATTCGCAAATAAAGATCGACGAAAAGAATAGGAATTTCCATTTAATTTCCTTTAAGATGGTTCTTATTCGAACATTGTGCGTCAATTACTTCTAATTTAATTTTGCAAAAGAAAATAAGTCTGCAAATTTGAAAGAGGTATATTTAAGATCCCTCTTATGGAAAATCCCATATAGCGTTCCAACCAACAAACCAACCAATAGATTAAGGCTTTAATTAATAGTCTAACTAATAATTCGATACAATGGCTTGAATTTTACGGTCACCGTTTTTAAGTTTATTTCCCATCTCATAGTTTTCTCTCTGTAGTTATTTGTTTATCTCTTGCTTTATCATTCCATATCTCTTTTCTTTCCGTTTATCTCTTTTCTTTTCGTTTATTTCTCTCTTTTTCCCTTTTCTCCCTACACATCTCTTCTCCTCTCCTCCTTATCCCCACTGCCTTAAACCCCCCTCTCTCTCTCTCCTCCCGCATCTTTCCTCCCTCCATCCTCTCTCCTCCCTCCACCCTCTCTCCTCCCTCTATCCTCTTTCCTCCTTCCTCCTCTTTCCTTCCTCCTCCTCTTTCCTCCCTCCTCCTCTTTCCTCCCTCAAACCTCTCTCCTTCCTCTCCTCCCGCTTCTTTCCTCCCTCCATCCTCTCTCCTCCCTCTATCCTCTTTCCTCCCTCCTCCTTTTTCCTCCCTCCTCCTTTTTCCTCCCTCCTCCTCTTTCCTCCCTCAAACCTCTCTCCTCCCTCTCCTCCCGCCTCTTTCCTCCCTCCATCCTCTCTCCTCCCTCCACCCTCTCTCCTCCCTCTATCCTCTTTCCTCCTTCCTCCTCTTTCCTTCCTCCTCCTCTTTCCTCCCTCCTCCTCTTTCCTCCCTCAAACCTCTCTCCTCCCTCTCCTCCCGCCTCTTTCCTCCCTCCATCCTCTCTCCTCCCTCTATCCTCTTTCCTCCCTCCTCCTTTTTCCTCCCTCCTCCTCTTTCCTCCCTCAAACCTCTCTCCTCCCTCTCCTCCCGCCTCTTTCCTCCCTCCATCCTCTCTCCTCCCTCCACCCTCTCTCCTCCCTCTATCCTCTTTCCTCCTTCCTCCTCTTTCCTTCCTCCTCCTCTTTCCTCCCTCCTCCTCTTTCCTCCCTCAAACCTCTCTCCTCCCTCTCCTCCCGCCTCTTTCCTCCCTCCATCCTCTCTCCTCCCTCTATCCTCTTTCCTCCCTCCTCCTCTTTCCTCCCTCCAACCTCTCTCCTCCCTCCACCCTCTCTCCTCCCTCCTCCTCTTTCTTCCCTTCATCCTCTATCCTCCTTCCATCCTCTCTCCTCCCTCCATCCTCTCTCTGCCACCTCTCTCTTCCTCTTACTTCTATCCCTTCCTTGCTATCTCTGATGAAATCCCATATCACGTCCGCCTAAGCAATTCTCGCTATCTCATCGAGACTTTCTTAGCGTGATGAGAAATTGCGGGGAAGTGTTTATTGCTCTCCATTTTCTGTCGGATTGCCTTTTTTCATCGCAGCCGATTGCTATTTCGGTCGGGCCGCGAGCCTGGAATAATTGCTCCCCGGAGCTAATCACGCCGCCGTTAATTTTTATCGTGCTTTGAAGGGAAGCCGTAAATCCGAAGGGAATTGATTAGGTCAATACGGCGGCTGCTGCCGCCCTCGCCGTTTAAAAAAATCCGATGGTATTTATTTCTATATTATGTAATTAAACAGCATTGACTATGGAATCGGGGTGAATATTGCGTTAGTGATTGGGTCTATTTTAATGAACAGGGAATTTCACAGGAATAATACATGCATACTAATTGTATCTGCCCAGTTAACGATTACGTAGAAAGTCTTATACTTGAATATAAGATATCTTATGGTTTAATTTCACTGTATTAAGTCACAAATAGGATGACTTACAGTTAAAAATATTAATACTAGAACTGAAGTATGTAATATAATATGTATCCAGCCTCATTCTGTTGTTCGGAGTGGGAGATTTTTGGGATTTACTCGAGAATGGTCATTTCTGTTTCCAAGAATCTCTCACCACATCCACACTCAGATATTTTAAATGGGCTGCCTTTCATGATGAGTGAAAAATGAAACACATGAGCCACAATTTTCCCGACTACAAAAACAAATCATTCCTAATTAGTCTAAAATTTGACTTAAAAACCGAAAAACCCGGAAATCTTTCAAACCTTTTACAATGATGCATTTCTGGTTGATATGCTCTATCGTCGTATTTGGGTTCGTTTTTTTCCGAACATTATAAAATCCTCACAGTTTTTCTGCATTAAAAATGGACATATCTCTTAGAACGGATCGACAACCTGCGGCTCCGTGGCCGCATATGGCTCCTTGAACACATACTTGTGGCTCTTCAGAAATTGGTTTAGCTTCCTAAAATTTATTAGTCATGAAACATGCTTATTGCAGTCACTCGAATTTCTATTAAAATACGGTCCTACAGATTGTGAGGTAACCGAGTATTTTAAGTTAAACAAAAAACAAAAAAATGTCTCTTTTACTTTGAAAGGTTGCCAACCTGTCTCAGACGAAAATTATAGTGATGTGGCATGCATTAGCGGATTTATAATAAGGCCAAAGTAGGCCATGGCCTAGGTGCGGCGGGATTTTGAGGGAGGCGGGATTTTGGGGTCGGCGGAATTTCAAGGGCTGCGGAATTTCAAGGCGGTGGGCGGTCTGATTCAAGAATGAAAATTAATACGGTATTTCATGACGGGAATGGAAAAAAGTATTAGTGTAACTAATTATGGCTTATAAAAATCACTATTCAGTGCGAAGACGAACTTTCGCGAAAGATATTGTGAAATGAAATTGTTTATGCGATTTTAGTACGAAGGCTTTCGCCGCGTAATAGAGACATAAGTTACGTTGAGGTAAATGTATTTCAAACTGATGGTAGAGAAAGATATTATTAAGTTTAATTATAAATATAACGTTACAAACGATTGCTAAAGTTGATACGAAGAAATTTAACTTACCTTAATCTTAAGGAACAATTTTCGTCACGAATAGACACGACACCTGTGCAAACCCTTATCTTCTGGACACGCAATAACTTCTTCTTCCTTCACATTCCAATTTTGAATTGAAGTCTCATAGTCCCGTTGACGATTCATTTTGAGTTTTAGGGTTTATTTCTGTGACACGTGCGAGCTATTTCTTCATAAAAAGAGTTTTTAAGTACCAGACAACTTAAAAAAACTTGAATCAAAATGAGAATAAAAAGACTATTGTGGAAAACAAAAAGTGTAGTTTATTATTTAATTTATTCCATATAAAATAATTTTCCTTTCAATTTTAAAGTTTATTTAATTCATCGAAAAAAATAAAACCTGCACTAAAGCACGATTAAGAACCAAGTTCTTTTTATTGAGATCAATCTTCCAATATGGACTATATTTTCTAAAAATTAAACTTTTAAACAACAAGTTTCAAGTTCATTTTTATGGAATAAATTTCCTTTCCGTGACAACCCAACGGTTACCGATTTAACACAACACTTTTATTAAAAAATTATACAGTGGACACGATAAAAGAATAATAGTGCGCTTATTGAATGTCGGGAATAAACAAAAGACAGATGATGAAGGACGAAGAAAACTACTTCGAAATCGCGAGAGATAATTGGAACCAATCTATCGAAACTCGTCACGGATCACTTTGGTAGAGAGGTGGTTAGGGTGTCTGGCTCCGCAATGCTAATGCTCGAGTCGCGCGTTCGAATCCTGCCGAGGGCGTGGTTGTGTGTGTTCGTCTTTCTTAACGTTATTACGCTCATTGTAAAGGCCCATTAATGGTTATTTATAAGATAATATAAAATAAATAAATAAATTATTTTTCTGTAATAATATTTAAATTAAATCAATTTATCTACAAAATGGAGGGGGCGGCGAAAACAATTTGGCCTAGGGGCAAAAATTTTCCAAATCCGCCCTTGGTGGCATGTTTATTCTTAGCCTATTTAAATTATTACAAATTATGTGTAAAAAACTAAGTATTATACTTATATTTATCTTTTTATGCAAAAATACTTAAATAATTTGAAGTACAGGCAGCGTCCGCTTAACGTACAGGTTACATTCTTGAAAACCCGTACGTTATGCGGACGTTCATTTTCCATATAAATTAATTTAATAAATAGACATGCGTTCCCTAAATGGAAAAGCATATATTTTTTCACTCAAAATCAAGTCGGAATATTGAGCCATTGTATTTATAAATTAACTAACATTTTATACATGCTTACCATATATTAAAACAAATAACTTTCAGAAAACTTTAATATAAAAATTTTAAAAATATTTATTACCTTAAATTATCTTCCCCTTATGCTAATGATAGTTGAAGCGATACAATAGGGTAGAAGAAAAGTTGTTGGTCATTGGAAAAGGGGCTGTTATCAGGGAATTTTTAGAAACTCCAAGTCATGAAATTTTTACTGTGGTACACTACGAGAGGCTTTAGTTTTAAATATCCATCTGCACTAACACCTAGCAACAGAGGCCAATAAATTTGTTTTCTTAAATGCATTTCAACATTCATTCATTTGTCCATTTCTTATATACAATTAATTTATATTTGTTACGATTATCATATTAAAACTAGGGGGGGAAAGGGTGAAAATCTTGGCATCCCTCATTATCATTAAGTTTACGATCTTTCCGTAGAGGTAGTAGTCTTTGGCCTAAGCTTTCTCATTTACCCGTGTGCGCGAGAATCGATGTACGTATCATCTGACAGTACGTACGTTATGCGGACGCTGCCTGTACCTCTTAAAGTGCAATGGATTTCTTTCGTTTCTCAGAATAGCGCGTCTTCAAAAATGGATATATTTTTGAGGAAAAGATAAATTTGATCAAATATAGATTTCACCAAAATTTCACAATGAGAGGTTAAAGGAAGTACCCAAATTATGCATTTTTTTAATATCTCCGCAGGTAGAAAAAGAGAATTAGGGAGAATGGGCTACGAACCATTTGGCCGGGTTTTATCCCAGATATGTTTCTAATGCGGATATACGTGCTGGTTTTTCTTTGCCCGTGGTTCTCCTCTCGTTTTGCTAGTGCGATTTAGTCCTAAGATGGCAGCGGTGCAATTTTCCCCATTTCATTTCGCGTTCTCAGCATGGGTCATCGCCTTTATGCTTATTCCTTTCGTCCTAGAGGTTCAGGGGAGAGATTTATCTAGGAGAGGGGATATAGGAACATTCCTTTTAGAGAACCGAATCCTCCCCTCCGGGGCCCTTTTGCTTTACGCTAGCAGGAAGTTTGCCAATGGATCGAATCGTCCCCGGAGCGACAAAAAAAGAATAAAAAACCGGCTTATCTTTTAGGTTAACCGGCAAACCGAGCGCGTCTCAATAACTCTCCTTTCCGGGTAGGATTATATGATACCAAAGTTAAACAAAATAGATTTTCGGAAGAGTGTATTCGTTCTTAGTCGGATTATGGCCGTATGAGGGGGGAGGGAGGGGGAATTATGGGAGGGCCGTAAATACGCGCTGCCCCAAGGGATTGGTTCTTTAATGTCCCATCCTTTAATTATGTCGTCGGGCGAAGTGGTTGCCAGGCAACTTTCGAATATGGAGTTTCCTTTTTCTCCAGCAGATCGATGTTTACGGAATGGGGTTGACTTAAATCTCGTTCTTCCAAATGATTAAATTCTCTTCTTCAATTCGTATCTTGAACGATGGTTTCTTTGGTAGTGTTTCAGTGGCTAATTTATTTGATACTTTATTTTGAGAGAGGGAAAAACTATATACACGAGATGTAATTTTGTGTATATAATATTATAAATTAATCAATCGGTTTCATCATGGGCATTTCTTTTAGGATAATATATAACGTATCCTTCCATAAATAGGTAAGCAAGGATAGAGCTGCTGAAGCTTACAGCAAATGGCGGCTTTTTCAGAAGGAATTGTTAACGCATAATGTTAAAATTTACGTATATGTACTGATATGACTGGCCTGAAATAATATTATAAAAAACCAAGTAGGAGATTTAATTAAATTCCTACTCCCGTTCTGTCAATAAGTAGAACCTCCACAAGATAACGTGCATAACGAGACAATACTGAATCGATTGAAGAAAAAACGAAGTCTCTGAGTGCTTTCGTTTACGAGTTATCGCGTCTGAGTGACAGACAGACGGGCCTCCGCAAGAAAATGCGCACAACGACACAGAACCCTGAATCGATTAGAGGAAAAACGAAACCTCATATCTCTTTTTGTTTAGGAGGAGTTCGAGCATCAGCCAATAAGTCATATAAACGGACAAATTGAACGCATAAGCTGACTAAAATAAAACCGCTAAAAATGGAATTTATTTATCATAAGATGCACATCTTAGCCAACAACATGTTACTATGATATTCAGATACCTTGGAAAAAGGTTTTTTGAAGGTTAATATTATTATTTTTCTCGCTAATATTCCTGAGTTTGCAGCATTTAATGCCTGAGTAGTCTTTTACAAGCTTGTCAGTAGCTATAAAAACTCGTTTGCTAATGTAGGTTACTCTTCAGCTAAAATAAGCACCGATTTTTATAAGAAATAATTAATTAATAATTAATTTAACAAGAAGGAAAATATAGAGACAATGACGCATGGAACATATTGCAGAATATAGAGGCAATCGTCGGTAATCGAGTTTTTCAAAACAGTTGTGTACTAATTTCATAATTATGGTTAAATATAAAAAAGAAATTGAAGCTTTTCATTCGTATGCTACAAAATATACTAAAACAAAATTTCTCTGAAATTTACAACCATCCTTACTAGCTTTGATGAATGAATAATATATCTAACGAGGTAAACTAACGAAAGAATGTAATTAACTGCGTCTATTTAAAATGGTTGAATGTCTGAGTATTTGAATTTTAAACATTATCGGTCTTGATAGGGCTAAGCCCGTGTTGAACAAAAGGTAATCTCTGTATTAACAACGTGTAGTTCTTGTATATTTATCAGGTTAATGCTTACATGCTTGCCTTTCTTAAGTGTTAGAGAGGAAGAGACCTTCCGCACTGAATAAAAACGAGACTTGGTCTGCAAATCGCGAGAAAGTTTCTCAGCTCTATATAAACTTGAAACAGCTTGCGAATACCGAAAATATATTAAGCGAAGCCCGGAATTTTTTCTTGCAGACTTCCTGCTGGGCTTAAGTGCGCAGCGGTGTTAAAGGACAATCCGTACCTTTTTAAGAAAGTTCAATCGTTAAAAATTCATTCATTAATTCAGAACTTTCGCGCTTCTTTCTTTTTCGATGGCAAGTTTCTTGCTCCTATTCGGATTTAAATTTTTTTCGTCAACCTTTCGAATTTATTCCGTGTTTTCTTGATATTCGTCATACGATATATCTTTTAAGGGAAAACTTTCACCCTTCCGACTACGGGAGCTCAATTGTGGATTCCTGAAGGAGCAGCCTTTATATAATATTGTTTAATTTTTCGAATTTTCGGGAATATTAGTAAACATCGAACAGTGGCTCATTAGACGTTCCATTGTATTGAAGCTTTTGTATTCTTCGGTGTGATTCATACCTTTTCCTATCTATAATAAAAATATATATAATCTATTTTATTTCTCACATTTGATCATACTTCATAGCTGTGATTGCAGTTTTCAGTAGGTCATTGTCGGTGTTCTATACCCAAGTAATAAGTAAGAACTTTTAGACTGTTTGCATATTTTGTTCATTGGTGACAATAGATTCTCGACCTGAGTTAAAAAGATAAGCATTTCTTTGAGATCCGTATATATGAAATAAAAATCAATATTTCGGAGATTCAGATATATGAGATACTTTTGTGCAATAAAATTCATAATTGGTATCTAATACACAGAATTTATTCGCTTCATTTCTCAGAATATTTATATTTTTTAAAAAGATCAATATTGTTTTTCCATATAAAACCTTATATATTGTTTATTTTATTGTAAAATTTATCATAAGACAGGTAAAAATTCATATTCTGAAAATATTGCAATTTAAAACTACCCCTATAAGACACATGGTAATTAGTTTGTAAATTACTTCGGGGATGTCACACGTTCATTCGTTAAAATTAAAAATGGGCCTTAAGAGATGAATATTCTCTTTATATTGGGATGCACGACGATCGAAAAACGCTCGAACTCCATTAGCGTTTGCAGGGGAATGTGAGCAGAACCATTCAAAATTTATAAAGAAAATATCCGAGGGATCCCCCTCGAGAAACTTTTTTTTCCATGAATAAATCTCTTCGATTATACTCATTTTTCATTTGAAAATATTTCGTCTCTTCCTCTCCGCTTCATTCAAACTTTATGCAAATAAAAATTCCGCGTCTTTCTTTTTGACTCGACGTTTTTCATTTCCGACCGTTTTTATCGTCTGGATGTTTCGCTCTAAAACTTTTATATTGCGCTTTCGAATTCTTAATTTACGAGCGTGATTTTTTCGGATCATATTCCTCGCTCTCTCTCTCTCTTTCTCTCCAAAATGAGATGGAGTTTGGCCATTTTTTTCGGGGTTTCCGAAGTACAAATAAAATTACGCGTATTGAATTGCATACGAAGGGCTCATGCATTTTTGCGCGAGTGTAAAGCACGCGCTTGTGCATCTCCGTAAGAGCGGTGAAATCTGCACCTCTCGATATTCATCACACTGCATATCATTCTGCATATTTGGCGGATTGCAAAGTTTAAAAAAAATATTCTCATTATCAAATTTTTTATTAGAAATCCCTGTTATCTCAGCTGTCTGTCCATTATCTTGTATTTTCCGAATTTATAATGAAATGTCGTCGCATTTTCCGGAAAATAATTTAGTGATCTCTTTATTTGGAAGATTAATTTGTATTTTCTGCCGCTCGAAAAATTTCAGCAGTTTATTTTATCAATATCTTATGTATAAAATTCGTGGCATCGTGATGATATTTATAGGAGAACGTCTATGCTAAAATAATATAGTTTTTATTTTGGATAGCGTTGTCTAAAAATTGGACGGATCGATGGGTCCCTCACTTGCTTTTTATTTTATAAGAAGGGCTAAAATTGAGTTTTATGCACCTTTCCCGTTGACAATTTTTACTTTGCGTAATGCTCCATAATTATTAGATTTTATGCATTAAAACTTTTCTGTTGGTTTATTCATAGTTTCTGGGCGGAATTCTACCTTCTGTTTCAGGAAATAAAATTTCGCCAGTTCTCATCTTCCCCCTGTTTCCGTTTTTGCGATTGATTCGCGATCCCTCTGCACGGGGTGTTTCGAAAATATCCTTCCATTTTAATTTTCTGCCATTTTTCAAAACTTTCAAGTCTTCTTCGGTGCAGGTGATCGCCTCTTTCCACAAAATTTCGATCTTTTTTCCATTCGTTCCTTTCTTTTGAACTTTTTCATGTGGTTTGCAGCTTATTCTGCATATTTTAACTTGAACTTGTACCTTCATTGAAGCTTTCCCACCCTCTTTCTCTCTTTACCCCTCACTTGCCTTTTTTCTAACCTTCGTCAGCCGTCCCTTTTCTCTATCCGATTCCTTCTTCATTTGATCTTCCCATGGTATCCATGGTGACACTTCCTGCTCACTTCTTTTTTCCCCTTTGCCCACTCCTCCTCCCTTCGCCTCGCTTTTGTTTTCATTGCGCGGAAGGAAAATAAAACAGTCATGCACACCCAGATCATTGTCCCTTCATTATAAAATGATGAAAATTTTTACGAGTTTTTCTTTCGGAGAAAAACTAAAAACCTGTCTCTCCAAAAGGCGCTGGGTGTGATATTAACTGCCAATAATTCATTTTCGCAACTCAAAACCTCTTCATCGGCAATTTTAAAAGCTTTTTATCTGATCCAGGTAGGGTTTCCGTTGCTACAGCCAAACTTATAAAATAGGCATATTCAAGACTGCGGCGACGAAAGGCATGAAAATTTGAATGAGTTTCTATTTAAAGTACTAACAAAGGATTTATGGATAATATTTTCCGATGTTGCGAAAGTGTTGACAGTTACCATCACGACGTCCTTTTCTACATTCCACTATGTTAACTCGAATTTATACGGAATTTTACCGATATTTTTGAAGTGCCTAAGCTTTTGTTGATGCAGTAATAGAAACTTGGGCATTATGTGTCAATTGAATTTTAGGCGCGTGGAAATGATCTGAAGGATAAACAATGCAAAACGCAACCTATTCCCTCGAACGCACGGTCGCGAAAATAACTCCCAACGAAATCTCACTATCCGTTTTGTCCCGTTAGAGAAAAGTTCCAATCAGTTTTTAAAAAGCTGTATTTCTATTTTAAATGGTTTGGTATTCGAAGGGCGGGCGATAGCCTTCATTTTTTTTATCGCCGGCGACGCTTAAATCGCTATGCAGTCCAATCTCTCTTTTACTGCTCTTTCCTCTCAATTCCGCTACGGGCTCCTCCCCCTCTTTGCCCGGTCTCACAGCATCTCCGTTACTATATATATATATAGTTTTATTCTTTCCAAACTTCTTTCGACCTCTCCCTATCCCTCGTCTTGCTCGTTTACTCCCACCCCTTCTTTTACTTTATTTTTCCCCATTTGAAAGGAAATCTACTCCCCATTCACCCTCGGTATACCTCGCCTTCAGTGCACGTTCAGACCTATTCTAAAAAAAACAACGAAAATTATTCGATTCTCTCTCTCAATCTCACCGCTCGTATTCTTTTTATTCCTATTCTCCTTCTCTCACTTCCGTGTCTCTCTTTCGTCCAATACTTATCCTTCTTCGCCGCGTGTCTTTTCTTTCTCTTTCTCCTTCGCTCTTTCTGTCAATTTCTCCTGGCCCACTTTCCTTCCTCTTCTGCAGTTCCATCGAGGCTTTATCTCTCTTGGATTCATTTACACACATTGCTTTTCATTCTCTCCACCCTCCATTTATCAGGTGCAACGGAGCATCGAGGGAATGAAAAAAACAAGCGATATTTCCTGGGAGGAATTGTTCACGAGGATATCTATTTTCATCTCTCTCACACACGCAAAAATAGAATTTATTGTTTTTTTACCTAATAAAATCATTGACTTCACCCTTAAATTTTTTAAGTTTAATCATTCAATCCGATTTAAAAAAAGGGAATTAATCTATTTTTTCTTAATTATTTCCAAGATATGAAGCATTAGGTATTCATTTATCGGCTTAGAAGCTATAGTTAGAAATAAAGGTTATACCCCCTAACGCTGCTGAATTTTTAATCCAATTTTACAGAAATTAGCGCTATTCATTATTCACTTACACTAGCTTAAAATGGGATATTTCAGTGGCATTTCCATTTTGTAACATGTATGTACTTTGGCTATTTAAAACCTTTTCATCCATTTGCATGAAAAACATTTCCTTTGTAGAGCAGGGTCAGTGTTTTACGAAAAAGCTTAGTGTTAGACTTAAAGTCAGTTGCAACACAAGAGATAACTCCTCTATGCGGAATCGGATGAATGAGGGTAATCACAATTTTTCTGGAACCTAGTTATGCACTAAACCATGTTTAGGAAAAAATTGAACGAAAAGGAAGGCATTATAATGTGAAAAAATAAATTCGTATAAACTGACTCAATGAATGGTTTGCTTGAAAAAGTTAACCATCAATAGAATTTGTAGGAAACGATTGCGATGCGTTTTCTTCTAGCTCGTGGAGATATGAAACAAAGCTGAGTATGACTATAAAAAGTGAATATTTTCATTGTCCGATAATGGGGTTCACCTTGCGACCGAAAGTAAAAAACATTATGTACGAAGAATTTTTTGAGTGGTATAGAACCGGGGTTGAATCAATATTTCTTTCACCTGGGTTAGGAGGGTTTGCCGCTTTTATACTACAAACACAGGATGAGAGAAGCTCAGGTGTTCCAGAATGAATTTGGAATTCAGATTAATGAAAAAAAGAAACCGCATTCTCCGGAAAATTTAATCACGATTTGTGACGGAAAAAATGAGGTTCGCAGCGCCGCTCGTCGGCGGAATGCGAAATTAAAGTCTGCTCGTCCGTATCAAGTGAGGGATTTTTATTTTTATACCTTCTCACTTCCTCCTCTTCCTCCATCTTCCTAGTTTTTCCGCAGTAATTGCGAGATGAGATAATTTTCGTCGATTCAAGAGTTTCTCTACTCTGGAGATGCGCTTGTAATGGAGGAAAGTTTCGAAAAACTTAGTGCATGGCGGGCAGAAAAATTATTCGAATCGGATCGTTCTAATTTTCCGGATGTGACGGAAATGAATGAAGTTCTGGATCGTCGCATTTTTTATCCTGCAGATGTTAGAAAATGCACCTATCATAACCTTGTTCGCCACTAGGTCAGTAAAAATGGAATTTCGGTGATTTAAATATTTCCATCAGTTCAAGGTTGGCGCGAAATTTTATAGGCAAGAAAATTGAAGGCTTTATTTTCGTCGGATTGTAAGTAAAGTATTGCATTTCATATTTCATGGTTATTTTTTAGCCCTTAATGTTTCTCGCAAATTGTTATGGGTATCTATTTAATTCTTCTGCCGCCAGTCACGATTGATGATGCGTACAGCACTTTCGTATTGTGTGGTAATTATGAAGGCAATTTTGGCTAGTGACTGCAGTCCGGGTTTCCGCTAAATATCGAAATCCCGAGATTCTTAGTAAAACTCCCGGGATTTCGGGATTTCCAAATATTTACCATTAGCAAAATTTCCTCTGAGATTCGCCTTTTAACGTATCAGTGAAATACACGGGCATATGACAGGAAAATATATGCACGGGGCATTTTTTTGTATGCGGTCTATAGAGCACCAAACAAATTTCATCCTAATCTACTTCCACCAAACTGTCTGCTACAATAAACAAGTACTTCTGGAAAGAGATAATCCGCCTTCTTTCCTTTAAATACAATTTTAATATATAACAAGTAAGAGTGTATACCGTTTCCCGTGGTGCAGAAATGCTTTTCGTCAAATTCGCAGTAGTATAATCATATACTGATGTAATTACTTGGAAATCAAATTTATTTTTTCTTATATTGTGGTAGCCCTGATTTTTTGATCTATTCGAATATATTCATCTCGTTTTCTCATTCAATACTCACCCTAAAAATGAAATTTATATGAAATCCGTTCAGCCAATTCCTTCCTAATTCATAGTTACAGAAAAATTCTAACCTTGATATTGTGGTAATCCTATTTAGTCAACCCGGTTGTAATGAGATATTTTGATCCTTTATTTTTATGAAGAATAAATATACTATATTTGGTTAAAATCCATGAAGACAGTTCTCTAGAAATACGTGTGAAAATATAATTCAACTTTTTATTGTGGTAGCTCTGCTATTTAGCTCCGCTTTAAACATCTTTATTTCATTATTGTATCTTGCACAAATCTTATATAGAAAATTTATTTGAAATCCGTTCAAACCAATTCCTTCCAAATTCATAGTTACAGAAAATATTTAATTTTCAGTTGTGGCACCCTTGTTTGGCTGATTCTGTTTAAATAAGCTAATATGGTTTTGTATATAAGTGTGGATTGTACGTATTAAATTTACTTAAAATTGATGCTTACAGTTAAACACAAATACCTGTAAAAATCTTTTTATTTCTTGCATAATGGCAGTCCTGCTTTCAATATCTGTACTAAATATCTTGATTTGGTTATTTTATGTTGCACGCCTACTTCATACAAAATTTCGTTTAAATTTGTTGAGCCAATTCCTTCCAAATTTATAATTACAGAAAAGTTTAACTTTGCAATTGTGGCATCCCTGCTATGTCGGTCCGTTCCAAATATGTCATTTTGGTCATTAATTTATGTGCATATTCAATGGACTAAATTCGGATGAAATAGGTTAATTCACGAAGATGATGTTAGTGGGGGACACACACAAGGACACCCGGGCGATCTCATAAAGACTACTCCCATTTTTTGGAAAGTAGGCTAAAATGAGATGAATCTTTTCTATGATGGTGGCTTTATAGATAAAAATAGCAGTCTCTATGATTATTTATTCATTATTTCTACAAGTAGAGTTAAATATTAAAGTTCGTTTTCATCCACTGGTATTTTAGGTAAAAAATTAAGATTAAGATTAAGAATGAGCGATAGTACCGGTGGTGTAGTGGTTAGGACGCTGGCTGCTACTCGCCCGATGCTTGACAATGTCATCTGGTACGAATCCTGCGCAAGTAGGATTTTTCCAAGGTTGCCCGGCCCCCTGTTTGTGTGGTTTGGGGAGACCGCGCAAATTCAGCTGTCCCTTCCTTCGGAAGGGACGTTAAGCTGTAGGCCCCTCTGGTGTTCTTCGTAAGAGCAGGCAAATGCCGGCACCGGGTTTCCCTCCTCCCTCCCCGGTTATTCATTGCACTACCTCTGAGATACCCATTTGTGCTGTAAGAGAGGCGAATTTGCTGGGCACTCAAACAAACAAACAGAAACGTTAGATCTGTTCACTGTGTTGGGGGACCCAAATGAGACACATATAGAGACCCAAGTTTCTAAAAATTAATACCTCATGTTTGTACTATTTCTATGCATATAATAAGCATCGCGTGTGAATTTCGGTGCAATACGAGTTAAAACTTAGAATACTATGGGTTGTAAATGTTGGTAGAATACATTGAAAATTTTTGACACAGTGACTTGGAAAGTCTTTATATGATTACGAATAAATATTCATAAATATATCCATATACATTTTTATTTTATTTTATTATATTTACAAATGCAACAGCATCCATTCCATGCGTAAACAATGTAATTATATGAAATGAACAATAAGTCATGCTAAACAATATGATGTACATTTGTACCCCTCTTGGTCTGGAATGTAGGTAAAATATCTTGGTATTAGCAGGGTTAACTATGTTGTTAAAAACACTCTTGAAAAACGTATAAATCTCTTTAATATTGCAGTTTTGACGGACCATTAAAATTAGGCTTTGTAGGGTTCTATTTAAATCGATAAATGTCAATAAACGAAAATTATGCGTCATGATTTTAAAATTTTGTTTTTCGCTCTCAAAAAACACATTTTCCCACCAAACATCCAAAACGTTAGAGACAGTCTTTATTTGTCATACCAAACGGCCACACAACATTCGGAATTTGCTTTCTTATGTCGCTTATGTCACTTTCTTAAGGGCACACACTGATCTGCCGTGGGATTTAAAGGTAAAGGGCAATATATATTATGATCGGTCTATGGCGATTTTTCTTTACCCTCCAATAATCCATACACACCTTGGACTTCATTTACCAAAAAGTCGGGGGACGCCTATTGCATCTTCCGCGCGACTTTATCTGTCGACCTCCTCCAAGAGGCGAAATAAAAGGTTTACCCTGGCTGAAAAACGAGTACCGATCGTCAGATGGCCTTATGGCATTTCCAAAAGCACCCTGTCATAAAATTCATAGTTGTCTGTTATCAATCCATGAAATTTTTACGGATTGGATTTTCCTATCAATTCATAAGGCGGCTTCAAAATAAGAAAATTCCAAATTTTAAATGGTATTGCAGCTAAAAATATGAGGCTAGAGGAGTCAAGTTTTCACGGATTGGAAGATCTAGTGACGGTATATACTCCAACGGTGCAGGCTGGTCTCTCCATAAAGGGGAAGGCAATAAAACGTACCAAATATTTTTGAGAGAACGAACTTTCATCTTATGCTTTAGCAGAAGTATTTCATATGTTTGTAATTAACTTTTTACTTTTTATATACGTAGTATGCAGAGAAAGTCTAGCAACTGAAAACAAATCGACTGAGGTTTTGACGGAAATACATTTTAATAGTCTCAGAATCCAAAGAAATGGTTTTCACCATGCTGTCTCTCTGTGGGCGTCTCTAGAGCCTAGACGGTTAAAAAAATCGAATTATATTTCGTATTTAGGTATATTATTTTCCAGAATTGATGCTACTGAGAGACGAAAGATAAAGAGGAATATAGAATGGCAGTATATTCTTGATGACTTTTACAAATTGTCGATATGACTCAAAGGATTTTGTTTAGAATTCATTCAGTCATGAATGAATATGGCATAAGCCACATATCTAAAGAAATAATTATATAGCGTTCAGTAACATTATTAATTAAACTAGTAATAAAAGCCTTATTCTGTTGGTTGGAACGCTATATGGGATTTTCCATAAGAGGGATCTTAAATATATCTTTCACACTTGCAGACTTATTTTCTTTTGCAAAATTAAATTAAAAGTAATTGACGCACAATCTTCGAATAAGAACCATCTTAAAGGAAATTAAATGGAAATTCTTATTCTCATCATCGATTTTTGTTTTCTACACAAATTCGCACATATTAAACCAAAATATTCGAAAATTTGTGAAAATTTTACATTTTGAATGAAACGTTCCCTTGGCGATCAATAGCGTTGTTGTTCATACAGCAAATCGACATTCTGGTGAGTCCATAATAGCTAATTTTTTCGGAATAAAACATTAAAGATGTTGTTAACTTAGTTAAAAAATTTTATACTCTTATCGTCTTATTTTTAAATATCAAGAAATATATTAAAGAGAAAAGCTGTTCATCTATCTTACCTAATGTTCGTATAAGTGTCAGATTTAGCTCACTTCCTTCCAATATAGTTGAATATACATATTAAGTTCCAATTTTCCCGTTGAATTTCAACGGGCATTTACACTAGTTGTAATATATCGAGTTTTACGCCCTGCTCCACCAGTCCTCTGTCGTCACTCAACATTCGTCGTCCAGCAATAATGCTTCAGTGCCTGTATGACTTCGCCAATGCACGTAATGCATGGTGCAACTATTTATCAAATTTGAATTCCACGTTTTTGGGATTCATCATAATCATAGGTAGTCTGTCCGTAGACAGGTCCGTGATAATTCATGGTTAAACCTGGTTCTCCATATATTCCTATTTTCCGCTGTCCTCCTCCTATCTTGAAAACTCTCTTTCCCTTTCAAGTCATCTATCAGGTGAAACCTTTTCCTACCTCTTTCACTTTTTCCATCTAGTTTCCCTTCTAACACGTCTTTAATCATACTCTCTCTCTCATACTCTCTCATTCGCTTCTCTCCTACTCTTCGTAGCACTTCATCGTTTTTCATCCCATCTGTCCATTTTATCTTCAGCATTCTCCTCCAAGTCCACATTTCAAAGCTTTCCAGCTATTTGATGACATTTTTCCTTAGCGTCCATGTTTCTGCCCCGTACAAAACTATACTCCATACTTAGCATTTTATGAACTTTTGGGATTATCGATATATTTATGCCATTTACGTGTAGAAAACATTTTCCGCGGATTTTTTGATTTTCCAGCAGTGGAATTTCCTATCAGGAAAGAGTACTGAGATGAGACGCATTCCTATGTGAGAAAGATTGTACAATATATATTTTATCTATTTTTTATAAATGAATTGTAAGGCTTAGCTGTCAATAAAAATCTGTTTAATTTTTAATTAGGTGTTTATTATTATTTTAGCTAGATTTTTGTTTTTTATCTTCACTTATTACAGACGAGGAGAATGTGTGCGGTATATAAATTGGACAAACAAAATTATTTATTAGTTATTATTAATTAATTATTTTATTAACTCATTTTACATCTAAAACCATGTCATTTACTATATTATAAAATTTAAATAGAGCGAGTTTGGAAAATTCCGCCGAAATTACAATCCCTAATGTTGACCACGAATATTTTCAAATACTCTTGTTAATTTTTAAGTAAGCGAGACTTTAAATGCAAATAAATCATTTCTATTACTATTAACACAGAATTAGTAATTCCGAGTGATGGCAGAGGAAGGTTTTGGTTTAGTGGGATAACAAACAGGCAGTAAACTCTTTCATTCGTTTTCTTTGCCGTAAACTGCAAATTGTGCTCCTTTTTAGGCTGGTTTCCAAAGGAAACATTGCTTTATGAAATGTTCCTGTCCGTGTGTGTGTGTGTGTGTGTGTGCGTCTGTCTCCTACCAGCAACTTTTGCACCAATGGACCGATTTTTATTAAACTTGGTATGAGACTCGTGCTACCAGGATACACATCCGGGCTATATTTTATTTGGAGAAGATGGAAGTCCCGGGTTCGATTCCAATAAGTATTTTTCCCATTTGTTTTACATAGGAAATCTCAAATTCATCGTGCAGAGAAGTTTTCTTTAACACATTAAAATATCTTAAAATTGTGATATCCGAGCCAGGTTTTTACTATTATAAGGGAGAGTAAATGTTAATTCTAATTATTATCACCAAAGTTTGATAATTGTTCGCATTTTACCGGATTGTTGCCATGGAAACGATTATTACCGAGCTAGGCTTGGGCATTGACGAGTGAACAAATGGGTTATTTTTTCCGCTCGACTACTCTTAAGAAATAGATAGTTGATCCAAACTTATTAGCGTATGAAGAGTAACAATTATTAAATTCGTTTATTAAAAAATATATGCAAACTATGTCAGAAAGAGATTTTGACATTATTTTTAGTATTTTAAACCTGATAATGCTCTATTAATTTGTTTTTCAATTTTTCTCTATAATTGATAAACTATGAATTACAAATGGTATTTAGGGTATGAGAATTCCTTGAAATGACTGACACATACTGAAACATTTCCTGTCAATATATTCGGGACGTCAACTTTGGGAAAACCAATCTGCATTAGTCCTGGTTTTGACTTTTTGTTTTTATGTACAACTTTTCTCCGTCTATAATACCTGTAGTACTAGAATTAAATTATCTCCACCGATAAAAATCTTTCGACATTGCCTACGCAAACTTCAGAAGAAAATGAGCCTAAAAAAGGAGAAGTATATGTATTTTGATGTTATCATCTGCAGAAGCATTTTGAAATTAATTTTTCGTACAAGATTGGCCACTTTCCATTAAAACATCCACTATAGCTTAATTAGGATGTTGCGTAATGGGTATGGACTCTCTCTGCAAAATGAAAAGTGTGGGCTATCGTGCGCAAGCCAAAATTTTTTCGCTGATCTGCATCGGACGGGAAAGAAATAGGACGTGGGCTATGTTTTATCTGACCCTATTTTTTCTATATCGGAGTTTCTCAAGTGGTGCTCCGCCTAAAATTTGCGTAATTTAAGATTACTATTTATATAGCCCTATCTTAAAGGAATATGACAGTGCATAAGATAGCAATCGACAGTTGATAGGCAAAATTTAAAATCTCTGCTGCCTCTTTGCCTTTCTAACAGTAATAAAGCAGCGCATCGTGCATAGGCTTAAGTGATATTTTGAAATTATAAAATTAACACATTTTTTTTGTTTTAAATAATTTTAAAATATCATTTATTTTATTTTAATATAGAAAAGCTATTCTTTTATGTATTACGTGTTAAATTATAGTTTTAGGTGTATACGTAGTTGCACTTATGCTGATATAATCGTTTTTTGTGGTCTCTTCACATTCCTATTAGAAAGGAAATGTAATGTAGTATTCGAAACATTACATACCTGAAGAAATTATAAAGTACGAGATAAAAGTCACTTTAATTTTAAAAATATATTTAAAATATTTTTCGATGTAACTACATTGGAGATTGACTATTTAATGGTTCCGGTAATGATTTCCGTTTCAATGAAATGTATAATTATCAGTGTACAGAGGTGAAGGATTCAATACGCAGATAAGAATTTTTAATGAATTTTAATGGTTAAACAATATCAATTCAGTAGTTATGTTCTCTAAATATTTTTTTCTAAAGGGACTCGCGCCAAACAAATCACTAATCAAGGGGTACGCGAAGCGAAAATGTTTTGGAATGGCTGCTGTATTTTTCATGGATGCGATTAGAAGATTCAATGGAAATACATTTATATCATTTAGTCATAGTGTCTTACCGGAAAATATTTTGGCCCCCGCCAAAACAAATTTAAAGTCTTCAAAAGCAATTTAAAGCCTATAAACAAAATGGGCCCCCTTTGGCCATGGGCCCCCTTTAGCCATGGGCCTCCCGCCGCGCGGGAGTATCCGGTACGCCACTGGCGATAGTTAAACGTATGTCTGGTGGTAGAACAAATAGCGATCAGATCAGTGGAAGTGATCCGTGTCCTCCCAGAAATGCTGTTGAAACTAGGTAGAACGATGTGGAGATGGAAGAGAAAAAAAATGTCTGTTAGTTGCAGTGTCGCCAATCTTGGGTATAGTCTTCTATATCTAGCTAATATCGTTGATTATCTGGGATACAAAAGGTTTTTGTTCTCATGTTAGCAAAATTTAAAAAAAGTTTAATTCTATAATAATTTCAATCTTCTAGAAAATTTTCACATTTTTTATTTAGTACATAATATTTACAGAAATTCTGTGAAATCATGCGTGAATGTGAAGGGAATATAGGAAAGGGACGTAGATAATATACCAATCCCTAGCTCATTTTCATCTAAATCTAGGAAGTTTTTTGCAAACATTTAGCGGATTTATTTTTTAGCAGCTGGAAACACTGTTGGTTGGCTGATTCGAGAATATCGCTCGAAGTACGTACACGAAAAATTCGAGAAAAGGTGATTCGATATGACCAATCTTTGAGCGTTTCGGGGGCGTTAGGCCTAAACAGGGTTTTGGGTATCCATCGTGCACAAATCAGTGCTCAATTCTAGGGGCGTTCAATTCCTCTATTTGATTATAAAAGCTCGGAAATTTACTTTTTTACAGACAATTTTCAAATGTGTGTCGATTCACAGAGCAAAATATAAAAAAAAATTCCATTACTTTTTATAAACAATCATGATAGAGATTTGAGTGAATTTCTGTGCAGGTTGTGGGCATAAAATAATATTTATTTCAACAGTGGCGAGATCTAATGATAATACGTATATTTTATATTTTATGGTATTCAGCGTGGCGCGTAATTATTGAGCTTGTTTTTAGTAAAGGAGAGCTCTTAATTAGCAGGTTTGTTTTAATGAAATTTATGAATCGCTGTTATCTCTTTTTCTGTGATAAAGCGACATCGAAATCCTTCTCAAACAAGATGCATTGGAGAGGAAATTGATATTGCTTAGCATCGGGAAATATATATGTGAAAATATAATTATTAATAGAATTTAAATGCACAATATATCCGCCAAAATCAGGTCAAAAATTGTGACCAAACAACACAGATACTGTCTATTATAGCGAGTATATGAAATTAAATTTTTCATTAATGGAAATCATATTTTATACCGTAATATTGAACATAGCTGAGAAAATTGTAGTCATAGCCATCTTTCCAATGGAATTTTACAGTATTGACATATGAGAGGAAAAATTAGTACCTAATTTCTTAGGAAAAATTTTTCAGCTTTTATATAGACAGATAATTCAGATCATGACATAATGCAAACACATTCGTTATCTTTTAACGAAATTAAAAGATAAAACTATGGTTTTTGGAAATACGATTTCCGCATCATAGCGCGAGGAGAAAGAATTATTCATAAATGAATTGCTTTTATGCTTAATTTTAAGGAGAACCACTTTTTCTTAACGTACGTTAATCTGAGTAACTGTACCATTCGTATGAATTGTTTTCTTCCAATACTAATTCGAAAGTACTATTTTTTGTTAGAATGCTAGTAACTATTCCTTGTAATATAATGGAAGGAAGGAAGTTGCATAATAAAACCGATAGAGGTCAAAATTTTTAAGACTTAGAAGAGGCGGGCAGTTTAATAACCTTGATAAATGACCATAATAGTCGTTTTCAAATGAATTTGGGAGAAAATAATCTGTTTGAAGGAGAAGAAGGCCAGAAAAAGTGAATGAAGAAGAAAAAGTGAGCGAATTTCAAATGGTTGGCAACGCAAGATGGATAGAATATCTTTCGGAGAGGGAACTAGAAAACCATGTAAAGACAAAGTCGTTTTGTAAACGAAATTGATAAATATAGATAGGAAAAACGTATTTATACGTTTCTGAGCAAAAAAACATAGGCCAAAGAGTTGATTAGTTTTGCAATTGCCGTATTTACTCTACTATAAAACGACTTCGAAATAAGATGATTCCTCTTTGCAGATGCTAATGTTGAGGAATAAATTGTTAGAAAATAAATTATAAAAGATTATTGGAGTTTTTAAAATATGAATCTCTAAAAATGGTCATCACGATTTGCGGTGTAAAAATATATATGATTGAAAACATGCAAGGCTAAACAATCACTGCCAGCACTTTATTTATTTATTTGTTCGTGAAAATAATAAAATTCCCGAACTTTCATTAAAATAAAACAGAAAAATCTCGTTTTACAGTCGAATAACTACGGTGTATCCCGGTCGTTGAAAGATTGAGATTTCCATATATTTTTGAAATCTTAGAAGCCAAGGATTTAAATAAAATTCAAAGTAGTTTTCTTACGCATCTTTCAGACGCGAAACGCATTTAAGAAAATATTCGGTGGAGTAATGGAATTCGAATGCAAATATCCTTTAATATTCTAAATCCAACGTTGTGACAAGAATTCGTCTGTTTCGGATGGCTGTAGTATTAATATTGCCACAAACGAAAGGTAATAGTAACAAGGTTATTCAAATAGAGCTTATGATGCCTACTTTCCAAATAATTATTTAAAATTAAATGTGGTGCATCAGTTACTTTTATAGGTTTTAATAGCTTTAAAATCAGCGGATACGAGATGCTCTTTGATTTCCCAAATTTCATGATTTACCGTTATAAAATATTACAAATACCTCTATTCGAACGGCAAACTAAAATGATCACGCGAATTCGTGTGGGAAAAAAAGGGGGGAATGCAATAGACCAGCGCTTCTCAACGTTTTTCGGTAATATACCCTTGTTTATTTTCATCATTGTCGAGTACCACCCGCCCCCACCCCTCCTCTCCATTCCCTTCCTCGGAGAGTAGCACAAATCCCGCTCCGATATTACAACTTGAAGACAATTTAATGTGCATGAGAAAATTACCCTGCACGACGGATTTGAGATTTCCCATCTAAATCAAATGGGAAGGACATTTCTTGGAATCAAACCCGGGGCTTTCAATATTCGCATCAAAAACTCCTCGGAAGCTCAGCCGCAGTAGAAAGAGATTTCCGCCAAGTGTCATGAAAACCGGTCCATTGGTTCAAAATTTAATTGGGGGACTGACAGACAGCCAGACGGACAGACACAACGACAAAACTATAATCCTATTTATATTAAGAAAGTAGGGTAAAAATACTAACGTACATGCCAAATGTTTGTTTTAAATATTAGACGTGAGTTGCATATTATAATTGGCGTTCATTTTTTCAGACGGTCACCGTAATTAGAACGCCGAGGTCTCTTTGTAAAATTAAAGAGTTTATTATTACGATATACTCCATTTTTGAAACGGATATTCACGTTAAAATGCGAGCAAGGTGATATAGGTGACTCTCAAACGGTTGATTATGAAAAATATTGCAATTAATTTGACGCGATCGTTAAGGGTTAACTCAAAACTTGGAGTGTGTGTAAAAATTTTAATACAACTCTCCGCAAACTATACATTTCGCAATCCACTCGCATGTTATTTTTTGTTCAGGTCTCATTCCAGTCATATTCACCTCGCATGACGTTCTGTTTCCTAGTGTGACACATTAAAAAACAAAAATCCGGCATCTCGCTCCTCGCCGTATCTCTCCTCTTCTGTGCCCTCTCAATTTTACCCTTTGAATTCCGCATCACAGGAAAGTCACCTCATAATCACTTCCAACTGCCTTTCCCATTCCCTTTTCCCTCTCTCTCGTTTTAATAGCCTCAATTAAACCTCGCCTTCGTAACAACTACGCTCACGAAATTCTCACTAGCACGTTTCCCGTGCCGACGCGACCTCTATACATATCTCTCGTCCTCAGATGCTATCTTGTCGCACGCTCTCCAATTCATCGCTTAGTTCGCTGCTACGGGAGTCGAAAGCGCTTCCAAAGTTTCCTCAGAGCGTCTCCATATAAATAACGCGAGCGAGGGACGCTTGCGACTGGTTACTTCTCTACTGCCTGCATTTCGGGGGCACCGTCGTTCTTCACGGGTTTCCTCTTAAAACTCGGAACTTTCTCCTCATTAGCCGCAAAACATTGCACTTTCTCTCCCCGTAATTGCTCCGGCGATCACCCGTCTCTTTGTTTTAATGATGCTACTTAAGGAGTTTTAACATGGCAGTAGTTTTCGGAAGCGTTAGTACCGGCTCAAAGTCTACCCTCGGAGCTTTCTTCTCCACCCAATCAGTGCGTCGGCAGTAATAGACGTGACTAACCAGTTGATGGAGCCGTAATCTTGGAGAGAGTGGGTGAATTTTAAGGGATTTAGAAGGATATGTATCGTAAGTCACTGGATCTTCACTTACTGTTAAATTTTAGCCCTTCCATCGATTGCATAATAATTATTAAATTGCGTACTTTGTGTGTGCGTGCGTGTGTATTTTCTGGCAAATCAGCCTCTTGGGCTAAAATTGCCGGAACTTTATATATACCACGCTCAAATAAAAATACTACAAAACACAATTGATGGCGTCAATTAACCATATCACATGTCTCTATTAAATATATAAATAAATAAATAAATAAATAGATAAAATTAAAAACATTACGAGAGACTGTAAAAGGGCCACTCCCTATTTGTAAAATAAAATATCAGTGAGACTCTCCTGACTATAGAATTTATAAGATAATCGTAAGTCTCTAGAAGGAACTATTACTTCAGTAAATTCTTAAACCTTTTAAAATGGATAGGGGTGAAATAATAGAATTCCTTTTGTCTCATAGTAAAAAGATTATAAACACTACATGCAAATTAATAAAAGATAAATTGCGTACTGTGGAAGTGAATTGTAATGCCTTTAGAATGTTGGATATTACAATATTCCAGTCTTGATTTATAGAGACACATAATTATTCTGCTAACAGACAACTCATGCAGAATCCATTTTAAGCTAATGGTTAAAATATTGGTCTGATGTGATTTTAAGAGTCTATTATTTGCTGCTTGAGTCAATCCATGCTAATTTTGTTAATATAGTTTTATGTATGCAATCAGTGAACCACGAATCATTATTTAAATAATCTCCATTAAATGAAAGCTAAATCCTTCATGGAATTTAATACTAGGTAGAATCAAATGTTAAATAAGATGAAAAACAGTAAATGTGTAGCTATTTACACATCACGTTTTTTTCATTAGTCTACTATGTATAGTGTTTTTCATTGTATCGAGAAAATGTGGGATATTTCATTACAGGTTGGGAAAAAGTTTCTTCAAAAGAGCAGATCATGGAATTGAATTAATCACTGTATTACTTTGGGTTTCAGACAGAAAAATTTTCCAATTGATCAAAACCGAGAAATTTCCGCAACATTTTGTTTTTCTTCGGAGGAAATAATTAGCCGAATATAACAAATCAGGGGAACGGATTTAACAAATAAGCTCTCGGGTCATAATTCGATGCCAGAATAAGAAACGGCAAGGCGAAAGGAAAAAAATTACGAGATCAAAAACAAGAACTTGGTAATAGAAGGAACATAAAATTGATGAGCACGAATCTTGGATGGAAGGAACCTCCGATAACAACATTTTAGGCGGCATAAAACTCGGACATACAGAGAAGAATATTTTAAAAGGTTTTTCTCCCTCCCTTTGCCAGTATATTTTTTTTGGATTCGGCCATCTCTTCCTCATCCCCTTTTTCTCCTTCGTCTTTTACTTACCCTCACTCTCAAACTTACTTAATGCGACCCTATTTTCTGCAACTGGCCTCCTAACTCGGCAGTGGCAGAAGAAAATTTCTCTTTCACTTTTTTGTTTTTTACCCCCCCGACTTTCAGAAACCATTTTGGATCGCCATGCCCGCTTGCCCACTTATCTGCCGCGGTAAAGAACACGAATAAAATAAAATACAAAGGGATATGACGCTAATGCGGACGTTTCTTTCCCTCCGTAGAAACCACCAAGGAAAAAAGCAAGCAGAAGAATGAAGGTTAGGGGGGAGAATGGGAATAGAGAGAAAGTGGAGAGAGAGAGAGAGAGTGGGCTCCGGAAAATTACGACCTTTAGGTGTGTGATGGGTATTGGGGGAGAAGTTTTTAAGGCGGCAGGAGAGGGGAATGGGAATGGCGCCACTATAGGGCGGTCAAATGGGGAGGTTATTCCCTTCTTGTGCGGACGCTAAACCCTGATGGCGCCGTATCGGGCGTAAATCTTTGACCTTCGTCCTAAATACTACCTCTTGTTCCGTCCTCTCTTCGATGCCTCTTTCGGACAAACGGGTCATGCTAAATGGCGGGATGGGAAGAAGAGAAGATTCCCGATCGCGGATCAAATGCATTCAAACGGAAACAGTTGGCAGAGCTAAATTCCGTCCTGCAATAACTATTGTTTTTCTTTGTTCGCTGCAGCCAAGTAAAAACGACACGTGGATATTTTAATGTGTTATGGGAGCCCACTCAAGTATTAAGCTATGAAATTTGCTTTTTTAAAACGCACGTAGAAATCCATTTCTTTTCATATACAATTTAAGGATTGGCTAGCAATATCATCTCTTCGATGTATTCGATGATGCGTGCTCTGTAGTTCATCATTTGAATTTGGTTTTTGTTTATCACTTTCGCTTTTGCTGTTTTTAATCAAATAAGCAGCTGAAAATGTTTGAATTTAATAAATGCTTGTGACAGATTTCGCGAATTTATCAGCGTGACTCCTTTTAATATTTCGGCAAAAGGACAAGAATGGAAAATATTTAAAAATATCAATTATAATTTGCCGAGGATTCGTCCGTCCGAGATAAAATTGCTGATGTCATCGCCTCTGGTGGCACTTTTTGACATGTTATAATTAACTTCTCGAATAGGTAGTGAAATAAATTTTGGCAGGAATGCCTCATTCGAATATTAAAAGGTAACGATGTAATATATCCCGAAAAATGGCTCCGGTTCAACTCCAGCTTATAATTTTTATTTCCCACAAGATAACACGTAATACTCGATCTATTTACGCGCAAGCTTTACACATTTTGCCAATTTAGAACAGAGATAACTGACCTTGGATCATAGGATCTGGACTGTTAATAAATAATATGTTAATAATAATATATGAAAATAAATTTTCGTATTCTTATCGTCGATTTTCGCTTTTGACTCGAAATCGCTGTAACTTAACCCTTAAATATAGTAAAAGTCATAACTTTTTAACGGTATGTTGCCTTATCGACCATGTTAAACCTCAAGGTTAGATCCTAACATTTTGTTTATGGCAACTGGAGTTTCAAATTAATACGTATTACTTTTTCGTTATTTGTTTCAACATTCAAAATTGTATGGTTCGTTAGCTTCCCTGGCTTTATGGTTACTGTATTGTGCTAGTAACACGGGGTTTGGTTAACAAAATATAAAATGCGTTTTCTTTATTCAAAACTCCACATTTGGAAGTTGCGTAGCAGCGGGTAATTAACTAGTACATATAATTTGTTTTGTCCTAAAACTTACTCGCTAGCGATGCCATTGGTTGTGGCTTATACACTAGCATTATCAGATCTTTTTTTCTATTTTCTCGCCATAAACTTCAATTCGTCATTCTTTTTACCGTTACACAAAGCACGGACGATAAATTTTATCGAGTAAAAAATAAACGCCCGTACGTTTCGGACGAATTTACGAATGCAGACGCGTCGCATCCGCAATCGAACGCCCTCTCAGTACACCATAAAAACCTCCACAGAAGCCTTCGTTTAAACACAAAATAAAATCCTTCCGCCGAACATATGAAAAGCGCTCTCGTCATACATTAAAAATTAAAAAAAAAACGCATCGGCGTATTGAAAGAGGCGAGAGCGTTCCCGCGCAACGATCGCAACCGTTCGCGCTGTGTCTCGCGACCATTCATTTTCCCAGCCGACTTTTAATTGTATCCGAATAAAAAACCGGTTACGGGACATGGCGATCCAGATGCATGAGTCCGCGCCTACCCATTCCCACGTCAAAGCCGCACGATAAAAGCCGCTTACAACCGAATTTCGCCCTCGCCCACGGCTGACAGGCGTGCGACGATAATGCGTCTAAAAATGGTCGCTCCGGAGGGAAATCGGATCGCGCAGCGCCGGTATCGCGAAACTTTCTGATGCGTTTATGTAATTTCGCTGTCGACGATTCGGAAAACTTACTGCTGGCTTTTGAAAATCACCACCTCTATGGGAGCTCTCGCCGATTGACCAATTGTGAGATTTGGAGAGTGGTAATGAATTGCCTGCTTGATTTTAACGGATTGGCTGGGATAGGCTAACCGACGTGCTTGCGTCATCGACATAGCCGACGTTTCGAAATCAGTTTTTCCACCGAAATTGCCTACTTCGTTATTACCGCCTCATGCACCTTAAAGGAATTGACCGAATCAAATTTTATTTAAAAAATTCTCAAGTCCCGTTGTTTATTTTTATCAATAAATAGATTTCTTTATTGTGATTTTATTAATCGCTTAATTACGACGCTTGATTGTAACCGTAGATGGCACAAGTTTATTTCAAATGACTTATGGTTCTATTAGATAATGTTTTCGAATTTCTCTGAAATACACCACCCATTTTATCAAAAACTGGGCCGAGGTCGATCAAAGGAGACTTCAAATTCTATCCCGCCTTATATTTTTCTAATGTAATGAATGATTTTTAGCAGTTCATTTACGCGCTAGGCTAATTTCAAATAGGTAAAGAAAGTACAAATTCTGTACTTTTGGGGATTTATAAGGCTGCTTTCACTCCGGTTAGTCAAAACAACACAAAACGCGCTTAGTCGAGATGAGACGGCGTTTTATAGAATATAACCCATAACGAGCGTCTGGGATTTCACGTTAAACAAACAATGAAGCACGTGGCAGAACGTGACTAGTCGTGTCTTAGGTTGTCTTTAAGCTTACAGTATGCTGTATTTTCTTTAGTCTCTTTCAAACATATACGGTATGTGGGTTGTGTCGGAAGGTGAGTGATTTTCTATACAGAAATATCAAATCTGGACAATAAATTCATGCCGCTCGTACTGGAGTGGGAAGCAATTTACAACCCGAATTTCATGGAAACTTTTGGAAGGAAATATCAAATCAAGTGAATATGACTTGTGCGTTTAAATTCATTCTTTCATTATTTTAGTATATTATACGTTTATAAGAAAGAAAACCTTTTTGGAATAGGTTTCACGAGAAATTGCGAATTTGGGAGAATCTGGAATATCGTTTATTTTTTTCAAGAAGCTATATCAGATTTTCGATTCACGAAATCTATTGTCATGCCGTAATTTCGGATGCACATTGACGCTCCTCCAACTGAATAATTAATATGTTTCATTCTGTCTTGTCTAAACTTGTATTTTCTCGTCTTGTCTTGATTAACTATCTAAATTAAAACCGCCTAGTTATTTTGAAATGGGCGAATATATTTTCAATGGAAGCATTTAATATAATATATTGTATTGCAAATGTAAAAAATCAAGTCTTAGATTTTTCAGCGTTAAAACTTCTCAAAAGAAGGATTTATGTCTTCGATTTCAAAAGTCTAATACGAAAATATGTAGCTCTGTTTAATTTCAAGAATCACTTTTTCATCATACCATCGCCGAACGCAAATAGCTGCCAAATCTCAGAAGTATTTTGTCTAAACAACTCTCCTTGGATATAAATTATCCAGATTTGATCTTATCATAAAAAAATATTACCACCTTACTATTTTTTGTTCCAATCGTAAACCTATTCCAAAAAAAATTAAGAGCACTCAATTTCTTCAGCATAGTTGGGAAAAAAGGCACCGTTTTTCGGGAAGCGATTCAGTCTCGTTAGAAATTACGAAACGTTATCGACACATGATTTCGGTTGAAGCAGGACTGAAAAATCCCTTTCATCTCACTCACGGCGACCGATACTCTCGGATCTTTTTATTCCCCAACTCCCTTCCCCAGCTAACTCGAAGAAAAAAAAGAGCATCCGGTTCATCAAAAATAGAATGAAATCCATATGGGAAATGATCGAAAAAAAAGTAACGTCGGAGCGACGATCGAGAGAGGAATGCTAAAGCGAAAGATATTCCGATCCTCTTTTTTTTTTAATTTCCCCTTTTTCCCTTAATTTTTCTGTCGCGGTACCTCTCGCCCTTAATTCCGACTAGGATGAAAGAAGGAAAAAATACCCTTTCTTTTGACGATGCACTTCGCATTCATAACGCGCGTGGAGAAATTTAAGAAACAAATAAATTGAACAGTTTTTATTTCGTTTGTATCACTCTCTTTCCCTCTCTCTCGAACCGATCCATTTCCGCCCTCTTTCGATGTTCCTCTTTCATCCTCCATTTGGAGCAGAAATGTGTGTGTGTTTGTTTTTGTGCTTTTTTCCTCCAACCCTTCCCCTTTCCTCAAATCTGCGGCTGGCAAAACTCGTAGCCTTGATGACTGCTTTTGCCCCGACCGAAATGACACCCAAGGACGGTTAAAAGCCCATCCGGATGGGTTTTTCGAACCCTCTTTATTCCGAGTGGGAGGATGAGAGGGAAAGACAGAAGGTTCGTATGGATAGTCGTGAGGTAGAGAGAGAGGACGTGAGGGGGCAGAGAGAGGACGTGAGGTAGGAAAATAGCAGGTGAGGGAGCGAGAGAGTGAGAGAGAGAGAGAGAGAGAGAGAGAGAGAGAGAGAGAGAGAGAGAGAGAGAGAGAGAGAGAGAGAGAATGAGTCCATTGTCGTTTTACCTTCTGATCCGCAGTCTCACCGCTAGGAGGTGCTCAATACACATATAAATGAAAGTTAAAAAATTTTTTTTAGAGCTTTATTTAAAAAATTCTCTTTTGAATTCTGTGTTTGTCTGTCCGTCCGTCTTTGTGGGGAATATCTCTGGAATCCTACAACATGAAGAAGCCAGATTATCAGGGTAGGTTGGTCAATATGATTAAAAATGGCAAGAATTTGGCGCATCTAGAATCAGCTGCTGGGAAGTAATCGGTGTTTAAATCAGAACTTTGCTAATGACGCGAGAAACATTCATGCTAGAAAGAAAAGATGGATTTCAGTATCCAAGTACCTGGATTAAATTCCATGGGTGTTTATGTTCAAATGTCGAATTATTAATCTTAGTATTTTGCTGTTTTTGGCAGTATACAATAATACTTATTCACGACTTTTTTGTGGGAAAAGGAAAAATAGTGCCCTATGCTCTGCAATTCTTCCATCGCTTGTTTTTTAGCCTACTTTCCAGATTGGAAATAGACTTACAATTTCTTCGTTGTGTCTGTCTGTCCGTCCCCCTTATTAGCTATTGAACCAATTGACCAATTTTCATGACACTTTGTGGAATTCTCTTGCTACTGCAGCCAAGCTCCCATGAAAAGTTTTTGCTTTTTGGCGAAGTTTGAAAGTCACGGGTTCGAATTCAGGAACCATCCTTCACATTTCATTTACATGGGAAATCAGAAATCCATCGTGCAAGGTGATATTCTCTTGTACATTATAATATCTTAGAATTGTAATATCGGAGCGGGATTTGTACTATTCTCTGAGGAAATGAATGGAGATTGATTTTCGTAGAATCTTGCTTATCGATCATATTTTTTAAAAATTTTTGCGTAAATACGGTTCTTTAGATGTTTTTATCCCTCAATAAAAGAATGTTGCCTTTGCAACGACTATGGTTGGACTCGGATTTGGTATAGTCTATTACATACATACGTTATTTTTGCCATACAAATACGGGTCATCATTTTAGTTTTCTGTTAGTATGTATTTGTAATATTTTATAAAGGTAAATTATGATATTTATGAAGACAATGAGCAACTAACGCGCGGTGATTTTAAAGCTATTAAAGCCAAGGCTTTCGCCTGCGGCGATCCTTTCTGCGCGGATCGATCGGACGTTGTTTCTTTCTCGATCAATTTTATATTTTATGATCCGATATTTTTTCGCATATCCCATTAATTTTGTCTCTCGCTCTCTCTTCAACAATTGATCTTCCTCCCCTATTTGGTCACGACCGCCATAATCCTAAGCCTCTTTTCGAAGAGATTGCATTCGAGAGGGAATGGCATAATTCGAAAACTTGGTAAATGACTGAAATCGCGTTCGTATATATTTTCGAAAAAAAAAAGAAAAGGGGGACGACGACTTCATAAGGACTCCATTGAGTTGGCCGCAGCTTCCTAAATAAGACCAGGGAACTATTCCGCATTCGCCAGGATTATATATATACATTGGACAGTCTTGTTTTTATTCGTTCTCAACTTAATCTCATCAAAGGTACGAGCAGTGAGAGAGTAGAAATGGATATTTCCTGCTTGAGAGTGAGGAAAATCTTTCGTTTTTTGAGGTCTCTCTGTCTCCATCCCTTCACTTTTTAACTCTCATGGCGCAAACGGGATTCAGCGGGACATTCGGTAATGGTCGCTAAGCAACCGAGACTTGCCAGAAAATGGGTGCCTATATTTAAAGAAGGGAAACGGTTGATACCTCACGTTTTATTTTAGCCTTTTTTCCAGACGGTAGGATACAAAGACCGAGTTTTTTTCGAAGTTGCAAAATTAATTCGTCGCTCGAGTAGTATTGATTAGATATATGAATTTAAACTATTGTCTTTTGATTCGACTTTCATATTCCATTTCAAGTGGATTTGGGAATGTCTTTGCAAAAATGTTACTCTTGAGCCCTCACTGTCACTTATCATACTTAATATTTTATTGCGATGGGATTAATTAACAACAAAATGGTTGAAATTTTAGCATCTTTCACTTTAATTGTCCTTTTCATTTGGAATTGCAATTATTTTGTGAACCATCACAGCTATCTTTCGTAGTTGCAAAGACCGTCCCGAAGTAATACATTTACTACCGTAATATTTTATTGTAAAGTGATTCACTCAAATTCAGTGCGTAACATAAATAAATAAAGTAATTATTTTGGATTAAAGTAACGAAATACGTTAACGAAATTTTTCAAATAGTTGTAACGGAAAACGTAACGAAAGCGAAAAAAATAAATTTCGTTATTTTGTTAAAAGATGATAAAGAGTTATTTTCTAGTGGCATTCGTTTCAGGCGACGTGTCCTGAGCAAGGGAAAGTGACCTAAAATCCCTTTCCCCGGTCTTGCTTGTCCCCCGCTGGATCAGTTTTTGCCGCCTTGTCCCGAAAGAAACGCTATCCTGACCATTACCGATTGTTCTTTGGGTTTTCCTTCCATTTGCGAAAGGAACGGTTCCCTCGTGTTAATCCTTCTCCTGGAAGCAGGAGATAAGGAGCGTGGAGGATGAGAATGGAAGCTTCAATAAATGTGCAGCTTGTGGTTAATTATCTCTACCATTCTCTATCCACCCCCACGGTGCCTCGTAATTTGAAAAAACATTCTTTTATATATTACATCGGAGTGGGTTTTTACTCTTTTAAAGGTCGATGCTCTGAAAGTTCCATTTCCGTCATCCCCTTCAATCTCGAATTCTTTCCACTGTTCGTCAGTATAACTTAACAAGGTACCTATTCGAGAAATGTCGAAGTGAATCTAGTATTCGAACGTGTTGCCATCGTTTGTTAGAGGTCAACACTACTTCATATCTATTATTATTATGAGTCGTTTATAATACCAGTGGGTAGTTATTGTTCCCTGGAAATGAAGACTAATTAACAATTTCAGTTTATTTCAAATTACCGAAGACGGTCACAGGGAGACTTTTTGACAGCCGTAAGAGAAACGAAGTTAATTCAGCGTTGAAGAAGTAAGTCCTGTTTTAATACATATTTCAAGTATATATTTTGTTTAGTATTAATTAATGTCACGTAATTTAGTGTGACTGCTTTTTTCGTCATTAAATTAAAAATGTCGTTTTATATACCATTGGGTTCTGGGTTTTATTCTGAAGGCAGCAATGTACACCATCTGTGTAGGAAGGGAGTATATGATTTTTATATTATTTTCTTATCTCTTATTTGCAAACTTGTCCCCACACATTTTATCATATTTTTAAATTTAATTCTATTTTATGTAACCTCATACAGTGTCTAAACTTTTACGCTTCTGCTCGTTTTCCATTTCTCTCTAATTCACACGTCTTACTCCTCCCTCAATTTACATCACACTTGTCTCCTTTCCTCCGCATATTCTCCCTTCTGCCCTCTCACTTCCTCTATCCATTTCCTCCATCTTTCTTCTCATTCCTCCAACCTGCTTCCCATTCCTCCATCTCCTGTTTTTTATTTCAAACTTGTTTATAGTTCTTGTACTTGCTGTAAATAAGGATAATTTAGGTCATTATTATTTTCAAAGCTAGCATCAAAATAATGCTCTGAAAAAACATTGAGTCGTCCATTCTAATGTACTTTCCAAAATAATCTTATTGTTTCGTCGTTCAGTCTTTGTGTCCCCCTATTTACTTTTGAACCAATTGACCGATTTCCATGGTATTAGGTGGATATCTTTGACCACTGGGGACGACCTGTCGAGGAAATTTTTTTCTGATATTTGAAGGCTCGAATTTGAATCCAGAAATTTTCCTCTCATTCAGTTTACATAAGAGATGCGAAATTCTCCATGCAAAGCCTTTTCCATTAATTGTGAAATGGGTGGAATGTAATTTATGGCGAGGAATTTGCACTATTTTCTGCCATAAAAATAAAGATTTCAATTTTTATCATAGAATTTTACTTATTGAAAGAGTTTATTCAAATTCCATGTAAGCAAGCGCAAGTAGGAGCTTTTATTTTAGAAGAAAATGCTTCAATTTAAATACGTATTTCTATTCAAATACAAACTGAAAGAAGTATAAAAAACTAATATATAAAGTGTGTTACACCTGACGTTGAGATATGGTGTTCGCGACATAATACTGAACGTCTTTAATTATAGCGGGAGCGAGAGAGAGAGAGTTCCGTTGCTTAAACGCAGTGAGTGATCAAGAGATCCCGAGCGCGCTGGTGAAAGCGAAGAGAGATCGCGTTGTGGTTCGCGATTTGCGGTGAGGTTGCTGCGGTACGCGACAATACCCTTTACGATAATTTTATTAAATATTATATATTTTCCGATCCGAAAAATTTTTATTCATAACTTTCGAGCATAAATCTTTTCAAAATGATAAACCCTCTAATCAACTGAAATTAAAGAATTTTTTAAATTGGTATTTCATTTTTATCAACTGCGTTTCAAATAGATTACAAATTAAAACTTCATATGAACGTAGTCAGATCCCACTGAAAGCATTAAATTAAATATTTCACAGTAATTTTGCTAGTAATTAAAATTTAATGGTATTCTTTCAGTCACGACAGAAATTCAATACCCGCATAGCTAAAGATTCCAAATTTCCAAATATATCTATAAAAATATCCATAAATGTCTACAATGCGAAAAAATGTCAGGAGACGATTATGACGGAGTTTTCATGTGTAGGATAGACACGTTATAATGGAACCAACCGAGATGGCCTAAAAAGTTTTTCAATGGCCGTAAAACTCAATGTCGCATATGTTAATTAATTGCGAGTTGGTCATTTGACTTTTGAAAAATACTAATACGGCATTGAATTTGTTTCTCATGATAGTGAAATATTTGTAGATGTTGTTTTTTATTATTTCATTATTATTTTTGTGATTGTTTTTATTTCATTGATTTATTGGTTTTCGATTGTGTCTTGTCAATTTGCGTGTATGTTGACAGTAGTAAATTTACGAATGATTAAATTTGAACGTCAATGTCTTGACATTTTGTAAAATGCCGGAAATGAAGTTGAAATAGCTCTATTCATTTTATAATCGCTGTCCAGTTATTTTTCATGCATAATGAGGAAATCTAACGGGCGATTTAGTGAATCATGCTTTACTGCCAAGTTTTAACTAACTAATTACTGTCACCTGCATTTACAATTATGATAAGGAAGTCTACGGAAGTGAATAAGATTTTATGTATGTAATCTTGAAATAAAAGTTTAGGCAGCCAGAAAATAAGGTTTTAGTTAAAACAACCTGAAATCTGTCTTCTTTATAAAAAAAGATGACATGTTTTGCAACTATTCTGGACAGATGGAGTTCTTTAGAAATTCCGTAAATACTTAAAGAATAAATTTCATTAGAAAACTAACAAGTAAAGACTATATCCGCGGAAGTTTATAAAATAAAGCAAGCGTGATGTAATATATATATATATATATGTATATTTTAAAATGCATATGAGGTCTTAATTGGGCAAGCGAATTAAATTTCAATCACACTTTACCTCTCCCATTATATATGGGCAGCGTGTCTCTGATCTCTCGTTGATCAACCTCCGTTTAATCTCGTTGCAGTAATTGGGACGATGACGGGTAGGTGTGGATGATGTTTCTGGAGCGCTCTTTAATGCCACATCCTGCAACGGATTTCTGACCAAGTGATTTAGAGGGCGAAGGCATTGAAAGGCCTCTATGGTTACCGAGTATTCCCCGGCATCCGTGGAGCGTTTTCTCCGAGGCAGGCGTTTGGAGACCTTTGAATTAAATATTTATTTTTCTCTCCTGCCTGCGAATGATAGAGGTGTTTTCAGAAGCTCTTTCATCGTCTCCAAAGCAGTTACCCGTTTAGTGCTCTTTTTACCCTGTCTTTCTAAAGTTCGGATCGAAGTCACGGAAGATGCTGTTAACGCTTTAAATAGAGAATCTTCTTAAGAAGTTTTCTTTTTGGGAACTAACGATCCTAATTTTATCTTTTTGCCTATTTATCTACGTACTTCGAATTAATTCTTTAATGAACAAATTTTTTTGGGATGATTAAGGAATAGAGAAATAAATAAACTTTCCCATATACGTATATACATTTGGTTGACTGTGTACGTTTATAAAATAAAAACGCTAATAAATCAAAGTTGACCGTAGTTTAGTGTAAATTTTAATGCCACTGGTCGATATTTATAAATTTTTTGGGACATATGGCTTAGTAAGTATTATTTGTGACATCAGGCTATACGATTGGATGGATTTTAATCTAAATCCTTATATCCATTTCTGAGCAAATCGAATTTGGTTTCAAAATATCCTAGAATAAAGTATCCTTAATTGTTGCGCAATATAGTTCATCTCTTCAGAGTATCTGATATAAATGATATTCTCCACAAATATGATACATCATTCGATTTAGGTAGTTGAACCGTCTAGGTTGTAATAAAATTTGGAGTGTATATTGTGAATGATATTATCCACAAATCTGATATATCGTTCGATTTAATTTAACCTTTTAGGCTGTAATATAATTTTTAGTGGATCGCGGCGGTGTGACGTCATAGGGCTTGGTAAGGTAGCTTAGCGTACATTTTAATGCCACTGGGCGCCATATAGTGATTACGTAGTATAATTTGTGACATCAGTCTCTAAAATTTAATTGATTTTAATCAAATTCTCTGGGGCCATTTTTGAGTTAGTAAAATATTTCTAAAAATCGCCAATAATGAACTACCCTTAATTTTTGCGCAACATCATTTATATGAAAAAGGTTCTGCAAAAGATGATATATTGCACAAATACGAAATATCATTCGAATTTATGTGCGCGTTTGGGCCCTAGAACCGCGAACAGACCGACAATCAGAGGTCATTGCGAAAACCTTTCTGGACACCTAAAACGTGTATTTCCATCAAAATCTCGAGGTCAAATGTTTTTACGATAACAATACTTTCTCAATATGCTACGTATATGAGAAAGTAAGAACTGACAAGTCCAATTTCGGTCTTGTTCTAAAACCAGACCAAGGTCTTGTTCTAACCAATGAGCTATCGAGTCAGATATTCACAAGTTCAACTCTACGTCATGACCGGAATTGTTTCCCCTCTTCGTTGACTTCTATAGCCTGGTATATGCCTATTTGAATGAAAGAATTCCGTGATGATTCGATAATTTAGGTAGCTTCAATAGCCATGAAATGAATGAGTAACGAGATGCGTATCGCTGCTATAAAGAAACTCATCAATGGCGATTCTTTGATAGTAGGTACTAAGTCCTTAGACTGCTATTGGTGAATTACAACCTTATAACGGTTTCTTTGGAGCCCAAATTAGCATCCGGTTTTCCCAATACTTTCATATTTGAGCAACTTAATTTAACCATTGCTTTCCTCCGGAAAGCAAGTTTGATATATTATATTTTAAAAGTTTATAGGGGTCGTAATTTTTTGAAATTCATATTGTTTCAGGTAGAGTTACTAAATTCTTAGGAAATATCCTTTAGGCAAAAGTTTTAACGCAAGACAATTTATTGTAAGTAAAAATGAATCAGGTTATGATACTCTAATAGGCAAAACCGATCGGAATATTTTTGTCTAGAGTAAATTTACAGTTCATTTTTATTTACATTATGGAATCTTTCCACAAAGTCGAGCCTTTCAAAGTTGAATATGTGATGAGAATTTATGTTTACAAGTCATATTAAGATGCTATAGGAGGTTTCGTCTCACTTCTCAACGAAATATGAAAAACTAGCGTAATTTCCCATCTAATATGTTGGGTCTGCGAGGATTAAGTCTTAAATTTAAGGCACTTCCCATTATTTCTCCTTTTCTCTCTTTTCCACTTTTCAATCCTCTTCCCTCCCATTGTCCGTCTCTCTCTCCTCTCCTTCTCTGGAAAAATAGTCTTCCTTGTATAAAGCTCGCCCTAATAAAGAACATATCTATCTATCTTTCCTCCTCTCCCTTTATCTCTCTCTTACTCATCATCTCTCTCTCTCTCTCTATTCTTCTCTGAAAACTAGACTTCTTAGTCTCTATCTCGCTCTAATAAGGAATATTATCTATATTTCTCACTCTCTCCTTCTGTCTCTCCACTTTCTTTCATCCTCTGTCTCGTATTAAAGCATTTAAAACATATATTTCTTACAATCTCGAGGTTTAACAATGACACGGTTGGCAAGACAACATGTTAAAAAGCTAAAATTTTCCAAATATGATTTAAATGTATAACTTGAGTAATTTTGTATTATTTGAAAAATGTGACGATATGAATAAGAAACGTAATCTACTTTTTTAAAAACGGTTTAGGTTCAAAGAGCGTTGGTCAAAAGATCGTAGGTCAATTATTTTTCATTTTAATTTGTAAAATGGTAAAAGCTTGTAAGTCCAAAAATCGATTTTTACGTGTTATGTTATGGGAAATAGAAATTATCTACTGGAGTCGAACCCGGATCTTTTTTGTAATTTTGTTTCGTAAATGCCATTTAATATAAGAGACAAACATTCTTACCAAAATTTAAATCTTCTACCTACTCGGAAAGTTTGTTAAAAAATCGAGTAAATGCGCTAATTAAGAGGGTCTTTTAAACGTAATTCTACGATAAATAATAAGATATTTACGCTCACATGTATTTTTGACACTCACGAATAACAACCTTTATATATTATATGTAAGTTGGGTTGGGTTGGTTTGTTGATTGGGTTTGTTAGGTTGGTTGGGTTGGTTGGGTTGGGTTGGGTTGGGTTGTTTGGTTTTGTTGGTTGTGTTGGTTGTGTCGGTTGTGTTGGTTGGGTTGGTTGGTTGGGTTGGCTAGGTAGGTTGGCTGGGTTGGTTGGCTGGGGTGGTTGGGTTGGTTGCAGCACAAACTTGGTGGCCAAATATATAAGACAATAGGCCAGAATTGTTACTACGACTAGTCATTAACTGTTTTCAATACAATCCCGTCGCCGAAACTCTTATAAGGTTGGTATTCCTGGGCGTCATGATTACTTAAATATCTTATTATTTATAGTAGAATTACGTTTAAAATACGCTCTTAATCAGCGTATTTACCCGGATTAGACGCTTGAGTTACTTTTTCACTAATTTAACAAAATATAAAAATTTAAATTTTATTGCAAATGATTTGGCCTGCTAGAGCTGCAAGGGTATAGATATGCGAGCTCGGATTTGACTCGAACCCTCGAGTTCCGCAGTCCTAATCCGAGTTAATGACGGTTGTTTGGTCCTTACAGCGGTCAGTTTCGGATGTGGTCCCAGCTAATTAACATGAGCCGATACAATTTTTATGTATAATAATTCAAGACCAACATAAACCAAAAACAAAATTCTTTTACTAAAGATTCCGTAAGAATTACACAAGAAGAAGCAATTTGTTTACATATTCGGTATGATTACTGACAACAATATGGAGTATTCATATTTTTTGCCGCGTTTCCGATAGGTATGAATCGACCTAAGGGTTGATTGTTACCTCGATAGCCATGAATCTAAAAACGACTGGAATATGCGCACGGCTATGCTCAAGCCGAGTTCAGCAGTAATCATCACCATAGCAACAAATCACAGAATAGGCTTTCAAAACGCCGAAACGAAAGTTTTTGAGAGAAATTCAAACAAATAGGATCGAAAATCAAAAGTATGTGATAAGAATAAGAACCTTCACTTTTTCCCTCTTAGAACAGTACTTACAAATCCCACTCCGATATCATAATTTTAAAAGTATTTTAAAATGCAAAAGAAAAACTCTCTGAACGACGGATTTTAGATAAACCATGTAAATAAAATGGGGAAAGAACTCTTCTGGAATCGGACTCGGGACCTGTAAATTCGGAATATAATTTATGGCCCGGAGGTAGTCTCCGAGAGCAGTAGCCTTACACCAAGTTTCATTGAAATCGGTCCTTTCATGAAGCAGATGTTAGGGGGACACACATACACACACATGCACAAATACTGACACCGAGGTGATCTAATCATACTAATTTCCATTTTTTGGAAACTAGGCTAAAAATGGCATTCTTTTAAGAGGTGCGGTTACTTTAGGATTCTTTTTATACTCAAAATTATGCTGAATTCATATAACTTTATGCGTGTTAGAACTTCAACAATTCAACAATAATGTCAAGTTACTTAATTCTAATGGTTATCTTTTATAAGTCGAGTGTAATTAGTAGCGATAGTGTGATAGTGACTTAATAGCCTTACAAGGAGAGGTTACGCCCTGCCCCTCAGGGATTCGGACGAAATTTGGAGAGTAGAAAGTATACATGAAATAAGAGACCCTTGTATCAAAATTATTTCCATTGGCCCTTAGCTTCCGAGTAATAACCGTACCAATTGTCGTGGAAATACGCACACGCGATAAAAGTCCATTTGGAGATAACACGTTCAAAGATATTCGGTGTCCGTGGCGGTTTCTAGCGGTAACCCTTCCTCGCATAATTTTTGGATTCTCGCGTTGGAACCCCGATTGGAAAATAATTTTTTATGTTTATTATTATTAAATAAATATTATTATTATTATAAAAATATACCATTATACCAAATGATATTGTTTATAATAATATTTATTTAATAATATTTTAAAAAATCATATTTATAAAATATTATTATACCAAAATTATTGCTGTTATAATTTTGGTTTCCAAGTACATTTTCTGTTCGTAGAAATACCTATTATTAAAGACGGGAAATCATTTTATTAATTCATACCGTTCTTCATATACTATATAAAGAAGTGCAAATTATAACGGCAATAATTTAGATATAATATAATTTTATATGTTATTTTAAAGATAATTATTAAATAAATATCATTATAAACAATATAATTTGGTATAATAATACATTTTTATAATAATAATGATAGGTAGTTAATAATAATAAACAAATAATATTCTCCAATCGGGGCTTGAAAGCGAGAACCCAAAAATTATACGAAGGAGTGTTATTGCCTAAACCGCCGAGGCCTCTGAATATCTTTGACAGTGCTTACGCCAAATGGACTCTTATCGCGTTTGCGTATTTCCGATTCATTTGGAACGGTTATTACTCGGAAGCAAAGGGTCAATGGAAAGAATTTTGATACAAGGGATCTTTTATTTCATGTATACTTTCTACTCTCAAAATTTCGTCCGAATCCTTGAGGGACAGAGCGTAAACTCTCCTTGTTATTGAATTTGTGTTCAGTCGTCTATATTTCCTGTTAAGCACCACTTTTGTCGATCCATTGTTGCTATTGTAAACCCCCCAAAAAATACGAAGCCGGGCGAGTCGATTATCCGTCGGTAATTGGCTAAGGGAAATGATAGCTTTCCTAACTGAAGGGCGGGGCATCCTCTAGCCGTTGATGAGGGAGATTATTATCCAACGGGTTTCTCTTTTGCCCGGACATCAATTGATAGCATTTTTCTTATCTTCTCATAGGTAGTCAGTCCGTAGACTGGTCCGTGATTATTCATGGTTAAACGTGATTCTCCATATACTCCTTTTTTGCTGTCCTCTTCATATCTTGATAATTCTCTTTCCCTTTCAAATCGTCTATCAGCTGAAACCTTTTCCTACCTCTGTCCCTTTTTCCATCTAGTTTTCCTTCTAACATGTCTTTAATCATACTCTCTCTCTCCTCAGGTAATGTCCAACCCAGTTTGCCTTCCTCTTTCTAATAGTATGTATAATCATTCGCTTCTTTCCTACTCTTTATAGCACTTCGTAGTTTTTCATCCTATCTATCCATTACCTATTAATGCCTTAATTACTTCAAAGAGTAAATAATATCAGTATAGGAAGATGTCCAAATTGTCATCGATGAAATGTTTGCTAGTGCCATATATCCACCACAGGTATTAATATTTTGAGCTAATAGGATTACCTATTAATGCCTTAATTACTTCAAAGAGTAAATAATATCAGTATAGGAAGATGTCCAAATTGTCATCGATGAAATGTTTGCTAGTGCCATATATCCACCACAGGCATTAATATTTTGAGCTAATAGGATATAGGAGACCATTTTTACGCGGATATGTTCATTAAGAAAGTAATTTGAAAGAGTATTCTTGCAATTAATCTCTGAATGCGTGTGTTCTGAATAGTGTTATGAGTTAAACCGACATCTTAACTACAAGAGCGGATAGAATTAAAGGACAAATACATTTTTCCTTATCATAAATCCCAAATTTATATCGAACGAATACATGCATGAAACTATTGTTCACATATTTATTATACAATATTTACCCTCATGCAATACTCACCTTATCCAAAATCGTACATTTTCAAATATCTAGTAATACATTGTTATTGAAATGCTGGCGCCATTGGGATTCATAAAAAGGCTATAAAACATATTATGCCAATTTTCAACCGGTGAAAGCATTAAATAATATCATTCATAGTAGTAGGGTAAAGTTGTTGTAATTGTCGAAAGTATTGTTGTAACGTCTGATAAACCTACCGAAACCATTCATATAGTTCTTTTTAGCATAGCCTACTTGAATAGCACTTTAACTCATGTAACATTAGTACGCATGTACATATATATTTATTTCACGTTCATATTTTAACATGGCGATATTTAATGATGCATTGATGGAATAAGTTGATAGGATTTATATTTAGACGATGTGTGATATCGTATTTTCGCTTAAAACGACCTACGTAGCGTTGAACGGGATGCGACAATAGAGGCAAAACGGCACCGTAAAGAATGAACCATATGCGCTTCCAGCATCTTGTCTTACCTGACTGCACACATATTTTCAAGCTGGGAGTCGGCTGTGGTTGGGGAGAATTTTTTCTGCGATGCAAAATCTCGTCGTATTTCGCAGCGGAAGAAGATGGGAGGTTAAATTTCCCCTGATGTAAATATGCACCGCGTGTGTACGTAAATGTATGTAACTATATCTGAAACCCCTGAGGACTCCATTTTTTTCGGCTCCGTCTCTATATATGAATGTGAAGACATGGAATAATTTAGGTCTGACATTTTAGTCTTGGTTCTCTCGCGACTAAAAATGAGCCAGTGTTCATATAAAATTTATTAATGCATTCCTTCAGGCACTGGTATTAAACGGTTGAAGAATTTCGTGGTTTTCGATTCACGAAACCGACTCGAACACCTAACACAATAAATAAATAAAAATTTGAAATCTAAATACTCTAAATATATCAATTAAAACGCTCAGATTGCTAGTGACCACGACTTGAACCTTGAGGGAAATAGTATGGAAGTTGGAAAATTAAACGAAGGTGTGGCTTTTAAATCTTTGCAGTCGAGAGATACATTTATATTTTGGGTTTTAGTTCATATACATCTACATGATACCCTGCAAGTCAACTTTTTGGTGGATGGCAGGGGGTGCAGTGCACCAAAGGTCCATAATTTTCGTACGTCATCTTTTCCTATGATGTTCTCTTATTGTCCTAGAGAAAACGATCCTCTATATCACTCCGTTCTACAATCGATCTAGCGAATCTTATCTTCACTGTCCTTCCTTCCTAGATACGTCGGGCTTCTGATAAGACCTACTACCTCATTTACTAGTCCCCCCGACATAAATTTTTCCAGCAGTTTAAATCTAGCCTGCAGTCTACGTCTCTCAAACGAAGTTCGTTTCAGACTTTCTATTAATGATGTTACACTTTGTTTACTATCGTAGTTAACGGCCGCATGTTCCGTCATTTCTGCATTCTGCGTTGATACGAACAGATTAAATCACACCCAATATCAGGTGCAGCATACTTTCTGATAGTTAAAATTTACGGACGCAAAGGATCGTGTTATCTTTTCAAAGTCGCTACGTTGGCATTAACGGGGTGTTTATAGCTGGACCTCACAGGTTGGCGCTAGCTATCTCATCGACATGATAGAAAATTCTACTACAAAATAAATCTATTGGCCGTAGAAGTGTTTTGCGAATTTCTATGGAACTAATCACTCGATTTTGACTATACTTTCGCCGTTTGTTCGGAGTGATATTTATTGTGTTTTAAGAGGATCGTTAATTTCAACCAGTCTAATAAAATAAAGAAATAATTTCTCGTATTAATTTCCTACATTTGAATAACGCGAGAATGAATGTATATTTTTTCGCGATTTGAAATGACTTAAAATCGGGATACGATGTCGGAACTTAAACCCAGGTTCGGAAAGAAATGACTTTATTTTCTTTCCATGAGATTTCAAATGGGCCCAAAATTTCGCTATTGTCAACAAAATTATAAGATTTTCGGAGCGAAATTTTTTGTTACCATCGCAACACGATTGTTGGTGGATGCATTCTATACTCTTGGTGAGGAGGTGTGGGAAATTGTTGCTAGCTGTGTGTGCTCATTGCACATTGTCGCGAGAGAAACAGAAGTGTTAAGGCCAAGCGATAATACCGTAATTTTCATCCCGTTGATAAGTAATGATTTCGATGTTTCATTATTTGTAAATATCACCATAGAACATCATTTTAACGTTTATCAAAATTTCCATCTGAGTAACTGAGGGTTCTTTACTGGTTAGAATAAAAAAAATAAAGGAATATATTTTAATGTTGTAATACGCACATGTAATTGATTATTTGGAGTTTCAGGCCAATTGACTTACTCATTAAAAATACGGTGATAAAATGAAAATCTACGTAAATAAAATGCTAGATTTTCAAATTTCTTAGCGCAGGAGTCGTCACGGCTCTATATAAAGCATACGATAATCTTTAGAAGTTTGAAAGCCGCATGATAGACATGATTTGCTCATAAATTTGCGAACATTGACGTGCCTCTAAATGGAAAGTTTGAGGAGCTGCATAACTACTAAGTTTAAAGAGCCGCAGCTTTGCCACCTCTGCTATGTACTAATCAAGTAGTTGGTGCTTCCATTCTGTAAGTATTTCAGCTCCTCTTGAAAAACATATTAATTTTTCAGACAGATATTTCATTATTAGAAATATTTTTGTATTCAAACGTTAGCACCTCTGCATCTATTTTAGTTCTTTCTTTATAAGACAATATTGGATTCAAAACAATCCCAAATATGTGTAGAATAGATACTATATTTTTTATATTTTTTGATACTATTGCCACACATTTCTGAAAATTTTTTGTGGTAGAACATCTAAAAATGCAATAATATTTATGTAATTGTTTAAATTAAAGAAATTTTAACGGTCGCAATAACAAATTAATGGAGATTTTCAAATTTTTATGTGCGCTAGTACGCCAAGCTCTAAATAACTGAAAAATGTCAGCTCCCTAGCTTGCCCCCTAGTACCTAAAGTCTGATCTATTTGTTTAAACTTTAAGATCTCTAACAGCCATATAAATTAGCGTATCAGAATTTATATAATCCCAATTTGGCTATTTTACGAATTCTACCTTTACAAAAAATTTCAGCTTCGTAACACATTCATAAATAGAAAAACACTAAATATTTGTTTAAACGTTTGCGAATATTTAGCAGCCGCTTTATTAAATTCTATTGAGATTTTCAATTTTTCTAGCAAGTTTTGCACATATTCCTAAAAACATTAACATTTTCATGTCCGTAACCCACCTGTAAGTGCCTAAACATAAGTATCCTCCTATATATATATATATATATATATATATATATATATATATATATATGACATCATAAGTAAGAATCAGCTATATAGTACTACATGTAGTTGGTGCTTGCATTCTGCAGGCATTTCAGACCACTTTGTTTCTTATAGATTTAGAAATCACATGCCTGAAAAGATTATTCTGTGAAAAACAACCACTCGTATTCAGCGTATCACACTGAACAAAAAAATCCCAAGTATCAGACGCATGATTTAAGGAGAGTGAAGGATAAAGGAGCAGAGTGAAAGAGGAGGGGAAGGCAGAAGGTGAGGAGAGGGAGAGTAAGGGAAGGGAGATGACGGGGAGGCTAGAGGGGGAGAGAAGCGTGCAACTACGCAGTTGGTTGAGGCCGCCTCCCCACTACCGCATTTAGCGACCTTTGCGCGTTCAAATGGCTAAATCGCCCTTATAATATCTGTAAAGAATAGATTAAAAATTTTATTCGGGTAGAAGACAACATTTTCTACAATAAAGTTCGGGATACCACATACCAATGATTAATAGTTTTCGAGACAAAAATTGTTAATACGTAATAATAGTTACGTATAACAGTCGGAATTTCTACTTCCTTGACCTTATATAATCTGTAAGGTACAATAAAATGTATTCATACGAAGGATAGAATTTGCTGTAAAATGTTTGCAAAAGCTTGTACCTACGACAAATAGTTTCCGAGATAAAAATGATTAAATTTTAATGTAGAAATGGGCCAAAAACAACCCATGAAAATTAACAATTTTGAAATTTTAAATTTATTTTGTTGGTTTTGAGAAAAATCCTATAATCGTGCCAAGTTTCAAGTCTCCAGCTTTTCCGAAAGTGCCTAAACATTAGTATCCTCCTGGTATATATAAGTATATTATCTATCATAAGTAAGAAGGGTCTATATATAATGATAGATCAGTGGTGTCCAACCTTTACTCCATGGCGAGCCGCATTGGACGTTGCCAATTCTTCGGCGGGCTGTACTACAGTTTAAATCGGATTCTGAGGTGCCATTTAAGTAGAAATCGAGTCTAAATATAGTTAAAATTTAAATATTAACATTTTTATTCTAAAAAAATTCGTAAAAATGTATGAATTTATGTGCTGAATTTTTCGGATTGCTTTCTCACCATAGCTACGCAAGCCGCACAAAAAACCCTTTTCGGGTCGCATACGTCCCGCGGGCCGTAAGTTGGACATGCCTGGAAGATTATTCAATCCTACCTTGTATGCTTTATCTTGTAATTTCATTTTGAAACGGTTAATATTTTTGGTCCACTCAGTATAAAGAAAATTAACAAGAACTTCATTATTGCTCTTTATGGTTAATTTCAACCAAGCTTACTTTTCGGTTTATGCCCCGAATAAATACAAATTTCATTCGATTCTGCTGAACCTTTTGACTCCCCGAGTCTCTCACAAACGGACTACATAGGCGGAATTGAATAGAGCACATTTTTTTCAAACGGAGTGCTATCTAAATACGTGCCTATTCATCAAAATATCGAAGTCGACTTCATTTACTTTCTCCTCGTGCTCTGATAGGGTAAAAAAACTCGGTATCTTCGGTAGACTGATGTATCGATGCGTCATCCTAGTCCATCAACCTCCGAAAATCCTCAATCGGAATATTCGACCGTCGGCGTTTCCCATCCGTTACTATCCGATTTCGGCGAATCGCTCCATCCACCCTACCTCTCTCTCTCTCTTTTTCTTGCGATAACACACGCACGCTCACACGAGAGCGCACACACGCACGAACTCTCGCCCGTAAGCATTAATCCCACTATGTTATTCAACGCCCGGTATATCTCCAGGGCTCAAACTCGTCTTTGGCAACTCCTTCCAAACGAGATTCAGCTGTCTCTCGGCCGAATAGGCTATCAATCATTGCTCCTTCCTTCCTCTCCACAACCTCTTTCTTTCTCTCTCTCTATCTCTTCTTGGAAAACTTCATCGTTTGGTGGTGGGATTTCCCATCTGAAACCATCATCTTCGTAGTTTCTTGCGAGAGTCTTTCATATTCTAGCCATGTCTCTGGTTATCATTCCATTCCCTTTTTGGTTTTTCCCTTCCTCCTCCCTTTTCACCATATTCTTCGAAAAATGTGAAATTCAGAATTGGGCGATGGAGTTGGCGTTATGGCTTCTGCATCGGGCGGTCTTTCGGTGGCTATGGCACGACTGAGTGGAGAGGATTTGAATCTTAAATGCCGAGTCGCGTCACTCTTAGGTCATTCACTGATAGTTGATTTTTATTGAGGTCCTTTCATTATCTATGTACGTGTTATATATTTTATCGCGTCTTCTCAAAAGCAAAATATTACTAATGTGCTCGGTCCGTCTGTCTGCCTGTGGTCAATCAATTTTTATGCGTTTTTTGCACGATGTGAACGCATATAGTGTAGGTCGTTTCTGTCAGTCCGTCCGTCCGCATGTTAAAACTCGGAAACCGCTGGACGTATTATGATGAAATTTTGTACTGGGGAGTTTTGCTAAACTTTATCGACCGATTTCAATTTTGGCCAAAATCGGAAAAAATTATAACCACTTTACACGAAGACCTACACTGTTCCTTTGTTTCAATTCGGAAACCGCTGTACGCATTTTGATGAAATTTGGTATTGGGGATTTTTTCTAAAATTGGTAGACAGTTTCCAATTTTGGTTAAATCGGCTAAAAATTACGACCACTTCACATGACCTACAAATAGTTGACAATGTACCTTTGTTTCAAATTGGGAACAGCTTGATGTATTTTGATGAAATTTGGTATTTGGGAGTTTTATTAAAATTGGTCGACCGATTCCAATTTTTATTAAAATCAGACCACAATGACGACCACTTTACATGAAGACCTACATGTAGTTTACCAAGTTCCTCTGTTTCAACTCGAGAACCGCTTGACGTATTTTAATAAAATTTGGTATTGGGAAGTTTTACTAAAATTGGTCGACCAATTGAAATTCTGGTTAAAATCTGGAAATATTGACGACGACTTTACATGAAGACCTACATGTAGTTTACAATGTTCTTTCGTTTCAATTCGGGAACCACTTGATGTATTTTGATGAAATTTGGTATTAGGGATTTTTGCTAAAATCGGTCTCCCGATTACAATTTTGGTTAAAATCGGAAAACAAGGACTGTCACAACACATGAAAGCCTACATGTAGTTTACGAAGTTCCTTCGCTTCAACTCGGGAACCGCTTGACATATTGTGATGAAATTCGGTACTTGTGAGTTGTGTTAAAATTAATTTAGCGATTCCAATTATAGTTAAAATCGGACAATAATTACGACTACTTTACATAAAGACCTAGATGTATTTTACAACGCACCTCACTTGATTCTCGTTAAATTCTCATGTGAGCAAAATATATTGAGAATATTATGAAATCTCAAAGAACGCATTTGGAAACTTGTGTACTCCGATATGGAGTACACCTTTCCAGTCTTGTTTGTCTTTGGATTTTTTTAAAATTCGATAGCTCTTTTCGATATATGAATTTAACATCCATCGGATTTTCTCAGTAGTTCATGAATGTTCCGCTAGAGAGCTTCGGAGTCAGAAAATGCAAAATTTGAAATAGTATTGCAGTCAAGTTACTAAAGCTAGAGGAATGAAGCTTTTCACGGATGGGAATGTCTAGTAAGAATCAACATTCCAGCGGTGCGGGTTTCATCCTCTTCCCCAGAGGGAAAGGATAAGAAAAACACTTGTTAAAATTTTAAGAAAACGTACTTCCACCTCTTGCTTTAAGAAGGGTACTGACTAACTTGTTTCCATTTACTTTCTCTCCCTTCATTCTCATCCTGACTTCATATTTATTTTTATTCATAAGATTTTAACCCTGATCGTCTTTTCTTTATCCTTCTTCCTCTTTCGTCCTTTTCTTATCACTCTTGATTTCTTCTTTATCATTCTGTCCTTATATCCCTCTGTCAATCTCTTCTTTGCCTTTCCTCCCTTTTAGCAATTTTCTCTCCCTCCCTCCGAATTTCCTTCCCTTTGATATCATTCTCACGCTTCCTATAATTCTTGTGAATTTATTCTTGTTCTCTGTCTCTCTCTCTCTCTTTATATATATTGCCACTTTTCTCCGTGAAAATCTTCAAACCTCAAGGTGATTAGCATTGTTGCCGGTGTCATTAAATTGCGTACGACTGACTTGGATGAAAAGTTTGCGTCACATCTCTCCACATATTCATGAAATTTTGACGCTTTTAAGAGGTTAGAACAATATCTTGTTTACGATAAATAACACTACGGTGAAGAAAATAAACAAATATTCTGTTTATAGTTGATATTGTGTTAATGGAATCAAATATAAAGATTAACATCGCTGTATTTTTAAGTCTTTGAGGTCATTTTCTGCAAATGCTTAGTATGTTATTCGTTTTTGACTTAAAACAGAAAAAATGAAATTTACATAAATTTAGTATAATAAAAAGTTTTATGTGCACTCAAAAGTAAAAAAGTAATCTAAAAATTTACATAATTGAATGTTCTAGAAAATAAAAATTTTTTGAGGACACAAAAGTTGTGGCGAAATGTTAAATAAATCTTCATGAATATTTCTTTGTCAGATAAAGTATTCACTGCAAAAACTATTTTTACTTTATGATGCATTCAATTATATTAATTTTATAAATTTTATTTATTTTTAATTTTTATTACACATGAGTTTGTTACATTTATTCTTAATTCAAATTTAATTTTAAATTTATACTTAATTCATATAAACCTCATTTTAGAGAAGCAAAGGCGCTAGTATTTTTAAATATAACTTTAATTAAATTTTCTATTTTCTTTATTTTTAACCTCATTTCTTGCATCTGTTCTTTCTTTTTTTTCGGCTCTAGCATTCTTCTCATCATTCCTTCTTTCTTGCTATTTCCACTGCTCAGCCATCCGTTTTTCCACTCAATATTCTCTTCCTTCATTTTCCTCGATTCATATTTCTTAATCTGTTTCCCCATCAATAGTGTTCCCTTTATCCCCATCCATCCCTTCCTTTCTTCCTTTTTTCCGCCGTATCTTTCAGCTGTCTCGCTCGCATTTTCCCAGTTTTTCCTTGGCAAAATATTTACGCGCAACACCTTTTCCGGAATGGAAAATTATGATTTTGAAAAAAGAAAATATTCGCTCCTCGCTTTTCAATTTTTATTTCCTCGTATTTCCAAGCCGGCGACAAAAAAGGGAGTATGGCGGGCGAGGGAGAGGATTTCTTGATTACGTCTTCAAAATTAAATTCTCTCCTCCCGTTCCTCCTCCTCCTCTTCGCGCAACGAATTGAAAGCGCTTCATCATTCTGACGCAGCGTGGGAGAAAGTGGAAAAATAATCAATGGAAAGCAATTTGTTCTGCGCAGAATAAAAGCTGAAAATAAATGCGGCTTCCTCGACACATTAAAATGCAACGGAAAAATAGCGATTATTTTTTCCCTCGTACAATCAACCAGAGAGGGTAATTTAAATATTGAATTAGCTGTATATGTACATATTTAAAAATGGATTTTTTATCGGATTTTTGTTGAGGTTTATCGAAGAGAAAGTGTCTAGTTTGTTCCGGATTTGATAGCTCTGGGTAATCCTTTCTCGTCTAACGTAAAATTAAAGGTCACACTAGTGAAAATACTCTTACTTCGAGAAGATGGTTGGTTACCATTTATTAGCACCGAGTTTCTCAACCAGTGGTAGGCGTACTCCAGGAGGTACGCGAGGTACTCTCGGGGTTTTTTAATGTGTCTGAAAATGAAACTATGCCCTATAACGTCATTCATCTTTGAAAAACTCAAAATTCTGTGATAAAAATTAAATTAGAAATTGTGACTCATAGCGCACGCTTATTTCATCAAGTATGGCAAAAATCTGTTTCAGCATCTGTAAATACGCAATTTAAAGGGACGCGTGTTTTGGGTTTGGGCAATTAATATAATTTTCGAAAGTAAGAGGTTCTTGGCAAGAAAAGTTGGGGAAGCCCTTGATTTATGCCTTCACGGGATTGATCCTATGATACTATCGAATCTAAGCTGGCCAAATTCTTTTTAAAGTAAAAAAATTTGTCTTCAGCTGTGCGCGTGCATTTTAATTCTATGCCCAATCCCTTTAAAAAAACGTTCAAGTTGCGTTAATGCGAGCTATATTGAAGTAAATGCGTTGTAAATATCTCTATCGGGCTTTCTTTTGCTGGAATCTGTGTTGAATAGCTCAGTCGATTTACCATAATTTCCTTCTAATAGTTTATCTTATAATAAATATCCGTGATTCGGTCGTATTGAAAAAAGTTTCGCTCATTTCCACCAAATTTAATATCTTCAAAATCTCAGTAGAAGACTTACCTAACTTAGTAGCATGTGAAATTTTAAAAAATAAGTCAACAAATTTCAATTTGTAGGAATTTAATTTTGGCTGTACAATTTCACAATACATTTTTTCTCTTTGAAATATTTTAAGCGTGTTAAAAGTGCACGTTTGGCGTACATAACTTTTATTGTTTTTTACATTCTTTTATTTAAGTATGCCTTTCTTTTGCATCAGATGTCTTGAAATCTTCGTTGATATATATAATGACGTTGTTATGTAATTAGAATCACCTTAGAACTAGTATAACTCGCGAATCATTTTCCCGGAGTCATTATACGATCATTCTCTATAATCAGGTTCGGACAAAGGGGAGGTGCTGCGGATGCGAGGCATCCTTGCCCCCGAATATTGCTCCCCAGAATTTTAGAGATCTCAATTATTAACGTGTCGGGTGAGAATTTTCTATAAAGATTTACTTAAAAATTCAATGCCAAATTGATTTCCGATCAATAACACTTAAAATTTTATAATTTTGAAACTGGATGCCCAAAAAATTGTTCTTTACTTCTATACATATTAATCATGTGCCCCCCCCCCCTCATGGATATTCGCATCCGGATCCCTTTCACTGCTTGGCCATCTCCGTCTACAATCTACAGATTCGAGGTATTCATTCGTCACTTCGACTTGGAAAGTATTCTATATTGGTTTCTAGTAAAGAAAATCTCCATTAAAGTGATACCGAAACCGTGTAGTTCCCATTCCGTGTTAATCGAGGGTTACCTGTACTCGTTTAATCGTTTACAAAGCGTTTTATTATACTAGGAAATTAATTTAATTTTGTTACATTCATTTATAATCATTTAAGAAACATGCTTACATTTTGTAATCGTACGTTTTATTAGAAATAAAAGGGAACATAAAATGAACACTGAAATGTTTAAGTTTATTGTAATTTTTGACATATTGCGATGATCGATTTCCTTACGAATTTTCATTGAATGCTCATATTTAAGGTTAAAAAGGCCTTCGTTTATCAAACGTATTTATTCGAGCAAGCATTCAAATATTAACTATGGTTACATTTCGGAAATTTGGAAACGATAAAAAAACCCGATTTCGAACCAGGGTCTTCCGCTTGTCGTGCGGATATTCTACTACTGGACTGTCGTAGCGGAGTAATTCTCCCGTTTCAGAATGGGTATGTTTTCTTAGGCTAGGATTCTACATTTTTGGACTTAATTTGAGACAGTTAAAAAGCTGCAATGCGTATGAGTTAGGCAGTGCACGGAGTATACAGTGCCGGCCCGAGCTACGGGCGAACCGAGCGGTTGCCCGGGACGCCAAAGTTTTTGGGACGCTATCCCGATCATTTTATCTATGCATTACTTGCAAGTGAATAAATATTGGATACCATTTTATATCGAAGAAAAGGATGGAAACTTGATGGCAGTCCTTTTAATTTTTCATTATCAATAATTTTTAGAGAGCGAATCAATTAACATGTGATTTTTAAGTGTCTCAACAAACATTAACGGAGGGTGGCGCTGGAGTGCTATCGCGTCCGGGGCACCAAAATTTCTCGGGCCGCCACTGGAGTATATTTTGATAACAAAAAGAAAACGATTTGGATTTTTTTTATATGCTACCAAGAGCTATGATACAGCGTAAAACTAGTAAAACGTAGAATCACCAAAATATTTTCCTTTCGAAATTTAAGCCTTGGTGCTGTTTTTGGCTTCTTAAAAGATTTGAAAATAACATCGGCAAAACATTTATTACCTAGTGCAGTATGGCCAAATGTGTATTTTTCTCGTGTTTTGATGTTCGGTCTGGAAGTTTTTCGCCATAGGAAATCTCCATTTTGGGAATATTTATGAATAAGTTTCGCCCCGACAATTTCGTTTCTCTTACCCGGTCCCGGAGTTAGCCGTAATGCGGTCTGCGGGACGTCATTTACCCGTGCCCTAGCGACAGCTGTGTGGTCCCATGAACGCCGCGGTGGCGCCCCTGGTCGGCCATTCTGCGGAACTAACGCCGCGGGTCGTGCTTTAACTAACATGGACGGCACTCGAGTCAGGGCTCTCATTAATTTACGCCTTTCTGAGCACACGACGCCATAATTACAGGAATTATATTTTGGCGTTTTCCTTTTTAATGTAGGCATTTAATGCAAAGAAAACAACTTTGTAAAATGGACGAATGCGAAAGATTGAAAATATTATCGATCCGACCGACATTTAAATCACTCATTAAGACAATCAATAGGCCACAAAGTAAAAGAGGAAGTAATGAGTATCTAATATTTGTTTAATTTTTACCTAAGAGAAAAATTTTAAGGGAATATTATCAGGCAATGTACCGTGTTCTGGAGATTTTTTTCATGTAAATGAGGAAATGAGGATGATATTTTTATTCCAAGGTTAGCACTGCGCTATATTTTGCTGCCTCAGAAAACAACCCTGTTTATGTGCCACTCAAGAAATGCGACCATGGCCGTGACGTTGATGAGCCCATGGTATAGCCCTGTTGTAATAAGCCGATCCGGTCTCTGACCATTTCAGCACTGACGACTGTACTTTTATTTACAAATTGCCTAGTTACAATATCAAACGGGAGATTTTAAATATTGATTAATTTTTATATGCCATAGCCCTGTTTTATATATTAAAAAAAATTATCATCATTATAAATATATATATTTTTTGCTTGTTCCAAATATTTTAATTATTAATCATGGGAAAGTGCACTACTTTGAAACGATATCAACGAATTTTATAATTGTTGCGGATGTTCATGTGCAACAATCAAAGTTAGCCTACACTTAGAGAGTAAAATTAGCAATACAAATCTAAACTTAGGAATTAGCAAGATGATCTAAAAACTTATGATGCATACTTTCCATTTAATCATTTATTTATTACTTATATTACCTTTAATAGCTTTAAAATCACCTCGGATGTTGCTCTTTGTGCTCTCAAATTTCGTAATTTAGCTTTATAAAATATTACAAACACATTCGAACGGAACGTTAAATTGATCACCCATATTTGTGCGGCAAAAATAACGTATGTATTATATTAACTAGAATCCGAATCCGGGTTCAACCATGGTTGTTGCTATAGCAACACTCTCGTGATGAGGGTTAAAGACTGCCAAAACGTCAGTCTTTTCGCGGAAGTATAAGAAATACAATCGATAAGCAAAATTCTACCATGAAAATTAGAATTTACGATACATTTCCTTCCTCAGAGAATAGTACAAAACTCGCTCCGATGTTACAATTCTAAGATATTTTAATGTCCAACAGAATATTGCCTCTCACGATGGATTTCATATATTCCATTTATATCAAATGGGAAATATATTTCTTGAAATCGAACCCGGGACTTCAATCTTCGCAAAAACTGTCCTTGAGAGCTCGACGCATGTAGCAAGAGTCATGAAAATCGGTCTATTGGTTCAAAAGTTAATAGGGTGGGACGGACAGACAGACAGATACAACGACGAAGCTATAAACCTATTTGCATTATGGAAATTAGGCTAAAAATAGTAGAGCCGACTATAGCATCGCCAATAAAAGATAGCATTTACTATTTTATACTATTACATATAATTGTTTTATGCTCAATAAACGTTCATATAAATGCAACTGAATAGTTAAATAAGGAAGAAGTTCAAAGGAAAGATTATGTTGAAATTTCAGTTTTATCTTGAAATAGGATGACTTTTTCTTTATAACGGAAAATAATTGCAACACAAAACTTAATAAAATATTAAAATGTTTTCGTTTCATTCATCAAGAATGCCTCACTAAAAAATTTATGTAATTATCTTTAGAACTGAGTAACTTGAACGGCGTGAGACGCAACTCCTTCGCGTCGTTTTCCTTAATATTTAATAGGCGAGTTATAATAAACTGAAAAAGGAATCTTTTTGTACGTTTCATACCCTTCCCGTCAAAGATAAAATGAATTCAGATTGCTTCTCTCTCTGTCTCACTCACTCTCTCTCTCGCTCCCTCTTTCTCTCTCTCTCTTTCCCTCTCTCTCACTTTTTCTCTCTCTTCCTCTCTCTTTCTCTCTCTTTCTCTATCTTTCTCTCTCTTTCTCTCTCTTTCTCTCTCTTTCTCTCTCTTTCTCTATCTTTCTCTATCTTTCTCTCTATTTCTCTCTTTTTTCTCTCTCTTTCTCTCTCTCTCTTTCTTTCTTTCTCTCTCTCTTTCTTTCTTTCTCCCTCTTTCTCTCCCTCTCTCCCTCTCACTTTTGCACCTGAGAGCAATTCACCGCATCCGTTTATGCGTTCTCCTCTCACTCTCCTCTCTCACTTCCGCTCACTTTCCCTTTTTCCCATTTACTCCACCTTCTCCCTTCCTCCACCTTCTTCCTTCCTCCACCTTCTTCCTTCCTCCACCTTGTCCCCTCCTCCCCCCCTCTCTCTCTCTCCCTTCTCCTCCTCTCTCTCTCCCCCTTCTCTCCCACAAAACCCCCACTTCTCTCACACTCTCTTTCGCGCCCCATCCCTCTTGAACATTTATACCAGACTTTTATGGCACGCTGCGTTCCCATAGGAACTCGCCAGTCCCATTCTCCTCCACCCCCTTACACTTCCAATCCCGAGACTTTCACGAGGGATGAACTCTACCATCCGACTCCCAGTTCACCCCTTATAAACGCCCTCTCCTCCTTCATCTAGTCGATCGCAGAGACGAGTCTCGCGAATCGTTCGACTAAGAAAGGGACGCGCGTAGAGATGTGTGGATGTCACTTTTTTGGTCTCGCGGAATCCAGAATCGTCTCGTGGGTCGAGGAATTTATTTTTATTTCCCTTTTCCGCTTGCTATTATTAATTTTTCCCAAAAAAAGGAGGAATTCTGGGACGTGCTCCGATGTTTTTATTAACGGCGCCCTCGTGTATAATTGCAGGAAAAGTTTTGGGGGAAGAGAGGGCGAGAGAGAAGAAGAAATTTTGAAATGCACAGCTCAGGAAATCGCGAGCTTCTTACGGGTTCTGAGATGTTTAATAATAGGTTTGTGGAATTCGCCGAGGAAATAATATAAAAGTTATTTATTTATATAAAAATAAATGATTTGATGGTTTCAGCTGAAAATTTCTGCAATTTAAAATGTTTTTGCATTTTAGATATAAAGGTAAAAATAATAATTTTTGAATTGTATAGTTTTTAACCACCGGAAAATACGAAATAGTTTTTTAAAACTATAAAGGGCTATGGGTCATTCGATAAAAATTTACTTTAGAAATATTAATTTAATAATTTAACTATGAATTTAGTAATTTATTCATGCCCTCCATATTAATTATTTCTTTCGGATTGATATTGACAAAATCGAGGAATTATTTTGTAAAACCATTTAAATATTTCAAATTGCTTTTACATGGCATTTAAAACAATAGATTTTTTTATTTTTAACATTGACAATGACAAATGTCCTACCAATTCTGAAAAATGTTAATGATGTTTTCTCAAGAGGTCTGTGTTGGCATTGTAAGAAATCATTTCGGATTGTCGTGGTGATTAGTGAGGCATGGTAAAATTATAATAATTACGGCAGGGGAATTTTAGCCAAAACGTTGTTAAATGCTTGCAGTTATTTTCAGTGCAAGATAAAGCAATTGAATTCGGATAATTATTCATGAATTTAAAAAGAAAAACATGATTATGGCAAATTTTCATCCTTCATGAAGCAGTACATTGTGTGCTAGGAGTTTCTTACTCTCCGTTAAAGTAGTAAAAAAACGCAAGCTTGGCTCTTAAACCTATGCAATATCTTTCTGGCTGCCATAAAAAAATCATAAAAAATTTCAGTTGGTCGCACCAGAATGAAAATTATTCGGGATTCGCGAACTAAAGACAGAGAATGCATTATCAACTCATTCAACGTCCTACACCATCCGCGAGAAGTAATTAAAAAAGAAACTTTTACAAGCAGCACTTCCTCATTCTAGGTGGATGAATTGGCACGGTGTGCTGCAGTCACACGCACACACGGAATAATTTCGCGTTCTTTACACCAGCTTCTAAAAATAAAATTAGATAACAGAACGAGCGCGGATTGCTTGAAGCGCTTCAATTTTATTTCCTTCTACTTTAACCTCATCCCTATCCAACCCTCGGCCAAAACTCGGGGGGAAAAAATGAACGCGAGGAATAAACTCGCAAGGCCTTGAATGCATTATGAAAAAGCACAATTCGTGCTAACAAACGCACCGCTTTCTCGCTTCCTAGCAACGCAGAAATGGGTCAACAGCAGCTTCATCGTCGCTGCGAGGGGGAATGGGGGGATGGAAGTGAGATGGACCGGAGGAAGGCAGAATGAAAAACGTATTTCTCTCCCCTTCGACCTTTGTGGCGCTGGGTTCTCGTCTCTCTCACTTCCTCTACCCTTCATTTATCTCAATTTCTCTTCATTCCTCCTCATTGGTTTAGTCCCTTCTTCAAATTTTAGTCCTTTCCCGGAATAAGAAATTTTCCTTCTCTCTTTTCTGACTTCTTGTATTCCGGGCTCTTCATATTCATTTCCATTTATTTTTGGTGCTTTAAAAATTATATTTCTTTAGATGTCTCTTTGCTTCTTATCTTTCGTATATTTCACATGGCGGAGCAAAATTCAGGAGTGAATGTCATGGATGACTGGATAAAATACGGCAAATAAATAATGTTAGAGAAAAGTAGATTTTTAAAAATCAACCGACCCATCAGTTACCGTATCTGCCCGAATAGAAGCCGACCCCGGATTTAAGCCGACCCCACGAAATTTTCCAACATTTTTTGGCAAAAAAAGTATTTTCGTAAATTTTATGCTTCAGTGTACCAGACATGCACGCACAACCTAGAATACATTATACATTACATCTATATAATTATATACGTTCCATGTAAAGTTTTATTAGGTATTATTACTGTTAATTATAAATAAAGTCAACGCCGTTGATCACACCTTACAATCAAATGTGAGTATATTTATTTATCTTACTGGAATTCAAACTGTTGCGCATCGGCGTGATCGTCTACTTAGTTGTTATACGCAATTTTAATAGATTCTATGAAAGAGGGTTCCAAGTTTTATTATTATTGCTGTTAATTATCGGATGAATTACAGTTAACGCCGTTGCTCACACCTTCGAATCAGACGTATCTTATGTTAGCGGAATTCAAACAGTTACGCATCGAAAGTCGTCATCGAATTTTGCGAATTGACTAAGCAGACGATATCGTCTGCTTAGTCAGTATACGCAATTTTAATACATTCTATGAAAGAGGCTTTTAACATGCATACAAAAATGACAATGGCTATAGCAAAATATAAAATAAACAAGAAAAATTAATATGAACTTCTTTTATACTGTCGGCTCCTAACTTTAACGTACCTACCATTTAAATGATCCGTAAAAGCTACGACGTCTGCTACATCTGAACTTTAAATTGATTGCAGCACCAAGAAGTGCAATTAAAACAAAGAGTTGAAGAAGCCTAGTGTAGTCAGAATTTGTAAAAACCTCTAATAAGACCGGTGTTGGTATCTTAAGAACTCGTTGCAAATTATGATCAAAACGAATTTGCTGTAGCGTGCAATCATACAATGAACCTGGTGGGTTGTTTAAACTCGATTGTTTTATATACCGCCATTTCCTTTGGATAAGAACCCATTTAATTTTAACTACGTGTTAAAATATATAAATAACCTTCAATAGCAATTTAAATTACAGCTCCGGGCAACAGGAGGTATGCTATGGAAGCAATACATTTTTCAGCGATGGCGTCGTACGAGGATGCCAAATTTTTCCTCAGGCTCGCATTTAAGCCGAGGGTGATTTTTTTCACGATAGATTTTACAAAAAGTATCGGCTTATATTCGGGCAGATACGGTATTTCGTGGAAATCCACGTTTGCGATGCAACGGGAAAGAAATAAACGGGTAGCTGTTGAAATAAAATTCACAGATCTTTAGAGATAACTATTTCCTTCTTATTTAATCAAAAATAAATACGTCAACACCTACATTGTCACTTATTACCTATAGCAATGTACAACAAAATTCTTCTAAATGTTAAAGCATATGTCGAAATTCTCATTGGTTCCTTTGACCCCTTATCCTTGGAACATGAATGTTTCATCCTTTTGTTTTCTCCTTTTTTATCATCTCTCTGCATCATCCCTTCGCTCTCTTTTCCTATATTTCCCTCCATTTTCACCTCCCGTCTTTCCGTACCACATAGCTGGAGATGCGTGTTCTTGCATTAAATACCTACTCTCAACTTGGTCTAGGGTTGCCACCTAGTAAGTAGTTGATTCCGGTATATTTCCACCTCATGAGTAACAAATTCCGGGAGAATCCGGGAGAATTTTCTGTTGGTCGAAAAACAACTTAAGTGAGCAATGAAACTTGTTTTATTTACTTATTAGGAAACATATGATGATTATTTAATCTTTATTTTATTGTTAAATTTAGTGTTGCCACCTTGTACATTGCTGATTCCGAGGGATATCCACCATAGGAGTAGTTAATTGTAAAATTGCATGTAGGTTAAAAAACAGCTAATGAGAACAATAAAAAATGTTTTATTTATTATTTAGAAATCGTATGAATATTTAACCTTAATTTTGTTTTAGCATTATTCTATAAATTATAATGACAAATACTAGAAAATTACATTACTTTAAAAGTCATACTTCATTTATTTCATTTGAATTTGTTATTTGAACAACTTAGAGCAGTCTCCAGAATATCTGATTTTTATAGTAAAAAGGCATGGAAATCTTTATTTTTATTTTATATTTAAGTTTCTCATAAACAGCACTTTATGGCCTTTTACAATAAGCACAATAACGCTAACAAAGACAAACAAACACATACGTCCATACCCTCGGCAGGATTCGAACCCCAACCCTAGCATTGGGAGCTAGACACTCGAACCTCCCGGCAAGAGTAACTAAAATGGGCGGATACTTGAATCTCTGCCTTGACATGATCCACGCTTAATTTGCTTCGATCTTTACACAACAAATCATTAATAACATTGAACTCACGTTCGCAGGCTGCGTTGGATACTGGATCTGAAAGCACAAACGTTACAATTTTCTTTAATTCTCCGCCAACTCCAATTATTTTTGAAAAGAAATAAAAAAACATGTACAACGTATCTTGATTGGTTTATAGTGTAATAAAAATCAGGCGACCCTTTAATGGCGCGTCAGAGATAGTAACCAACATGTTCCTGTATAAAGAGTATATTTACACATTAAGTATCGCTCCATTGGAGTCAATGGAAATGTTTCTACCAAAATGTCAAGTTAATATGAGGCAAAAAGAGTAGTAAAGCTGACAGTTACATGATTACAAAGATTTTGGGTTCCTGGAAAATTTCTACTGGAATTCGGGAGAGTTGTATCTAAGGTGGGTTAATTCCGGGAGAGGTGGCAACTTTACCTATACCCATCTCATCAACTTTATTTAAATGCCATTTATCGCCTCTCCTCCTTCCTACTACAGCAGAACCGTACAATACATGTATTTGACTGTTTTAGCCGTCACTATGTGGAATTACACAATAAAAATTTGAAGAAAATGTTTTCAAAAACGAATTCATTGAAAGACTTCGTTAAAATCCCACTAGAAAAATAAATATGACTGCCGAGGTCTCAGCACACATCTGTAATACATCTCTGACGATGCACTTCAGCTCTCTCTCATCTCTGTACTCTCCTCAATATTCTCATTTCCTATCTTCTTAATCTAATGCTACACACATCTAGTGACTCTACACCTTTCTCTACCTTACTTGGACGCGATGTTCTATTTGCATTGTTCTATATTTATTCCTACTCGATCTCTCTTAATCACTCTGTTCTCAATCTCTTTCAGTATCTCTCCTTATCCCTTTCTTTCTATCTCTAATTCGCTCTCCCCCTTGGTCTCTCTTTCTCTAAGTCCCTCTTTCTCTTCTATATCTTTGGATTTCTCTTTTTTCTCTCTCATTCCCTCTTCGTTTTTCTCTCTCTGTCTTATACCGTCTCTTTCTCTCTTCTTCCCTCTCTTTATCCTCCTTCCCACTCTCTCTTCCACTCTATCTCTTACTCACTCCCTCTCTCTCTCCCACTCTCTCTTCTACTCTCTCTTCCACTCTATTTCTCTCTCTGCACTACTTTTTGAATGATACTCCAACCAGACTTAGCCTCTTCCATGGCCCTCTTGCTCCAAAAAATGCACTCGATGTATTTCCCGCCTGTATCTGGGGCACACCGTTCCTCTTTTCATCTCTCCCTTTTCATTTTTTCCCCTTTTATCTTTTTTAGCAGAGTGGATCGCATATACTGGTCCGGATGACGACGCCAGGGAAAACCCTGAAAACCGGAAAGAAGAACAATGTTTTCCTCCTGGTAGGACATCGACTGTGTCGTTTCTTTTCGAGAAGAAAAGTATTGCGTGAAAAGGCGTCGATGAGACTTTTTCTCTTCAAATAAGATCTTTCGTGGACGAGGGAAGTGCTGTCGCGAAGATGTAAAAAAGTCCCCCGAAATGGCTTCTGATGATAACTAACTGGCGGGACTTTCAGAATAGAGGAAATCGTTACCTTCGTTTTTCCATGTGGTTCTTTTTACATGGACGAAATTTAGAATAAATTTTTAAACATTTAGCGAATAATAAGCTAGACGAACTATTAAAACATTAGTAGGGTATGTTTCGGAGTAGTTTTTGTTTATAAATCGTTTTTTTGAGAGAGGTAAAATTTTCTGTTCGAATCACTCACGTTGCTAATTTTTCATATTCCGGAATTTATACAGAAAATGAATGCCTTATATAGTTTTATAAATTTTATATTTAGCACAGTCATTAAAAATGCAATTGGATTAGCACCTGTGAGCATGGTGGCATAAATTTTCAAGGGAAGGAAATGAACTGGCGCAAATTCTTCATTGGATAATTCTAAATATAGTTAAACGTTTAAAATATCAAACAGGGAAAAGAGACAATTTCAATTGAGGAACACCAAACTCCGAATGACATAATACATCTATCGTGATTTAAAAATGAAATATCCTCAAAAATTAATTTACGCGGCTCAAATCAGACTAAGTAGATTAAAAACTAGGAAGATATTCTGAACTTATGACTAAAATGCTTGTGGCAGAAATAAATATTAAAAGCGTAACCAAAACAGAGCAAAGTTTACTGCCATATCTTTTACGTGCGCAATTTTTTAAATCATATGCCAATGATGTTCATAAAGTTCAAAACAATTTGGCACGCAAAGAATAATTATTCCATCTGAAATCACTCGGAACCCGTAAAAATCGATTCGTGAACAAGGGACGACACATGTCAACCGTTTTATTTACGGAAATAATGAACACGTCTCGTTCATACGTTTTCCGCAATTTTCAGGTCATTGATCGGTCGATTCGCGATCCTAATTGAGGGGCGCGAAATTGAATTACGTTGTGAGAGCTTCCAGAAATAAATAAAATGCTCGGTGGATGAACACTTCCATCGGGTTGGTCGACCATTTCCGCTGTTTTCATTTCCACTAGGAATCACAATACCGTATGTAACGCCGGTATGCAGTTAATGCAAATGATGAAGTTCAATTTGAAAATAACGAATGAAATACTCTCGAGGATCTTATTTTTCTTATTCAATAGGCTCAAATATTTACAATGGGAACAATTTAGTTGAACTATTGGGGTCGCATTTATTCAATTGAAAATGTTTCTGACATTGGTTTATCGTTTTTGTGAGTGTTACTGACATTATGAAATTGTAATTGCATGTTTAAAACGAATTGGTCCAGTTTAGTTCTTTTTATATAGTTAACGGATAAAGGTTATTATTTATTGAACATTCTTAAGATTTTTTCTACTTTTAAATGCAATGTAGCAATAAGTAAAATTTTCTTATATTAATAAATTCCTTTGAAAAAAAAACAATTGGACAGATTCTCGTATTGGTCAGGGACATTGCTAAAATTTATCAATGCTTAATTTCCATCGTCCTCATTCACTTTGGCTTCCGTTCAATAGATATAATCAGGTAAATATATGCTCGGTTGATATCGTATATGAGTAGAGTTGTGTAGAAGTACAAGCGATGAGATTTTATTCACTTAGAAGGGGTATGGGTATAAAATTTTCCCCTATTGCGAAAGAAAAACATCACGTGCTCTCGATTTATTCGTAATGTTATGTACTCCCTCTCTTTGGAGAAAAACTTGGTTTTTGCAAGCGCATGGGAGGTTTCAGACCTTTGATGGGTTTTCACACTAAAAATCTATTGCCATATCGTCAGGTGAAAAGCTTTCGATTTTTAGAACGCTTTGATGCAGACTTATTAGGGGAAGGAGGGATATAATTAGCCCTATATTTAAATATACCTCGTATCACCACGTTGGATTAATGCTTGCTTATATGTCACTTTGAATGGGCTAAAACTGAAAGAACAGCATTTTTTAAATTAACCGTGTAGCCTAAACTTATCCACGATTAGCCGTGCGATCAATTGATGAGATTATCACCTATATATAAGCTTGAAATATACGTTTTTGTCATGATCTCTCTCTCTCTCTCCCTCTCCCTCCCTCCCTCCCTCTTGGCTTACTTTCGTTAGACGACAGAGAAAATTAATTGGAACCGCAAAGGAATATTTTCAATAGAATCTTCTGAAGAAGCGTCTCGAAGGATTCCAAGCCAAAGGCTCTGTATTGTTCAACTGTCTTGAATGATTTGAGTTAAAAATGGATGAGAGATGCATTGTGAATGAGGATGATAAAGGAGTAATCAGAAGAGGACAAGAAAAGAAGTAGGTGAGAGAGAAAGGAGTGAGGGGAAAGGAAGACAGCGAGTAGTAGGCAGAAGAAATGAGAAAAGCAGAGAGATGAAAAGACGGTCGAGGGAGAGTAGGAAAGAGACAATAAAAGGAGTAAGAAAGGAGGGAGGTTAATGAAAGGAGAGAGAAGAGGATAGCATTAAGGACTGAAGAGGAGAGAGGAAGGTCGAGTGGGTGGGTTTGGTTATTCGTGGGGTGAGATGTTTTTTTTAGGTTTCAAGCAGTTCTTTGCTCTGTGGTAAAGATGGTATAAATTTGTATCACCTGTGGAAAAAATACTCTGTGTGCCAAAGTGTATGTATTCCACTCCTTATACGAGAAATATGGATAATCCTACTGGTGGATCATGCTAATGAGATACGCGCAAGTTAAAGAGATCGTTTTTATTGCGCAGTAACGCCGATGATTAAACTCAGAGATTTGGTTTGTGTAGTAATAGTAAGTTCCATATGAGGTTTAGGTGTTTTTCTTTGAGTATTTCTTTCTAGGTTTCAACGAAAGATACTTGGATGTTTGGGTTGGGTAGCCGGTTCAGGCGGTTTCTTCTGAAATTATTTTTCGAATTTTCGTATACGTAATGTTAGCCATGGACAACCCTGGATAAGAGATATATCGGCCAATTTTTGAAATCAGCAGTAAAATTTGCTCACACAGGCATCAACAAATGCCTGATATAGTAAAATCCCTGATATCTCAGGCCCAAGCTTATTCCGGCAAAACGTTATGACTACTTCCATAAACCATAGTGTAAACAAATGAAAAATGCTTAAACATTAAGAAATTAAATATATTACTTTAAGAAAAGTTTAATTTCATGTTATTGAATAAAGCCATTTTCAGGTATTGTACCTTAGATGTTAAACACTTCCAAACTATTGTCGACGCTTCTGTAATGTTAATGACAGCATAAACCTGTTCATTTTCCTCTAGAAGCTGATGTGGAACTGGATTAGATGCCTTACCATCACTTGTAGCACCGATGTATTTGGTTTCATTGAACGTAAATTAAACTATACAATTTATTCTACAGAAGAAGTGTCTATAATGGACCCAATAGGCCGTAATTTTTGCCAGCCCTCCTTTTTTACCGTTTCCCAGGAAACAGTCACTATGAATCCATTCCAAATGGTGTAAGCTGATTGAGTTTCGAAGGAGATATTCCTGGTTAAAATTCCAGTTTAGCAAAATTATTGCGTTCGATATCCTTTTAAACGGAAGCGTACGGCATAAGTTCACCATGAAAACTAGAAACTTCGTAACGATTTTCCTGGTTTCTTTCAAAATCCTTGTTTGGTTAAGGTTTCGGTGCAAACATTGAAATGATTTTCTCGTATTGTGAGGCAACTGCGGAATAATACTCCCAAACTTATACGTGTCGATCCCGTCTCCTAAGGCTTCTACAGGAGGGAGAGAAAAGGAAACGAGTGAAAAAGTTAATTAATTTCCGATATTCGAGATTGAATGCGATATGGAGAGATGGGCAGGGAGGAAGGGTGGTGGTGTTGCGCGGGTAGAGATCAACGGCCGTCGATTCGAATTCCACGTTCGATCGTCACCTTTTTGTCGTAATTGGAACTTGGTGGCATTACGCTGCAGGAGGAGGGTAGAGAAAGAGATGGCGGAAGGAGATGAATGGAAAATGACGAGGAGGTGGGTGGAGGGTAGAGAGAATAGGTAGGGCCTTCCTGGGATATATTTGGAACGCATTGTTACGCAGCACAAAGGGGAAGGAATCTGGCGGGGAAAAAAGATGCGCGCGCCGCGAATGTTTGCGCAGTGTGCCTCCAATTCGTTTATACTTTTCGCGAAATCGGTCAGATCGTTTTGTTTTGTTCTCTTTTGCTCCGGGATTGCTCCGGGATATTTTGCAAGAAAGGCGTGGAAAATACATTTCGGGTTCGGTCGGCGATATGATTGATTGGATTGGTTTTCGTCAATTTTTCTCCTTTTCGATGAGTCGCTTCTCCCAGTTTTTCCCCTCGCGGAATGGGGAACATTGCGAAGGGAGTGAAGGATGGAAATCCATTTCCTCCTTTTCCTGTAGTGCGGACCCGTGCAATCAAATCTCTTCTGTCCGTAAAATACGTTGGGATAAACGGACGTTGTGCAGAAGTTGCCGAATTAGAAAATTTCAGGTGCTTTCGCGAATATTTTTCCAAACGAGATCTGTATTGATAGTAATAAGAGTTTTACAATTGACAGTTTTCGCATGGTTTTGCAAATCTATTAGTTAAAAATCGCAGAAGTGATAAACATTTGTTTCGATGTTTTCCCCTTCGCTTCGTTGTGTTTTCTTTATTATTTAAAATTGTCTCGTTGTTAAATTCTACTAATTTTTTACACTTACGCAACCATTTACAAAAAATCTGATGTGGCCATCACATGACTTTCTCCATACCTGTAATATTTCTAAAAATTCCAAATAGGTTACACAATAAAAAATATTTTAAGAAACTGCTAGAGAATTTTACTTTACAAAGAGCAGAAATAAACAAACCATAGACTTCTGATAATGGATATAGCCAAAAAGCTCCAACAATTAAGAAAATAAAAAGGAGCGTTACTAAGATGTAACTAAGGGTCAATTGTTACAATAGTCGTCGGTAGGTGGTGTGGTAGTGGCAGCTAAATAATACAGTTTTTAAGATATCTCTTAAACAATACATTATATGAAACATATTTCGTACAAAGGTTGTAGGAAATGACATTTTCTACAACTTTTATTCCAGTATGTTTTTAAATATATCGAATATTAAAGCAAAGATTTCAAAATAACGAATAAGTGACAAGAGTAAACACCCACTTCCGGTGACTTTCAAATTTTGCATTAACTTGATTAATAGTTTATGAGTTATATCACCAACAAAAAAGCTGTCACATACGCACACACACCCACATACACAGAGACATCATCGAGAAAATTTCCAATGAAAACAAAACTTTCCCCTATACTACGTATGGAGAAAGTAATAAAAACATTTAACTGAACTTTATGGTTTATCTTTAAAGATGCATTGGTATTCATAGGATTTTCAAATATGGTATGTTTAATTAAAATAATCTATCCAGTCCTTTCGGATTGTTTTCTGATGATTTCATTTATATATTTTTGAACGAGAGCTACATTGATAGGAAAATATTTGTCAAATGGAAATTTCAACGTTAGCAATAATTATTGTTGTCGACTTAGTAAATCTGATATACAACATAGTGAAACCGATAACCTCTTGTGTTAGTGTGTTGCTCTATGGTTTCCCATTTTATTGTAAATGATGTACTCTGAATGAGTGTTAGTTTATTCTGTCAAAAAGGCACAGAAAATTTTACAAATTATTTTTTAAAATGAAATATTATGATTTCGCTTGAAAAGTTTTATCGATATTTTTTTAAGTTTTTCAAATAGAGAATATTGTCAATTAATATATAATTTACGTATTAAATTACTCATTAAAATATTACATTGGTAATAGGTAGTATATTAAAGGGGCGTTAATTAAATAATTTAGTTTTTATTGGTTTGAAAAATGAGTTAATTTGATTGAAATTTACTAGGCTTGCCTTTGAAGTAGTATCCTAAAGAAAATGTTTGGTAAATTCGGTTGAAAACTATTAAAAACGCTTATGGTATATATATATTAGAAATTTTTGTTTAACCGATTCTGGAATCACTGAAATGTTTATGCAACTAATCATATTCCACTTGATTAAATCTCTTGAACAACGTTTAAACTTTGCATGGTACGGCATAATGATATTTAACCAGTTCTTGCGTTTTAAATATTAATATTGGTAAGGTATTATCAAATCTTCCGCTATAATTGTCATTGTAGATTTGCGTAAAATGATATACTGTTGTGTACTCAAATTTATTACTGCAATATGCTTCAAGCGAAAGAGTTCCAAAATATTTAAAGCTTTATGTAATAATTCTTTAGGTTTGTGATTTACATTTTACAAATGCCTTATTATTACTAAACTCTTAGAAAAAGATGCTTCCGTACTATAACAATCAAAGAGATTGTTTAGACAAATTCCTTCTATTCCACACTTCCGTATTTAACCTATTTTTTTATCACGCTACGTAATTTCTAATATCTTTCTACACTTCATGCAAGTAGACGAACTAATGTTCATGCGTAAAATTACAAGAAATGTTTTGAAGATTTTAGAAAAAATCCGGAAGCACAAATGTCGCGAATTATAACCGCTAGGCAGTCAGTCAAGAGCGCGCGATAAGGCACCAAATTGCCTCTGGCGTTCTCGGGACGTTAGATAAGAAACGACGGGAAATGAATAGAAGTTACTATCACAGCGAAAAACAAGATATTTGCAGCTAGTTGACGCCGAAGCGTTAAAATGGGACGAAAACGCCGAGGAACTCGGCATTGGAAAAGAATAGTTGAAGCGAGAGATCGCGTCGTACAGGATTTTCAGACGCGCGTGCGGAGATTGAAAGACGACAGTTGAATTTCTTGAAGGGAAACCAGGTTCGATGAGTCCTTGCAAGCAGGCACAAAATGGCGTTGTCTTTATCACAGCGAACGAGGTGTAGATATATTATCTCTTCCTTTATTGCTACATACATTGAAGGGGTTATTCAAAGCCACGAAAGTTTCGGAATTTTGTTGTCCTACCTACATTATTACTTGTCGTTAAAGAAATGGCGGTAACGTTAAACTTTGCCGAGTGAACGATAAAATAATGAAGAAAAAAATTGCAGGTTCGATCTATCGATCGGTTTGAAAGTACGCTTTTGAGGGCGTCGACTCTTTATCCCGTTTTTCTCCTGTTTTTTCCGCAGCACATCGCTTTTCCACTGTTTGTTTCCGCCGAGTCGCGAGTTGTTTTCGCACATGGACCAGGGTGGGCGATGTCTTTGTTTTTTTTTTTTCGTGCTCTCTTACGTGCAGAAGGGATGATCTCGGGAATTATGTTTATCCGACATTCCTCCGTTAGGGCGGGTTTGGGGTTACTGGAGGGAAGAGAAATCTCTCCTCTTCCTGTTTCTCTCTCGTTGTCTTCGTCGAGTTCCTATCTGATGTTTTTCCACGACGGGATCGTTTGTCGTTTATTTTTTTTCTGGCATCGATTTGAGTGCCGGACACGAATAAATCGTTAACAAAATTACGAGAGGAAGCACGTTAAAATAATTCTCTCCTGCTAATCCAATTTTCCCTCCGCATCGAAGAGAATTGGCGGTAATATTAATAATTGAATACGCGTTATTTTGCTTGATGATAAATTTAATTTTCAGAGGTTCTGTATTTCTTAGGTTCCATTCTGTGTGTGTGTATATATATATATATATATATATATATATATATATATATATATATATATATATATATATATATAACAACTTACGGAAAAGGAAAGGTAAAATGAATATATGGATGTCAACAAGGTGTTGGGATGAGGAAACCCCGGGGCCTCGCCAACCTGAAGTCGTCTGATTGGTGAGTGCTCACTGGGTTTCCTCATCCCAACACCTTGTTGACATCCATATATATATATATATGTATAGTCAACTCTCGATTAACAGGGGAATGGGGGAAAGGAGATCACGGATACCCCAAAATCACGGCTAAAACCAAACTAGTAAAAACGTGATACAAAATGGATTTAATGTAAAATTATTTAGTTAAAATTACATCAAATATTTATTAACACACATACGGTTCTACAGACGTCATACAAAAGTGTATAAATAATACAAGTACAATAGTTTAGGAACACGTCACATATTTTGCTAAAGGAAAAATGGCAATAAGGTTATAGTCTGTTAATGTTGTCTGTTTCTTGCTGAGCTATCCTTTTTTCAAATATTAGAATGAAGCCGACTCAACACTGAGCAAAATTTCACAAATGATGGGTATTTTATTTTTTTTCCACGGCTAATCAGCAAACAGGTTAATCGAGAGCCTCTATATATATATATATATATATATATATATATATATATATATATATATATATATATACTAGTGTATTGCCCGTCATATGACAAGTGTCAGTTACTATTTGGTTGAAAAACCCGTCGTAAGACTTGTACTCCTACTTAAAGCATACATCTTAAGTAATCGTAACTCATTATTATGAATAATCACAAATTAGTTTGTTTTTCTAGTGTAATTGTCTGTTGAAATTCAACGAAGAACCTAGAAATGAATAATAACAGCTGTAATTATTGAGTAAGATCCGGTATAAAGGTAGTCAAAATGGAGATTCGGTAGAATATCTTTCTCCTTCTTGTTTTCTCCAATGATGAGCTCCTTGTAAACAAGATGGAAAAGTATACTCCATAAATGGAATACAAAGAGATTTCATAGGCGTTCTTAATGGGAAATACGTATGGAACGGTATCGAGAGATTAGGTGATTCTCGAATTTTTATCGCCGAAACTCTAGTCTCGAGAACTATCTAGTAGTAAAAGAGAGCGAGCTACACTGGCAAATATATAAAATATAAGCGAAGGAATACTCCAAAGCCAGTCAAACTGATAAAACCCGGTTAAAAGGCCGGATAAAAACAGATGAACCCGGATAAAAACCCAATACGTATTTCGGCTACAAAGTAACCATCATCAGGGGTTAAAAAAAACGCAACGCAACAGAAAGCTTACACATTCATAAATACAGACACACCCTGATGAATCACGAGTTAGGGGTAATAAACAGCGTTCTTTTTAAACTGACCTCTCCCCCCTTTTTCTCCTATCACCTAGGTCATCTAGGTCCCCCCCTTTTTTCTTCCACCCCCCCTTCCCCCTCCCCTGCCCACCAACCATGTATAAATACACAGACCCAGCCCTGGACATCCACTTGAGAGCGTGCCACTGGTCTTGGTTTCAGTCGCCCTCTCTCAAGTCCCCCTTCCCGCTTTTTTTAACCCCTGATGATGGTTACTTTGTAGCCGAAATACGTATTGGGTTTTTATCCGGTTTTTATCCGGGTTCATCTGTTTTTATCCGGCCTTTTAACCGGGTTTTGTCAGTTTGACTGGCTTTGGAGAATTCCTTCGCTTATATTTTATCTAGTAGTAAATGTTGATCTATATCGAAATAAATTTTTTAATCTATACCTCACAGATAATATAAGATAATGGGAGAGAAATCTCTGGATTTTCAATTGTTGTTTGCTGATCGCGATCGATGTAAACAAAATATACGATGTTTTGCTCGGGATTTTCTCGAACTTTATCTCCGAAACTATAACTTGTATTTTTGGGGCCTCTGGACTTTCTTGTAGTAAATTTTGTTCTCTATTCAAATAATTTTTTAAATCTATACCTTACTTATCATATAAGAGCAAGGGAGATAGAAGTTTGATATTTCATTGTCGCTTGACGGATGTCATTTAACGAGACACGAGTATATGTTTATTTAAGTAATTATGTAAAATAGAAGTTCTAATTGACAGATTCATTTTAAAATCACAATTGATCGATAATTTTTAATAAAGGTCACCCATTCGTAATTAAATTAAAATCCGTCCAGCGGTTTAGAAGATGAAAATTACGACTGACGGACGGATTAGACGTGCAAATAAGGCGTTCCGCTATTTCCACTTTGCTGGTAAATAACGCCTATAAATGAAGTAATAATAATAAATAAATAACAATATTTCCTCGCTTCCTCTCTCTTTTCTTCCCTTTCTCTCTTCCTCCCTTTCTCTCTTCCTCCCTTTCTCTCTTCCTCCCTCACTCTGCCTCTCTGTTCTCCCACATTCCCATCTCTCATTCCCTCCTGTCCCAATCCATAGCTCCTTAATCTCTATGTACCATCCATCTATTCCTTCCTATCTCCCTTCCTTCCTATCTCCCTTCCTTCCTATCTCCCTTCCTTCCTATCTCCCTTCCTTCCTATCTCCCTTCCTTCCTATCTCCCTCCCCATATCCCCCTCTCTGTTACTCTACATCTATATAGTCGTTTAGAGAAGCAAAAGAATCCAAACTAAATCCCAATCTCATTAGAATGACGTAATTCTACGATAATTAAAGGCAATCTATGCACTCGTATACAGTACACGTATGCGGGTTGAGACAACAATTGATTCTCGAAGATTAAAAATGACGGTCGGCAAGGCAACATCCCGTTTAAAAAAGATATTTTCCCAAAATATGTGATTTAAATGTTTAATATGTGAGATTTCGAACGTTAGGCGGATATATACGAATAGAATAAGAAACTTGATTCATTAAAAAAAAAATAGTTTGAATTCGAAGATCGTACGGCAAATATTTCCAATTTTTATTTCCGTAAGAATAAAAGCCTGCACTTTAATAAGTCACTTTTTTCGTGTTATCTTACGGTAAATGGCAATGGCCGCCCCTGGAGTCGAACCATGGTCTTTTTTCCTTTTTTTATCATTACATTTTTATATCTGAATCAAACATTCCTGCGAAATTTTAACCTTCCACCTAATCGGGAAGTTTGTTAAAAGAGTGTTAAAAAGTGGTATTAGGCACAGAGTAAGGCTTTTATTAATATACTAGTAGGAATTACTGCAAGCGCTAAAAAGTTACCATATAGCAAGATCTAAACAGGTAAATAAACCAAAGCGATCTCAAGGGTAACAACCCTTCAGCCATGTGAAGCCTATATGTATTAGATAATGAATTTCATGAGTAATAGCAGTATATTTATAATTTTCCTTGATATTAAGGCAACTATCCGTAATTTCCGAATTATCTGGCAATCGGCTCGTGTCTTAATTTTCGTATTGCCAGCTTCGTGACTCAGATCGCCCTGCATGAGCAATAAGAATAGTCGTCATTAACCCTCGGATAACCAAGTAAAATTTGGTACGTAAGTGACAAGGTGGGGTCACTTTTTGACCCCATTATTATTTCAGATTTGGAAATGACTATACACAACTCATTTGTCATAAAAGTTTTTATTATTCATAAATACATATAAATAAATATTTACATATTTTAGGAATTGCAATATCATAATGAAATATATAATTTAATCTAAATTAACAAAACTATACAGATACTAGAAAATATTTTTAAAATAAATGGTAAATTATTAGCTGGTGTGCTTATTACATATTACTTATTTTTTGTCGTTAAGTGTTTCTCACAAACAAAACATTTACATTTGTCACGTTTCAACATGCACTTTTTATCTAAACTCCTCTTCAGCATCCGGGTGTTGCCCTTCTGTAACATCTTCTTCCAGTGTTATCCCAATGGCATTTCTGATATACTTCGGCAACCATTGTTGTGAACATGTAAATATGAGTGGTTTAGCTTGCTCCATTCGTAACGCTTGAAGAAATAATCTTCTCCTAAATGACTTTTCCTTTTTTATACTCTTGATTCACTTGACTTGAACATATGCGTTTATTGCCGCTATACCTAGAATGTTTAAAAACATCACCAGTGGCCAACGTTTAGTGTTGCGAGAGCATGTATATTCATTTATCATGCGATCTAAATTATCTACTGCTCCTTTGCAGTGATTGTAGTCAAGTATAACTTGAGACTTGTATGCGGTTTCTTCTCCAGATAATTTTAGGTCGAAATGCAGAGTTTATACCAAAACAACACTTCTATTTTTTTGGGAACCTAAGAAATTATCATAGTATCCATGGTATGTAGTACTTCAGTTAAGAATTGTGCACGATTTTTATTTGGGCGAAATTATATATATATATGGATGTCAACAAGGTGTTGGGATGAAGAAGAAGGAGTAGTACCGAAAGCTTTACGTTTGTGATGTTTCTGTGTTTTTGTGTTATTTTACGTGTGTCGCTTCGACATCCCCGGGGCCTCGCCAACCTGAAGTCGTCTGATTGGTGAGTGCTCACTGGGTTTCCTCATCCCAACACCTTGTTGACATCCATATATCTATTTTACCTTTCCTTTTCCGTAAGTTGTTATATATATATATATATATATATATATATATTAATATTATTTATTTTGTTATTTTGAAGCGTGTATCTGATATTCTTTTTGTGCAAATTTTGTACATGTAGTGCATTCAATTTGATATATGCGTATTTTGTAGTGGTGCGGTATGCTCTACTTAGGATATTTAAGCGTTTGTCGCTGTCAGTTATAGTAACAAATGTAACATTACTTTTTAAATCAGGGAAACTAACTACACTATCACTATCTAACCGGTTTAATATATTATTATTACGCTTTCACCTATTAAAAATAACATAATACATACTTAGGATAATGCTCAGAAAGAAATACTGTTGATTTGTGTTAATTCAGAAAAAATGTACACGAATGTGATCCACGGTTTCAGCTTGCGATTATACCGCAAAGAAGGCCACGTGGGTTCATTTTGTTGCCATAAAGGAATATTTATTTTTTCTTTATTAAAAAAATATTAAAACAAAAAATATTAGCACACCATAGAAGGTAATAAAAAAGCCGATAAAAAATAACCAGAGTGATCGACACAATTTTGTGTAAAATATTCAATAAAAACACACGCTGGGGTCACTAAGTGTCCCCACCTGGTCATCGGAGGGTTAAGACAATACTCTATTCCCTAAAATTATGGAAAAATTAGGATATTTTGTGTAAAGATTATGGCATAATCACCCGTGTCTTCAACCCGTCTTTCTATAAAAATATCGCGAATATCGCCATTATATTTAACAACTGAAAAGTTCAAAATCCTCCAAAAACCACAAAACATAACAAACATTAAAATACTTTTCCCGTTTTACCATCACTGCTATCAGGGTTGCTTCTCCAATTGTGATCTCTTATAGTCTGAGAGAAAAACAAACCTATTCGCTCCTTCCTATAGTCGATATCCCAAATTTAATCGTCGTGTTTAGTTTTTAGTAGTAACTACGTGAGAATTACAATTATCTATGATGCCCTGAATCACAGTGCGTGATGCAATTAGTGATTTGGACACAGTAAAATCTTACATATTATCGGAAAAAAATATTGATGATAATGTTTTCATAATATGCATTATATTGAAAATTAAAATAAGTTAACTTATATGCGTATGGGAATAAACTAAATGTTGATTCGATTATAGAAAAATGAAAAAATATATTTCCGTAACTGGAATTTTCTTTATAAATCGAATAATTTAATATTTAATATTTAAAGGTTTTCATTGTTGAAATGAAGAAAAATTCACACTTTTTTCGATTAAAAGCAGATATTTACGCTAATTTTGTATGTATTTGAATTTTGCCTTCAAAAATTAAAAACTCTGTTTTTCAAGCAATGTATCTTTTCTTCTACCCAATTCGTATCTCAATTTTAAGTAATTTAAAATGCATTTTTAGAAAGTCTTGCACTGAATACCATGCTTTTCTTTTGGGGCATTGAAATGTAACGTTAGGGTTAAAAATACCTCATAAATATGAACTATTTCGTTATTTTTGATTTTTCTCGTTGAGTTTGCTACTTGACCTACCTATATGCCAAATTTCAGATTTCTATCCCTTCTAGAAGTACCTAAGAATTTTGTGTAAGTGAGTGAGTGAGTGAGGCACAAGTAGCTATATTATCCTCCTATATATAGTAAGGTAATTTTGTTTGTAACGCAATCTGAAGAATCTGATTAGCTGCCTAAAAGCCAATTACATCTTGATGTAGTTTAACCTTTTTTGCCTTGAAAAATGCGATAAATAAATAAGAAGTTAAATCTGTTTAATTTTAATATTTTAATCGCTATTTAATTTTAACAAATGATAAAATATATCAATTTATATGTCGCACCACAATCAGAATTTAGCATACATTTTATCATATGGTAACTATGTACAACAAAAAATTAATAAATAAGCATATAGGATTGCTGTTAAAATTTCTTCTTTACTACATTTTATCACATGATAACTAATAGGAACGCATAATTATGTAAATTTTATATTTATTGATAACTTTTTTAAGTTGGTTTCATTAATTATTATTTCAATTTTAAGTTAACATTTAATTCACGCATACCCGTCGTATTTGAAAAATTCATGCATAGTTACCTAACTGTTGTCAACATAAATACTCTTATTGGTTACTGAAGTAAATAATATCCGCTATAATTACAAAACATATTTAATTCCTTACGCGTGCATGGCAGATGTATTATCTACAGCAAAGAAAGAACATAAACGTAAATATTACAACTACTGAACTCAAGTGATCTATGTTTTAAATAATTTTCAATTGTATGTTTGATTAAAACTGATTAGAAAATAAATTGCTTAATAGTAATTGGATATTTCTCTGGAATCATTTTTAACATATCGTTTTTCAGAATTTAGTCATTAAAAGTACGTTTATTGATGCACCAACTAAGGAGGTAGATGAAATTTTTAATAATAATAATTCTTAGTGTGGTGTTATTTGGTTTATAAAGGATGATGCGTAAGGAATGCGTGCATTGAATGCTTTAATACGAGAGAGATAAGGAGAGAGACAGAGGGAGAGAGAGACAAAATTAAATGTTACAAAGATTAAGAATAATTTTTGGCGCATAAGAATTGTATAGCGTAATGTATTTCTTTGTCAAACAATTTCTATTTGCCCAAAACTATTTTAACTCTCTGGAACACACAGTTATGTGAATTTTATATTTATTGCATACTTTTTAGCGCATATGAAATTGGGTTTCATTAATTATTATTTCAATTTTAACTGAACATTTAATTCACGCATACCCGTCATATATGACAGGCAATTACGCTAATTATAGACAAAGGCCCGTCAAAATGACGGAAAGGAATATATTATCTACTGGAAACTTAGAAATGAATAACAATAGCTGTAATTATTTAGTAAGAGCAGGTATAAAGGTAGTCAAAATAGAGATTCGGTAGAATTTCTTTCTTATTCTTGTTTACTACAATGATGAGCCCAATTTCAAAAATTAAGTAATAATAATAAATAAATAATAATGTTTTCTCCCTCCCTATCGTCCCTCTCTCTCGCCCCTCTCTCCCTCCATCTTGTTGTCCCTTTCTCCCTCCCTCTCGTTGTCCCTCTCTCCCTCCCTCTCGTTGTCCTTTTCTCTCTCCCTCTGTCTTCCTCCATCCCTCCCTCCGTCTCCCTCCCTTCCTCTCTTTTCGATTCTCTCTCTCTCAGTCCTCTCTGCCTCTCTTTTCTCCCACCTCCCCCTCTCTCATTCCCTCCTGTCCGAATCCATAGCTCTCCCTCTTTTTCTCCGTCTCCTTCTTTATCTCTTTCCTCCCGTCATTTTCTAATTCTATAACTCCCTTACTCTCTATGCACCTTCTATTGTATATCCCTTCCTTCTTATCTCCCTTACCACATCCCCCTCTCTCCTACCCTATATCTATATAATCGTCCAGATAAGCAAAAGAATCCAAATTAAACCCAGTCCGATAAGGATTACGTATTTTGCGAAAAATCCTACGAAAATTTAAGGCAATCTATGCACTCATATATATTACACGTATGCGGGTTTAAGTCTCGAAGTTTAACAATGACGTGGGCGGCATGGCGATATCGCATTTAAAAATCGATTTCTTCCCAAAATATGTTATTTAAATGTTTAATATGAGTAATTTCGAGCGGAACGCGGAAAAAGATGAATATAGTAAGAAACGTCATTAACTTACCTAAATATAAGTAGTTCAAATTCGAAGATTGTACGGCAATTATTTCCAATTTTAATATCCAAAAGAATATAAGCCCGCACTTAAAAAAGTCGTTTCTTACGTGTTATCTTACGGGAAATGGAAATCGCCTCACTGGAGTCGAACCCGGATTTTTTTTTCGTATTTTCTTTATATAATTATTGTATTTAATTGAGTTATATCTTTGCATTCTATACAATAACCTGGTTTAGCTCTAAATAAACAATTTATTTTACAGGGTAAACGCTATATTAAACAGCAATTTAGGCCGTGTAGATAGTTGTGGGTAAATCTGTAGCAAAACGAACTTAACATCGTGAAAGTAATTGTCAAAACATTGAGGCGTATTTCATATATGTGTAAACACGCGCACGAACGCACGCTCCCGCAAAAATGCTTATCATTTTGGAATATGTTATCTTACATTTCGATAAACCTGATAAAATTAAACTTTGTGGAAAATCCCCCTATTTAATATTTAAGAGCATTACCTTCCACCACTCATTATGTAACAGGAAAAACACAAGACAAAAATTTTTTTAAAAAGCTTTTCCTTTATGATAAGTGGCGAGAGAAGACACTAGAGAACAATAACAACCCGTAATCTTAGTCGATATCCGTAATCTCCTGCGCTACGGTTTTAATCACGACGGCTCCGGGAACAGAAAATTAAGCGGAGCACGTATTTAGAAAGATTCTTTCACGGGTGTGGCTATGGCCGTTCTCCAAAAAATCCTTAATCCTGCCTCCGGATTCCCTCTTTGTTTGTCATCTGTTTTACTCCCCTTTCTTTTTTTCTATAAGCGTCGTGTTTGCGACGCAGAATCCCACGATTAAACGCCGGAGAATAAGGGAGAAGCTTTGAGGAGGGGTCTTGGAGGGAGGTAAGGGTTTTTGATGGGGATGCTTTTTACGAACAACGGCCTAACTCCTGTCCCCCACCCTTATGGCTACAAAAATAATAAAGGAGTAAAAATTACGAAAAAATGCGAGAATAACGTAAAAAGCGAGACTCATTGTCAAACTTATCTCCGCGTATTGCTCATAGACGGTTGAGGCAGCAAAACCGCGATATGTCACGAGCGGACTGTCCAGGGGCCTGGAACTTGGGAGACGCCCAAAGACATCCGAGGCTCGGTCCCCGTGCGAGTTTGTCCAGCTCATCCGGCTCCCTCTCCTTCCCTTCCCGTCCATCTTCCTAACCTGCGTTCATCTTCCCGCTCTGCCATCTTCATCCAACCCTCGTTACTTGTGTTCCCTGCTTATCTTCAATGCTCACACCCCATTCTCGCTCTATATCTTACCCTCTGTCTATGGGTTAGATTGAAGAAGAGACTGTAAAGTCTCAATCTCGCTCAAATAAAGACGCATATCTAGCTATCTATTCCACCTATCCTCAACCCCCATCCTCGGCCCATATCTCAGGCATTCTTTATAATTTCCTACAAAATCATCTCTATATTCCTTTTCAACTCATTCCACTTTTCCTCCTCGGTTTGCTTCTACATTCTCTTCTTATTAAGCTGTGCTCATTTTCTTTCTACGTCTCTTTCCTTTCCTCTCTCTCATTTTCTCTCTTCATATCTTTCCCTCTATATATTTCTCTCTCTCCATAACTCTTTCTTCCTCTATCTCCACTTCTTTCCTACTATAAATTCTCTCTATCTACCTTTTATTTCCTTATCGTTAAATTTTATCCTCCTTTCATTCTTCCTCTCTTCCTTTTCTGAAATTTCTGTTAATAAGTATCTCCCGATCTTTCTCATGATCTCTCTCTATTACTCCATGTACTTCCGTCTCTCTTCATCCCTATATTCCCTATTCCTTTCCTCTCTTTCTCCTAACCTCTCCAATCTCCCTCTTCTCTCCCTGATTTACCCTCAAACCCTTCCCATTTTGCATCCTCCCTACTATGCCTTTCCATTCATTCTTCTTTTTTATCACTTAATTTCTCTATGCATCAGCCTTCTCTTGATCAATCACTCTCAATTTATATATCTCCCTACCTAAGCTCAAATAGCTCCCTTTTCTCTCTTTTCTTACATGCCTATCATTCTACTTTCTCTTATATTCCTTCTTGCTTTCTTCACCTCATTTATATATTCCGTTTTTCATTTATGCTCTTTCAATTCATAACTATCTTTTTCTTTAATATCTCACTCCTTTCATGGTCATCTTTCTTTTCATCTATTCCACTTATTCCTAGTTCTTCATATTTTCCCCATCTTTCGCCGTATTCTTTTCCTTTTCTTCCCTCCCACATTAACACATTCCCTCTATTTCGCCCTATCCCCATTCTCCAGGTTTCATTTCTATCCATTTTTCCAATGCCCCTTTAAATCCCAATTTTTCAACGGAAAAACCCTTCCTATCCTTCCTCATCTTTCATCCACTCTCTCGCCGAAAGAAGCATTTTTTTCGAGACGTCGTCACCAAAATTTCCATACCCGGGCATTTCCCGGAGCGTACGTGTGAGCGGGCATATTGGGAGCCTTATGGCCTTAGGTTTTTTAAAAATCCTTGAGTATGACCTGGCGTTCTTGAAAATTATCGGACCGATACCGGCGAAAATTCTCGCATAACCTATACGTTCTGTAGAAGATTGTAGTTTACGTAAACGGGATTCAGCTTAGGGAAGGAGAACTACTGATCGATTATTTTTGCCAATATCGCCGAAGGAAATCGAATTTTGTAACGATTGCGATTCGATTCTAAACCGTAATTCTACGCTTGTGACGGTTTTCAATAAGAAAATCGTTTCGGTTGGAATGGAACTAGGGACATGAATATATCGTAAATTCTTGTTCCGCATTTATCTAGATGTCTTCCGAATTTTGATTACGAAATTCGTTCTAAGTATGCGCATGATTATATATGGGGCATTCCATGTCAACTGGACCACTTTTCTCTTTCGATCTCATGAATATTTACCAGATTGGGATATGCTGTAGGGCTCGTTGAACTTTACATTAGGTTGAAACAATTTGCCCATGTAAGGAGTGGTTGCCTACAAATCAGGTCTATTATTTTTAATAATTTGAGTGACGGTATGCTGTTAAGAGCGATAAATCAACTAATTAAATAAAGTAATCAGGAAAACAATAAATGTATTTTATAAAATTGCACTTTCATGAAATTTAAAGCTCGTTGTGCAAACTTGTAATTTTCAACAAGAAATTCGATTATAAAAAATAAATTTATATTTTATCAAAATTATGACGATTTTTATTTTCATCAAAAGTAAAGTAAGCCAATCATGTCTTCATTGTTGCCACAAACACCAATGTGGATGTGTTTTCCAATTGATCGCTACAAGATTATAAGTATTCCTGAGCAGAAGACGGAATGCGCTGCTTGCCATGGGAACGGTGTTCTCGGGTGGATCACTAGAATGTAACAAGTATTTCTGCGCAGAAAACTTTCAACTTGCACCAAAATCGTGGACTTGGAGAAAGACTGCAATGGAATTTGGTGCCTCAAGATGAATGGTAAGAATGGCAAGAGATTTGGTTTCTAAGAATGGAATATTGGCATCACCGAACCCTAAACCCAGAAAGACACTGACACAAGAGACTGCTGCTCTAGTGAGAACTTCTTATGAAAATGACGAAAATAGCCTTCTAATGACAGATGCAGTGGACTTTGTCTCTGTGAAAATGAATTACGGTAAAAGAATACCCTTTCAAAAAAGACTTGTTTTGTGCAACCTTAAGGAGCTATATTGTCAATTCAAGCTACGTTAGCCAAATTTTGCTTTTGGATGTCCAAAGTTGGCCCAGTTACGTCCGAGGAACTGCGTTTTCCTCGGAGCTAGCGTTACGCACTCCATCTGCTTTATCCATCAAAATATCAAACTTATGTTCGAGGCTTGCAACATTTTGCATCTAACCGAAATGATTGGCACAACTTTAAAATCCTACAAAGACTGTCTCCAGCCAACTATGTGCGCTGATCCGGTACGTCGCATGTTGCAGATCATCTGAAAGCCCAACTTGATGAAAACGAAATTAACGCTGTAGAATATAAAGTTTGGCACTAAAAACAGAGATTATGGCTTACGATGACTTTGTTCAGGTCTTAAATGAAAAACTTGCCATACTTAGAGCACATGATTTCATAGCTAAAAAGTAAGCACTGTATTTGGCACATAGAAAGGACACATTACAAAGTTTTATGTAACTTGGTGGAAAACTATGCATTTGTAGTGCAAGAAGCAACTAAAGCATTCCACTTGAAGAAAGAACAAGTATTTATATATATTGTTGTTCTCTATTTCAAGGAAGGGAAAGAGTTGAAGCACGGGAGATCCGACATACACTTGGACAATCTTTTCCACGACATATCTGCCACTTATGAGTACCAATAGAAAATAGTTAGTTATGTGAAAGAACACTTCCATCCTAAAAAAATTATTTACTTCACTGGCGGTACTTACCAGCATTATAAGAACAGATACAATTTCACAAACCTACTTAAACTCGAAGAAGACTCTCTCCATATGCGCGGAGTGGCATTTCCTTGCCACAGCTAATGAAAAAGGGCCTTATTATGGTGACAGAGGAAAGCTGCAAAGATTTGCAGCTCGTAAAAGCCTGCAGCTACCAGTAAATTTGCAGGTTCTATCTCCTCTGGCTCCGTAATATTGGACACAAGAAAACCTTGCCAACACAGTCATTTTCTACAGCAGCAAGGCAGATCACACGGCGTCAAATCTATTTCTTCAAAACAGATTTAACATAGCAAAGGCAGTGTCACACACTCACGAGCAACATGCATTCATTCCAACGGCAAATGGACGGCTTCTTACCAAGCGGTATTATTTTGCACCCGATGGCTTTCTGTTTCCAAAACAATACAAGCGAAAACAGTTACTTCTTGGCGTGTGATGATATTCGTAACTTCTTACTAACGACATTTATTTTAATTACGATAATTTTTCAAATTTTCACTACCTGTTATATTCTTTCTCTCTTTGATTCTTTCTTTTTTTCTTACTTTTCTGGAAATTGGTTTCCATCCAGCCGACAATATCCCGCTCCATGGCAAACCGTGCATTCCGTCTTCTGCACGGGAATACTTATTACCTTGTAGTGATCCAACGGAAAATTCATCCATATTGGTGTTTTGTGGCACCAATGAAGACATGTTTGGCTTACTTTACTTTTGATGAAAATAAAAATCGTCGTACTTTTGATAAAATATAAATTTATTTTTTATTGTCAAATTTCTTGTTGAAAATTGCAAGTTAGCTCAACGAGCTTTAAATGACATGAAAGCGCATCAAAAACTCTATAAAATACATTTATTGTCCATCCTGATTACTTTATTTAATTTGTTGATTTATCGCTCTTAACAGCATACCGTCACTCCAATTATTAAAAATAATAAACCTGTTTGGTTGGCAACAACGCCTTACAGGGGAGAACTGTTTCTACCTAATGTACAGTTCCACGAGCCCTACAACATTTCCCAATTTGGTAAATATTCATGAGATCAAGGGAGAAAAGTGGTCTGGTTGACATGGAATGCTCCATATATGAGTACGAATACGTTAAAATTCAAAGATGCATAGTTTGTTTTAATTGAATTACATTTAGATTATTATTGTTCAAAATTAATTGATCCAAATCCTGATGACACTATTGGACATTCAAGGAAAATTCCTTTTTAAATATAGATAATATTAAATTATCAATTTGTATCAAATGTTTAATGATTTCCTCAGCATCTTTACATTATTGTGACCAAGAGTTTCATATTCGATATACTTAGATGTAAAAATTAATTTTTCTTGAAGCGAAAAAGGAACAATCCCGTAAAACAACCCAAACCACGCGTCGCTTCGGACTGCGTCCGCTGAAAATAAAATCACGATTTGCGAAGAAAAAAATCGGGCTTGCAGTAAATCGCGCTGCATGCGAGAGACCGAAAATAAAAGATTAAATTAAAAACACCCAGTACTGGAGTTTGGAGGGCAACGGCGTCAACGTCCGCGGCCATTTTCCAAAAGTCAACCGCGATGGGTATATGGGGAAGAGGGAAAGTAAGGGAGAAGGACGGGATTGTGGTTTCGTGCTCCCCCACGTGTGTGTGTGATAGCGTTCAACGTCCATTTATGAGGTGAGAGAGGGGGGGATTGCGGAGAGGAAGGGGCGAATCGGTTAAGCGGATGGCGCGTGGAGGAGGAGGGTGGGGTTTTACTTACTCGCCTCGAAACTGTCCGAACGTGCCTGAGAAATAATTGATTTTTAGGGGAAGTTGTAGCGCCCCCTTCCCCCCCTCCTCCTCATCCCAACCAACCCGAAGTAGGTATGTTCGGGACCATGCAGAGATGTGTATTAGATATACACTATTTAAATTATAAAATATATGCACTGGAGTAGCTACACCAAGGTAGCTTGTGGCAGATGTCGACAACCTACTGCTCACGGGCCACATGCGGCCGCCACCGAGGGCGCTTTATGCCGCCCGCGAAGCTGTGATAAAAAAGCGATTAGAAAAATTCCACGTGGGCATTTTAATATCTTTTCAATAAAACGATGGTCTATTTTCTATTGAAATTTTTAACGCTAGTAAATATTGTAGACATGATTATCGCTTATACGAGAACAAAGAAACAATTTAATGACTTGTAATGATTTATTTGCTCAGCGTGCTCGCCGAGGCATTCGTGACTTCCAATGAGGTCCTCCGAAGCATTCGCAAACACGAATGTGGCCCGCCATGCAAGGAAAGGTTCGCCGACCCCTGCCTTAAGGGAATGCATGGGAATGCTTAGGGCGTACTTGGAACTAACACTATTAAAAGCTCTAAAAGCATCAAATTTTACTTCCAAATATTAATGTGCAAAATACTACTTCCTATATTCTTGTGATTTCAGGATAATATTTAACGTTACAACGGACTTGTATACGATGGTTGCATATTGTTTTTTGTTTGGTTATTTTATTTATGCAGCGAACCACTACTCGTCCCATTTTTAGCCTTGTGGTACCATGATACAACAAGTTATCTATTAGGAAATAATTCGGTCATTGGCGTCCCTGTCTAATCGATTCAATCAGCTGTTTCATGTGTGGGTGGGAATTTTGATGTTCGCGGATACTGACGAATGATAAGGGGATCTTATGCAGGAGCATCGAGCAATGAGTGGTCTTCTCCTTTGATGGACAAACAATATCGGCTACCCTATTTTTAAAACTGGAAACGTGGTGAATTATAAAACGAAAAGAAGACAATTTTAAGACCATTCTACCAATTTTCCCTAGTTGCCTAGGATGTTTGAAGAGCCATGTCATCGCGCCATTTTCTGTGTATAGATGGAAGGTTTTTGTTTGGATGTAGGAACCGAAACTTTTCTGTTTCACAACAGCAGGCAAGACATTCCATCTCATAAGATGGGAGCTTATATAAATTATAAGTTATTTAAAACTTATTGGATCTAACAATAATAGAATTATTTTATTAACTCTTTTGAAGGCGTAAAAAGAGAATATAACGTGAATAAAGTCAATTTACCATTATAGGAAAATGTGTAGTAACTAACTAAATACATGAACTGCAATGAGTTTTAACTATATTTTAAGATCGCAGTTTTCTTTTAACTAGGTATAGTAGTTTTGAATTTTTTTCAGAATATTGGCTATATTTAAATAAAAGTAAAAAATGTTATTTTTCAATCCTATTACAAATTCTGTTCGAAATATTTCCTGTATTATCATTTAAATAAATCCATTGAAAATAACGTTATCTTTAATTTTATGATATCTCACCATTTGGAAATGGCGCATTATTAGATAGTATGAAATTTTATAAGGAATTTTAATTTAATATTGTTATTTTTTACCGCAGTTCCTTTCAATTCTATTCAAATGCTTCTTCGTCCTCTTCCTATTTCTCCATTTCTGTTCATTTCCATTATCTTTTCCTCTCTCCCTCAAAGTAATAAATTCAATATATTTTATACCAATGTATAAAAGCCTGATCTGAATGAATGCACTAAAATTGTGCATTTATTAAGGATGAATATGAGGCCAAGAATAGAATTAAACTCTCTGGAACATACTATAATTTGAATCATATTTTTACTTTCTCCATACGTAGTATAGGGGAAAGTATTGTTTTCATGAAAAAAATTGACTACGAGATTTCAACGGAAATAAACGTTTTGAGGTCCCCTGAACACGTTTTGACCATTACAGATATGAAGAAAATCATGTGGTGGCCACATCAGATATTTTATTTTACAGTCCACATAAAATATTTTCATTAATTCAAATTCAAATTTATCAGATTTATTCGTAGGAAGTGCAATATATCCCCCTTCAAAATAGCGCCACAAACGGACATTTATTTCTTTAATCACCATGTCGAACCTAATTAAACGAATTCTGATTGCCTTATATTAATTTCTGCCAAAATTTTAATTTTCTGTCTACATTGTGACGTTTTCAGAGCTGCGCGGAGGAAGAAGCCCGCGGTTCTTCTTTATTTTGTTTACAGACTTTCCTCGGGTCTCCCCTACGAGGCGCTAGGGGAGCCGGAGGGAAGGTATAAAAAGGCAGGCACGGATGGAAGAGGAATTCCGCTGCGGAGAGGTTGCCGTGAGTTGGGTCGTGACCTGCCCTAGGTTACGAGTGATTCATTTGGTTATTGAAGTTTGCGTTCCTTCGTTTTCCTTTTTTCCGAGTGCGGGCGGAGCTTAAAGACTTATTACCCGCACTGGCGCCCAAAGGTTCTTTTTCTTATTTTTTTGGAGAGTGTCGGTTTCTCCCGGAACCCACGCACAAGCTAGCCGGCAGGCGGAGTGCGGGAGGACCGTCACAACATCCTTGATAGAGTTCTTCGCTATTTGATAATTTTACACTCCGATCAACGGAGGTCGAGGTCGCGTAAGCGTCTGAACAATATGACATCAGTAGCAGTACTTATACAAAAGTGGTAGAACAGTAGGAGCTAGGTTTTTGAAAGCTCGTGGTTTTTTTTGCCTTTCCAATAAGTACGAGTTTTAATTTGTGGTTACCAGTAGCGTTACTACAGGCTAGAATCGTCACTTTCATTATTTCGTTTACACCCAGGAGCTGAAGCTTCAGCACGAGTAGCTAAAGTTTTTGAAGGCAGCGTTTTATAGTTTAAGCTTGTCTCATCGCATTTATATATCTGCTCACCTAACAATCCTTCGTTGTAAATGAGATAACGAAATTTTGCTTTAAATTTAAAAAATTCATCCGAATTTCCCGATAATCTTTCGCCACAGATATTGAGCTGCCTATGGCTATGCCGGATTACACGGAATGTCGGACAATCGAAGGTCGGATTATCGGGACTCTGCTGTGTATATATATATATATATATATATATATATATATATATATATATATATATATATACACACATACATATATATATATATATATATACACACACATACATACATACTAGTGTTGTGTCATTCCGCAAGGATTCGTTCAAACGGAACGAGTCCAGTACCGGAACCAGCCTGTACGTATCCACGGCCTTGAAAATCTCGTTCCCCGATCTCGGGAAGATTTCGTTCCGGACATTCCAGCCTCAATGGTTCCTCGGACTTGTAGGATTTCGTTCCAGACTCAATGGTTCCTCGAACTCCACTCGGATTCGGAAATTTCGTTCTTCGGGCTCACAGTTATTTCTCTTAAACTAAAAGCTATTGGCCCGAAATTTCGAAAAGGTATTCTTATGATGACCTAAGCTCTCCACTGGTAGAAGATGAACCAAATCTATGAGTTACAATAGGTAGCCTCTCCTTGTCAGAGAATTTTGTTCGGGAGTTGGATGAACGAAATCGGACATGCGCAGAAGTGTATTTCCTACCAGAGTGACGTATCTTTCTTTTTGTAGCGCAACAAAATGTTTTCTGTTGTTTATTGGAATTGCAAGATTTGACATCTGTACTTCGAATTGATTGTAAATAAAGGGATATTATGGGTGTATGGGATATTAATTGACGAGAAACAACCACAATTACATCGTAATTCATAATAATTTTATAAAACTTTGTTATTTCGGAGGAAAGATATATCGTCAAAAATGTTTACCATTCTTCCACAAAAATTCTTTTATTTCTTAATTTTAATAATATAATAATTTATTAAGAATTAACTTTCATTCTAAAAATTTTTAAATTCTCCCACCAAAGGATCTTAACGTATGAAACGTGCGAGAGAGAGATTTAATAGGGGTATCAGCGACGATAAGGTTTGCTTTGACCTTGATTGAAACAGTAATTTTTCTGCTTCTTAACAATAAATAGAGCGCAAAAGAAGTGGAATTTGGAAGATGTTTTCGGAAAGTTTTTCAGAATGAAACTAAACACTATCTAGTTTAATTTGTGGCATAGCAGTTATCCAATGCAGTGATTTAGATTACTTAGTCGATTTTTTTAAGTTCGTTCGAAAATTTCGGAGGGTTCCGACCCCAAGTTTGCCCTTCACCGTACGCCCATGTCGTTTAGTATTGCTATTAACAAATTCGTTATTAATAAACTTATTATGAACAAAATGAAGAGTCAAAAAGTCATAACAACAAACAGGTTTCCAACATTCATCATAGGAAATCCTACATTTAATCAAGTTCATACGTGCGCCTAAGGAACAAATCCTTCGTATCGTTCCAGCTGTTGAACGATACGAAAAGGAAAGAATCCACAAAAGTAACGACAATATCCATCACTAATACATACATATACAGGGCTTAAAAAATGCTGTCGTCTGCTCGTTCGTGACAGGTGAACATTGTTAGTTGACGAGTAAAAAATTCAATAGATCAATGTCAGTTCAATCGGAAATTATTTATACGTTATATTTATTGTTGAATTGAAATAATTTAGAAAAATTGCCAAGCTACGTAATTTAATGAATGTTGCGCCCGCTAGGAAGTAGCCACATCTATAAACACATCCAGAGGATTTCCCTGCGCTGTTCATGCCTTTAAACCTCATAAGGCAAGTGATATTTTAGTGCAAAAACTGTAAGACATGTTCAAGATCATAAATGCCATGTCTCTGGAAGTGGTATGTTGACACCTAAGAATGTATGAATAGTAAGTTTCATCAAACTATTGCTTGCTCATGGTATTGAGTCACTGATAATATGTTTAAGTTTTTATATGAATTTTCATGTGGACTGATGTACATAAAATTATATTTTGTGTAATCTACTTGGTTTAATATTAATTGTTCTATCTGGCATAAATGATAAATAAGTGTTAGGTCAACGAATGTGTAAATAATTAACATTTCATTTTTGGCACTGATGGTGTTTTATTTGCTCGCCAGCCTTGGGGTCTCTGGGGCGCTGGCGATTTTCTGTTGACGAGTGAGATATTTGCCTGACTGGTGAGCCAGCATGAAATTTTTCAATCACATTTTTATGTAGCCTCGGTAAAAATATTTAATGTGCAATAAGATCTGAAGATTCGGCATCACAACGTCATTAAATTGATAAGTTTCTCAAAGGCGCAGCGTTTCCAATTTTAGCGATGGGTTTTAAAATAGCGCTATGTATATGGCGTTATAGAATAATCAAACTCAAAAAGTTTTTAAAAATTTATTTTAGGTCAATTACTATATTTAGTTTACTTAAGCAATTTTTTAATAACTATTAAGGATTTGATTGAAAAATAAGTCACCTACTTATTAAAACTTTACTTCATAATAGTTTATTTCATAGTGGAATACTTAAAACCATTAATTATGTTAAGAAATTCGTCTTATGTGATCGGTCAGCAAAAAAATCCAATTATTAAAAACTACATAAAAGAGGACCTAAGTATTCTTCCACCAGTCTCTCTCAGAGTCTGAATTTATTGGTAAATTACTCTAATTTTGCAGCATTGCATTTTCTGACACCAGATCTTATTTACCTGCTCACACAGATCCTTATTCTTCCTAAGAAATACTCTTCTTTATAGGAAGAAAAAATGGGTTTGGGCGGAATTAAATTCTCCCTTGACTCGGTGGTGGATATTATGCGCTCCATTTCCAAAAACTACCCCTTAGCGTAGGGCAAAGGATAATGGCGTGAGCCGTATAAAAAAGACATACTCCATCTACTCGCTATTTTTCTTTTAAACCCCTGCCGCTATCTCACATATTTCAAGAGCTCCAGTTGCGTTTCGGCAACTGCACCTCCGGGCATTCGGCAGCATAAAGTTCTTCTATCCTTAAGAGAGAAAGGAGAGCGAGAGAAAGAGCAGTGAGGAATTCAAGGGAGGAAAAGGAATGGGAGGAAGTGAAAGAGAGAGATGGAATCATATGGGTGAAGTTTTGAGTGCCTCTGGAGCAAAGGGTGTTTGCCCAAGAGAGGCTGCCGATTGTGGTGAAGGCCGGAAAAGGAAGAGACGAGAGAGTAAGAGAGAGGAATATGTTTAAGGAGTGTTTTTTGGAGAAAAGGGAAAATAAGAGAAAGCAGGCTGGCGATGGAGAGAGAGAGGAATGAAAAGAGTTGAGCCGTATTTTGTTATTTTTTCTTCTTATAGAGGAACGAGTCGAAGGTACAAGGAGAGATATACAAAAAAGTAAAGGAGTTATGGAGGGAAGACGGAGAGATCGCGGGAGAAAGTTCTAGGAACGGTTTCTGGATGATCGAAATGGGAATGGATAGGACGGTGTTGGCTTGAAATATTTTTTTAAAGAGCTGGAGTAATAAGGTGGAATGCATAAGTAAAAGAGTGAGAGAGAGAAGGTGGAGAAGATGGAGGAATGATGAGATGCGAGATAAAATCAGTATTAGAAAATGGAAAAAAAGGGTTATTTTTTCCCGAAAACGGAATGGAATTTATGTCTTCGCGTAAATGGAGGCTGTAAAAGCAAGCTGAGTGCGGAGGTGGATATATGCTAATACTAAGTTATTTCATAAAACTTTATTCTCAAGAATGCCATGCAAGAAGAAAGTCTAAACTATGGTCGTGTGATTTAATCTTTGTGTATATGGTGGATTTATTCGTACTAAGTTGAGTTACATTTTTGAGAATTGAATTTTATGAAATACAGTTCCACAAAGTTATGGATCTTTGGTTGATTTCAAGTTATTGCATCTTTTACTCATGATAAAAAAGCTTTCAATCGCTTAAGGAACAATACAAAATTCAAATAAAGATGGTGATTTCCATCGAGAAGTTTGAACACTCTGCAATAGCGATGGAAATGGTTTCATGACAAAGTGTGGACAGGAATTTTGCCAAATATGATGCTGTTGTTCGGAAATGTCCGATAAAATTGTGAACAACAGTTGTTGTAATTAATATCATAATGATTTTGACATGGGTGAGCAACCTACAGCTCGTTGGCTGCATGCGGAACCTTATGGCGTTTTATACCACCCGCGAATCTATAATGAAAAATGTACCCATAGATTTAACATACGAGTTTGTTTTTAAATTCAAATTATAATAGTAAAACATTTGTCATAGAAATAATAACCGTAAAAACAGCATTTATTGTTTTATTTATATCAATATCGGGAAAAATTTTCAATTTAATTTTTTATCCGGTCAACCAAAGCGTTGCCAGCTTCCAATTCTGCCCGCCGAAGGACTTGCAACCACCTTTGCGGCCCACTGTGTGGGAAAGGTGGCCCACCCTTGGTATAATGTATATATTTTTTTACAATCAGACTAGCTCAGGTCTGATCTTGTGTACGTGACTGATACTCCACTCACGTGATGTATACAAGCAGTCTCGGAAATAGGGTCGATCTCGAGCCAACTTTCATCAAACAATCAGCGGAAAATATAGTCCGTAATTGGAACACAAAAATTATAGTCTTGGGTCAAATTAGTGGAGATTGTTGGGCGTTAGCACTCATCACGGTGGCAATTATGGGACAGAAGTTTTCGTACCTCACAAGAATGAAATGGCATTACGAAGCAAAGGAGAGGGTGTGTTAAAGAAAGACACAATGAGAAGAATGGAGGGAGTTCTGTAGAACGATGGGACGATCGTCGTTCAAAAGGGAGAGTTTTTAGAAGGAATGTTTCAGGGAGTCAAAAGAAGTTTCTCGAGTGAGTTTGGATGTAAATGATAGAGAGAGAGAGAGAGTGAGAGAGAGAGTGAGAGAGAGAGAGAGAGTGAGAGAGAGAGAGAGTGAGAGAGAGAGAGAGGTTGAAAAGAGCGAGAATAAGGTTGAAAAGCGAGCAAGCATGAGAGAGAGAGAAAAGGTAATATTAAAATACGTAAGAGGACACCAGGAGTAAAAATAAAAAAGGGAGAAATCAAGAGAAGGAGATGATGACTTCCATTTATTTCGGTCAACATCGGGAATATTTGGACCTTTTTTCTCTCTCCCCAGCATCAAAGACTAGTATAAAGGAAAAAAAGACAATTTTGGTTGTAGTGAATAAAGTAAGGGAAGGAATGGATGGATATGCAGGGAATGGAAAAGAGTATGTATGAAAGAAATATCTATAGGGTGAATCGTCGAAATCGTCCATTAAAACTTAATTAATTATATGAACGTTTCACTTATGAAATTGATGTCGGAAGTCAAAGAAAAAGGGTTTTTAGAAAGCGAATAACAATGTTAAAATTAGAGTATGATTAAAAAGTAAACGGTAAAGATTGCATTAAAGAATAGCTCGTTTGCAAGTTTTATTTTTGTATCCTCGATCTTATGCAACCCACTCTTCGCTAAATGATCAACTCGCTAATGAGGAAGGTTTAATTGTTCAATTGTCGCCTGTAATAATAATAAACTCGATGAAACATTTCTTCATTTTATCTAACTATCATTAATTTTTATCACGTATTTCCAAAAATTCTCTGATAAAATTTTATTATTCGTGAAAATTTTATTCTTTGGCATTTCATCTTACATCCGAAATAATTCTACGGCTGTTAGTTTGGAAACGCCGCTCTAAGAAACAGCAGGTTACTTTGATTGTTGCCAGAATTGGATTGCAAATGAGGCAAAGACGAGGAAGATGCAACGGGTGGAAAGGCAGATTCGAAGAATTGTGAGACAATACTTATACCGCGGAAAGGAAAGATGGATATTTTAAAGAGAAGGATTTTTGCCTCAGGTAAGGAGTGAGGTGCTTTCAGATACGAGGGAATATGAGACGGAGAAATAGAAGGAGAACGTTGCGTTTGCAAACGGCAAAAAAATATATGCCCCAATCCTCACTCCCACTCCCCGCTTACAGGATGGAAGCAGCAGAAGCAGGTAAAGAGGCTGTGGAGTGGGAGGGTTAGTAGCGCCTGGTCCTGGCGCGAGAGAAGAGAAAGGCCCCATTCTTTGATGGCGGAGGGCACCTCCGAGAGCTGAATGAGTCTGGGGGTAAAGAACCTGGCAAAATATACGGAGAGGATAGGATAGGGGGAGGATGGGAAGGGAAACGCATCCAAGAGAGCCGTTTCTGGACTGACTGAATGCAGGATGTTACCACTTTGTGCGTCCGACCTCCACTCCCGAAAAGGAGGCTTGGAGGAAAAAGGTTTTTTATTATCATCGGGTTTTCTTTTTCTTTAAAGCCCTGCTGAATTTTTCATAAACGATCCACCACGTACCGTAAAAGCGTTATTTTTCCGAAGGTTATAGCACTGTTTTTGACGATTCGAGGAAACCACTTTGGTCTGTGTAAATAGCTATGTGTTTACCCATAGCTCATTCTACCAAAATAGGATCCTATTTAAAATAGAAATAAAATCTTTTAAATGTAGTTTGAATGTTTTATTAAAATTTCGAATATTGCCCTAGTAGCGACGACATAGTCTTTCATGGCCTTTCAAATGACAAAAACTTTTCATTAACCCTTAAGGTTTATACAATAAAATATAATTTTCTGCAGTCGAATAAATATCTATTCAATTTTTGTTAGAAATGTATCTATTCCGATGATTTTGCGCATACTATTTTATAATAGTACTCTTAGCTCTTAACTATTCCTCTGTAGTATGTATCATAATATTATGCGATGCAAAAATATTAATGAGTGGCCCTTTTTTAGAATAATAAACTAAACTATGAAGCCTTCGTTTTTGTCCGATTGTTGCCTTTAGGAAAGTCGGTCCTTTTAATTCGGCGGTTTCTCTCTTAATCCGTCCACATCCGCCGTAATGACTGCACCGATATTTTTCAAATCAAGTATGCTCAACAGCAAAATCTTCGGTTCAGATTGTGTATGGCATAATTAAGTCGTAACTCCAGTTTAGAAGTGTAAATTAAGCCTATTTAAGAACAACATCATTGCATATAATGAGCCTCGAGCCGGATTAGTTCACCAAATAACATTCGGAACGAGTCAAGCAGAGTAGCTAATTATTCCGTAGGTTACATATTATTTCCTATTTTTGTACATCTCATTGACGTGGCTGGATATTTCCTCGATTAATGCTCAATTTTAACAAGAAACCTAAAATCGGAAATTTTTTTGAAACCATCAGATTTCCTAATAAATCGCGACTCGAGAGGGAAAGTTAATCATTGATGCTCATATTTTTCGTCCTTTAGCTAACTTGACTTAGGAAAACAATTTACTGCCACCTAAATGCGCTTACACACATTGTATACCGGAGAAATATTGATATTAAGAGACCAAAATAAGACATAGTTTCGATGGCTTTCTTAAGTAATGTGAAGATTTGATATTTTACATTTATTCATCAAATCGGCGAATCATAGAACCGTGATGCCGCTTGGTGCGGTCACGTTAAATTCTTTAATAAAGTTGATAACATTAAAAATAACCGGAAGACTTCCATTTTTTTAAATACTTAATTTTGTAATCCCGCATTTTATTACAATATACCAGGGGTGCCTACGGGATATCTGAATTGCTTCGGGTACTGGTTTTGTTTTTATTGTTCGTAAATTTATGAGTACGGAATGTGTATCATGCGGTTCTTGAACCTCTGAAGATTATCGTATGCGGCTCCGAAGGTAAGTTAGTTTGACCACCATTGCTATAGACGATATATGATGTTCCACAGTGACAACAAACGCTCACATATATCGCCAAGTTTGCGTACTCAAGTTTCATGAGACCTCCTCCGCAAGATATGGGGACATTAAGCACCATTAAGTCACCTTTCCTCTTCCGTAGAACGGTAACCAAATCGTAGCAACCTAATTTATCATCATCGAAATTTCATGCTCCTTGGTATCCGCGGGGTTATTCCATTTATATTTCAGATCGACGAACTCTTGAGTAGTTTCAAAATTACATCATCTTGCGCAGATGCGGAAGCTACTCGCTTTCCGGAGATCTTTTACTTTATTCAGGCCATAATGGCAGACAATTGAATAGCGCCCTTTTGGCGCGGTCAGTCCCTTCCTCATCTTAGCACGCTGCAACAAATGGCGAGGGGAGGGAGAGAGGGGGGCGAACCCCTGAAATGGGTTTTGAGCGGAAGGTAAATAGGAGTCCATGGGTGGGAGAGAAATGACCTCACAGCCGGGAAGGTGTATCTTAAAATGTTCTCATGAATAAAAAATGAGCACGCACTTCTCCCCGCCTAATTAACACGTTAACTCCGGAAGCCGAGAGGAACCAGAAGAAGGTAAAAGGTTTTGCGAGACGCTCCGCTTTAAAATATAAACGCTTCGCCAGTTTCCCCGTGGGAGGTTTAAAACCCGGCCCTAGCCTGCCGACGCTGGTGTTTTGGCCCTTCTATTCTCCCGGTTTCCCTCTATTCCCTGCGGAACTAGGCGTGATAAGGACTCGCTATATAGCGCGCAAACCTCCGCGGGATTTCTCATAGAGAGGGTTATGGATGCGGACACGAGGTGGGATTAATGAGATCCAGAAGGTGAACTCTGCGTGTGCGTGGGATTGGCGGGTGGGGTTAGAGTTCTTTTGTCTGAGAGAAAGGAAGGCGTGCTATTTCCACCTTAATCGTATTTTTCTCGTGCGTGCTCCGTTAAAAGGAGCAAGAGTCTCGAAAATAAAGTGCTTCCCAGTTTTTTGTACGCAACCACCCAAGTTTCTCGTAGTTTTGTTTTTATTTTTTTTTCGCGCGGATGTTTATTTTGAATTTTAAGCCCTTCGGTCTGTTTTTCTTCGGATTAATTAGTTTGTTTTGTTTTGCTCGTTCGAATGGCTGGGACCAGGAAAATGGGCCATTCATTTATTTAGGAAAATTTCAGCGCAAAACAGCTGGATCGAGTTGGGAATTCCAAATGTTGGAGCAAATCGTCCCTTCCTTTGATAAAACATGGGATTTTGTTAAATTTGGACCATGTTGGAGATAAGCTTTGGAAGTCGGGAGAGCTTTCGTAGTTTAGTGCTGAATTTATAGTTTAAATTTAAGCGCAATCTACTGCTGAATTTTATTTAGATAAAATACTATCAGAACAGCATTATTTTTGGATTTAAAACTAACCCGTTAAGAAAGAAAGGCTGAGCTGCAACGTGCGTTAATTTTACGGACGATTTTTTTGCGATTCATTTTAAAAGTATAAATTATTGAACAATCGTTAGAATTTACCTTTACCAACCACTTCTCTGTTAGGCGAGTGCGTTTTTGTAATCATTATTGCTCTCTATCATCTAATTTTGGAACCTCCTACGTCCTAGTACCTTCAAATGGCTATAGATGGAGTATTTGGGTATAGTTTGTAATGGCACTAGTCGTCGAAGTCGATATGTTCCTCTCACAGACGTTATTTTTATCGGTTTTAGGTTTTCTTGTAATGTTTTTTAGCTATAATGTATTTATATGCCGTTAAAAACACAATTGAAATACTTTTTGTATTTATAAGATTTAATGCATTTTTATTTAAAAAAATACTGGATCGACTATTTTCTTTCTTTTCATTTGGTACTGTTTACATATATTGCCAATTTAAATGGTTAGGTTCTGCCATTTTTTCTACAAAAAGGGAAACTATTTGGCCATTAGATTTTAAACAAAGGAAAACAGTTTTATCTCATTATCACCGAGATGTGTGGGTGAGAAGATGAAGCAGTCTGTTAGACGAGGCGTCGGTATTAGCGTGGCAAAACTAAGTTAGGGGTTAACGTAGCGAAGAGAATTAGTGAACGTAGCTCGGGGTGCCGGTGGTGTAGTGGTTAGGATGTTGGCTGATACTCGCACGCTGCTTGTAAAGGCAGCGGGCACGAATCCTGCGCAAGTATGATTTTTTTCCAAGGTTGCGTAGCCCCCTGTTTGTGTGGTTTGAGGAGACCGCGCAAAATTCAGCGTTCCGTCCTTCGGAAGGGACGTTAAGCCGTTGGCCCGATTGGTGTTCTTCGTTAAGAGTAGGCTAATGCCGGCACCCGGTTTTTCTTCTCCCTTGCTATCCCGCTATTCATTGCACTACCTATTAGATACCCTTTGTGCGTAGACACGAGGTGAATCAGCTGGGAACACATATTAGGTCTTTGAATGGTAAATTTTCATCGTGTGGTAACCCGAGACCTTGGCATATGATAGTGGGCGCAGTGCACTTCTTGACTACTGTCTTAACTCGTGAGTTCTTCATTTTCTAAAGAATTTCATTTAGTTTAATGCATAAGAATTTACAAATTCTTCATAAGATTAGAATGTGGTATGGAATACAAAAGCAATTGAAAAAATAAATTACCCGAGGAGTATAATAAAAAGTTATGAACATTCACCTTGCTGTGCGAAGCTAAAAAATAATTTAGTAATCCAATAATGATTACTTTATAACAGTCGTTTGTCGATGCTCAAAATGAGAAATTCTTGAATGTTTTGCATTTAAATTTCCCGAAGAAAAGAACACTTCGCAAGATTTTAATAAGATTATATCTTTCACGATATGAATGTAAGTGATACCACAACTTTAAATAGTAATAAAAAAATGCTGGAAACGATGCCAAAAATAAAATAATAAAATAAAAACAGGACGAGAGAAAATTTCAAATTAATAACGTATAGCTATAAAACCCAGAAGGGATCTTGTATCAAGAATTTCCTTTTTAGACAGTATATCCTCAATTTTAAATTTAAAACGTTTACAATCGATCCTTTTTCGGTAGGAACGTATGCTAAAAATCGATCAGTTGTTTAGATTTCCTTATCCGTAAATGACATTCTAAGGTTTAATTTATCAACCGCTTCTACTGTACTGTACTGTACTGTTGACGACCTAAAAATTATATTATTCACGGAAATTTTTATTTTATCTTTCCTGTATTTTTCGAGTTATCGTTTTTCGAGCCTTTCTTTAAGTGCAGTATTCATCTTAATATGTTACAAAAAACACTCGCATTTTCTCACGTCATTGTCACCATTATATAATTGCTACAAAACTAAATATTTCTTCACCAATCCTGTGGCTTGCCATATGCCTACGATAATATAAAACTAAGTTTCAAAATACCCATCTTATTAGACTTGCTATCTCATCTGTGTGATGATGTAGTGGTTATTGTGTAGCCTCGGGGAAACGTAGGTTCGGGGAAGTTGTCTAGTGTGTTAGCCCGGTATCAACCAGAATCATCTGGTTACTGGCAGAGTATCAGCTCCGTAATGTAAGGCTCGGGTTCTATTCCCCGTCAAGGCAGAATTTTTTCTCCTGATTATAATCAATTCCGGCAATCTGTCTTCAGGAACATAAAATTAAGATGTAGATAAATTATGATGTTTTGTAACTGCGAACAAAAACGTCTGGCGAAGTTACCGCAACGCTTCGGTCATTTTTATCGAACTGGAATGATTACACTTTTTTGAATAATTACCTGATAAATAATACTTATAGAATGTGAATCTGATGTTGCTGATCATTGGACATAAATTAGAAAGTCAATGAAGGAGATATGCTATCTTAAGACTGAACTTTGTCATGAAAAATTATCTATTATGCGAATAAAATATTTTTATGGCGTTTGATACGCAATTCCAAAGAATAACAAAAGCGATGCTTCCACAATTGACGTGCCTAGATGTATGTTTATTAATGGCTGTATATATTTTAGACATTAAAATATACCATTTATGAAAAAACAATCGAATGTCCCATTCATTCCCAAAAACCGGTTAATCTGTTAAAATATCCCCTAAATATTCCACCAGAGAGACAAAATTATACGCATCTAAAAGGAAATTGAAAATAAACAATTTTCTCGCAGCATGTAACACTAAAAAACAGAGGATGAAATTACTTTTTAATTCGTCAAAAACGCCCGGAATTCGGAAAAAATACAACAACGATTTGGACTGCGAGGTTCGTCAGCTGCAGCGGTAACGACACATTTTAATTTTTTTTAGGGGGTTGCCTGACTACCGGGATATTAAACCGAGAAGTAGGAGACTGCCGAAATGGAGGGAGAAGAGTTTCGAAGCAAATGTAGCGAGGGCGTAATACGTACGAAAAATTTTTATATTATTTTATTTTTTTGGAGTGAGGATAGGGCGCAAGAGTGGAATCGAATCTGTGCGAAGTGCTCCTTCGGGAAAAGATGGGAGAGAAGGGGGAAGGAGGGAAAGGTAACCGAGTGTGGGAATGGAGTGGGAGTGCGAAAAAGTAGGGGAAAAGGGGAACGCGAGGATGTGTGGGAATATTGAGCAGGTCAAATGGGAGGGTTTGTAGGGGGATGGTGAGCTAGATAAAAATGAAGGAGGGGTGGGGGAAGGTTGGAAATTGTGAGGAAAAAAGGGGGGGGTAGAAAGAGTGAGGGGGAGTGGGCAGAAATGGGTTTTTAGACCCCGTTCCTGAAACGGCTTTGGGCCTTGGACGTGTCACGTAATGGAGAACGAGGAGATCTCCATTGGTGGAAAAAGGGTGGGAAGGGGTCGTGGAATGAAGAGGTTTGAGGATTAAGGTGGCTGGAAATGGATGGGGTGGAATGGATGGGGTTGTGTATGGGGGTCTGCTAAAGAACGGTCGGTTCGAGTGGGATGGCGTGTGGAAAAGTGGTGTAGGGTGGGCAGGATGGGATGAATATTTAAACAATGAGGTGAGGGTTGTCGTCGATTTCGGTTCTTATTTTCGGAGGATATGGGAAAATTTCCGCGTAATGCTTTTCGCGTCTTCAATTTTTTTTCCGAAATACCTCTTCATCCCTTTTACGGCCTCCAGTATTGGTGAAAAATTGACGAAGTGGTTACGACACCTTCAGTTTAAATTGACTTTCGGTCACGGAAAAGAATGAAATGGGAAGTAGTTGATCTCTCGCTTAAATAAGTTTGACTGTTGCGTCCGCGATTCCAAAAAACATATTTGTTTTCGATTTCATAGCATATTTTACAAACTCCACATATAAGGTTCCGTTATGTCTTTCTCGCCATATTGTATTGCATATGGTCGAAATTTTTATCTATGGAATTATATAGCAATATCCCGAAAAGTGTACAAATAATATTAAAAGTTTTATGATGAGCAAAGTGCAGTAAGTCCTAGACATTTATAATTCGCCTAAAGAAATAAATTCCTTTAATTTATTGTAGAAAAATGCGAGTTGAAAATCGTTATATAATTATGTTTGTCATGAATTAGATGAAGGAGTGAAAAGATATATATGTGTGTGTGTGTCTGTAATTTGTTTCATAATGAGGATTTATTTGCGATTAAGCATTTCGAAATATCAAAATAAACGGTCACAGAAATAAGTTAAAGCCAAAAGGAAAGAAAGTCATCCTGAATTGTTTTCCATGCCGTATGGCAGCAGGATTTTGGCTAAGGGCGCAATATTGTAGGATTTGTTTTGACTCGCAGCATCATTTCTAATCGTTCAATTTCAGGAAATCGTCTATGTCGCATTAGCAACACGCGAAGGCGGATCAAATCCCCTGTGAAAGCTCCTGCATCACTGCCGTTTCGTAGTAACGATGAGGAAATGGGGGATTATAATGAAACTCCATATCAGCGGATATTGTTTCCGACGTGGGAAAAGGGCGGTGCGCAGAATGTTTGGAAACGTCAAAGATTTGAGCGTTAAATCTTTTTTGGGCAAAATTAGACATTCCATTAACAGCGTGGGAGATCCGACGTGAAGCTTTATTGGTATTATATTTACCATGACGTACCAAGGGGAGGTTCGTGTGTGTGAGGGAGAGAGATTGATAGATAGGGGCTGAAATAAACTGATCATCCACCGACGATGGAAAAATGATAGCTTGGGAAATGAGAGAAAACACGTTCGTGGGGAGACATTATTTTTCGAATAGGTTGACCGGTCGGATTACGATCAAATGGTTTGAATTGGATTCTTCAATAAAATGCATAGGAAGACAGGTCCGAGAAGAGATAATAAATGAGGAAATGCAAAGGAGGAGAGAGATTTTCGGTTCTTCTTAAAAATTCAACTGAGATTTTAACGAAGTAAATGAAAACCTCATACCCCATAGAACTACTTAAAATACCGAGAGAAACATTGATGCTGACCTTATTTGATTTTATGTCAACACCTGATTAACTTTAGTCGTTCAGATTTAAAGTCCCGTTTTCAGAATTACATAATTAACTGAATTTATACACGAACAAAGCAATAATATTTTACGAGTTTACCAAAATTGAAACGCTTTTATGTCGATAGAGAAATTGGAATGCATGTACGTAGTTATCAGTTCCTTGAAATTTAATATAGCCAAAAATACGTTATTGCAATTTGTTATAATTTAGTAAGTCCCAAGGAAAAAACAAAGAAATAAAGTAACATAATTAAATTTTTAGTAATGCATTTGTTTTGTTAATTTTTTCGTGATAGATCAAATTTCACGAGAACCATACTCATAGAAGTTCGTTGTTCGTCTAATGACAGGTAGATATAACATTTATTTTTGTAGGTGATGTAAATATATGGCAATAACAATTTAAATTTAATTATTTCATAATACTGAGAATTACCTTATCGAACTACCATGTCTTATTTTTATAATTTCGACTAATTAATAATATGTCAATTTATGATTAGGAGCGTGTTCACGTTTATTACAAGCCCATTGCTTCCGAGAAAACGAAATTGATCGCATAAAACTTTACGAATATCATTTATGCCAACCTTACAAGTCAAGCTCAAGATAATTTTTCATACAGTCACTGCGGAAAGTATCTCAGAATTTATTGTATTTTCGCTCTATCTAAAGACACAGTCGAAGTAGATTGTGAGGAAAACTTATGTTCGGAATTTTTAGACTGCAATATCTCTTTTAAAAAATAATTATGTCCGACATTGTATATATTAGCTTGATCTAAATGATAAATTATTAATATATGCCTTAATGAAAAACTCACAAAATGTATTTGCTTTTCAGGGATAACCAGAGGTGATCATCAATATCAAAATCCAGTGGCATTGATAAAGAGTGTGGGGCCAAGCCACAGTAGCTATACTAATCAAAGTAAGTCTTACATTTATTTTTACCTTTGTCATACTATTTTCACTTTTCCATGCATAGCATTTCTCAGTTTCGCAATTTATGTAACTGGTGCACTATCTCATTATCCAATATTTTTACCTTATTTAATTTTCTTATAAACAGCTTTCATCATCCCAAACGTACAGCAAGTATATCGTTGAGAAAAACCTTAGAAAAATGTCTTTGTACCTAAAACTTTTTACTTAATTTGAATGCTGAATTGCGACAATAATTTATTTCTATGGTAAATGACGCTAGATCAAATCCTTTTATATTAATCCACCACGAATACAAAAGGTCGGACGTCACTTATCTCAGGTAAATTACTAACTTTTAATACAGCGAAACAAAGACCAACCTCCATTTTAGGTACGTTCCCAACTTTTTAGGTTCAAAAGTTGCCGGAAGTTTCCGCTCCGATTTTCTTCCTTTACACCACTCACCTACTAACGAACTCATCACATTTACGACAGGAGCTCGAACGAAAGCTCGGCAGGAAATATTTTTGCAAGTTCGCTGACCTAAAACCCAGGCGACGCGAACTGACCGATGCCTCCCTCTCAGGGTTTTGCGTCTTTGTATGTGGTGAGGAGTACGTCAAAGGTGCTTCCTGGGTCCTACCGTCTTTCCTGCTCTGTTCTCTTCTTTTCCCATCTTCCTTCGAGCCCCTTCTATATTTTCCACCATTCTTTCTTCCTTCTCTCTAACTTCTCTTCTTCTTCTTATACATCCCATTCCACTCTTGGCGGGTCGAACACTCGAGTGATCGTGGTCCATTTATACAGCGCTTCACGAGCACTTAACACGGAAGGTCTCCTTCCAAGCTTCCCTCATCCTTCTCCTTTAAAAAAATAAATAAAAAAGGAGCCTTCCCCTTTCACGGTGTCTTACCTCGTCCCACTTTCCTCCCCTCGCTTGCTTCATCTCCTTTGCACACCCCATCATCGCACTCAAACGTGGCCTCGGTTCTCTCTCATCTCTTCTGTTGAGGGGAAAAAAAAGATCCACGCCCCTCTTGTACTTGTCGGCGGTTGTGTGCGACCCATATCTTTAGGCCAGGGTTGATGTATATCCCTCTCTCTTTCTCTCTCTCGCTTTCCTTATTTCTTTCTTTATACAATGATCGGAGTTTTTCGGAATATTCTCCTTGTTATTTTGCGCCTACCCTTATCTTTCTTTCCAGATATCATCCTCGTCATTTTCTCATCTTACGTTCTTTTCTTGAGATAATGGGAGACGAAATTAATTTCTTTTGTAAAAGTTCAATATCTCTCGTTTTTATCTGTTTTTCTCTGTAATTGTATCATTCCGCAGTTTGCCTTTCTTTACCTTCGTGAATGAGAAATATTTTGCATCGGAAAATAGAAATATTGGACTAATTTTTAGAATAATGAATGGTTTGTCTAACATATGGAAGAATGAAAGGAAATATTTATTGGATTGGGATGGGGCTGTTTGGTGAAGGTAGATTTATATGGCGTAAGAGCCGGAGAAATTTGACAAACTTCGCGTCGGGCAATTTTATTATGATTAGTAAAAATGAAATTATTGTGACCAATCTGCAACATACTTACTCAATGATATTTTGTTACTTTTTATGTTTAAAATAACTATATACCCTCCAACGCTCATAATCAGCAATCAAAATCAATGAAAAAGCTCAGCAGAGGCAACAACGACGAACTTAAATGTCAACGCTAATATTCAAATTTGGACACTATATTTAATAATTATTTCTTACAGTATGGCTCCCTCAATAATTCCATGAAAATTAAAGAATTATTGAATGGTGTTTTACGTTAATAATGTAATCACTGTTCCAGGTTTAATTGCTACGAACTGTTAATAAGGTGTGACATTTTAAATATCAGTAAAGCATTATTAACCTAATCCTGCTCTTATGTAAAATATTAATAAATGTATTATTAAGATCATATAATGCGAAGTTTATATGAAAATACATTTTATGAAATGCGAGACAGCGTTTTCCGTTTTCAATTTCAATAAAATGTATAAAACCTATGTGGCTCAATATATTTTGTGTATATCATTATTGAAACTGGGCTGTCCCTCACTTCGTAGTCACCTTATATTATATCTGCTATTTTTCAAAGATAACCATATCACGATACAACTACTTACTTCTCAGGGAAGAGAAGTAGTATATAGCTTGTTTAAATTGTCCATACTTATGCATAGTGAAGACTTGGGTGGCTTAAATTCACAGCGTTTGAATAAATGGGTCAACGTGAACCGCGCGTTTAAGGTCAGATTCAAGCATGCGACTAAGCCTTCAACGAAAAATTGAGTTGTCTCCCCTTATGTACATCATGTTATTCCCTGTTGTCAAGGTAAGGATCAGTATTTCTGCGTACTTGCAATTTATGGTGGCTTCTACGTTAATGTAATTGCGTTGTAAAATGATATTTTGACTATATATGAATTTTTAAAAGAGATGTTTTAATATCCTAAATTTTTCCGATTTCGGTTTTTGCAGCGTGATAATGTAATTTCTTGTAGGGTTAGTGTTTATTCTATTTTATCAACTTATGTTTAATACAGCATTTTAATCTCAGAATCGATCTCTCAACAGCTTACTCAATCTCAAATTTCAATCACTACATATATTTTATAGAATATAGGCTAGAAAACGATCTGAATCCAATTTTATGATTATTCAATTAGATTGTAACAGTGTTTGACAAGCCGGTACGACCGTAATTACTCACTATTGGAGCAAAAGAAAACTTTATCATTCGTCGGAGAGTAGAAGTATGTTTTTTAAAGTAATTTGTTTCTATATGTTCAAGTAAATGAGCATTACCTTTATGCGGCGTGGTATAGATTCCACACGACATCAGCTAGCGTTATATGGAGTGACATGGCTTTAGAGGAAAAATATAGAACTCGTTGAACTTGAGAAGGTCAACAGCGAAACCAATAATGGTCATGAAAACGTGGATTTCATCCCGACACCAATCCTTTATTTCAGCGATTTTCAAAGACCGGATCGCGACCTAATCCTAGGTCACGAGACTCATAAGGAAATAATTAATGATCGGCGCATAAGCTGCCGAAACAGATATAAAAAATTACAGATCGAATCGCTCTTATTATATAAATTCCAACCCTTTAGGTTATATTGAGTTTAATTGTGAGAAAATAAAATCTTACCTCAAACCATATTCAACCTACTTTCCAGAATGGAAATAGCCTTCGTTGTGCCTGTCTGTCCCCCACCTATTAAACTTTGAACCATTTGATTGATTTTCATGATACTTGGTGAAAATCTCTTACTACTAGGGCCGAGAACCCAAGGATAGTTTTGGTTGCGATGGCTGAAAGTCCCAAGTTTGATTCCAGGAACTATCCTTTCCATTTAATTTTCATGGGAAATCTGGATTCACCGTGCAGGGTAATATTTTCTTGTACATTAAAATATCTTAGAATTGTAATATAGGAGCGTATTTTGTACTATTATCTGAGGAAGTAAATGATAAATCTAATTTTTATCTAAGAATTTCGCTTATTTCTTCGAATTCGGCGTAAATACCGTCGTTTTTGCAGTTTTTAGGCCGATTTCCAAATGAAACATAGCCTTATGAAATTTTTCCCTGTGTGTGCCCCATACTAACAACCTTTCACCAATGGACCAGTTTTCATGAAACTTGGCATGAGACTCGTGCTGCCAGGGCCCACCTCCGGGCTATATTTTATTTGGCGAAGATTGAAGTCCCGGGTTCGATTCCAGGAACGTTTTTCCCTATTTGTTTTACATAGGAAATCTCTAATCCATCGTGCAGAGATGATTTCTTTAATACATTAAAATACCACAAAATTGTGATATTGGAGCGAGGTTATCGGATTGTTGCCATTGAAACAATTATTACCGAACTCGGCTTGAGCAAGGACAAGTGAACAAATGGGGTATTTTCTTTTCCACTCGACTACCCCTTCATATCAGCAGTGGACAGTTGATCCATACATATTAGCGTATAAATTGTAACATTTATTAAATTCGTTTACTTAAAAGAATACATGCAAAATATAATGTCAGAAAGAAATTTTGACATTGCTTTTAGTATTTTAAACTTGATAATGGTTTATTCATTTGTTTTCCAATTTCTCTCTATCATTGATAAACTATGAATTACAAATGGTATTTATGGTATGAGAACTCCTTGGAATGACTAACACATACTGAAATATTTCCTGTCAGTGTAAGTAATCAATTCGGGACGTCAACTTTGGGAAACCAGCCTACATTATTCCTGGTTGGGACTTCTTGTTATCACTCACTACGAGAGTGTTGCCATCGCAACGAATCTTGTTGGACTCGGATTTGGCATAGTGTAATACACACACGCGCTATTTTTGTCGCACAAATACGCATGATCAATTCCATATTCCATTCGAATGCATTTGTTATATTTTATAACGCTAAATTATGAAATTTGAGAAAGTAGGATTTTTAAGTTCAGTTTGGATCATCTTGTTTTTCTACATGTTGTCCTCCTTTCAACCGGGTCGAGGGATATTTCATTGCAGCGGTGGACAATCGGAGACAATAAATAAAAGAAGTCGGAAATTTAGGAAAAAAATAATGTCTCATATTTCGGCCGCAGCCGTAATTGAAATATGAATCGTACTTTAGTTTTTCGTATGAAATCCTGGACATTTCGCCTTTTTAATTTATTTTTGCGCGCTATTTAATTTTTATTCTATGCGTAGTATATAGAGAATGTATTGTAATCGCCATAACAATCGACTTCGAGATTTTGAAGGGAATCACATTTTATGAGTCCCCGTGTCCAAAAAAGTGGATTTTGCCGTGCGGCCTGTCTGCCTGTGCGCGGCTCTAGATCCTAGATATTTCTATGTAATCAAATGATATTTCGTATTCAAGCATAACATTATTTAGAATGGGAACTACGAGAGATGAACGATATAACTCAACAATGAAAGTTAGTGAGTTTTATTGTGTTTCAAGAAATGTTGATTTATTCGATAATGTCTACAGTGATTTTGATAAAATCACTCAGTTATAGAGGTGGGAGTCATAAACAGTAGTAAACTATATAGCAGAAGTGGCAAAACCGCGGCTCGCGAGCCACATGCGACTATATTAACTTACGTGCGGCTCTTATTCATTTTCAATCAAAGGCGTATCAAGGCTTATCATCTCAGAAAGCAATAACGCAGTTCGAGTAAGACGTTTTGGGAATGCTACATGGACATGCAATCTCTCTGTATTGTTTGAATACAAGTTATGTTTATTGTTCGTACATTTTTGTGCGCTGAATGCGTGTCTTGCGGCTCTCAAACTCAAGAAGATTGTCATATGCGGCTCTGATGGTAAGAAGACTTGGCCACGCCTGCTATACAGCGTTATAGCGATCAGCTCTCTCCAGTTCTCTCAAAAGTATTCGTCCAGCAGTATTGCTTCAGGGCCCACGTGCCTTAGCCAATCCCCATATCACTTGATATTTATGTATGGTATAACTATTTATCAGGTTTTATTTTCCCATATATGGTGTTATCAAAATATTGATATAATTTACGAGCAGAAACACTTTTGGCGGTTTTGTTATTTTTTGTAGCAGTGGAAGTTCCTCCGAGTCAGGAAAGTGCTCAGTGAGATCAGACTCATACGTATTTGAGAATGTTTTTACAATATATATGGTTCCGATTTTTTCTCTATCTGCGCGTTTTTCTCTTCTCCAATTACGCCACGATTTAAAAAGAACAGGTAATATGGGCAAATGGGGAAAAATCTGCCATACACTCTATTTTTGTGCCTCTTTAAAAAGTAATTTCCTATCTTGGGGTCTTACTTTCACGTAGAATTTTCTCATAAAAGTCTGCGGAGTTTTTTTATCCACAGAGGCGATTATTCGGCAAATATATTGCCAAAGTTTTTATTGTACCATCTCTGGCCGTTAACGTTATATGTCCGTACATGGCTTTTCCAAATTAACGCGGCGTTAGATTAATTCGTACATTATTCTTACCTCGGGACGTTAACGTTGACTTTCACCCTAACCGATGTTTTGAGTTTTGCAGGGAATGACTCGCGAAAATTAAGGCCAATTTTTCACTCCGGATGATTAGTGAAAGGTAATAAGCACGGAACGATATTTCTTTCTCACGTCAAGGTAATGAAACTTATTAATGGAGATTTGCTACCCGCCCGAATTTTTATTTCGGTAACGACCGAAATTAAAAACAATAGTTTCTTTCTCCCATCTTTCTTTCTATTAGTCGCAATTATTATTATTTTAATGATTCCTTTTGAATCTGGCTCTATATAACTTCTATCGCGTAATATATTAAGCTCGAGGTAATTTATCTTGCCACAAATTACTTTCTTGCCGAAATATTTTCACTACGATAATTAGCGAAGGTATTTCACATATAAGGATTTTTGTGTGAAAAGAGGGGCGGTTTTGGTTCTTTTAAGTTATAACTGCCTGGAGACATATTATTTTTTAAATCCTAATCGAGAGAAAGGACGATCGATTATTTATTCGCTAAAGGCGCAGTTTTCAAATTTTCTATCGAAACCGGTTCAAGCCTTCCAGATAATGTTCATGAATATTTGGTAGAAATTTGGTTAATTACTCAGAAATATCCACTGATTTGCGTCTTTTAGAGATAAACCGAAGTAAGCAAAAAGTTTGTAGGCGTAGAAATAATATGATAGCAGCTATAGATGAAAAACCAATATTTTACAGAGAGTTGGAATCACATGATTAAACGTCTTTTGCTTTGATTGCAAGGTTAACTTGCTGAATTGTCTTCTATGCGCAATTGTTTCGATAGATGAAAATCAACAGTAGCCCATGCAATATAATAAGCTGACATACTCTTTTCAAGCCCAAAATACTATGTACTATTTCTTTTTCTTAATTATGTCAATATATTCATTTTTATTAATAATTTTTTTTTTCTTAAATGAGTAAAAAAAATAAATATAATAATCGATATCGATAACATATAAGACTGTTTTTTTTCCTTTTTCTTGGTTATCATTACCTAATAATTTAGTACAAATGTTACATGTGTCATTCTGTAAGAGTGGCATTGGCATTATTTCACACGTCTCTTTCTAGTTGTATGTTAAGCGGTAATAAATTTATAGTAATCTAATCATAATTGAAAAGTTAATTCAACTATTATAATATTGATGTTCACACTCTACAACTTCATATTTATTTGTTTTTGATTCATGGTTTTTATGTATATAATAACTACACAATAAAAATGCTGAAAAAGATTAACCATGTGGCGCGCTTTTCCCCTTTACTTTCAACATACTCCTATTGTTTTCTAAAAGTCAGGTCGCCATACCATGCAGGTGCATCGAAAAAACATTTATTCTTTAAATAAAATAACGTCGCCACCACATTTTTCTTAAAGAGGAAGTAAAATGAAATTGAGGAGCGGAAGAAGAAAACGATAAATCATTGGAGAAAAAGCAAATCGATTTTATAAAATCTTATCGCGTTCATTGGGATATTGTTTGCATGAGTCTGTATCAAATAAAGTGGTTAATATATACATTTATTTCTCGTAGAGAACCAGTAAAACATCTTGCCTACTTTTTGGCCACTTCCAGCTCTAGAAGCATCATTAAATTTAATTTGAAATTAAATCATCCTTAAAACGTGGCCCGCGCTGGATACAAATTAGTAGACCGATAATAAAACGTTGTTGTCTCTAGCCCACCTGAAAAAAATATGTGATCCTAGTACGAGTCCTTCATTGCACGCACAAATCGTTCTCAGTCCGCTTAACGCCGACGTCAAAGCGCGTCCTATTCCTTAAACCTCTAGGACGTAATTCGTGCTTAATCGTGGGACTCGGGAAGTCCTAGCGGCTGAGAGAGACTTCCGATAAGACCACGTCACCCCACGAAAAGGGATGTTAGTCGGGAGTTCTTTGAATGGAGGTGAGAGGGAACGGGCTTTTGGTGGGGAAAGAGAGAGATGCGGCACAGTCATAGGAATAGAGAGAAAGGAGAGATAGAGAGAAATAGAGATGGAGAAAGACAGTATACGGAGAGAGAATAGTGAGAGGGAGAGAAAGAAAAGAAAGACGGGTAAATAGAGAGTGAAAAGAAAGAGCAAGGAAGAGAGAGGAAAGGAAGAGGAGAGCGAGTGGGGGTGAGAAGAGAAGAGGGAGGAAGGTAGGAGAGGGAGAGAGAGGAGGAGAGAGATAAGTGGAGAGAAAGAGAGAGTAAAGAAGAAGGGATGAGGGAAAACGATAAAGACCTAAGAAAGAAGAGTCTGATAGGGAGAGAGAGATTGTATAGAAAAGGGAGATTGTCAAAAGGAAATGGAAAAGGGCAGAGTAAGAGAATGAATAGAGAGAGGAAAGTAATAGGGTGGAAAAGGAGAGAAAGGAGAAATAAATAAATTGGAGAGAAAATGGGGCGTGAGAAGAAATGAAGAGAGAAGATGTGAGGAGATAAGGGAGGAGATAGAGAGAGAGATTTTGCTACTAGACCGCCTCCATGAAACGCATTGCAAATTGCAAAAATCAAATATTATTCAAGGGATAAAAAAGTTACTCAGAATGAAATGAAGTTATAAGGATAATTCCGGGAAAAAACAAAGGAAGGCCATAATACTTATACCATAGAAATAAATAACTCTCTGCGAGGAAACAGGAAGATGGGGGAACAGGATAGGAGATATTGGGAGAGAATGAAAGACGGTGGGAAAGAATTAGAAAAATTTGGAGAGAGTGGGAGAGAATAAGAGAAAGTGGAGGAAAATAAGATAGTGGGAGAGAATAGGAGAATGCGGGAGAGAAGAGGAGAAAGTGAGAGAGAATAGGATAAAGTGGAAGAGATTAGTAGATAGTGGAAGAAAATAGGAGAAAGTGGGAGATAATATGATAAAGTGGATGAGAATAAGGAAATGCGGGAGAGAACAGGATAAAGTTGGAGAGAGTAGAAGAAAGTGGGAGATAATAGTAGTGGATGAGAATAGGGGAATGTGGGAGAAAATAGATGAAATCGAGATAGAATAGGCGATGTTTGAGAGAGGGAGTTAGAGAGATACGAAGGGAGTGAGAGTGGTACAGAGGGTTTAGGAGTTGGAGGTGTAAAAGTGTGGGTGGAGTTGGTGGGTTCTGTTTGTAAGCCAAAAGGGAGGGTTGGATGAAAGGGCGTGCGGGAGAATGGCAAACAGAGCGAGTCACCTCTATCATTCTGCGTCCTTGCCCATTTTAGGGTCTGTGGGTATGTGGATTGGAGGAAAGGAGGGGAGGTGAAGGGGCGAGAGGAGGGTGAATAGGAGGGAGGAATGGAATGTACATCGACGCAGGAAGGGTGCCTGCTAATCCCTTCCTGCACGCCGGTCACATTTCTACTAGCTGAGCCGGCGATTCCCTCCATCTCTTCCCTTTCTCTCACACCCTCCCAGATTCTCTCACTCTCTCTTTGCCTCTCCTGCGCACACACACACACAATAAGTCACACCCTGGAGTCTCATTACGTCATTCAGGAGTTCCCGGTTTTCTCTACTGCAACTCATTCTCCTGCTGATCCCTTAGCTAACTCACCGCAGACAATGACGTCTTTTAAATAGCCTGCTGATAGCCTTCTCCGTCTCTCTGCCTTCTCTTATTCTCTCTCTCCCTCACACACCCATGTGGGCTATGTGCAAATCTCTCGCTCGTACATGTCATACGCTTGCATGCACGCCCTCAAACGTACGCAAACACGTACACATAACATGGGTAAGATCAATTTTTTAAACATTCTTAGTCATCAGCTGGAGAATTGTCCAGCTCGTCTTATGACTGGAAATATAAATTCTAGATGAAGCACTTACGTAACATAAGTTGAAAAATATTTACTTGTCTTAGGTATCGCCTATAACCATAACAAGTTTTGTCATAGCTTTTGGATATACATAACAATAAGAGAAATATTTATTTTTCCAATCGTTGATACTTAAGTGCTTCGTCAGTAACATACCTATTCATTTTTGGAATACATAATATGAATCAATGTGCCTTTATATTGGTTGATTTTTTTTACAAACTCTGTCGCTCGACCAAATACGTAAATGTATAGATACCTTGCAAGTCAGCAGTTAGGTAGGTGGCAAGGGATTCGGTGCACCAGATTCTCTGAAATATCTCGCATGCAGACTTGAATATCCTCTTTTGATCCTCAATTGTTCAAGGAAAATAGACCCTCCATATCACTTCGTTCTACCCTCAGTTTCACGTTTTTATCGTTGTGGTCTGACCTTCCTGTATTAGTTGGTGCATCAATTATTCCGAGCATTTTTTAAGATAAGCTTTATAATCCATATTTCTATAGAAGTTTCAATCTAGCGTTCATACGGATCTTCTCTACGGTACCCAATTCAAAAGTCTTAAATATGACGCAACGCTAGTCATATGATCGTAAGTTTTTATTTCACGAATGTTGCAGCACTACAGTTTTTCCCCGGATTGAGCTGTTCGAGTCTCTTTGTCATAATTGAATTTATTTCCACATAGTGCCTCTTTCAATGAGCCAAGTAAAGAGGGGCTTTGGTACCACTTCAAAATGCGAATCTTAAATTATGTTGGTAGTTACCCGGGCACTGTGAGGACCAGGGCTGTCGCGTTGCAATCAAACCACATTTGAGATCAACCCTTGACGTTTGGTTCAGGCTGCAGCTTTCACATGCTTCATAATCATATCTAAGCGCAAACCACCGTTGATACTTGTCACATTATGTACATATAGTTCTACAAAAACAAACATTTTCATCACCTTTCCTTATGACGGTTTTGCTATGGAATGCTTAGGCTTTTTGTGAAATGGAATGTCGTCACTCTTTAAAGGTCTGCTTACTTTGAGGCAGAAATCAATGCATCCATAACGCGTCTCTCTCAATAAAAGGTTATCACCCTCCTTCTGAATTTAAAAATCTGATAACCGTTTTCAACTTAATCTCGGCGCAACTTTCCAGTCATTTAGCCATTTTAGACCGTCAATATTTTAATTATCATATGGGGAACCAAATTAAATAAAAAATCAGGGGTGTCAACTGATCACTATAACTTACACGTGTAAAACATATTAAACTATACTCATATATACGAAGAATAATTCACGTTGGCTGTTTTCATTCGAACAACTCTTGCATTATGTACAGGGTCTAATAAAAATCGGATGGCGTGCAATGTGCCCTACTTGAAAAATCGGAATTTTAGCGGCGATTGGATTAAACATTAATTATAAAAACTAATTCTGGAAATAAAGCATTAATGGAATGCTGAGAAATTTTCGAGTGTTTAATGAGACAATATTATCTATGCGTTTATTCCGTTGTGTGGGGATGAAAATCATCTCGGGGAATTCCATTGCCAACCTAGTCCTTTCGTCCCAAATTTTAAAACGAATTTATTAACGCCGAGAACATGATTATAGTCTCTCTTTCTCTCTCTGTCTTCTCTTTCTATTCGTATGAGGTCAGCTTGGCATTCTAACGCTTTCTACATGACTTCCACTTGATCACGGCATTGCGGTTTTTGGATTTCCCCATTTCGGCGCTGCAGTCTTAAGTGCTCGGCGAATTAATCCATCAGGAATGATTATCATCACTTCATCTTACTCATTAAAAGCTTGAAGCGGCTTTAATTGGGATGAGTTGGAGGTTTTCATTTCCTCCTCCGAATCCCACTGTCCTACATTTCACAATGGATTGCAGATAATGATGTATTTGTATGCCGGTGGTTTGATGGTGATGTGATGCAAATAAAGCATAGCTATTTACATAGAGTAATTGTTTTTTGCCCATTCAAAACAGATCTCTGCCTTACTCGTCTCGCATTATTTTGTCTGTCCATGAATGAGATTGGAAATCTAAACACCTTAATAATAAAAAAAAAGTTTGAGGAGGCCAAATTCATATTAAAGTTACTTGAGAATATAAAAAACGACTCTTTTATCAAACCGATTAATGATTATAGGGGTAAACCTATTTGTGAAATTGGTTACCTAGCATTATTTGAACACGGCTATCTTCTTTAGAAATCTGAGATGAGTGGATAAAAGAAGAAGACTATGAGTTTGTCTTTAATGCGTGATTGCTGTTTCATTTGACATATCAAGACGCCGCAAGGCGCTGACAATTCAAGTTATTACTTCTGATTGCCTAGGACGAAAGCCCGGGCATAAAATATTATTCGCGAAAATTTACTCATCTTCCACATGAGCAGTACTGGAAAAATACTTTTAAAGAATCTTGTTACTATGCTAAGTAAATTAATTAAAATTATTAGCAGCTTATACACTTTCATTTTTTTCTTTACCCATACTGAATTTAATATAAATTTTTTGGTGATTTGACTCAGTTTTCTCTAGGTTATGCACAATTTTAAGGTTTTTGTTTATTTTTTCAGAAAAAATAGAGTTAGCTAGTCAAAAAGAAGAGGAAGCATTGTGTAACTATGGCATTGTACATTTGAAAAAAACATGGGGTCATTTTACCAGGTTGCTTTGTCAAAAATATATCGCCGGTAGTAGGAAATTGGAGAAATGCGTTAGAAACTTAAGCAAGTCAACCGCGTCGATTTACTCATAGTTATTAATTCCTCCATAGGAGCAAGTATTGTATTCGTGAAAAAAATTGAATTCAAGATTTCAACTGAAATATACGTTTTTATGTACTCTGAGTAACATGTCACTATTTTCTCGGTGATGTTTGTGCGTTACTGCGTGGGTGATCTAAATTTTGTTCGCGCTATAAATCAAACACTAATTATCAGATGAGCACAAAACTTGATATTTAAAATTGTTATTAGTAATTCAATATCTGAAAATGATGTTGCAAAAACTGGTCAACAGTAAGTGGAGTTTAACTCTTGTAAGTTTTCCATTATCCAAATATCTCCTTTAGGACTTGATTTTTGTATATTTTTGTTATTAATAAAGTCGTAGAAATTATAATTTTCTACGTTTGTATGAGATTTATTTTCATAGAATGTAATGATTAAGAGATTTTTATATTATTTGTCTGAACTTTTAACTTTTGCTTCCGTTGCTACGATAAAACTTTCTAATTATTGACCGGATAATTTTAATTGCTTTCAAAATTATCTCAATGCCTCCTAGAGTCAAATTTTTTAAACGAATTTTTTTATAAAATTGACGGTGACCCCAGCGCCGCTAAAGAGAATTTTAATCGCCTATTGATACCTTGTTATCCATAGTAATAGATAAACATTTCTTTTGTTACTTACTGAATTTTCAATGTTAATACTAATCGAAATGTTTAAATTTTAAATTATTTACTAGTGCAATTGCTGATAATTAGTCTTGATGACGTTGATGGCGAGAGCGATTTGAAAGTAACATTGCAATCATATTTATTACTCTGCATGTGGAAAGTCATATTTTGGACACATCAGATGTTTTCATTGTCTGTGTGTGTCCCCTGAAGCGTTTAAAGCGTGTATTGCTCAACATCCTACTTCAGAGTGCTTTTTATCTCTTAAAATAAATACATCACCCCTTTTTCATGCTTATTTTTCTCTTTAAAAATAATAGCCGGTTTTATTATTCAAACAACCGGGATAACGTTTTTATTCTCTCAAAAGGTAGTTTTATTTGTTGTGGCTTTATTCTTCTTCCTAAGCTGGCTCACTGTAGCCTAAACCCAATATTGATTTTAAATCTTATATCTATATATATATATATGGTAATAAAAAAGGATTCATAAATATTATTTTTATATACGTACGTCACAAATCCAAAAGGGAACTATCGAGTTCGTCTTATGGCTGAACAAAATTCAAGAAATTTAAAAGATGTTCTTGTCTCAGATATCTCCAATAGCCACAAAAAGGTTAGAAAACCATGCGCGCATTTCTGCTACGGAGCAGCCGTCTTTAGCGGCAATTAACCTAAAATTGATTCTAAAAGATATGTAGTTTTCAACCTTGTTGTGGGTATTGGAGATACCTGCGGCAAATACATTTTTAAATTGCTTGTTCTTGAATATGTCACAAATATCGCCCTTTTGATATGCGCTTGCGAAAATTTCGCCTCTTCTTACGCGTCGATTTTTTTCCTGAAATTTAAATCGGTTGCATCCTAACAAAAAAATGTTCCCTTAAAACCTCTCTCTTCCACCATAATATCGATGGAGATCGATATTACGAGGATCGTTGCGTGCAATTAACGAAAAAAATCTCGTCAGTGTACCCCCTCCCAAGGAACGAAATCCCCTCGGAGAATGCCTGCTCACGCCGTCTACTCAATAATGCAGCGTGTTTAATCGCCCTTTATTCCCTGAGATCCATTTAATATCCCCGGATCTGAAAAGCCATGCATGCTCAGACTTATCCACCGTTACGCACAAATGCGGAGGGCGAGAGTAGGAGCTTTTGAGCTTGCATCGACGGTTTTAACCCTGAAAGAGAAGGAGGAGTGTGAGAGGGAGGAGGGGAAGAGGGAGGAGGGGAAGAAGGAGGAGGAGTAGAGGGAGGAGGGGGAGAGGGAGGAGGGGGAGAGATAGGAGGAGGAGGGGGAGAGGGAGGAGAGTGAGGAGGGAATGAAGAGGGATGCTCCGCATTCGCTCGGCCTTGCACCCGCACGAAGCTCAGGCGCCATCTATCTGGGAAAACAAGCATGAACGGGAGATAGGGAAGTGAATCGGAATGGGCGAAGTAGACGATAAGGGACAAGCAAGGTGGATGGCTGATGAACATACAAGAAGAAGGTCATTTGGAAAATGGCAAATTATATATATATATATATATAAAGAGGTACGGGATTTTTTTTAAGAAGAACATTTGCGATTGTTCTGGCTTTTAATTACGATCTAATTTTTTCAACGCTTCGACGCATATTAAAATATATAAATACGAACAATTTCGACCCTATATTACGCGGTTCTCTATAGCGCGGGACTCGATATTACCCGGGTCGATTTAAAACACTATGTTTCTTTCCTTCTGCCACAAAAATTCATTTAGTATCTTTATTACCGCCGTCATCCCATCAAATGCGTGAAAATATACTCGAATTCGGTGCACATTCCGCTTTTTGATTTATGATTCCATTTGGGGTAATTATGCGGTAGTTCAGCGGTAGTCGATAAATTATTCAAGACCGGCATTTCGAGCGACTTTAAATCGCTCGAGTTTATGCTGCGTAATGTTCTGTATTCACGAGTCATTGAACGCCAAATGCATTATTTTACTTTACGGCACGTCGATATTTTGTTTCGCCCTCTGAATTACCTCCGTCTATATACTTCCACATCGTCTTCTCTCAAAATATATTTTGTCGTCCTTAAAATTGACTTGAATCGCTTAATTCTTATATCTTCCCGGTTTTTTAGTCTGACAAAAATAGCTTCCTATTTTTCAATGTGGAGATGCTTTATCTCTTCTGCTTCCCGTATTTTAGCGTCTATCTTACTTCTTATATCTTAATTATGTTCATCCATCGAATTTATTACAAATGCTAGTTCTCTCTCTCTCTCATCCCATCTATCCCTTCGCGGCATCCTTCAATATCCTTCCCCTTCAATCTCCTTCTCCTATCTCCGCCTAATCACAGCAATTAATCTACTATTTCTTATCCACATATATCCCACCTATATCCTATCTTCCTTTTCTAACCTATCTAATTATATCGCATATTATAGACCATACTACCTCAACTTGCAAACACTTCTTGGTCGCAATGCAGTGTTTTGGTGCGTTAAGTTTCTCTCACGGTAAAATTGTTATGATATTTATAAATTGGTAGTGATTCAAAAAAAAGCACATTAAAATACTTTTCTTGGGTATCTCCAATAGCAACAACAAGAATATAAAAAAACAGATGCGCATTTCGGCTACAAAGCAGCCGTATTCAGCGGTAATTCACCGAAAATAGGTTCTATCTATTAATAAACATTTAATTTATTTATTTATTATATATTAGCTCATAAACAGCCGTTAACGGCCTTTTACAATGAGCGTAATAAGGTTAACAAAGACGACCACATACAACCATGCCTTCTGCAGGATCCAAATCCGCGACCCGAGCATTGGGAGCCAGACACGCTAACCATCCCTCTACCAAGGCCGGTAAATGTTGTATTTTACCATATTTCATTTCTAGTCTCTTTTTGGTCACGAGTTGGAACTTCGCCACCAAAATTCTATGTTATTCTCGCCATTTAAAAATTTTAAGTGAACATATACATATATTTTGCAATACATCCATCTCTCGGTTTTCGCGGTGCATGCGTTTCTGGAAATCACCGATTAAAGCGAAAACGCGCAAAGTGGGTCGACTTCCACATAGAAACGAATGAGATTTAATTTTGAGCGTCTTTTTGAGTTAATAGTGCAAAAATTATGTCACATTCCACTCAGAGTTGCTTCCTTAATTCTTTATTATGACCGCTGAATTGAACTGAAATATTTTATGATTTCTAATAGTTGGAGAATGTTACGAATACGTCATGAAGCGGAATTGATGGACGTGCAATTCGAGGTATTTCTCTAAAAGGAAAACCCAACTAAACCGTACAAGTGTAAGGCGATAATGTGCTACTGGAAGGATGAGAGTATATTTCTAAAATTCCCTTCCTCATTCTACGTAGCCTGTAGATGAAATTTCCGCTCCCATATTCTTATTCATCTTTCCATATATGCTCGACCCACATAGTTTTCAAACGGATCTATTTTTAATTCATTCCACATGTCTATGATTAACTTATTTATCCTATTTCAACTCTTCGATTGTACATATCCTCAACAAGTTAATTACTTTCATACAATTTTAATGATTCACACTCTAAAAGGATGTTGTCTTCAGAAGTTGTAGTTGACTGTTAAATATTTCTACCAAACAATGGGAGTAATGTGAACAGTTTACAAGAAAACACAAACTCTCATATATCTGTCTCCTTGTGGGGAAGTTGCTCTATGCACAAGGCATTGAAGTTAGTATAACAACCAGTAAACCTTCCTCAGCTACGCATCTGGTGCTAATCCGCCCCTGCAGGAGAAAATCCCGGGGATCCTGTATTCAAATATGTATACCTAATTCTAATGATTCATATAGCAGTAAAATGCCTGTGTTAAGAAATTTCGTGAATGAGCCGTGTATGACATAAATTTGTTACTCATTATAGAAATTTCTTAAGATAACACGAAGAAATGGTTTTTATTGTATTTCATCACTGTCAATAATTAATAGACTTATTAAAACATTTACCTTTCAGCAAACTCAACAATTTCTTGCAGAAGCCAATACTGTCATGGCAACTCGGCCGTCATTAAACGACTCCTCGCATTGTTCGTAAATACATATCAAGAAAATAACATGAGTTATTTTAAGTACAGTATTTACTCGATTATAAGACGATCTCAAATATAAGCTGGACCCGCTTGACAGTAGCTAATTATGATGAAAAATATGACATTCGAAAACAAATAAATTTATCATAATAATCTGTTATTTTTATTTAAATCTGTAGAACCTGTCATGGCAACGTGCAGTGCAGATATGAATGTGATTTTAACTAGTCATGATCAGAAAATATTTGTCATTAATTATTTCTTTATTCGCGATTGTAAGAAAACCCCTTAGTCTTTTGTTAAAAAAAAAAACAAAAAGAAAACTCGACCTAGTCGGACAAATGAGGTACTAATAGATTGAAAATAACAAGAACGAGTTGCTTTAAGGAATTATGTATTACGCTGTCAGAACCGTTCCAATTTAAGTCGGCTCAAAAAAAGTTTCTACTTGTTCTCCTTGACTTCGCGATAACCGTTCTATGCATCAAATTCTGAGCATCGCACGAGGCATGGCTGTGTTTTCATTTTGTCTTTCGTTATATCCAAGGAAATTTTCTCAATTTAAAGGCCTTTGAGGCGGAAGATCTAAGAATACACGTCCGCCGGAGCAAACACAATTTCAGCGGATCGTTTCAGGTCAAATATTTCAAAGAACGGAAATCCAAGAGGAAGGAGGGTTAAATCTTTCATGTTTTGTCGGATGAGAAGATATTAGTTCAGCGGGTTACCCTAAATTCCGAAAAGAAATAAGCAGCCTCCTGCCGCGCCATCAAGATCTCTTAATATTTTACCGCAACATCGGTGGATATCGTAATTCCTGTGCCGATAAATCACTTCCCATCTTGTTCAATTAAGCGATTAAATTTTGAGGGAGGGAAAGAGATAGTGAGGCGATATTACATGGCGTCTTGGAAGACTCCTTTAACGCTGGCCCAGTGAGCAGTTAAGAAGATTAAGCGTTTTAGGGATGAGAAAAAGAGAGAGGAAGAGAAAAGAGATTAAGGCGGTATATTTATCTTCTTTTCTACTTCTCTTTCTCGCTGCGCCCTAAAGTCTTGTCAATTAAAAGCGAAAGCAAAAGATCGATGCAACCTCCCTCACTCTCTTCACCGTTAAAAGTGGTCCCGCAATCGAAATAGGGTTATAACCGCGCATTCGATATTTTTCAGCTCTTCCCCCCCCCCCTGTTTCTCTGTTTTCTGCTTGAAAAAGTGTTGATCCATTTCGGCGATATTCGTCCGCTTATTGGGTACAGATAGTAATTTCCTCGTCGGAGTTATCTCTGATGATCCTGATTTGTTTTATTTTATTTATTTTTTAACCTTGCAGGAGTTTTTTTGCTAAAATATTTCTCGGGGGAGATTGAAAATATCGAGCTCAAAATGGCACAAAATAGATTTGCGCTTCGGAGAAGTTTGAAAAACGTTCCGATCCTTCGCAGTTTGGCGGTCATTAAGGAGACATGAGAAATATCTGAATGGCACTTAAATACGACGAAATATTTTACTTATAATTATAGAGCGAATATCACCTTTTTCTATGCGAGAGAAATGTATGAATCTCAATAATTTCATGCGGTCAAACATAACGGAGGTCGTGGCTATTTGCTTAGTAAAAGACCTTAAAATCGTCTAAAGGAACAGATGCCACTCAAGACCAAACATTAATTTGACATTTAGTTCGTGTAATGGCGAAACTTTTGCGCGGTCCATAGGGAATAAAACACTTCCTTCTTGGTGGGAAATAGCATATTACGACAATTTACTTCTATTTACCGCAGCGTAATTTATAGCTTATAAAAAATTTTGAGAAGTGGAACGCTCTTATGGGAGTTCGGTTTCCTAGCTTAGCCCAGCAAAAACTCAGGTTGTGTTAAATTTCCAACTCATGCAGCCTTCCAGACTTTTACGAATTGAGTGTGAAATAATAATATGCCCTACACATGCTTGTTAAAGTTAACTCGACTACTTATTAAATAATTTTGATTTGAATTATTTATTTTTAAAACCATTCAACGTTATTTAGTAGAATAATGTATGGATATTAATTTTAAAAGATTTGTATATAACTGAGGTAACTTTTAAAACGAAGGATTTAAATTAATTCTTGCATAAATAGTGGTTTGTTAAGGATATAAGTTTACAGGAATGCCTCGCTTTACGCGACAGATAGGTTCCTGAAAGTTTCGAGCTATTATTCCAATGAGGATAGATTCTATGGACGCAAAAACTAAAGTTTATTTTATATATATTATATATAGAATCGATCTGGCTCCATTGTGTTGAATTTGAAGTGTTAAAATGAATTATATATAACGCCACTTTAATGAGTTTTCCCGGACTTGCGACTATTTTTCGTAACATCGCCGTCTCAAGACATTTAATCTGATGTGCAGTTTGTATGCTGAATTCATTTTTAAGGGCTAGCAGTGCTGTAACGTTTCCTATTAATTATATAGATGCGCCGTTAACCTAAAAAAAGGAGCTTATTGTCGGCTTACATCCATAAGCGCCTGATGCAAATCTTTACATGCCTTCAATAACTTATATTAATCTGTAATTTTGAAAAATTGTATAGAAAACTAAAAGCTTCATTATATTCTGGCAAGTTTGTAATTATTTCCTGTACCAATGGAATCCTAAATAAACCAGCGAGGAGGTTTTATTCGAAAAATCACCTTTCTTTAAAAATAATAACGCCAAAATCGATCGAGAGATAAAAACTGTGTGCCGTCCTCGGGATTTCTTGTATGGCATCGCATTCTGACCCTTAATGGGGATCAAGAAAAGATATAACTAACATACACAAGTCTGTCACTGTCTGTAAGAAATGGAATTTCTGATTCATATATGGTCAGGCTGCCTTAATAATCGTCCACCTCTGTTTTTTTTTAAAGTCTTGTAGGCACGGGGTTACCTCGCGCTATAACAAATCCGCTTAAAACGGAACCGGGAAAAGCGAGGTATGCCTATATTAAAAAAAAAACAATTTTTAGATTTTGAAGAAGTATATTATCAGTTTTTGTATAATTTCCTGTTTTGGACAATATATAAAGGGAGGCATCGATGTTTATTTATATCCGCTACAAATTTCATTACCTCCACCTTTCAACTGAAATAACTATTCATATCAGCCACCCGGAAGGAAACTTTCGATTTTTAAACTCCTAGCGTAAACTGTTCCCGCATAGCAACCGATGGCGTCGGGAAATCACACAGTTTTTGCTTTTCCAGTATATCATTTAATTGGCCAAATAGCGTAGGAATAACATTCAATTAACAAATGTATTCCGAGAGAGAAATTCGCATTGTCCAGAAAATTTAATGGAACAAAAAAGGGAAACACAACTCCGGAGTGATTTTGAGTGAGTTATTGGTTTCCAATTATTAAGGCTATCCCTTTCATGAGGAGAGGAATTCGAAGCTTTCAAAAGGACCCACTAACCCCCCTTCTCTCTATTCGGGAAATACGCCGTCAATTCTGAAGCCTTCAAACGATATTATTTTGTTTTCGGCCGATTCCGCTCACATCTCTCACTCTCTCCATATCCATCTGCCCTAACTAATCATGGCTATCCCATCGCCTAGATAATAATAATTTTCATATACATAGCAAAGAGCCAGACAGACCATCTCCAAAATATTTTTTATTTCGGAATGCCCTTTGTGCAAGCACACCAGACTACATCAGCTTAATTGCGCCAACATGTTCTTCCTTTTGGCGTCGGTGAGAGATAGAGAAATAGAGAGAGAGCCAGAAAGACAAGAGAGAGGCTGGGAGAAATTAATTGGAGAGTATGAATGGAGAGTTTTGCCTAACACAAAAGATTTATGCAGGAAAAATACAGGAGGAATGAATTAAGGGCCGGATAAGAAGGAACTTCAAATGTGATTAAAGGGAAGTTAACTTAAGAAAGCAAGAGAGAAATAGGAATAGGAGCCAAAGGAAGGGCAAAGAGAGTGGGAGAGAAGGGGAATGTGAAGTTGGTAAATAAAGTAGAGAGAGATATAGGTGGGGATGGTGAGAAAGAGCAACGGAGAGTATGAGATAGATGGAAATAAGGTGAAAGAGTAATAGAAAATGAGTTGAAAATTTATATCGTTTTTCTTGCATCTGTTAATGGATGTAACATGACCATAAGGCATACAATTCCGAAGATCGAGTTAATAGCTTTCTTAAATTGTCGTTCTGGACTTTTTCCAGTTTATATATGCAGTTCTGTAAGTAAACAAGTCGTTTCTCAGATGCATATCTACGATACATAGTCTGGGAGGTGAAAACACGGCTGATCATCTTGTCATTAACAGTTCTCTGTATAAATTATTAGTTAATTTGCAATATCTCCTTTTATTTTATCGTGAATTTGCGATCAAGTTTATATAATTCATTTTCGTCACATTTCTCATGAATTGTCCAGCAACATAAGTTTGTAACTAAATTATTTTATACATAATTAGTGTTCCAAATCTTGAGCTATAAAAAACATAGGGTTCAACAAAACGTTATTAGAGAACGAGCCACACGGAACTTTCCACGAAGGCGATATCAGCCTAACTTGGTGACAATATAAATGATTAAGTTTGAATCAAAAATGTTTGCAAAAATGATAACAAACTGCTGCTCTCCCGTTTTTCACGCAAAATGACTCGCATGTTTCATTTTTTATCTTCTCTTCGCAGTATGCAAATAATGTAAGAAGGAAGTTTTCAAAATAAATTCAAATCGCATATGATATTAGCGTTTTTCGGAAAGTCATACATTATGTTATCGTAATAATTACAAAAGAAAGCATCTCTACGTAGGGGAAATACTTTGATAGAACCAGAACACATTTTTCACTTCTATGCATGTGAAACATTAAGGCATTTAAATGGCTGGAAAAACTGTTATAACCAGAGAAATAGAGGCATGTGAAATTTTTATCGCTGTAAGCCAGTCAGCTTGTGCTGACAAATATCTGTTTTATTCCTAACAACCTACTCTTTCTGCAGCGAATTATGCTTTAACAGAAGGTTTTTAATCATTAAGAAAAGAGATGTTTCCCTGACTAAACCTCAGCTTATGAAAAATACTGGGGTAAAACACTATCATTTAGTAAATGTTAACCAAGGTGATATTGACAATGCTATTAGATTGTGAAGCGCGCAAAATATAATTGACTCTTTGTAGTTTCTTGGAATTTTGAAAGATGAAACATACACACAAAAACATTGGGAGACAAAATGGATCCCCGACTCACCTTATGCGAAGAGGAGAAGTTAATTTGTACGGTTCCCTTTCTTTATTTATCCAAGCAATTTCACATTAAGATTATTTTCCAGTAAAATTTCTCAATAATAGTAATTTATATAACAATAATAACAAAAAATATTTGACAAAGGACAGAAAACTATACAGGAAAGTGGTTATGGATGAAAAATAATACCATTCTGGGACTTATAAATGACTATGGCTACGATGGAAGTCTGAAAGAGATGATGAAATTTTAAAGCTCAGATGCATGCAGCTTTAGTAAGAAGGTAAATTGTCTAGGTGAGCAGGTAGACGGCATAAAAGAGAGAGATTGACTGTAGGAATTCTGGGAGTATTGACAGCAGGAAAACAGGAAAAAGACAGGATACGCAGGAATGCAGGAACTACAAAGTGAGAGAAGTATATGAAAGTCGATTTCAGAATTAAGTATGTAAATCAACTAAATTCCAGACTCTCGACGGTTATGAGAATTACAAAAGGAATTTGTGGTTAATGGCAGATTTTGTTTGAGATAAAGCTGTTTCATGGGGTGAATGGAATTGCAGATGGAGGAATTTTAGTGCTTTGATGATAAAATAGGATGGAAATTTCCCTTCTCTTTATTCAGTTGGCGCTCGCTCTCAGGTGTATATACTAAGGCGTTTTAGCGATAATCTTCGTATTTCCTGCGGGAGGAAGAATTCCATTATTTAAGCACCCTGCTGCGTTGGTTACAGTAAGTTAATAAAACTTTTATTTATTCAAAATTGCTTTTACCAAAACCTATCTCTCTCTCTCTTTATTATTCGTCAGTACAAATCTCTGATCGGCACTAGGCGAATGATTCTGGGCTCTTGGATGCATATTGCATGGCTAGGGTCAGCTGAGGTACCGGCGACGCGCTGGTGCCAAAATTTATTAAGCATCTCCTCAACGATTGCCCTTTACGTTGCTTGCGTGCAGGTAAATTTTGGCTAGCGTCGGATGCAAATGGATGAGCAGGCATCTTCTATGAAGTTTAGTTTTGCATCGTTCATATTCCATCTTTATTACTGATTTAAAGCAGTAATGAATTAAATTGTTTTCGTGAATATTTTTGGTAGAAAAGAATGTGCTGGTATAGATCCTTGCATGCATATGTTTAGTTTAGTTTCTTCCTTTTAACCTCGTTGCCTTGTTTGTTTGATATATATATATAATAGAATCAAATTCTTATGAGATGCTCGAAAATTTGTCGGTCGTTTTTATATAGAATTTACGAAGAAGTTCCGTGAACTGTGGACGCGTTTTTTCTGCAATGATTTTACCTCAAGCATTGCGTATATTACACAAATTCATGCATCAATCAGCACTGAAAAGAAACTACTTCCGATTAGCGAAAAAATAATGCATTAAAAAAAAGAACAACAGGTTTTAGAGCGCTAATGGTATCTCTAGAGAAAAATAGACATTAGTTTAAAAATTTCCGAACGGTATTCGTGCTACCTTTTATTTACGCAAACCATGTAGAATTGATATTATTCGTGCGGAGAATCGCGGACCGGCTTTAGAGATTAAAACGGCTAAAAACACGTCCGTATTGCCTCTCAGCCGATGATTCCTCGCTCTGTTTCCACGTGCACCATCCGCGTCCTGTAACTCCCTCAAAAGCGGCAGCTGCAAACGGTTGCATCCATGAATCCTTTCGCGAGTGGGATTAGGAGTGGAACGCAAAGGGAGCGAGGGATAGTGAGAGAGACAAGAGGGTGAAATTTTGAGAGATAAATAGTTAGACATACATACATACATACATACATACATACATACATACATACATACATACATACATACATACACACAAAAATATATATATTAATAGACATTTAACATAATTTCTGCGATGTTGAGGATTATTAGTCTCTTCTTAGATGTGAACCCATTCGTCATGGATACAGAAAATCATAATAAATGAACATCCTTTAAAGATATAATGTCGCGTTAAAACTAAAAGGATAATGAAAATTAAAACAACGCAGTTTAATCACACTTCGTCTTATTCAACGTAGGGCTACATAAGAACGATCGGTTTCGATGAATATTCACCAAGTTAACATGAACAACGTAGAGGCACACAAACAAATGCAATTTTTTTAATTAAAGTGTTATTAGCATAGTAAAGAAAAGACTTGAGTACGGTGTGCAGATCTAAATGTGAGCATAACCCCAGTTCGAGATAGTGGGAGAAAGTAAGGGTGAGAGTGAAAGATGGGTGAGGAAGGGGAGAATGAGAGATAGAGGGAAAAAGTGAGGGAGAGAAACAGAGGGAGCTATTTAGAGAGGGAGAAAGTTAGATATAGAAAGGAATAGAGAGATCTAGAATATAAGAGGGACGAAGGTTGTTAGATAGTGAGGGAGAGAGAGGGACAGAAGAATAGAGTGTGAAAAACGGGAGAGAGGGAGAGGGACAGAGAGAAGTAGATAGAGAGGGAGAAGGTTAGGTAGAGAGAGGGTCAGAGGGTGCTAGATAGTCAGGGAAAAATAGATAGATAGATAATCGCCTTTATTCGGGCGAAATTTGGACCATAAGGTCTATTCTTACATTTAACCCTTCGTCAATAACCTGAATAATAAAAATAAAGGCATTACAATGAAGAGTATATAAAATATACAAAACATAAAAAGATATAAGTGAAGACGGATTTAAGTTTGTGGGGAAAACCTAGGTAAAAACAATCTTTTTCTTCCTAGTAAAACCCACGAAGGAAAATACTAATAGAGAAGGAGGGTGTGAAGTACCTGCGAAAATCCGACATAGTGTATATATCACAATGGAATACTACAACAAAATATAGAAAACAGTAAGTACAGTAGGAAGCATCGTAAATACAGCATCGCTGTATACCGTCACAAATATACATATACATACATATTCAGGTAATATACACGTGAAATATACATATGATATATATATATATATATATATATATATATATATATATATATATATATATATATGATAAAGAGAGGGAGCTAGATAGAGAGGGTGAGGTAGGGAGGGAGATGGGATGAGAAATGTCAGGATGAGAGGGGGAGGATTCATCTCGAAAGCGCCGCTCTAAAAGAGGAGATGTTGAAAGGATGCCGCTACATGCGAGAAGAGAGAGTGAGTGTTATGTCATGCAGGGAAGAGAGGGTGGGATAAAGGAGTAGGAGCGGGAGGGATTTAATGCGGGCGTTGAAGGAGAGGGGAGGCGGATCGGAAGGGGTTAAAAGCGAGGAAGGGGGAGGGGGTTGTATCGAACGTGTGGGAGTAAATGAAGCTCGTGGGTGGTCCACGGAATGGGTCGAGTAGTGGAAGGGCGGGGTAGAAGGGGACAGGAAGGGGCGAAAAGGGAATTTGTATCTCTGGGTCTTATCGATTCTCTGCCCACGCCCTCTTCCTTTGTTATAAAACCTGCTCGGCAGTCGTACTGACTCCCACGCTAATTTCCACAGCATCCTTCCATACTCTCTCTCTCTCTCGCTCCCTTTGACAGGGTAAGTTTTCTCCGACTGTAATGTGTCACCCTCTTTTCCTCCCCGTTCTTTTGTAACCCAACACTCCAAATGCACGTTGTAATCGCGACAAATATAGTTCCTTTTTTCCCTAAGCCTCCCGCTGGTGATGTTTTGTTTTCGATTGAGCATGCACATTACGAAGTCATTTGCGTACGAAACATCATCTCTGTCTAAAAGCCCGCCGGAATGCCTCGCGATGCAATAACTGTGGGAATGATGGGAGGGTATTCTGTGGGTTGGTTAAAATGGGTACGATTTATTTCGAGCCGCCAATTGATTTCCAATTGTAAAAGTTTTCTTTTTAAATTGCGCTCTACTATCACCTTCGCTGGGGACGCTGATTCGATAATTTATTTTTTCAGAACGTTACCAATGGAAAATAGTTTTTTTATGAAATATTATCAGTAGGTGAGGTGCGTTGAAAAATGATATTTACTTTAAAATTTACCTGAGTTAAGTCCCAAAGTAATATTTTTTAAAAATATTCGTTCAGGAATAATTTATCAACGAATGGACTATTGTGTAGTATGCATGGTATGGTTCGGAATAAGAGGAAAAACTCATGTTTATTATTTGAGCGATATTTTATAAAAAATACAGCTGCGCTGCATATTTATTTAAACTGTGATTACCACAAAACATTGTGCTTAATATATATAGTATATTTTTAGAACAATACCATATTCAATTAATCCCGTCAACAACTGTAACAAGATCCAGCGGAGCATGAATCAACTGCTGTCTTTTATTATCTATTATCTTTAGAATAGCGAATTTTCCCAGCTAGAAAATTTTATTGTCGCATAATTATCACTTATGAGTAAACGTAATGTAATTGGGAAAACCTACTTGTGTTATATAACTAATTATTATCAACAATATTAATAGATATATCGTTCTTGTTTAATTGCATCGTACAATTTTACTCAGGAGCACTTTTTATGCACCGAGTTTTCATTCACCTATATCAGAATTTAGCTCCTTTTTGCTCAGGTTATTGTTGCGATTGTAGTTCTCAGGGTAGGAAAGCACAGGATAACGAGAATAAGCAATTTCGCAGGACAAAACTCCACATCTTAATTACGGTGATTAGGGAAAAGGCGAGAACTAAAGCTGGTCCAACTGTAACAAGGGAGGACATTTGAACGTGGAAGGCATAGTTTGAAAAAATGACATTGTTAAAAAATAGATTTTTATTTCAAAATTTTTAATTAAATAGAACTCCGAATTGTCCTGCAGTGAAATTTTGAGGTCCACGTACATCTACGTTGGTGCTAGCCAGGCAGCTGCCCTCAGGCGAAGGCCGGAAAGGCGCTCGGAGTTGGCCAGCTCCAACCCCTTTCACCCCGTCCTAATTACGGTCCTATGGGGTGCGGTCGGCGCAACTTGTCCCGGGCCTAAAGATATTCAGTAAACAGACCTCTCACCACACGTACACATGCGCGCATGCAAATTTGTATCCGAGCTAATATGAAGGCTATTTATTAAAAATGCGCAACAAATACTAAATAAGTGTATATAAATGAACGAACATGTATGAATTTATACATATATAAAAATAACAATAATTCTCTTTATTATAGAGCATTATAAAACAATCGAGTCTATTGTCAAATATATAAATACAGGGTTAACAAAAATGAATATACCAACAAAGTCAAACATTTCTTTTATCGTTAGAGATATCAACGCAATTCAAAATAAAATAATGTCTGAAATGTAAAAAATTGTTATTTTAGCTGACGAGTAAACATATATTTACGTCTAATTTACATTTCCCAACACAGGTGTAGGAATTGGTACACCTTATGAAGACTTCTGCGGTTACAAAAATAATTTAAACTTGATTATTAAGGGAATAATTTTGAAGCGAGAAAAAAAGCCTCCTATGACCAGAAATCGAACCCGGGTCTTCCACTGAGCTATCGTAGCAGATCAGTGGTGAAATATCCGCCCGGCAAGTGGCAAGACCCGGGTTCGATTCCCGGTTATGGCAGACCTTTTTCTCGCTTCAAAATTATTCCCAACTTTACAGCTTATGCCTGTCTGCATAGGATCTTCAGATCGCTTTATTTCATCAATTTCATGATTATTAACTCAAATTAATCATCTTGCAACCCTTCAGAGGTTATTTTGTTTTGGATTTAAAAAAATATTATTATATTGGTTTATTCATTTTGGGACACCCTTTTAATATATATATATATATATTGTTGAGGGAGGGGAGTGTTGAGGGAAGCCCAGCGGACATTTACCAAGTTGGGGACTAAGTTGACAGGCTGCTGGGGGCGTCGAATATATATATATATATATATATATATATATATATATATATATATATACATACATACATATAAAATCTAAAGGAAAAATACACAGACGCATGTAGATAAGTATAAGATTACGTAGAAAAGTTTGTCGTTTTCTTGAAACAAATGGGCAAATATAGGTTAATATCTTTCGTAGCCATTAATATAACGATGATTCCATATGTTATAAATATATGAAAAGGATCACGTGACAATTTATTCGGTAAAAATGTCGCGCAGACAGCATTGATCAATCAAAGAAGATACTGTAAACAGAAACTGATTGTGACACACCAGGCAGTCGCATCATATCTCTACGTGTTAACTTCTCCCTCCGTCTCGTTCACCGCCATTATTAACTCCCGCCTCTTATGTACACCTCTCCCTCCCTGATTTTGACGCCTGTCTTTTCCCCATCATTTGAGCGCGGGCACGAAACGTCACCGTGACGCACGGCTTCCCGGGGTGCGACCGCGGCGTGACGGAAGCAACAATGGGGTCACAGGGAACTGATCCTTTTCCTCCGTCCGCCTCTCGCTCACTCCTCTCCTGTCCTCTACGCTCGCTTGTCTCATCACTCTCCTCTTCCTTCCCTCCCCCCTTCACCCGTGCCTCGCGTCACTTCCTAATGACTCGTGACGCTCTGCAACTTCCCGTGTGCAACATGAATGCGTGATGCGGATTTGAACGGGAACGAAACAGAAAAGGGGTGAATTTAAAGGACGCGTGACGATGCGTAGGTGAGGCTTTTGGGGGCGTACGATTTATAGCATATATTCATTTCAGTTCCTTCATACACAATTTATCTATAATATAATTCAAAGTTTTTGTCTGTTTGTCCGGCTATGCAAAAATCCACACGCTTGATCGTACAGCCAACAAACTTGGCATGCTATCTAATATGATCAAAAGAAAGAGAGTAGTCCGGTTTTGGGGAAGAAATTTCAACCTCCTAGGTTTACCTGTCTGTACGTATGTCGGCGTCAGGAAACAAGTTTTATTATTTAAATGTGAGAGAGAACGAAAGAACCTACGGAGGTGTGTAATCACTTATTTGAAAGCTTACAGGGAATAGTCTCGAGAGTACTTTGAGTTTGAATGAAAATATTAGCGAGTGATATGAGAATGAAACATTCGAAACTGTGAAGCCGGGACAAAGCCCGGATAATTAGATGGTATATATATATATATATATATATATATATATATATATATATATATATATATATATATATATATATGTATATATATATTAACTAAAGGAAAGGAAAAGGTAGTGATGAGGGTGGCAACAAGGTGTTATATATATATACACACACGCACAATTGAGAGGTCTTCCTCCTAGCCGTATCGCGGCCCAACCTCCGGAAGCCGACAATTTTGAGTGGAGGATTATGTAAACATTTTTAAATAGGAGCCTCATTTGAAATACATTAGGATTAAAATATAAAAACATTGGTTAAAAAGAGAAGGGTACAGTAGGAGAAGCGTTTGTTATGTATCTTATATTGTACCGAACTTAAGAACCGCAAAACGCTACGTCAAACCTTTCTCGAATAATAAGAAAAAAGTTTCTTTTTCCAAATTTTTTGGTGCTAAAAACATTTTGCATTTTCGGAATTTTCTCATTAATTATGAGTCACAGTTTGTGACCCAGTGAGAGGCTTCATGCAAAATTTAAGTATCCTTTGTCCAGCCGTTCTGGTATGAGGTTTTCATCAGTAATTAACAACCGTCTATATATAAAAGGGTGGTTCAAATGAAAACAGCAAATGTTAATAATTATTTGTAAATCTGAGTTTAACTTAAAACATTTTACATAGGGAAGTTAATTTACTTTAGCTATCCTACCAAAGTGTGATTGTCACTTATTTTCACTGCTGATCATTAAAAAAATGACTACTCAAAACGGCTACGTGTGTGTGGAAAGTTGTACCAATATTGATGTGAAACCAGTTATCAGTTTTATGAATGCAGGAATTAATCCTGGCAGAATGCATAGTATTGTGGTTAATGTGTATTGTGAGAAATGTGTCAAAAAGGAGCGTATGAATGGGTCGAAATGTTTTGAAACAGAGTCCATGGTCGTAAATGTGTTACTCGGGCTGGCCAGGTCAACCTCATATTCATGTCTGATAAAATTTCTGCTGTTGAATTATTAAAGATTAAATTTAATTTTGAGGTGTTACTACACACCTATACTCTCCTAACTTGTCACAAAGTAATTGCAATCTTTTTTGGAGCACTCAAAGAGCTATTAAGTGAAAAACATGTCCACACTGATGATGAGATACGCACAACGGTGCTCAGAAAGCAACCGAAGAAATTCTATTTGGACGTAATCCAGGCATAAGTTTCATGATGGAAGGGATGAATTGAAATAGCAGTAGACTATGTTGAAAATTAAAGATGTTCTCTAACCAAGACTTTAATAAAAGTTTATTTAATCTATTTTTGCTGTTTTAATTTGTACCACCCGTCTCAGAGGTACCTGAAGCAAGGGATTTGAAACGTTAATTGATGCAATTTTAAAGATAAGGTAGTCATTTCTTTTACATAGTACGTTTGGGTAGTGGCGACCTTTGGGTTATTATAATAGGGCGAAAAACCCCACACGTTATGAGGGCCAAAAAAATTGATGAGGGGCCAAGTTTTAGCAAGAGAATCAAATTCCAGTAGTTTTTTTAAGTAAACTAAAGTGATGATACACTACAGCATCATGGAAAGGGCCACGTTAAATTTAAATCAGAAATTTCCGACTTATAGTATAAGGGGTCCCAAATGGTCTTTTGCACGGGGTCCCGAGAATTCTGTGGCCACCGCCGTTGCGAGTATGGTTTTTATTTCATCTTAAACCTACGTATAGTATTGTAGTAGTATGGCATTGTTTTGTGCCAAGGCAATATACAATGCAAAATCAAGTGTTCAGTTTTATAAATACAATTGTGTACATTTATTTAAGTCACAAAACATTTTCGGAAATGAAGAAAATTTTATTCAATTCTTTGTCGTAAATTTTGTCTTTTTGAGGCTAGGTTATTTTAATGTGCAAAGTTTCTTTGACCAATGAAGTTTTTTTTAACGAATCGTCTTACTACTTCCCTCTTTCGCGCTGATTCTCCAGTTCAGGCTCCATGAAACCTGAGATATAGGCGTAAATGGGTCGGACACGGCGTTTGGACGTTGTTGAGGTCTTAATTGATGCGTGGAAGGGTTGGGAGGAAAAACCGACAGGTGAGATGCTTCGCGCGGCTCGCTTGTTTTCTGGGTAATTTGACGTATAGTGTTACGTAATTCGGGGTATATGCTTCAACCGGCTTTTTTTTACCCACCACGGGACCGAGCCGGGCCTTTTTATTTTTTTGGATGATTTAACGTTTTGGGAGGATTGAACGTATCGCTGTCACCGAGAACGCCGCCGTATTAATTACTTAGCCTTCGTCGACTGTCCTATTTTCGCGTAGATAATAGCCCACGGAATTAGCAGGAGTAGCAATCGTACATCATCTTGGTAATAACTTGGGCGCGCTCTCACAAAGCATAGTTAGCGAAGCGGCAGTCGTGCATCACAAGTATCTATTTATTTTATAGACGGGTTTTCAATTTCGTTAAATTTCTGCTATTTACTAATTTGCGCAAGAGAAAATAGAGTAGAAATAGTGTTAATAATGTAGCTTTCATGTGTCAAATATTATTATAGACGGCGTGAGTTAGTTTTCTGCTTTTTAGTAACGAGCACGATAACACATACATCATCAAACTTAGATATCCATTCTCCTTTTAAATTTGTAGGATGGAGCAATAAATATCAAGTTTCTTACTGAGTTTCTCTCTGTTGTGAATAATGTATTATCGTAAGAACTCTTCAAATGACATATCTTTGCAGAAATTGTATAGTGACATTGCATTATATTGGCCAGGGATATTGGGGTATTATAGTCGTCGTATCGATAAGTGGTCTATGATATGGCAAAATGACAATTTTCAAAACAATTTCCAGAGAATGCTGTTCTCATGGAGATAAGAGGGTATAGAGCTTCGTACCAAAGATAAGTCGTCATTTAGATGCTATCTTGTCGTTTTATGGGAGTGAATTCTAAGGAGACGATCTAAAAGACTCGTAGTTATTTCGAATTTGCGTCTTATCATTCTCAAATGTTACAGATATTACTCCCATTTCATAAAACTTGAAGAAACTCAATTTTATTCCAAAATGGCACGGTGTTTTGTAGCTCGTCATAAAACGAGGAAGGGAATGCTATGCTTTTTTCCTTTGACTTAAGCGAGAAATACATTTTCCCTTGCCGTTCAATCAGAATATTCTAGTATCGTTTATACTTGGAGATTTTTGAAATAATATTTTCTTTATTGTTTCCTTAAGATTTAAATGCCCTTTTGGCGTCCATGTATTCACTTAAAAATTATTCTCCTCAGCGGATAAGAAGTGTAAAATAGTATATCGATGCTTTGATAATTCTTTGGGATTGTATTGGTTTTCCAAAGAGAAAAATAAGGGTGTGTTGAATGGTGGATAAATGTTCATATAAAACACTTGATAAGAATGTTTCCGACACAGTAAAAAATGAGTCAAAAATGAAAAAAATTCAAATAATATATTTTAAACCGATGAAATATTTATATTAGTATATATTGTCAAGTTTTAAATTTCTGTGAAAATTGAATGACATACATTCCAAAGGTTTAAAATGAATACATTGACCTATTTACGCAATTTCTGTTAAAATTGCAATATATACTCCACCTTGAGAAACCATTAAAAGTAGTCAGTGCCTAAGATTTCGTTTATTTTCCTCAAAAACTTGGAATACAACTATAAATGCATTTTCTCCATTGTTCGAGAATTTTTGGACGACAGCCTTTATAGTCATAACCCATTTTTTTAACCCTTATTCATTCACGTCATTTAATTTTTATCAAGTTTTAAATCGAACTTGCATGGTGAAGTTTTGGCATAAATCTTCCTATAAGAAAAGAAAGCCGGAAAAAAGTCCTCCCTTTACTAAAATAACAGGTCAGAATGGCAGACGAGGAAAAAAATAGCTCATTCTGCAACATGTCCCACTGAAGAAAAAGTATTTCTAGACTATCGACATGCTCTCCCTTTTTTCATTCGAGCAACTTCTTCTACACTACATTTTTTCCTATCCTATCACTCTCTCTCTCCCTCTGTCGATGGAACTCGGAATTAACAATCAGGTCACGCTGTCAAGTCAGCCAGCATTTCGTCGCCTTAACTATCAGCTGTTCCCGGTCTCGTGGTTCTCTTCGCGTTCTCCGCATCTCTTTTACCCGTCAGAAAACGTACACCCTTTCCTCTTTTTCTCATTCTCACTCACAAAGAGAAAAACTGCAACGATATATACATACATACATACATATATATATATATATATATATATATATATATATATATAGAGAGAGAGAGAGAGAGAGAGAGATAGAAATAAGGAAGAGGGAACCGTGAAAGGATATTCTCGCCGCGAAATGCACTGCGCGACAGATGTGCTCGTTTGCCGTATCTCCCGCCAGTGGGAGATGTGGCGCTTTCTGCTTATTCTATGGAATCAGTAAGGAGGACTTTGTCTGTAAGTATGTGTGTGACGATGGAATGGAGGTAAAGGAGAGGAGGAGTAGGATAGAGGTGGTGGGGAGGAGGTAGGGAGACGGAAACCTTGAGCTGTACCGTTTCACTGCGACGCTACTATTTTCCTTCCTTTCTGAATGTCCTTCCTGCTTCTTTTCCCCACGTCCTCTAAAACCTACTCCTCTTTCTCCCCTCCCCCTTTCCTCCTTCCCCCCTCTCTTTCCTCCCTCCCCTCTCTCTTTCCTTCTCGCCCTCTTTCCAGCCTTGCTACAGAGACAAAGATGCACATCCCAGAGAAGCATTGAAAGCTCAAGTCGGAGTCTTCTATTTAGGGCGGCTGTAGGAAGGGGGTTTAATCTGACGTCACGATACGTTCTCTCTCTTTTTCTCGTTACTTGTCTGTCTTTTAAAGGAGGCAGAGGTTGCGTTCTAGCGTCACGAGGAGAGATAGAGAGTGAGTGGGAGGTAGCTTAGCGATTGTGTTCTCGTTGTTCTTTCATCAAATCATGAGAGGTTGCTCTTTTGTCTATCTCCGTATAAAGATAACCCTTTGGTACTTTGGTACTTTCGTCACGACTAAAGATGCCAAATTCGGATGTCGCAAAACGTTTCTTTGGTGCCTTGATCCGCATGTTAAGGCGGTTACGATTTTAATTTGTTATGTCGTAGTGCGTCAATAACAGTTTTGAAGTCAAAGTTTGGAGATTCGCTGGATGGCTACCGAGCTCGTCTTATGTCCGAGAATATTATCCAGGATATTCACTTGAGTTTCAAAATTGAGCAATTAAGTCATCGACTTGAATATCTCACATTGTTAGGGCTAGCGCTTAATTTGTCTGTTTTTGATGCTTGGGTACTTAACTCTGAAAAAATGTAGATGGTTAATTATTAAAATAATATCCCTCAATGATGCTTTAACATATGCATGTTTGCATTATTTACCTTTTTCATGTTATTCTCTTTAGTAGGGAATATTTCAGCTAAGTATGAAGCTAGAAAATAATAATAAAAATTTTATAATAAATTTAATTCCTGAATTATTCTATTTATGTTGATAAATATTTTTTTAAATAAGAATTTATTTATATTTCAATATCAAAAGCATAAACAGTAAATCTATTTAAATTTGTAAAGACCGAATCACATGCATTCTAGGGTTTTATAGAAAAATTGAAGTTTTTTCGCTTAATTTATATCACACTTAAAATCTATTGCTAAGGTAACGGTGAAAAGGAATCCCTTTCTCTTAGTCATAAATTATTCATAAAATAAATCATCCATTAAACGGACTGAGACCTTTTCCCAGCGAGCGAGGAAACGGAGGGGAAGGTCCCCAAATGAGCGAGGATTAGCCCCAGGTAAATCTAGCTTAAGGGCGAGAAAAAGAGATTCATTATGTGCGAGCGATTTCGGTTTGAATTTTAGGAAGGATTAGAACAGTGAAGCGGTGCATGTCTTTCGCCGCAGAATTCCACCAATCTTGGTGACTTTTGGGTTAAGCACGTACGCCATGACATATCCCTCAAGGATTTGGACTCCATACATTTCTTCCCCTCTTTTCGCGTAGTGAATAAGACAATTTCGCCGCGGTCGTGACAGTAAAAAATCTACTTTTAAACCCCTTTCCGTTAGGATTAACGAGATCGTGTCAGAATTTCCGGCGCATTTGTCGGAAGAATTGCTTTTTTGGTGATCTTCAGTCATATTCATTCGTTTTTCATCTTTTCAGGTTTTCACTTATATAAGAGTTTGTCTTATATTTTTTTAAATCATTGTAAATAGTTTTTGAACAAGTTACGATAAATGGAGAATTCTGAACAAGATAATTTTGTTAATTATTTTTATACAAATTTTTAGAAGTTTTTCTTTCGTACCTGGCATTTTATAGAAGTATAATTTTCTTACACTAGTCACAAGAAACCATGTTAATATAAATTACAAGAGGCTATGTTGTAATATTTCAAAATATTATTAAAAATATAATCGTAATTTTTGTGAATTATTTATACCTTTATATTAAAAATGCATAAATATAAGTTAATATTTTAAATATAGAAAATTTATAAATAACTACTTTAAGTCTTATTTAGAAGTGCTTTAAAACACTAGTAATCCATTTATCAATTAGAAATATCTTGCAAAGTGATTTCCAGAAAACGGGAACTCTTCGCATACTAATCGATACATTTAAGGGTTTCATTGCTGAAAGCGAACAATATTGCACCTAATGATAGTTAAGCGTGTTACGTAAAAAAGATCCTCTGTAAATGGTAGAAAATCACCAATATCCTTAATTTATAGAAAGGGTCGAGAAATATAGGTTGAAATCAAACGCACCGATGGAAAAATCAAAGACGAAACTCTTTTTAAAGGTAAACTTTGTGAAAAAATCAGAAGAGCGATATTATTTACCATCCGTTCTCGCAAGGATACTTGTAAACTAATGTGACCTATTTCTATCCAAAAAGCGTAAGAGTGGTGAGCACATAATATATAAGGCCCCGTTTGCTTCATTTCCTTCATTTGTTTTTTTTTTACACATTTCTCATCCCACTCGTATATCCCTTCCAAATCAAGACGTCATTTTCCCCATACGAATGGAAAAAAGAAAAACGAAAATAATTCTAGAGACGGCCCACGCCTGTTTTGTTTTTGAATCGGAGAGGAAGCAGCATGTTTGAGGATCAGAGAAACATTGGAGTGACGTAGTAAGAATGAGATAGAGAGAGATGGCGGCGGAATATACGAAGAGCAAAAAAATTGGTTTTCTTTGTACTACTTTTATGCATCCTAACAAAAGTTCTTCTTTAGTTCCAAGTGTTTTTTTCCTCTGTCTTCTTTTCTTCCTTCTATATGTCATTTTTTCGACACAGTTTCTCCCTACGTGAAGGGGATGTGAGCATCTAATTCTCTTACGGATGTTAAAGTAAACAATCCTCTGCTTGCCTTCGAATCGATTTAGAGAAGCAGCAATGTTGATGCATTTTTATCCCCCGAGGTTATTTCAGAAACGATCACCAGAAATATAAAACATATTTTAGAACATATTGTCTTCTAGGGTAGATGGAAATGTTAATTTTGTCAATATGAATTTTCATTTTGTTAATACTTTTCCTTAGTTTATGGGTGGTTAGAGTATCTGTCGACGGATATTAAGGTTGCGGGTTTGAGTCCCGCCGAGAACATGGATATATTTATGTTATCATAATAAGTTAGAGGTAAGAATGGAGCACATTGGGTCGAGTGAATAAAAAATAAGGAAATGCTTATGCTTAAGCATTTCCCTAACTTTTTAAGCAAATGGGGTGAATAAAACAAATAGCATTTGCTTTTTCTAGAAAGAATAATCATTTGCTTATTTTTAGGAATTTTTTTAAGTATTTGCTTAAAATTGTTTGAATAAAACCGAGCTTTCGCTTAATGCTTTAAGCATATGCTTAAACTTTTTTAAGTGAGGTAAAGGGCTTGCTAAAATATTTCTAAGTACTTTATTTTCATGATAATTGACCCTAAATATAAATATGGTAATTTATGGTGACATGAAAGGTTAAAAAATACGAGAAAAGTTTCAACAACCAACGGTTATAAAAATTTATATCGTTTCTCTGAAGAGAATTTTAAGTACCTATATTTAAAATCTGTTACTCGGAGAATATCAAGAGACCTGGCGGGGTACTGTCTTCCAAACAAAAGATAGAAATATTTTTAAGGTACTTAAGTGATCCCTGATTTCAAATAGGAGTCGGGGAAGATTACGTACAATGCATACCTGTATGTAATGCAGAAAAATTTGTGGCGTCCAAAATCACTACAAAGGCAAATGACTGGATAAAATTACTATAACTAATTGAATAAAGAACACCCATGATTTGTGATATTATCGAATTCAGTTATAAAAGAAATAGTTAAAAAAATTATTAATTAACTTTTTAAAAAATAATTCTCAATATATTTACGTTTTTAGTTCAAAATTCAACTATGTAAAACTTTAAATGTAAACAAAACAAGTGAAGGAAGAATTGCAAAGAGATTTCTTCCGTAAAATTTAAGAATTAGCTTAAAACTGAGTAGCAAATGCTTATAAGCAAAAGCAAACTTTTATTCACTCAATTTATAGCATTTGCTTATGCTTTTAGCAAACGCTTTTGCTTTTACTGCTTGCTTTAAGCATTTGCTCAATTTTTATTCACTCGACCCATTGTCTAACTCAAATACAGTTGAATCACTATAATTATTGCTAGGAACCCTGCCACTACGCCCAGCGTTCCTCGTTCTTAGTTTCACTCAGCTGAAAATTAATTTTTTTAATTGCCTTTATCGAAATATATTTTTTAAATTAGTATTTAGTTAGAATTAAAACAAGAAGTCCAAACCACTACTAATGCGGCCTGGTTTCCCAAAGTTGATGACCCGAATTGATTACTTATGTTTACAGGAAATGTTTCAGTATCTGATAGTCATTCCAAGGAATTCTCATACCATAAATACCATTTCTAGTTCATAGTTTATCAATGATAGAGAAAAATTGGAAAATAAATTAATGGAGCATTATCAGGTTTAAAATAATAAAAAATATCAAAATCTCTCTCTGAAATTATATTTTACATGTTTATTTTTTAAATAAACGAAGTTAATGAATGTTACTGTTTGTACACTAATATGTCTAGATCAACTTTCCATTGCTGAAGAGTAGTCGAGCGGAAAAAATAACTCGTTTTTCACTCGTCTGTGCTCAAGCCGAGTACGGTAATAATCGTCTACAAGGCAACAATCCCATAAAATGCGATTTAAAACGCAAAAACGATATGTTTTAGTAGAAATTCAAGAAATACGATCAATTATCAGAATTCTATGATAAGAATTATAATCTACATTTATTTCCCATTTGATCAGTACAAACCTCGCTCCGACATCACAATTGTAAGACATTTTAAAGTTCTAAAGAAAATATCTCTGTACGATGGCTTTGAGACTTCCTATGTAAAACGAGTAGGGAAAATATTTTCCTGGAATCAAACTCGGGACTTCAATCTTCGCCAAATAAAATACAGCTCGGAGGTGTTCCCTGGCATCACGACCCTTATAAAAATCGGTCCATTAATGCAGAAGTTATAGTAGTGGACACACACACAGACAAGACCATTTAATAAGACTAGGTGTCCTTTCGAAACCAGCTTAAAAAATAAAAATTTGTCCTTTTCTTATGAAAACATAATTTATAAAATACTAAACTGCGTAACACAGTGTATTATGTATATATCTTTTTAATCGCAGCAGTTATCACAGCATCTATCCGCCCTGAGATTGAAAATTAACGCTCAACCGCTGAGCTCAATGTTATAATTATTAATATGTTTATATCAACAACGCATCTTCAATAATGAATCAAAGAAACAAGATTGGAAAGGTCTACTCCATGTCTGGGTACACCGAGTCTCCATAGACGTTCTATACAATTTATGTTATCGTTTAAAAATAAGATAAATATTAATGACTTAGTCTATTGTCATAGCTCTGAAAAACGATATATATGAAGCAATTCCAAGGAAATATTGAATTTGCGATTTACCGATTTATTCTATAATCAGCTGTAATCAATTAAAATATAAAATTATTGAATTTTCTTATTTTTTGTCCTCAAATACTAAATACAAAATTTCATGAAAATCTATCCAGTAGTTTCGGAGATAAAACAAGCGAACAGACGGATGGACGGACGGAGAGGGCCTGACTTATAAGGCATTCATTTTTATCTTCTCCATACGTAGTATAGGGGAAAGTTGTTTTCAAGAAAAAATCGACTTAGAGATTTCAACGGAAATACACATTTTGTATCTATAAATAGCTATCAGTATTGTAATATAAAAGTTTATCAAATCACTATCTGTGTCTCAGTCTTGTTTAATAATAAACTTAATCGGATAAGGATGAGATGATTTCAAATAGAAATACGCACAAAAGATTTTTGCGAATTTTATTTGATGTCAGTTTAAACGATTTCTTAAAAGTCGTACATGGCTTTGGGGATTCTTCATTATAGGAATCAGTGAATAATTGACGGATTTGCGAAACTTGAACTATAATAAAAGATTCGAGTATTGCACAAGAATATTCAATATCGGTGGAACAAATCTGGAATGAATAGATGTGCTGTTGCCGGCAGAGAGGAAAACCCATACAAAATAGACTTCGATTGCTTGAATCTCCTATTTTCTCGACTAATTACGTCCCCATCCTTAGATTACGAAGAACGAAGGACTTACTGTCGTTATTGCCTCGCAAAGTCCAGTAACATGTAGAGTCGCTCAACGACTTATGTCCTCGAGGCGAATGCCACGCCAAATGACAATCGATATCGAGTGCCTGCGGAAGCAAGGAACGGTTTTCGTTTTTCTTTTCTCCTAACCTAGACGTTTTCGTCACGTGAGGCACATTCGCAAATGTAAACATTTGAACGGTGTCATTTCGTCCCAGCATTTCCTTATAAGAGTATATATGCTGTTTTTTTTTAATTTTGCTGTCTCTTGATTAAAAAATTTGACTTGTATTGAAAACTTCTCTCGGATGAGGAAAAATGAATCGGATAAATGGCAGAAAGATGAAATCTTGCGGAAATAATTGACTGGAGAAATACAGAAATTGTTAAAAAAGAACGTTTTGCGAGCGGAGAAGCAGAATATTAGGCTAGGGAAAAGAATGGAATGAAGAGAGCGAGTGGGTTATGTAAGTTTTTAGAGGAACACACACAAACATATATATTGCAAATTGACTATGCTTCGGCAAATCGTAAGTTAAACACAAGAGATTCTATAGGGGAGAAATCAACTCGAAATAATGTTTATGATATGAATATGTGTCAAATTTTATGATCCCTTTTTACTTTCTCATATACGTAGTAATATTAAGAAAGTATTGTGAAAAAATTCGACTTCGAGATTTTGATGGAAATACCTTTTAGGTTTCATAAAAGTGGGTTTTGCCATGCCGTCCGTCTGTCAGTCTGTTCGCTGTTCTAGAGCCCAAACGCGTAAAAAAACGAATGATATCTCGTATTTATGAAATATATCATCTTTTACAGACCTTTTTTTGGTGAAAATTATATTGCACAAAAATAAAGGGTAGTTTATTTTTGGCGATTTTTAGAAAAAATTGATTTACTCAAAAATGGCTAAAGGAAATTTGATTAAAATCAATGCAATTGTAGAACCGGATGTCACAAATAATACTACTTAAGCCATATATCTCTAAAAACAATATACTGCATCCATTGGCATTACACTGTCAACTCCAAATATTATTACAACCTAGACGGTTCAACTGCCTAAATCGAATGATGTATCATATTTGTGGAGAATATCATTCACATACTCTAAAGAGATAAAATTTATTGCGCAAAAATTAAGGGTACTTCATTCCTCGATATTTTGAAACAAAACTCGTTTTGCTCAAAAATGACTATAAGGATTTGGATTAAAATCCATCCAATCTTACAGCTTGATGTCACAAATAATATTAACTACGGAATATGTCCAAAAAGATTACTATATCTCGTACAATGGCATTAAAATATACGCTAAATTACGGTTAACTTTCATTTGTAAGCGATTTTTATAAGCGTTATTAGCCTACGTACTTTCCAAAAAATGGAAAGTAGTCTTATGAGATTGCCTGGGTGTCTGTGTTGTGTGTGTCCCTAACATCTAGGTGAATTAACCGACTTCAACTAAATTTTTTTCCTAGAATATCCACACTTTTAATGACCAAAATTACATATTTGGACTGAATCGAGTAAGCAGAAGTGCTACAATATCAAAGGTAATCTTTTTGGTAATTATGAATTTGGAAGGAATGGGCAAAACCGACTTGAACGAAACTTTATATGAAGTAGGAGTGCAACATAAAATAACAAAATTTGGATGATTAGGATAGGTATAGAAAGCACGTATTAGTGTTGAACGGTCCATATTTATTTTAACCAAATTTAATATTTATAATATACAGATATATACAAAACCATATCAGCAAAACTGGGGTGGCACGATTACAAATTAAATGATTTCAGTAATTAAAGATTTGGAAGGTGTTGGTTCAACGGATTTCAAATAAATTTTCTATAAGATTTGTAAAAGATATCAAGATGTTTAAAGTGGAACTAAAGCGCAGGGCTACCAAAATTAAAAGTAAAATAATATTTTTACGTGTATTTCTATAGAGCTGTCCGAATGTACTTTTACGAAATATAATAGGTATATTAATCTTCATATAAATAAATAACCAAGCTACCATATTTCCATCGGGTCTACTTAACAGGACTACCATAATATCAAGGTTAGAATTTTTGTGTAACTATGAATTTGGAAGGTATTTAAAAGAATTTTTTTTGTAGGGCGAGTTTAGAATGGCAAAACGAGATGAATATGTTTAGAACTGATCAAAAAAGCAGGGCTACCACAATATGAGGAAAAATAGTTTTCTGATTTCAAAGAAAATACATTAGTATACGATTATACTACGGCGATTTTGATGAAAAACATTACTGTACCATGGGAAACTTGTGTACACCCCAACTTGTTATATATTGAAATTATATTGAAAGGAATGTAGGAGGATTTTTTTCTTTCCAGAACTACTTGCTTCTTTCATAAGCGTACACAGACGACCAAACGTACATATCTACGTATAAGAGAAATTTTGTGCTCTCGGGGGCCGCATGTTTCCCGCGGGCCGTAGTTGCCCACAACTTATCTAACAGAATATTCACCAGCCTAAGCTAAAGATGGTTATGATATCGATGACGCAGCATAAGGCTACCGATATAAGGTAATTTTTAAAATAAAAGAAAGTATATTTTTTTAAACTTTCAATGTGCGTATTTTTCTTCGAGTGTGACTTTCCGGAACTTTAGATAATAAATATCATATACAAAGGGGCCATGCTATGAAATAGCCGAATCTTTAAGATGGGAAACTAACACATCTAGAAGACACGTTGAGTTACGACCCCAAAATCCATGAATATATGCACATAGTTATAAAACTAAGGCAACAAGACGGTGAAAGTGGTAGGATGCTGAGCTGCGCAGTTTCAGGGAGACAGCTTGTTGCAAGAAGATTTACAGTCCTCTTTCGGATCCTTTTTACATCCCTTAAGAATTGAGTAAACTTCGTTTGAGAAAAGGACTGGCAATATGTATCTAAGTATTTAAATGACGGTTTAGTAGATATCGTCAACATGATTTTCTCTGTTAACCTTTTTTAAAATATTCATAAAGGGCTTTGGGCGTAAACTGTAGTTGAAATAAATGAGCGTATAACTTTAATTTCATACGGTTTGCAATTATAAATTAGGTAGAAAAATTTGCTTTTTAAGGTCACCATTTAGGCTATAAGAATGTTCCGCGTAGTGACGTAAAGTATTTGAGGGACAACGTGTATTGCACCGCAAAAAATATTTATGTCTACGAATAAAATTTGCATTCCACTTCACCTCGGAAGGAGGTCAAATTGCAGAATTGCTAGTTCTACGTCTTAATGTTAATATTGTGACAGAGTGATTTTCTCCCATCGCAATATATCCATATAAATTTTAATTTTGTCTGCAGGCCAACCCTTAAGGTAAATAAGGACTTATTTACGAATTGTTTACTCTAGCCTTTTCTCCGTGTTCTGTATTTCAGCATACATTTTTGGTCGGCATTTGTTTACACAGATGTTGTTATATTATTGATATCCGTGCAATTTTCCTACAACTAAATCGGAATCATATCCTTGGTAAGAGTCAATCTATGGAATGTTACATCACCGGCAATACGTGTACAACTTAACAAACCTTTATCTTACTTTTAGAATTGTTATCATTGCGGTATAATTATTGCTTGAGATTGAAAATGCCAAAGAGAACCCATTTCACATAATTTTTTGCTATTCGTTTCTCATGAACAGCATCAATCTTATGTTTTAGTCCCAGTATCACTTCACTTCACTTCTTCACTTCATACGTATACCTTTAAACACCACCCAAGTTGAAAATTGATGGATTATCTTTCTTTTCAGTGGGCTTGGTCTAAGCCCCGTCGACAGTGACCATCAGAGGAAGACACACCAGTTAAAAAACGTGGCGGGGAGATTTCAGCCTCCCAACTCGATAAGAAGGAGCGTGAAAAGGGAATATAAAAACACCATTCGTTCTGATAAAAATATATAGCTGACACCTGCCCTCGGCGAGATGGAAACAAGGAAGTTTTGTTTTTTTATTTTATTCAGCGAGATGGGCTGAGGGTGGGAAACTGGAGATGAGTAAGAGCGTTGAGGGAAGGGAAGACGATGCTTTTGATCATTGGAAAACTCGCGACGCCTTTCTCACGCCTTCTTGTCACTCCCTCCGCCCGTATCTCCCGCCCACGAACCCTCTGCTACCTCCATCCGCTCTCTCCATTCGGTATTCTCTTCCCATTCCACTAACACGTTCCTCCTTCCTTTCAAATACCTGCCACGTTTCGTAGGTTCCCTATTCACCCTTTCCACCGTACCATCCCCTTAACAACTCACTCAGCCAGTTATTCGTCTCTTCCCACTCATTTTACAAACAATCTCTGCACCCTCCATCTCTTTCCCTTCTTTCTTGTATTTCTCAAAGTCTTTCCCCTACGAAAAATCTTCCCCAGCATTTCCATTTTCCCTCACCTCCTAATATTCCAAACCTCTTATTCGCTAATCACCTGAATCTTAAGTACTTCTAATGCACATCTAATTCAGTCGAACTATTTTCTCAAACTCTCTGGACGGCGGTCCATACACGTAGACTGACCTTGAAGAACATCCTCAACAGCGGTTGTCCGTACACGAGAATGGACTTTTACTTCCCTTTACTTAAAGAATTTTTCGAGCCATCTATGTACCTTACATAAATACCAGCTGCTTTAAGGAGCGAACAGGGAAAATACTAGGGGATCTGCGTGATCTTCGGCCTCGCTGAGACCACTTAGGGCAGGTGGGGGGAATCACATCGCGCGCCTCTGGGAAGTTCCCTGTACATTTTAGAGATATGTTTATTTTCTTCATCACTTGATGTTGTCTGTACGTTTAGCAAATTTCGTTTTGATTGGATAAGATTTGGAAATTAGCGCGATGCTCTAACGCAAATTGCGCAGTAACTATCAGGGTGATATTCTAGAAAAACTATGTACTATAAGTTATTTGTACATGCACAGGATGCTTGGTATAAATCAGAAAACCAAGATGGCAGTTATCGTAGAACAAACAAACACAAACAGACAAAATGCACATGGAATCAATTGGAGACCTCGCTTCTCTCGGCCAATTACCGGCTTGAGAGTATAACCCTTGCTTTCCCACCCGTTACCACTAACCCACTCGTTACTTAACACTTACTGCACCCACCTATTCCTTATTAATGTCTCATCTCGTCTCATCACATATGTACCATTAAAATCACCTATGGTTAACCCCTCTCAGCCCTTCATTTCCGCCTCTCCGTCCTCGTATCAATTCTCTCCCCGCCCCTATTTATCTCTATATCCCTCTCTATGCCGTCTGACTTTTGCTTTCTCCACTTCCCCTCAAAAAATCCCTTATTTTTACTTCCCTTATCCAATTCCTTCTCGAGAAAGATACGCCTTTCTATATACCCCCGTCATTCCTTTTTCTCCCTCTTTACTCACACGATTCTCTTTTCTCTCTCTTCACCTTCTCCCTAGGTCTGCCATATTTGAGTCTGCCATCAAGTTTTATTTCTCTCTCTCATATCACATCCTCCCTCCCACTCTCACTAACTCACTTTCTCTCCATCTCCTCTCTTTCCCTCCCTCCTCCCCTTCCTCACCCCTATTTCTATCCCACCCTCCGCCTTCCTCTCCCCATTCCTCCCCCTCCCTCCCCCTCCCTCCCCCTCCCCCTCCCTCCCCCTCCCTCCCCCTCCCTCCCCCTCACTCTTCCCCATCCCTCTCCTTCCACTTACCCTCCCCCCTAACACTTCCCCTCCCGCCTCCTACTTCCCATTCCCCTCCCACTTCCCCTCCCTCGTTCCACTCCCCCCTCCCCCTTCCACCACCCCTTCCACCACCCCTTCCACCACCCCTTCCACCACCCCTTCCTCTCCCCTTCCTCCCCCCTTTATCTCCCTCTCCCTTCTCACCCTTTCTTTCCTTCCTCCCCTTCATCTTTCCCGTTGCCCTTACTCTCCCCCTTCCCATTCCTCTACCATCTCTCTCCCTCCCTCTTCCCCCTCTCTCCCTCCATCTTACTCCTCTCTCCCTCCCTCTTCCCCTCTCACCCTCCCTCTTCCCCCTCTCTTTCTACCTCTTCCCCGGCTCACCCTCCCTCTCCCTCCTTCTTCCCCCTCTTCTTCCTCGACCCTCCATCTTCCCTCTCTCTCCCTCCCTCTTCCCCCTCTCGCCATCCCTCTTCCTCATCTCTCCCTTCCTCCGCTCTCCCGCCTTCCTCTCATCCCTCCCCTCTCCCTTTCTCCCATCCCTCTCCCCTCCGTCTCTCGCGTTCCCAGCTCTTTTATATCTTACGCTATCCCGCCCTCTATCATATTTCTCCACCTCTCTCTCCCTCCTTCTCTCTTTTCCTCTCCTTTCATCTTTCTCTACCCCTCTGTCCTCCTACTCTGTCGAGAAACAAGATCTTTTATTGGTACGAGGTTGCGAGAATTGATTATGAAGTACTTTTGCAGAGGCAGGGGCGTTTGAGGTAGTTGAGATTCTTTTTGATTCTTGGTGAACAGATCGAAAAAATAAAGCTGGCATGCATAGCACGCTCTTCTTACAGCTTTAGAGGATTATATTTCCTTGTATTTTCTCTCTACGATGAATTTCGTGCGCTCTAAACGGGTGTACATAATTTTCTGCATTACTTGATACCATTTCTTTAAGGCCGTAGATTAAAATTAAAGTGATTATTTTTAGGACTTTGTTTTTCAGTTTCCGTTTCACAGAGATCGCCAAAAATGATCGAATATCATTGTGCTGCATTGTAGAAGAGTCTTACAAAGTAAAGTTTACGAAACCTTTATGTAAAAGGAATTCATTTAGTAATTAATATGCTTTGCATTATCAAACGACTTACTTTGATTGTTTGTGTTATTATTTTAATTTGAAATTGCTAAATCGATCAGAAAATTTTCGGAAAATCTTTATTAACGCATTATAACGGAAACATTAAAATAATTTACGTTCCTCATTTATTTCACGTTTTTTCCCAAAGCATAATCAATGGCATCACTCTAGATAAATTAGTAAATATGAATTTTTTTGCGTTCTCTAATTTCTCAGCTTTCCTTTATTATAGTCATTTGATTGTGGCGTGTAAAATTCTATGCTTTGCATCATATCTATTTTATTATTTTCGACATTATAATTTTTCATTTTCAAAGCATTCTCTTAATGAATTTATTATTATTATTATTAATTATTATTAATGAATTTATTTCAAGTTTTGGCCAACGGTTTGGGCGTGGCGTTTTTGTCGTTAAGATACGAAGGCATTAATAGAAATGAGTCGTGTTAGCAGAAAACTTCCACGCCTCGCATCACAAAATTTCCCCTGAGAAGCAAAGGTTTTTGAGAGGCGACGGGGTCAGGGAAGAAATGCCATCGAGGTCAATCATGACCGTGTTGCGAGACAAAATGACGTGGCGGTTAAAGTTGCTTAATTTAAGGCAGCAGTGATTTGGCAGTCCAAGGTCCTAGGGACGAAAATATATGTAATTGACGGTCTCTTCTCCGTACACTTTACTAGAGGTGAGATTTTAACAGTTCTTCGTAATTGGAAAAACAGTGTTTCTCCTGGTAAATATTCTGTGCTGACGAGCTTAGTTACCCCGTTTTCTCTGTATAGAAAAAAATTTCAATATCACACTATCACTCTGAGTTGGAAGGAAGCGATAGTTACACCTGTTTTTAAAAGTGGTTGCAAATCTAATGTTCGCAATTATAGACCAATTGCTATATTGCCAATTTTTTCAAAAGTGTTTGAAAAGCTTCTTTATGATAAAATGTTGTCTCACTGCAGCGAAAGTTTCTCCGGCAAACATCATGTATTTCTTCCGCGTCGCTCTACAACAAACAACTTAGCGGTTAACGTAAATCAAGTTGTATCTACGATACGAATATGGTATCAAACTGACTCCATATATGTAGACTTTACAAAAGCGTTTGATAAGGTGGACCATGGATACGTGATTTATAAATTACGATCATTTGGAATATTTATTACAATTGCTTCGATCCTACTTGATTAATAGAACCCAAAGAGTTTCCGTTGATTGCTCTCTCTCTCTCTTTTCGCCATCCTGTGTTACCTCTGGTGTGCCACAAGGTTTAATTCTTGGTCCACTTCCATTTAATGCTTTCATCACTGATTTACCTCAATGTCTCATTTTTGACTGTCTTCTTAAAGCAGATGACCGTAAATTGTCGAATAAGATAATGACTAGGGATGGATGAGTAACTTTGCAAAATGAATTGGATAGCTTTTCTAACTGGTGGCATAAATGAAACTTATTTCCCAATCTGTCTAAGTGTAGGAGTCATTTCTTTCCCTTCTAAGAAAAATAGAACTAAGTTTGATTATTGTGTTGAGGGTGTTCCGCTTGAACGTATTCATACCGTCACTGACCTTAGTGTAACTATTGACTACGAGTTAAATTTTAAAACTCGCATTAGGTCTCTTTGTTCTAGATATTTACGTTTCCTGGGATTTTAAAGCGTAATGTTTTTTGTAATTTTTCTACGGAAACGATTGTAAGATCGTATTGTTCCATTGTGCTGATTATTTTAGAAATTAGCAGCGTGATTTGTAAATTCTATCATACCACTCATATCCTTGCAATTGAGAAAGTGCAAATGCGTTTCAGTAAATGGCTTTGCTTAAAAAATAGTTTCCCAATTTTTAATAAGAATCATTATCCCATTTTATGTAAGAAATTCAAGTTAGTCCCTCTTGAGACGGGGCGCGCAGTCGCTGATGTGATATTCCTCCGTAATGTATTGGCGGGGTCTATAGACTCTCATGACCTGCTTAGCCTGATTAATTTCAATGTTCCTCCTTGACGATCCAGACATCGGGACTCGGGAGAGTGGATGTTTGCAGATTTGAATCTTTGTCCCGAATGATGAGATTTGCGAACGAGGTTTTGACTAGGGCCAATAATATTTTGAAATATTTTTTGACTCGTTGTCTCTTAAAAGCAAATTATATCCAACCGTGTCATCTTAATATCTGTACAATATTTCTTCTGTATTTGTGGTTGTTTTATATTTTTAACTGTTTTTACTCATGTCTTATATTATAACGCATATTATTGGGGCCTTTCCTGTATGCGTTTAATAAATTATTATTACTATAGTAAAGCGATTGGGAAACTCGAATAAACGAACTGCTTACCAAATCCGTAAAACACACCTACAATATATTAAGCTTGAAACGAATACGAAGAAATGTCTTGAGAGATTGTGGAATATGAAGCGTTATATCGGGAGCATAAAAATTATTAAGAAAAATAAATTAATCGGATTGATTGAAAATACTGGTAGGATTACAATTGAAATCTATCTGAAAATTGCAAGTTGGGAGATTGGGAGATATATTTATATGCTGTGTTAATGCTTGTATGCCTATGAGATATAACCAACTTTACTAGAAGGAAAATTACTCACGTCACATGCAGGGTTATCGAGAATTTTAGTAATAACTTTTATTGTGGTGCGCAAGTCGCAAAACTAATTACAACGTAATACTCAATACAGTTTGGAGTTTTTAAATACATAAAACAAGATGATCCAAACTGAACTTATGATGCGTACTTTCCGCATAATATTTACTTAATACTTATATTGGCTATAATAACTATAAAGTCACCGCGGATGAGTTGCTTTCTGTGTTCCCAAATTTCATAATTTACCGCTGTAAAATATTACATATACATTATAATGGAAAACTAAATTGATCAAGCGTTTTTGTGTTTCAATAATTAAGCGTGTATGTATATATTGTATATACTAGACTAGACCGAATCCAAGTCCAAAAATAGTCGTTGCTATGGCAACATTCGTAATGAGTGATAAAAACTGAAACAAGAAGTCCAATCCATGACTAATACAGGCTGTTTTCCCAAAGTCGACGTCCCGAATTGATTACTTACATTGACAGGAAATGTTTCAGTATGTGTTAGTCATTCCAAGGAATTCTCATACCATAAATACCACTTGTAATTCATAGTTTATCAATGATAGAAAAAAACTGGAAAACAAATTAATAGACCATTATCAGATTTAAAATACTAAAAGCGATGTCAATATCCCTTTCTGACATTATATTTTGCATGTATCTATGATAATTAAACGAATTTGATAAATGTTACTGTTTATACAATAATATGTCTGGATCAACTTTCCATTGCTGAAGAGTAGTCGAGCGGAAAAGAAAATAACCCATTTGCTCAAGCCGAGTTCGGTAATAATCATCTCCATGGCAAAAATCCGATAAAATACGATTTAAAACGTAGAAACGCTATGTTTAATAGAAATTCAAGAAAACACGATCAATTATCAAAATTCGGTGATAAGAATTAGAAACTAATTTTTTCCGCTTGGAACAGTATAAACTTCTCTCCGATATCATAATTTTAAGATATTTTCAAATATTAAAGAAAACATCTTTCCACGATGGATTTGAGATTTTTTATGTAAAACAAATAGGAAAATTTTTTCCTGGAATCGAACCCGGGACTTCAATCTTGGCCAAATAAAATTTAGCCCGGAGGTGAGCCTTGTCAGCACGAGCCTCATACCAAATTTCATAAAAATCGGTCCATTGGTGAAAATGTTGTTGGTAGGGACACACACATACGCACACAGAGACAAGAGAATTTCATAAGGCTATGTTTTCTTTGGAAACCAGACTAAAAATGCCATTATTTACGCGAAATTTGAAAAAAAAAACGATCGATAAATAAATTCGACGATAGAAATTAGAATCTCCGTTTTTTCTCCAGAGAATAGCACATATCTTGCTCCGATATTACTATTATAAGGTAGTTTGATTTGCAAAAGAAAATTACCCTGCACGATAGATTTCAGATTTTCCATGTAAATCGAACCCGGGACAAAAACCATTCTGTGGAACCCGGCTCCAGTAGCAGGAGATTTTCACCAAGTGTCATGAGAATCGGTTAATTGGGGGGACGGACAGACCAACACAACGTCAATGCTATAAGCCCATTTTCATTCTGGAAAGTAGACTAAAAATCGTTAATTAAAATATGTCCAATATGCGAACCATCGATTTCAATAACTTGATGAAAATGCGCGAAAAAGTGTTATACTATTATATTGAAAACTTTTGTTACATTATTCTATTCATATTTTTCACATTTTTCAAGAGAGACCCATTTTCTTCAAACTTTCCTACAAAAATAATAATAAGATTGCGTGAAGGAATATTCCGAATATGAAACGGTCTTTTATAATTTATTTGCATCTGAATAACATTTTAAAATTTAAGAATGTCTTACAAAAAGCGTACTTAGGTCAGTTGTATATCTTGACCTATTGAAAATTAGGTTAGCCAACAGAAACATCCGAACTTATCTTACAAAATAATCGTGACATAAGAAAAATTACTCCTTAAATTACGGTATTACTTTTAAAATAATATATTCGGTTCTGTCCTTATAGACGTACTTCGAGTACAAAAAAAGATTGAAAGATATTGGAATGGTTGATCGTGAGCTTAAAAAAACTTTTTAGTTATTATAACATTTCATTTATACTCTCGCAAATTTTGAAAATAACGGCATTTTAAAGCTTCGTATACCATTTCTGGTTAAAAACAATTTCTTGATAACTATTTGACGTAACGGATATGTCAAACAAGGATGTCATTGCAAGCCAAGTTGTAAATCACTTTACTTACTAATAAGATGAAGGAAGGCACAAAAAGGTCCGTTAATCATTTCGGCTGACTACATCATCCGGATCGCCCTGTGCAATCGTTTTGAATTGCCGGCTTACTCTCCTCTCCCCTTCTTTCTCCCCCCCCCCTCTTTCTCCCCCCTCTTTCTCCTCCCCCTTCCTCCTACCCCCTCCTTCTCCTCCCCAATTTCTCCTCTCCCCTCATTCTCCTACCCCTTTTTCTCCTCCCCCTCTTTCCCCTCCCCCATCTTTCTTCTACCCCCTCTTTCTCCTCCCCATTCTTTCTTCCCCCAATCTTTCTCCCCCTCTTTTTCCTCCCCCCTTTCTCATCCCCCTATTTCTCCTCCCCCCTCTCTCTCCTCCCCCTCTTTCTCCTCCCCCTCTCTCACCTCTCCTCCTACTCTCTGGTAATGGGCCAGTAGAGATCTTCAATTTCCAGCGCCGTCGATCTTGTTCAGGGGCTCCCTTGTTTTTTCGGCCTCCAGCCTACTTCTCTATATTCGCGGAATATCCACACGCCTCTTCCCCACACTGAAAGTCCCCGAAAACCGTTGTAAGTCAAGTCATTGAAATGTTTATGAATCCCTGTCGAATCCCGGCGCCCTTTTAATTGGAAGAGTCATTTCCCCCCTGAATTTGACATACCCATTTTGAACGGGAAGAGAAGAGCAAAGGGGGGGAGAGAGACAAACACAAAAGGAAGAACGCGGAGATATGGGACGACGGACACGACAATGCTCGCACTGATACTGTCCGACATGATGTAATTCATCCTCGACTCCTCTACAGATCCATTAGGATGCGAGCGCGGGTTTGCGCGCTGGGGCCATGATGGCGTTGTTCTGACGCGCGTATGCCGCGTCCTACCCTGGGAGTTATTTATGCTCCCAATACTTCGGTAAAACGCGCCCATGGTATGGGAGGGTGGGGATGAGGGTGAGCGGGATTCGTGCGTAGTCATTATTCGGATTCCAATTCGACAAGGATTTCGGTGGAGGGAGGGGATGAGGGACAAAAATTTATCGTACGATCTCGCGGTTCCTCCTACCGACCTTCAATTATTTTATGAGGGACGGAAATTGATGGGTGGTTGATTTTTTTTAAGGGAAATATTAAAAAAAAACAGCAAGGGATGCCCAGGGTCGGGTTTTTATGTGGCACTTTTCGTAAATCTGGAGATTTTTATGTACACGTCACGAATTCCGCCACAGTCGACTACACTACTCCCCCGGTATACCGAGTTCCGTTTCCGTGTACGCGATTTGTACTTTATATCCTATTAAGCAGTATCCGCAAGCAAAGTCGATCATATCTACGCACCTATCGAACACGTTGGTTATCGCAAAAATTTGCAGACACACAATGCTAATATGTAACGGACCTAGACCGTTTTAAAGAAAAATAAATAACGTTTCGTATTCTTATCGTCACATTTCGTCTACCATTTGAAATCTCTCAAGTTCTACGTTTAAATCATATTTATTGGAATATTTTAGGCTTTTTAATGATATGCTGCCTTCCCGACAGTCTCGACCTATACTATATAAGCGTAAGGAAAGCTTGCTTTGAATGTTTTAATGCGTGAGAGATGAGAGAGAGAGAGAGAGAGAGAGAGAGAGAGAGAGAGAGAGAGAGAGAGAGAGAAGGAGAAAGAAAGGAGGGAGACTAGGGAGAGAGAGGAAGGGAGACAGAGGAGAGGGAGAGATAGATAGATTATAGTCTGTATTAGGGCGAGATTGGGACTAGGAAGACTATTTTTCCAGAAAATAGAGAGAGGGAGGAGGATAGGCGATAGGAAGAGAGAAAAAGAGGAAGAATGGGACATGCCTTCAATTTAATGCTTAAACCACGCATACCCGTCCTATTTGACGAGCAATTACTCTAATATATATATATAATCATATATCACTAACGTTGAGAAAGATTGCTACACTTTTCAATGGAAAGTGAAAGAAGGGAAAACTGGGATGTGTTTTAATCTTAATTTAATACTTGATTCACGCATATCCGTCATTTTTGATGATTTATAATGATACATATATTTGTAGTGCGCATGTGTTCATGCGCGCGTCTATGAGAAGGATGGTCTATTCTTTTGTATTCAGTTATTTTCTGGCTCCAATATTGGAACACTTGTTTTCACAAATTATTCGACTTCCTCTTGAATGAGAGCGTTGGAGATGAGTGATGAAAATAAGGCCCGGAAAAAAATCTCCCTCCTAGGATCGAACGAAGCCACTCGAATATCTAAGAGCGATTAATCATTTTTCATGTTTGACGTCCTTTTTCGGTGGAACGCGTTAGGTATTTTGAACGATGTAGGACGTGATTATGATTGATGAAAAAAATTCACGCACCGGGGCTCGAACCCAAACGCGCCATTTACGCGAGGAAGGCGCGAGAGAAAGGATTATGCTCTAGAAGTGCACAATAAACCTTTTCATCTTTATCGGCCAGGATTAATGACTTGTCATATGATTTTTTTTAGTCTTTAAATAATAAATTAATCCATCGACGTGGGTATTTTTTTAGATGGAGGGGTTGCCATCTTTTTTTATATGAGGATTAGAGAAATGTCAACCTAAGGATACCTTTACATGAAATAAGCGATGGAGGCATGACATTTTCGCAATCCTCTGAGAATTCTCTTTTAATTTTCCGGCCAACGGCCAACGGATGGGAAGCAGGCAACGAGCGAAATGTGTAGTGAAAGTTCTTCGGTTCCGGTAAATGAAATTTATGAGACCGATGAAATTTTTTATGGGCGTTAGCTTCATAGCTCCATTATTGAATCACAATTATGCTGTCGTTTGTGTTCGAGTTCGTGTTTTCCCAAAGGCAGGAATAATAATCGTGCGAGTTTTCAAACGTATCTACGGATCCTTTTTTTATAAGATTAATCAAAAATCTCGAAAAATAGTTGACCTTTAATATCGGCGATAAATATTGAAAATCGTGGACTGCTTTAAAAATTATGAGTAAAATAATAATCTGAGTTGCAAATAAAAATAAATGCGGATACGTGTATATAACTAGTGTGTCCGTGGTTGTACATATTTTTTGAAGACGTACATTTCGGAACCCTAGGACCACATTCCTGGATGTTTCACTTATTAAATTATAAAATTGTGAATAACAGTATCACTATTCGCCTTCATAGGAACCAACATAAAGTATTATTATCGAAAGGGTTTCTTAGGTTAAGTTATTTATCTCAGCTGGTTTTAATGGACTTACATGACGTCGCCGTTAAAAAAGACTCGACAAAAACGCTTATCTGCTGATGTCCCCAGAATATAGAATTTTCTTCTTAATCTAAGAGTAAATAGAGCAATTTTTATAGAGAAATGCCATAGACACGAGACAAGGAAGTAGCTCGTGGAGCAAGATAAAAATGTTAGGTTGCATTTACTGTTATCCTTCCCTTACGCTTGGTTCGAGTATTTTTGTAGTACCTTACTTTTACGATCAACTTGACTGAACTAAAACAATAACTACTTAAGATGGTGTAAACTCGATACATCTATGACTTTTTTGTGATAAAAGGTTGACATGATTTTTTTGCCGCTTAAGTTTTAGGGTTCGAAATTTTAAGTATGATGGGGTTATTATAAGAATCAATGGGCAATTTTATTAGGAACGTAAAACATGCTTAACATCTGTCTACGAAAGATAGTCAAGGTTAGGATATATTATGGGCACCCAATAAAATGTGTTCTTAACAGACGAGTTGTTTGCATTGGTACATTACGGTGATCTATACATTATTGTCTTACTAAAATAGGTTTCTAATTACATGTCAAAATAAGAACCAAACATCGTAATATCTTCCGCAAACTAAAACGAAAAACGCTCTAGAAATAGTATCATTCAGTGAATCATATGCGACTTTTAAGTTGTTGATGCCTAATTTTAGCAACAAATGAAGGGAAAGGAAGAAATTAACTTTTTCTCTGCAGAAAATCTCCCACGTTTTACACTGAAAATCAGTCTATTTTACAGAACGCCAAAGCATACATATTGTATTATCCACCAACCTCCCTACCCAGAAAAGAGTCGCATTTTCTTCTTTAAAAGATTAGGGCAATCAAAGCCATGGTTAGTAGCTGTTGTAGTTCCTTCGTGAATTGGATTTTCGGTTTGATTCCAATTTAGTGGTTATGCCATGTATTTGACGGAATGAGAGAAGAGCCAGTTCAATTTGGCGCCTTTAATTTTTAATTCAGAATTTCTGTAGGACATAAGGCACAACGCAAAATCCGCCGCAAGCCGTTTTTGAGTAACCGCTACCCATATTGCAATTCCCTGCGCGACGGAAGAATTGCGAAGTATCCATCACTCCATCGTTCCGTACCTTTTCTTTGGAACGAAGGTCCCACCCGCCTAGATGAACTGCGCAGTTAGTTTTGCCTCTTATTTTTAACCCTTCGTTACTGTACTGGGGTTTCTAAAACCCCAGCCTAGGCATTTTAGTATATTGTCATGAGATGGCGCGAGTGTAAGATTTGAGCTCCAGTGTACCTTCACATAATCACCACTAGAGTGCATCCCCATAGGAATTATTAGAATCGATTTTGCTGTTGAACAGAGCAGATGCTATTTGTTTATTTGAAGCACGTTGTTCATTATTGTGAGGATTGTGTCAAGGAAGAAAAACACTCTGAGTGAAGTCATTTGTATTGGAAATAATGAAACCAATTGTTTATTGTTTATTTTCTATTGTACCTACTTATGTTTACCAGTTTAGTAATTTAGCTTCTATTTGGTTTTTCATTGCACTATTTGTGTTTGAAAGAGTAGGGTTTCACGAATGCAATAATAGGATCAAGTTTCAATCCCAAATATTAAGTTTTAGGGCTTTACATGTATTCCTTATTAACAATAATTCATAAATTTTTCAATTATAATCAGCCCAATATGTATTTTATATTTCTTTATCCAAAATTTACTTTGGGGTGTGTCATACCTCATCGCAGTAATGGTGTGTGTTCTTTCACCACAGTAACGAAGGGTTAAGCACACTTTTTCTTTCAAATCGGAACAAAACCTAAGGTGAGGTGAAAATTCCCTTTTCTTCCGCAGTCTCACTCTCGTTCGTTTATTTTTTCTATTTCGCGAATTACGCAGCTGGTTTCCGTTTCTCCGCAGGAATCATATAATTCCTTTTGCTTTCGGGAGGAGACATCCTGTCCGCGTTCCGGACATGTGTATCAGGAAGGAGTCCATTTTAAAACTGACTTATGGAAAATATTCTCGTCGTGCTCGAATGAATAAAATAAATGAATAAATCGCAGTATTGCAATGAGATAACGGATTCTGTCGACGGAAATTCCACCACCTTTTATTTTTGGCTATTGCGAGTCGAATAGCTCAATAATTGCGGCATCCGGAATCCGAAAATACTTGTCTATGTGGAAAAGGACGCTTTCCGGCTGCAATAATAGCGGTATTTCTTCAATGAATATCTATTTTATATTGTGAAATACCAGTGCGTTCGTTATTTGGTAAAAAAAATTGTTTTGAGCAGCGCATGATTTTTTCATACAGGATAAAGAATGTGATTACCAGTACTACTTAGGAATTGCTCTCGACAACAGCTTTCGCAAGAATTACCGTCAGCAATTAGACTCCTGAAAAATTTTGAAATTGAAAAATTTTCACAATGAATAGTACTTCGAATCACTTCTCACTTTTAAAATACAATGCTACCAAAACAAAATTGTTATTTTTCGCTATTGTCTACAAGGACTCAACGCGCACCCTATCACAGGTCAAATTATTGCGCCAAGTAGTCGCGAATAAAACGAAGTTGGCGTCGCTGATATTGCTGTCAATATTTATCAAGAAAATTTGTCAACAAAATATGAAAAATTGGGATAATTTTGGTCGCGTTTAAAATTACCTTAACCGTCACTGGCGTCGTAATCTACAATTCGAAATTTTTACCATAGCAACGGGAACAAAGCTGTCACAAAGCTACATTCAATACACTGAACTTCAGTTCAGATGGACAAACAAAATATATCTCTAAAATAATCCGTTCGATATATTGTAGGAAAATGAATATTGTAAATCGTTATGTAGGAAGGGATAAGCTGGAAAATTGAGAATAATGTGGAAACAAGTGAAAAACTCTGCCATGACCGGGTATTGAATCCGTGTATTCCACTTGCTGGGCGGATATTCTGCCTAACCCAATACTCAACTAACAATAAGAAAAACATCTGACTTCTGACATAGTCAGCTACGACACTTCATTTAGAGAAAATCCTCCCGATTAGTGGAAGACCCGTGATCAATACCCGAACATGGCAGAACGTTTTTATTGTTTCCTTATTATTCCATTTTTATTTAGAAGATTCTGCAGCAAAATTAATAAAGCTAGGGTTACACATTTTTTGTTTTCATTTTAAGCTCATTTCCATATTATCTCGGTGTACTCAGGGCCGGTCTTACAGTTTTAGTGGCCCTAGACAAAAGTTCTTTTGGCGGCTCCAGGCGAAAGTTTTCTTTTGTAAATTTTTACTTCTTAATCGTAATATAAAAGATATGGTTTGTATAAAAAACATTAAAAATTTATAGAAAAATTATCTTATACAAACAAATAGATAACGTATATTTACAAAATGCGAACAAAATTTTATTTATTTTAATAGCCATTTTTCTTGCTTTTTTCTCGCAAAGTCTGAAATCATTTCACTATAGACTAAAGATTGACAAAGTTCATTTTCAATTGAAATAGCTGAAAGGTCTACCAATCATTCTTGAGTCATTGTAGGCCTCAAAACATATTTTCACAGTTTTAGCTTAGAAAAACTACGTTCACCAGATGCTACTGTCACGTGAAAAGTCAAAAAAGTTGTAGAGCGATAAAAACGTTTGGCAATACCTCATCCAATCTATTATTATGTACGTATTTCAGTACATAAATACAATAAATGCGAAGAAGAAACATATAACAAGGTCCTAAGCTCAGTATGAAGGCTTTTGCCATATACATCACTCTCAGCTCCGTTTTCTGGATCAGAGAGAAATAACTGCAAATAAATACAAACTTTAGCGTCATCGCTTGTAGTCTTTAAACTATGAATGCCAAACAAAAATTCAAATACTTCTTTAAATTTTTTTAACTCTTGAAATCGTTCAGTAATGATCAATATTGATTGATATAATCAGGGCCGTCTCAACGATCCGCGGGGCCCCGGGCGATAGGGCTGCCGCGGAGTCCCCCTAACCTTTAACAGAAAAATCATATTTATCATATAATTATAATTTTATTTGCTTGAAATTTTACTTTAATATCATTGTTCTCCAGAAATACATAAAAAAACAAGTTTGTAAAATATTATTTATTATGTGAATAAAAATCTAGAAAATAATTATTTTTCAGCATTACACTTTTAAAAATGTACTTGATTAGCTTTAATATGTGCAAATCTATCAATTATTATTGATTTGTCAATATAATCAACTTCCTTATGTTCAATTGACATTCAAGTCAGCTTCTCTTGTGATATCGTGGATCGTAAGTAATTTTTTGTTAATTTTAATTTTGAAAACGACCTTACAGTCATTCACTGGCATTGTAGAAATTATTCTACAGATTATTTTGGTATTTGGATATACTTCCTGCAATTTCTTTTTATGCAGATAATTCAAATTGTCAATTACACTATGATCTTCTGGCGCAACCATTGATAACATTCTTAGCTCTTCACTGAGTTCTATTCCATCTATATCACAATCTGAACTTGTTTCAGTCTTCAAAAATTTCTGTATATCTCAGAAGGCTTTTTGTAAGTTTAGTACATCCCAATTTTTAATTTGGCTTATGTTGTGCATGAATCCAAATCTAGAAATATACTCACTGTATTGATGAAAAAGCCACGATAGAGAGTTTAATGCCATATCTATGACTCTAAAAAGAAATCCGTTCAAAATATCTTCTTCGCGTTTTCCAATCTATCGTCCTTTTAGAAAACTCTGTACATATACACATATCATTTGTGAGTTATTCAGCTACGTGTGATATTTGATTAAATTCTTCATTTCTGTCCTAAGAAATTCCCATTATTTGGAGTGCATTACGAACTACTGCTACCATAATAAGGCAAGTTATGGTGACCTAGATAAAATTTTATATCGCTAACTCCGTCTAAAACATTACGCCAGCGTTGTTTTCCTTTTTGATGTAAATATTGGGTTATGCAAACACTAAACTCCCCTACTGTTTTCTCTGCACATATTACTGCCACTCTTGGAAACTTTTCATATGTGATGAGGATTTATCATGCTCACTTTACTCGTGTCCAATTTGTTTCCAATGACTAAACCCCTCAGACGCCAACGTCGAATTCGATTCTGAAGATGGGAACAATCTACAGCATAAACAAAAAAACATCTTTTTCTTCTGAATAAACCAACCACGTTGTTTTCACCTGCTCCCCATTTTTGAAAATGCTATGAAAATGATAGAAACACTTCTATTCTCTGAATTACGTGGATAATCCCTCATTGTTTCGCCAATAGTCTTTGGATCTATTCCCACTGAATGACCCCTAAAAGAAAATAAAAAAATGTAGGCTAGGTGCTGGAGTCGGACGTTAAATTTAAACTCTTAATGCATTCAGCAAGTTGAGTGTCACTAATATTTTTAGAAACGTTATTCACAGCATCAGAAGAAAATGATGACATACTTGGGTGCAATGTCACAATGAAATTCGCGTATTCAGCAATTTATTGTTGCTCACTATCACTAATTGTTGACACGTCGATCTCCAAATCTGAAGAAAGCGATGGATTACTTTCACTTTTACTTGATATGACTTCACTTATCACTGGAAAGGATTTGATGATTTTTTTTAGGGTCCCGTTTTATTTTTTTCAATTTTTCTTGTGCTTCTTTTCCCTTTCTTCTTTTTTGAGGACTGCTCATATAGTTTATATCTATATCTCACTCCCCTGCAGGCACTTTTTTCGTGATGGGATATTAATTAATTTTAAATATGAAAATTTTATTTAAATAAGCAAGTAACTAGGATATTTGTTTTTATTATATTATAATAATTAAGAGATATCGACACTGACCTATTGAACTAAAATTTTCACTGATTCTCTAGGTTATGTCCATATGTTTCCAAGATTAACATGTACACTATTTAACAGATATACTGAAAATTAATTTAAATGGCATACGAATACGCACAGTGAAATATTATTTAATTATTATAAATGAACACACTAATCTGATATATTTGAAGCTAAATTCACAAAATGCCGCAAGAAAAACGATAGTAATCCATGACGCTCTTTTGCCTGCAGAACCCATACACACGCCACGAGTAAACACTCACACGGTTTAAGTTGCTTCGACGGCAGTATTAGTAGAACAGAAGATGAGTGAGCGTTGCGCTATTTTTTTAAATTCCAAAATGCTACACTAGTAGTAGGCAAGGGCGGATTCTTCGAAAAACAGTTCCTCGAAAGTCTATTATTTGTGTCTTTGATCGGTAATTTATTCTCTCTCCATCTGGACGCTGTGGAGGACCCAGAGGCGTTTTGTTTCAAATAGAGAGAGAGATGCCCTCTAGCACACTTCCTCTATGCAGCAACCTTGAGTTCAATCTACGATCCTCCAGTGGTACCCATTTCAAATCCCTCAATAATGAGGTGACGCTTTCCTTATGTTCGTACTTTTGTTTTACGAATCTGGCTGCTCTGCGCTGCACTATTTCCACTATATGTCCCTTTTCATACGAATCCCATATGCATGAAGCGTATTTCACTTGTGGCCTAACCAGTGATAAGATAATCTTCTTGTTGGCCGCGCCTATAACTCGACGAATGTGCATGTCCCATGAAAGGTCTCGACTAATGGTTACTCCTAAATATTTTACATACTCAGCTGCTTGAATATTTATTCCATCTATTTTGTACTTGAAACCTACTTCTATGTTCTTACTTTTCCAGCGCGTAACTGCGGCACATTTAATGAAATTAATTTCAATTTGCCATTCTTTACACCATGCTGAAATGTCTCTTAAGGCTTTACGCAGCGACTGATAGTCATCCTGGTTTTTTTATTTCTTTATATAAAACGTTATAATCGGCAAAAGTCTAATTTTACTACAACCTACCTAGCAGATATCATTTATATAAATTAAGAAAAGTCCATTACACTTTCCTGAGGAACACTCCAACGCAACTTTAACTGGGGACGAGTATTTCCCATCGATGACTACTATCTGTTCTCTATTCGAGAGAAAGTTGATCACCCAACTGACAATTTTTGGATTTATACCATATTGTCCTAACTTCGCAATTTATTTCTTATGAGATACTTCATCAAACGCTTTCCTGAAGTCAATAAATATGGCATCGACCGGAGTATTTTTCTCTCCGCATCACAGCAAATCATCCACGAGCTGCGTTTCGCGTGATCTACCTCTCCGGAATCCGTGTTGGCATCCGCTAAGCAATGAGTGACTATCTAAATAGCGCATTACAGAACAAAAATTATGTGCTCAAGTATCTTGCACGATAATGAATTTAGGGAAATTGGCCTATAATTTTCGGGTATCTCTTTGTCTCCGCCCTTATGGATGGGCGTAACGTGTGTCACCTTCCAATCTTTAGGAACGACGCCTTTCGTAATGGATTTATCGAATATAATTTTCAAATACGGCGCGATTTCATAAGCTAACTCTTTCAATACTCTCGCGGATACTTCCTCCGGCCCAGGAGATTTATTTGGTTTAACTGAATGAAATTGGAGCGAGATACCATTTACGGAAACTATCAAATCTTTCATCCAGTCGCACTGATGCATAGGAATAAGGGGAATATGTATAACACCAAATAAGGACTTCGCATAAAGTGATGACCTAGCCATAACATAACATCAAATTCAAATTGTGACAACAACAGATAACATAAAATGCCCTCTGGTCGATTTTCCTAATTCTTGCTTGTATCCATTGGTTACAGCCTCGCATATTAGAACCATTGTAATATGCTTGACCACCACAATCAGAAATTGATAATCCTAGTTCTTTCAACTTTTCCAAGAATACATCTGTTAAGGCAAATCCCTTTGTCTCCTCGACAGGTAAAAATCCTACAAACCGCTCAACGATTTCTATAGATTTCCCAATTATTTTAACGAAACGTATAGGTAACTACAGTCATCTGCTCAAGTTGACTAACATCCGAAGTGCAATACAAAATCACAGAGTAATATTTTGACTTTTTCATACTAGCTGTAATTTTTTTGAAGATGCTCTTGCTAATAACTTGTATAAATTCATTTTGAATTTTTTACCTAGGTAACGATAGTGAATATCAGGATATTCGTTTCTATGAACGTGTTGATTTAAAACTGGATCAAATTTAGCAACTAATTCCGCCAGTCCCAAGAAATTGCCGTTGTTACGTGCATACAATTTTTCCTCGCTGCCTCGGAAAGCCATATTTAAGGATATAGATGAAACTGATATGATTACTGGTGGTTCTACAAACGGTGTTATTTCAATGTGTTCTTCTGATCCAGTAGTTTTCATTGAGGTTTGTTCGGGTTCAATATTTTCTGCTGTTGCAATCCCATTATCAATTTTCAAATGATTCAAAAGGGCGCCTTTTTGTGATGAAATCAATGCTTCCTGCAATCCTTTTCTTTTTCGTTTTTGTGCGCCTGAGTCAAACTTACTTCTCCTAATGTCATACATTTTAGTGTATATCAAAGGATCCAAAGTAAAGGAGATCTGTGAAGAAAATATATTTAATCTAATTAAATTATAATAAAGTTAAAGTTTCCTCTTACTAATAGTTATATAAATTAACCAATGCATCAAATAGCAATATTTTTTATGAAGTTGAGTTAATGAGAGTAGCAACTATATTTTTTAATAAAATCAATTGAAATATCACTTAACTGTTCATTAACAGTAAATGAAATTTATTTTAACATCCACTAAAAGAATATTGTTTTGAAATAGAATATTGTACAAATAATCTGAATTCCTAATCTGCTACTACCGTTTTAAATTAAATGAGAATACAAATGGCAAATATTCACGTTCAAATAGTTTATATCACAATTTTATTAAAGAAATAAGTTACATCTAATTAATAAATAAAATTACGGGTAAATTTTATTAATGTTTTATAAGTTTACTTCAAATTAATTGATTGAAATCATTAAATTACATTAAGGTACGTCTTTCAGTCTCCTAAAGTACTTTATTATCAACAACGAAAATTAAACAAAATTACGCATCATAAAATAATTAATAAGCAAATAACTCCATTTGGATAAAAAATCAATCGTTTTGGAAAAGTAGCCGGGAAAAAAATTGATAGGTAACCAAAAACTTCCGAAGCTGTTCCCTTCGTCTATAGAGAAACACTCCTGATAAACGTAAAAATGTTGAGATCAAACCACGAAAATTAATAATTTCGGAAGAATATCTTAATCACTTTTGCGTACTATCAAATGAATTATCCAGGGTTCAGTGTACACCAAACATACGAATTTGAGCTATTGATGTTGTTTCAAAAAGAATTCCAAATGAGACTACTACTATGAAATAGCTTCCCTCTTTAAAGAATGGCTTCGAAACATTCTTAGAAATGTATTCCTCAGAAATTCACCCAATGTATGTACATACATAATCCTTCCAATACATTTTTCCTACATCTGGAAACTATTAAAGGGGGCGTTTCCTTTTACCCATTCATGTGGAGAAAAGAGAAATATTAGTAAGAGGCCTTAAGCGATCCGAGACCCCCTTCCTCCTACGGTAACCGTTCGGTCGGAATATGGGAAGAGGGCTGTAAAAAAAGATGAGGGAATGTGTGAGAAAAGAATTACTTTGTCATTTTTGAAGAGAAAGTGAGGCAGAATTAATGATAATTCCATTAACACGATCACTGTTATTTTTAGTCTTTGTGCCATGATTATCTAACCTAAGTACTATCAGTGGCCTCCGTAACTGGGGCCCCCCTAGGAATTGGCGGCCCTAGGCAGCTGCCTAGCTGGCCTATGCCAAAGGCCGGCCCTGGATGTGCTGATCCTAAGATGGAATCATACGTTGGTCAATTTACTTTTTGATCTATTTTTTCAACAAACAATTTTGTTTACGCCAATATTTTTATGATAATGCTGCGTTTTATTATTAATATTTGATGTGCTAGTATGGTGTTCGGAATTAGGTTAGATGTAAGAATGGACTTGGCTTTCGAAATTTCCTTATTAAAATAAAGATAGATTATCATTATTTTTACATGAGCTGTTTTGCTACACAGTGTACAGTCGAAACTGATGAACAAATTCCTGGCTTTGTAAGTTCTTGCGTTCCTGGTAAAGACCGTGTAAAGCGAAACCGTGCAAGGTAGGATAAGTTTTCTATATAGGAATTGAATGGCATATGAGGTTACATTTGAGCGCCGTCCTGAATTCAACATGCAAACATCTAACATCCAGAATTGCTTCCTGTATAATTCGTAACGACCTCAGAGTAGAACTGGAATGTTTTATGAATTTTTATGCATATAGTCGGTTCTCAAACCGCGCTTAAATGAAATCTATGGCCGCGCAATTCGAGGCAGTTCAAAAAATAAAATTAAACAGAAACCGCGCAACTCGGCGGATGAGTGCATTGCAGGTTTTACTTGCGTATCCGCGTGCCATCTATATTTTCAGCCTCGGGCTGTTTATTACGGATTAAGGCATGCATGGAAGATATACGCAACGGCATGTACAGGAGGCAACAATTCAGCGGAAGTCTTAATTTCGATTCATCAGCTGATAATGCCGAAGCGGCTTATTATCCGCACGAATTATTCAAACTCAGTTAAAAATTCAGTGGAAGCGTACGAACGGAGCAATCCTCTCGTAAAATTCATCCCATTCCCAAAGAGACAAAGTCAACCGCTTTCATTAAAAATTCAAATATAAATAAAAAATAGAGCGTCTCTTACACCCACCCGTGAATAAATGCAATTTGCCGAGCCGTCGGAAGTGCTGGAGTCCGTTCACTCAATCACGGGAGCCGTCTAACGAATCGAAAAAAAGATAATTTAATTGAGTTTGTCGCAAGCGTGGCGACAATAATCTAGTGAACCCCAATTTTTGCGATTCTTTTCTGCGGAAAATTTTCCAGCCAGTATAGTTCGCTGCTTATATTCTCGGTTCCGAGAGGATTGGCGAAATTCGTACTAAAGTTTATCAAAGCGATAATGAGCTAAATTAACTATGACAAATATTCAATCCCAGAATGAAAACTCTTTCAAAATTAACGAGGGGAATATTTTTAGGTGGAATTCTAACCTGCGATCTAACGAGCAAACCGCGTTCATAATATACTTTTTTGGCTGTCGTTCAAAAAATGCTAAAATATACTTCTCTTATAAATTTTATTTTTCTCGATTTACTCTGATTATCAATGACGAGGATGTTTTAGAAAACCTTGTAGTTTTTTCATATTCTGAACACGGAATGTTTCAGAGTTTTAATTCACTTGATTACAGAATTTTCGAGTTTTTGGGTTTTATTTTCCATTTTCACGCATTCTTAGCAGGCGATAGTTGCATAAATACGATAATAAGTAACTTATATATTAATAATAAAACAGTCTATTTTATTTTTATTTGTTTTAAAACAAGGAATATAAGACATGCATCCATGGTTTGTTTCAATTCAGGTCTTCTGTGCTCATTGTTGGAGCGAATGGCGAAGCCACGCGATTTCATACCTCGAAGCATTTCCGCGCCTGGGCGTGTAGGAGCGGGCCAATTGGCGTGAAACTGCCGCTTTGACGTCACAGCAATTACGCTCGACTCTACATTTGCCTTTAATCAAGCGTCGGTGGATTAAGGGGAGGAGTACCGAAAGAACATCCCGAGTTTTTGTTTAGGTCTACGAGTAGTAGAGGAAGTTCGCGAAAATGTCAGGAATTCCTAGGCGAATCGAATTTTACAATATTATCTTGAGCCTCGTGACATTCAGAATTTCGAAAAATCTTCCAAAATTAAAAAAAGTTTGCTAGGTTCCCGAGTGATAATTAGAAATAAAATTTTCAATTTATAGTTCCTCCAGCATTTATAAAGAGCAGGAACATTTTCAGATTTGACATTGCTGATGATTTTCTCAACAGAATGTGGATTTTCTTTAAGACGTTCATGAAGTGGTATACGACGATATACTAATACTTCACCTAAAACCACATAATTTCTTAATATTGTTGGACTAATTCTACATCAAACAAATAGTCGCCGTCTCTGTGATGTTACATGCAGGAGCCGTTTTAGAAGAGAACGTAAAACATTTGCAGTTTATATAGTTAAAATAATGTAAGTACTATCGATGACATCACTTTTCTATCCGAAGGAGAATGAAGCATTCTTAAAAGGGTCTTGTTTTTTTCTTCTAGTTATTCAAACCTGTTGGTCATTCCGATTGTTCTCTCTATTATGTTGTTGTTATTCGACAATCTATAAGGATTTCTCTGTCAAAATTTGATCGATCATTTCCTCGAAATTTTTTTTTAACCTTTTGAATTATTTAATATTTTCACCAGAGTGTTATCCGTCACTGTCCACAAAGGTCGTTTTGTCTGAGTACTACTAATCACAATTGATGATATTTGAACTTTGCGGTGCTGATAAGTTAAGACGTGAGTTTGGGAGAGAAATAACTGTAGTCAACGTCGGATGTCCACAAATTGTTATAATTCGAGGGCATCTAAAAAAATAAAAATTATTTTGAGTATCTACATTGGAAATACAAGTTGCTGGTGCTTGCATTCTGCAAGCTTTCATCTCACCCTGAAAACATTAATTTTTCAAAGATATTTCATTATTATAAATATTTTTTAATTCAAAACTTTCACCTCTGCACCGATTTTCATCCTTTCTTTATAGAATAATAATGGAGTAAAACAATCCCTAAAATTTGCATTTTAAGAATATTATACTTTTTCCATAGTGAGGTACTGAAGCCACACATTCCTGCCAATTTTATAATTATAGAAAATCTAGAAGTGAAATAATGTTTATCTTATTGTTTAAATTTTAAAAGTTTTAACGGCCACAGTTACATATTCATTGACATTTTCCAATGTTTATTTTGAACATATGCACTAAGCTCTAAATAAATTAAAAATTTCAGCACCCTAGCTCTCCCCGTAGTACCTAAACATTTATCTATTTGTTTAAAGTTTAATAATTTTTAACAGCCAAACGAATTAAAATATCAAAATTTCTATAAACTCTATTTCATTATTTTACAAATTCTACCTTTATAAAAAAATTTCAGCTCCGTAGCACATTCAGAATTACATAAACCTTGAAAAATTGTTTTTACAATTGCTAATTTTTAGCGTCCGCATTGTTGAACTATTTCAAGATTTTTATGTTTCTAGTCGGTTTTACATTAAATCCTACAGACGATAAAATTTCGGGCCTTCTGCTCATATGGAATGACCTAAACATTAATATCCTGTATGTTATAAGTTAACCGTCTGTAAGGAGGGTCTATATATAATGAAGCATAAATATATGAAAATAAAATTGACAGCCGAAGAAGTGGAATGCGTAATAAATGATTAAGAAGATTCAATTAATTTTTTTATTAAAAAAATGTATATAGTCACAAATAAAGAGAAAATTTACGGTCGTACATACTTATAGTTACATTTAAGAAATTGAGTAGAGATGGACTTGAGATTTGTAAGCTGAGGATGTTCTAACGAAAAATTTATTGGGAAGAAAACGAGTATATTAACGCGTTTTGAAATCGAAGAAAATATTTTCAGTGATAAAACTTATTTCGTCTATTCAACACAATTCTCGTTTCTATAACTCGAGTGAATTTGAAAGCGATTTCTTCAACATTGCCGAAGGGGAAAAATTCGGAAGCCTCACTGCCATCACACAAAAAGGCTTCCATCAAAAAGCCAGACAGATATAGATTAATTCGAACGCGGCACGGCTAGTTATCAAACGGAGCACATCACGGGCATTCAGTATTCAGTCCGACTTGCATCTAGTGCGCCCTGCGGTAAGCGCTCCACACTAATAACCGCGCTTTTATGCATGTGCATAATTTTCTCACTTCCGTATCGATTCTCGACACGGCCGTGTGTTCTGTACGCGGGGAGCGAAGCGTGTGTATTAAAAGGTTGATTCCATTACCTCACGCCCGTTCGACGTGATGTCCTCGGGACTGTTCGAAAACGGGAGATATTCCGGTTGTAGCGTGGCTTTTGAAAAAATATGCGTTCTGGTTGATGGGATGGCGAATTTCGTGAGGATAAACGCGCTTGCACCAGGGATGAGACCCTGTGGGACTCCCGTACTCATGACGTCACTCAAAAACGCCGGACGTGCGTTACGGGTAGCATTTTTTTTAAATATACGCGAGACGTCTATGCGCGGATTAGATTGAGCCCGTCGAGTGTCGCGATGACGCTATTCGTCGATGTATACGGGAACTTGGCGTCGCGGTATTTTACCGGCACGTTGTCCCGTCCGTTTGTTGTTTCTTTTTCTGTAGGCCTCCTCGCGACTTTATCACGCTTTATGTGCATGATTATTTGAACTAACCTATAAATTGACGCTATAGTTAAACGGGATGAAAAAATTCCCAATAAAGAAAACGTGCGCGTCACGGCGCTCACTTATTGGAAGGGTATCTATTCGTTATAATTCGCGTACAGGATGCAGATTAACTTAATAAAATCCTGTTGTATACTTGGTCGCGTCTTTAGTTCTGTTGCTGCTGGACATGATGTGCCGATTCTACGATTCTATAACGGACATTAATGATTCAGATAGACATCAGAAAATTCTTCATCCTGCTTCCAAGCAGAGGAAGTTAGGCGTAAACGGTTCATTCAAGCAGTTAAAGAGTTAACTTTACGAAAAAATCACAATATTAATGTAAATGGATTAAAATTGCCATCTTAAATCAAATAAACCTAGTACCTTAACCATGTACATAAAAAGTAGGCCAAACTTTGAGTCGTGTTGGTTGTAGAAAAATTTATATGCAGTATTTTTAACGATTAACTTCTTTGAGATTTCTATGATAAATTCTTTTCTATATGATATATCATAGTTAAATTGTTTAAACATTCTCTTTAGTTGGTTGACCATCCTTTTTTGCGTGAGAATTTCGATATCAAAAGTTACATCGTCAACGCTGCAAATAACCGAATATGCATGCGTATGGTAACGTTTATAATTTAAGTGAGAGATATCAGGGAATTCTTATGGTTAAGGTTAATTAAAATGAAATATCTTTCCAAAGGTGAATACATCTTTGATGAAAATATAAAAAATATTGGTAAAATAGTGCAAAATATATTATTGATACAGTTGCTGTTTCTGCCCCATTTATTAATCAATATTATTTATTCTTATTATTACTTATTTTTATAGCCAAGTTCAAACGTAAAAGAATAAATTGCAGCTTATATAACATCACTCAATAGTATCAACCTTCATAGAGGGAGAGAGAGAAATATCGGATTAACTTTATTCGATTGTTCCTCGCGCATAAAGCGGTACAGATATTGAATACATCGACCGAGAAACTGACGTGAAACTCGAAAAAAACCTCTGAGCCACAAATTATATAGGTTGGAAATATCTTCTCAATGTCTCCCCCGTCGCAGTAATGACGAGCTAACGCGGAACCGAAGAAGAGACACACTCGACGAATCTACAGCGAGCGGGCAACATAAAGAAAGCGACTCGAGATGCGATAGGGAAAGAGATGGAGTTTTGATGAACGGTTTTAATGGAATTCGAGGTGGGAGAGAAAGAGAGAGAGAGAGAGAGAAGTTGGGCGGAAAAAAGAAAGAGGCTCTAGTAAGTTTTCTTCGGCAAAGGCATGTCTTGTTCGGATGAAGATGGGCGAAAGTTGCGCGATGATACGCCAAAGGAAGGTTTTTGGAGTGTTACTAACTCTCGACCGGTGCCTTGATGAAAGAGAGAGAAGGGGGGAAAATAAGAGAAGGAGTGAGAAGGATTTGATTCGTAAGGAAAATGTAGAGAGAGAGAGAGAGGTATAGTGAGAGAGAAAGTGGGGCAACAGAGAAGAGATTTAGAGTAAAACGGCGTAGGATGTTCGTTGAGAGAGTGTATAGAGGGAAATGGAGAAGAATATAAATTAAGAAATGTAGGAAGCTAGTTTGGAAGGATGGTATTGATTGTGAGAGAGAGGAAAAAGAATTTTGGAGAGAGAGTAAAAGAGAGGAGGTGGAGAGAATGAGAGAGAGGAATTGAGATGGAGAGCAAAAGATATCGAGGGAAAGATGGAGGATTGGTGAAAGGTAGAGTGGAGATTAACTGTGAGGAGGGAGAGAAGGAAAGAGATGAAAGAGAACTGACGGACATGGAGGATGTGATGGGATGGAGAATAAGGGAAAAAATGGGGTAATATAGAAGAAAATTATAGAAAAACGGTGGAGGATATTTGATGAAAGAGGACGGATAGAGGGAAGTGGAGAAGAATGTATAACAGGAGAGTTAGTCTGGGATGAGGGAGAGTGATTGGAAAACAGGAGGGAGAGAATTATGGGGGATGAAAGGGTGAGCGGAGGAGAGGGGGAGAGAGAGAGAGGAAGGGGGGAAGAGATAGGGCAAGAGAGATGGAGGGAGGGTGATAGATTGAGTGGAGATAAAATGAGAGGAGGTGAGAGAGAGAAAGAGAGAGAGAGAGAAAGAAAGGGACGAAGAAAAAAAGGGACAAGACTGAAGGACATAAAGGGAGAGACATAAGAAGATATGAGCGGGAGAGAAAAATAAAAGAAAGAGAGATGGAAGAAAGTTGAGATAGAGATTAAATGAGAGCTATAAAGTGAAAGAGGGAGGAACCGGAAAAGGAGGGAATGAGGGGAGTGGGAAGGGTGGGAAGGAGAGATGGAAATGGGCCTACAGAATTACTAAGCGATCTCTGCCTCCCAAAGGGCATAGATGCCTTCTTCATCTAGAGAAGAAGGAGCCATATCAAACTTTTTGTTCTTTAACTCTGGAGTCTTAGTTCGTTTTTTTCCTTCCTTATTATTTTTAGGTCGCTCCTTCGGCTCGCTCTCGTCTCGATGTCGCTCTCGTCTCCATCTCGCTCCGTCTCCTTGTCGGGGGGAAAAATTCTTCCTTTATTCGAAATTCTAAAGAGGGGCTCACCTCTGCGATGTGATTTTGTTTGTTCTTGCCTTTTTTTTTAAAGTTCGTCTTTCATTAAAGTCGTGAGGTACGGGGGGAAAAAGAATCCGTCCCTCTGCGCGTTTTGAGAACGGTGTGTCCGCGGAACGCGTCCTCGAATTGCGATGCGGATTGAGTTCGTTGACGCGTCGTGCATGCGGCCTCGGTTAGCAGAATTGTCTTTTTTCCCGAAAAGTTTAAAAATCTTTAAACTGAAGAATTGGTCGCGCTTCCTGATATTTGCATAAAAAATACGTGGAGAGGAGACTTAATTCTAATGCGGATTTTGCTTACGAATGTAAAAACCCGCTGTGCAAAGCGTCGCAGAATTCAGGCTCCACGTCAATTCGTCGCGGGAAATTCGTCGCGCGTCAAATTCCTCGTAACACAAATTCGTAGCGTGAAAAATTTGTCGCAAGACATATTCGTCGCATGACAATATCGTCGCAAGGTAAATTTGTCGTGGAAAATTCGTCGCAAGGCAAATTCGTCGCATGGCAAATTCGTCATATGGCATATTCGTCGCAAACTCAGAAATCGTTGAGGAAATAGGAAATCCTTTTCTTCATCGTTACTGCGATACACCATATTTAGTGTATGGAAATGGTTGACGATGCCTCATTATTTCCGAATTAATTATTGAATTCCTGTGCAAATTATTCTAAACAGTTACCCTAATAAAATTTCTGAAAATATAATTGATGAAATTTTCGTATCTTATATGATCAGGACATTAATAAAAGACATTCCTCTTATCACTTTATGTATGACGCTTTTTATACATGTTTTAACAAACTTTCCTTCTATGTAGATGTTTAAGATTTCGCAGGAATCCAGCGCGTGCCCGCTGCAACTATCCCTCTAGACCAATTATGGAAAAAGTTTAATCAGATTTAACATAAACCTTATTATAAGATAACGGTAGAATTTGAATATGTCGTACAGAAAGATTTTTTTTACTCGCATTCGCGTGAGGAGAAATGAGACTTTATATCGCTTGTTATAACAGAATGCGAGTTGAGATTTGACAGTAATAATTTAGTCACGCATTAAAAACCAATGAAGGAAACATTCCCGAAAAAGTCCCGGGTTCGAGTCCCTTCTCTGTTTTAGTAACTAGGGAAGAGTTGAAACGTAGCGTACAAGCCTTTTTTTGATAAATTTTAAAAATAACTATAAGTTGAGATATCGACGCCGGATTTTCGCATTTATAAGGAGAAAGAAATGATGATTAGTTTTCTTATTATGAAAATTGAAATATTCGAAATAGCTAAATTTGACGTTTAAATAACGTATTTTGTAGAATCTACGCATTTTAATGTGATAATACTGTTCTGAGTTTAACTTTGCGCATTACGTGTTCTTATAGGAGAATCGTTATCACACGTTACTTCCCTATACTGCTAATTCCTCAATGATTCGGGAATTCGCGACGAATTTGCCATGAGAGGAAATTGTCACGCGACGAATTTGACACGCGACGAATTCCCGCGCCACGCATTGCTCGCGAAGAATTGGCCGGACACCCAGAATTCATAACTGCTGTCATCCCTGGCGCCGCAGTGAATAAAAATAAATCTTTTTAAGAAGCATATCTTTGCAGAAAAATTTAATTAAGCACTAAATAAGTCTCTATATTACATCACTCTTAGATGCATGTAGTATTAGGCATCGGATTTTATTGAATTTTTAAAATGTAATCCATAGCAAATATTGCTTAATTTTCACTAAAAACTATTGACACCACCGATTGGCATAATCAAACTCAGAAAATAAATCAGTATATTCGTGGTGAATTTATTGTAATAACTAAAAATCAAATAAAATAGGCTCTGATCGCCTTTTCAATATCTCTAAAGAAGATTCGAACTTGCAGAAGTAGACCTAACAGTACTAATTTTAAGTTTTTTTTTCAGATTATTGCGCCATGTTAACAAGTTTTTAATTTGTAATTTAGCTCACAGAGAATTAAGAAAGAACAAGGGTCTCTATCTGGTACGGACCGAGGGGGGAGGGGGGGGGGGGCGACGGGCTTCAGCTCCCTTAAAAAATCCATTACTAGCCTTGTAAATGTGTATTTTAACAGGAAATATTTTCTTTTAACTTTTTATAATTTTATATTTCTCTCAGCTTATAATTTATAATCAATATACAGATACTACTTGAATTACGCATATTTATATCGTTCGAAGTTTCTAAAAACTACCAATATATCCATGTATTTTTAGGGCTGAGCACATCCCAAGAGAAAATCCTGGGTGCTCGCCTGGTCTCTGTCCATGGCCACAGTTGATTGATTGATTGATATGGGTTAAGATGTCCGAAAGCGTGGGATAGTATGGAAAATCAAAAATGCTCTCGATATTGTACAGAATCCAAATTATTCTCGTGTTTTGGAACCACTATATACTTGGGTCTAAAAGACGCATCTATATTCTCAACACGTACTGCTCTTGAGAAAAAAGGAGCCATTTCGCGTTTGGCAATGGAAGGACACCAATCTTGACGTAAGTAAAGCCCGCCCTACTTTTTCTCCACCTATCCTCCACCTATTTCCTTCCCTCTATTTCTTTTTCTGGCGCGTTGGAGCGCATGCGCTCGTGTTTGTGTGTGCTTATGTGCGTGTAGGAGACCAGCTCCGGATCCAAGTGGCGCCCTCTCTATCACTCGCTTCCTGAATTATTCAGCCATCTCTTCTTCTTCTTCTGTTGACTCTCTTTCATGGCCCGCTATGCGACTTTAGCCCTGCCACTTCTCTTATACACGTAAAACGGCGTCCTTGGTCGCACATACGCGCACACATCTGCTTACGCGCTTCCGTCGTTTTCTTTTTCTCTCTCACCCTCCGAAAGAATCACTCACGCTCCCCTTCCCTCCGTCCGCCTTTTACATTTATTTCGCCTTTTTTGCGTGTTTCTCCTCTCCCTCTCTTTTATCCGTTTTTTCCATTTCAAATTGTAAGAATAAAATAAAAAAGAATACAACCCTTTTTATTGTTGCCACTTCCGAAAAAAAAGCTTCCTTTTCATCTCCTGCTACTACTCTATCTCACCGAGAAATCTCCAAAACTTTTTTCCGGGTTTGGCGAATTTAGATTGGCCTTCGCCCTCGTAGTGGCGGCTTGATTATTCCTGCGGGTGGAGTCAGTGTTTTGTTATTTGTGTTTTTGGCGTCCTCCCTTCCTTTCTTCTACCTCAAGTGGGTGTTATTTCTCACATGTACTGCTGGAGTAGAGCGATATTCGCCGTTTTATTATTTACGTTCCTGTTGCCGAGCGTTATCATCTTACTCGGTTGCTATGGCTTTTTTTTGCGGGTTTTGTTTTTGCTTCGATTTTCAACGTGAGGTTTGAGATCGTAATTACTCTCCTTTCTGTTTTCCTGGTTTTATTTATAGTTATACCGTTTTAAATTGTAAGGTTTACTAGTTTATGGACCTTATTATGTTTACTTAAAAATTCCATGTAAATTATTTTTGATTTTCTCTACGTATTACGATCAATCAGGTTTAAATGTTAGATGTGGCTTACCAGCTTCAGACAAGTTCAAATAATGTTAAATATCTATCTATACATCTATCTTTCTCGTACTCTCTTTGGTAATGACTCAAAGTGTAGTGCAATGCAGCCCTTTTGCCTACAATTGTTTTGTTATTCTTTTTGCGAGGTTATATTCGTGATTTTATTAAGAAAATTGGACATCAAAATTTATAGCGAAAATATTAGTTTGGCGAGATGTAAACGGACTGAAATACGAAGCTGCCATGTCGCGAGTAAAGTTTTTATCTCTTATTCAAAAGTGGCATCGGGACGAAATATCATTTGTCTTTTTTTCGGAGGTCTTAAATAAATTGACGACGTTTTAGATGAATACATTTATTTCCTTATCAATTTTTAGCCAAAACTAGATTCTGGATTTCGAAATCTTGCTTTATTTCCATTCAGCCGGTGTGCCATATGTATCCAACGGCTTGCATCTGGATTAATTCATCCATAAGGTCTACAGAAAATTTTTTTATTGGATAACTTTTCTGGTCCCTCTTATTAAACAATTTAATAAAATTATGACGTTTAAATGTGCGTACTAAGCAATACTGTTCAAGAAATAAACTACTTTTCTGCGTTAAATTTCATTTTAATCAATACTTTCTCATAAAAATATCATTACATCGGTATTTATTAAAACATATTTATACAAGATTCACAGGAATCTACATGACATGACTGACAAAACAGCATTTAGAGGAACGTCATCTTATATAACATTGAAGCTCCCATGACTGGAATATTTATACAAAATCCTCGGATAATATAAAATGGTAGAGACTTGCAAGAATGCTGACTATAAAATTTACGATTAAAGGATTATATGAGAAAATACTACAGAGTAATAAGAGATACGCTTTCTTTCTAAATGTGCCATCGGGTATCTGCTTTTTTCTGTAACGCCAAAGAATAATTTCATATAATGAGGAAATGTATCACTAATTTTGCAAATTTCATTTTCGATCTCCTTAACTATTCAAAAGGAATGATTGCACACGCAGTCACCATTAATCTTCCACTTAAATATAATTTGAATCTATTGGTTTGGTGATATAAAAGTCTCTTTATAAATTAGGTTCTTACTGAATTTACCGAGGAAATTTTCTTTCAGAATAATCTATAATAATTCAGATTTTTGTTGGATTATAGATGAGATTCGTTTAAAATTAATCTAACTCAATGTACCTGTTCCATTTATCTAAATTGGATAATATATCTGCAAATATTGCATTGCCAGCATTCCATATAATTTCAAATTTAGGCTAAATGAGTTATTCTGTCTGTTTTGTTGTTGAATTGGCTGTATTTGAATGGGATATTCTCGGAATAACAGTCTGATGGCTTTTGAGTAATTCTAGAGGTTCGATGCTGCGCGAACATTAAACTTTTCGCTGCAGCCCTGGTTCTTCAAAACAAAGGGACCGCTAACATCTTGTTGTTTCGGTAGGAGTAGGTCTTTTGCAATCTGCCCTTCAGCAAAGATGTAATTATGTAAGCAAATTTAATTGTCTCTTGCCTCGCAATTTTGTCGCTACGATGACGTTTTGTAAACTGGTCTACCATGAATTGTTCCTGCGGCCAGAAAACGTTATTGCTTGTTTTGGTCGTGTTGTAGTTGCAGCAACCAAATTCATATTAACACCTTGCGAGCAGTTTCATCGCAATAATGAAGTTCTTCTGAGTTATGAGGCATTTTCTTAAAGAATTACGTATTCAATTCTAAAAGGAATTGTCGATCTCGGCTAAAGGCTAAAATTGAAGCTTAAACGAAAAGATAGCCATTAAAAGCCTTCCTCACCTAATTTTCACCATTAGAGAAACATTATTTTTCAATTTTTACGGCTTATGATTTGAAAAATAAGTATTAAATATCGTAAGAAATCTTTTCGCATTGACATACAGCTTCAAAAATTATCATGTTATTAACGGTTACGCCTGTGTTTTATGTTTGATTAACACTTCGAGTATTATTCTGGTAAATGCTAATTCCATTGAATGAGATAGATAACGTAAAAATGTCGGAAGAAATCCCAAATAGGTACATGAAGAATTCGTCGGGATTAATGATTTATCGGATGCACAATCATTTTAGTGACACTTTCCTAATTCATATAAAAAATTAAAGACAATCTCAGAAAGTTAAAACTTACGCGGTTAAATAATTGCATTCAATTTTGGTTTCAGTTAAATATAGAAATGCTTGTTATACATGTGTAATGAGTAAATAGTTTGACACGATGATTTAAACTTTATAGACGAATATTCGTGTGTTGCAATCGCTGGATTTTGAGTCGAGGGACACCTATTTTTTTCATTGTATTAAAAAAAGAGTAAGCCTAGCATATATTTACAATTTTTGATAGTTTGTAATTGTGACAGATATTGGCAAATTTTATTCAATGCACAAGGTTTACTTATATTATCAAGACAATATAAATCCATCTCGAATCTTTTCCACATTTTAAAATTTTAATTCTTAAAGACCAAATTATATGTTGAACCACTTTTCTGCCAACAATCGATAAGTGCTTTAAAAAGGTCGGTTTGTTGAGAAAATATTATTGAATAGCCTAAAACGAGTAATTATTCGAATGAACTACAATTTAAATGCATCTCGTCAAATATTTTTAGATGACCAAGTTCATTTTTGAATTTTTATTTATGTAAATTTTTTATCGGTATAATCTCCTTATAATTTTAACGGGAAACATTGTTTCATAAATAAATTCATTAATAAATATTTGGAAAATTTATAATTCAAATTGGCTTATTCCCAAAAACGGATTTCACTTATTATTCAAAAAGGTCAAGCAAATATTAATCCCTTTAATCAACTAATATCCAGATCCCATTTCCAATTTCATTAATTGAAATCCCAAAAAACACTAATCCCCTTACGCGAAAGGAATCTCTCGCATAATTTGGATGCGACCAGATTATATTTAAAATGAAACCGAAAAATTTGCAAATAAACAATATATCTGTCTTGGCAAAATAAAAGCTGCACTCGTCACTAAGGACGAATCCGTTTTTATCTTCCATTTGCCTTTGTCAATTTGAGTAGTTTGCATAGATTGTCTCACAGGAGAACTTGTTGAGGATCCATAAAATTGATGACGTTCTAAGCGGTGACATTAATTTTCGCTGTTTCGCGGAACGATTGCTGTTGCAAGCTCGAGCAAATGTGGATGTACTTTGTTTTCTCGTTCAGATCGAATTAGTAACGCTTCTCTTGAGGACGTTGTCTTCCACAATGGGTGTTTTAGTAATTACCCTATTCCGTCAGTTTTCTGAGTGTTTGTACATTTCAAGACGGATCTTATAGTCTTGATAATCCAAGCTCCGCTTAATCCGTGATCGTCTTCTTAGAGGCATTGCAGCGAAAAAATATGTGCGTATTACAAAGAAACAAAATATAGTCATACATAGTTTGAAAATTTAAAAAAATGTATTAAAACATTAAATATTTATATAATTATTTTCCAAGCTGCAACTCTTCATTACCTTTCAAAGAATTTTTTGCTTTTTTGGAATCGAAGAAACAAAATCTTTAAAAAAATATTACTTATTACATACAACGTTAAAATCGAAACTCTTATGAACGCTTTCGGTATCGACATCATTTGAAACTAAAGCGCTCGCTTTATCACTCGAATCCAATCGATGCATATCTTATAGCTAATAGATATAATAAGTTAAGAAAAGTTAGACGTACTTTTCAGCTACAGAGCAGCCGTATTAGCGGCAATTCATTATTAGTAGATTCCGAAAAAACAACTAGTATTCCGAAGCGATTGATGAATATCGGATCTACCTAATTTATAAAACATTGAAAAATTGTCATTACCTCAAAGGTGTCATAATCTATCGTAGTCATTTACTTCTATACCTCAAACACGTTCTACTGCATTCATTAATTTTTTCGATGTAGAAGATGCCGTGTTCTATCCAGGCCATTTTTTCTCCAAGCAAAACTCATTTGTAAACCATCTATTGCGCTTTTTTATTTACTTCACCGTGACGTAAATGCTTGGAGTTTGTATCCAGAGGGCGAAGTAACCATACCCCGCAGCGGACTGAATAATTACGGTTTAAATAAAAATCAAAGTTAGAAAAACAGAAAACACTCCATTTGACGATGAAGCGCAGAGAAAAAAAACCACGAGTGATGATTATCTCAGATAGAGAGAGAGATGGATGGAATTAAAAAGTGAAATAGATCTTTATCGAGTTTTATTTTCCATTTCCTTAACAATTACTTCCGAGAATTTGTCTTCTATCTTATCGAGGGATCTTCTCAAAGTGGCGGATCGTGTGTTGTAAGAGCGTGCAATTTCCTTTTCAGATAACCCACTTTTGTTGCGTATCATTCAAGTTTTCTTTTTCTAAACCCCTCCATGTCTTTCTTTTATAAAAAATAGGAAATCCGGGAGATACATACATTGGAGAACAAATTGAAACTTTTTCCCTGTTTCTTGCATAGAATGAGGTTATCCTAAAAGATTTTGGCCCGCTGAGTTTCAATCTGTAGTCAGAATTTACGTGGCACGTCAGATATGGAGAAAAACGTATTTTTATATTAGAAGTACATATTGTGTTTTGCCATACAAACTAAACAAAATACATGTAAATGCATGCTAGGTTAAAGATTTAGCAGACAATTTTTTTTGTATGATGTACTAGGAAGTTTCCTAATTAATAACCAACAATAATCAGCAAGCATATTAATGTTCCATTTGCCTTGGTATCTTTTTTCCAATGTTGGAATGCCCTCATGGAACTGCTCGTCGTGCTCGACACTCACAGCTTCCATATTCTCAGGAAATAAGTCCAGAGGGGAGTGAAGGAAATTAATTTTAAGTGACATGACACACCGCATGTCATAGTTTGCTTCCAGCCTTTTATTAACCAAGTCTTCATAGTTTGGTACTTTGTTGTTTCCTAAAATGCTCATGACAATTGCTTTGAAACATGCCCAAGCCTTTTTTATTTTACTTCTAACGTTGTATCTAATCCGTCATCGTCCATGAGTCCAATTATTTGTGGACCCACAAATATTCCTTCCGTAATCTTTCCTTCGGTGATTTTTGTAAATTTTTCTTTAAGATGTGGAAATCCTCTGCCATTTTGATCCATATGTTTTAAAAAATTCTTCATGAGTTCTAATTTGTAAAGGGATAAATAAACTTCGGTTTTGTGTTTGTGCCTCAGTGATGCTATCAAAGCATTTACATTATTGCAATAACCCATTCTTCCATAGAATAAAAGTCAACGAATTGCTGTTCACGGTTAAAAAATTACTAATGGTGGTATGTTTTGCCATGTTTATATTGGTCTCCTACCTTGCAACTGAAGTACAATTGATAAGCTTTTATGACAAGAGTAATGCACGTTCACTGATGTTTCACAGTAAATTCTACGCAAACAAAACAAAAATTGTCGGCTGCATTAGCACATTTAGGAAATGTGCTGTTTGGCACACTTCTTGAACACCTTCAGCTGCAACTGAAAAACACAGGATAACGCTGTTCAAGATGCGTTGCAAAAACAAGAAAAGGTAACAAAATGAATTTGTTTGTTATGTATTGAATCTTTTTTTGCGTAGAATATGTCTTTTTGGTTTTTTTTCACTATAATTGCAAGTATCATATCACAAAATATATACATGATTGGAAAATTTTAAAAACAGAATCGTAATATGCGTTACAAAAGACATCGGGACCAAATATTCTTTTTTTGGAACCATAAGTCTTGTTCCTCAGTATTGTCGAAACTCGATTCTTCCTTCCTGCAAGAAGTCTCTTTTTCCGCGTTGCTTATCAGAGGGAGAACTGCCTTCCTCACAATGCAGTTGTATCTTAATCCAAACGGATGAAATTTTACGCTCGAGAGTCTTTTAATTCTTCTTGGGAAAACATTTTATTTTGGGGGGTAGGAGTCATGAACTTTTCCTTGTAGAATGTTTTTATAATGCCTGTCTCGAACTAAAGTTCCGGTTGAGAAATAGAGCGCATTTGTGAAAGAATTGAGAGAGCAATTCGTCTCGTTCTCGCTTCAATTATAAATTTGAAATTGAACTTTAAGTCGTACACCCGTAAATAAAGTTACGTCGAAGACTAAGCAGTTTCTCTGCTATAGTCTTCCGAGACTTAAGATAATTTGAAATTACTATCCAATTACTATCCCCTTTCATTCCGTGTACATCTCGACATAAATGAAATATAGTAGGCACTACCTCTAAATCTCCTGCAAATAATGCAACTAAGTATGACTATAACGATGAAACATCTTTTTTATGATGCATATAATCACAAGAACTCTGTTCCAATAGGGATTCATAGCATATTTCATCAACTTCATGGCAAATGAACAAACTCCTGCTTTTTGAAGATTATAAGCTCACGTTAAGCGAATAGGTTTGGGGCTCTTCAGTAATTATCGTTTCGGTTCATACGACGTCGAGTTATTCTAGATATATTATCACAAAGGACCCTCCCTAAGGACTGCATAACCTTACAGAGGTGGGAGGGTTTGTGTACTCTTACGAACCAAAGAGCTATGCCGGCGGGAGATAATTCTCCTGGTAGGACCATCCAAGCCGGAAAGGTCTGAGGGGAAGAGTCAGACTAAGAAGCAGTCTTGGGGGTTTTACATCCCCCTGTGCAAGGGCAGCAGCTTGCACAGTACCTCTGTAGGTGGTGATCATGTGGATCTGAACAGCTACAGATGGGTAATCACTCTGTGAAACTGCGATGAGGAAAGCAAGGGGAAACTACCTCATTATATTTCCCATGATAGGCTGAAAAGCTGAAATACCTCTATGGATCTTTCTGGGGTAAAATATTCCGGAGGTAAAATAGTCCCCCAATCGGATCTCCGGGTGGGGACTACCCTAGGGGATGCACAGAGGAAATTTAACATTAATAGGAAAGCAAGTGGTGAGAAATTAAGAATAGGCACATGGAATGTTAGGACTATGAATTCAGGGGGTAAACTAGAGAACATAAAAAGGGAAATGAGAAGGAATAATGTAGGTATAGTAGGTCTTAGTGAAGTACGGTGGGAAGGAGAAGGCGAGATAAATTCAGACGAATTTAAGATTATTTACTCAGGAGGGGAGAAAAAGGAAAGGGGAGTGGGGATTATAATGAGAAAAGAGATAGCTGAAAGAATTAGCAAGGTAGTGACAGTTAATGATAGATTAATAGCCGTAAAACTTCAGATGGAGCCAGTGGAAATGCTTATAATTCAAGTGTATATGCCAACGACTAATGCTGGCGACGACGAAGTAGATGAAATGTATGAACAGATTATGGAGATATTGGAGGAGGAGGGAAAAGGAAGGATCACCACCATAGTAATGGGAGATTGGAACAGTGTAGTCGGAGAGGGACAGGAAGATAACATAGTGGGAAAATATGGACTAGGGAAGAGAAATGAAAGAGGGGATAAACTTGTGGAATTCTGCCATAGAAATAGATTAATTGTAACTAATACATGGTTTAAGCATCACCAGCGGAGACTTTACACATGGAGAAGCCCAGGAGACCAGAGACGATACCAGATAGATTACATACTAGTCAATGAAAGATTTAGAAATAGCATTAAAAATGTGAAAACACTACCAGGGGCAGATATCGATTCTGACCACAACCTTTTGGTGGCAAATATACAATGTAGACTGAAGAGCATTAAGAGAAACATAAGAGTTAACCAGAAATGGAACTTAGAGGAACTCCTTAAAAACAAGGAGGCTATCATGACTGAGCTGGAGGAAAGGTTGGGGGAGAGAGATGAAGAAAATAGGAAGAATGTAGATGAGGAGTGGAGATACATCCATAGCAACATTAAAGATGTAATGGAAAAGAAGGTAGGAAAGATAACGGGTGAAAGAAACAAAAAACCCTGGATCACAGCAGCCATGCTGCAAAAAATGGAAGAGCGGAGAAAGTGGAAGAACATAAACACTGAAGAAGGCCAAAGAAAGTACAAGGAGTTAAATAATGCTTTAAGAAGGGAAACAGATAAAGCCAGAGAACAGTGGATAAATGAGAAATGCGAGGAGATTGTCGAATGTGAAAGAATTTGTAGAACAGACCTCATGTATAGCAAAGCAAGGGAACTATTCAAGAAAAAAGCAAGAAAGATAGGACGTAAAGGAATCATGAACAAAAGTGGTAAAATAGTATCGGAGCCAGACAATGTAAAGAATGTCTGGAAAGAATACATTGAGGTTCTGTATGACAAAGAAGGAAAGCCAAGAAATATTGAATTAAATGAAGAAGAGAATGTGGAAGAAGATCAGCTAGGACCAAGTATTCTCGAGTCTGAAGTTAAAAGAGCAATTGATGACATGAAAAGAAGAAAGGCAGTTGGGAGTGATGATATACCCGTGGACGTTCTTAAGGTTTTGGGGTCTAAAGCAGTTAAGCAACTCACAAAATTTTTTAACCAAGTATATGATACTGGCGTATGGCCTGAAGATTTTTTAGATGTTGTGATGGTACCACTGGAGAAAAAGAACAATGCAAAATGTTGTAAGGATTACAGAACTATTAGTTTAATTTCTCATACAGCTAAAGTTCTAACCAGAATAATAACCAAAAGAATTGAATGTAAAATAGAAAAGGAGCTGCAAGATAATCAGTTTGGTTTTAGAAGAGGAAGGGGGACTAGAGATGCTATAGGATGTATGAGGATGATGATAGAAAGAGCGCTAGAAGTCAATAAAGATATGTATTTTTGTTTTGTAGATTGGGAGAAAGCTTTTGACCGAGTGAAATGGGATAAAATGTTGGGTATTTTAAACAAAATAGGAATAGATTGGAAAGATAAAAGACTGCTTAAAAACCTTTACTTTGATCAAAAGATTAGAGTCAGGGTTGAAGGAGAAGAAACAGAAAGTACTTCAATAGGGAGGGGAGTGAGGCAGGGTTGTCCTATTTCACCAGCGATATTTAATATGTATGCAGAAACAATAACAGAAGAAGCGTTGATGGAAGAGAAAGGATTTAAGATAGGAGGTGAAAGTATTACCACCATTAAATACGCAGATGATCAGGGCTTAATAGCAGAAGGCGAGAAAGAGCTTCAGAGGATGACAGACAGACTAGTTGAGGTTGGCCAACAATATGGAATGAAGATCAATACAGAAAAAACGAAAGTCATGGTGGTTTCAAAGGAACATAAAGAATTAAATATAATGGTAAATGGCCAAAAATTGGAACAAGTAAGTAGTTTCAAATATCTCGGCAGTATTTTAGCACAGGATGGAAGTAGTACACAGGACATCAGAAGTAGGATTGCAATGGCAAAAGCAGCATTTAACGAGAAGAAGGAGCTTCTCACAAGCAAGAAAATAAATCTAGAAACAAGGAAGAAATTAGCAAAATGCTACATATGGAGCATAGCTCTTTATGGTGCAGAGACGTGGACGATAAGGAGAAAGGAGGAAAAATATTTAGAAAGTTTTGAGATGTGGGTATGGAGAAGAATTATGAAAGTGAAATGGACAGAGAGGAGGAGAAACGAAGAAGTATTAGAAATGGTGGGAGAAGATAGGATGCTAATAAAAACAATCAGGAAAAGAAAAGCAAATTGGATAGGGCACATATTGAGAAGACAGTGTTTACAAAGGACGATCTTAGAAGGAAAAATTAGTGGAAAAAGAGGAAGAGGGAGAAAAAGAATAGGAATATTAGATAATATAAAGCAGGGATATACTACTTATAGAGGTATAAAAGAGGCTTCTAGGGAGAGAGAGAAATGGAGGCAGCGATTCAGTTAAAACCTGTCTTCGGACAGAAGCATGATGATGATGATGATCACAAAGGACAAAAGTTCCACACATTTTTCTTGTTCTTTGAAGTAAATGGTCGCGTATATTATCAAATAGCTTCAATTATCTAATGTTTTAATTGTAATACGCCTTTATCACGGATATATGTGATAATAAATTTTAAAAATTTAAAGCTGTTATGTTTTTAATGTTAGCATTTGTGTAATGTAGATCTAGTTGGGGTTCAACGACCCCATTGTTTATCCACTGGTAGCGAATTCGGAAAGGAAACATAAATTTATCTGGCCGACAAAGTAGCTCCAAGTAGGCGGTCCCCGTTTATTCCTCCGGATTAATGGAAACGTTAAGGTCGTATCAGTCATTTTCGCGGGGAAATATTATTGTTTTAGCCGTGGAATAAATAAAAAGAAGGTGCCTTATAAGCATATTCCGTCTGGCCAGCATTAAAGACTCGAGAGACTGAGGTAATTCCTTGTTTACCTTGCTTCCTCTGGAATATATTTAAAGAAATAGAATTGCAGACGAGCATGTTTATCTGGAAGAACTCCGCAGCCGTAAAAATAAATAAAATTAAAGGGTCAGGGACCAGTCCCGGTCGCGTGCATAAGACATTGTTTTTCTCTTTAACATCCTGCCGCTCCCGAAAACAGACACCCCAGGGGCTAGAGAACATTCTTAGGGAATACATCGACGAGAGAGAGGGGACGTATACTACGAAAGAATATCTCTCTCCAAAGGATATAACCACCTCATTATCCCCATCCATTCCAATACGAATACATGCATTCACGCATATAAAGACGCGTCACCAAGGTTACGGGCTTGTAGAGAGGATCAAACCCATCACCAACCAACCTGCCCCTTTCGCCTTCCTTCCTAGTCTAGTGGATTTTCGAGCCTCTGTCATCTGCCTCCCGTCAAAGTAATGAACGAGGGCGAGAGAGGAGGGAAAAAAGGATTATTCGGAAGAAAAAAGAGGCGGAGAAGGACGGAGGTTTTAGAGATGGAAGCCGTATAGAGAGGGCGATTCATATCGCGAGAGCATCAAATAAGGAGGATAAGGGGGGAAAAAGGGGAGATGATATAGCGCGATACGGGACAGGAAGATGGAGGGAGATAAAACGAGGAAGCTTGGAGAAGAAGAAGGGATCGAAAAGGTTAAAAGGAACAAGAAAATTAAGTTGCTGTGTCTGGGAAAAATTGCGTTCATAAAAGAGCCTAAGGACAGAGGAACCGAATGGAAATTTAGTTAAAAATTAACAAAAATGTCTAAAATTTTTATGAATTTGAGTGATAATCTTTGAAAAATTAAAGTTAAAAGCGGCTGAAAGCTCTGATACGGTTCAAGCTGTCAATATACTTCCTTTATCACTAATCTCTATGAAACTTCTAGCATAGTATAAGGATGTAGAGGAATCGAATTGAAATTTTGTTAAAAATAAGTATAAAAGTCTATCAAATTGGTATTAATTTGCGTGCTATACATGGAAAAATTAAAAGCATAAGCAGCTGAAAGTTCTGCTGCGGTTTAACTGTCAGTTTACTTCCTTTTATGATCAATCTCGGCGAAATTTCTAGCATATCGTTATGAAAAGTGCAGATCAGAGATCATTATAAAACAGGCATATGCTGGAAAATGGTAGTGGCAAAAAATCATGAGAAAAATTCTGCCATATTCGGGAATCGAACGTAGGAGATATCGTCGAGATATCGTGACTGACTAATTATTTTTATTCAGAATAGTGTTTTTCGAATATATCGTGACAGACCTAATCTCTTGATTGAGCATAGTGTATTTTCTGGTTGATTTAGGGCTAGAACAGATTCTCTCCGTGTATTATTACTGAGAAAACCCACTCACAGGCGACTTTGCCTCTAGAATTCATGTTCACTCATCAATTCAACAGATCAATTAGTTGGAACAGATAGCCATCGAAAAGCCTGAGGAAACCTTATGTGCCATTCGGCTTCGCAACAGCCTTCTTTGGCGAATATTATCCCATGGTAGATGGTGGCTGCTTTGTAGCTTATATGGTTTTACAGAACATTTTTTGGAGCTACATAACTTTTCAATTGGATCCTTGCCATTGGGAAAAATCGAATATTTTATTACCTTTATCGGTTGATAAACTTAAGTTGAATATTTAGAAATCATTGCAATAATACCTTTATTCCAAAAACGGTTGATGAGTACGCTTAGAATTAGAATCAGCTATTCATGAATTACTTCCGAGCACAGTCATAAGCTCGCTTAGCTAAAGCATTTCCGTGGTACATCGTGTTTAGTTCATTCCATAGGGTGTCCCGCCAATTCGTCGCGGGCAATTCGTCGCGCGGCAATTCGTCTCGTGTAAAATTCGTCGCATGAAAAATTCGTCGCAAGACAAATTCGTTGATTAGCAAATTCGTCGCTTAGCAAATTCGTCGCAATGAAAATTCGTCGCAAATTCAGGAATCGTTGAGGAATTAGGAAATACTTTTCTTCATTAATCTTGTGATGCACCATATTTAGTTTATGGGAAGGGTTGACGATGCCTCGTAATTTCCAAATAAATTAGGCAAATGGGGGAAGATGCGTGGTGGCGTTAAGGTTGGTTGGGGAGAGATTGGGAAAGAGAGTGGATAACACTTGGAATACAAGTTGATTAGCAGGAGGAGTGAAGTTGGAAGGGAAAGTCAGGGAATGATAAGGTAAAGGAAAAAAATGACACTATGGAAGAGGCGATGACGGAAATGTCTTAACGTGCGTTTCCATGCACGCGTTACGGGCGTTGAGAACTGACGCTACACAATCAGAGGCCTTGCTTGAGACGTTACCCGCGTTGGCCGCGACAACGCATTGGAGAGATGGGGGAGAGCGGACATGAATATAGGGGAAGGGAACAGGTGTTCGTTAATTAAAAAAGTCGGATTTTTTTGTTTGTTTAAGATTTCAAGTTTTTACAAAATATATTATTAATATAGGTTATCTTATTTTGTTTCATCCGAAATGGCCGACGGAGAATTAAAGTTAAGAGATTACTTTTCTTTTCATCGATACATGGATTCCGGAATGACAGAGGGTTCCGCGCAACACTTTTATTTCGTGTTTATACGTGGTTATCCATGCTGGAAGAGGATTCATAGAAAGATACGTTATAAGGGAAAGAAAGGAAATGGAAAAAACTTGCATACGTTTGAGTGAGAAGAGTATTTAACATGAAAGTATTGCCAGATATTTTTATAGAATATGAAAAACAAATTGGGTCAAAAATTTTTTGCATCTTGGATGGCGGAACATTTCATTGCCAATGCGCGACTTGGGATTTCACTATGCAAATCGTGGCATTGAAAATAACAGAAAAATATTTCCTATTGCCTTAACGGTTCCTGAATTTGGGACGGATTTGCCAGACGACGAATTTGTATGACGACGAATTTTTTACGCGACTAATTGCCCACAACCAATTGACCTAGAACCGAAGAGAAAAAGGCTTGAATATATTCGGAGAGAAGAAAAATCAAACTGTCCAATGATAATAGTGAATTGATAAAAACTATGGATAGGTAAATAAAATGAATCATAGAATCAAATACTGGGCTATAGAAGTACAAGCTGTCCGTTTATTCATCTGCATATTTTTAGTGATTTGTAATGTTATGCGATATCCTGCTCTCTGAAAGCTGTTCTGGTCTTTTATCATAATTTTGTATTTTGTAACATCGTCTTTAATAATTTTAACAAAATTTGATTTGTTACCTCTTTCCTTTCAGGTTCCATTACCATACGCTAAATCATTCATGAGATGGTTATTATCGCTTGTGAGGTGGATGTAGCTGTGTGATTTGAAACAACGTAAGTAAACGAAAAGCTCTTTCCGAACTTTGATCCTATATTATAGAATAGAGTATATCCGTCTTTTCCTCATAATTGCATTTCATTTCATATTTCATAGCTAGCTTAACTTGAGGTTTTAAGTTGCTTATCCATGCGCTGTCTGGGCTACGAATCACTTTTACTCAAATTTTTAATCGGTGTCTATACATTTCCTAACATTACAGAGTAACGCATTTTTGCGAAAATTTTGAAAATTTCCATCGCTACTCTTTTAGAATTTCGCATCAACGGTGTATTTTATTGCCTCTCGCAGCAGATGGGGATATTAGATGCACGTAAACTTTAATTTTCGTGAATCGAACGACGCTGAGTCCCGTTTCAATTTCCTGTTCATTGGGTTTTAGAGCTCAGCGTCCGTTTGCAGATGGTCTAGCAAAAATATAATTTCAGGTTCGGAATTATCATTTATTCTGAAGGAAAGGTTTTACTGAATGAACTGTAAACTGTCATAGCTGAATGACTTTTGATTATGCGTGCGTCCAGCGCCATAGCTAGAGCGGGGCATCTGCCCCTGGCGTAACTAAATAAGGGGCGCAAAAGTTGTTAAACGCAAGTGGTGCATGACAAAATGACTGAAGATTTCACCACTGAACTTGTTCCGGACATTGCAAATAGCAGAAACTTAAATTTCGATATTGCGATTGATGAGTTTAATGCATTCAATTAACATAGAATATCTCTTTAATATTAAAATACTTATTTTTTTGTAATTAAATTAGCATGTGTAACTATGTATCTAATTATATTTATAATTATATTTATAATTATATATTTATATTATGTACATTTATAGTAAGAAATTATGTGATTTATGGTTTATTTTTATTTATTAATTGTTCACCCTAAATCCATAAATGTATTAGAGAATTTTTATGGAGGGGGCGCATATTTGGTTGTTTGCCCCGGACGCTATAATAGATAGCTGCGTGGGCCTACGCTTGGTTTATTCTCATTAAGTTCAGGTTTTGATTGTTGGTATAACTGGTTATACACACATGATACGTATAAATGTTTCGTTGAAAAAAATCACTAAGTATATGAAATGTAGATTTTTTCATGTCATGTGTCAAAATTCATCGATAAACAGATATTTTTAATGTATTCTTTTGTTTTATCCGTTATTGAATTACTTTCATGAAATACCATTATTAACAATTCTATTCGAACGTCTCGAAGGTACGATTATCAGGAAATTTGGCAGGAAGATTTATTTTTATATACTCATCTTAGTGGATTATAATTTTCTGTAGATTTGGCCTAATTTATATTAGTCACTTTGCATCGTATTTTTTATGAAGTTATTTATAAAATACACTTCAGTTTACTAATAAATTCATAAAAATGTTCTGCTATCTTTAAAAATAACTGGAAACGTTTATGATGAAATTATTATCACAATTTTTGCAAGTCATTTATTTTTCAAGATTTTCATGTCCATTCTCAAGTTAAAAAAACATTGGTTTTCCTTAAAATTTTCACCCACAAAAAAATTTACGAGATGATAGTTTTTTGCTGATAATTATTCAAGATTTTATCCAGATTATGATCGATTCAAATCGCACTCCACTGATACAATACGAGATCAGTTCGGTATCAATGTCAATGAGCAACCTCAATATGCTGCCATAATTCGACCTTTCACAACGCGTTCTCCGCACGCCAGGTTAAAGAAAAACCAAACAGGGATAGTTAAAGAAACGTCCAGAGGAGTTGTTCAAATACCTCTTTCATTGTTTCGGTAGTCACTCATTTACCGAAACAACTGCCTATCGGGTCAGTTTAAAATAATCGGATTGTTCCCAAAAGCGCGTGCCCTTATTTCACTCACCCCTCTTTCGCCCCACGAGGGTATCCGGAGGCGCTAAGTGCTCTCTAGCGGCAAACCCCGAGAGCTAATCCACCCTGCCAAGCTCGGAAACTATAGAGAAGGGGGGCCTCTCGCCCCGCCATCATGCTGTTATCGTCTGTCGAAATGGAAATCGTTTTCGGAGACGCGACTATCCTAGGAGTTTTTTTTCATTGTTTTTGGCCTACCACATTTTTCTCCTCCCAAACGACGGGTTCCGAAGATACACTCCGGTGATTCTGCCTCATAAAACTAGATCGCACGTTCTATTACTCCTGCTTTTCGAAAGGGTTCCCAAAACGGTACGTAAGAGCGTACCGACGCTGCTACGTGAACTATATATACAAACGAAACGATCCTATTACTAGAAATAAAATCCCTGGCGTGATTCCATCAAATGGGAGAGAATAGTTAGGCCCGTTAATAGAAGGTGATATTGACTTCGGACGAGTGCGCATTAGGCTATCGATTCCGTGGCTACGCAAGTTCACGATTTCGTCGCAGTGGATTCGTTCGCGCCGTGCTGGCGTAATGGCTCGTTTCTAATGTAATTTAACTAATAAAGTTGTGATCGTGACTTCGTAATATGGCATTCGATTGTTTAGAAATTTAAAAACTATAACTATCGCCATGATCTTATGAATATATTCTAAGCGTTGCGATGCCACTAATAACTGACAATAAGGCAATATTTTAGGTTTTCAGGGGCATAATATAAAAATGATCACCAACGATTGCCAGGTGAGAACTTTTTTGAGTTATGAATTAGTCATTGAAAAATTTTTGCCTCTGATTGACGTGCCAAATAAAATAGATTTGCGTGCCGATTACAGCAAGCGTGCTATAGGTTTTACGTAACTTTTATATGAAATTAGTCATTATACGTCAATATTCATTTTTACAATAAAAATCATTTACGAAAAATTATGGCAAAGTTATATTTGTCACTCGTTAATGCAGGGAAATTGTATGGATATTAATGCATTAGCTAAGTATGCCTATAATGAAAAACATGAAAATGGGCGTATATTGTCCATATTAAAAATTAAAGGAGGTAACAATGTTCCTCGAATATTTTGTACCCAAAGTGTCAAAAGTCTATAGATGACTTCAATCCTGAAATGAGTCACAGGTTAAATATATCGTTGAGCATAAAAAGAAAAAAATATGATTCCGATCCGCTTCAAAATGCAAAAATGCAAAATGCATTTCAAAAGATGATACAATAACCTATAGCTTCCATTTAATACGCTATGGCTCTCTCATTTCATGAAAGAAGTCTTATGTTGCGGATCACTCTAAAATACCAAGTGAACTTTTGTCTTTTACCGGAAGCGTCGATTTTTAAGCGCGGATGAAAAAGAACATATGCTGATTTTTTCGGAGAGAATTTTTAGGAAAAACTTCAATTGTGCATGGTCTTCACTTAAAAAAGGGTTAACGCGCTGATTTGGATGCAGGCCGCATTTAACCAGTATTTCTTCCTGAAATATAGCTAATTTTGGAGATATTTGGATTTCAAAGACACCAAGATTCATTTTCGAGTTCACTTTCTTTAAAAATTTCGCCTTTTGTTGTTCTCGATTTTTTAAATCTTTGTCTGAATAAATAGCATCCCATGCAGGAGTTTTCTATTAAACTGAGCTTGAATCACGGATTCATTCTAAAAGTAATTTCTTTGTTAAAATTGATCTATTTTAATTTCACGACAGAGTATGTAAGATATATTTTTTTCGAGATCTACAAAGATTTTGCTCAAACTTCGTGACTTAATATGGCATACAAAATAGGAGCAAAGTTCATTCCGTAGATAGGCAAAAACGGAATTTGGCAACTTTCGCAAGGGGCTTTATTTGAAATTTTCGTTTAAGGCTTATATTCGATATCTTACGTAAAGAAATGACATTAATGAATAATTTAAATTGAGTCCAAGCTCAAGAGTTTGCTAGCTTCAATTTAGTTTTATAACCAACAAAGAAGTTTTATTCACTCCAAAGATGAATTAAATCGCGGTTTGGTGAGCTGAATTAGAGTTCTCGCACTATCTAGCGCATTACCAAACGTTTTTTCATCACTTCCCAATTACAGTTACCTTCATTTCGTAAAAACTGCATTTCCGTCGAGACGATATCCTTTAAAATAAAGGATTCTATTTGACATAATTTACTGATGTGATCCGCTGATAGCGTTCGTGACATTATATTTTAAAATGTATGAAAATGTATCTGATCACTCAATTCACTCTCTACTAATAATCAATTAAAATATACCTTACATTTTTTATTAAGATCACTTCGACCATTTGCAACGCTGAAGTTCTAATTACAGCTCTCATTTGTATGGTGACATAATTAGGCGTGTTTTTGAGTCACCGCAAATCCGACGTAGTCGTTAGTCACGTCGGACTCGAAAGCGTCCGTGAATCCTAATTATGCTCGATAAAACTCGACACCGAATTTCCGACCGATTTGAGCAAAGTGGAAGAGGAGAGACTCGGATTTCGCTTTATCGTTAATTGCATCGTGGGAACGTACTAATGACGCAACACACTTAAGCGAATGGTCTCTCTCTCACCCCTCCCCTCCCCCTCCCTGACGCAAACTCGTAATCCACGCCAAAGGTGCGTAAACAATTATTAAACGATGGTGTAAGGGGACTGGCTCAATTTGGGACTACAGAGCGATACGGCGCAATTAAAAATATTTGGTACTGAAATCATAGCCGGGATAAATATCTCGCAGGCCCGCGATTTAGACATAAAATTAAGAAGGATTGAAAAACAGAGAGTTGGAAACTGTTTTATACGATTTATTTAACGGTTGAGTTGATGACTAAATAACACGAATTTTGATGTTGATTAATCGTAAGGTCATGGATATTAATACTATAGACAAGCATCAGGTCTTCATTTCCAAAATCTCAAACCCTTAAAAAGCAATTCAGCGTGGCTCGTCTCATGGCTGAAAAGGTTTAAGCACACACACTTAAAAAATACTTGCCTCAGGTATCTTCAATACCTACAACAAGGTTATTAAAAGAAAACCAGATGCAAATTTCGGTTACAAAGCAGCCGTCTTCTGTGGTGGTTCACCAAAAATACATAAATTCTGAAAGAACATGTGTTCTAGAATTTTCGTTAATTTTATGTGTGTGAGCGAAGAGAAGGGGTAAAGGGTGCAAATTCGAAAGGGGAATTTGAACTAAAAGGAACGGAAGGTTAATTGCCATAACCCTCCCTTCTTCACGCACACCTTCAATTGACACCCACCCCTCTCGTTCCTCTCTTTCCTCACACAGAAACAGCGAAAATATTAGCATACGTGTTCTCTTAGGATCTATTTTCGGTGAATCACCACTGAATACGGCTGCATTGCAGCCGAAATGCGCATCTGTTTTTAATGACCTTGAGGCTATTGGAGATACCTGTGACGAGTATTATTTAAGTGCTTGTTCTTGAGCCTTAAAATGTACCTTCTGATAATTTGGGCAGAGGACACTTATACTTAAATATGTCGTAATAAAACTAACTTGTTAATTAAGATTGGTGTCGGTACTTCCGACTTTCCTTATCATATTAACTTAGTAAAAATTGCAATTCTTTGGACCTGTCCGCCTTTAGAATGTAGCAATCCCCTTAAATTGCTTTAATAAATTCATTTAATTGCACTGAAACACGAAGAAACTGGAAATAATTATTAATCATACCAGAATATTTATTGTGGTAACATAGATTTAGTAACTACTAGCTTTGGTGATGATACCTTTTTAATTTTCTTGTTTATTATTTTACATTACACCATATCGTGTTTAGTTTCGTTCGACTGTATTTTAATTACAAATCTCTATAGTACATATTTATCTTTAATTAAAATCTTTAAGGCATTTAAATATTTTAGCAGTATTTTCCAGTATTCCGCCAAAATTCATTCCCATACCGAAATTGTAAAAGCTCCTGTATCTGCCTCTACGCATAAATATGCCTGTAGAACACGAGATTACAAGCAATACAACCAGGTCAACCGTTAGAACGGAATATTGGTCGACCCCCCTCTTTCCTTCCTCTAAGCCATCCCGCAATTCGATACATAATGCAAAGGTAATGCCGTTCCCGTCTTTTGGCCCGGAAGAGAGAAACAACGAAAAAACACGAAGGGGGAAAATTTCGAAAAAAATAACAAAGGCCTTATTCCGTAGCCGGTAGGAACACCAACTTAGAAATATATATATGTATAAATTCGGCGCCGAAATAAAAATAACGTAAAACTTTTTATTTTTGGCACTTTCGTTCCTGAGCTATTGAAATGTATTGACCGCGTAGTTTTGGCTTCCCCGGGTGAGGGAGAGAGTCCCCACATTTCCCGTCAGGGGGAGCAGCTGGAGCGACGCCGTATCACCGACGCTATCATCTGAACTGCCTATACTCTTTCTCGATCTCTCTCTATCTCTCGCACCGTGCACCAGGCCTCGGCAGTCGGGGGATTAAGTCGCTCACTCGACGTTATTGCGGAGCCGTGCACTGGGATTCCGAGCAGATAAGGTCGGTCGACTTATTACGTCGTTGGAGATCGTCGGCGGTGATGGAGTCCTGAGCGAAATCCAGAGCTGCACGGGTCGGGGCGCGGTTACCTATTTCGAAACGTACACACTGGTGTAGTTTTCGGGGATGTTCAAAACGGGGCCTGGGTTAAGGCACGCTGATAAACTTCGATGCAATCTCCGTCGTGTGTGTACGCGCCGGAATAATTTCGATATTATTTATGAGCTTTCGTAAGGCGTGTTATTTGGGTTTCGAAGATGTTCTGTTTTATTCTGGATATTCTAGACAGTAAAGTTATCTTTTGCTTTTCTATAAGGAACGAAATCTTATCTGCGGACAATAATTTGCGTAGCAATTTGATCGCGCGCATAATTTCAATTTCTTAAAAGCTTTATACGCATACTCGAAACTTGTAGTTGCATAAATTCTTTTCGTCGCAATTCATACATTTGTGTAACTTATCTTGATCCTTACCGAGTCTATTAACGCATTTATGGAAGTTTTGATCAACTGCGTTTTAACTCTTCGAAATCATAATTTCAATTATTTTCAGACATTTCATATATATATTTATATGCATCATTCAACCAATTTGTTGCGACCTCCAGGTACCTAAATCTAAAAAAATATAAGCGTGTTCAACAAGGTAAAACTCACAATTTTTACAAGAAAACGGGACGGGTATAACGATCTTTTCATAATTACGCGTCGTTTTCGTCAGACATTCCTTGGTTTTACTCAAGATTTAATGGTTCCCATGTAGGAAAGGAGATAGTACAACGATAAACTTCCTATCTTTTTTAAAGGTGTACAACCTAACAACGGCGCTTAAGCGGCGTATGCTGTAAGCCATGATAATTGATTTGAGGCAAACGGGAATGACTGAGTTTCTACTAATGCTGCTAATAATGGTTGAGATTCGGAAACAATACTGAAGTAATGCTCATTGGTATATAAAATTCAATAATCTACTTGTACTAATTTTGGACTAACAGCTATAATGTGCTGATGTGGTTATGACGTGCTTTTATAGCGTAATACATGCCTATCGCTATTTTACCATATCTTTGAGTTAACTTTATATATACGCTTAAATTTAAAGAACTTTAAAGTTGAGAAATTTTGTAGAACGTTATTTCTGTTCGAAATAATAGAGCCATTCACATATGTGTATGGTGACGAAAGGGATTTAACGGAAGAGTAATAGTCCAAAATTATAAAATAGATAAGCGCTATTTGGAATATTGTAAAAAATTGAACTTCAAGGCATGAACATACTTTGTATGTACAGGCACATATTAAATTTAGTCTATGTATGATTTAAAACCAGATATTTCAATTAATTTAAACGAAGACCAATCAGAGAATTATTCTAGCTAAAACTAAACCAAAAATACAATCAAGTACCACATTGTGATACCATTGTTGAATATTCAGATTTTGTTAGTATTATGCAACAGAATCTGCATGAAATGAGCATAACTAGTTTACAGTATCTTTGTATGTTTATAACATGTTTGCATCCAAGCATGATTAGTATTTAGCAGATAAAAGCACCATTCTTTCAATCAGATGGAGCATTAATTTTTATTCTTACCGAATTAGTTGAGTTATTCCTCAGGAGGGATTTAAGTGAGCTAATGTAAGAGTAATTTTATCAGATATCATTTTCGTTTCAATGGCTTTTTAGTAGAATTCAAAAATAGTAAAATTTGATAGCGGAATGAACCTTCTCCAATTCGATAACTTATTAGAGAATCCTGAGGGTCTTTTTTTAGTCGCAGATAACAACGCTTTGGTGAAATTATTGATTTATTTTTATATTTATTTATATAACAATTAGCCCTAAACTAAGCGCATTGTCCAAATTAAAAATCTGAAATTTTTTGTTGTTTTACCAGGAAAAGGGATGTTAATTTTCATGGTTAATAATTGCAATATGTCACACATTAACTACTAATTATTTGTCAAAGCTATTTCAGCAATTAAATTTGTTCATTCAACTTTAACAAGAACCTTGTTTATCATTATTTGTAATTAATATCGGCCATTAAAATTTAATTTTGTATACATTAATTATCTCTGATCTTAACATTTATTTTCATGTGGTACATATATATATATATATATATATATATATATATATATATATATATATATATTGTATTAAAGAGGCTATGTAGGATTTTCTCGTCGTACCCCGTTGGTTTTTCCACCTCATCAACTTACCAATATAGAATAAACTGAAAAATGCAATCTATAGAACAGAAAAGAACTCGCAACAATTCCATGTTATATTTAGCGTTCTTGGGATTTTGATAAGAAAATAAAATTTTCGTCTTGATTAGTTGGCATTTCCTCATTTTCCTCCTGAAGTGATAAATTTAGAAAACTGAAACGCCATATAATGGTAATTAGAGATGATCCTTTTCGTTTCGTTAAAATGAATGTATTCGTCATACAATCTGCAGTGCTTCCTATGTATGTACTTATTCTTCTATCTACTAATGCCAATCAATAGCTTTTAAACTAAGCCGTGAACTCAAAGTCATCAGTTTACTTTCTGTTTGTCTTGATATTCCCACATAATTCACGGGTCATTCATTACCAGGTCTTAAGACGTCATGTTTTGAAAGACATAAATACCATCACGTACTGGAGAAAATGGACTCGATCCGCGATGATGTTGTAGAAAGCACGGGTAAAAAATGTGGCCTATAACCGTCTACGATAGTGGTCCCAAACAGCACTTCTACGATTCATTCATGGAAGGGTTCCTGTCGATGTCCGTGCGAATTTTAAAATAGTCATAAGCTATGTATTTCAGATTTTAAGAGCACCCAGTAACCTAATTTCCTTAAAAAATCTTTGGTCTTTGTTTGTCCTACGTGTGTATAGCTTAAAAAAAAGATGGAAAAGTATACTCCATAAATGTAGTACACAGAGATTTCAAAAGCGTTCTTAATGGGAAATACGTATGGAATGGTATCGAATTTTTATCCAGGAAACTATAGTCTCGGTGATTATCTTGTAGTAAATGTTGTTCTCTATCCAAATAAATTTTTTAATCTATACCTCAGCAATAATATAAGAGAATGGGAGAGAAATATATGGATTTTTAAATGTTGTTTGCTTAGAGATAAGTCTTCGCGATCGATGTAAACAAAATATGCGATATTTTTCTTTGAATTTTCTCATTTTTATCTCCAAAACTATAAGTCATAATTATGTAATCTCAAGACCATCTTGTAGTAAATGTCGTTCTCTATCTGAATCAAGTATTTAATCTATACATAGAAGATCATATAAGAGAAATGAAGAGAAATATATGGATTTTTAATTGTTATTTGCTGAGAGAACCCTCTTAGCGATCGATGTAAACAAAATATGCGATGTCTTGCTAGGGATTTTCTCGAATTTTTATCTCCGAAACCGTAACTCGTAATTATGTGGCCTCGCGGAACTTCTTGCAGTAAATGTTGTTCTCTATCAAAATGAATTTTTTAATCTTTACCTTAATAATCATATAAGAGTTAAGGAGAGAAAAGTTTTGTATGCCATTGTTGCTTGACAGGTGCCATTTAACGAGATGCGAGCAGCGCTGTAGTGGAGGGTATACGGTGGTATACGCCGTATACCCTCTGATTTTTTCGAATGAATAGAGTATACCCTCTGCTTTAAAGAAAACTGGGTAAGACCCTCCTTCAAAGTTTTATTTCCGTATACGGTATACCCTCTGCGTTTTTTGCCACTACAGCACTGGATACGAGTATAAGTTTATTAAAATAATTAAGTAAAGTGGAAGTTCTAATTGAAGCATTCAGTTAAAAATCACAATTGGGCAATCAATTTTAATAAATATCACTCATACGTAATTAAATTAAAATTCGTCAAGAGGTTTTGGAGATGAAACTTACGTCGGACGGACGGACCAGACGTGCCCATAAGGCGTTCCGCTATTACCGCTTCGCTGGTAAAGAACGCCTGATAATTTAACATTTGATATAAGGGTATCTCTCACCATAGTCAACTTTCGAAATGTCTTATTAAATACAGTAAATAAGAGATTTTGAGTAATTAGGCAGTAAGAGAGAAAAATATGCCAGATTTTAAGAGACAATGAATTTTTGTAGGCAGTCATAGAAGGAAATACGTTATGAATATAAATGGGATTTTGCATGTTTAAACGGTGTTATGATAATGTGAAGAAAAGGGCACCACATGGTATGGTAGGGATGTATAAGCCGAAACTATTTCCAACGTAAAAAACTGGATTTGAAATTAATGCATGGGGAAGAGACGGAAGCGAATACCTTAGACAGACTTCCGGCGGTGGATTACAAATGATAGAGACGCATGCGATAGTAACTAGGTAAAAAATATCTCATTCATGGGTGTAACTCTTTGTAAAAGTTTCATTTTTTGGCCCGCGTCTCCTAACGCAAAAATACGGGAGTAAAACGACGAGGGTGAAAATAAAACCCAAAAAATATTAGTGTGTTTGTGCCCTCCCAGTGTTCCGCAAAGGCTAAAAACTTTTCAGAACTTCCCCGGCGCTACATTCCCTTTTTTTCGGAGACTCTTTGTTTCCGAGGTAATGCCACTGGTTCTTAGAGACCCCCTTTGCCGAAGAGTTTCAGGCAGGATGCAGCTGGTGGAAGAGGGAAGAGGGAGAGGGGAAGGGGGAAGAAGGGGTGGGATACGGGGGAGGGGAAAGGAAGGGCGCAGGAGAGTCTTGTTGGCGAGCGAGTCGGATGCGAGATGGAAGTCGGATTTCCGAGGACCTCTCCTCGTGTACAAGTTTTGAGCTCTTGATCTCCTTTTCCATGCGGCCGTGATATAAGCGCTAAAGGCGTTTTTTTATCCCTCGGCGCCTTGTTTTCATGGTTTAGTCCATTGCGAAGGCTTTCATGCTAAATTCGCTCTTGCCCCGTGGCTTGACTGGGAATACGATCGATTCAAATTATTCGCATGGAGAGAAAATCGTTCCAAAATGGTTCTTATCGATCAATGTTTTAATTTCCTTTGAGTTAGATAAGATATTTTAAAGTCCATTTTTAAATATGTTGGTAAAGTCTAGAAATATTTAGGCGTTTAGTATTACGAATGAGGTAGTAAATTAGTATGGAATGTGTAAAATATCGAATACATAAAGTATTATAGACTAATATAAGCTAGCTCCATCATTGTTAACTCGTTTAGGACTATCGTGTTCATGGTCATGAAAAACACGCGAATTTATTTAGTATACAGGTTAGGGAAATCTTGTTTCATTTTATAGCTTTATCTTGCCAGTACTCAATTGAATGTTTTAAATGTTGTTAAGAAATAATTGAATTCACTATACAGGAAACAATAATTCAGTTCTTAATGTGTTTAGGCCTTTGACCTTACCAGTAAAAAGTTTCAAATTATTACTTATACCATATTAAAATTTCCACAAACACACATATATGTAACAGATCTTTTTCAATATTAGTAAATTTCACAAAGTTGAGTTTGACTTTATTACTGATATTACTATACCATATTTGAAGGCATAATCATTATACATTTTCTAAGAATTTGCGACAAAGGAAATAGGTTGTGAGGGCCATTTTTGTTTGGAATTTCTTCCCCTGATTTTCGTACGAGCATAACACTACGTTTAATATTTTCTGCTTTTCTCATCTAAAAATATAGGTTCAAGAATTGTGCCAGATCGGGGATTATGATGGTTAATATGGTATATCCTCTCAATTTCACAGAAATCTAGTACGTATGGTGAAGTATACTTTGCAGACAGCATTGCTGTGAACGGGCACTTGGCTATTGCAAAGATTTTGGTTCGATGAAATATTTGAATGGATATCAGCAAAACACGACAATAAATAATTTCCATCTGCTCTGAGAGCTTGTATAAATATTTATACGAGCGATATTTTTTTAATGTCGTCCTGAATGTTTATCAACGTCTGCAATATTATACTGAGACCGTATCGGAATGCATCAACCGTTTCGCGGGGACGTATATATAACCTCTGTGATTTGCAGCACAGTAACGAATTTGAAGCGACGGTAGCTCTCATTAATGTTCTATGTAATTACATTCTTCGCGCAATTTGTGCCGATTTAGCGATAAACGAGGCGATGATAAAGGTTTTTGATTAGCGAGGAAGAGTAATATAGGGAAAAAACAGCGGTTCGCGAGGTGACAGATCGCATGACGTCAGGGGGGTTTGGAATCGGGAGGAGCCTATCCCCCGCCCCCATCACCCATCACGCGATCAAAAGGGAAAGGTTTATTTATTGATACTTCTCCTTTGATATTCGTCGCTTCTGAATGCCATATGTCACTCGAGGTTCCGGGATCATCTCTCAAAACACAAGCAGGAGCTGGATCCAATAAATCGTTTGAGCCCCGTTTTGCAGCGCGTTTGATTTCATTTTTCTCCCATGAGTCATCATTATCCATTAGATGAAAGTCGTAAAGCCTACTTGGCTGCAGTCAACAATTACGCCTACATTAAGCAATGCCTTCAATTTTGTCGCCAAATTAAATTTTATCTTTGCTATATGGTTGTAGTAGTTCCTTTACGCTTTATGTATGTTTAAGGCCTTTCATTTTACGGTTTAAGCCAAATTATTATGCCAATAAATTAGATCTTAACTGTATTTTTCTCTTGACTGCGATGAAATAATCGAATCGGCGGAGTTGCTCATATAAATTATAGTTCATGAATATCAAACAAGAACCCAGACTTTTGAAGTGCAAAGGAAAAGGAGGCTATGCAAAAACTCTTTGTAATCTTCATAGTGACGGATAGCCACTGATTATCGTATTTATCTCTCTTTGAAGGCTGATAAAACAGATTTTAGCCGGAAAACTGCCCTAAGGATAATATCCTGTGGATAATCAGACATGTTAAACGTAATTTCCACTTTTTAAAAATGTGGATTGCATAGCATCGATAAGCAAATAAATAAAATATACATATAACAAAAAATATGAATCAATGGAAGCACCCCAAATATCTATCGATTATGTTTTAATTTAGGTCGTCATAAAATGAACCTACGCTGTTAGAAAATAAAACGCAGGGATAGTAATCTCAGATACAAAAATTTCAATTCGAAGAACCTCGTTCAAATGTTTCATATTATCAGACAAATATTCCATTCAAGATGAATTCGAATAGTATGGGCTCGTCTGATTGAGTTTCAAGTTACAGAGCCTCAAGTTGCAGACGAGGTTTTTTATTGTATTTAGTTTCCGAAGATGTTATATATCGTAAAAGTTTATCCTTTATCAGAAAACAAGTTACATGATGATTTAAATTCATCGAACGTTCATATCCTTTACATTTTTAGTTCGAATTTCCTCTTTTCGATAGTTTGATGGCGGAAATAACCGCGTTGCTGCTCGTTTATTTCCTACTTTATTTGAAAAGTTTTTACTCAGCCTTTGCTCTTACACGAGTCGTACTGCAACCGGACCACAAATAACATGGATTCGTATAACATGGATTCACTACAACACGGATTCACTTCAACACAGATTCACTTCAACACAGACTCTCTATGACAAGTATTTGCTACTACACGGATTCGATAGTGCATGACGCGGGTTATTGCATCAATGCGATTTTTCCGGACTTTGGACTGCAGTGCGAGAAAAAGAAGTGTCTAAGTGCCTGAGTATATTGTTTACAAACTTAGATTGTGTTCAACAGCACTAAATTTGTGCAATATTTTCATCAAAGAGGGGTTTTGGAGTTTTTGTTCTGGAGGATGGTACCTGATGCTACATGCATAGAAAACATCTCTCCGTTCAATACGTAAAGTCAGTTTCACATAACACTGGTCCACATTACGCGGCACATTTTCATAACGCATCCCCTGTGCAATGAGGTGCGGGTTTTAATGCATACGTGGTTTTAAGGGGAGAGAAATCGAAAACGAATCACTGAAGGGGGCCAATTTTTTATTTGATATAATCTCTCACGCGTTACCCGCGAGGCTGGAACAGTTTCGTTCGATTGGAAGCTGGTCGCGAAAGAGCATATTTTGTTCAGCGAAATCGCACCGGAGAAAGGGTGGAAACTTAAAAAAAAGTCATAAACCGTTTTTCTCGAAACAGGATTCGAAAAAAAGATAGGTGATCGATCCGGACTGCAGGTGTCAAAACTTCAGCGGACGATATGCGCCAGAATTTGACATCGTTCCGGTAACTGACAAAGTGAGCGATTTCACGTTTTTGACCTACGTTCGGGCAATGCATGAGTCTCGAGAGGTAAAATGACCCAGAAGAAGGCAGCGAGGGAGATGGAAAATGAGAGAGAGAGAGAGGAAGTTATGTATAGAAAGAGTGGAAGAGAAAGAAAAAGTAATGGGGACAAGGAAAAAGAGAGAAAGAGAAATGTGATGACAGATAGAGATAGGTAGGGAGAGATAAATGGAGAGAGGAGGATAATAATGAATAGAGAGAGAGTGAGATGAATATAGGAGGGAGAGAAATTAGATGAGGAGAAAGAGCGAATAATGATAAAATTATAGCAAGAGATAGGGGTAGATATAGTAGAATAAGAGACGTGGAAAGAGTGGGGATGAGAGGATAGGAGGAGGAAGGGGGGGGGAATAATGGGGGAGTGAGGAGAGATTCAGAGGGAGAGAAAGAAATGTAAGAAAGAGAGATGAAAATGAGGAGAAAGTGGAGAAGGAGGGAAAAAGAAAGATAGGGTGGAAAAGAGAGAGACGGAGGTGGAGAGAGAGGGAGTTAGAAGGGAGGGTTGGAGGGAAGAGGGGTGTAAGAGAGAAAAACGGAGGGAAGATAGAGGGGGAGAGAGAGGGATAGGAGAGAGACAGAGTAAGGAGAGAAGAGGTAGAAGAGAGTCTGAGGAGGAGAGGGAAAGTAGGGAAAGAGAGAGGGAGGGAGGAGGAGAGAAATGGAGGAAATGGAGAAGAGAAAAATATTAGGAAAGTGAGAGGGAAGGTGCGGAGGGAGGAGCGAGAGATAGATTGAGGAGGGATAGAGGAAAGTGGGTTATGGACAGACAGACAGAAAGACAAACGACATTATTTAGGGCGAAATTGAGGCTATATAGTCCCTTCTTACATTTAACCCTTTCGTCATTTAAGTAGTTTCAATATATACATATTAAAAGAAATTAAATTACATACAAATTACAATAATATATATACAAATTACAAGTTAATTATATATTGGTCAATAGATGACAGAGTATTACCAAAGAATATAGTTAGTTTTGTGGGTTGAAAAAAACTGTGTATCAATCATATTTTAACACAGAAAAAATTTCCCACAGCGGAAAACAACTTCGAAGAGAAGAGAGGCGTAAAAACAGCGAGAAAAGGGAAAGGGTGACAGAGAGAGAATGAAATTAAAGATACGGCAGAGGTATAGAATGTGAATGGGGAAATAGAGGGAGAGAACCGGGGTGACAGAGTGTGTATGAGAGAGAGAACTTTTTTCAGTCGCAGTGGTTTTTTTCTCCCGTTTATCCCGTGCAAGTCCGAAGTGCGCCGTGTACGGCGAATGGCCGAACTCTGGGACACCGAAGATGGATAAGGAAGGCGTTGAGCGTGCGACCACGTTGTGTGTGTTTCCACCGGTTGTCACGAGGTGGCCACGACAAAAACAAAATCATCCTTTTTCGTTTTATCTCCACCCGGCTAGTTTTCTGAGTTTCTGGTGCGACCTCGTTAGTTTCAAAGCATGACGTGTCGTATCGGTTCGATTCTTGTTGGAAATGTTCTCTGCACTAGGGCTGTATTCTCTCTTCCGCTGTTTCGGGATTTATTTTCAGATGTTTTTAAAACTCGAAAAAAGAGCTGGAATGAAATGAAAGGCGTAAGATAAATTATTCGAGAATTTTTCATCACCATCGATCAAACGCATTATTTGTGTGTCCGCGTGCGTGTTTGAGTGTGTGTGTGTGTGTGTGTATGTATGTGTGTATGTGTGTCTGTATGTACGTACGTATGTACGCACGTACGCACGCACGCACGCACGGATGCATGCATGTATGTATCTACGTATTTATGTATGTATGCATGCATGCATGAATATGTGTGAGTGTGTGTATACTTTTCCTGCCGAAGATGTTTAACTTGAACGCTTTTACTCCAGCGTTCTTTTTTCTTTCACCGTAGCCGTTTCCACAGCATAAAGTGCGTGAGCTAGTTATTCTTTTGAGCAGGTATTCTTAAAATAAAAACGTGGTAATGTGACCACTCTGTCTGGAGCCGCATGCAAAATGTGTACTTCAAGATAGCATGCTTAGCCGGAAGCTTGCTAGAACGTAACGTCTTGATGACGTAGAAAATAGTCTGCTTAAAGATCATGCTATACGGACTTCAGATTCGGTTGCTCTTGACGATAGCGGCTACATGAACGGCCGTTAATTGTATCAGGTTTGGAGTAAGTTTGTAGGCGTAATGGAGGAACTTCAGATTGTGATTCTTGAGATTTATGATTGGAATATGCACATTGCTAGAATTACCTATAATGGCGGTATGGTGGCGTCAAATATGAATCTGGTAATTATAAAATGAAAATTATGGGAAAATTTTAACTGCGCGTACTAATTATTATTCTTTTAATATTTTGTAGAATGAAAATGTGATCGATTATGTATTGAATGATTTAAATTGTTTTACATATTATCACATCTTGTTTAAGTTTTACTGAATATTTTTCTGTAGCAAATTCGAGGCAGGTATTTGAAAATCCGACTATGAACTTTTCTGCTGCCATTTGTTAATGTCCACATCATAACTTTAGAAAGCATTTATGGTAAGATAGGATTTATTGGATTTTATTGTCTATAAGGATTTTGTTTAACACTAATGTTATCGTTTCAGAATAGTGAGATATAGTTTTGCTGAACTTCGCCGAATATTATATAAATAAGGAAGAACAATTTGTTTGGCTTTGTATTTTGTGATTGTTATGTTTCAAAATTTTTATTTCACGCTATGGAAAAAAATATACATAATTTACAACGTCCAACCGTACTTACTCATACGCTGCTTTAGCCACGTTTCATTTTCCGGTGAATCTTGTCTGCTTCATTTCTTAATGTAATGAATTTTATTGTTAGATCATCTGTCCCAGAAGAATTAATACATATTTATTTATTTATTATATTTAAAAATTTCATAGTTAAGATTCGCGAGGTAAACGTGGTAGTATTTTAGTACTATGTTGTGATACGTAGTTTATGCATTTATTTATAATAAATTCAATGCTTTAGAAGGTAATATTGTATGATAGTTCTTATCAATCCAAGTATTTTCCATTGGTTGGATTTTCCCAGTAGTCGACATATTTTTGTTTAGGTGCCCCCGGATACGGAAAATTCAAAACTTTGAAATGATATTGTAGCTACACTACTGAACTAGAGGTGCGAAGTTTTAACGATTGGGAAGTTCTACTGAGGATTCTTACGTGGGTTAAGAGAGAAGGGGGCAAACTAGAAACATAAAATCTTTTAAGAAAATGTGCTTCCATGTCTTGCCTTAGCAAGTGTACCCTACTTATTTAACCTCTAATCTACTCATCAAAAACACCAATATTAATTGTTTTATATATTCAAATAAACGTCTTCAAAACTTTAACAGTGAACCGCGGAAAGAGGATTTACCGGGAGTCGTTAAAATTTATATGCCAAGAAAAATAATTCATTGTTTTATTCGGAATGATTTTGAAAAAAATAGTCTATACCCCACCAAATTTTTGAAGGACTTTGCGCTCCGGCGCACACATAATCTATCAAATTTGGCATTCTCACGCGTTATATTCGGACGAAATCACTCTCACAAATGAAGTTCCCGTATTTTTTCATCCCAAAATCCGAGCAAGTGAAATAAGTCTCGTGGAGTGATCTCCCCGACGACAGTATGGTAGATCCTCAATCTGGCATTTCGGAATCCTAAAGGGTCTTGAGTAGGAAGAACCAGAATTTCATCTGGAGGGCGGGTTGGATTGGCTCGGAATAGGAATGGGAAAGGAGTTTTGAGTAAAGAGTAGGTAGGAGAGTGTGTTGAGAGAGAGAAAGAGAGAGGGGGGAAATAGCAAGCGGAACACGACCCTCTTTTTTTCTCTCTCTCTCTCTTCAGGAACCAATATAAATGGAAGAGCAGACGTTCGATCTTTCACGCACCCCGCAGAATGAGAAAAATCCCTTTTCTCTAGGCTCCCAACCCCTTCTCTCTATTTTTTTCTTTCTCTCTCTCTCTCGCCCCGAAGGAAACCATCCCTCTCATTCTCGTCCTATTCGTCCAATTCTCACCCAAAATTCCGCTCTCTTTCCTTTCGTTTTTCCTTTTCCTTTATTTCTTTCTTCTTTATTACTTTCTTTCTCGCCCTTACGTTTTACCTTTCTCTCAATTCTACCACTCCTCGTCAGTCGCATTATTATACCCGTCTGCTTCCTGCGTCATCCTCTCTCTGTCTCTCTTTCCTTCCGCCTCATTTTACCGTTCCCTTTCTTTCCGTTGTTTCCTGAGCGTGCATCTTCCTGTCATTTGGCCTCCGAGTGTGACGCAAACCCGTAGCGATGCGCGTTAATGCACGGGTGGTTGTAGTATACACTCGCACGCTTGGGTAATTAGGTACATGGAAACACTTTCTCTTATGCACACCAAAAACAAAAGAGATGCGCAGTACAGCTTCGTTGCGTCTCCTGTTGAATCACCTTTATTTTTCGGATTGTTTTATTTTTAGCTTAAAATCTTGTTTAGATGCATTTAAATGGTTTCATCACGGGAATAATTTATTTTGAAATGCCATCTTTTAAAAATATCTATTTGGCCTCCATTTAATCCAAGTCCGAGATCCAAATTCTGAACTCTTATCACATTAGCGATGTTGAATTCAACGCATATTTTTTCATCCGTAGCTATTTTTTACTACTGAAGAAAAATTTCACAATGATTTAGATAACCAGGCGCTCAAAGATGCATCCATGAATGCATATGTATGTATTGATGACAGTTCAGTACAATAATACGGATTCACGTTTAGTCGGACAATAATATTTGGAATGAAAATTTTAATAACACTGACAATGAGTCAAAGGCACAAACGCGAATATGTATGCATGTAAGTGTTCATGGCTATTCAGTATAATAATACGGCTTCGCGTTTTATCGGACAATTATATTTGAAATGAAAATTTTAATAACGCTGGCTCGCGCACGATTGCGAAGTTTTTAAGGTAAGTTTCAGAACATCTGCATTTTGTTCCCATGTAACGCACGTTAACTTAATTTTTGGCATTTTGTGTCTCTCCGACCCCACCCTCCATCTCTCTCTGAATTCATTTCCCTTTCATTTTCCCCCTCTTTCTTCTTTTTACTCAATATCTGATAATGTGTGTGTTTGGTGGGGAGGGGGGATCTAAACCATATCCAATATTTTACAGTCAATTAAAAAGAATGCAATGGAATTATGATTTCGGAGTGTTTTTCTTTACCCCCATTTAAACCTCTTTGTGGATACCACCAAATTTAAATGTAATTTTGCGTGAATATGAGGGGAACTCGAATGATTTGAACGCCTTTTCGGGGATATTCTGCATTCCCTTTCGAAAACGGCGGCTCAGGCTAAGGTTTTGGAGAGCATGTTTCGTGAATATTCCACGTCGAGCGGAATGCTAATCAGCAAATCCTTTTTTTCCTTCGCATTTCGGAATTTTAAAGCGAGGAAAACTCATAAGCAAACAGAATTGGAAGGGTTATCCCAGCGATATTGAATCATTTACAAGTTAAGAAAAATAAGGAAGTTATTTTTTCTAAAAGATTTCACAAAATAATTATGCATTAAAATTTGCACAGAGGTTACGGTAGTCCATAACACCATCTGGTTAGCAATCGGTTTCGATGGGTAGAGAGAGGAATGGAAATGGAGTGGAGAGGTGGTGGAGAGTGAGGAGAGGCTACTGTGTAAAGGGGTGGAGGGGAGTTTATAGAGAAACTTTTTAGCAAGGTTATATTAGTCTAGTCGTGTTTTCCAACCAAGACAAAAATAAGTGTCACGAAATTTCGGTAAGGTTTCACGATTCGGTGGCCAGCGTTAGGAATGCTTCAATATCGGATTGAGAGAAACTTGCTGAATTAAGGTTTGATCGTAGTTTTTAGGTAAAATTAGGTTGCATGTGTTTTGACACGTTCTAGTTAGGTTACTAGAAAATTATGAAGCTCGACTTGTGGCTGGAAAAAAATTAGGAATAATTATAAAATATATATTATCAAATATAAAAACAAGAATAAAATTCCCTTTATTTTGCGCTGGATCGTTCTTCTATCCGTACGTAGTTTCTGTTCTGAATAATACTAAGCCTAAATACGAATTATCTATTGATTTCATGCAACCGTTTAGACTCTTGAGCCGCGCAAAATCAGACAGAAGGCATGGTGGAAACCATTTATTTAGGCTACACTTAAATGTGTATTTCAGTCCAAATATAGAAGTCGGCTTTTTTCACGATTGATATATTTCTTTTACTAGTATAAGAGAAAGTAAAAATTGGAAATGTATCTATTTAACGCATCTCCGATAGCCACAACAAGTTTTTTTTTCAATTTTTGTTTTATTCTTAAGTTAAGTTCTGCATGACTGCTTCTAATATATATCCAATTGTCTCATACATTTGAACTGAAAGAACACTCAAAATTTCTGCAACATACTTATTCGATCTAAGTGCGACAAAAAATGAAACTCCTGAGAGCTTTGTGTTTCACTATCTTCAATTCCTGGCATGATAAGGCGACAGCGTGCGTCGAGACAAACTCAGATATGACAGTGAAAGTGTGCCATGTAATGAAAAAGGTTGATTACAACTAATCCATAATTTTATTAATAATAGTTTTCCCAATTTCTTTAACATTTTGAAACAGCGTGGCATGGAATTTGCGACATTTATCGGAACAGAAAAAGAGTTATTAATGAAAATACGCGAAATGATGAGGGATTTTAAACGAGGATGTGGAAAAAAGATTGCTGAAAACGTTGGTACGGAGTAGATTTGGCTTAGGTTTGATATAAGACATCCACAACCGCAGCACCACCTGTGTTACAAAGAATGAACTACCCAGGCAGGGGTTTAAAAAAGGTAAGTACAAATTATACAAAGAACAATATATTAATTGGCTTACCTATACAATTACCCGTCAGACTTCCCCGATGCGATTTCCGGTCTTTTTTTTGGAAAATTTCCACATGAAGGAACATTTCGCTCGTCTCCACCGGGTTGGTTAAATTATTTGAAGTGTTTTTGGTTTTTCCTCAAAGGAACCTTTTGCTCGATCCCACCGGGTTGGGTAAGTTATTTGAAGTGTTATTGGTTTCTCCTCGAAGGAACATCTTATATTATATTACCGTAATCGTCGGTGAACTTTTTGGCAGGATTTTATTGGTTGACTGGCAAGCCAATCAGAGATCGGAACGTTGTTGTTTATATCTCTTTGTTACATATATGTTTACCTAAAAAGAACGATTAGTTGTACGTTTTCTTATTTGAAAGATTAATAAAACATTATTTTCATAACCCGCCAGAACCTTTATTATAGCAGAAACTATAAACATACTATTATTGTCATTCGTATCAACGAGTATAAGCAAAGAACGATTTATTTGCCTACTTTCCGAAAACTGGAAAGTAATCTTATGAGATCGCCTTGGTGTCCGTGTATGTGTATGCGTATGTGTGTGTGCACTTAAAATCTTCTTCATGAATTAACCGATTTCAATACATTCCTAAGGGTGACAATTACTTATACGCATTTAAAAAGTTTATTTTTGGTAAAACAGATGGTGCTGTCGTCGTGGGTTTCTAATATCAAACCTGTTCCTTAATTTTATTACACGCATGTTGGCCCTGATCTATCCGAAAGAGTGTGAGGGGATTGGAAATTTATAGGATAAGTATTGTAGAATAGAGAAATCCATATGGGAATGATATAAGCATTAATTTAACATTAAAAGAGTTCAAGATCTTAGCTAAGCGTTCATTCAAAAAAGCTATTTAAGTAAAAAAAACCCATGGAATAATTAAAATTGTCAATTGTAACGTTTCTTTAAATAATGGGTAACTGTTTCTCGTTAAAAATGACGAGTGGCAATAAAGTATTTATAGATCAGTAGTTAAAAAGTGCTTAATCATGGAATATATAATATATCAATATATATAGACTAGAGGTGGGACGAATCCAAAATTTTCTCGAATCCGAATCCTAAAAGGTTCTCGAATCCCTCGAATCTTACGAATCCTTCATATAAGAATAATAATTGGAAAAAAAAGAAAAAAACTTTTACTTAAAATTAACAGTTTAGAATTAAAGCAAAATTTGAAATCTGCGTTTAATGAAAAATTAATTTATGAAAACAGTTTTTAAAAATACACCTATATTTATTAAGTATATACAAATTTTGTTAATGAAGTACATAATTAAAACTCTTGAATCTTGAGGTTCATTTTCTCAACATAATTTGAATAAAATATATGATAATTAGCTCATATTTTTTACATTTTTCCAAAACCTTTTTAAATCAAAGCAAGTGTAGAGAGGAGAGGATTATTTCAAGAGTTAACATAGATAAACACTAAACATGGAACACTAAATTCTCTCCAGAAAATTATGAAAAATCAAAAACTTGTTTATTTTAAGAGTTCTTAAAAGTACTGAACACTTTTAAGACAATCTAAAAGAGCAGAAATCTTCAACGGAGATTTTTATTTTAGAAAAATAGCATTCGAACTCGCTCTGGGACGCCACGAGGTGATATTGGCGATCCGAGTACCACTGAAGTTCCAAAAATCGGGTTCTTTTGTAATAAACGCTTCAATTGGACGTCAATAAAACTAATCATTCCAATGTTTGGAGTTAAAATGTTTAACGATTTTTTAGGTTAGGATTAGAAAGATTCGAATGACGAAAAAAGCGCGAAGATTCGAGATCTTGAATCTTTTTCAAGATTCGCGGGATTCGAGGAATCGAATGTTCCATCCCTATTATAGACGTTCCGTACAGAGGAGGATATAACACACACACACACACACACACAGACACACACGCACGCGCGCGCACACACACACACACACACACACACACACACACACATATATATATATATATATATATATATATATATATATATATATATATATATATACACTAGTAGAAGTTGTAGCACATCTAGAAGTGAAATAATATTTATTTAATTGTTGTTTAAATTTGAAAAGTTTAATGCGGCCGCAATAACACTTTGTTGGAGCTTTTCAAATGTTTGTTAGTTTAAATGCGGTGAGCTCTACTTAACTTTAAAATTTCAGCTTCCTAGCTTGCCCCAAACTACCTAAACATTTATCTATTAGAACAATTTTTGAAACGTTTCAAAAATTGTTCCAACTTTCACAGCTTATGCCTGTCTGCATAGGATCTTCGGATCATATCATTCCATCAATTTATCTATTAGTTTAAAATTTATGAATTTTTAACAGCCAAAGAAATTTAAATATCAAAATTTTTATAATTTTTTATTTCGTTTTTTCACAAAATCTACCGGTAAAAAAATTTCAGCCTCGTGGCACATTCGATAATACATAAATCTCAAAAATATGTTTAAATGCGGCCGTTAAAAATTCGCAATTGTTAAAACCAATTTTCAAGGTTTATGTATTTCCAAATGTGCTACGGAGCTGACTTTTTTTAAGGTAGTTTTTCTAAAATAACGAAATAGAGATTATAGAAATTTTGATTTTTTTTTGTTTGGCAGTTAAAAATTCTTAAAGTTTAAACAAATTGGTAGATGCGTAGACACTCCGCCACAAGTTATGAAGCTGAAATTTTTAAACTATTTAGAAGTTAGTCTATGTACAAAAATAAACATTTGAATTTATCCATAAAGTTGTTATTTCGGCCGGTAAAATTTATTTAAATTTAAACAATTATATATATGTTATTTTAGGTTTAAATGTCCACTAAATACAAAATTTTTCAAAAATGTATGGAATTATTAACCCAATGTGGAAAATATATTATTATTAAAATTGCAAAAAATGACGATTGTTTTACTCCATTATTTTTCCGTAATGAAAACACGAAAATCGGTCTCAAGGAGAAATCTTTTGAATTAAAGAAATATTCCCGATGATGAAATATCTTTCCGAAAACTTAATGTTTTTCAAGGTGAGATGAAATGCTTGCAGTATTCAAGCACCTTCTACTAGTATGTTATATCCTCCTCTGTAAGAAACGTCGATACATAATGATAGGAGGATATTAATGTTTAGGCACCTCCAGATGAGCTGGAGATTATAAATTTTTTTCTTAAGTAGGATTATGTGCAAAACCGACCAAAAAAAACGAAATATCCAAAAAGTGCAACAATGCGGCCGTTAAAAATTCGCAATTGTTTAAACAAAATTTCGAGGTTTATGTATTTCCAAATGTGCAACGGAGCTGAAATGTTCTTTACAGGTAGGATTTGTAAAGAAACGGAATATAGATTATAGAAATTTTGATATTTTAATTTGTTTGGCAGTTAAAAATTCTTATTTTTCAACAAATAGGTAAATGTTTTGACATTACGCGGCGAGTTAGGGATCTGAATTTTTTTAATTATTTCGAGTATAGTCTATATAAACGAATAAATATTTCAATGTATCCATGAAGTCATTATTGCTGCCGTTAAAAATTAATGAATTTAAACAATTAGATAAATGTTATTTCACTTCTAAATGCACTACAAATTTAAAAGTTGCAAGTAATGTGTGGCGTTATTAATCCAATGTGGAAAAAATATTATGTTTTGAAAATATTTAAAATATTAGTGATTGTCTTACTCCATTATTGTTCTATAAGGACGAAACGATAGTCGGTGGAGAGGATAAATCTTTTTAATTTACAAAAGATATCCCATGATTAAATATCTCTCTGAAAAAATAATGTTTTTCAGGACTAGACGAAATGCACCTTCTACTTATATATATATATATATATATATATATATATATATATATATATATATATATATATATATATATATATATATATGTATATATTATAAAATGACATCTACGGTCTATAATGCAAATAATAGTTTGCTTCGGTTGTTAATCATATTAACTCGACAATGTTGTTAAATAACTACTCACCAGGAAAAGAAGTAAATAAATCAGATAGTGCAAAAATAAAATTCCAATTTCCTTTCCAATTACTTTAGATTAAAAAAAAATGCAAATAAAATTTTGATTGCTCGGTTTCGAAAAGACATTCCTGCACCCAAATCCATACTTTTAAAATCGATGGCGGTTAAAGTGGGCAAAATTTCTCAAGCAAACGACTAGGGCGTAAGGGTTTTTGTTACATAGATTACAAAATGAATTGCAGAATGGGATTGGCTTTTATTATATTACTAGCCGATTTACCCGTCAAATATGACGGAAGTAAGTATTAATTTTTATAGTGCGAATTTTATCCGAATCGAACCTGAATCCCGGAGGGTCCGAAGAAGGTCAACCCCAGGTAGTTCCGCACAATTCGAACTCTGACCGCGTATGACCGCCGCGCAATTCGACCATAAGGAAAAGGGTAAAAACCGACCATTGGACAACACCGTGGTTACAATTCAGTCAAGTTGACGTGCGTACGAAGTTACGTTCGAAATTATTGTATTAAGATTATATGTAAAACCATGGTTTCAATTCGGCCAAGTCCCTCCCTCTCGCCGCCCCTCTCTCCCTCTCGCCTATCCTCTTTCCCTCCCTCTGTTTACGTAATTTCACGAAAAATCCCTCGATAGTTTAAGGCAATCTTCACACCAGTATATATTACACGGATGTACTATTAGTTTAGAAGTTGTTAGCTGACCGATTTCAAAGAGAATTTTTGCTTGTAGGGCTAGTATAAAATGGTAAAATGAAATGAACATGATTCGAGCGTATCTATAAAGCAGGGCTACCACCATATAAGGAAACATAATTTTCTGTTTTCATAGCAAATACATTAATATATGATTACATTATTGCGAATTTCACGAAAAGCACTTATGTACCACGGGAAACCCGCGCACATCCCCACTTGTTTTATATTGCTCTGAAATTACGTTTGGATTGCAAGAATTAAATTTTTCTCCAATTTCAATTTATTTATTGTGTATATTCTTACTTCCGAAGTCCTCTTATATAGCATTACATTTTGTTAGATTTCTTGCATGTTATATATGTAATATAATGTTTCACATTTCAATGTGTTTTCCGTAAACCACTTATTATTTTAGTGGATGTAGAAATTCATTTGTGGTCCCCGTTTTCATTCATTTATATGATCAAAATAACTTTTCGAAATTCATCATGAGTGAAGACATTTTTCCATTTCCCTTTCTTGTTTCTACTTTCGTTGGTGTTTATTTTTATTCTCGAAACCTTAGTTTCCGTCATAGTTGAACAGAAAATTAATATTTTGTCTTTCAGTTATAGTTTTTACGTCGATTAGCATCAGTAAAAAAATTGAAATGTAATGAATTCGGGAATTTTATGACGATTTTATTCCCGAATTCCAAATGCTTTGATATTCTGTGTAGCCAGGTACTTTTCTATTCCTTTTAATTCATTCCCTCTCTCCACATTTCTCCTTCACATTCTCTTTGACCTTGCCGCCCCTCATATATCACAAGCACTCACTTTCCACCAATCTGAATCTCATACGGGTGACCAGAAGCTAATTTAAGTGGAAATTATATTCCCTGCAACCCCTGTCTAGTGTTCTCTAATGGATGACTCCCAGCACACCCTTAAAAAATGAGATACCATTAGTTTCTCATTTGATAATTATCGAACATTAATTATCTACAAGGAGAATGAATTTCGAAACTATCGTCTGCACCTGAATTTATCCCACCAAAAAATCTATTTGCTAACCGTTTTACGATAACGTATGGGAGTTTTTGCGAATATTCAGCTCGCTGATTGACTACTAAACGATACAAAATATTGCACATGTTGTGATGCTTCAACAAAAATCGTGAGAGGTTCTCACCAATAATGAGCTTAGTCGATCGGAATTCGTTTACGTAGAAAGAGAAATGTCAAATTTGCAGTAATGGATATATTTAGTGGCGGTTTGTGCAATTTAGCAAATTAATTTCTCAAAATAACTTGTGCTTTGTGTTTTGTGCTTATATGATTCATAATGAATGGCAAGCATAATATACATCGAGATAATTGAGATTGGTTAGCAACAAATTTAAGTGCAAAAAAGACGGATGCCGTACTAGTAACAAATATGGAAGAATAATTTAAGTTTAAACATTTGAACCGTAGCTAAATTGAGCATAAATTTAGTGAATTTACTTTTATGCGGTGGTAGTCTGTAAAATTTTACATTTAAAGTTTTTAACGGTATATGCTTTTATTCGTATGCTTCTTTCGTTGTATTTTCTTTAATCGTATTGTGATTTGTGACAAATTAAATTTGTGTGTAGTTTAACTTGCATTTCAGTTATGCAGTTTTATTTGCTTAGCAAAACCTATAAAATTATAAATAAAAATTGAAGTTTTTAAAATTATATTAAAGAAAATTATTTTTGCGTATTTCTGTTTGTGTTTCCATGATACAAGGTGTGTAATTCATTGCCGAATTAATATAGAACTATGCCACTCTGTAAATCTAAATTCATGATTAGTATATATGATAGTTATGGCGGATCAGCTCTACATCGTTGATTCCTGATTTTTGTAATTAATTCAAACAACTGTTTTCTGAAACTTCAATCTGCGAGTAAACTTCAATGCCGTGTAAGATTATGACATGGGGAGTTATTTCAATCTAAAGTACAATAAGGAACAGCCAATCGTATGGAGATACGTTTCAGTGATCTGTTCACCAGGTTGCTCGTATGCTAATAATTATTTCCGTACTTCGCTTGACTTATATTGTAGATTTTTGAGTAACTGCTTATTGTTTCAATCATATCAAGCGCAGAATATTCATATTATCCTGTGAACCAGGCATTCGCAGCAAAACGCTTTTGAAGTGCCCAAAACACAAATAAATCATCGTCCCTCATTAGAGGGTCGTTTTAAAAAAATGTTAACGTATAACACTGAAATTCATTTAGTATTTTAATGTTTTGATTATATACTCTTTTTATACCAAACGTATAATTTTATCCATCCGAGACACGATTAATTGATTTAGATATGCGTAATTTGTTTTTCAATATCTTTTGTTTTCAGATCAAACGGGCATCTTAACTTAAATTTAATGTGGAAGCTTAATAATAGAGCAAAGAACAAATTCGTTTAAAATTTGAGTATTCCTTATTCTATCCGGTATTTCCATACATCACTACATTGCGATATATTATTACATCGAGAACTTAGTTATTTCCGTTTATCTATGCATTGCGTAATTTTTATAAAGTGAGACAAAAGTCTTCGTGATTTCTTTAAGGAAATAGGAGAAGTTATATCAGCATAGGTGTAAGAAGCTATTCGGATACTTATCTAGTATTAATTGGTTGTCATCAGTGCCGTAACTAGGGCGGGGTATCTGCCCCGGGCGCAACTAAAGAAGGGGCGCAAAAATTGTTAATAGTTTGTTGTGAGAAGTTGCATGGCAAAAGGACAAGAGCGATTTCACTACTATACTTGTTCCAGACATTACGCATAGCAGAAATTATAAATTTCTATGATGTTATTGATGGATTTGTTGCATTAGAATCACGTAGAATAATTCTTCAATATTAAAACATTTATATTTTTTGTATTAAAATTATGTATGTCATTATATTTATAACTATTTATTTAAATAATGTACAATTATAGTGAGAAATTGTCTTTTATAGTTTATTTTAATTTATTAATTGTTCATCCAAAATCCATATATTTAAAAAATAGGTATTGGAGAATTTTTTACGGAGGGGGCGCATATATGGTAGTTTGCCCCAGGTGCTAAAATAGCTAGTTACGGCGCTGGTTCTCATATTTAATATTTTTTCAGGATCTTGGTTGGTATTGTTGGAATGGCTATTTTTCAACGTATTGCGCAAAGAGTACACATCTACGCGAACAAGCACGCATACGAGATTTCCCAATACAACGAGAGGAGTCTCGTGGTCCGTCGGTCATTATAAGCCAGAATATATTGTGCGGAGCTTTCTCCCTCATATCGTTTCCAAAATGAAAACTTGCACAACAAGGCTCAATGCAGAGAAAGGGGAGGGGAGGTACGTTGTAGGGCAAGCGAAAAGCCAGTATTTATCCCTTAGCCGACCTAACAGTTGGCCTGGAGAATCCCCTTCCTTAGCGATGCCAGTGTTGTTGGCTATCGTCATTAATCATCCCCCTAGGTTTTCGACCCCCCTCTATCGGACTATGCCTGTCATGAAGTGGACGTCCATGGGCCGGACGGATGGGAATAATAATAAAAAAATCATTTTCTTCTTTTTATACATCGCTTCGTTTTTTTTACGCGTGTCGGCCGTTTCGTCCTTCTCCCACCTCCTCTCTCAACATCCGCTCATTTTCCGCCTGCGTTACTCTTTTTAAAAATGTGCAGGCTCACGATCGAACGTATCACGTGGTTTTTATTATTTTTTTTTCGCGAATTCCCGGGGCTCTCCAAAGATGGAGTCAGTTACTTTTTTTTTCGGGGACTGGATTTTTCATCCAAAGTCCGTGTTTTTTCCTTCCTATTGGAGGACGTGCCGGTGGCATGATTGGAGGAGTTTTTATATATCTTCAATTCGAAAAGATGTGAATGATGGATGCTCTTTAGAATGGAAAGAAGTAGTACGAACAGAAGGATTTGAGGTCTGGGAAGCTTGCTAAATCAAATCAACTTTTATTCAAACTCAAAACTTAGGTAATCGCTGTGCCGCCGTCTATTGTTTTCATACTGCTGAGACAAAACTCTATTAATGAAGTTTTAAGTATCACACTTTTATATTAGTTAATTTACCCATCAAAGTAGAAGTTCCAAGTGTGTGTCGGCTTGGAATAATGTGAGATTTGGGCAACTCTGATCTTTTATTATAAAAATAACTAGTAGCGGTCTCTTACCACTTACTTCCTACACTCTCATTTTTGAATTGCTATGAATACACCCGTCTTTCAACAAGATATGGCTCCACTTCATACTGCAACTCGTACCCTGTTTGTACAAAGGAAGCGATTCCAAAACGATATACTCATCGTAATGAATACCCTTGGCCGTCATATTCCATTAATATTTCTCCAACAGACTACTTTCTTCGCGGATATCTTAGACATTACGTCTGTCAGAATAATCCTGGCATAATTTCCTACTTAAAACAAAACATCATCGGTGCAATTGAAAATATTCGAAATGGAACTTTTTCAGTGAGTAGTCAAGAACTTTTCAAGTAGACTGAAGTGTCTCAGTCAACAAGGAAAACGCTACATTGAACATGTTTTTCGTTATTATTATTATATATAATTAATAGTTTTTAGTTATAAATTGTTATTCTTTCGATTATGTATATGTTAGACCTTTTGTATATTTGATATTGTTAAGGGTTTTGTGAATTAAACTATTTCTTCTGACCCTAATAATTTTGTATTGTTTGCCTTTTATTAGATAATACTGTACACAATTAGGAAACCTCCTTTTCTACGAATCATATTAAGTTCCTATGGTCCATCGTTGTCCCCGGCCTCACTTCATCTCCTCAACGGAAAGTTACCTAGTGTTTTCGAATATAATTAGTTTCTGGGAAAAAGACAATCCCGCTTTTGCAAGTTACCTCGGACATTATTTTCTCTCCTTCCAATCTTTCTCTCGCTCGAATTTCCAAACGTCCAATCCCGTCACTTTCTCCTGCGATTCGCGACCGTCTCCGCCTCTTGCATCATTATTTTTAAATCCATGATGGACGTGCCGGTAATTTTTTCCTCTGTCGCGTACTTTTCCTCCGTTCAGGTTCCGATGAATCCTTTCGCTTTTCCTGTCTCTCATTTCCCTCTGCTTGTCATCTCCAAAACTAAAAATGTCTCATTTTTACATTCTCCCCTGTTTTTTTTTAAAAGCATATCTTTGTCATCCCTTCCCGCCACTCGTTCTTTACGTCAACCTATTTAATATCTGGGCGTCATATTCATCAATTCTATTGGCGTCACTTCGTCTTTTTGGAGCGTTTTCGTCTGTCTCTCCTTATGTGTAAATGCCCGTCTGGTTCTTTCCGTCTTTCCACCGTATCAATGCCATATGTGTGTCCATCTGTATCCATACGTCAGTCCGTCTATGCACGTCTCTTTGTTCATCCGTCTCTGTTGATGTCTGTTTGTCTATCGTCTGTGTCGTCCGTCCATCTCTATATCATCATCATCATCACAGGTAGTCTGTCCGTAGACAGGTCCGTGATTATTCATGGTTAAACCTGGTTCTCCATATACTCCTATTTTCCGCTGTCCTCTTTATATCTTGATAACTCTCTTTCCCTTTCAGATCGTCTATCAGCTGAAACCTTTTCCTACTTCTTTCCCCTTTTCCATCTAGTTTTCCTTCTAACACGTTTTTGATCATACTCATCATAATCATACTCCTCAGGTAAATTCCAACCCAGTTTGCCTTCCTCTTTCTAATAGTCTGTATAATCATTCGCTTCTCTCCTACTCTTCGTAGCACTTCGCCATTTTTCATCCTATCTACTCATTTTATCTCCTTAATGTCAAAATTTCAAAGCTTTCCAAGTATTTGATGTCATTTTTCCTTAGCGTCCATGTTTCTGCCCCGTACAAAGCTATACTCCAAACAGCATTTTATGAACTTCTTGCGAATATCATTTCTTATATTTTCTGTAAATAGGTGCTCCTTTCTTCTGAAAGTCGCTTCTGCATTTCCTATTCTAGTCCTGATCTCATCCGTACATTTTGCTGCTCTTGTTATGATGCTTCCAAGATATTTATAATTTGAAACCTGTTCTAAAGGCTTTCCTCCAATATTTATGTTAAGATTCTCTTTTTTTGCCCGATATTCGAATGAGCTTGGATTTTTCTATATTTATTTTTATACCATATTTTCTACCTGTTATTACTATTCTATTTATCATTATCTGGATTCCTCTTCCTTTCTTGCTACAAGTACTTGATCACCCGCGTATTTTACTGTTCTTGTAATCCTTCCTCCAATCTTAAAATCTTTTGTGCCTTCTGACGCTTCTTGCATTCGACTTTCTCCATATGTATTGAATAGGGTCGATGATAGGCAGCAGCCCTGTCTTACTCCTCTACCGGTATTTACTCTCCAGGTGTCCGCATTCTCCAACCTGACCTTTACAACTCGATTCGCATATACATTCTAGATAAATCTCCTGTATTTCCAGTCTACATATATATCCTTTAATATTTTCGTCAACATTACCCAATTTACTCTATCAAAGGCCCTCTGCCAGTGTACGAAACATACTCAGATATCTTAACTGTACTCTATTGCCATTTTTGATATGATTCAAACTACCCCTATAGCATCTCTAGTTCCTCTTCCTTTTCTGAAACCGAATTGATCTTCCCCTATTATTTCTTCTGCCTTTTTCTCCAGCCTTTTATTAAGAATCCTCATGATGATCTTCGAGGTGTGTGAAAGAAGGCTTATCTTTCTGTAGTCTTTACACTGCATTGCCTTTGCCTTCTTCTTTAGAGGGATCATTTTTACTTATAGGAAATCCCGAGGCCACTCTCCCTTGTCGTAAATCTTATTAATTAATTTCGTGATCGCTTTTAGTCCTTCTGATCCTATGACATTAAGTATCTCAGCCGGTATTCCATCGCTGCCCGTGGCTTTCCCCTTCTTTAGTTCCACTATCGCTTTTTCTACTTCGCTCTCCATAATACTTGGTCCTAAGTTGTCTTCTTCAATGCTTTCTTTATCTTCCAGTTCTATTTTTGCCGCTCCTGCCTGTTTGCTGTATAATTCCTTAATGTATTCTTCCCATACCTGTGCTACATCATTTGTTTTTGAGACTATCTTCCCATCCGTATTCATGATTCCCATACCATGAATTCCATTAGATTTCTTATCTTCTAACTCGAGTGCTCTAGTGTACATCATATCGTACCATCCTAACTTCTCCATTTGTTCTATTCCATCAAATTTTGCTTTTATCCAGTTTTCTCTAGCTTTATCTGTTACCCTTCTCAACTCATTGTTTATACGTCTATATTTGGCTCTACCTTCTTCAATGTTAACGTTTTTTCATATCCGTCTCTCATTCTTTTTCTCCAGCATTTCCTTCGTTATCCATGGTTTTCTGATTTTCTTCTCTTGTTTTCCAATCTCTTTATCCAAGGAATCCTTGATACTGGTATTAATTTCTCACCATTCTATATCCCCGGTCTTTGGTTTGTTTTCCAAATTTCTTAGGCGATCTTCCAACTTCATGCTGACTACATCCTGCCTTTCATTCAGTTTTTCTAGGTCCCAAGTCTGTCATTCTCTCCTCTTTTTTCTTATTTGTTTGAGCTTTGCACTTATGTGAACTATTAGAATACTGTGATCTGAATCTGCTCCTGGTAATGCCTTGGCGGTCTTTATGCTGTTCCTGAATATCTGTATATATGGCAAAATATATCAGAAACATAACCGATGGACTATTTTCTTTTTGTGCTGATAGACAATTAGAATCCTATTAATAACCATAAAATTTGATCTCAGCCATAATGTGACAGCTCGACAACTTTCTTTAATATACGTATGAAAACACACACACACACACACACACACATATATTAGGGTGTTCCTTATAATGGGGGGGAAACACAAACGTTTTTTTGAATAGGGGTACCAGCCTATCTCCTTCCAATATTTAAAAAAATAATATTCACAAAATTTGGTAAATTTTAGAAGAAATATAGAGGTTGCTACCAAAGTTTGAAACATTAAGTTTTTTATTTTAAGCAAAATGCAATACAGTACAAAGCATATAATATTTAGAGTTGGTAATTTCCAGGCTACATTGTCACATGATGAGCATAACAATACTGACACAGTTGTATATTAAATTTTTGTGGCAAGTGTTCCCTTCGCAAAGTCTGGATATCTCCCTCGATGATCGCTGACAACCTGCAGAAGAAATTGCATATGCTGTTCACCCTGGGTGTTTAATCGATTTTATTCCTTGATCAGGGCAACTCCGCGTTCTGCCATATCATTAATGCAATTGATGGACCTGATGCACTTTTCTGTGGCAATGTATTTCCCATCAGAAGCCCAGAGTTTGGGATCCAATTCTATGAATTTCGAGTCAAGACCAAGTGTGTCATAAAACCTCAAAGTGTTGGCTGACACAAAATAGTCCAAATTTGCTTCCTTCCTTTTTTTCGAGAAGGCTCTCTAATAGATGCGTGTTCCAGTTCAGCAGGTTCACTACTCGTATGATTATCCCGTTTCACCTCCTCAGAATCACTGCTGGAGGATGAGGAGCACAAGGTTACAGGTTTGGTTTCTGTTTCCTTTCTAGTCTTCTCAATTCGGTCTTGATATTTCTTGGCTCTCTCCCTTCTTCTAGCTTCTTGCTGTTCTAGAGCCTTGTCAATTCCAGCTATCTTTTCTCGCCGTAATTTTTCCTTCTGAGCCAGAAGAAACTCTCGATCTTCTTCTATTTTGATCATGGATAGCGCCTCTGCATGTGCAATATTAAAAAGCTCATCGAGGCTGTTACTGAAAGCAGTTTCTTTTTCAAACAGTGTTTTGGACCTTTTCGTTTTTCTTCAGCTTCAACAGCTGCAATTACGTATTTTCGAAGCCGGGTAGGGATCTGTGCTATATCACAAATCCCAATGGCAGCTTCGGCAGCTACAGTCGCACTTTCTCGAACAGTTTTCTTTCCAGTCAGATGCAAATGAAAAAATAAGCCATTACCTCTCGCTTCGAAGGCAGCTTATTTCCAGGTATTTCTCATGATTGTAGTCCGATTAGCCAAACATTCGTCATTTTACGGGTAGTAGGAATAACAGTAGCCATTTCTTCATAAAAAGAAAACCCGAAAGTAAAGAGAAAAAATTAGCTAGCCTACTTCTGTTGTCATTAGTGTATTTTTTGGTGTTCAGCAGAACGCAGCACAAAACTTATAAACTGGGTGTGCACTGTATTGTAATCTCCTACGAGTCAGGTTCACTTGCGTCTCTACATAGCAACTTTATGGGAGAAAACCCTTGGCTGACTGCACTCTTTGGCTGCCTGATGGCAACTGAACTCACTGCACTAGGTGGGCTGCTTATATTGTTTAGGCCATAGGTTGTTTTAGAAGGTTCTAGAAGGTACTGGAAGGTTCTACACCAATACAGAAGGTTCTAGAACGTTCCGGAAAGTTCCAAAATGTTTCGCAAGGTTCTAGAACGTTTCACATTGTTTATGAAGGTTCTATAACGTTCTGGACAGTTCTAGATTGTTCCAAAAGACCTGATATGGACTATTACATAACACAAAGAATGCTCCTGCAAGTGGACATACGCAGGATTACTGAGGGGTACATCTGAAAGGTTATATCTATTGCAGTATTGCGTAACATAGACCAATGGGTGCTGCATTACAATTTTCAATACTAAGTATCTACAATTCATAATTCAACTCAAATAAGTTTAAAATTTAAACTAATTTAAAAATGAGTGCACCTATGTTTAGCATTATGATATATTGCGATTTTGCAGATCATGGTAGCGACCCCTAAGTATTATTCAAAATTAACCTAATTTTACCTAATAATTTTTTTTCATAATGGAACAGATTCAAAACGTGCCCCCTGCATTTCTCCAAAACTTAAAAATAAGGACCACCCTAATATATATATATATATATATATATATATATATATATATATATATATATATATATATATATATATATATATATAATCTAAGTTTCGTTCATTTTTCATCCACTTGTTTTTCACATCTCTCCATATTCTCGCCTATTCCAAACTTTTTCCACCCTTAACCCTTCCTCTTCCGATTTTCTCACACTCACTCAATCTTTTTATATCAAGCTATTAGCTTTGGAACTTCCCCAGCTTCTCTACGTTTTTTCTTCCTTCCATCGCTTTTTTCCCTTCCTCTTCTTTATTTCTTTTTCAAGTCATCATACTGCGTACGTGTCTCCCATCTTCCTTTTCTCAGCAACTCCCTCCTATTTTTCTCTCTCTTTTCCCTTGTTCATTTCCTTCTCTCTGTGGTTTTCCTCTCTTTCCTTCTCTCAGAATGATCACGTTCTCTCACTTCTCTAACTATCTTTCAGCCCACTTCAAAATACTGACACACTACGAACACTACCTCCTTCTGTTAAACTTTTTTCCCCTCCCTCGTCTCCTAAAGTGAAAGTTTATGACGAATGAGTCTTCAATTGTTCTATTTATTTAGTTGCCTACTTATGGGACCCTTCATTGCTGCATTTCGGGCATCATCGCTTACCGTAATTTTCCGTATGTAATACGTAATATTCTCGCCAACATATTTATTTCCATGCGGCCCCTAAACAGCCGTAATCGGCCTTTTACAAGGGGCTCATTAACATAATAACAAGGACGATCACAAACATCCATGCCCTAGGTGAAGAAATAATAAATAAACGAATTATGTGTATACGCGCCCACAAGAACAAACCTTTTTTTAGCCCTTCAGGTTAGTTGTCTACGAATACATAGTGATAATGCATAATTGCTATTTATGTTGCGTTTTTATGCAATTGCTTTTTAAAATGTTGTTTCTAAAGAACACATCACAATTATCTTTTGATTTCAGTCTTTACTCAGATGGTTTTAAAATGAAATTACTAAGATAATAAATTTTTTAGATTTTAAATACAGCCGGACTCAGACTTAGCGCACCACTGCACCGTCTATGAATCGTTATGAACAGAATTTCTTCGTTATGCTTACATACATGGATAACCTCGATTTACCGCAACACCCGCTTTAACGCCATTGTCAGTGATGGAAAAACGGTGGCGTTAAATCTGATTTTGACTTTTAATTATACATTTTATGTATAATCAACATATTATTGAAAAATAAGTAAACTTGCGTTTTACTCTCTTTAAAAATTAGCTAAAACCTTCACTAAAACCGGCACACGCTGCATTGTTATTGTTAATAGGAAATTTTAGATACATATTTAATGTGTTTATGAGAATATTTTTGAATTTCACTCTTGTAAACCTAGGTGCGTATTATATTCGGAGCTTATGTAAATTATGTTGTATACTTTATGTCTTTATGCAGGTTTAGTTGATTTAATATACAACGTGCTGCTAAATGTGCATTCCTTCAAATATGTCTCTCTGATTATTTTGATTTGACAGACGCTAGTGTGCAAATACGTCAACTAAAAGCATCTGTTGTTAATTGTAATTAGCGCTTCAACTGATTTCATCAAGCGCATAAAGGTGACGCTCACCCAGTTTTACTATTAATTTTCATTTTATTATTTCTCTAAATTTCAATGCTACTGAAATTGGGTGATAATTTAGGTCATTATGCTCATTTTTAATTTACTTGGCAAAATATAAAATGAAATTCCAGTATCTCGTTGTGGGCACTAAATATAATTTAAATTTATAAATTAAAAAAGTTAATAAATTATAACAAGTAAACATTAAAAACGGTCGTGGTGCATGATCTATGGAAATATGAATTTTATATATGGTAAACACATCATGTAAACCATAAGGTTTTACGCAATTTTAAATTAATAAAAAGGCATTTCTCTTTGCACCTATATGTTTGGTTATATAACATCATCGTAGGTAAACTGTCTGTTGAATGTTTTTTGTTTATTTTTGGTTAAATCTTAAACGTACTCGAGCTTTCCACAATCATCTTCATTTAATGGTAGCTTCTTTAGCTATTACTATATAAATGTATATTGACTAGAGACTCCGCCCCTTTGCGCTACGCGCGTCAACCTCGTGCCTCACTCCGCGAGGCGAATTCGTCTGCTGCCCGTGTGCAACCCTGAACCTCCTCATTTCGGCATATAGTTAAGGTAAATAATTATATTTAGCCCTATTTTCAGGCTTCTATCCCCTTTCCTCCCATTCCCCTACCTCGCTTTCCATCTCTCCCCCTCTAATTTTCTATATCCCTATCCCTATCTCACCAAACCGTCCGCTTTCTCAAAATTCCGCTTCACCTCATTATATCACTCGTTCTCTCCCCCTTTCCCTCTCTTTTTCCTCTCTCTCTCTCCTTTCTTCTCTTGTTCACTCTTTCTTTTCCACACACTCTCGTCTTCTTCCGTTTTCCCAATAAGGTCCTACATAATTTCATGTGTACGGCAACAATGCTGGTTGTTCCTGGCAACGAAATATTTTATTCAGGAAGAACTTGAAATTTTCGTCTTGAAAACAATTTTATGAGTCAATTCGAATCTTATTTAAAAATCTACGGTAGATAAATAAATTTTCATTCTTTTGCATGTACTATGGATCAAGCTTTTAATTTCTAGGGCAATTATAAGTAATTTTAAAAAGAAAACGAAAGATGTCTTACGCTCATTTACGTTTTTTGCTTTCAAAACGTGCATTATGGCAACAATCCACCAATGTTAATCGTAAGGGATTTTTCCGAAAAAAAAAGATTTTGGGGGAAACTTCCCGTTTTCGCAATTTTCCCTCTGTAAATGATGTATAATCAGTCTGAAAATTGTCTGCATTCTAGCTCATATTTAAGTAAGAAATATTTTCTGCAAAACACATTATTGCGGTTATAATATAGAGGACATTTTTCTTCTGCACCATCAGTGTTTGCTTAGTAGAAGTTTTACCGCCATCATAGACATTTTATCTTCAATTATTCTCTCCATTATCTTCTTCCTAGTATTTTCATCCCTTTATTCTTCTCTCTTTCTATCTTCTTCTCTCCCTCTTATTTCACTTTCGCTCACTTCTTATTTCTCTCCATTTTCGGCACTTGGTACCGCGCAACGGCATTTACGCTTCGCCGAAGGACACATAACAGTTCCTTTTATCTCACTCACTGACCCACCCCAGTCTACCTCTCTTCTTTCCATTGCTACCTCCTCCTTCCTCTTTTCTCTCTCTTTCTCTCTACCTCTTACTCACTCTTTTACTCCCTAGGGAACCGGAGTTTTTACGGAGAACAGAAAAATATTGAAGGGACGTGTTGAGCTAAGAAGGGCTGAGTAAGAGAGAAGAGGAAGTAGAGAGGACACTGGAGGTAGAAGAAGTGGAAGAGAGGGAAAGAGAGGAACGGCGAGTCCAAAAAAGTTGGTCTTTTTTGGAAAGGGTTTTGGGTGTGGAATAAAAATCCTCCCAGGTCCAACTGACGCACCGGTTGAGGACGTCTTGTAACCTCGGAAGCGAGGCTTGGCAGTTTTCGGAAGTGATTGACCATGGGGCGGAGGGAGGGAAAAAGATTTCCGTACCCCATTTTTCCATCCTACCTTCCCTCTCTGTATCTCATCCCCTCCCTCCGCTATCCTCTCCCTTTATTTCGTACCCTCACACTCTCCATTCTATTTGTCCTCTTTCGGAAAGACCCGGGAAAACTCTCTTATCTCTACCCGTTTCTAAATGTTAACGCGATCGTTTTACTCCTATCGTTCCATCTCTCGCCGTCCTCTCCGACTTTCCCTTTCATTCTTTATCCTCGGGCGTAACGAATTGAAACAGGCCTGGCATTCATCACAATTCCTCCGAGCTCGGAGGCAAGAAAATAATAGCACGAGCATTCTAGGAATGCGTATTCGCATAGGTTGCATCAAAATTCGCTGCGTGTTTTCTCGAGAATCCGTATTTCTTGCTGAAAATATTATTGGCCCTGGAAAATATATCTTTATTGCATGGATACCAATCAAATTTTTCATACACATATTGTCTCCATTTTCTAAACTAGAGTTATTCACCTACGCGATCAATAATTTTTATATGAGTATTTTACTGAATACCTTAGTTTTAAGATGTGTGCTGTGGTTTTCCTGCTTTTATATAACATCCGTGTATGCTTATTATGGTGCAAAAGAAAAGAGATACCTGGAAATATTGAGAATTCTTTGAAATATATAACTGATCTACACACGGGATTAAGAAAAGGAGAATAATTCTGGATCGCTTCAGCCGTATGCGTATGCATTGAAGTATGCTATTTGGCGTTCGAACATACAATTCAGCGTGTAAAACACGTACGTCGCATACCCGAAGCACGGGAATTTTAGATGGGTCCAGAATGGGAGAGGGAGATCAAGATATTTCGTGATCGAACCCTGATTTCGTTAAATTTCAATGTCCTTCATTACCACCTTCCCCTGGGCGCAAGAAATCTCTTTCCCTCGTAATTTCTCACCAAACTCGATTTTTTCCCCGTCCTCGCCCATTCCCTGCTTGTCCCCTTTCGATTTCGTATCAGTGTCTTCCGCATTCATTCTTCTCCGGCTACCATTCGTCTCTTTCACTCCATTTCTTTCTTTTTTTCTCGATTCTCTTCGTTGTCAGTGTACTTATTTTCCCGCGCGCTTCTTCCATTTTTGTCCTCTGATTTGTTCTTTTTCTCCTGTTCCTGTATTCTATTCGCTCTGTTCACCGCTTACTCTTGTGCTCATTTTCCATCCCAATTTTTTCATTCGCTTCTTTCGCTATTTCTTTATTCTCTTTCTTTCCTTTAGTTTATTTTTTGCGTTACCTTGTGTTCTAATAAGTTTATTTCAACCTTTATCGTTATTTCCATCTCGTATCTTAGTTTTTTTCTGCGGTTGCATTTTCATGTTTTTTTCATTGATTTATGTTTAACCTTTTCGGCCTTTATCTTTATGACATTATGCTACTACTCGAGGGCCTTCACTTTATAAAATGAGACATAAAAACAAATTAAAAGCAAATCATCGTCTTCTGTATATAACTTTCACTTTATCAAAAAAAGTACTACATATGAATGTCATTTTAAGGTCATGACGATGCTCTCGAGACTGGCTGAGCAAAGTTTCTGAGTTATTTAATAAAAAAGTAGACGTTGTAAAGTAAGTGATATTTCGCAATTCATGCATTTCAATTTTCTTCACCATGCCCCCCCAATTCTTTATAACCTTGTATCTAGGTATTTGTTATTTTATTGTGCATTTTTCTTTTTCATATCTCTCTAATTTTCCCTTTCTTTCCCTCCATACATTCGCCTCCCCCGTTTTATTTCCCCGTTCCACGTCCCGCGAAAGCACACACAAACTTTCCCTCCGCAGTCTTAAAAACTTTCACTTTTCACATGGCAATCCGACAGGCCCAAAACTTCAATCTCCCTTTCATCCCTCCCGTGATTTATTTTTATAACTTCTACTTCTCCTCCCCTCACTTTATAAACCCCGGTCCTCTATCTTCCGCTAACATTCGCCCTTTATCTCGCATCCGGTTTGTTTATCATCCGCGAGAATAAGAGGTAACTCCTCCGGGTCCTCTTCTTCTTTATCGAGTTACCGTCCTTAGCTTCCGGGCCGTTTTGTATCCTAGAAATCAAATTTAGGGGAATTCCGATGCCATTGTCTCGGCCGAAACTGAAGTGGTTCGAATTCTTTCGATTTTGGTGGCAGAGACTGAAGCGGGGCAACTTCCGAAGAGAACCGTTATATATTTTCGATTCGAAGTTGACGAAATTTCTGCCGGATAAAATAAAAAAATATCGAGGAATCACGTCTTGAATTGACGTCTATGTATTTCTCTCTCTCTCTCTCTTTTTCTCTGTAGTAAAAACACACACAAACGTGTGTACTTGACGAGGCGGGAGGGTAAAACGAGATATTGCTACAAGGTTATGGAGGAATCCCAGTGGAAACATTTCTTTCTCCATACGCAGAGCAAGTATACTTTGTGAAAAATTGACTGAGATTTTCGAGTAAAGTCACGTTTTCACTATTTTCTCTGCGATGCCTCTCTGTGCGCGTGTGTTTGAATGTGATAGGAATTCTGTGTACGCTTTGATTAAAATAAATTATCGTTAGAACAATATAAAAATTTTATGCCTAATATTATTATTGAGAATGCAAAGTTTGACAAGATTTTGTCCGAAATCTATCAATCGGAAGTTAAGGATTACTAGCGTCATTTTACCGTTTTTGCCAAATATCTAAGGGCTTTAATTATGCTAACATTTGTCATTACTAAAGTTTATAGTCATTATAATTTCTACACGTTTTTTTGAAACGTATTTTCATGTAACGGATTTTCTCAGGGAAATTATAGGTCTGAAAATTTTCAGAGCATTAAATGTCGCTACGTGACATCTTTGTTTCCATTGATATGACAAAATTTTCGAATTGTTGATAGCGACGCCGGCGTTGCCAACAATAATCAGTGTTTTCTATCAATTGCAGCAAATAACAGTTTTGTTTACTTATCTGAATGGCCATTCAAATTATTTTTAATAGAAATAATTAGTCCATGTGATTAAAAATTACTCACTAGTGTAATGACCGGTAGTTACTCTAGAGGACGGGGTTATCGAGAGCAACTTGTGTGTACTATTGCTTTCTTATTAATTCCGTATGAAAGAAGTCAAATGCTGGACACATTAGTTTTCGTTAGATTGGAGAATCGTTTAGAGTGTCAAAGAGACACACATGAAGGCACGTTGGGAAGCTTTTCGGGTGGAACTCTTCAAGAAGAACGGAGAGAAGACAACATTTATGAGTTTGTGTATATATGTATGTGTGTGTGTCTTCGCTTTCTTCTTTATTAGTGCACTGCGTTTAAGTATCGTCATGCAATCGCCTTCCATTACACCTTAGCGATAAGTTGAATAACTTCTCACAAGAAATTCCTCTACAAGTCTCAATGCTTTCTCTACCATCCTCATCCTCTTCACGCTTTTTCTCCAAATATTTCCTACTTCCCTCTCCCTTTCCTCTTCTTTCCCCACTTTTAATTATTTACATCTTCGATCAAGTTAATTTTCTTTTATAAAACTCTCATATATTGTCTCTCGCGCAAAATGGCTTCACTTTATTTACAACATCCCATCCGCGAGAATTATTTCTGCATCAGATGTCTCGCAAATTTCATAATTCATTTTGTCTCAAAGGATCCATAAGTTAGATGTATCATAATTATATTCATAACAAACTATAAAAATCAAAAATTTTAAAATTGTTAATTTCTTCGGTTTTTTTTAACCCCATTTGTACATTAAACTTTAATAATTTTAATCTTGAAAACTGTATGCTGTAGGTTCGAGTTTTTGAAATAATTTTGTAGAAAATTATACATAGAAAAAAAGAAAATTTTGAAAAAGTTCAAAAATTCTACCGCTAAAAATTTGCAATTGTTTAAACATATTTTTGAGGTTTGTGTATTATCGAATGTGCTATGAAGCTGAAATTTTTTTACCGGTAGATTTTGTGAAAAAACGAATTAAAAAATTATAAAAATTTTGATATTTTAATTTCTTTGGCTGTTAAATTTTTTAAAATTTAAACTAATAGATAAATGTTTAGGTACTTCGGGGCAAGCTAGGAAGCTGAAATTTAAAAGTTATGTACATATTAATGCATTAAAACTAACAAAAATTTAAAAATCTCCAACAAAGTGTTATTGCGGCCGTATTCAAGTTTTAAAATTTAAACAACTAAATAAATATTATTTTACTTCTAGATGATCCTTTGAATTAAAGAAATATTTATCATGATAAAATATCTCTCTGAAAAATGAATGTTTTTTTCAAGGTGAGATGTCAAATGCTTGCGGTATGCGAGCACCTTCTACTAGTATGTTATATCCTCCTCTGTAAGAAACGTCAATATATAATGATTTAGAAGGATACTTATGTAGGTACTTAGATAGTATTTTGTGCAAAACCGACTAGAAAAAACGAAAATCTAGAAAAAGTGTAACAATGCGGCCGCTAAAAATTCGCAATTGTTTAAACAAATTTTCAAGGTTAATGTATTTCCGAATGTGCTACGGAGCTGAAATTTTATTTCGAGGTAGGATTTGTAAAACAACGAAATAGGGATTATACAAATTTTGATGTTTTAATTTGTTTGGCAGTTATAATTCCTAAAATTTAAACAAATAGGTAAATGTTTAGATACTAAGGGGCGAGTTAGAGAGTTATTTAGAGTTTAGGATATTTAAAGGAATAAACATTTCAGTGTATTCATGAATATCTTATTGCGGCCGTTAAAAATTATTAAAATTTAAACAATTGGATAAATGTTATTTCACTTCTAAATTTAAAATTCGGGAAAAATGTGTAGAATTATTAACTCAATGTGGAAAATGTGTAATATTCTTAAATTTAAAAAAATTAGCGATTGTTTTACTCGATTATTGTTCCATAAGGAAAAAACGAAAATCGGTCCCGTGGAGAAACCCTTTGAATTAAAGAAATATTTACCATGATGAAATTTCTCACTGAAAAATTAATGTTTTTTCAAGGTGAGATGTCAAATGCCTGCAGTATGCAAGCACCTTCTACTATTATGTTACATCCTCCTCTGTAAGAAACGTCTATATATAATGATATATATATAGGAGGATACTAATGTTTAGGCACTTCCAGAAAAGCGGCCGACTCGAAATTTTTTTTCCTAGTAAGATTATGTCCAAAACCATTTAGAAAAAACGGAAATCTTGAAAAGTTCTACATTGCGGCCGTTAAATTCAATATTTTTTGAACAAATTTTCATGTTTAATGTATTTCCGAATTTGCTACAGAATTGCAATTTTTTATAGCAAGCATTTGTAAAAAACGAAATAGGATTATACAAATTTTGATATTTTAATATGTTTGGCAGTTATAAAGTCTTCAAGTTTAAACAAATAGGTAACTGTTTAGATACTACGGAGTGAGTTAGGGAGCTGAAATTTTTAGGTCATTTAGAGTTTAGTCTTTATAAACGAATAAACATTTAAATTTACCCATGAAATTGTTATTGCGGCCGTTAAAAATTAATTAATTTTAAACAATTAGATAAATATTATTTCACTTCTAAATGTGCTATAAATTTAAAAATTTATATATTTTATATATTATTAACCCAATGTGGAAAAAGTATGATATTCCTAAAATAGCAAATATTAGTAATTGTTTTTCTCCATTATTGCTCCATAAGGATAAAACGGTAATCGGTGCAGGGGAGAAATCTTTTTAATTTAAGAAAGATTTCCAATGATGAAATATCTCTGAAAAAAATATGTTTTTTCAAAGCGAGATGAATTGCTTGCGGAATGAAAGCACCAGATATATATATATATATATATATATATATATATATATATATATATATATATATATATATATATATATATACACACACATAAATTAAAATGTGATCGTTTCTTTTGTTTGCCGTCATTTCATTTTATACTTTCTTCTCTAAATTTATCTTCATATTACCCACTTTCATCGCTCTCACTCTGCCAATCTCATACTCTGCTCGTTATTTTTCAACGACGCACGATCTTGAAATTCATTTTAGCGTATTAAAAAAGAAATTTGTTACTCTCTATCCAACCTTTGTTTCTTTCTAATCCCTGCTTTACATATCCTCTTTCTTCACTTTTTATATCTCTTTCCTCCTTATAATTTGTCATTCATCAACTTTTCTCTCTCTCCATTCTCTTCCTCTTATCCCACTCCATTTTTTCCTCCACTTCTCTCGCTCGCTTGTTTATTACTTTTTCAATACTCACGCTTCTCCTTCCTCTGCTTTCCTTTTCTTCACCATATGATTACCCACTCTGTCATGTATTACGTTTTCCCTTATGACTTACTTATTCCCCTTTTTCTCTCTCCATCTGCTTTTCCTCTCTTCTCATTCTCTCCTTATTTAAAATGATTCCTCACCATTCCTTTTTTTTCCTCATAGCTTCCTTATTCCGGCTTTCCTTTCCTCTTCCTTTCCCAAACTCATTTTTTTCTCTATATTTGCTCTTCTCCCTCTTTCAACATCCATTTTCTTTTTCCTTATACCTTTTATCTTTCCCTCTATCCTTCCTATGATCTCTACATTCTATCTTCTCTCTGAAGCGCACTCTACCTCCCAAATTTTTCCTCTTCGTCCCTCATATCCTCTCTCCTTTTCATCCGCTTTTTCTCACCTTAACTCATTCCTCTTACTCTCTTGAATTTTCCCTCCTCTCCATGACACCCTCTCGTTCCCAATTTTTTCTTCAAGTTGCGATCTCTTTATCTCACTCCTCATTTTTAGTGACACTTCGCCGTATTTCAGCTTTTACTTTTCCTTAATGCCGAGATTTTTAATGGAGCAGTTTCCTTATTCTCTTATTTATCTTAATTTTTTAATGGGTCCTTATTTTAGGTTTTTGGCTCGAGAATTCTACGAAGCCATTTTGGTGGCGATGTTTTTTCGGATTACGTCTTGTTTAAGTCAAGTTGAGATGCTTCTTAATTTGGAATTTTTTTATATAAGGAAAGTATGTTTCCGTTTGATAGACAATCTGCATTACATTAAGGCAGCCTGTTCAACGACCCCAGTTTTAGCTTTAAATGGCAGGAGCTGATTTAGCATTTTGTGGCTCAAATTATACTAGCGAAAATTTAAATTTAAGTTTAAATTACCATTCAAAAAGTTAGAATGCTGAATGCACATGCTTTTTCAAGGGCTTAATTTTGAAGTTTATAAGTTTGTATTAGCCTTTAAATTTCAAGGAAGGTGTTCCTTCATCCGAAACTTATAATTTTGCTTTCATTTTTACGTCAATCCGAAAAATTAATTTATGGAACGTCAAAAGTGACGTTATACTGCCAATGGGAGTTGCATATGATTTGGAGTTTGTCTTCATTTAACTTTGAAAAAAATTTTTTTTAAATCCGGTCTTTATTTTTTAAATAATTGCAATAATCACTATTCACGAATATTGATTCTTTAATAGTTCCAAATTCAACTTCTATATTAGAGTTTGATATTAATGGTTACAGTATCAAGCAGAATACGGGTTAATTTTTTAGATTCTATTCATCATACAGCCAAATTTGTACGGAAGTAAATTTGTATCTTTCATACAAGGCGGATAGATAGTGTTAGAGAGAACTTAAATTTCAAATATTTTCATGACTGCAATATAACATAAAGACCAGCTTCGAAGAATTCATTTAAAATTACTAATCCAAATGCTTAGTTAAACTAGGGTATGTTTTATCAAAATTTACCGTTTAAATTTCTTTGTAGAGAAGTTTGATTAATGAGCTTTTTTATTTAAATTATTGGCGGAATTCAAATTCCCTTAGATTTGCAATGATGGGACCATGATTTGAAACCAAAGCAATAACTGTATTTGTCACTTGATTATACATGTAATACCATTGGTAGTGATTTTTCACCGATAATTGTCCATTATAATCGTCCCCGCGATATGGGAATGAAGCTAGAATTTCAATGTTTTTATTTATATCATCCATTGGTGTTTTCCTGGAGGTAAAATCATTAATAAGTTAAAGAGATGGAGATAAAAGTGTATGAAGATATCGATAATAATGATACACATTTTAAAATGCAATCATTTGACATTATTACGGTTCACAAAATGAAAAGGCAGCTTAATTCTAATTCATCGGGAAGAATAATTATAAAAATAAAATTACATGTCGCTTATATGAGTTAATGAATAATTTTCCCGTTTTAAAAGTCGGAAGGGATGCGATATGAGATCCTGAATCGCTATTCGTTGTTATTTATCCAGCGCAGAAGAACCCGAGTCATTATAATGAAATTAACATCTAAAACAGTAATCAATTATCCGCTTCTGAAAAACTTGATTTCAGGGACAAATTAAAATGCCACGAGTAATGCTGTCCTGCATTTTAAGAGCCAAAATAATAATAACATAACTTTTTAAATCGTCCCCACCGTCATGTAAATAATTACGTGAAAGATATGGAAAGCCGTCATGTGGAAACCGAAAGGCTAATTAGAGTGCTCGAAAAACACGAAGCGAATCCATAAGGTGACGTCACTGGGACGGAAGGGTTTAACTGCCTTTTCTCTCTCGTTCATCTCAAGTTTCTCTCACGGAATGATTTATCTTCTTATTTTCGTTTCTCTTTTGTCTTCATCAATTTCAATTTTTTTGTTTTGTTTGAACTTCTGTATATTTAAAAATATCTTATCATCAGGTCTTCCCAACTGTGAAACAAACTTAAAGTTGAAACACTTCGTTAGCAAGATTACGATCTAAGGTATTCATCGTTACGTCTGCGATGATAACCTCATGAAAACATAATATTATTTCAAACGAGAAATTGTGTCATTTTAGCAATTCAAAATTCCATTATTTGCTTATTATTTTATTTTAAAATAAGCATATTCAAAGTTATTCCAGAAGAATGTTTATACATAATTCATATTGTTAAATATACGACAGCTTTATATGATACTTATGAACTAAAAGCTTTTGGGCAAAGAGTTTTTTGCTTTTTAAAATTTGAATATAATCCGTTATGCGTAGACTTCGGCACATTTCCTTTTATAAAATTGCTGAAACAGCAGCAAATGTGATTGAAAATAATATTTTTAAGGGATATTTAATTCGTAAAGAATCTCTTCCACGGAATTATCTGTTCACTTTTCATAACGATTTATATCAAAATTTTCTCTTTATTAAATTTGTTAATGTGTCGCATTGAAATGTATGTGGATCATTTTCTAGGAATATCGTAATTAGTATCATGGAATTTATAAATTTTATTTTTTCCAAACAATCTACCTACATCACATTGCATATTAAAGTGGACTGGGTTTAACAAGGTAACAAAGACAACCACATATAGCCATCCCAAACGCGGGGCTAGTCCCCACCAGTCGTGCTAGCCACCCCTCTACCGAAGCCGGCAAAAATAATTCCCGACCCTGCCAAGATCCGAACCTGGAATCTTCTGATCCGTAGTATTATGAAATGTGTATCCGTACTATACTGTTACATTTCTATTTTAATATTACATTTTCAATTAGGAGTTGCATGCTCATTTTATGAAATTCTCCTTAATTGGGAGTGATTTGAAATTCAAATTTATCTACCTTCAATCTTTTTTAAATTAATAGCCAATGCAATGTGCCAAATTTCAGGGAATGGAATCAGGTTTATTATGCTAGTTAAATAATAATAAGTAAAGAAGATTATTCAGGAAAAATTAAAATTTCTCTTTTTATAATCAGCAATTAGTTTCTTTTTAATAACGTCAGATTTATGGAAATGATAAAAATTCAATTTAGCACGGGAATTGGGAGAAAATAGCAAAACGTTATAGTTTCTACAACTTACTATTGATATTATGCACATTCCTGTCCGTACCAGTTTTTTAATAATGACTAAATACTGAATTGTCATTTTTAAATTAACCGAAAAAATTCGACCCAATCTTAAGATCGGAATTTTAAAAGTAATTTCCTCCAATTTCTCTATCATCTCTAGTCTCATGGATGGTAGAGTTAAACAGTGCGTGCGTTTTCTGGGAATTCAGCGGCTTGGATTATTATCGCCCGGAGTTAAACGGTTGATCAAACCATTGTACGGCTGAAAGATGTTTAGTTCATCTATTGGGTTCAATCCGTAACGGTTGCTCGTAAAGTGATATTCTGAAAATTTTCCTTATTTTCAAGCTGTGGTAACTATGAAATTCTCTTCATAAACTTGACGATTTTATTGAAAATTTCTCTCACATTTTTGCATAGTATCGATTTGAATATTTAGCTATTGAGGTTTGCTTGAAATGAAAAAAAAAACATTTTCATTACTATGATGTTATATTAAATTCCTTCCTTCTCACATCTTCTCCTGCATATTTTCTTTCCTCTACATATTCTTTCTCTTCATTAATCCTTTCTGCTTCTCTTGTTCCTTGCTTTTTTAAATACCGCACCACTCCTCAAATCTCGAAAAAAACCCCTTCTCCTTTTTACTTTTCTTTCAGCCTCTTGACTCTCTGATTCCTTCATTCATTCCACTCCTCTTTTCTCTTCCGCACGTCTTCTTTTCCTCCGTCTTCCCATTCATTTCTCTTTCGCTCTTTACCTTCCCCATTTTTAACCTCTCTCCAAATACCGAATTCTCCACCTCTCTCTTCCTTCTCTCTCGATCCCCTTTACTAATTTCCTTCGCCAGCCATTTCCGGTTCGCTTCACTCCCTGTGCTCTCCTTCAACCCTTCTCACCCTACCTCTTACGGTTTGCCTTTTGTGTCCTCCCCAGGCTCTCTGTATCTTCTCCTTCTCTACTAACCCTCACTTTTTCATCCTCTTTCTCTCTATTTCCCTTTCCCATCTCAACCTATAATTTTCTCCTACCTTCTCTCCGATCTCACTTGTATGATCCTTTCCCTTCACATTCTCTTTTCTGTCATTCTTATTTCCTCTCCTCTCTCAGCTTTATCTCCTTTCTTCTTTCCCACTATCTTCATCAATTATATTCCACTATCCACATTCTATCTTTTCCTTCCTATCTGTTCCACACTCATTTCCTTGTCTCTTTTTTCATTATCTCTCTACCTTCACGATCTGACTCTCTCTCTTCGCCTTTGCTCTTACCAATTTACCTCTCTTCTTTTATTTCTCTACCATCATTCTATCTTTTTCTTCCTATCTGTTTCACACTCATTTCCTTGTCTCTTTCTTCATTTCATTTTCATTCTCGATCTCCCTCTCTATCTTTCTCGCCTTTGCCTTCCTCTTACCAATTTACCTCTTCGTTATCCATTTACTTTCCCTCCTGTCCCCACTTTCCCTCTCCATAGATCCTCTCTCCCCGTTTACTCTCCCTCCCTCCTAGTTACCACTCACTGGCATCGTTCTTTTTCTCTGTTTTCTCCCCCCTTTCGTTCCTCTTCTCCTTCTCTCCCTTACTCTCTCTTTCTCTATATCTATACTATATATAATTTATTTTTCTCTCACCTCTCTTTCTCTCCTGTTCTCTCATTCTCTCCCCTTCTCCCTTTTTCTCCCCTTCTCTCTTTCTCTCCCCTTATCTTTCTCTCCCCTTCTCTCCTCCTCTCTCTTTCTCTCCTCCTCTCTCTTTCTCTCCTCCTCTCTCTTTCTCTCCTCTTCTCTCTTTCTCTCCCTCCTCTTTCTTTCCCCTTCTCTCTTTCTCTCCCTTTCTCTCTTTCTCTATCCTTCTCTCTTTTTCTTCCCATCTCTCTTTCTCTCCTCTTCCCTCTTTCTCTCCCCTTCTCTCTTTCTCTCCCCATCTCTCTTTCTCTCCCCATCCTCAGTTTCCACGCCCTCGGATCGTTCTATATCTCCGCGTTCATCCGGTCTTTTCGTCTGCTCCTTTCTCTCTCTCGCCCCTGATTTTCTCTCCTCCATCAGCATTAATTTATGGGTCCTGTTTCCTCAAATACCTCCCCAATATAACACGCTGCCCTGTCCATCTCCCTATTTTGTCCCTAACTTGGATTTTCTCTTGCTAAGATTCGTTGACCATCTCTTATTCTTTCATCGTATTTTTTATTTTTATCGAATACTTGAAGAAGGTGCTTGCATACTGCAAGCATTTCATCTCACCTTGAATAAAACATTCATTTTTCAGACAGATATTTCATCATTACAAATATTTTTTTAAATCAAAAGATTTCACCTCCGCAGCGATTTTCGTATTTCCCTTATGCGAAAATAATAGATTAATACAATACCTTAAATTTACAATTTTAAGAATATTATACATCATCCAAAGTAAGGTACTAATTCCACACATTTTTGTCGAATTTAAAGTTGTAGTACTTCTAGAAGTGAGATAATATTTTTCTAATTGTTTAAACTTTAACATATTTAACGACCGCCACAGTATATTAATGGAGATATTTAAATGTTTATTTGTGCAAATGCACTATTCTGTAAATAACTTGAAATTTTCAGCTTCCTAGCTCATCCCGTGGTACCTAAACAGTTATCTATTTCTTTAAATTTTAAGATTTTTTTACGGTAAGACAAATTGAAATATCAACATTTCTATAATTCTATTTCGTTTTTTTACAAATCCTACCACTAAAAATAATTTCAGCTTCGTAGCACATTCGAAAATACATAAACCTTGAAAATTTGTTTAAACAATTGCAATTTTTTAGCGGCCGCATTGTTGCACTTTTTCAAGATTTTCGTTTTTTCTAGTAAGTTTTGAACAAAATCCTACCTAAGAAAAAAATTTCGATTCTCCAGCTCATCTGTAAGTGCCTAAACATTAGTATCCTCCTCCTCCTCCTCTGTAAGAAACGTCTGTATATAATGATATTTTTGCTCCTAATGTTAATTTACCCAACTTAGCCTTATCTACAACATATTTTTTATTCGTTATTTTATTACTTATGAAATGTCTCTTCATCTTATCTTTTCCAATCTTCTTCTCCAATTAGTTTTCATCTCTTTTTCTACTGAAGCAATTTTTAAAAATGTTCTCAGAAAGATCTTGCTTATGTTAACACGACTCAATTATGATAATTTTAATGTTTTATCCAATTTTTTTGAAGGATTTTTGGTTCATTTAGGTATATTTCTTAAATCTGAAATTAAAAATGATAATTTAATTTCACTTTTAGGCGCGATAATGGTTATAAAATGATTGTGAGATGAATTTTAAATGAGTTTTTGTAACCTTACGAGAAAATTTCCATTAGATTCCTTAAGTGTCTGAAATATTCTGACATTTTGAAGCATGTTCATCCCTCCAATTTTCGTGTTATTTCTCTAATCTATTACATTCATTTATTTTTTCCTATCTCTCTCTTACACGGTCTTAATTTACCTCTTTGAGTCCTATTCAAAGTTTCTCTCCTGCAATATTTTTTAAGAAGTTCGTCGTATGAGGAATCTAGGATGTATTTTTTATCTTGATTGACATTCTACTTGCATTTTTAATCCTACAGCACATGCAAAGAATAATTTTCATAATTTATATAATTATAGAGAACTTATTGATATTAGATTTGTGATAATTTTCAGTTAATTTTCATATTCCTTTGTTTTTGCTTACTTTTTTATTTATTTGCATTTAGTTTATGAGCAACGTAAAATCACAGTTGCAATGCGCTTTAAATGTATGTGCTCTGTATTGCCGAATGACATCTGAATTAACTACTGCTAAAACACATCTAAGACATAGATTTCAGTAAATTTTCTATCTTCATTGTTTCGTTAAATTTAGTATATTTCGCAATTATTTTTAGCTTTTTTCTACGTCCATCAGCATATCATAACTAATTTACACCAGCATAGACGTTTGATTTCTTCCAGAAATCTCACTTATCCAGTAGTCAGACATTATTATGGAACGTGCAGCAAATATGATATAACTATGAGAAATAGCTGGGCCAAAATCAAGTAATTTTGAAAGTCCTCCCTATATCATCAAAAAGTTTCCAAGTGTCTAGCCGACACATTCGCGCATCATAATAAGAGAAAGTTTTACTAGCGGGAAAGTTTTAAAACATGAATCTCGAAAAATTACCGTGCATTCAGGCCTTTCTCGGAGAAGAAATTCCTTCTCGTCCTTTCCCTTTTTCCCTCCTTCAACACCCGCGTCCGCAACACAAAATACGGCATCGGAGAAAAGTCTTATGTTAGATTAAAGACAGGGCATTTCTTATTAAAAGCATAGGTTTAGCCTTCGGCCGTAAATCAAAGCTGAAAAGCAGCATGCTGAAGATTCTTGGAGTTCGGAACCCGTCGGAAAGTTAGCTGTGATTTTTCGATGCATAAAATAATTTCCGAAATAAATCTTAGAGGGTAAAGCGGGAGAGAGATGACAGGGGTTGGAGAGACGACGCATTTCGTTTTTACATAGTCATAGACAGGGGGCAGCAACGGCGGTCAGTGCAGTGTGAAAGTGAAGGAGAAAGTACACGTTGAAAAATTCATTCTTTATTGTGCAGTTTTTAGTGTGATTTACAAAAGAAATTCATTCACAGCTGTTGTTGGTAAGTGCCTGAATTTTCATGTATCATTTATATTATTTTTATTTCGCATGTCTATCGTGCAATAATGAAAAACTTGTTTTCTGTAGATGAAGATGGGTAAGTGGACACGTTGCATTATTACTTGTATACTGTTCCGCCATGACATCCTAACGTTTTAGGAGAGACGGCCGCTTAATTTGTAATAAATATGGAAAAAAATTGTGGTATCGTAAGTAGATCTTGCTTTTCGTTTTACCAAAACGCATATTCCCATAAGCCATCTCTCCCACCCATAGTGCGTCATCTTACCTGCCCTAGGAGAAGAGATGGCAAAAAACGGGATTTTCAAAAATCGCTTAAAATTACAGTTGAAGCCCTTTAAAAAAACTATTTCTATTTTTTTTACTAATATAACTAATAACCATAGAATGCATTATTATCAGCGATCTTATGATTTCTCATCTATTCCAAAATCTACAATATTTTGTTGAATTGAGCGTCATCTCTCCTCGCTTTACCAATATAGTTTATCAATTGCCGCGTCAAATGATTCGTTGAAGGGTAGCTTTTGCTTTAGTTTTTCATGTGCGTTTCATTTATGAGGGAATACTCAACTCAAGCATTTATTCCATAACCATGTTTGTCGATTGCAGTAGGTAAATGTCGACTATTTTTTTTCCAACTTTTTGCGTTTTGAGTTCGGCAGATTTGAAAATGGAAAAGAGGTTCCGAAGTGTTAGATGTGTATGCAGTAGCTGATTTGAAATAAGGGCAAAAACATAGGGGCGGCGAGATTTCTGGGTGGCAATAAAACAAAATGTTATTACGCAAAATTTTGATAAATTTAACTATTATGATCCGCAGACGCCCGCGTGGATGGAAAAAATATATAAACCAGCGATTAAAAAAAATGCCAAAAAGGGGGCAGAAAAATAATTTGGCCTACGGGATGGAAATTTTCAAATTCGTCACTGTATATATGCGTTGTAAATTTCTATGACGAGTCGGAGTAAATATCCGTTCTTGGATGGGAGTGAAACCCTGGTATTCTGTTTATTTTCTTTGGTTTTATAATACGGTTATTATTTGTTCCCCTGCGTAATAAACTACGAGTTCGTCTCACTTGTTTGGGATATAATAAGGGAATTATGTTTCGTTCCCCAGTGATGACGTATGGAGTTTACTATTTAGATAGCCATTCCTCACCAAAAATACTTGCACGACAGTTTATCTGGTCAAACCATCCGCTCTGCAAGTAGAATACCCAGGTTCGATTCCCGATCAAGTACTTAATTTTCCTCATATCCCCCACTACGGGTATTATATAAAAGTCACCAACCCAAACCCAAAGAGATAAGACTATTTTCTAGAAAATGGGCGAAACGGCTTCTTGTTCTCGGCGCCAAGATACCTCTGAACTGTTCTTTTCTACACAAGGGAGAAGTTATAACCACCAAGTAACCTTCGCCAAAGGGCGCCAAAGGGTCAGCGAAAGCACTTACCATTCAAGGGCTTAGCTCTTCAGAGTCACCACTATAATCCCACCGCCCACCGTCGACCGCAGTTGAAGGGGGTTCTTAGCAGTTAACACATGATTACACCGTAGTAGAAAAACAACGAAAGCGTTTTCGGGAGCAATTAAATGAATTGCGGGATGATAATCGTGACGTAATTGCCTGACTTTCGAGTCTCGCAAACGAGATCTGAAGGAAATAAAGATTACCGCAATTCGATGTAAAATTTACGATTATAATTCACTGAAGAAACCGATACATGTTGGATCCCCATAATAGGTGGGATGAATGTAACATAAAATACAAATGAAACAAATTGCTTACTGTTTTCAACTATACATTAAAATAAACGGCTTAATATACATTGCACAAACTTTCTTATATACGATACGTATATACGTTTGGTCTCACTATACTCTTTGCCCCGAAATCAACTCGGGGTGATAGGCAATTCAATTCCAATTATTTTAAAAATGCGTAGCAACAGAAACAAAGCGAATGACATCATCACCCTCTGACATCTAATACCTCTCACTAATAAGCGTGTGGCGTTAACAGAGATGCACGGAATTTTAGACTAGGGAATCCCCGGGTTCCACCTTCCCTCTTTGACGCGCGTGAATAATGCCACTAAAAGATATATAATAATTTTTTGGACATATGGCTTAGTTATTATTATTTGTGAAATCAGGCTGTACGATTAAATGGATTTTAATCAAAGTCCTTGAAGCCATTTTTGAGTAAATCGGATTTTGTTTTAAATTATCCAATATTTAAGTACCTTTAATTGTTGAGCAATATCCTTTATCTCTTCAGAATGTCTTTAATGGATGATATTATCCACAAATATTAGATATCATTTGATATAGTTTAACCGTCTAGGCTGAAGTATGATTTTGAGTGGATCGCGGCGGAGGTGTAACGCCATAGGTAATGTATCTTAGCATACATTTTAATGTCACTGGACGCCATATAGTGATTTTTAGAGACATATGGCACGCGGAGTATTATTTATGACATGAGGCCAATAAAAATTTTTTACATCCGTAGCACATTCGGTAATACAAAAACCTCAAAAATATGTTTAAACATTTGCGAATTATTAGTGGTCAAATTTTTTAACTTTTTCAAAATTTTCTTCTTTTTTATGTATATTTTTCTATAAAATACTTTCAAAAACTCGAACCTACAGCTTATAGTTTCCAAGATAAAAATTATTATACTTTAATGTCCAATGGGGTTAAAACAACCCCTAAAATTACCAATTTTGAAATTTTCTATTTTTGTATTTGGTTATGAGAAAAATTCAATAATTCTGCAAATTTCAGCTTCCTAAACTTTATAGATTGGTGGTACACACAGGGATAACTTTTTCCCATGCTAACCTATGGGGGATATTCCGGGGTACCTGGAGTCGAACCCAGGACACTGTAAGCAAAATTAACTATAATTGCTAATAGATATTGCGGCCATATAGCAAACCTGAAAACTTCATTTTTCTAGCTTACAGGCAAGTGCACAAAATTAATTTACAAAAATGGCGCAATACTTTTCTTATGGGAAAAAACGCAACTTTCGGAATTTCTGGAGTCGAACTCATGTCAGTTAGGTGAGATGTCTTATTTTATCTGTTGGTTATTTCATAATATCTACAAAAACTGAAATTTTCAGCTGACTATCTCTTGTAGTTTGGGTTGGACATTAGTATCCTCTTGTTATATGTATGTTAAATGTTATATCCTCTGTAAGAAACGTCTATATATAATGATATATAGAAGGATACTAATGTTTAGGCACATCCAGATAAGCTGGAGATTCTAAATTTTTTTCTTAGGTAGGATTTTGTGCAAAACCGACTAGAAAAAGCGAAAATATTTAAAAACTACAACAATGCGGCCGCTAAAAATTCGCAATTGTTTAAACAAATTTTCCAGGTTTATGTATTTTCGCATGTGCTATGGAGTTGACATTTTTTTATAGGTAGAATTAAAACAAAAACGAAATAAAGATGATACAAATTTTGATATTTTAATTTGTTTGGCAGTTAAAAATTCTTAAAGTTTAAACAAATAGATAACTGCTTAGGTACTATGGGATGAGCTAGGAAGCTGAAATTTTCAAATTATTTACAAAGTAGTTAATTTGCACAAATAAAGATTTCAATTTTACCATATATGAGTTGCGGCGGCAGTTAAAAATTATTTAAATTTAAAAAATTAGAAAAATATTATTTCACTTCTAGAAGTGCTACAACTTTAAAATTTGGCTGAAATATGTACCATTAGTACCCCATAATGGTAAAAGTGTAAAATGTTAAAAATTGCAACATTTGGGGATTGTTTTAAACTATTATTTTTACATGTGGGAAAAACGAAAATCGCTGCGGAGGTGAAATCTTTAGAATTAAAAAAATATTTGTAATGATGAAATGTCTGTCTGAAAAATGAATGTTTTTTCAAGGTGAGAAGAAATTCTTGCAGTATGCAAGCACCAACTACTAGTATCATTATATACAGACGTTTCTTACATAGGAGGATGAGGAGGAGATAACATATAACATATAGAAGGATACTAATGTTTAGGCACTTCCAGATGAGCTAGAGATACGAATTTTTTTTCATGGGTAGCATTTTGTGCAAAACCGTCTAGAAAAAACAAAAATCTTGAAAAAGTGCTACAAAAGGGCCGCTAAAAATTAGCAATTGTTTAAACAAATTTTAAAGGTTTATGTATTTTCGAATGTGCTACGGAGCTGAAATTTTTCTTAAAGGTAGAATTTATAAAAAAAAGAAACAGGGATTATGCAAATTTTGATATTTTAATTTGTTTGGCAGTTAAAATTTTTTAAAGTTTAAACAAATTGGTAAATATTTAGGCACTATATTGTAAGTTAGTGAGCTGAAATTTCTAAATTTTTTAGGGTTCAGCTTTTTAAACGTAAAAACATTTCAATGTATCCATAAACTTGTTATTGCGGCCGTTAAAAATTATTTAAATTTTAACAATTAGATAAATGTTATTTTACTTCTAATAGTGTTATAAATATAAAATTTGGCAGAAATTTGTGGCATTTGTAACCAAATGTGGAAAAAGTATAACATTTCCAAAATTGCATAAATTAGTGATTGTTTTACTTCATTATTGTTCCATAATGAAAAAACGATAACTGGTCAAGAGGAGAAATATTTAGAATGAAAGAAATATTTCTCACGATGAAATACCTGTCTGAAAAATTAATGTTTCATCAAGGTGAGATGAAATGCAGTATGCAAGCACCTTCTACTAGTGTATATATATATATATATATATATATATATATATATATATATATATATATATATATATATATATATATATATATATACCTTGCTATGTATAATATAACCATAGAAGTAGTCATATCGGCTGGTGACCTAACGCCCCACGATAGGCCGGAATGAAGAATACAAACGTTAGCGCGAAAAGCACTAACTCACCTGTGCGCGAAAGAACCGACCCTAACCCTTGTCTAAACGTCTCGTAACAATCCAATCTGATCTCGCAAGGCAGACGACGCAGGGGAGCAGACCGAAATGCAGACACGACTACGTGAAATACCGAAGCGGAAAACTACTACGTTCCATGAATAATACCCTCGTCTTTTTCATTAAACATATAAGTATATCTTTTCTTTTGACGGGAGCCCACCACCGTCCTATAAGTCCGGTTGGTTTTCATTTTATTTTCCGCCCTGTCTCCCACTCCCTGCATTCTCGAAAAAAAAAATGGAAAATCCGCAGGGACTATAAGGAAAGAGACAAGGGGGAGGGGACGAATACAGTTCCTGGAAACTTGAAGACGTTGACCCACGAGGGAGAGAGAGAGAGAGAGAGACGAAAAAAGATTCATGTACAAGCAATTCGCATCCCGAATGCTTAATCGGTTTTCTACTTTGCGATGGAGGAAGGAGAGCGGACTGACTTGAGTGGGGGTGGTGGTCGAATGGGGCAAGGTAGTAAAGGGGAGTGTCGGGTTTCATTTTTTTTGCCCACCCACTACCCCTTCTTTTTTAAATACCTACCCCTCCAACTACTCCGCTGGATAGGTTCCAAAGTTGCAGGAGGGGAAGGAATAGGAGTGAAAGAGAGGACATCGTGATAGGCGTCTCCTTGCCTTTGTAAGGAAAGAGATAGAGAGGGAAAAGAAGAGCGGAAAGAGAGAAAGAGACCCAATGGAGGCCATGTGACCCCTATACGTCGTCCCCTAAAAGTCTCCCCTCTCCCCTTTTTCTCTCCTCCGAAAACCCTTTTCAGTTCTTGTCACGTTTTCCTCATACATCTAGCGCCGAGAGATTTTAATTAAAGCGCGATAGGATGGGGGCAAAAGGAATGAAATGAGGGGAGAAAAGGAAGGGAGAGTAAGAGGGAGGAAGAGGAAAGGGGACGGAGAACGTGAAAAGGAACGGAATTTCGCAACGGGGAATAGAATCGAGGAAAAAGAGGCGAAGGATGGAGTGGTGAAAGAGGTAGGGATGGAAAGGAGGAAGATCGTAATGTAAGAAGGAATAAAGAAAGCTGACTTTTTTGGTGAAGTGGATTGTAAGATGCCGCCTCTTGAACCTGAATATTTAATCGAGATTTATTTTACAATATGACATGAACGGAATATATTATGTAAAAATATTGTAGACGTTATGGATTCTAATAAATAATAGCAATAGTTGCACAAGATTAAGCAGATATCGATCTATACGTTTTCGTCAGGGTGATATAAAAGGCCATGCTATATGCATTACATATTAAGAGGAACTTGTGTATAAGTTAAACAAAATGAATTATGAATTTGATAGGCGGAGTAGACGGTAGTTTTCCGATAGTTTGTCAACAATTATGCAAACAGATTTGCAAAATTTATTACCCAGCTAGATAAGTTTGACAAATTTCCCGCGAAAGAAATGGAAAAGAGAAACAGAGAGCTGACGGAAACGATAAAATATTCCGAGGGCATGTAAGCCGAGAATATGGGGTGATTGGAATGAAAGAGCTGAGCGAAGCGCAAGGAAGAACAAAGAGCGAGATGAATTTTCACGATTGAGGAAAATAAGATTCAGAGGTAAAGAGAAACGTTAGAAAAGTGAGAGGGAATGTGCGAATTAGGAAGAGAGGAAGAAAAAACCAAGAAGCGGAGAGAGAGAAGATAGAGAGAATAGTAATTTAGGATAGGGATATACAGGAAAAAGGGGAAGAAATTACAGATGAAGAAGAAAGCGGCGAAGAAGACGAGAGGGTTATATTTTGATGGAAGATAGTGTCGGGTGAGTGTAGGGAGGGAGGACGGGGAAGAGAAAAAGGGTAAAGAGAGAGAAGGGAGAAGAGATGGGAAAGGCATTGCGTAGAGGATGACATAGGGTGCCTTGGCGATGGAAATGAGCCTGGACTTGAGGGAGAATCAGGCCCTGGCCGTGAGGGGAAGGAGAGGCGGAGCTGAGATTGGTAGTTTTTTATAATACTCGGGTTCGGAAAGATTTATAAAAGAAACGGAATTTAAAAAATACTCGGGACCTTTCTTTCTCTCTCTCTCTGAGGAGAAATATGAGGAGGCTTATTTCACGTTTTGGAAATGTATATTTTGGGGTCCCTTCGGAGTAGTCATGCCCTAAAGCGGGCGGAAGTTTTCGCTTTTTTTAATCCCTCTAAAAGATTTAGTTATTCTCTTTCTCTGGATTAACTTTGTTGATTCTTTTTTGCAAAGTCGAACGCTGCGTTAATTACTTTTTTTGCGCACAATGATTACAATATTAGGTTTTAGCTGCAATAAAAATTTTAACAAATTATTTCGGCTGTATTAGCGATTATTTTTGGATTCCGACTTCGTTGTAACCGTCTGGTATTTTACGAAATATATTCCATCACCAATGTTTCGTTTTTTTGTGATGGCCTTTTATAGAAAAATATTGTGTACATATTATTTATGGTAATAGTGCTGTTATAAATTGAGTATTGTGTTGAATGAGCACATGATTTTCTATGAAATGATTTATCAAACTACGAGTTGGTCATGTACGCTTGTCAGTTCTCTCTAAGAAGAAATGCAATTTAAATTATAGCAATGTGCTTTGGATTGTACTTAAAATTGATGAAAATTTTTTAAGTAAACAATAAACCAATGCCATATTCTAATTTCAAGTTTAAATACCTCCATATTAATCAATTTTTAAAAATAAAACCAAGAAAATCCAAGCGGAACTTAAGATATATCACCGTGGATAAGTTGTAATTTGTGTTCCCAATATTCATAATTTAAAGTGATAAAATATTACAAATACATTCGAACGGAAAACTAAATTGATCAAGCGTATTTGTGCGTCAAAAATAACGCGTGTATGTACTAGGCCTGGGACCTGCAACCTTTTCAGCCTTGAGGGGCATTTACAAATTCAGAGAAAGATAGTGGGCGCCAATTGGCGATACACAGAAAAATATAGCTAAAAGAAATGGGTTAGCAATGGTAAATATTAAGTTTGCCTATGGAATTAAATTAGCTACTTTGTAGCGAAATATCACAAACTCAGCTGAAAATAAAATTCAGTATTAAGTGATATCCGATCGTATCTTACTGCACTTCCACAGCAAATGACTTGCTATAGCCCTAATTACGGGCGCCAAGGAATTCTATGAAGGGCGCCGGTTTGAGCGGTCCTGTACTAGACTACACCGAATCCGAATCCAACAATAGTCGTTGCAATGTAATTAATAATAAAACAACAAATAATGCCAGTATTTACGCGAAATTTGAAGCAATGCCATCAATAAAGGTCATTCTATGGTAAAAATTAGATTCTCCATTCCTTTTCTCAGGGAATAGTACAAATTCCGCTCCAATATTTACAAATCTATGATATTTTAATGTGTAAGAGAAAATGACCCTGGACGATAGATTTCATATTTCCCATGTACGAGTAAATCAAATGGGAAGGATGGTTTCTGGAATCGGACCCGGGCCCTTCAATCTTCGGAAGAAAAACAATCTTCGGGAGCTCGATCCCAGTTGCAAGAGATTTCAAGTAAGTTTCATGAAAACCGATCTATTGGTTCACAACTTAATTGGGGGGGGGGAGGGGCAGTAAGGAAGATACAATAGGCCCATTATTCATATTTATTAATAAAAGGCAGTGTGTGTGTGGACAGCATATCTCGAATATCAAGAAGTTTGGAGACTTAAAACTTGATGCACATGAGGATGAGCACTTCGGGACCAGAATTTTTATTTTTCGTAGGAGAGGGGGAAAGAGATGGGGGTAAACACGTAAAAATTGATTTTTTAAATTACAAGCTCTTAATCATTTTCAAATTAAAATTAGAAAGAGTTGGCGTACGATCATCGGATTTGGACTGTTTAAAAGAAAAATAAATAAAGTTTCTTTTTCTTATCATCACATTTTGCATACGACAAAAAATCGCTCAAGTTCTACATTTAAATCACATTTATTTGAAAATTTTAGCTTTTTAACGATATGTTGCCTAGCCGACCGTGTCTTTGATAAACCTCGTGAATATTGTCGACTTAACCCGTATACTATATGCGTAAAGAATGCGTGCTTTGAATGCTTTCATACGAGAAACAAGGAGAGGAAGAAATAAAGGAGAGAGAGAGGGAGAGAGACAAAATAAAATATAAGAAATATAAAATCCTACTGTCCCTTTGTGGCTCCCTCTATCACGCTGTAAAATGCGAATAACTCGAGAAAAGATCGAGATATACAATTTTGAAAAATGGCAGGAGTACTAAGTTCGCTTATTTAAGGGGATGACGAATGAAAATATAAAAAAATATCCTGGGTTCGACTCCAAGGAGGATATTTCCATTTCTCATAGAATAACACGTAAAAATCTACTTTTCGACGTGCAGGCTTTTATTCTTTTTGAATCTAAATTAGAAAGAATTAACGTACGATCTTCGGATCTAAACCATTTTAAAGACAAACTTATAACATATACTGTTTAATACTTTTCGCCTACAGTTCAAAAATCCTCATGTTAAACGTTAAATTCACATATTTTGGAGAAATCTTGCCATTTTAACGGGATGTTTCCTTGCCAACCCCTTACATTGTTAAAACTCGATATCCTGTTGTTATTTCAATACTTAAGGACGGAAGCATGCGTTGAAAGCTTTTAATATGCGAGAGAGAGAGAGAGAGATAGAGATATAAGGAAAGTGAGGGAAATGATTTTCGTAGCAACGAATATAAACAACATTCGTTGCTTTATTTACCAGAAGGAAAACATTTAAATGTAGAAGATTAATCATTCACATATTAAAATTACTTAGAATCATCGTAGGAGTTTAAGGCTTGAATCTACGAACGCCTAAAAGAACAAAAGTTTGTATTCCTGCCGTCGATTTTTTAATATGCGTCAAATCGATCAACAGCTCAATTTTTATCGCGAGAAATTGACGCATTCTTACTGGTTTGTATTGTTGTCGGTTTCGGGTAATTTGGAACCATTGACTTGGATAATAGCTTTGCCACGCATCTATTCGCGAAATTCAAAAAAAATTGCCGTTGAATTTCAACGGGCATTTTTCTAGTCTATTATATATTTTGAAGAGATTGTGGGTTTGTGCATAACAAACCACACTTCCCGAATAGCTGCAGATTCCAAATTTGAATAAACAGTCAAACCACTAAAAATAGCTGAATGCGCTAATTTTTACACCGAAATATTTTATGCAAAATGCTTAAATAATTATTTTCGTTTATTACGGGATTCATTCATTGTTGAGCGCCATTCAGATATGTTTGACAACGCACGTTCATATTTGTTTATTTATTTACTCTTTACGCCCGTTTGTTTATTTATTTATGCTTTACGGTCATATTTATTTATTTATTTATTTATTTATTTATTTATTTATTTATTTATTTATTTATTTATTTATTTATTTATTTATTTATTTATTTATTTATTTATTTATTTATTTATTTATTTATTTATTTATTTATTTATTTATTTATTTATTTATTTATTCACTCTTTACGTTTCAAATTTATTTTTTTATTTATTTTTGCATATATATATTGTCATATTATCTATTAAAATGGTAATTTGATAATGAATCAGAATTTATAGCTTGACATATCTGTCTATAGCTTTTTACAATAGTAACATATTTTAAGTTGTATTATTTGATAATTACTTCGGACAACATTGTTTTGGTTACCCACGAGCAATACATCTGTTATCGTTTCTTGTAGGATTTCATTTTTGTGGACGTCGTTATCGTATAAGCGAGATCAATATCTATTAGGGAATATATTTAGTGCTTTTGATATAATTGCAACGAAGGTAAGTTTCTATACTTACTAAGTAAAAGTTTTGGAGTATACTTTTTTGGTCGTTATGTTACTCAACTATAAAACTGAATTACTATAACAAAAGCCTAGATATGTATGTCTGTGTATAACGCTGACGTCATTAATGGCACTTTAAACGCGTTTTTCACAAACTTGCCGATTAGGCGGAAGATTGAAATTTCGCAGCAATGTTTGATTCAGTTATAAAAATTAAATGACGTAAAAATACGAAAAAAGACCCGGATTATACTCCAAGGAGGCGATTTCCATTTCCCCTAAGATAAGAAGTAAAAAGCGACATTGTTAAAGTTCAGATTTTATTCTTTTGAAAGTTCAAATTAGAAAGAATATACTTACGTTCTTCGAATTTTAACAGTGTTTTAGGAAAATTAATGAAGTTTCTTATTCTATGCACATTTTTCCGCCTATCTTACAAATCTTTTATATTAAACATTTAAGTCACATATTTTGGGAAAATATCAGATTTTTAACTGGATGTTGCCTTGCCAACCTCGTCATTATTTAACTTCAAGAATCAATTGTTGTCTCAACCCGCATAGGTGCAATATATACGAATGCATATATTGCCTTAATTTATCGCAGGATTTTTCGTGAAATTACGTAATTCTAATGGGACTGAGATTTAGTTTGGATTCTTTGCTTATCTAAACGACTATATAGATGTAGAGTAAGAGAGAGGGGGATGTGGGTAGGGAGATAGGAAGAAAGGGGTATAGAATGGAAGGTACATAGAGAGTAAGGGAGGTATAGACTTTGAAAAGGACGGGATGAATTAGATAAATAGGGAGACGTGGAAAAATAGGGAGATCTATAGATTGGAACAGGAGGGAATAAGATATGGGGAGATGGGAGAAAAAATAGGCAGAGAGAGGGAGGGAGTGAGAGAGGAAGGCAGAGAGAGGAAAGGAACGAGAGGAAGGGAGGGAGAGAATATTATTATTTATTTATTATTATCACTTCATTTTTGACAATGGGCTCGTCATTGGAGAAAACAAGCTTGAGAAAGAAATTCTCCTGAATCTAAATTTTGGAAACTTTTATACCGACCCTTACTCAATAATTACAGCTAGTATTATTCATTTGTAAGTTACCCCGTTATATGACTTGCTATAAACTAGTATACAATATTCGTATCTGAAGAATTAACCCTTTAATTCAATAACAATCTCATTGTAGTTTTTATTATTTTCACCCAATCATTGACTCAAATAAGACACCATGCTTAAAAGTAGCGGAAGATTATTCTCCGAATCAATTAAGATCAATTACCAGAGCAGCAGAAATTGTCGATCAAAGAAATAAAAGACTTGAAGAGCAAAGATTTAGGCAGGCGAACGTCAGAGGAACAATAGCTACTGACGAAAGGAATTTTAGACATGAAGAAGAAAGACTGAAACAGGCGAGTGTAAGAGCAAAGGAAACTTGTGACAATAGGTATTTATATCTTCAAGAACATAGAGAGTGAAAGATATCACAGAAGATAAAATAAGAAAACTTCTGTAACTATTTAATTTCAACCATAATATAATGTTGAACTTCTTCCTCCATGAAATACCTATATGTATACTTTGCTTTCTTTTCAACTAAACCTTTGTATCAATCAATAAAGCCAGTTATACTTATTAGATTGTAATAACACTTTTAATGTCTTACCAAACACTTTTTATCGCCAAATTCGATTTCCAAGTCCGGGAACTCATTTTGTTTCGTAGGTTTGACTTTAAAATATTCAGGTGATAAATTATACCCACAAAATCAGCCTTTCTATGGGATTACTTATGGTAAAGTAAAATTTGAATACCTATATCTTCAAACGTGTTTCCACCGGCAGCATCCCTAGAACTTACAATTCCTGCCCAAGGGTTTAATATTTTTGAGATTCATGAACACAAAATATGATGCAGTTTCTTCAACTGGAAATGAATTAGAGTGTAATAACTATATTTTATATTGACTGTTTATTATTGTTATTTGATAAAAAATACTGCCTCCAAATTTGTCGATAAAGGATGCGAGAAAATTATATTTATTTGGGGGAAATATGGAAAGACAAGAAATACTGCATACCTTTAAGCATTCCAATAAAAATTGACTTAGTTTCATTACTTGGTTTTATTCTCAATTCTTACCCAATAGTTGTTGTCTTGACTTAAAAACCCGAGCAACGCCGGGTACTGTCAGCTAGTTTACTATAAATATGATGATAATTACATTAATTGCCTTAAGAAACTGGTGCTTTCATGTCGCCTCAGATTTCATTGCTATTTAATACAGTTTTAATATTATTTTGTGAAGACATTAGAAAATTCAATTTGTCAAATTCTGTACATCCTATTTTTTTGCACCCATTTAATTTTAAGTTACTCGTATTCATTTGAAAATATTGCGAGGAGAAATTATTTTGCAAAACGTACTACTTACATGATGACAGACAGACTAACACGGGAACCCAAGAAAGAAATAAAGCATCAAATCGTTTGACCCCCTATATATATATATATATATATATATATATATATATATATATATGCACACACATTTTTCACGTTAACTACAGTTAATCGGCCTTTTAGTTACTTTTATTAGAGACGGAAGTTCTTAATTTTTGTGTCGGGGATTAATTCGTATTTTCGAATTTGAATACTTATACTCGGCGAGAAACAAGGCGAAAGTTAAGGGTGGGGGCATTAGCAGAGGAATTTTCAGGCTTGTGCCTATCAGCGCCTTGCGACGTTGCCATTCTGTGCCTTAATAGCGTCGGTTAGTTTTCTCAATCGGTAGCCTTTGGATTGTCAGTTTACGAGTATGGTGAGCCAGTTCTTTCCGAGTCTTTTATTTTGTTATGACAACACAGTTTGTTTGCTGCCGTTTTGCTTATTACGATTTTGTTGCTGTTTTGCTAATTATGTTGTTTGAAAGTTTTAAGAAATATTTTGCTTCTTAATTTAAATGGCTGAAGACAGTGGTTCTTGGGGAAGGTTTATGCGAGGTATCCCAATCCGAGGGCAAGCGAGGGAAGTAATAGTTAATATAGGACCGGCAAATATAGACAGAAGATTAAATCTACCAAGTTCTTTCAAAAATGCCAGGAACCAATGACTATTGTGTGTAAATACGGAATACCCAATATATTGTGTGACGCGTTACAGCCCTAGTTTATAATAATAAAACAATTTTTCAATATGTATGTCTACGAAGTGGAGTTTTTTATAGATTGATAAATTGGTTATCACATTTTATCATAAATAAATTCAAAGGATTTGATTTAGATTAAAATACATAAATTTTTATTAAAAATATAAAATATTAATGTTTACATTCATATATCTTCATATAATTTGGTTTATTAGAATTCCCAAAATTTCATTTAATGATCTGACTTTATTTATTTTCACATATATTTGTTTACAGAAACTGTTTTTTACTTCTGATATTACGTTAATTTGAAATAAACTACGTCGTTCTAATTAAAATAAAACTAGATCTTGGTAAATTCCCATGCTAAATGTTTTAATACAGCGATCCGAATAATGTCATTCACTTCATTACAAAAATTTGTGCTACTCAATTTTATAATCTATACATAAAACTAATGAATCTCATTGTGCAGTACAATGTATGAGAAATGTTCATTAAAATTTTCGCTTTAATAACATTGGCCATTACTTCACAATTACATCAGGAATAAAACGGTAAGATTACCTTATTTTTTGACTAAATGTATTGTTTAATAACTTTTATATTAACTTCACATTTATATATATATATATAGAGGTTTATATATTATTATTATTCAAGCTCTTCGACATCAGAAAAATTTCTTACCTTTATCAGGATTCGAGCCACCTCACGATTGTACTGCTCTTCATGAACCATGGTTGGATGGAGCTTGACGAACAATCGAGAAATCTCTCTATATATTCGTGAATCAAGCTCTATAAAATCAGTAAAGAATCGAAATAGAAAATCGAAATTTGGTAAGAATACTTGATTTACATATAAAAAGTGATCGACGAAAATACATTTTGAAAAACATCTCGGGTTCGACTATAAGGAAACATTTACATTTTTCGTAAAATATCACGTAAACATCACCTTTTACACGTGCAGGCTTTTATTATTTTTGAGATCTAAATAAGAAAAAATTAATCTACGATCTTTTGATTTAAACCATTTTAAAGGAAACAATATATAGTTTCCTATTCTGTTCATCTTTTTGCGCCTACAGTTCCAAATCTCTCATGTTAAACGTTTAATTTACATATTTTGAGGAAATCTTGCCATTTTAAAGGTATGTCCTTATGGGTGGATGAGTGCTTTGAATGCTTTTATTACGACAGAGAGAGTGAAGGAAGGAGAGGAAAAGGTTTCCTTGCGTTATATGCGAGAAGGAATACATCAGAATGTAGAACATTAATTATTCACATATTAAAATTACTTAAAATCATCGTAGGAGGTCGAGACTTGAAACAACGAACGCCTAAAAGAACGAATGCTTGTTTTCCTGCCATCGATTTTTGAATACGCATCGAATCGATCAACAGATAAGTTTTTAACGCCAGAATTTTACGCATTATTAGTGATTTGCGTTTTTTCCGGTTTCGTGAAATTGGGTACCATTGACTTGGATAATCTATTCACGAAATTTTAATTAATAACATTCCCGTAGAATTTCAACAGTCATCTTCCTAGCTAGTTAATCAAGTTAATTTATGAAGAATATATAAACATCTATATATTTCACATTAAGACTAAAAGGAAAAATAAACAATTAAAAATATAATTTTTAAGTCAATTACTTTTATAAAGCACACAAAAAGTGTAAAAATAAAAATATTATAATTTTGTTATTAATAACTTATATAAAATGCAAAGAATGAAAAAAATAATTATTGAATTAATAGAGATATTGATTATATAAAGGTTATGTTGCATTCTTTAAGACATCTGAACTCATTATTAGAATTGAAACTTAACTTATATATATTCAATATCTTCATTTATTCAATAATTAAATTTATTTTCGTTCAGTGCGTTTTATATAAATTATTAATAACTAAATTATAATATTTATATTTTTACACTTTTTGTGGGCTTCACAAAAGTTATTGACTTAAAAAATATATTTTTAATTGTTTTATTTTTACGACCTGCTGATTCCCTCGGACTTACGCGCAATGGGTATCTGAGGGGTAGTGCAATGAATAGCTGGTCAGTTTGAAATTTTTAGGGAGAAGAATAACTTCCAGATTATTGATTCTAATGCGCAAATGTATATATGATCCTTTTGCTAATATTTTAAAAGACTTTTCAAAAACTAATTGCGCAAATTGATTCTAATAGTTTTACTAAAGAACGTATCTACTTTCTGAGTGTAAACATCGGAGAGGCCAACTATTTTCTCGCCGACTATAATTTGATTTTATAGAGATGCTGAAAAATACCTAAGAGGTGTTATTTTTATAATCTCTCTGCTTTTAATGAGTGGATCTTCGTCCACTTCATCTAGCGTAAAAAATAGTAATATCTAAATCAAAGAAAAAGGAAACATTAAATTTTCTCATCCCTTTAAATATCTTCTAATCCACTCAGTGTGATTAAACAGTTTGGTCGAGGGAAAGAGGTATTTTCTCTTTAATATAATGGAATTACACCAGGCGAGAGATTCCCTATTCAAGTCCTTTAAAAATAATAGCATTTTATGAAGTCTGACGTAGTGTAAAAGGAGATTTTTTGGAAGCAGAGAATATAAATACTGCGGAGGTTTTTGATATGATAGTAACCGTTTTTATTATTACTTCACCGCAGTATATTATTTATTTCCCATCTCCCAATGCTGCGCGACCATTAATCATCATATATACCTAATATTTCTCAAGTGTTTGTAACGTGTTCTTGGGCACTTCCAGTTGGAATTAATTATGTAAACACATCGGTGATCGTAGGTTAAAACTAGGGAAAATATTTTTCGGGTTAAAGCCGATTTCGCCAGTTTTTTACCTACCGATTCGATTTTTTAAAATTCACTTAAAACCCGAAAATGCTACACTTGTAATAAAATAATTAATATTTAACCATGTGCTTCGAACTTACCGAAACGATTTTAATATGCAAAAGCTTGAGAATTTCAGCTAACGTCTACATTTGATCTAAATAACCTTCATTGATTTGGTTGTCTTTTATTTAAAATCTTGAGTTTATCAGTTAATTATAACTATTTCAAAAACGCAGAGTTATTCACTAAAATGGTGAGGTAATTAATTCATGCGGACCTTACATATCATGTAGAAGAAAAGTTTCTCCAAGAGATCAAACTTTATCGATAGACCATGTCACAGATATTGAGTTTCATTTACACGCCACGACATCGCATTCTTCGCTGTTTTTTATGCTGGTTCAATAGCGGAAACAATCAGCATCATGTGCAATCATTTTGGGCCAAAAAATATATAACGTGTACTTGTTAAAAATTTCATTTATATTAAACCCGATTTTATTAATTAATTATTTAAATATGTAATTGTTTTGCTTTCATTTGAAAGCCAGATTTAATTAAAAATTTTAAAACCCGATCACTACCTACTCACCCACTGCGATTTTATTTTTAACCCGAGAAACATATTCTCTAGTTATAACATTTAACCCAGAGAAATCGAAAAACCTCAGAATTACGACTGAGATTCGATTCCAGAAACCTTTCCTTTCCCTACTTGATTATCATTGGAACGAGTGCAGAATACTTTTAATTTGCATTTCAAAATACGTTAGAACCAAAATCCGCACTATAGACTTAAAAACGTTATACGACAAATAGAGTGAAGTTGATTTTTAGCTCGATTTTTTAAAATGCGCTTAAAGTTTCATTTTGTCGTCCATCTGTCTGATTGTCTGTGCACTTGCTTAAATTGAAATTGCTACAAAACCGTAAGCGATGAAGAGCTGAAACCTGCACTGCTGCACTGTTGTTTGCCTTTAGATTTGATTTTTAGTGCGTTTCGTCATTGCTGAAAAGCACTATTATTTCGTGATGTCCGTCCATTCGTCCGTACGCATATATCAGGGAAGAATTTGCTTAACTGATTTCAACCAAATTTGGTACGTAAAATGATCACGTAAATTAATGACCAAAATGGTATATTTGGACCGGATCGACTAAGCAGAAATGCCACAATTGCAAAGGTAAACTTTTCGGTAATTGTGAATTTTGAAGGAATTGGCCGAACTGATTTTAGCGAAATATTGTATGGAGTCGTGCAACATGAAAAATCCAAATCAATATATTTAGTGTAGATATATATAATCAGGCCTGCACAATACAAATAATTAAAAATGTTATTTTTACAAGTTTATGTTAAACCATTTCTCATCAATTTCAACGAAATTTAATATTTATATTGTACACATATATACTAAACCATAATAGCATATTTGGACCGGATCAGCCAAACAGTGGTGCCACAATTACTAGTTAAACTCTTTCAGTTATAATGCATTTGGAGGAAATTGGCTTGACGGATTTCAACTAAATTTTATATATAAGATTTGTACTACAGACCATAATGAAATCAAGATGATTAAATCGGAGTTAAAGAGCAGGGCTACCACAGTAAAAAGTGATATAATATTTCTTTTAATCGTATTTATTGAGAACAAATTTAATGGATTTTAACCAAATATAGCAAATGAAATCTCCATTTAAATATATAACCAAAATATCATATATCAAACCAAGTTAACCAAACAGGGCTACCACAATATCAAAGTTAAAATTTTTTTATAATGCAGAATTTGGAGAGTATTGGTTGAATGTATTTAAAAGAAATTTCGTATGTAGGGCGAGTATAGAATGGAAAAACGAAAACATTATGTTTTTAACGGATCTAAAAAGCAGAGCTAACACAATATAAGGAAAAATTATTTTCTAATTTCAAAACGATTACTTTAGATACGATTATACTACGGCGAGTTTGACGAAAAGCATTTCTGTGCCACGGGAATACCGTGTACACCCCAACTTGCTAGAATGAAGTAAATACGTCAATTTTCCTTTCGTGCGCACGTAGCGCTTTGTAAGCGATAAAGAATGGTTAATTTACGAAGAAGGAATTAACTTTAACGTCAAGATTACATTACAATTACTCAAGTGACGTGTTTTAAAATGGTATGGAATAAAACTTGTAGCAAAAAAATTAATTTACAGTAGAAAGATTTTTTGGCAATAAAAATAACTAAATGGCTCTACAAACTGGCAGTATTTAAGCAGCAGTAAAGAAAGCGAAAACTAGCTGTATTTTAATGCAACCTGGCAGTAAAAAAATAAAATGTTACTTAGAGAAGGAACGAAAAACACTTCAACCAACTTTCCCAATCCGGTGAGGACGAACAAAATGTTCCTCCATGCAATAATTTCCCAAAACAAAATGTTACTTTGAGGGGGAACGAAAATCACTTAAACCAGCTTTCCCAACCCGGTGAGGATGAGCAAAATGTTTCCCCTAATTTCAATTTCTTTACTGCTGCTTGAATACAGCCAGTTTATGTTTTTTACTGCCATTTTATTTTTCTATTGCCAATTTATATTTTTTGCTTGAGAAATTCTACTGGCGAAATATTTTTTTACTGCCCAAACATGTTGTAGCGTTTTTAAAATAATCTTCGATTGTTCGCTCATCTCTCTGATGGTATAAAAGATGGAAAGCTGAAACATTGTATGTACATTACTTTTTCACATTGTTGGAATTATTATTGAAAGTTTCAGTTTTGATAACATTACAAAGGCGGGTAGAGAAAAGTTAAATATTTTAAAACAGATTGATTGCGCTTTAAACCTAATTGTCATATAGAAGTATCATTTGTCCAAAAAAGTATATTTTTACACAAACTATGTAATTTTGTAGAATGATATCGTCTAAATTGAATGACCTGGTGTAACATGTCTGTATATAATAGCCGCTTAAAATAATAAAAATTATATAATAGGTATATCGATCAAATTTTAATTTTAAAGAGTATAATCCAATTAAAAAAATAGCTCTTAGTAGCCTATTTTATGATAGATATTTTAACAGGTTTTGCTAGATAAAAATAATATTTGGTAGATCAAAAGAAAATCAAAAAGAATTTGAGAAAGATGAAACACTGGCGGTGGGCCGCATAAAATTATTTAGTTAAGCCGCAGGTTGGGGACTCTTGCTTGAGTACATCAAAATACCAAAACACAATTCTTTACCCGCTGGTCAATTACGTTCTCAGCTTGAATGACTTCGGTTTTCGCGGCTTGGTATATGTTCATGCACGTCTGATTCACTCTCACCTCTATGAAAAAAAATCAAAGTTTTTAAAAGCGCGTTGTGTGGTAGCACTGTATTCCCTCTATCTCGCGGGGCGGGGGTGGTTATGCCCCAAGGTACGCAGTTTAACGTGGAACGGGAAGGACGCTAAAACAAAAGATTCTTCATCGGCGTCTATTTTTTCAAGACCGTGGTATCGGTAAAGTGTTCAAGAGAGGTTGGTAACGGGGGTTTGGAAAGGGATCGAGACAGGAGATAGAGGGCTCGCTCGAAAAAGTACGAGCATTTTCAGGAGGCGCAGCGGTAGGCACATGTGCCCGCTAGGTGCTTGACAAAGAGCGTGTGGCGCTTCCAAAAAAAATTGAAAACGGGCTTTATGGGAAAGGTTTGAAGAGAGTTTGAACGGGTAAAAAGGCAGATGGGAGAGCTGAAAATATCAAAGCGGGATGGACAATGCGAAGTTTGCATATGAAAATGGAGGTTTTTGGGATTGAAGCGAAAGGGGGACGGATGAAAGAGGTGAGATGATAGGAGAGCGTTTGTATGTGTTAGGTTTACTTTTTGTAGGAACAAAGAGATAAAGTTAGAGTGGATGGGAAGAGATGATTGGAGTGAGAGAGGGTTGATAGATATCTCTCTCTCTCTCGATCCTGCCTCGAGTCGCGAGTTTTTTCGTCCTCACTCCCCTCTCGCGGAGATGTGAAAAGAAAGTTGCCTACCTGTCAGGAATTCGGAGTACGCCAAACACGGATTCATCATTTTTGTTCATCAAAAGCTCTCTGTCCCAGACGACTTTTCCTTTTTGAACGAGTCATTTTTTACATAGAGTCTTCCCTCTTTCTCTCTTTTCGCTTTGCCATTGTTTTATATCTCTCGAGAAATCAGAATGGGAAATGTGTATCTCCTACCTCTTTCTGGCGTCTTGTGTTACTTTAGCGCGATAAGGTTTTTCAAGGTTACATATAGAACTGGCGGGTATTACGACTAGCCGTTCTGCCCGGCCAAGTAATAAAAACCGCTGTTAATATCTTCTTGTAAAAAGGATGCCTCGCGTTTATGTAAGACTTGGGAATTAACATACACGCTTCGATGTCAAGCTGAATTGTGTTATCTCGTTAGCTGATAAAATAGATTTTCGTTTTTCCATCTCCAAGTTAATGCCACTCGATCAAATTGCTTTATATGTGGTTGATAAAGTTAAGGGGTTGACAAAATTGCAAAAATGCAAAATTTCTAAATTTACATTTGGTTGGGAATTACGTGTTTGATTACAATACTCGCTGGATTACAAGGATGCATTAGAAATAGCTTAAAGCATAGGTAGACTCGATCAGAAATTCAAATGCGTGAGATAAATCGTATAACAGATCTTTCGAGGCTATTTAATTCCGAGAACAATAAGAAATCATAAAAGGAGAGAAAATGGTTCGGTAGGGTATAGTGCCTTGCATCCCCTGCCATCAAATCACTCCTGTTTGGTGATATGTAGAGTTGCATGTAGAGGTAGATGTAGATTACAATAACTGGTGATAATAATAAGCAACATCTGTTGTATTGCTGCATTTAATCGGACGAATTTTATTTATCCAGGAGCCCTATAAAAATTTGTCTTAGTGCATTTTTGAGGTTATGATAAATAAAGGTATCTAGCACATGGATGTTAGAATTCAAGGGGGTACTGGAAATTGTTTAGTATGCCAAAATAAGCATTTGTTGAATATTTTTATGTCGAACTAAAGGGTTTTTTTGTGCCTGGTCACATCGGAGAATATTAAAATATAGTTTCCATTCGAAAAATTTGCCACTGTATCCTCCCTCATTTGCCATTCGCGTTCGTTGTAATTAAAAATGACGAGTGAAACCGAAATATGATTATCAAGTATGATAATGAGGTTGCGGGTTACGTTCACCGGTAAACAAATTTTATTGTTTTCTAGCAATTCGGTCGATGAAATCATTATTGCATTATTCGATGCCAATCGCTACTTGTTTATTGTTAAAAAAGCGCATCATGAAGATGAGTGACAGTCATATGTATCCGACACATATGTTAAACATTTCTGGTGGAAACCGCTTAAAATCGATGGCATAAAAAAATATTATAAGGCTGTTTTTTATAAGTGTACCAATTGACCTCTCAAATTCGAATCATTTAAAAACCTGAAAGTATCTGTTGGCGCAGGATGCGAGACGAACGGCAATTAATTAACAGAACGCGCCCATGTAACTAACTATTATTAAGGATTGAGAAAAAATTCACCCGTTTGAAATGCAATAAAGAAATGGATTAAATGACAAACCATACCTAAATTAGAGTGATATAAACAGCGAAAAATGAATTTAGTATGATTAGTGGTTTTAAAAAAAACCTCTTATGCATTCGGTTTGTCCGTCTGTCTAACAAAAACAGAGGTTTCTTTTTTCACCAATCGATAGAATATTCTGGCTCTTAGTGCACGTTTCCTAGTGGAGAGCCGTCAGTCACTCTGACACGTAAACTCCTAATGGAAAATAGCTTAAGGGTTCGTTTTATTCGTCATTCGAATAAGTTTTTTTTGTTGTGCAAGTCTTCTCGGTTTGTCCGTCTGTCTACATTTATAAAACTGCCATTTATTATCTATTTAAGCAGCTAATTCCTAACTTGTTATTTATTTAAACGATGAGAATATTTTCCGAAATTTATCCGCTTGAGCTTCAATAAACAATAATTCTATTTGGCAGGCAAATTAATGAATGCACATATTATTCCTATCACTAAAAATTTAAAATAAATCGCGTTTTATCTTCCCTTAAAATGTGATTCATGGCTATATTTGTCGAGTCATGTATGCGGTAATCGTCAAATCTTGCGTGCATATGGATGGATTTTGCAAGGACATCAAATTCGCGTTTATTTTGAATGAAACAAGCACGACCAAAGTTTGCGCGTTCTTGAATTGTTATTCATTCCTTGTGTTCATTATTTTTCCCTCTTAGCATTCATTTTAATGCCGACTTGATTTGTGTGATTCGCGTGTCACAAAATTTCCGCGATACGAGAAACATATTGGAAAGGGGAGACTTTTGGAAATATTTTCATGGCGGTTGTAAAATTTTTCACATTTATTGGATGAAAAAATGATTTCTGGTGAAAAATAAAAATCGGAGTTCAATAATATCCTCCCCCTCTCAAAAAATTTGTCATTTAAAAAATTTTTTACAGAGACGAAGCCATATTCACATTATACATCCAATATTGTTTTTCATATTACCTGTTTTTATAAAAATGGGTGATATTTTTCTTCTCTGAAGTCGGAACAACGAGGAAATGACAATATTTGCAATGGCCTTTAATTTTTAGTTTTATTGTTGAGAATCTAACAGAAATTATTCTCGAAAAATCATTTTTTCATTGAAAAATTCATGTAGAAACTGCGATCGTAGAGTATTCACGGCATGGATATTTCGAGGGTTCTTGAAAACGCATTGCATTCCTTCTATTTATTTCTTGAATAATCATTTCATCCGACCTAATATGAGAACTAGTAATTAGTATTAAGCCTAGTATATGTTATAATAAACGCCACTTCTGTGCCTATAGTGTGACTGGTTCTATTCCAATCACGTCATAATTTATTTTGTCTGGATACAAATAAAATAATCGGTGAATTTTGTGAAATTATTTCTGAACCTGTTAGAAAGTTTCTTGGAATTTTTTAAATTCAGCAATTTAATACGTAAAATATATATTATTCTTCCGTTTCTGTCTATGCTATAATAATTTTCCGGTTATAGTAATTCATCTATTTGGACGCCGTTTTGAAGTATAAACAATATTTACCTTGATTATGGTGAATAATACGACTGCAACTAAAATATACAAATATCGAATTATTCATTGATGTATTTTTAATGAAATCAGACATTAAAATAGATAAAGTTTTAAAGGAAGTTGAGGACATTTTCTGCAAAAGCTAATAATGTTTTAAATTTTCGGCTAAACCAGAAAAATGACATTATATACATTTATTTTAATTTAACGTTTTATATGCTTTAAAAAGTAAAAAAAGTAATGCAAAATTCACAAAATTGATTGATCTAGAAAGTCAAAATACTTTTTAGAGTATAAAAGATGCATAGCTTAATGTTTGACAAATAAATCTTCATTAATATTTATTTCCCAGGCAATTGTTTTATGCCATAAACCATTTTTAATTTCTGGAACAATCAATACTGTGAACTTTCTTTTCATTGCATTAATTTTTAATGCATATAAAAGTTGGTTTCATTGATTTTTATTTAAAATTTATATTAACTAAATGCATAATTCATTCATAGCAGTCATTTTTGACGGGTGACTACTCCAGTATCTATTAAATGTTGTTGAATGATTTTGGGATGATGCATGAATACTATAAGCCAGGCATGTCAAACGTAGAAAGGCATCAGGGCCGCATTACGAATACAGTTTCTTAAAGATGGTCAATGTTGCAGTAATAGACATCATCTAGAAAATTGGACGCCTGTTTTGCAATTAAAACAATTATTTTGAAAACGAGATCTTATTGTACCTGCCTCAGTTACTATGGAAAAATCTTGTCTATATCTTGTCTATGGCTATATAGTTTGTTATCTGAAATAAAAGAATGTTAATTACGTCAAAATGTTATAAACACAATATTCAGTTTAACATCATACATACAATGTACTCCAAATGTACTTGATTGCCGCAGCCAGGCATGCTGAGAATAGGGTCGCGGGATATTTTTCTCACATAAAATTTGAGAGGGTCGCGACTCGAGGAGCCCTTGAATATACGATGAAGCGCATTGATTAGAATGGATTAATCACAGGATGAATATGATGCCCAAGTGGTTTATATTATGTAATGAGAGAGAGAGAGCGAGACGAAGAGAGAAGAGAACCGGAAGGAAAAATAAGTCCCTGAATAAGATTTCGAGAAAATTGGAATCGGGTTTTAATTACAGCCCGGACGTGTGCGGAAATGAAATCTCTCCCGATTACGGGAATCCGTAGGATCGAGGAACGCCCACGCGGAAAGATGAGGGCGAAGGTTGGGGGAAGAGTGATGGCTCGACACGGTTCCGTGTCGACATATGTCATTCCGGACGAGAATACTCGTCCATTTGCGGAGCTTTAATCAACTGGATGGAACGTGTTGAGGAAGAATCGGTGTTTGTTCAAATTGAACGTCGCGTCGGATTGCTCATTTGTTTCGGCTAGTTATTTAGGCTCCCTCCGGTGGAGTTTGTGATAAGGTTGTTTTGCTATTTTTAGGGTACGGAGAGTGGGTTTTATTGGATGAGAATAGGTCGGCGCCTATTGAATGCGTTGGATATTAATTGAATGAAATACGAAGCGGTAGTTTCTTATAATCAAAATACGAGAACTTTATGTTTTTCTAACTTTGTGCTCTGGATATAGCGGTGAAATTAGATTTATAAACCTATTTTCCGTCAGATAACGTCATATTTTACAAATTTTTTACTTATCAAGTTAGGAATTATTTTTTGCTATTAAAAAACCGCAAGTTTAATATTGATTAACTACATATTTTGTAGCATTTTAATAACACTAAGGATCAACTGGAAAAATGTTAAAAAATAAATATGGGAATAAACAAATGGGTTAAAAAAATCGATTGAATTGCAAAGAATAATAATAATTTTTTCTATTAAAATCGAATTAGGACTAACTTATTTAATGAAAGTTATACTTAAGGTTTGTTCGTATTTAATTTATTAGTCCTGTGCCCGGGGAGATTTATTAATTAATCTTGGAAGCACAATTCAAAAATATTAGCATCAAATTTATATTTCGTAAATATATCTGTGGAATTAGTATTTTTAGAAATAGAGCACTTGATAATACGGAGTAAATGAAGCACTAGATATAGGAATATATAAAATCAGTATTTTAACATAAATATCGTATTACCGTAGATGTACTTTATTTGATTGTTAAATCTGAGGTTCTTATTTTGGTCTGCAAAAATGGTTATACAACTTGCTTTTTACTCCCAGGAAACACTCGTGTAGGTGTACGATACAGTTGTTCATTGCATTTCACCATTAATACAGTAAGATGCGTGTTTAGGCTGTCGATGTACAACAGAAAGTGTTTCAAATTTAATAATGAGGGAGCACAATTTTAAATCATGCATAATAGTGAAAAAGCGTATATTAAGTCATCAAATACCTGTAATGTGTTGCCAGAAAATAGCAACATTTTTCTAGAACATATTTTATAAATATACTTTTTACGAAACATTTTACAATTTAAAAATATTTCCATTTCTTTTTTGTATAAACCAATGTTTCTCAAACGGTGGGACGCGAAATTTGTCTACCTGGGACACGAAACTTCGAAGATAATTGTTACAGAACTTTTCTCAACAAAGTTACTGCAATATTTATGATTATTAAGAATTTCAATTCATGATTAATGTATTAATGAAATGCAGTTGGTGTAAACAATTTATTTGTATAAGGTGGGGTTATTTTTTATCATAGTTGGATCAAGGTTTTTTTGACAAAGTGTTTGGTGGGACACAGGACGCAAAAGATTTCTACCACTGGTATAAAGTACTTTATAGCTTCTAATAATTTATTTCAGGCTCGTAGCAAGTAAATAGGTTTTGGGTTATATTTTATGTACGGTACGAAAATAATCTAAGTATAACTAAATTCTTTCGCACTTAAAATAAAACCGCAGTATTCCTATTTCTCATATTTTGGGAGATGAGGCAATCTCATTGAGGAAGTTAGTGTTTATTATCAACGTCGAGTCGTCACAAGAGCTGGCAATATTATTGACTAAATGGGCAACTTGTGGTAAACTCGCAGGTTTTTTTTAAAGATAAATATTTCAATGTTTAGCTGCTATTAAAAAATGTCCTCTGTGAATAAAAGACAATACACACGCACATTCAAATAAATGAAAATACAGGTTAGATATGAAGCTCGTTGTATTTAACTGAGGTGAATTGTAAGCAATCTGAACATTAAAAAAACTTTCTCCGAGATCCCTACTTCATTTTCACAGAATTCAACCGAAGAGACGCTTCTTTTTTCGGCGTAACTCTCTCCCACTCAACCTCCACAAACATTTGCCGAACAGTCTAATAGGATAGTGGCGATAGGGGAACGACGGGAGGACTGCGAAGTGAGGAAAGAGAGGAGAGGAACGAAAATAAACCCTTTTGGGGAAATGCGTTTTCTGGGAGGGTTAATTACTCGAGATAAAACCGGCGTTAAAGGGGGTAAAAGAAGGTCACAAAAGGTTAAAAGTGAGAGGGGGTGAAAAGGAATGGGAGGGCATAAAGGGGTTAGTGGAAAATTAAGATGAAGGAGGAAGCGCGAGAGTAGGGGCTGGAGAGTGCTCGAGGAGCAGAGAGAGAGAGAATGAAAGATAAAGAAAGGCGTATCTTTAAAGATGACTGAGAAGGTGTAATTGTGATGAGGAAACGAGGGTTGTGTGCATTCGTGTGTGCATTTCAAAGTACCATTTATATAGCGCGTTTTTTGTAAAGGCTTATGATGGCATTAAGCTTATTAGTATAAAGTTTGCTCCGAGGTTGCCATGTTGAACAAAATTATATATTAATATTTAGATATGTTTTATTTGGGATGAACGATACTTACCTAGATGTTTTTAAAAACTGTCATTTTTATTTCTATAATTAATTTTTGAGAATGAATGAATAAGAAGCAAGGTGGAAGGATGAGGAATTGAGTTGTTATGCTTGAGCGCATAAAGCTTGAACATAAATTTGAAATAAATCATGTGTTTGACTGGGAGTAAAACCAGGGTCTATCACTTCCCTTCCTCACCATGAAACCCCATTCTCGAGGATGCTGGATTGAAATATTTGTTGGTTAAATATTTGTAGATTTTAATAAGCGGCCATAATGATAAGATAACGCGTTTATATATATGCATGGTTGGGGAAACCTTCAAAATTTTAAACATTATCTAAAGCGCTTATAAATAAACAAATGAAAAAATCCTTTCATTTGTCTCATCTATAATCAGGTGGCGAGGTTCTTTATGTTTAAAACAAGGGAGAGCAGACCGCAGGCCGCCTACGGCCCAAGAGAGTGTTTTATGAAATGAAGGATAAGTCATATGCAAAGCGTAATAGGAAAATTCATACATCCTTATAGAAATTGCGATAATAAGACCTTTAATTTTGGAATTAAAAACATAATTTAGACTTATCTGGCACCTATGAATCCCTAGGTAACTTCCTACGAAATTTTAATTTGGCCAGCCGAAGTATTGGCAACTTCGAATGCGGCTCGGCGTAGAATTTTCAAACATCAATGCGGCCAACCATGTATAAAACCTTGGCCATCCCTTATCTAAACTATTACCATCATCAGTTTTATGTATAAAACTAAATTGCGTGTCACAAAAATACAAATATTTAACTCTAATGTTTATGGCTACCGTGTTTTTCGTGATAAGGTCATTAGCAACGCATTAGAGTAGGCATACGCCTGCCTCTCGCATGCATTCATTCAAAAGGAGAAGAACGCGATGACCACATTAGACTATTCTCTCGAAAAAAGCAATGGGATACAAAGCTTATCGCGCCCTCTTAAAAACGGAGAGCTGACTTTAATTTCTCCTCCGTAAAACACACGAATAAAGGAAATGGAAATCGCGGGATGAGAATCAGCCTGTCAGGATTAAAACACTGGTCTTCTGGACCAGAAAACTATTCTCTTCGCCACCGTTCGTCCCTCATAATGTAGGTTAATGATCCAGTTTTATAAAGAGGGGCTCATAATTTAATAAAGTCGAAAATACCCGCATACGGTGACTACTTTACGCCAAAGTATTGCAAGGTTCGATTCATTTCTCTCATACACTCGTACGAAGCCAACGCCGTAAAGCATTATTAAAACGGTACTTTTTGACTCGCAAGGTCTCCTTTTGCCATCACTTCAAATTGCATGAGCGTCATTTCTTGGCAAGGCATTTTCTTCAGTGGCGCAAACTCCGAAAGAATTCCACGCCTGTTTTATTAAAGGAAATCGAACAGGGGTGGAGAAAGTGACGCATTCCGGCGAGAACACATTTCGCGACGAAATTGAGTACAAGGAAATTTTGAAAAAAGTGGAAAAATATCCCCGAGAATATTGCGCCAAAAAAAGCTTTGCAAGTGTGACGGCATCGCATACGAAGTCTTAAAAGCGAAGCCCATACTGTCGAATCATTTCAGCTGTAAGAAAATGGGAGCTTAAATTTTGGAGATCGATAACAGTCGTATTAATCTTCGCAAAACTAGTTCAAAAAATGTTTGCCTCTATAGAATACAATAATATCCAAATTTATACAATTTACAGCAATTAAAATCACTATAGTGTATCATGTTATTCAGACTTATGATGCAAATTGAGGTCATTATTTTAAATATATAAGCGATTTATGAAACATATGTTATTGAAACAATGCTCACGAGAATATCTGAAATTTCTTCTTATTTGTTCCAATATGATACCTTAATCGAATAAATAGCATGCATAACTATAAGCTAACCAAACTAGGCATCGCGATATTTGAGTATTATCAGCAATTAAAGTAATTATTTATATGGTATTGTCAAATGGCGGGTCAATGAAATGGAGTCTCTGCGAAACTATTACCAACTTATCCTTGGTAGTGAGATGTGCTGCACTGCAAAAATTAGAATAAGTAATACGAAATGATGGCATAAATACTCATTCACTATGCGTGTTTTTAATTCTAAACTATGCTAACTTGACAACTTCGTGATGAAAAATATTGTTTCCACGACGAATTAAATTCCTTGCAAGATGAAAATAGCATATCTAGTATTAGTTATTAGTGCTTTTCGTCAATGCTGAAAAGCACTATTATCTCTGTGATGTCCGTCCGTCGGTACACATATATCAGAGAAGAATTGGTTTAACTGATTTCAAAAAAATTTGTTACATAAAATTCACACATAAATACATGATCAAAATGACACATTTCTACCGAATCGACTAATCAGTGGTACCAAAATTGCAAAATTAAACTTTTCGGTATTTATAAATTTTGAAGGAATTGGCTTAACCGATTTCAACGAAATTTTGTATAAAGGAGTTGTGCTACATAAAAAAACAAAATCAAGATGTTTGGCATAGATATCAAAACCAGGAATGCCACATTACAGGTAATAAAAAGAATTAAATTTTACACGTATTTGTGTTGAACTGACTGCATTAATTTCAACCAAATTTTTTACTCATAGTGCACACATATATACAAAACCATATTAGCATATTTACACCGATTCAACTAAACGGGTGCCAGAATTACAAATTAAACTCTTTCAGTAATTAAGGAATTGGTATAAATGCAAGATGTATAAATTGGAGCTAACGAGCAGGACTACCACAGTTAAAAGTAAAATAATAATTCTTTTACGCATATTTCTAGAGAAGTGACATAATGGATTTTAACCAAATATGTTATATATAATCTTCATATAAATTAATAACCGAAACAGCGTATTTCAACCATGTCTACTAGATATCAAGGTTATAATTTTTCTGTAACTACAAACTTCGAAGGTATTGGCTGAACCGATTTAAAAGAAATTTCGTTTGTAGGACTAGTATAGAATGGCAAAACGAAACGAGCATATTTTGGGACGGATCTAAAAAGCTGGGCTACCACAGTAAAAGGAAAAAATAATTTTCTGATTTCAAAGCAAATGCATTAGTATACGACTATACTACGACGAATTTCACGAGAAGCACTTCTGTACGAGGGGAAACACTTGTCATCCCTACTTGTTACAACCATAGCTCCTTTCACATCGGACACACCCAGAAGGGAGGAGGGAAACCCGGTTCCGGCATTAGCCTACTCTTAACGAAGAGCACCAAGGGGTTCAACTGCTTAACGTCCCTTCCTAAGGACGGAGCGCTGACTTGCGCGGTCTCCTCAAAGCACGCAAGTAGAGAGCGAATCGATCCCAGGTTGAAAAATCCGAGCTCTTTCGGATTTGAACCTGATTGGAGTATGAAGTGAAAGTGATGCACTATAGTTATATCACTAGATAAGTGCCGCCAAAAATATAATCTGAAAACTCACTCCTATATTCTACGATAGAATTTCATTAAGAAACTAGTATTATGAATTTTTAAATATTTCATTGAGATGGTAATGCATATATTGTTTGTCTTGTTGCCCTACCGCTGTAAGTAGAGTATAACATCAATTGACTATTAGTACATAGCTCATTACATTTACTAGTTTTTCACGGCGTGATAATGAAATGTGTCGTGCTAAATAACCAAGGATGCCGGATCGGGCATTTACTATAAACCGCAAGTAATGGAGTAGTTAGGAAAGATTGAATGTGATTAAGCTTGCGCCATGGTGCGGCAAAAGGTGAGGAAAAAAACAAACAGGAAAACATCTGGCAAATTGAGGTAGTTAGGCGAACGAAAGTGAAAGGGAAAGCCAATAAAAAAAGCGCGAGACGTGCGTTCGAAACCAAGTGAGAATCACGGAATAAACAAACCGGAAGAGAAAGGGTTATTGGCGAAATCGGGTAACAATTACTACCTATTTTTCTTTCTCCTACTCAACTCTCCTGCCGGAAAGAACCACCTTCGAAAAGAGAAGAATAAAAGGGGCAAAAATAAACGAAAAAAGACATTCAAGTGGCATAAAGAAGAAGGAGGGAGAATTGAAAGGATTTTTGTTTTAATATAGGAGTAAAAAATAATAATACGACAGCGCACTGCCAGAGAAATAAAGATACGAAATCGGGCAACGATTACATCATTCCCCCTCTCCTTCGAGGAGAGAACAACATTATAAATAGAGAAAATGTGATGAAATGAGGACACAGAAAGGAAGGAGAATAGGGAAATGCCGAGGAAAGAGGAGGGCTGAGAAGAGGAAGAAAAAAAGAATAATAACAAGAGAGGAACGAAATGAATGGGTTTTATCCTTCTTGGAATAAAAGAAGGAAAAAAACACGGTCGCGTACTACGAGGGAAGAAAGTAAAGGCGAAGATAGAGCCGTAAGGCTTGGTAGGAATAAGATGTAAAAAAATGGTAGAATGAAAAGTGGGAAGGAGGAGGCGAGTGAAAGGGTGGAGAAGTGAAAGAAGAATAGTGTGGGTAATTTTATTATTTTTCGGGAGAGAGAGAGTTAGAGGGTTAGAACGAAAGGGGAGGAGGGGGCGAGTGTTGGATAATGGTAGGGAATGAAGGGAAAAGGATGAAGGAGAGAGAAGGAGATGAGGGAGGAGAGGGAGGGATTTAGTACGAGAGTAAGAAAAGCGAAGGGGATGAGCCCTCAGAGGTTGAGGGGACAGCGAGGAATTATGTTTAAGTGCGTGGAAGGGAGGTTACGGGCTTGGCGTTGGTTGGATGGGATGGCTAGGTTTTTTTTTAAAAAAGGAGATAGTTCCAGAGGAGGTGGCCAGGGGATGAAGGGTGGGTAAGAATATATGTGGAGGAATCTGGATGGAGTTAGGGGTAAGCAATTTTAGGTGGGGGTTCTAAGGGATGGAGAAACTCTGTGGTTTTTAGAGGGAAGGTTGGGTGGATGCAGATCAAATGTTTTTTTTTCCTCCCGTTGCTTTCTTGGAGGTTTCGTGCTGGCTGCGAGAGAGTGAGGGAGAGAAAAGGGCATAGAGATTAGGTAGGTAAAAAGGGTAAAGGTTGAATAAATTCTGGAGCCACTTCCTCCTTTTACCTCTCCCACAACCCGTTCCCTAACCCGTCTTCATTTTCCCTCCTGCATTCCCCTCTTTCTACGAAGGGAGTTTTGCTGAGGAGTAGCCGGGTGGGGGAAATTGATATCTCCCTGGCTTTTCACCCCCGCAAACTCCCCTATCTCCAAGGATGATATTTTTTTGGGGTCTTGTTTACCTTTATTCAGGGCGATTTTCCATCCTTTTCCTCTCGAGTTCTCGCCTTTTCTTACTCCTTTTTTTTCTTCCTTTACTCGTTAAACTTTCTCTCACTCGATGTTTTTTTTCGTATCTCTCCGGGAAGGAAAACTTGTTCTTTGGTAATCTTTTGATTTCGAACGTTTCTTTCTTTCTCTCTTTCTTGTTTGGAAGGTGTCGGAGTTGCTCGCTTCTTTTGTTTATTTTCTCTTTATCTCGGTATTATTTTCTCTGCGTTTCGTGTTTTTATTTTATCCCCGTCCCTGATTAGGCGAGATTGGAGCAAGGCAAAGAGATAGAGAGAGGAAGGAAGGTGGAGCGTAGGGGGAAGCAGGTGGGAGCGAAAAGGAGAGTGGGAGTTAGTGGGAGTTTGTGGGTGTTAGAGGGAGAGCGAGAAGAAGAGTGGGGCGAGGAGGGAGGAAGAGGAAGTTGGGAGGTAGAATGAGGGACGTGAGTCGAATTTCTATCGCGAAAATTTTAATTAGAAGAAGGTGATTTAGCGAGGAGGTGGTGGAAAGGGTTCTTTTTCCCCCCGTAGGGTGGATGAAAGGAAGTGTGGAAAGGAGACTCCCCCTTCCCGCACCCCCTCCCCCTCCAGCGCGCTGGCTCACTTAATGGAAAATTAATTTTTGGCTCTCTGGTTTTTTCCATGATCTAGCGTGATGAATCTCCGTCTCTCTTTTTTTCCTCTGCTAAAGCGTGGTTTGTGAGGATAAAGAATTTTGCGGGGGTTTTTTCTGTTTTTTGCTTCCCTTTTTTCTCCCGAACGGTTCGTGGGATGCCATCTGCATCGAATGGGAAATTCCTCTTTAATAATTTTAAGTTGGTTCATACGCTTGCCTCCATTGTTCTCGAATCAAGGGTTTCTTGTTACGACCAATTGCCGGCGAAACGAGAGCGATACAGTTAAGTTTAATTAATTAATTCATTCATCGTTTGCTCATTAAGGCAGCGGGTACAACATAAGCCGATTGGGTTTTAACTATCTAGCATACAGCCCAAATTAAAAAAAATCATCGTTTGTGTTCGGCATCGGTTATTCTATCTATCCTCTTGATCAATGTTTAAAAACAAGACGATCAGGTTAATACTAATTTTTCATATTTATGGATTTCTGGACTTGGTGCATTTATCTCAAAAATGAAATGTTTTTGAAACTAAACGGATATTGCCACCCCGAGTTTTCTGTTTTTTGTGGAAGCTCTTGTTTCACTAATCGAAACCAGTGGTGTCCAAACAAAGACCCGTGCGCCATGTCTTGCGCGCCATGAGTTAAAATTTAAAGTCAAAAGATGCATTGTAACGTAAAATAAACATATATTTCTAACAAAGTTCCTTTTTCCTCAATTCATATAATAGTTTGATAAACAAAGTTAAATAAGATCGTCTAATGTTTACATCTAATATTACTGTCTTTAAATTGTCCATTCAGCTATATTTTATCCTTCGTATGCCATTCCATGAGTACGGCAGCGGGCTTTGTTGCCCTCGAGACGAAAAGTTTGGGCGCTGCTGATCAAAACCATACTTTCTTTACTTCGCCATCAACCATCTCCTTCCTTCACTCCAATCAGGAGATATTTCCATTTTTCCATCTTTTTTTTATTTCTTAGACATTATTTCACCGGAAATTGCCTTTAATATTCCCTCTTCTCAGGGTCCTCGTTTACCTTATCCATTCATTTTAATCATGTTTTATATACGTCAACTTAAGCTATTTTAGTGCTCTTTGGACGATTGATGTATTTTTCTTCATCATGCGTCACCTCCAGGGGATTAAATATCTGATGTAATGAATATTACTTTTTAACTTAATGAAATTTTCATTTTAATTATAAATTTTCAGAGTTTTTGATGACGCTCGCTTAAAATAATACAAATTTTTGCTGTTAAAATTCCCCTATGAAAGTTAAACAATTACAGCTTGGTTTTAATAGTGCTAACGAATTCGGGGATAGCCCAATAATTCTAAAATTACGATTTGTCATTTTTGAGACATTATATTTATGAGCGCGTTTGTGTTTGTATGTATGGTTGCATATGTGCAATAGGGTGGGTCGAAAATGGTGGTCTTCAATTTTTCAAATGTTGTGTTGGGCCCGTCGCGTGGAAACTGCGTTTTGGTGCACTGAAAAATTTGGTTTCATTCAGATAGCATTTAGGTCTCCCTCAGGGGCGGTTTATAAACTTTATCTATTTTTATCATTTTTCCCGGTTTTGGCGTAACATTTTCATTTTAAGATGAGGTACACTAAGCGCAAACACGTTTTGTCAAACATTACCGTATGTGATCAATTTCGATCAAGACCAACTTTGGCCCCCATTTGGGCAAAAGTCGCATTTTTTCAGAGGGAATTACGGTTAGGGTCAGGGATACGATTACGGATTTCCGGAAAAAAGCGATCACGCAGTCTATATTTGATTACATAAGCGTAAGTTTTTCGTATGAATCTCTTTGCTCATCGCCGAAACAACCCAGAACTCACCACGGGGCGGTGGCTGAATGTCGAGTTCCGCCCGTGGCCGCCCAACCTCCCTACCTTTAAGGCATATGCATACTTATGGTTCATATAGTCTCGGTATCTCTTTCCGTGATTGTAGTCGAGCTCAAATGAAACCATCCCGCTTCTCAGGCCCACACACGCCGGCGGATGCTTCAGTTACAAGCCTCACGCATCTCCCCACGGCTTGTGTGTGGCACGAAATTTTCAGAATGTCCTTTTCAACTCTGTCAACATCTTTTGCAGTGTCTCTCTCGGAATTTTCTTGGTTGGGGCAGGTTCCGTGACTTCGCACATTTTCCAGTTGATCAGCTGGCTGTAGTCCTTGCTTCCTACGTTGGGGTCAGGGATTTTGAATTCCCTGTAAATTCTTCTCTGGCAATAACGATTCTGCTCACTGAAAATTCTATGATATGTTAACAATTATCCTTTAACATGGAGAGGAGTATACCTTCTGGATGCCCGAAATAGGTATTCCTCTATATAACAGGTAGCACGATCTTCTTGTGAGCCTTGTTTTCTGCATCTCATCCTACAATGGAAATAATACGCCAAAACCGGGAAAAATTGTGAAAATGGACATATGGTTTATATACCGACCCTGGGGAAGACCTAAATGATGTCCGAATGAAAACAAATTTTCTAGGCCACCTATGCGCATTAAAACGCAACAACGATGGGCCCGACACAACACAAAAAATTAAAAACCGCCATTTTCAACCCACCTTAACGTGCAAGCACAAATATATAAATAAATATAAACGCAGTATTATGCACATAATATTGTTACACACTTCGTATTTCTCAGATGCAATAAAACAGGCCAATAGTGGCTTCGGCTAGTTTATGTTGGTGCAATGACACCCCAAGCCAAACGCTTCTGGTGGCTTTCAGAGTATTACTGTAAATGCCCACATACTTATGCGCTCGTAATTACCATATTGGCCTAAATATAAGGCGACCCCCGTTCTTAAGAACTGAAATCTAGGTCTTTCCAAATGATACTGAAAAAATAAAGTAAAAACGATTTTATTTTTTTCGGCAAATCACATATTATGTGTTTTATATTCTCCTTATCGTCACTTGTTATGCCCTCGTACAAAATTTGGCTTCATTTTTGTCTCCTTCTTCCCTCCCGTCATCGTCTTCTTCTTTCTTCTCGTCATCGTCATTCTCATCTCGTCATTTCTCTTCTTCCTCCCAAAGCACATCTTTAATTATCACGTGATTGGCAATCCTTCATTTCGTTTCTCAACTGCAAACCCGACAACACGTTTCTTGATTTCATCAAACCGTCCAACCTTGGGCCCGCGAAAAGATTTACGGTGGAAACGAGCATTTAATTAAAACTGCTTCTGACCTCTCCAACGTCCTAATTGTTTTCGGTAATACCATATTTATTGGTAGCTATATTATTGCTCTAAGCTTCTGCCTCCCTCAAAACAATAATTTTAAAACTAGCATCAAAACTCCATCTCACTTCTTTTAACAATTGATCTTTCCTTCGAGCAGGTTATTTTACTTTTGTCTTCATTGTAAATTCGTAAACCATTAATGAAACAATCGTTGAAAAATCTGACTTCGTAAAAAATCATAATCGAAAATACAATGGTCGTAATAAAAACAATCGAAAATACACATGACCTTATGGAATGTTTATAATATTGGTTCTTTGTCTTAGTCCGCGAATATAAGGCTACTATCAGTTGAGAAGTAATTTGTTTCTGAAAAAAGTCGTCTTATATTCGGGCCAATACAATACCTGACTCTCCCATAAAACATTTTTAACCCCAGATTATTAATGATTCGTTTGCCAAAACAAAAATGCTTTCCCACCACGGGCAATATACAAAAATTGCGGATACCTGTGTGGTCTGTACTGCGAAAAATTAATTATTACCAGAATTTACCTAGATTATTAGTGCATTGTTTTGTGTTAAAATCATCATTTGATAAAGTTGGTTGTAATCAATATCAAAATAGCGTTGGCTCTCAAAGAGGTTAATTATCCCGTTCCTCGAAATAAGGTTTATAATCCAGGGTTAAAAACGCTGTTAGATTACTCGGCTATCAAGCTATGAGTGTATTACTAGAACAACCGTTTTGCTCAAAGGTTCCATTTTCCAACCCTAACCAGAAGGGTGAGGGATAGGCTGAACAGAAAGCGAGAGAATGAGTGAAGGAGAACGCGGTCTCTCCCTGTGCCGGCGTATCTTGTGGCGGAAGGGCTAAAAAAAACGATAAAATGGCTCGCCATTCATCATAATCACCATTTTTTGCAATCCATGCAGAATTTCCAGAGCCATAAATTAAGTCCAAATGCATTTGCGAAACAACTCTGGGAGAAAGACTTGAAAGCGAACTTTTATACGAGAGTGGAAAAAACAAGAAAAGACGGCGTTATTAATTTTCCCTCTCAAATCAGACCAGTTTCCGGCGTGCGCGCAAAAAAAACAACCGAATCGAATATTACAGGGGAGATTAAGTTTTTTTTCCCTAATTTATTAACTCGTAGAAAAAAGGGCGCGATTTGTTGACCCCCTTTTAATCAAATGGTACGAATAGATAGAGGTTTTCCAATAAAATATATCAATGTTAAGGCACTCAAGGGAAAATATATAACTCAGTTTTATAAGCTGTATTTTTGCGAGTTACGTAATCGCATTTGCCCACATACTTAAAGAGTCACATTATTTCTGCTGCCTTTGAATAATGTACACGATACTTCTTCTAGGTACTGAAATACCCTTCTCCTTGTTTATTTGTAATGTATATAAATAAGGGATCCGGCCATAACCTGGCAAACATTTCTGTGAACGCACTGGAAATTCAGCGATACTAAAATTCAGCCTAAGAAGAAAAATATACGGAGGAAGTTAGCACACTCATGGATGTGTGTATCATGACGTGTGTGTTGGTGCGTATGTTTGCCTGTTTGTTTGCGTGCGTGTGTCTGCCTGTTTATATGCGCGCATGCGTATGCTTATTTTTGCACGTGCGTACGTGTCTTATTTCGTCGTGCGTGTAAACTTACAGGGGAGAGACATTTAGCGAGAAAGAAGAGGGAGAAATATAGAAAAGGCCTTTTGGCCCCACTGTTCCCTTAACGAGTGACTTCCCGTGGGCAGCTGTGCTGCTCCTTGGCGGCGGTGAGCATGAATCATAGGTCGCTCGCAGGCCTCCTCGTTAAAAAGGCTTCCCTTACTCTCACCTTTCATGGCAGCCGATACGAAGAGCTCTAATATGAGAGATATTTCACTCCGTCAGGCAATAACCAAGGAGTGCGGTGGAGAAGAGCCTGCGTGGGTGGATTGGAGAATAAAACATGCTAGTGAGAAAGGCTGAGTAGAAACGCAATGAAAATTTTACTCTCCCAAGTACATTTTCGTAGGATTCTTTATACTTTCAAACTTTCTCTTCCTCCCTGTCACTATCTTCTCTTTCCTCTTTGTGCGAGATTCTTCATCAACATCTCAAGATCACACTTAATGTGGACCTTACTCCCTTTGGAATTATTTGTCACTCCATCCTCCACTTTCTCTCTTACGACGCTAATCCTCCAATCATCTGTTCCCTCTCTCGTTACTTGTTTTTTCTCTCGTTTTTGTTTTTCTCATATACCGATTATCCACGGCTTTATGATATTCAAAATAGAGTAATTTTACAGAATGACGTGCGTGCTAAATTCCTGTTGGCGATTATATATTTTTTTCCTTTGGTCTTGTGTAAAACAATATTTTTATTAACATTCCAGTGAATAGATGGATTGGAATACTTGTATGTTTTTGCGACTAGGTGCGGAATGTATTCTAGTTATTGCAAACATGTAGGTTTGTCATATAGAGTGTTGCTGGATGTTGCGTTCTATATGCCACACTGTTCCTCCATGCGAAATCCTTATAAATATATTTTACCAGCTTAAAGTTATATAATCTTATATTATATTACCGTGATCGTCGGCTAACTTTTTGACAGGTTTTTATTAGTTTACTAGCGAGTCAATCAGAGATCGGGACATCATTGTTTATATACCTTGGTTACATTATATGCGTACCTCAATATATATTGTAATGTACCGTTACAGAACTTTTATTGTAGCAACGACTATAAACAAACTGCTATTCTTCTTAGCAACGGGTATAAACAAAGTACGTTTTATTATGCGTTCTTTGCACTACGAGAGCGCATATAGGGGAGGTCAATTCTGTCCGTCCGTCTGCATGATAAACCTCGGAAACAGCTTGACGTATTATGATGATATTCGGTGTTGGAGAGTTTTGCTAAAAGTGGTAGATCGATTTCAATTTTGGTCAAAATGGAACCAAAATTATGACCACTTTACATGAAGACCAACAATGTTCTTTTGTTTCAACTCGGAAACCGATGAACTTATTTTGATAAAATTTCGTATTGGGGAGTTTTGCTAAAATTGGTCAACTGATTCCAATTTTGGTTAAAGTCAGACAGCAAAGACGACCACTTAAGAAAAGTAAGCATCGTTACTTCATCCGCAGTATTGTGTATGTCCTGACTAAATTTTAAAAAATTTAAAAAAGAAAGTCTAAATAGTTCTGCACTGTTTTCAATGTTTTCCTTATGGGTGTTTAAAGTTGGTCATTGGAGTAGTGAACACACCTTAAATACAACTTTTTCATAAATTTGGATTTTTTCAAGATGATGTACTCACTGACCTACTTTCCATCCAAATTTCAGCTCAGTAGCTTTTCTGGAATTACCTTATGTTTTATATGATATATCCAATATCCAATATATATCCTATATACGAGTATGTACGAGTAAGATTTATAATGATAGTATATATTTTTTATTTCTACGATTTCTGATTTTCCATGTGAAATGTGTTTCCCTTGGCTTCGGGAGTATCAGGATTACAAGCCCTGTTTTCCCGTTCGTAGATCCGCCCCTTACAATTTGTCTCCATCTTTCCCCTACCTTTTTCTCTCCCTCTCACTTTGTCTCTCTCCATTCCGTTATTTTTAATTATATATTTATTTTATATTCTCTTCCGATTTCCACCTCACTTCCGTCGCGTCCTGTTCCACTTCTTTCCTCCCCTCTCTCGACCCCTCTCCCCCCTCTCACTCTCCTTTCTCACCCCCCTCTCTCACGCTCCCTCTAGACCCCTCTCCCCCTTTTCTCTCCCCCCTGTCACCCTCTCTCCCCACTCTCTCCTCGCTGTCTCCCACCTCTCTCCCCCCTCTCTCTCTCCCCTCTCTCTCCCCTCTCTCTCTCCCTCTATCCCCCTCTCTCCCCCTCTCTCTCTCCCCTTCTCTCACCCCTCACTCCTTCCTCTCTCCTTCCTCTCCCCTTCCTCCTTCCTTCCTCTCTCCATCCTCTCTCCTTCCTCTCTCCTTTCTCTCTCCTTCCTCTCTTCGCAAAGTGTACGCCTCCTTCGACTGTTACCTTTTCATTGTCTAGTGTCTACTATGTTATAGTGTTTATGACGGTATACAACGATGCTGTATATACGAAGACTTACTGTACATACTCCTTTCTATTTAATGTTGTATTACTATATCATTATATGTACACTATCTAGGGTTTTCGCAGGTTTTTCACACCCCCCTTCTCAGTGGGTGTTTTCCTGCGTGGGTTTTACTAGGGAGGACATGACTGTTTTACCTAGGTTTTCCCCACAATCTCTAATCTGTCTTCAATTTTATATATATATATTTTTTTTTTTACTCTGTATGATTTAGGTATATACTGTTTATGTTATGCGTATTGTATATATATATATATCTTACTTTACCATTTTTTTATATTTTTTATATTGACGAAGGGTTAAATGTAAGAATGGACCTTATGGTCTAAATTTCGCCCGAATAAAGACGATTATCTATCTATCTATCTATCCCCCTCTCTCCCCCTCTCTCCCTCCCCCTCTCTCCTCCTCTCCCACCCTATCTCTTCCCTATCTCTCCCCTCTCTCTCCCCTCTCCCCCTCCCCTCTTCTTCCTCTTGTCGTCTGCTATATCCTTTCGCTGCGATTCCCTCGCTCTTCGTCCATTTATTACATCCTAGCCCTCGCTTCTGGAAAAATTCGAGACGAGGCTCTCAACCTCGGCCTTTAATAAAGACGCCTCTTTTTCCCTCCCCTTTTCCCTTTCCCCCCATTTCGAATCTCCGCGCCGCCTGCTTTAAATATTTAGACGCTTTCATTTTTGTATCCGCGCGTCATATCCTCGCCCTCGCAGCACCTCGTTCTTTCCGTTTTTCTAATAAGTTTTATATTAACTTCACATTCGTGCTACTACGTAGAAATTGTTATGCCCGGAAATTGAGTAAAAATTTACGTTAGATGGCAGCGACTGACGTCTACTCAAAGTTCAAAATTTCAGCCGCCACCAAATTTTAATTATTTAAGGATAAAATAATGAAAATAAATATACGAGCTTCATTTGCTGACGCAATGTAAAAATGTTTTATTTACCGAGGTATATTTAGAATTGTAAATTTAAAATTGATTATAGGCTTATTAATATAATAATACCACAAAGTAAATTATTCAATAGTTAATTTAAAATATTAACTTTATATCTGTAAAGTTAAAATTCCATCAGTAAATTTTAATTTAACGAATAAAATTATGGTATTTAATTTAGGAGCTTCATTTGCCGACGCAATGTAAAAATGTTTTATTTACCGAGGTATATTTAGAATTTTACTTATAAAATTCATTATAAGTTTATTAATATAATAATACGACAAAATAATTTATTCAAAAATTAATTTAAAATTTTAACTTTATGTCTGTAACCATTTTCTCAGAATCTTAATTTGTAAGATTTGAAGGCTCTCCTTTGCCGCTCAGCGATTTTTCAAAAAAATTTTTCCTCAGCGTTATTGATGTCACTAAATAATAATTACAAATGTTAACTTTCTATCAAAAACAATTTGATCAGAATCTTAACCGTTAATGTACAGCATTTTTTTGCTTAGGGAAAATGTTTTGACAAAAAAAATTATTCTGTAATATACAAATTTCCTTTTTAAAATATTACCAAAACCCTAAGCGAAAGTTGAAAAGATTTTAATCAGAGCATAAAATAATTGTATTGCAAGGTTAATGTACCAACACAGATGTCGTATTTAAATTTAAAATATTTTATGGTATGTACCGAATTAGACAGTTCTAAACATAAAGGTTTAGTTTGAAAATTTTTAATCCACCCCCTGCCGCTCACTGATTTTTCCAGTACAAATTTTACGCAGCGTAATAAATAAAATTCTAGATCACAGTCTTAATTCTCTTATCGTTGATTTGTTATTTCAATTTACTTGATTGTACAGTCGGACAGTCAAAGCGAAAAAATGAGCTAGTTTATAAAAGAACTAGCGTAATTACCCGCCAAATATGACGGGATTATTATACAAATATTCCAAATATATTTGATTTCGATATGAAAAATCAGTAAGATATTTTAAATAAATAGTAATATTCCCTCCCACCCTCTCGCTGTCCCTCTCATATTTTCGCAAAAAAACCTACGATATTAAGGCAAACTATGACTCGTATATATTACATGTATGCGGGTTGTGACAACAATTGACTCTCGAAGTTTAACAATGATGTTGTCAGCAATGCAACATCCCATTTAAAAGCCGATATTTTCCCAAATAACGGAAATTTTGGAAATCGGTCGGAAAAAAACTCTGGAAAACTTTACTGCAAATCTTTTTTTTTTCAATTTTACTGTCAAATTAAACATATTACAAAAGAAATCAGGTCAAAAGCATGTTTAGTCTTCGAGTTATTAAAGTTCAAAGAGCGTTCCGGACAGAGGGACATACGCATATTATTATGTACCGATATGCGATAAAAATTCGAAAATAAGAATAAAGTACATTTTATAGGAAAGAAAAAATAAAAATATTTTAAGTTCGAGGCACTTCGAAATCGAGGTTCTACAACGTTAAAAAAATCGCGTTCACTGGCGATCAAAGGTGAATATAAATGTTTCACGGCCCACTTGAAACAAATCATGGGAACGAAGCAAAGTATTGCCTTTCAAAGTGTACTACTCACGTCAACCTTCACTCAGTGCACTTTACAGAGATGTACTCGAAGTTATTCCTAAGTTATTGAAGCAGACGTCGGAGTTTCATAATCATTTTTGCTTTTGAGGCTTATTAAATTCGAACTAACATTTTTTACTATATATATATATATATATATATATATATATATATATATATATATATATATGGATGTCAACAAGGTGTTGGGATGAGGAAACCCAGTGAGCACTCACCAATCAGACGACTTCAGGTTGGCGAGGCCCCGGGGATGTCGAAGCGACACACGTAAAATAACACAAAAACACAGAAACATCACAAACGTAAAGCTTTCGGAACTACTCCTTCTTCAGCTACAGAGAGAGAACTGATGGCGGTGACACTGGGTGGAGGCATGGGGGTGGAAGGGTAGTGCGGAAAGGTCGAGGATTGGAGGAAACGGAGGGGGTTGGGGATGGGTAGGGTGTTGGGAGAAGACAGAAAGGGTGTGAAAAGCTATCGAAGGTTGAGGCCTGGGGGAGTGAAGGAGTTTAGGAGATGGATATGCGAAAGCTCCAACTGACGGAGCTGGGGAGCCGAAGCATTGTCGGGGAGAGCGCGAATGACTCTCACTGTGAAGCAGTTGTTGAACTTTAAATTATGTTTGTTCGCATGAACGGTCACCGGCAGCGGTCGTTTGAGAGTGACGCTGTTGCGGTGGCCATTCATGCGGATGTTGAGGGGATTGCTGGTGAGGCCAACATAAAAGGCGGGACATTGGGTGCATCTCAGGAGGTAAATGATATTGCGGGTGGTGCAGTTGGTGGTGGAAGTTATGGGGTAGGTGATGTTGGTTGTGGGACTGGAGAAGGAGTTGCAGGGGGGGTTTATTGGGCATGTTAGACATCGGGGTCTATATATATATATATATATATATATATATATATATATATATATATATAGGTACCATTGTAATTGATATAACGGGTGGGCCCGTATAAAGTATTAAAATAACATTTAAGAAATTCAAAATGCAGACTTCAGCGAAGCGTGAATTCAAAATATTAATTTAAATAAATGAAGCCATGATTAATTTCCAAAATATAATAACTCCTGCAAAATCCATGTTAATGATGTCGCTTTCATCATACTTTAATGATAACTAATTTTGGGAGAAGACACAATTTTCAAGATATTAATAATGCTTAAGAATGATGATGAATAGGAAGGAAAAAGAACAATTGTAGCAAAACATTGACAGGAAAGGCGTCAGCTGTTGGACAACATTTGCGTTATTTTGTAAACATGTTATTATTCCCTTTAAAAATCATCCAGAGAAATGTATTTCAATGGTAAATAATATTTCACCTTTAAACACGTTCGAGGACTATTAGTGTGTTCTATTTTTTATGAATTTACTTTTTTTATTGATGTGATAAAATATTTAGTCCGAAACCAGGAAGTCCAATTTTTTCTAAGCTTTGATTTTTCTATTCACTGTGTTTTCCATGATCTTATTCCCCTCGAAATCACCAACAGATAAAGAAAGAGTAAATTTATGAAATTGTATCACTCATAAGAGGATAGTTTCTTATTACTAGGATAACTGCATGGTATTATTTCGAGTCACGATACTCTATTTTCTCGCTTTTTGTTGCCATTATTTATAAGATCCTAGTTATATGAATCGCATATATTGCAGACTTTTTTTTCATGCATGATTGCATTTTGTATAAGACATGGGTGCGGTTGATTCTGGTTTCATATAAGATCTCTTGAGATTTTAATGCTTGATGAATCAACTACTGGTTCAATTAAAATAATTTCAAATCATTGTTGTAATTGTATCCACATCTCTTATATCTAATTGGAAGAAATGTTGCGTTTTTTAATTAAAAACAAATTAAAACAGCACATTTAATATCAATTCGACTTACTCCACATGAGTATTAATTTTATCGACTTGTTTGATCAACCATTATCATTAACGATATCAATTCTGTTACATTTTTTTAAGTTTTGTTTGGTAACAGGTAAATCTTTCCAATGCACCGAATTCAATGGCCTTACCGTTTTCTTAGATGTTATATAAAATCCGTTTTCCTACTTCTTTTATTACATGGCGTCCTCCCTTTCTACGACTTCCTACAACAGCCCATGACTCTTAAAATATGATCCGTTTAATATTATATATGATATTATTTCATAGAAGTGTATCACGCAAATTAGGCTTTTAACCTTTCTGCATTCTAGACTGAGATAAATACGTCCTTGAACTCGCAGGGATGCCTTATAGATAGTTTTTAGTTATCTTTGCGAGGCATTTGTATCAGTATCCATTCCTCTGGGCTCTGATCTTGAATTTTTCCTCGTTTCGTGTATCCTCAGTTCAAAAATTCCTGCACACGACTAGATAATCGCGCAGCGATAGGAGGCGAATTTTAGGATCGTCGCCACGCCATCTACCTCCCAATTTTCCGCTCCTTTCATGCCGCTCAACTCATATTTTCCGCATTTTTCTCCATTCCTTTGAAGACCCCCTTTTTGATACGGCCGCTTATTTTCGCCCATTCAAAAGTATTCCACGTAATCTTCCTTCCCCATTTCCGCGCATTTTTTAGGTTATTTCACGGTTTACCATTCATGGATCTCGGTTTTTTTCCTTCAAAATTTTCTCCTCTCCTCCTCTTCCCATCTCTTCTCGGTTTCTTCCCTAATCACCTCATCTCCGGCTCTCATTTTTACTCCCCCCTTTTTTATCTCTACATCGTCGTCCCATCCGCTTATGCTCTCTCTCTCTCTCCCTCATCCTCCTCTCGTTCTTCGTCCTCATCTATCCTCCTTATCGCATTTCCTTTCTCTTTCAAACGTTCCTTTAAATGTCCTCATATTTTTTATAACTTCCTTCTATTCTTCCGCATTTTCCATCCTTTTTTCCTCTCTTCTTCCGCGGTGCTAAGCCCAAACTTCCCGAATCTCGACAGTATCATAATATCTTTCGGTTTTGCCTTTGTTCTCCTTCCCTCTCTCTTCCTTGCGTTCTTATTTCTATACTCTTTTTCCATTCTCTACTTTTAATCTCACTAACTTGCTCAAGTAATTCTCTAGGCCATCCTTTTTTGCCCTATCGCTACCTTTCCTATATTTTTCGTCTCCATATTAGCTGACACTCTCTTTTTAGCACGATTTATTTTATAAACTTGCTTATATTTTCCCTCTGTTCGTCCGTCTTTAGTATCGATTAAATTAAAATTGGAAGTAAACGGTATGAGATAAAAGACTGAAATTAGCCCAGAGTGTATTTCAGGGTTCGACTAATACCCGGCGCTAAAGATTTTCATGCTGGCGCATAGATTCTCTTCTTTTGTAAAATGGTTTATGTGCCTCAACTGATACGCATTTCAATTTGCGAGCGGTAAACGTTAACTTCGTTAATAATAAGCTCAGAAGTCTCATTTAAACAATGCGTCTTATCAGTAACTTTTTAAAATACGAATCTGGATTGCATTTTAATAAAAAAATTCATTTTTTTATTATTCCTCTGACTTAGCAGTCAAATTGACATCTACTAGATGGGGAAGGATTGTGAACTGTGATAGAGATGCTTAGCTACATGATGCGACAGGAATCAATGTGCATAGTTTAAGTATTGTTGCAGATTGATGTCTAACTTATTATGCATCTGAATTTTCCTAACGTTGATAAAAAGTATCCGCCAAAACTATCTAACGTCTGCGCTGGCTTCTAGAATTTAAGGCTGCCGCCTAGATTAAAAAAAAAAATTATCGAGACCTGGTGTATGTGAACTAAGATTCCATTTATTACGCTTCCTTCAGTTTTTTCAAGTTAAGATTCTGAATAAATTGTTACAGATAGAAATTTGAAACTTTTAAATTAATTATACAATAAATATCATATAGTTATAATTCGAAATTTGTAAAGAATATTAAATTTACAATTCTAAATAAAGCTCAATAGATAAAACGCCCATTTTCATATTGCGTCAGCAAATGAAGCCACCATATTCATCTTTGTACTTTTCCTTAGTTTTTCTTTTCCTTCTTCTCCACAATATTTCCCTATATCTCTCATCTTTGTACTTTTCCTTAGTTTTTCTTTTCCTTCTTCTCCACAATATTTCCCTATATCTCTCACTCTTCTTCACACTTTTATCTGTATTTACCCTTATGTATTGCTCTCTTTTCTCTCCTTTCCCCATTCTACTCTCTAGCTATTCTCCTTCTCTTTCTCTGGATCCGCTCCTTTTTTCCATATGCATACCTCCGGCTCTATTCCTCTTGCTTAGCCCATCTTCTCTCTCTCCTCTCTACAACTTATCCTCCAGGTTGTTCTCCTTCCGCCTCTTTATTTCTCGCTCAACCTTACCACGCTTCATTTCTTTACGCTTCTCTCTCAAACACACCCTCTCCAACTTTCCCCAACTTTCTTACTGTGTATTTCTCTCGTTCCCTCACTCTTCGTTTTTCCGCCATCTTCCTGCCCCTCTTGCTTTTACGCCCCTTTCTATTGCGTAAAGAGCAGAGAGTACGAAGATCCTTTCACGGAACACTTTCTAACTCTTCGCTTTACCACTCCACATACTCCTCTCTTCACGCGGGGCTGCAATAAACTAAAATGCTTACAGAAAGAGCTTTCCTGCTTTCAAGGGTGGCGAAGGAGGGAGTAGACGGAGTGAGGGGGAATATTTCCATCCTGTCGACGCTCCTTCCCCGCTTTCCCTGTTTTCCTCGCATATTTTCTCTTACCGCTCCTTTTGTCTTCCTGTCCTTATTTGCTTCTTCCATTTCCTCATCCTCGGGCACAGCTACTTTCCTTTTCCAACCATTTCATTTTCTCCTCCATTTTACCCTCGTCCTATCCTCTCTCTCTCTCTCTGTCTACCACACTTTCTCGTAATATTCCGCTTTCATTCTCCACATTTATAATTTTTAGCCTACTTTCCAAAGTAGAAATAGGCTAATAGTTTTGTCGGTGTGTCTGTCTGACGGTACATCTTCCTTTATTAACTTTTAAACAAATTTACCAATTTTCATGAAACTTTTTGAAAATCTCTTGCTACATTGGCCGATTTCCCTCGGTGAGTTTTTGTTGCGAAGATTGAAGTCCCGCGTTCGATTTCAGGAAATATACTTCCCATTTGATTGTCATGGGAAATCTGAAATCCATCATGCAGGGTAAATGTCTCTTGCACATTAAAATATCTTAAGATTGTAATATCGGAACGAATTTTGTACTATTCTCTGAGAAAAGGAATGAAGATTCTAATTTTTATCGTAGAATTTTGCTTATTGATTGTATTTCTTAGTAAATACTACCGTTTTTGCAGTTTTAATCACTCATTACGAGAGTGTTGACATAGCTACAACTATTGTTTGACTCAGATTCGGTATATACGTACACGCGATATTTTTGCCGCACAAATACGCGCGATCAATGTAATATTCCGTTCCAATGTATTTGTAGTATTTTATAACGCCAAATTATGAAATTTGGGAACACAAAAAGCTACATATCATATGTTAAAGCTATTAAAGCCAATATAAGTATTAAATAAATGGTCAAATGTCAAGTAGGCATCAAAAGTTCCGTTTGGATCATTTCTCAAATCTCTTGTTTCTTCTTCCAAGCAAGTTTAATCATTTTTCACTCTTTTTTACTTTCTTCTGCTATTTTTGTTCCTCTCTTTATTCTCTGTTTACTTTCTCCTACCTCCACCCTTTCCTTCTCTGTTGACATTTTCCCCATTGATCTCTTTCTGCAAATTAATTACAGTTTTGTTTATTCACTACATGGAATCAATTTTTTAATTTTATTTATTTTATTGTTGCAGTTATTTATTTATTTTCTATTGAAATACTTTTTCTTCATCGTCAGGCCTGATGTTTCAGTAGCCGCTGCAAAACCTGTTGTGTGCAGTAAGATTTATGAAATCATAGTTTTATTATTTGGTTTTGAAATATGTATTCCTCCTAAGCTGTAGTGAACGAGTGAGAAAATGTTGTCACAAAAAAAGATTTTCCAATCAAGTTCCTACAGCTAAGTCCGTATATATTTTAAATATGCTCAGTTATTACTGATAATTCGTAGTTTTTGACCTAATTCATCCGCCTTCAGTAGTAAGCGTTTCAAAATTTCAAATTTTCATTTGAACCAAAGACCATTTTCATTAGTAAATTTGCAGCTACTTCAAGTCTATACCCATCAACCTCCGTCTATAGATCTCCCAACATCCCCTTCCTCCATCTTTCGCGACCTTTTCTCACTCTTTCGCCCCATGTTACCCTCTTCCTCTCTTCTTCCATCACCCTTTTCCCTCATTCAATCTCGCGAACCAATTACTTAACGACCTCTTCGCGAATGAACTCCCTTGATTCCTCTCTTTCTCCCTACCTCTCTCTTTCTCTCTTCTCTCTATCGATCTCAGAGGGTTTCTCCCTCTTTCTCTCCCTCTCTTTGCTCTCCCCTTGTATTCGAGACCCGCGATAATTGTTAAGGGTATAACCCTTCGATTTCTCGCGTTTTTTCATCTCTGATTGGATTTCCGGGGTCTCGGTTGAGTTTTTATGCGTTCCAGTGGCGGCTACGACCCTTGAGTTTCAATATAAACGCTGTTACACTCAATCCGAATAGCGTGAAACTATCGAGCCAAAGGTACTTTAGTTGTGAAGGTTTTTTTCCTGCAATTTATCTATATGTTTTGAATAATATTTCTTCCCTTCGTGGGTGTTGCCATACTGATGTAACTGTCGAAATAATTTTCAGAGAAAAATTGAAACTAATAAGCCTCTCCGAAACCTAGTGGGTAGTTTTTCGGTGACTGAGCGACCAATTGTTGATTTCCGTCGCTCAATTTGTTTCCTTATTTAGTGTACGACATTCTGATTGGTTGAAAAAAAAATCAATTTCTTTCGTTGTCTTCTATATGTGCGTGAATGGATGATTTCAGTACCGATGTTATGTTATTTATATTTTAAAAATGAGTTCCTGTGTTAGAGAACCGATTTATATTACTTAGAAAAGTGTTCAATTTGTTCGTATGGTTAGTTTGAAAATAATGAAATTTTTTAAAATAGAAACATTTTTGTTATTTCAAACAATATAGTATTCCCAAGTGATTAAGGACTTGTAAAGAAATAAATAACGTAAATGTGCGACTGAAATTATTTGAGTGCACCTATTTTTCATACATACAGCTGATCCAAATGAATGTCCACCTTTTACTTCTTTTTAACTAATGCGTATGATATACGAGTAGACGCTTGAGAGAACATGTGCTGTATCGTTAAAATGAATGCATGTTAAATCATTATTTTTTTATACGGCTTCTGAATCCACACACAAACGTATATGCGCACAGAGAGATATATATTCATACATTTGTAATGTTATTTATTTTTGACATGTTGGTGAATGGTTCAATCGTTTATAGAGAGCTTTCGCTCTTGATCCAGCCTCTTGTTTTTGAACTCAAACTTTTCCAGTCTGACTCATTGTGCCTGGACCATTGTACTTGGAGCTTATACAGAACTTTTTGTTGTTTCATCTAACACAGACGGCCTCCTTGTTCTTTCTTTAATTCACTGCCTCTCCGCCCGCTTTTTTTCCACTCGCAAATTCACCTTCCCACACGCCAACCCTTCACGCACTGTTTATCCAACCTTTTAACCGACGCGACTTCTTATTTTCAAACCTTTTGAGGCCTTTCTATTCCGTTAAAAAACCGTTGAACTATATTTTGCCACAACGTATTTCTTTCAAACAATTTAAATGCCCTAAGGTCGATGTGAATAGTAATTCTTTCTTGTTTAAAGAGTGGTTGTTCTCTTCGAAATCCTTTTTTCGTTTGAAGTTGGCATAACTGGTTGTAAAGTTTAATTAAATTTTGTGAAATTTCATGGGTCCTTTTCAATACTTTAAGCAAATGAAAGTTAAACCGTTTCAAAGTATTAAAATTCTTCAAACTCAGCGGAAGTTATTTTACTGTTACGTGAAACGTCTAAATTTTGTAACGTGAAGGACAACATGGGGTTCTATGGCTCTCGACTTAAACAATTTTAATTTGATAATATTATGCATTTTAGCTACCTAAAGTCTTAGATGATATCTGTTGAGGGTTACAAATTTTATCATGCTGATATTGTAGGATTAAATGTAAAAATCATCCAATAATTTGCCAAATAAATGTCTGCGTCTAGCATATTGTAGAAGTTAGAATCTTATGTTGACTGAAAATACTTTTGCTGGACGATAAAACAAAAATAATTTTTTATTAGCTGTTATTTATTAGATTAAAAGTAAATTGTGCATTATTTTGAAATGATCACCTTAAATTCTACTGCAGTGGCAGTTCAAAGCAGTCTTATAAAGTGTGTTATGGGATCCTAAGGGATCCCAACTCACCGTTTACTGTCAAAGAACTTGAAACGCCAACTTAATACATTACTTTTTTCAAATGAAAAACAAATACACAAATTCGAAGGTTTTTTCATTACTGCCAAGTAAAAGATAAATAAGAAAATCCCTGTGGTGCCACAGGACCTCATGTTACTCTACTAGGTTAAATTAATTTAGAGCGAAAATTCTCCGTAAGGTAGCTTTTTAGCATAAGACTTTCAAATCATTGACTTCGAAACCTGCTATTTATTTGCATATGACATGTAAAAGGACAATTTATGTGCTTAATCGCATTATTATTCTTTTTAAAATAAAAATCATGATAAATGGTTTTGCTTATATCCTTTTAAAACGAAAATAAATTTTAAAGTATTAAGAATATATAATGTTGACCCATTTTAAATTTATTTATTTCTGGTCTCATTATTAATACTGGCCACATCATCAGTAATTATTTTTAGGTGTATATATTTTTTGGCCATAATTCAAAGTCATATTTCTACATTTTTTCATTTATCGGTGATACAATTTTTCTCTTTTCCAAATTAACAAGGGGTTTAAATAGTGGTTGAGTTATATATTATTGAAAAACGACGGATACAATGTTTCAATAAGATGTTATTGAATATCCCTAAAAAATTACGCCAGAGCGGCAATTATAATGACTATTAATTTTCTAATTCGAAGATATTATAATCAGATCAATAAAACAACTGAGTTGGAATGATACTTAAAATGAAACTCCTTTGAATAATAGCACGTTCTCAGTAGAAAGGAGTCACATAACATCATCCGTAATATATCGCATTCGTTTTGACTCAGGATGACAACGGCATTCCTTCCACATCATTGTAGTTTTTATGATTTCTTCTTTTTAGTTTCTAAGAACAACATCCTACTCCCGAAGGTTAGAACCACCGCATTTCCTCGACTTTTTATCTTTCTTCTCGAATATCTCTGTGAAGCAAACCGATAGGCCGTAACGACACAAAAGCTGTTATCGGCAAAAGAAAAACGAGAGGCGAAGCTCTGAGAAAGATTCCATTTTTAGGCTGTCTCCATGACAACTATTACGTCAAAACTTCTCTAACTCAGCCCCAGCCATCTACTCGGTCCATTCTTTACATCATCTCTACGTGGAATTACAATCCCCAGGCTCTCCAGAAGGGGAAGTTGCTTTGTCTTGCCTCTTCCGACTGGTGATGCCGTGAACTTTACACAAGTCTAGATAACGTCATTTCACGGGCTGAGAGTACGAATCACGGGTGGCAGAAAGTCAAAAGTGGCGACACAATGGCGGGGGAAGGAAAAAGTAAGTATTAGAGAAAGACAAAGCGCATTACTATCATGTCTTATGATGCGAGGAAAGGATGATATGTCCCTGAGATTTTACGATAAAATGCAACATGTCTCAGGATTTGTGGAAGAGATGCCTTATGTTTTCAAAACTAGGACGCTCAAATATAGGAAAATACCAACTTCATCTATAGAATTGAGAAAGAAAATTGTTCTTTTCGGAAATCTCATTGTCTCTTATTTTAATTTGATGTACCATAAGGCATCAAAATAAATAGATGAAAAACTAAGGTCATGAGATTTACAAAACGTTGATTCACAGATCATTGATCCAGTCGACAGAAAAAGACCGGAACAAGTGGAAAGTTTTTTTAAATTAGATACTAGACGAAGCCCCCTGTGTTGCTCGTGTAAGCTCAATATAATTCATGTATGACAAACTCGTACATTGCTTGTGAAGCATCGATTATAAAATTGAATCTAAGGCCGTCATAAATTTACCATGAAATAGTTAACGATAACACATAATTACAAGATATGTTTTCGGAGATAGAAATTCAGAAAAGTGCCGGAAATGCCATTGGGTATTTTTCTACATCGGTTAAAAAATATTAATTGGTGAGCGCAATAAAAAAATCTATCCCTTCCTGGATCTTAAATGATCTGTGAGGTGGCAATTAAAGAGTAGTAAGAGACGAAAATTAGAAAATTTCCTTATGCTGCTGTACAGGCAAGTCTCGGAAACGAAGGAAAAAATCCACCTGGACTCGAACTCTTATACTTCGGAGAAAAAATAATCATCATTTAGCTCGAAAAGAATTAAAAAGGAGGATTAAATATTGGCATATTCAACGGGCGGCGTAATTGCTACATAGTATGAGTGAGCAATAGGACGTTAAACTCGCAACAAATGGCTCATAACTCTCTATTAATTAAATAGAGGGGAGGCATTGAAATAACATTTTTGTGGGTAAATTGCTGGATATTTTTACCTATTCATGTTACTTCTGGGGACGGTTGGTGTCACTATGCCAAGTTTTGTGGTGGTTGATCAAATTGTGTAGGAGGAGTTAGCGGAAAGATATCCTGAGCTGACCTCTCTTGGATGCGTAAAATTGTCACGTGATAACCCCAGTAGCCGTGCCGAGTAAGCACTTGCCTATGTGTTGAAAGTTTTGTGGGTCTGACAGTGTTTGTTGGTGTCTATACCGTGCATCAAAAAGGTGTATGGCAAGTGAGAGGAGAAATGAAATCTAGTGGAGTTGGAAAAACCACGTAAAAACGATGATGTGAGGACACAATCTCTAGCTAATGAAAACCTAAAAAATTACGTGTTTCGGGCAGCACACAACTATAAACATGAATTGACAAGAGATGCATCTTGCTTTTAAACAAAAGGGGGTATGAAAAGGAAAGAAAGGGAAGAGGAGAGGAGAAGGGTTCTTTGGCGGGACTGAACTCCAGTACTTTGGTTATTAACCAAACCATCATGAGTCAAGAGGGATAGTAGGAAAGGGACAGTAAGGTCAGCCGGTAACTTCCCAGCTGGTTCCGAAGAGTGGACAGACAAACATTCGATTTAGCTTATATGTATAGCTTATTATTCTTACTCAGTACCAAAGAAGTACAAAAAAGTTCAGGACAAGAAAAGAAAAACCAAAGGAGGCATTTATGAGTCGGCGATGGTTGCTGAGAGGAATTCTTAATAAAAATATACAAAAGAGAATCGTAAAAATATTTTCAATGAAATGTAGAACTATATCCATTGGATATATGGGCTATGAGAAAAGCAGATTTCAGGCGTTTAAGACGTGGTTATTGCATTATACTGAGAAAATATGCTGGGCTGCGAGAAAAACAAATGAGAAAGTCTTAAACACAGTGGGGGATGACAGGAGCCTAATTACAACGATAAAAGACAGGATAAATGGGTGGGTCAAATTGTTAGAGGCGAAGGACTATTGATGGAAGTCATAGGAGAGGCAGGGCTCTAGGAAAATGGTTAGGAGGTAGGAAGATTTCTTAGCTTCCTTTATTGAAGTGAATTCGTAAAATGGATGAAAAGCTGGGTTCTATAGGGGAATGATTGTTGGGTGAGACAAAAACCTTACGAATAGCAAAACAACCATGGTGATGTATTATATGTTGTACATATTTAATGTTGAATTTGAAATAGTATTACGATCATTAATACATATCTAAGGTTTTAAAACATTCTAGAGATATTGCGCCGGGTTAAAAAATAAAGCTCAAGGTGCTAGGTTTAACACAGAAGGGCAACTCTGCTGCTCTTGATTGATCGTATTTACGCGGATTAGTCCTACCTCGAAGGATTGCGAGGGAAGACAATGTCGATTTTTCTCCCGTTAGTTGGGCCTGTCTTATTAATGAAATCCTCCTCTCGCCCTCCCCTTCCTGAAATATCTATCACTCTTTTCCCCTTCATATTTATCCTTCCATTTCCCTTCTCCCCCTCTCGCTATTGGTATTCCGCCCTTGCTCTCTCTTTCTCCTTACCTCCCTCCCTTTTTACGTGCCTCCGTACTTCCTCTACAGCTCCCGGTATCCAACATCAATCTCCTGGTCTTTCTCTCTTTCCCTGCGTCGGAATTAATCTACGATTCCTCCGTTCCGTCCGGGTCTTTCCTATTATCTTTCGAAATCCCTGGCACTGTTCTCCTGCGTTAAGATCGAAGTCGGTGAAATCTTTGTAACAGTTCCATAATTTTAGTATACGGGAGAGATGAAGGGTATTATGCTAAGGAGGGGAAGGGAGAGAGAGAGAGAGAGGATGGTTTTCTGGGAGGTGATTGATTGCCCGAGTATTAACAGTCGAATTCTATTTTCTTTCGCTTTCCCGTCTCCTAATGGATCGCTTTTTGATTTGTTTTTCTTCGAGGCGAGGAACGACGTTGTGTTTTCTGTTGATTAATGGAGAGCTTTTCTTCTAATGAACATCTTAGCGCGGTCTTAATTTTTTTGTGCCGGGAAGTGTCGGTTTAACTGTTGCCTTCTGTTTTGCTGTAACGCAGTTACTTTTTTAAATTAATGTATCGCGAATCAGATCATCATGGCAGGTAATTAACTTTCCGGATGGTTCTTATTCATTTTAATTAGGAAAAATTGTGGGAGAGTCGGTTGTTTTCGTATGACGTTCGGTTGATTTCATTAAAAAATGATCCAGATTATTCTTGGAATTTCAAAATTGTTATTTGGATATGTTGAATGTTATGGTTTTGTATAGGTATGCTGTATTCAACCTTTTTAAACAGTTAAACGTGATAAGAATTTTTCGAAGAATACATTTATTTCGGCTATTAAACAAATTAAAATTCAATATGAGCCAATATATTAAAATATATATATTCTTATTCAATTTGATTGCGCTTGTTTTTTCAAATATATCATCATTTTAAGGAGTTGGTAAGAAGAAGTTTGGTTTGTACAATGTTTATGTTAACTTCCTTTTATAACCTCTTAGAAAAATAATACGCTCACAGAAAACTGTTAATTTTGCAGAAACTATACAATTTATCACACAAAATCTTATCTACTTACTCGACCTGTTCCATTACCAGCTCCCAATGACGCATTTATCTCTACTGACTACTTTGCCAAAAAACCACGAAGTTAATCTAGCTCACTCGAGTCCTCAGAAAAGCTATTTCTTCCGTCCTGGATTGACCCCATCGTCGCCTATGATTTCTTTAAATTATGCAGAGCGTGCGTCTTGTCTGCCGTGAGCGTTGCCTACATCTACGGCGTCCTCGTGAAAACCGCGACTGCGGTCGGTTTCTTTCTTCCCTTCTTCCGCCCATTTCGCTTCTCTCGAGGATATTTCCATCCGACGACATCCTGCAACAATGCCGAGAGGCCAGTGCACTTTTCATGTCTCCAAAAAGAGTCCCAAGGGCGCCGGCAGTCATGCCCGTGGGAGTCGTTTATTCCCGAAGTATCCAACCGGTGGTTTGGGGCGATCGGCCGAGAGTTTAGATGTTCCATTTCGACGCATAAGCAAAAGGATGTCTCCTGGGAACATTGTTAGGCAAGTGGGTCGAAGAGAATGAAATGCGCGGCGCGATAAGGGGCGGGGAAAATCATGCATACCGAAGGATATCAAATTTTTCCTCTCTCTCTTCGTTCTTTTCCTCTCTTGCATTCGGATCAACAGACGAAAAAAGAAAATCATCCACGACCTCCTAGGGCAAATGTTTGTTACTGTGTAAATATTCAGTGGTTTCGATTGATAGTTTTTTCTCTGCGCAAAACAGTTAATTCCACTTTATTTGTGCGATGTTTTGTAAAAGTTTACAGAATTTATCGGCGTCAGGTCGTAAATAAGTTTTATTTTGATATAAATAATATTTGAGATAAGTTCGCGTAAATTATTATATGCGTGTTAAAAATGTATTTTTCTTCTGATAAGTCGAATAATAAAAACGCATGGCAGATTAATGTGCTTTCTTTTAAATTCAAAATAATTAGATACCCCATTATCTTCTATCGTATATTTTTCGTTAAAAAGTGTCCTCTAACGGAAAAGTATGGGAAACTGTCTGAGATAATAGAAAGCTATTGATTAATCGCAATAGTATAACTTTTGTCATTCGGTTAAGAATCGAATTTATCAGCATTTAGTATATAGTGAACAAACTTTGGAATATTTCTCAACCTTACTTTCAAGTTGCCATACATTAGAAATATAATTTAAAAGTATTGCTGAGCTAATCTATGGGATAACTGTTAACTAAATTGCATAATAAATATCATAATGATCATCTGCTTGAACATTAATAAGCAGCAGAAATGAAATGCTTTTTTAGATTATGCAAGATACCCCAAATCAGGTACCTAACGGCTTACCTAAAGGCAGACAAAAAACAAACGCACGAAGATTTAACTAGCTATCCTAAACGAACAAGCATATTCGTTTTAAAAAACCTGCTATCTGCTGGGTTTATCGTGCAGAACCTTAACATTTTTTTTTCTTAGCTTTACTCGTCATTTTCAATTTGGAGAATTACTAAACTTTTGATGGCAGGTGCAAACACAGCTTTTGGTACTCGACCTTATTGGAATTGCTGGGAGAGGGTAATGGAAAAACTCGAAGGAGCGGACACCCGTTTTTCAGCTAATTGCCAGATAAAAACTTCGCCCTCACTCCATATTATCTTTCTTCTCAATTTCATATCGTGGAATGGAATGCTTTTTCTTTAGTTGATTGGTCTCCTCCACCCCTTCCACTTTTTCTCACAGTTTTTCTTTTCTCTTTCTTTATTTTGCCGTTTCATTTTATTTTTTAATCTTTCTCGACCATTCTGCTATTAGTCATACGCTCTAATTCTACTATCCTTCCGTCCATACTGTTCTTGTATCCCATAATCACAATACTGCAAGCACAACAGAGCGTATAATTTATTTTTCTTACTCATAGGCTACAATACACTTGTGAATTACTACATGCTGTAATGTAGCTGGCTGTTAAATTTCATTTCTATTATTTTCCTTTAACATTTTGATGTATGTTCTTAAATTGCCTGTAATTATTTACTTTTCTTATATATATATTTATTTATATACATGCATATGTTTGTATTTATGTTTTGGTTTTTTCAAATTCTTCTTTATTTTCCTGAACTGCTTAGAAATTTTACATGGTTATTTACACCTCTCTTTTCTTCGTAGACATTTTCCTCAGTGGGACATTTTTCTGAGGAAAACAAACCTGATGCTCATTTTTTCAATCCACAAATCCAACATTATTCTATAGCATGTTCTACTAGCGATAGATTATATGTAAATAATTTTTATCTTATTTCATGTATGACTTTACGGTTAACTGCAAGAAGTCTCTCTATCTTATGAATTTCGTTCTTAATGAAGCCACTTTCCTCTCTGTCTGTGTCATTCGTATCCCCTTCATTGCCATCACTTTAAATGACTTCTTGTCCCGCCCCTTTTATCTCTTCTCGTACAGGCTTACTAGCCTTTTATTCTTTTCCTCATTTGTTTCTTTTTGCGAGGTGTACTTCTCAAACTAGCCCTTCATATCATTCGGCTTTTTAATCTCCCTATTCTTTGAATGCACCTTCCTCTATTACCTATTTCCGGTTTTCACTTTTTCCCTATGTTCCCGTTTCTTCTGAGACCGCTTTATTCTTCATTCGCTCCAACAGGCGAATATCGATCCGATTCGACTCCAATTCTATAGAGTCTGGGAAAGTTTTTGTGTGGGTGCCAGCGTGTGTTTGAGCAAGTGTCTGCTTAGGGGTACGTTCCTCCGATCCCAATGTGGAATTGAAATGGTAGAGAAGGAACCCGATCTGGAAAGGATTGATCCCTGAGCCAAAATTGCAGATTCGTGTTGCCGGAGGTGCTTCTCTCTTATTTATTTGTATAAATACAAACTGTCATAGCATTTCTGGAGGACAGTAAAGTATTGGCTTTAATTCTGGGGAATGGAGAAATTCTCGTTATATTTTTGCTAAATAATTTTCAAGTTGGACATTAAAAGAAATATATTAATAAAATATCTTTTGATAGGTTCATGGTTAATATTTAAATAGGTGATTAATTTTTGATATTTTGAAGTTATAGTTGAGAATACATATTGAATCGAGATGCGCAGCATGTCTGACTTGCTTAGATCCGTATAACAGTAATTATATATATATATATATATATATATATATATATATATATATATATATATATATATATATGGACCTTCTGTTCGGCGTCCTAGACTCATGGGATACGGACGGATAAATGGCATTATTTTATGACGTGATAACAACTTTTATAGTTGGAGGTTTTAAATTACTAGACAGTGATGTAACTGTCAGCGAGTACGTTCCAATCATCTCAAATATTCTTGTTTCATATTAACTGATTATAACATCTAATGATAGTTATTGAATAATTTAGACTGTCTCAATCAACAAAACACTTCTCACTGTATTTATGTATTCGGGATCCTCCTTTTCTGGCTAGCTTGTAAAATATCGTCTCCCACTGCAGTTACTGTAGGTTCTCTAATATCCAGAGTCGCTAACTAAATCCTAGATTTGAAGTTCGATTTCAGGAGCTTCTCTTTTTTCCATTAAAATATCTTGAAAACGAGTGCCTGTATTTTTGCCTATTAAAACACTTATTATCACCTTAACTTAACTTCGGACTTAGACCACAAACGCCTAAAAGAATTGTATTTTTGCCATCAATATTTTGGAAGAATCGTAAAATCATTGTGATTATTTACTTTAATGAGAAAACTCGACATTATTTGAGCTGAAAATCTTGGACGCAAACGGTGGCCACCGAACACACCCAAATTTGGTAGCGTTTACTTTTTAATGTTTTCGTGCTAAATGACAACGAGACATTCATTATTTGTCGAAGTCCAGATGAAATTTTTCTTCGTTTAGAGCAGGGGTGGGGAACCGGCGGCTTTCAGGCCGCATGCGGCCTTTCGTGATACTCAGTGCGGCCTTTTGCATACTTGTATAAACATACTCAAACTCTTATATAATATTTTAGCATGACAGATGCAGAAAGAACAAACAAAAGATATGTATTTTGCATCAACAGAATTTTTGCGCAAAATCTTGTTTTAAATGACACATTTCGTATAGTTATTGGTATTGTGAACTAGGTACATTCGAGAAAATGCTTCACGGCATCGCCAGTTTCGTACCATTCTTCAATATGACTATGAAATATATAATGAAGTCCTTCCAAACCATTAATTGAGCTGGTTGTCACAAGGTCAAGTACTAGAAAATCTTTTAGGTTTGCGAAAACAAGTCACGAGCTTTTTCAAAGAACAGAATGAACCTTGAGACATTTTGAAAAAAGATTTCTGCATAAATGTTGCATTTTTGCGTGATTAAATCTCAAAACAAAATCATTTGAATACTTCTCTACAAGGTAAAACTAAATCCATATATGAAACTTTGCAGCAAATTCAGTCATTTCAGAAGAAGTTGAACTTTTTCAAAATTGGTCTTATCAGATCAGTTGTTTCAGCCGAGCATTTTTCCTGATCTGGCAAAGGTAAATGATAAACAAGATATGAATAAAAACTTTCAAAATTGGAATATGAATGAACATATAAGTATTTTTGATTAAAGTATACAACAACAGATTTAATGATTTTAAGATACATGATGCCACACTGAGGTTATCTTTTCAGCAACATCTGGTTGATGCACCTGAGGATTTGCAGATGGAGTTGATTGAGCTCTCGAATGATAACATTCTGAAGTCTCTATTAGACAGTAAAAGAACCCATTGAAATATGTAGGAATGCTGTTGAATACCCACGACTGCGTCAATATGCTCGTTGTTTACTCTCTTGTTTTGGCACAACCTATTGTTTTGAATCAACATTTTTACATATGGCTCAAATCAAGACGTGTTTGAGAGAACAGATGACAATCACTCACCAGGAAGACCAATTGAAGCTAAAGACAACAATGCTGGAGCAAAATATCAAGTTCTTAGCTCACAACAAACATTCACAAAGAAGTCATTAAATTGTGTTTGCCTTCTTATTTTGGTGAATTTGATTGAATGCTACATTTTATTTACATGTCCTTTATTGGATTTAACTTCTTTAAAGTTTATTAATATACTAGCAAATATGAAAAATTTTAATTTTTTAAATTATATTAAAAAGTCATTTTATTCAAAGTTTTTGCAAATATTCTTATTCTCAATACGAGAATTGGTTAAATTAAATAGGCTCTAGTTCGATTTTTCAAACATGGAAGTGACTGTCTGATTAATTTTACAATATAAAATTTTTATAGATCATATAATTTTATGGAGAGAAGTTCAATCTTAAGAGATAATTTTTTTCCAGCTAGGAAATTTCCCCCAGAAGCTAATGTATTGCTCGTCCGACCTTCCTTATTAGGCATTTATCTTCAGTTTTGTTCAGGCATTGACCCAGTTTGACGCACTCGCTAAACGTGAAAAAAACAAAAGGATATAGTCCATTAACTTTAAACGGTTCGACGCGAAACCGTGTGGGATTTGTATCGACGATCTGGATGATAAAATTTATCAGGCGCATACCAAGTGGTCGTAACGGAGAGGACATTAGTTTTGACGGCTATAGGTTTTATTTTTTTTAAATCCTTATCCCGTTGGGAAATATGACCTTTTCATATAATTTTTCATACCCTTTTTCCTTTTGGCATTTCGTTAACTGTTAACTCGCGCCATTTGCTCACAAGAACGGCGTTAAATCCCATATAAAGAAAAAATAAATATTTCTTTACTTTGCATTCTTAACTTAATAGTCAGAGTGACTGTAACTTTATATTCGAAATTTTTCGGCCCTGTTTATTAAGTGGACAATTTTAGCATACAATGATAGAAGTGTACATCTAGTAAAGAATTACTCATTTTAGGGCTTATCTGATTAAATGTATATAATATACAAAGGAAATTATTGCAATTCAGTGTTTTTCTTTATATCACTGTGAGTGAACTTAAAACCACATTATGTTCACATTGCTTGTAAAGTGTTTTTTTAGGTGTTTATCATATTATTTTTGTACTATCCTTATGTTAATATGTAAATCCGTAAAATATATGAACAATTAAAACGTTATATTTTGTGATTAGTAAATTATATCTGTATGTGTGCATCCTATTCACACATTGAATTATTTTATTTTCAGGTGTTGTAAACCTAGCCAGCAAACAGCCCTGCAGCAGGGATTAGATATTTTTCTTCCGTCCCATTTAATCCATTCATAAAATATTTGAGGTTGTATCTCGTGATAGGAACAGAACAGAACTTGAAACCGTATTAAAGTAGATGTTTCAAAAACTCAAACCGGTATACAATAAACGCAAATAATTCAGGAATGAACGATAATCAGTTCCTCCTTTCGACTGCACACTAGGAATTCAGTATATAATACATAGATAGATTCGAACAGAGATGTGTCTGTTCAAGTTCTACTGTGGGGTCGCTTAGAACTATTCGGTGAAAAAAAGTAACTGGCGGTTCCCCATTTTCGGCGAGATCATAGAGGGCGACGCGAGCAATGCGTCAAATGACACTTCGAGCCTCCTCCGAATGAATTCCGGTTGAGGGACAGATAAGCACAGGGTAGACAGGTCCACCTTCGACGCGGCGGTGAAATAGACCCCCAAACCGCGATATCCCTGCCTCGGGCGAGGGCGGAAGAACGACACGCGACGAAAATAAGCGAGTCCCCTCGCGCCGTGGTGACGTCACCGGAAGTGCCGCCATGGCCGCTCGCGCGCCGTTGCTGCTTCCGCTTCCGGTGTGGGAAAACCAAGATGGCCGCCGGGGAGGTGCCAGGTGAGGAGGAGGAGGAGGAGGCGGCGCAAGCTCGCCATGGACGCCCCCCCAACGCCACGAAACGCGGACGTCGGCGCCGACCGCCGCCCGGAAGCTACAGCCGGGTCGTCGGGTGGAGAATCGCCGGAAGCGGAGGGATGGGTTCCCGGATGCGGTCCGCCACTGATGTTGGCAATAGCAGCCTCCCTGTTCCTGAGCGCCCCACTGCGACCGCTCATTCCCGCCCCGCCGCCCCCCTCCCGCGCGTCGTTCTCGTCCTCACAGCCCTCCTCGCCATCACAGCCCTCGCCTCCTCCCAGCACCACCACGGATACACCCACAAGTACAGCACCAGAGTCGTGAGGACCAAATACGGCGCCCTCAGGGGTGTCGTGGTGTTCCTGCCCTCCCCCAACTCACCCACCACCTCCCAGTCCTCCTCGTCCTCCTCGCCATCAGCAGTGTCTGCCTCCTCCTCGCCCTCTTCTGGGTTCTCTCAGAGAAGGAGGGCAAACGGGGGAGGAGGAGGAATCGGAGGAACGTCCAAGTCGGTCAGGTCTGTCCACGCTGTCCCGAGACCTACTAGCTCCTCTAGTGCCCCCTATTCCCACACCCCAACCTTTGGAGACGTCCCAAGCTCCTCCACTGGACGGGGACAGTATGGAAGGTTGACTTCGACGGTTTCCACCTTGCCGACCTCCGGAAGGCACCCGAGATCCGCGTCGTCCCCGGAGCCCACGAAACAGGGCGATGTGGGTACATCGGCATCCATCGTCTTGCCAACGGAAGACGACGCCAAGTTCGCGTCCCTGTACGGAGGAGGGGAATTAAGTTCCGAAACGGGCAATTATTCCATCTTTTCGGATTCCAGAAGCGGTGAAGAGGAGAGGGGCTGGGTGGCAAGCAAGGATAGCGTGCTGGAACAGTCAGAATCGTCTCGACAGAACGTCCAAGGCGAAGAGGAAGAGGTCGAAGTGACGGTGGAGTCCTCCGAATCGAGGCAGCAGGAGGGGTTTGCGGGGAAAGGGGAGGGGAGCGGGAAAGGGAAGTGGAGGAAAGGAAAGAGACGGAAGAGGAGGAGGAGGAGAAGCGGGGCGGGGATCCGCCGTCCCAGGCCTTTCAGACCGGCCAGACAGAGGCACCCGTACGCGGTGGAGGCGTTCTTAGGCGTCCCGTACGCCACCGCCCCACTGGGAAGGTTGCGTTACATGCCGCCCCTGACGCCGACTCCCTGGAGGGGCACGAAGGTGGCAGACACGCTGCCTCCCGTGTGTCCGCAGAGGGGGAAGCCCAGGGTTGAGAACGCCACGGAGGCGTTGCTGGCGATGCCGAGGGGTAGGTTGCGACACCTGCGGAGATTGCTGCCGCTGCTGCAAACTTCGTCTGAGGACTGCCTCTATCTCAACGTATACGTCCCGCTGGGGAGGCATGGGACGCCTCCCCCCGCGCCGCTGCCCACCGCCACGCCCACTCCGCAGCCCACCTCCGGACATCATCCAGCGCCTCCGAACGGTGAGTGAAGAAATTAATCAGTTTTAGTTTTCATTCGATGAAAGGCATATGATTTGGAGTGGTTTAATATATGTACTCGGCATTAATTCAGCTCGCTAAAGGTAAATTACTAGATATTTATCATTTCGGTCTTATGGCTGAAAGCGAATTTTAAAAAATAGGCACTTAAAGTATCAAGGATTAAAAAGATAAGTGTTTATTTTTTCAATTCATGACGCTTAGTAGATGAAAGATATATTTCATTATGCCGAATATTCACTTTATTTTGATATTGGCTTTCTTGAGGTATACCGTGATCATAAAACTTTGACGTAAAAATGTTATATCCAGGTGGAATTGCAAAAATTTTTAAATTTTGCAAGAACATTTTTTTAATTGTAGATTTGCGAAGAAAGATAAGTCCTTAGATAATAAATATATATAATGAACTTTAGAAACAGGTTGTTGCGTCATAATCATATTTTAAAATTTAGTCGTAATTGGCTGGATAATCCATAGCAACTAATATAATTTGACATCTATTTCGCTAATGTAAGCAAGTATGAATTCAAATCTCTATCAAAGATTGCGAACTACAAGACGAGGTGCCTTTTAATAAGGACACAATATACCCTGGAATTTATTCATAATTTTATGTATTATTACTACAAAATTATTATTACAATAATATAATAATAAAACATTAATAAAAGCCTTAATCTGTTGCCTGGTTGGAACGCAATATGGGATTTCCCATAAGAGGGATCTTATATATACACCTCTTTCATACTTGCAGACTTATTTTCTTTTTCAAAATTAAATTAGAAGTAATTGATGCATGATCTTCAAATAAAACCATTTTCAAGGATATTAAATGAAAATGTTTATTCTTATTGTCGATTTTTGTTTTCGAATCGAATTCGTTCACATTAAGCTAAAATATTCGACAATTTGTCAAAATTTTGCATTTTTATCGAAACTTTCCCTTGGAGATCAGCAGCATTGTTGTTCATACAGAAAATCAACATATCTGGTGAGTCCGTAATAGCTAATTTATTTCGGAATAAAACGTTAAAGATGTTGTTAATTTAGTTAAAAAATTGTATACTCTTATTGTCTTACTATTGAGTGTCAGAAAATATATTTAAGTGGAAACCTGTTCATCTATCTTATCTAATGTTCGTATAAGTGTCAGATTTAGCTCACTTCCTTCCAATATAGTTGAATATATTAAGTTCAATTTTTCCCTTTGAATTTCAACGGGCATTTACACTTGTGTTTTAATAACATTGTTCTTATTAGGTATTACTTTATTTTTAAGGAAATAGCTGAATGATTTTGCGAAAATAAAGAATATTTAATAATAATATGATAATCATGTATGCGCATCGCCCAGAGTTCTATAAATACCAATTCGTATCGGATCGTTTCACATCAACACGATTACGCGCACATGTGTATAAATTCCAATTTTTCGTTTTCCATTCCTTATGATGGCGAAAGTTTACCGTCAGTTTAATGGAGCATAAACTTCTGTTAGGTATTCTAGATCACATTATTTTATACTCCTCATGCGAGAGAATACTTTTTAGTAGTTATAGTTACTAATATTACCTATCAAAAGCTTCAAATATTCCTTCGTTGCATTTAGTTTGCAGCCAGAATGACGTTCGTCATGATTGGCCTATTTCTTCTAACTCTTCCGTTAGGTAAAGTGGGTTTTATTGCATTCCTCTGAATTCTAAATGTCAAATATATATTTTATCGTTGCTCAAATTGCCGTTAAAATATCATGAAAACCGGTATTTAATTCTGAAAAGGTGATTAATTTTGTTACAGTTATTAGTACATTATACCTTATTGATCATTTTCATTTAAAAATTTTAGTGTTGTTTATCATATTTTAATATAATTAGTAATGAATACTCTTGCTAATAGCGGTAGTATGCAAAATAAATATTTACAAAGATTATATATAAACTACTCCCTGAGAAGGTACAGCATTGGTGATGTGTATTATCATTAGCTAAGAGCATTTCAATTACTGTCGGCCTAGTTAGAAAAAAATCTGATATGGCCACTACATGAATTTTTCCATACCTGTAATGTTTCAAAAAAATCCAATTAGTTTAAATGACAGTAAATATTTTAATGAACTTTGAGAAAAATTAAAAGCTTTAAAAAGAAACAGAAATAAACTCAAATCGTAGCCTTTTGATATTTGATATATATCCCCGAATCTGCATCAATTACAAAAATGAAAAGGAGCTTAAAATGTTTACAATAGTCGAGGGTAAGTGGTGTGGTTGTGGCAGTATAACATTTTGTTTTTAAAATATCTTTTCAACAACGCGTTATATGGGAAAATGTTACAAAGAGAGGCTGTAGAAAATTACATTTTATACAACTTTTATTACAGTGCTAATTTTACATTTATCAAATCTTAAAGCAAGTATTTAAAACAACCTGATAAGTGACAAGAGTAAACGCCCACTTCCGTTCGATCAATTTTCAACAAAACTAATCAGTTCTTTGTCCTTTAACAGAAATGTCAAATATAAAATTTCTTGTTGATCTGGTTAATAGTTTTTGAGTTAGAGCACCCACCAAAAAAACTGTCACAGGCAGACATCGAGGAAATGGCCAAAGCGTGTTCAGGGGACCTCAAAACGTGTATTTCTTTTGAAATCTCGAATTCGATTTTTTTTTCATCAAAACAATATTTTCTCTATACTTCGTCTATGGAGAAAGTAAAGTGTAACAGAATTACATTTTTTTTTAATTTGTCCTATTAAGGTTTTTATTGGCGTATAATATCTAAGTTTGATCGGTATTTGAGTTTGTCGGAATTTTCCCTTTTCTGTAAAAAACCGAATAAATCAGTTAGGCTAGCTTGCTAGGTTGGAACATATCATAAAGTAGATACATTTTTATAATGTTAACGATGAGGCAAATACTCATTTAAGATTCTTGATTCTCTTTTCAGATATTCAAATACATTATATGTTTTATCGTATAAAGAATAACATTGTGCTTAGTTTTCAGAAAGGAGTATTTTTATACTCAATACTAATTGTGAGTATAAGTGTTCTAAACTTTGATGTTTGTAAATACACACACACACACACACACACATATATATATATATATATATATATATATATATATATATATATATATATATATATATATATATATATATGTTTGATTTTGAATTTAATTCAGTTTATATAGTCTACATCTACATGGTCGATAAGATTCGTATAGTTATGTTTATTAAAGCAATTTTAGAGCATAAAATTTCTGTAGCAAAATATCTGTCATTCATTCGTGTAAATTAATTATTGTCAGAGATGACTGTCATCGTGAGTCCCGTCGCCTACAGCTTAACGGTTAAATCGTCCCGTTTTCTTCAACTGTGCAGAATCCTTTTTTTTAATTTTTGGCCTGGTGACTGACAAACATCCCGTATCTTTCTTTTTAATTGCGTGCAGTTTTTTCGAAGTTTTTTCAGGATTGACTTTTATTTTTTTGCCACATTTCACGTTTTAAGTGATAAAATTAATAGCATCTTGAAATTTCACAACTCAAATTTCTATGGTTGCATCAATTATTTCCGCAAAAATGTGAACTTCTTTCACAGTCCTTTCCACCAAGAAAGATTTCGGTATTGCAACATTTCTTTATATTTAATGAATTAATGTGGCATTAGAGTCTTTGAAAAATATCGTAAATTACTGAACTCGTATTTGAAAATAATACGTTGATCCGATATCATAATAATTTTCGGACTGCTAGAAGAACAATAAAAGGTTTTCAATAATTCCTTTGAAATCTGAAGTGTTTAATTACAATTAAAGCTTAATATGTTTTACGTTCGACATTATCGGAATCCTATTATTTTAAATGAGGATTGATTGTATGCTCAAATTTTTGTTTGAATATTTTGTCGCAATTTTTAGTTTTAATTGCTTAGCGGCTGAAGAATAGTTGATTTTTTTAATTATATGGGTAAATGCTCCATTTAAAAAACAAAGAATTCGGTAAAATGTAGCAGAATTAATAAATTACGGAACATCGATAAATTGTTCGTTCTAATTTAGTTATTATTTACATTCGAAATAATAAGATACAAATTATTCTAAATTTCAGTTTCATACGCTTGTCTCGGGCATATAAACAAAATCAATAACATTAGCAAGTAGGATATATTGGACCATAAAATAGCGAATGAAAATTCAAAGTTAAAAATTAGTGAAAATTGTTCCGCGAGGTCAAGAAAATCGGATATGTTATCCACAACTCAATTTTTTTGAGGAATTATGAAAAATTTCAAATGCGTCCAAATATCAGATAAAAAATCTAATTCGACTAGCGTGAAAAAAGTTTCTACGAAAACATTTTTGAACGTATCGCATTTTAGTGGACGTGAAGGGCTAATGGGATTCCCGTCCAATCATTTCGACAAGACCAACTTTAATCCTAGAAGATCATCGCGCCGCAAACTCAACAACACTGTTTTTGTATGATTGCTTATCCAACGGGGTCTTAATTTATTCACTGTGGAAGGCTAAGCTTTGAAAGCAACGAGTTGAACCTGTCCCAATATAAGCTGCGCATCTCACATGTAAAAGGCTTGTTGCTACTAAACCAACAATTAGGATTAAGGAATACTCTCGCAAAGAATCCTATTAGTTCATTTGCTATCCTAATGTTCAGGGGAATTTTCTCTCTCTCTTTTGTTTTTTCTCTATTTAACCTGAAATATACGTTTGGACGACCGTGGTTTACATAGTAAGATTAATCACTCACACTCTTCTCCAAAGTGTATTTTTTCAAGCAGAAGTGAAATATTTAAAGTCATGGAGGCGATTACGTTTGGAATTATACCAGTCAAGTTTTCTCTTTAGGTCCATAGGAAAATAAATAAACCAGAGGTTGCAAGGTAGTGTTGCCCAGTTTTGTTTCTGAAAATAAATACGAGATAAAACTCCTCTTCCATTCTTCCATTTTCAGTCTTTTATTATTAATTAGGCATATAATGTCGTATAACATATGCCGTCTTTTACCCATTTCATATTGGGTAATTTTAGTTAGTTATAATTTAATATAATATTTTGAAAACGAAACGTTTTTCAACGGAAAGAAAATCATTGACTGTTTTAAAGATATGCGCTCAATTAAAATCAGAAAATATAAATTAATCCTCAAACCGTAAAACCTAATTTACGATACAATCGCTTGTTTGAATGTAAAATTAGCACACTTTTTATAAAATGGATGATTAATATTCTTTCATTAATTTTGTGAATTTTGTGTCATAGATAATGCTCAAAACGTATTATGCACCTATAGAAAAAATAAAGGTTTAATTCTAGATTGGCAACGATATCGTATTCACTTAAGATTAAATAAGATATTTTCAAACAAATACTAAAGTTTTCATCACGAAAAAATATACTCTTATGGAAAATTCCATGACTAATATTTTTTAAATAAACCTGTGTTTGGCGTTTAAAAAAATCAATATTCAGTATAAGGCATCAACAGCTTTAAATTAATCAATTTTGTTAGACAAAAATTATATCACTTGTTTTTCATGTTACTGCTAGTCTCCGTTTTAAGCGATGATCCGCTGATTTGACATTTAAACGCGAGTGTAGTAAAGCGATCGAATTCTTAAGTTTCCCGCTGTATTTTTGATCGCTTGAGAGATTTTAAATTTAAGATGAGATTATCGTATTCATTCGAGGGAATTCACAAACAAATTCACTGCTCGATTAGCCGAATTTCAGTTTCGTTGTTGATACGATTGAAACTAGAGGAAAAGTCGAGTGATGTTTATGTCTGGGCAACGCGAGGGTTTCAAACGTTTGAGACATTCCGAGATCGTGTCTGCTGGAAATTAACCGAGTGGATCGGAGCATGTATTTCCAGGAAGGTTGCCGACATCTTTTGGATTCGAATGCCTAGTGGGAGGCGGCCTCAGAAGATCGAGGACAGATGGTATTGTCGGAATAGTCAGTGTGTTTTGGTTGAGGAGAGAGCAATCGGTGAAAATAATGGGCTGGCACGAAGAGACGAAATCGGGTGTTTCGAGGACTGTTGGATAGTCAATATGATGGCGGTGAGTTGGCGTTCTATTGAGCTTCTGATGACCATGCTGTTGGTTATTTGAATTATAGAGTCTCGAGCGGATATACATGTCCATATATATACTATATATATCCTCTCTCCGTGGCTGAATATGACTCTTATCCGAATTAATTTCCACTAAACATTTCTTCATGTGTCTCCCTGACATACGCTGCTGCTCTCCAAACGATGAATGACCACTGAGCTACCTATAAACAACAAATATATCTCACTCAACGTCTCTATTTCCTCGAGTGTAGGTGTGCGAGTACACATAAACACCTACTCGAGCGCGAAGCAGAATTTGTGGACAGTGTTAATTGCAACACACGGCTTTATATTTTTTCAATATTTCTATCATCCCTTTGGTGCAATGTTTAAAATCGATTTCATGATGCGACTCATTTTTTTCTTTAGTTTCGATATTACCTGAGCTAGTCCATGCAGTAGCCAACCATTATTTTTTTGTTTGCTTTCGTGATTTTAAAAAGTTCTCTGGGTTTGGAACGAGTAATTAAAAACAACGGAGTAGGCTAATGCCGGTACGAGGTTTACCTTCTACCTTCTGTGTGTATCCGTGTGCGTCGCGTAATCCACGTAAAAATGGCAGTGTGAGAAGATGGCGTCCTATCTACGTATAATAAGGTGCAGCATAAAAAATCCAAGAGGTTAGTTTTCTATGTAAGCCGACCTCTGGATAATAGAATAGTCATTAAGTTAAAAAACGCCAGTGAAATAATCAAGGAACACTTTTGACGTTGGTGCGGGATTTATATTTTGGTATTTAAGGAGTGCAATTTTAGGGAATGCAATTAGAATTATTCTAATTTTAAAATCTACCGTAAAGATTTTTTTAAATCTTGTTTATTTTTACTGTCAATGAAATTTGATACGATGATGGTGGAATAATCATTAAATAACTTAGAAAAACAAGTCTGTTCCGGTAGATTAACTTTAAAATAATCATATTCAAATGCAATACATTTGCATTCATAAGAGATTAAATTTCTAAAAAGAACCAAGTACATTTATACTTCAATCCAATAGATTTTTAAGTGTTGTACGATAACATCGCGAAGGCATTTGCAGGAAGGGGCATAGGCTAACATGAGAGATAACGTTATGCTTGTTTTCTGATTCACTTTAACTGTCGCTCGAATATTGAGTGTAAATAAAAGGTTCCAAGGAATCCGAGAGGAAAAATGCCTTTTGACATTTTGAAACGTCTTTTCTTATTTTAAATTGTTCCACGATAGCAGAATATCAATGAGTAAGCGGCCCCTTGCATCTGAATATGACGTCTTGTCTTCGGATAAGAATGTTAAGAAGCAATCATACGGAGCTGTTCTTTTTTAGAAGAAGTAGTGTTTTTCTCTATGGGTTTTATGTATAAAACTACATAAATGATAATGTATAAAAAGATGTATTATGCTTCTCTGTATTAACGTGGTCTAAATAAATTTGACGCTATGGAATGAAGCGGCGAAAACCGCGAGTTTTGTTTTATTTCTGTCTTCGTCATCATTTAGGAAATGTAAAACACTCTTTATGGGACGGTTTAGATCCAATTTATACACTTCCTTCCTTTCACACAATAACTTGCTGAGTGTAAAATTTTACTTCATCGATAACACCCCTCAGCTATGACTGATCAGAACGAAAACGTTCTTGCGAAAGAAGTGAAGAGAGACGATAGTTTTATTGATTCCAAAGGTTTTAGTGATTAGGAATTATCAGATATTTTAATTTTATGTGAAAATTAAGGTAATTATGAGTGAAAAAGAGAAATTACATATCCCAGGGTCGGTTCTACCAATGGCGACAATGTACATACAGGTGAACTGACTCGTTAATTCTCTCGTTTAGTGATAAGATGTAGCGCAGTACAGTACTAGCTACTTTGTGGGAGATGATGGACATTTCAAGTCAGGAAAAATTGTAGAAATTTCTTAGCTGTTCTTAGTTATGCAAATTGACATTCTTAAAGCGTTCGCAAAATAATACAGCCAAAACAGGAGATGCCGCTCATCTTAATTCGAACCGGAGAGGGCCAAAGAGACGAAAGGTAAAGTGAAAGTTCTGTAAAAAATTACACGAAAGCAATACGATTTCTTGGCAATGTAATTATCCGAAAATGGGACGCCTAGGGGTACAGAAAGAACTAAAAAGATCACAAGACAGAGGAAATAACGAATGTTCGGTTACAATTAAATAGTGAGGAATAGGGGAAACGACGAGACGCACATTATAAAAGAAATCGGCTATGAATAGGAATCCGCGGTTTGCGTATAACTTTCTTTCATCGGAGGTAACTCTCGTACTTTCAACCAAGATGGAGAAAGCTGAATTTGATGACGGACTATTTCTGCAATGATCAAGAAAACACGGCAGAGGTAACTATGGAGAGAAATAGGAATTAAAGTATGTTATTGCCGGTTTGTATTTCTGGCTAATCAACTTCTTGGATTATTATAGCCATAACTCCTTACACACCAGTCACTCACAAGGGAGGAGAGAAACGCGATTAGCCGGCATTAGCATACTATTTACGAAGAGCACCAAAAGAATAAAAAAGGACAGCTTTTGAAGAGAAGAAAGAGGGCGAAATGGGGAATAAATTGATAATATGGAACGTTTTTGTGGAACTGTTTAGAAAGAGGATTGAGGTAAAGCGGACTGGAAGGAGTGATAGAATAGGAATGATAGGAACGAGAAGAAGATATGTAAACATGAGTAGTCGGTGCTTTTATACTTTAAGCGCTTAAAAATATCACCATGCACCAAGATTTAAACTCGTAAATAAACCAACCTGATCTCCAGGACCACAGCACTTCAGTCATGTGGAGCCTATGCCTATTAAATGATAAATTCCATGAGTAATAGCGATATATTTATAATTTTTCGTTAAATTAAGGCAACTATCCGTAATTTCCAAATTCTTTGGCAATCGGTTCGTGTCCAAGTTATCGTATTTCAAGTTTCGTGACTCAGATCGCCATGCATAGTCATCATTCATTTACATAAATTTATGTAAAAATTAGAATATTCCTGTTAAGATTATGGCATAATCATCCATGCCATTAGGGCGTATTTGGAAAAAATATCGAGACATAGGTATGACGCCAATATATATTTAACAATTGAAAAGTTAAAATTTCTCGAAAAACTACAAAACACAACATTAAAATACATTTCACGTTTTACCGTCTCTGCTATCAGGGTTGCCTCTCCGATTGTGATCCCTCAAACAAAAGTATTCGCTCCTTCCTACAGTCGATAACCCAAATTTCATCATGTTTGTGCCTTCAGTAGTACGTGCAATTATCTAAGATAATCTCTATCACAGTGCGTGATGCAATTGCTGATTTGGACAGAGTAAATCTTACCCATTTTCGGAAAAATTATTGGTGATGATGTTTTCATAATATGCATGCTACTAAAAATTACAATAAGTTAACTTATATGCTTATGGGAATAAACTTGATATTAATTCAATTAAAGAAAACTGAAAAAATATAATTCCGCAATTCGAATTATCTATAGCTCGAATAATTGTTGCTTTCCTTTGAGATTCGAGATATAGAAGTTCCATTGTATATATATAATCATTTAAAAATATATTTCCATAAGTTGAACTTTCTATTGCTCGAATAATTATTACGTTTCCTTGAGATTCGAGTTATGGAAGTTCAACTCTAAATCGTAATGACGGCAATTATTTATATTCAAAGCATTAAATTACTGCAATCGTAACGTATAATATCAGATTAAAAGTATTGAGGTCGTTGCCATAGTTTTTAAATATTTCTATTGCTGAGAAGAGGAAAAAATTCACACATTTTCCGAATAAAAGCAGATATATATATATATATATATATATATATATATATATGTGTGTGTGTGTGTGTGTGTGTGTGTGTGTGTGTGTGTGTGTGTGAATGCTTAAGGAAACAAACGATCAACCAAAAAACAAATCGTTAATACAAAATAACAAATACATAAATAAATAGGAACAGAGAACTACATCAAACAAAGTTTAAAGACAATGGAAAGTTTAAGTGTTGGGCTAAGTTAAAGGGGAAAGGGCAAGAGGCGAACAGTAGAATGCAAGGAGTGGGAGGGAAAGAGGCGGTTATTTACGATGGAACAGCTCTAATTATCCTGATGGCGGATAATCTCTAATTGTTTTAAATGGTCTTACATATAGCATTTTCCATGAGAGTGCAAAAATGGGGAGTTAAATATGAAGGATGGTTGAAATTAATGAGTTGTTTGGCGAAATGTGAATTAAAGGACGTCTTGTGTAATCATTGGACATTTTCTTTAAGTATAATTTTCAGCTGCATGCCATATTGTCCAATATAGATTGAGTGGCAGCCGTTGCAAAAAAATTTATAAATTCCTGATTTTAAATAATTTTCAAATTTATCTTTATTATTCAGTAAGAGTTTTTTTAAATTTTAGAATTATAATAGCATAGTCGGACTTTTTTCGTGGGAAAAAAATGGCCAATTCGCTAACTCATTGATCTAGGAAGAGTGATTTACGCCAGCAAGGTTTAACTAGATTTAGAGGTGGAAGATGGATGGCAGCTAATTTTTTTTTTTTTTAATAAAGAATAGAGAAGGTGTAAATTCGAGATAGGTTGGTAATATAGGCTGACGAGTTGTTTCACCTGCAGAGTGCTGCATTATACCGGAATCAATCGGAACTATTAGTTCGCATGTAAACTACAGTCAAACTCGGATATAACGAGCGCCACGGGACCGTCTAGTTTTGCTCGTTATAGCCGTTAAACTTAATATCCGTGAAGGCAAAAGCATGCATGCGTATGGTGAAATAAGACATAAGAAGTAAAAGTGAATATATAAACAGAAAGTTTATTTAGTAAATTTATGGAAAAACATAATAATGAGAATAAACTAGAAAATTTAAAATAAACATTTGTACATATAAAATTTACTCACAGCTGCATCCTTAATCACTCCCCTTTTTAGAAAAATAACTTTGAATGGTAGCCTGTTTCATAGATTTCACTTTTAAGTCTCTTAAGTTTCCTCTTATTACACTTATTGCACTAAAAACACCATCGGAAATGTCAATGTTTTCAAAAAAATCATTTAATATTTCCACAGCATCCTGAGCTTGAGAGTAAGTTTGCACGGCTTTCGTAGGGATTGTGTCTTCGACACATTCAGCAATGTCTTCATCACTGTCTGCTGTGTTTTGTACTGTCTCTATTATTTCATTCTCCGTAGGAATTCCACTGGTAATCAAATCATCATCAACATGAACAAAATTGTCAATGTCATTTACATGGTCAAAATTCGCAATTCCATATTCTTTAAGCCATTCTGACAGAGGTAGATCATCTTCATCAACGTTATGGTTATCAATCGAAAATTCTCACGATATTAAACCAGACTTCCGAAAACAGTTTATGATCGTTGTAGGTGAAACATTGTCCCATGCATCTGCCATCAAATGAATTGCATCCAATACAGAGACGTTGCCATCTAAACCTCTTTCCCTCCTTTCAATCAACTGTAGAACAAAAAATCGCTTGAAATGGCCTTTAAAACTTTTAATTATCCCCATGTCCATTGGCTGCAAAATAGAAGTCGCATTTGTAGGCAAAAACACCAGTTTTACATTGGATAACTCCTGCATATGTGGGTGCGCAGGACAGTTATCGACAAGGAGTAAAATGTTTCTATTTTTCCTCCGTAACTCGTTGTTCCACTGACTTACATATTGCTGAAAAATATTGGAAGTCATCCATGCCTTTTTATTAGCTGCATATTCAACGGGAAGCTTCTTTACATTATTGAAGCAACGCGGCTTTTGTGACTTACCAATAACAAAAAGTTTTTTTTTGTCACTCCCATTCATGTTTGCGCACATTAAAACTGTTAAACGATTCTTAGGTCTTTTGCCACCAACACATTTGTCACCTTTGAATTTAAACGTTGCATCAGGCATCATGTTGTAAAACAGTCCAGTTTCGTCGGCATTGTAGATGTCTTCTTCTCTGTAACCTTTTCGACACTCCTCCCAAACACTTTTCACCCATTCACTTGCCGTTTTTGGATCTGCTGACAGGGCCTCTCCACTGACTTTCGCATAAACAATGTTATGCCGATTTTTGAAACGATCGAGCTACCCATTATTGCATGTGAAGCTTTCATGTCCTAACTGTTTTGCAAATTTATTTGCCTGTACCTTTAAAATGGGGCCGTTGATGGGGAAACCAGCATTTCTCTGCGTCTTAAACCACTCCAGCAGTGCTTGATCAAGAGTACCCAAGTCACACTTCCTCATTTTCTTGTTCGTTGTTAGGTTGTTCTCTAGTGCAGATAAAATCGCTTCTTTGTTTTTCCATAAGGTTGAAACCGTAGACGACGATAAATTAAATTTTTTGCACACTTCAACATTTTTTTCACCACGTTCTAACTCTCGAATAATATCAACCTTTTCGCGAATAGACAGACACTTCCTTTTATGTACGGACATGTTACTCGTTCAAGGGCAAAATCTCAACTGATTTTTGTGATCAACGCAACGAACTTTCTTTGCAAACTGCGAGCATACCAATTCCAGGAAGAGTTAATGAGGAGACGGATTAAATCTGGGATTTCCCATCTTTACTTGGGAAAGGGTGTTGGGTGCATTCGGCTGAGCGACGGGGGCAGGCGCCATTATACATGCCCTTAGCCCCTTACCCCCCTTCCAAACACAACCTCCTGGCTGTAAAAGAGCTGTGGGTTGGGAGGAGAGGACAAAGGACCTCCGCGGGTGCCACTGTACCTGCAAGTTGGGAATTATTGGTTTGGACGAAGGGATTATTTTTTTAACAACAACGCCGCGGTCTTTAACCTCCCCGAGGGATAGGGTGTAGAGGCTGGACTCGAGAACACAAGGTTACATATCTTGGGTCACTATGAGGATTGAAGGGGCTGACCGCCACCGCGTTTGAGACAGTGAGACGTGGTCGAAGTTTGCTCGATATATCCGTGAAGCGTGCTCGTTATATACGTGAAATATTTGTATGTAAATACTCGTAAACTTATCTTGGAGGTAGCATTTGCTCACTATAGCCGTGACCTCGTTACAACCGTGCTCGTTATAAACGAGTTTGACTGTAGTTGCCTGTATCGTACGCAGGCTTATTGCTATTGTGTTGTGCAAATGGTAAGTGATTACTTCTTTACGCTATTGTTAAAACTTTCAACGGTATGTAAATTGGCTATTATTATCCTTAAGAAAGTGAGCCCAGGTTGTTTATATGCCATACGCAAATATACATAATCAGCTTTTGAAAGTTGTTGCATGATGTTGGAATTCCATTTAATGTAGGGATTAAAACCTATAGCATCTAAAAGTGGTGTTGAGATAATATGGGATACCTTCGTATATTTTTATGCCATATTTACACACAAGATCTTTTAGTGACACAGTCAATGAAATGTTGTTTCAGAATACCAAATGGAAGCAATGGAATCATGAGAACATGATGAAAGCGATTAGAGATGCTCGAAAAAAGAGAATGGGCTATCTTAAAGCGGCCAAGTGCCTCTCTAAACGTTGTTTCGCTTAAATAAGAATGATTTGTAGCCAGAGAATGTTGTTTCTACCAAGTTGTGGGGGAAAAACTTATTGGGAGAATAATTGGAGAGTCAGTTAGCGAAATACATTTTGGAAATGGAGGCGAAGTATTATAGGCTAGCTAGTATGGATCTAAGAAACATGGCCTATCAAATTTCACAAAGGAAAAACATTGTATATCCATTTGGAAACGGAGGCCACAGTGAAATTGCTGGTAAAGCTTGGTTGGACTTGTTTCTTAAGCGTCACAAAGACATATTACCCATCCGTAAGCCAACGGGAACATCTTTTGCAAGCGCATCTGGCTTAAACAAAGAATCATTTAAAGTTTTGTGGACATTCTCGAAGGAGAGTTTTAGTAGCACAACTACCCTCCGCATCGCATCAACAATGTAGATGAAAGTGAATTAATGATAGTATAGAGCAAGGTTGTTGATGTTATTGGTCTCCGAGGAAAAAATACAAATTGCATCACTTACATCTGCAGAAAGAGGTGCGTTCATGGCGATAATAGTCTGCATGAGTGCATTTCGTGCCATCCATAATAATTTATCACAGGAAGAACATGAATATGTAGCTAATGAGGGGAGCTCCAGTAGGTGCCATTGGAGTTGTTCATCCATCTGGGTGGGTCCAAACCAATTTATTCACTCAGTGGTTCGAGCATTTCTTGAAGCATGTGAAACCTTCTGCGGCATCAACTGTTTTATTGATTTTTGAAGGATATTACACTCATACCAGGAACGTAGATATCATAGATTTGGCCATGAAAAATCACGTTGTTATGATCTCTGTCCCTCCTCACTCCACACAAGCTTCAACCCCTGGACAAGTCGTTCATGGGCCCACTGAAGGTGTATTACAGCGAGGATATCAGGCATTAGATTCGTCACAAGAACTGCGCACTCAGCCCATTTGACATCACTGAGTTGTTCAGGAAAGCATGCATCAAAGTTCAAACAGGAGAAATTGCACAAAATGGGTTCCGTGCAATGGGTCTTTATCTCCTTGGAACATTTCCTGTGATGATGATTAGATCAGAAGGAGGCAGCAAAAAGAAGAGTTCATCCAAACAGCCATGTTCAACTGGGCAACCCAAGTAGAACTGTGGAACCTACCCCTTCACCAGTACCTTTCACCCCTACTGCCACATCCGCCAATAAAATCTCTGCCACTTCTGAAGCCATATCTACCCGTCCAGGACCATCCACAGCCCTTCCTCCCACTGTGATAACAGAAGATGAATTTCCATCTAAAATTTCAGATGAGACAATCATCAGTTTTTCACCTTCTCAAATTCGGCCAGTGCCCTGTATGAAAATCAATAGTTCAGCCCGATGGTGAAAAGCACCATCCTCAGTTGTTGTAACTTCCTATCCTTATAAAGCTAAACTGACTGCGTCTGTGAATGCGAAAATGGCTAAGAAAAAAGAATCTGAACCATCAAAGGGAAGAAAGAAGATGCCATCCAGTGGAGGTCGTGGTAAAACAGCACCCGCACTTCCAAAACTAAAAGCAAGCGCAGGCGTTCACAAGAAGATGTTTCTGACTCTAATGGAGGTACATTCCAACCAGCAAGTGGTTCTGAAAGCGATTTTCACGTCCCTTTGGGAGAACTTTCACCAGGATCAGAGGACTCTCAATGCCTATTTTGCAGCGAAAATTTCTCAAATGATCACTGCGAAGAACTTTGGTTCCAGGGCCTAATGTGATTCCAATGAGCTCACAATGAGTTCGCAGCAGCAGAAAAAGATGAATATGTATGTGACATTTGCCATTGAAGAATATTTTATTTTCATTCAATGTTACTTTAATTGCTAAATAATCCATATGTTTTTCATTGTTTTGCACTATTTATTGCAAATACATTAAAATATCCAAGAATACCTGTATCACTCCAAAATTTATTATTTGTTTGATTTTAAACATTTGTTTACTTGCAGTTTTGAAGTTATCCCATATTTCCCTCCCCATTTCTCGAAAGTGCGAATGTCTCATTTCTTATAATATTAATCTTGCGTGGAAATTATAATCTATATTTAATTATCTATTTCAAGGCCTCATAGTCATATAAATTTGTCATCGATTCATATATTTGCAATTCTGTTTTTTTTTCAATAAATTCAGAGCTACATGCCTAAAACTAAATGGTATCCCATATTTGCACCTTCTCCTCTATCTATTAGTTTGGGCGAAAAACCATTAACTATAGCCATGTGTTCGTTGTATTGCTGTCCGGTTTTTGCGACCTAGAATTTCTTCTTCTCTTATGGAATGCAGTAGCTTTTCCCAGTTGTCTGAAAGGGAGTTGTTTCCGGCAGACATTGATACATACATGTTCGTTTGTCGGATGATAAAAGATGGCGCATTGTGCTACTTATACTAGTTCAAAGTCACAGGAGCGCATGGTAAGGGAAACAGGTGGTTTAATTTAGTTTATTGCTGAGGATGAGGCTAGCTGTAAAGCTCTCTCTCTCTCTCTTGAAGGAATGGCTCGTGGAGACGAGCATCTGTAGAAGCCGACCGTTCTCAAGGTCCGATTGTAAAGCTGTAGGGTCAGGGTTTTGAGGGCATCCGGAAAGGGGGACATGTGTTTCATCAGTCCTAAAAAGCCAATGCATTTTCCTGATTAAATCTACCTTGAATTGCCTAGGCCGCAGGCTCCATTAATCCGAGTAAACATTCAGGCGCATTTTCAAGCTGGCGCCCGGGAATGGGATATGTGCACAATTGTCTTAATTAGAGGATATACGTATTATTCAACCATGGAAAATAAACTCATAAAATCTAATATTGTTTTTAAGTAAATGGGATCACTCTTAATTCGTTTTAAACAGTATACAGAGAAATATTACTAGTGATCATAAATGTGATGTTGAAACATGTTGCTAATAAATTTTCGTTTAAATAAAGCAGAGGTTCATTGAATTCGTAGGTAATTCAGGTCACATATCGTTTTTTGAGTGTACAATTGCGTGGAATACTATTTCGACGTGTAAGAGATATTTATGTTTCTTGAAAACAATGCGTATTCGACTGCTGAAAGTTAAAGTATGATATTCGAAAAAGTATAATCTGTAATGTTATTTCCAACTATGTATAAGCGGTATCGTTTAAAGGTAGTAAATAAAAGGTGCTGAATTTTCACTGTTCTTAGAGTTTTGGTCCATAATTCTGACAACGAATTTAAATATAAAAGAATTGGGAATAAACATTATTATTTTAAAATGTTATTGACTTTAAGACGTATATGGAGTGCTTTCAGGAATCTATATGTCGCCCAGGTTTGAAAATTTTAGAAATTAAATAACATATTCATTTTAGGATCGCAGAAATTTAATTACAGAAATGTTTGCGGAATACATTAATCAGTGTTTGTTTTAATGCGTTTTCGATTATCAGAGTTTTTCCTCGACGTTATATTTGTTTAAATTTAGAATGCTACTTCACGCATTTAGCCATCGATTTCAGAAGAAATGCTGGCATATTTAGTATTTACAAAAATGTAAACTTCCGATTAACGCTAACATATTAATAGAAATACTAGGTCTTGAGTATCTAAATCTAGCTTTGATAAATCAAATTATGAAATTTCTCAAGGAAGTTAATTCTTACTTATTAGTGGGCTTATGATTCAAGAGCTGTTTTTCTTTGATTTAGTCGGAGAAGTGTGTCTATTAAGTAATATAAGAGAATGCTTTAAGTTTGTAGTTTTAGAAAAACTGTTAGAGCACTGGCAAATAAATCATTTACGTGTATAGAGAGAAAGTTATATATATATATATATATATATATATATACATATTATTCATTTATTCATAATATCACATACAGCGTGATCGCCAACTTACAGTAAAATAATAAAAATAACATAATTAAATTCTTAGTATGAACAACATGTAAAACAAAAATAAAACAAAACTATCCAGTAAAAAAACTAACTAGAATTGTGTCGAATGTTGACTATGATTATTTAGGTGAAATATGTGTGATTTCCAATTTAATAAATAATTTTATTGGTAGGAAAAAAGGATCAATATATGAAGGTAAGGTATTCAAAATAGTAGGAAGACGAAAGAAAAGAGAACATTTGGCTAAAGAAATCCTCCGAGTAGACATGAAATAAGGAAGAAGAACGAATAGTTATTGGTGGAACTCAGAAATTTATATGTGATAGGAGCTCAGGGCTGTCTGTAACGGAGTTTAAAATATTATAAATAAAAGAAAGATCAGATTTATTTTGAGTCGCAATAAGATTATCCAAAGTCAGAGCAGATAATATAGCGTCATTAGAGCCACAGCGAAGAGAATTTACACGATATTTCACAGTTCTAAGGAAAAAGTTTAGGATTCTGTCAAGGGATGAGAGATTAAAAACAGTAGACAGTAGACCATATAGGAGAGCAATATGTTATAACAGGTAATACAATGGTAGAAAAGTACATCCTTGGGGTGCCGGTGGTGTAGGGGTTAGGACGCTGGCTGTTACTCGCCCGGTGCTTGAAAAAGTCATCGGGTACGAATCCTGCGCGAGTAGGATTTTTCTCAAGGTCGTCCGGCCCCCTGCCTGTGTGGTTTGAGGAGACCGCGCAAATTCAGCTGTTACGTCCTTCGGAAGGGACGTTAAGCCGTTGGCCCCCCTGGTGTTCTTCGTAAGAGCAGGCAAATGCCGGCACCGGGTTTCCCTCCTCCCTCCCAGGTTATTCATTGCACTGCCTCTGAGATACCCATTTGTGCTGTAAGAGAGGCGAATTGACTGGGCACTCAAACAAACAAACAAAAGTACATCCTGAGTGCTCTTTGATATCTTTAAAACGATACAAAATGCCTAAGAGAGATATTTCTTTACTATAAATGACTGTAATATGGTCAGAAAAAATAAGTTTACTATCAGTAATTACACCTAAATCTTTTTGCTGTAAAACTCTAGTCAATAAATCTTAATTAATGCAGTAGTTATAGTTTATAGTGTTTCTGCGAAGGGAGATAGTCATGACATTACATTTCTTTAAATTTAATCTTAGCTTCCAAACATCACACCAATTTTATACTAAGATAATTGATGCTTGGAAGAATGTACAGTGAGCTATGGTAGCAACCTGCTTAAAAATTTTGCAGTCATCTGCTTAAAGAAGTGTGTGTACCTCCAAAGACTGGAGGATGGTAGCCAAATCATCAGCATACAAATTAAATAGTTTGGGCCCAAGGATACCTTGCGGAACACCAGTGGTGATGGAAGACCAAGCTGATGTAATACCAGATAGTACAACCCTCTGTGTACGGTTTTTCAAAAAACTACTCAGGAGATTCTGGAAATTATCATGAATATTAAAGCGGTGGTTAAGTTTGGGAATTTGAAGGTTGTGATTTATGGAATCAAAAGCCTTAGAGAAGCCGAGCAAAACAGTGTCTAACTGAAACTTATTAGCTATAGCATCAGCAGCATGTTCTTAAGAAACTGCTAAGTTGGTCATACATGAGAGGTCAGGAACGAATCCATGTAGCTTACTAGAAATATGCGGTGGTGTGAATTGGTAAGGGCGGTTCAAAACGATTCTTTCACAAATGGAGAAGAAAATTAAAAGTAAAGAGATAGGACGGTAATTAATTACATCATATTTGGACCAGACTATGAATGGGATATACGTTAGCAAATTTCCACTGGGAGGGAAAAGTACCCAGCAAGAAACATATATAGAGAAATAGAAAGATAAAAAGCGCATTTACTAAGAAATCAAGGACTGATACCATCAGGGAGTACGATAGGGGGAAATTTTACAGAGGAATTCAAAAACTTTTTGGGGGTTGTTTGAAGTTGAAATACAGAAAAGTTACATACAGGTGAGAGAGAATCATCATTACCAAAGTTCAGAGGAAAGTTAATAGGGGATGACAAACAATTTAAAAAGAATTTATGAAATAAAGTAGATCTATGAGAAATCTCGGCATTATTATTATCATAACAAATTTCATCCGAGATCCTAGATTGATTGCGACGACCGTTTACGAAACACCAAAATTTATTAGGATTAAAGGAAATAGAGTCAGATACATATTTTTCGCAAACTCAGCATAGTCATGGCGAATTAAAAGTTTGGAAAGTTAAATGTTTAAGGAAATTAAAATGCTACGAGCGTTATTATCCTTAACATTTTAATACGCATCCAATGTCTTTTCATCTCGTTTGCATGTATGGGCCAATATTCTCTTTTTATCATATGGTTTAAGGCTTAAAATAAATAAAAAAATATTTTCACTATAATTTTGAGTCGTAATTTGCGTGCGTATGAAATTGAATAAATACAAAAAACTTGCACAATTAAAGCTTTTTCTTATTTTTGTAAAATAATTTTCCATTAACGTGCGCCCGTTTAAAATTAGGCATTTCATTAACTTTGGATGCATGATTATCTCATTTTAAAAAAATCGTCTTGCCTTTCACTACTAAATTATCCTCGGCAAATACTTAGTGAAGGAGCAGAGTGCGTAGCTTCCCACATTAAATATTTGGGCTCTAAAAATAGCCGGTATTTTCTCGCGGCAGCGTTAAAAAGTCAGCATATTGCCCACCCCTTATGTCCTATCGAGCGATTCATTTCACCGCCACGTTTCACTTATTTTCCCTCGAGGTGAGCGCGACACAAAACAGTTTGAATTATCTTCGAATTGGTCGTGGCACCATGGCCGTTAGGAGAGACGCAAAAATATTAGAACGACTGCGCCACTGAAAATTACACAAATGACTGCCCTCGCGGAGTTCACTCCCTCTTCCTCACTTTTTTTATTGTTCCCTCCGACGTTTTGCAGTCTTTCTCCCTTTCGCAATGCGTTACACCCATCCGACGCGTACCACAGGCTCCCACTTAACCTTCTCGCATCTCCGGATCCCTCGCTTTCCTTCCGCTATTTATAAATACCTCATGGATGGAGGGATTAAGAGCATCCAAATAGGAAGGCCGCGGGGATCATGGCGAATGGGAGAGAATGATAGAGCGAGGGGGAATGAGTGTTAAGTCTTTGGCGGGCGTTGCTGCAGAGGGAAAAGAAAAGCCTGCACTTTGAAAGCGTTAAATGAGTGAAGAATGGGAAGTTGCGAGGATAAGGGGATTAAAGGAGGATAAAAAAGAGGAATAAGAGGGAATAGAGTATAGGGAGAGAGGAAGCAGAGAAAGGACGTGGTAAAGCTGTGACTGGTAACCTTTTCTTGAAGGACTGACGTTCGGACCCATTAATCAGCTTTTTCTACCCTATAAAGCACCTTGAGCAGGGTAGGCCGACTTGGGCCTGAGCAGAAGCCACGATACTGCAATTAACATCACCGAAGAGCCATAGTAACATGCAATGAGCCGATAAAAAATATTTAACACATAATTTAGCTGCTGATGCATATAATAATAATTAAAAAAGTTTCTCTTATATTTGGTGGGACTTCTAGTAAACTTTGAATTCAAAAATTCTCTCACACATTATAAAAGGAATATTGCTGTATACCTAAGGGAATCAAAGTTTTCAAGAGCCGCAGATCAACTCTCAAAGAGCCGCATGCGGCTCCGGATCCTCCGGTTTGCCGCCTCTGATCTAGGACGTCTGTTACTGAGAATTAATGAAGAATTTATTTATTTTCTTTGCATTCAGATTTTTCATAATCAATTATTGCTTGACCAACTTCGAGTGCAGTCAGAAGCGTATACGAGACCTCCAATCAAATGCCTGCTTTGTATTACCTGATAGTTTTGATCTCCTACAGCGTTTATTTTCTTCATATATAGTTCCTTTTTTGGCTTAACAATATGACTGAAAGATACAAATGTATATCGGGACGAGCATAAACAAACTAACGGACAAATGTGAAGCAAGGTCTTTTTCATAGAGGTTTAACTTATCGTTATATACCAAAACGATTGTAACTTTCGACAGGATTGATATCAACTGTCGGTTTTAATCTCATGCCATCCGTGCGTTGCTTCTTATGAAGCTGTCGGATGTACGCGTAAATAACTCATATTTTGTCTTTGATACGATTTTACAAATCGTCGTAATATTCCGATTCGTCCGTTTATACGTATGAATTGCATTTGTTGTAGAGAGTAAGACAAACGATATAATTAAAAGGCACATAGGCTCAGTTAAATGATGAAGAAACACTAGTATGTGGTACTCCTTGAGGTATACCCTATTTGCCTGGTTATACTCCAGTATATGGCGACCCTATATTTCAGAAGCCACGCGAAAGAAAAAAAAATTCGGGATATATATATACTACATTTTCATTTCAAAATACCTGATCGATTACACTTAATTTCCAGTGCAAATATAATTATGCGATAAGATAAACGAATAATTATGACAAAACTTGTACATGAATTGGCTTCCAGCGATCTACATTATATTATTAGTTTTAATACTTAAAACGTTTAATACGGGACGAAGACAAGCGTTGGCTCTAATGCGAGATAAATTTGGAAACTGCGCGTGCTATAAGCGTAGTACTTCCTTCTAACGTTGGAATGGACTATTGAACATAGAGAATTACATTTTAATGGGGTTAAAAGGGAGAGGAAGTTTAGAAGATATTTTTGGTCGCGATAATAAGGCGAGAATTAATTATTCGGCTTACGTTAAAAAATCATCACCTTTTGATCGGGTAACTACGAGAATTCTAATTTTCTTTTTCTTAATTTCAGCGATAATTTGTTTACCTTAAACCTCTAAGAAACGGTGCAACAAAAACTATTAGGGAATGGGAACTTTTATTATAGAGATTGGAAAAAACTCCCTGATAATTCGGTTTCGGTTTCGTAGGATGGATAGAAGTTAGATGGGGAAGAGTGTAGAAGAGAGACGAGAGAGAAAGAATGGATAAAAAAGAGATTTAGATAAAGATAAATAGAAAAAGAGAAGAGGGGTGAGAAGGAAAGTGGTAAAGAGAGAGAAGGGACAACAATGATTGGGTGGTATGAAAGAAAGTGGAATAGTGTGTGAGCAGAGAAACGAAAGGGAGATAGGAAAGAAAGGAGGGTGAAGATAGCTATAGGATAGAGAATGACAGTGATAGAGGAAATAAATGAGAGGAAGAGGGGGGGGGGTGGAAAGAGAGGCAGGTAATTAAAGAGATATGGCGCGTGAGAGAGAATTTGATTGAATAACGTCTTTATTTGGGGCGATATTGAGATTAACTTATTCCCTTCTTCCAGCTAACCCCATTTTCATTAATGAATAAAACATAGTTGCCGCATAATTAATGATTTTCGCACACACACGCAAATATAACAAGTAAGTACACATCTAGAAGATGGCTGATAAACTCCAATCGGCTATAACGGGTGGCCAACCGTGCGGCTCTTTTGGTGGGTGCATTACATATTCCGTATTTTTATATTAGAGCAATTTTTGGAAGTCTATGATTGCCAAAAATTTCAATAAATAATTTTTTTGTTTTTATCAACTGTATTATTATAAACTATAGCAGCTACATTATATGTTAAATGTTTTTATCAGATCATATATTTTCTGTGACTTTTCAGTGATGTCAATTATAATATTGTGGCTCCTGAACAAACTAGTTTGGCCACCCCTGGGTTATAATATATCGAAAATAAAATAAATTAAACTTTTGAATATAAGTTTATAAATAGTTATTGATATGTTGTTTTTTGTACCTTGTACAATCAATAAATATTAATAAACCTATAATTAATAAATTTAGTCTCTACTTTGTTGAATTTACTCATGGAAATGAAAAAGAAAACCTTTGTCACTTCCATAGTTTATATAAACTGTGGAAGTGACAAAGATTTTTCTTTATGTTTCGATTAAAAAACCTTTTTAAAATTTTTACTTTGATTGTTTTGTATTTTCGCGTCATCACAACCAATTGGGACTTACGCACCCCTCTTCACATAAAGACGGAGGGAATGAAGTAGGGAGAATGTAGGTAGAGGGAGAGAGAGAGAGATGTGGCTTATAGAAGAGGTAATGGGAAAAATAGGAGATAGGGATGAGAGAGGGAAGATGATATAGAATGTATTCAGGAAAGAGGATGAAAAGTGGGAAGAGATGAGATGGAGGTGAAAGAATTAGGAGAGGGAAAGAGTGGGTGGGAGATAGTGGATGCGTGGATAAATACTTGAGCAGCTGATGGAGGAATGTGGGCGTAGAATTAGATATCAAGAGAGGTGCTGTCAAAAAGATAGAGGTGAGAAAAAGGCAATGGATACAAGTGAGACGGTTTAATTTAGACGGCTATGTTAAGGGTTTTTATGGAGGCTTTGCGTCTCGGACAGGACTTTCGAAAGCACCTTATGACACCTTTCTTTAATTCTTTTAGAACGTGACGTATCGCACGTCATGGGGCAAAATCCGACCTGTCTAGACTTTCGAGGCGGATTTCGCTAAAAATCCGAAGCGATTAAACCTAAATATCAACTCGCCGCATGATTGATCGCCTGTACTTCGGGAGCTTACGGAGTTTATGTAATTCGTTAAATATTCCTCCTTTTGACTTGTGATTCTCAATCAAAACCTGACATTTTTTTTAACTTTTTAAAAATGTTGACTCAATTATCGTTTTAAATAAACCAGATTTCCTTCGTGTTATTGCTCAAGAAGAGGCGTTTATTCATTTTAATTAACCGTAGAAAACATTTCAGTTGTTTCATATTATTTACTCGTTAACGTTGAACTAAAGCAATTTTGTTCACATATTATTTTATTTTTTCATTATAATGATATGACTGCATTGACCTAGTAATAATATTTATGTCATATTAAGAGTTAGTCTTATTGTTAATTCAATAAACTTCCAAGAGATTTAAAGCGGGTGTAACCTATGAAAATATACATTCTTAAAGACAAACTTGTGAGAGAAATCAATTTTTAAAATATTTCAGTTTAATTTCCAAATAATCATATAATTTCTAGTGAGCACATACAGATTTAAATCAATAACTTTACTCAAGGCATAACTAATATTTTTAATATCACAAGCCTCAAGGAAGCAGAAATAGCATTTTTATGTGCATTAGTTTATTAAATGGATGAAAATATTTAATTTCTTTCGTTTGCAATATAACTAAAGTTTCTGTTTTCAATGACAAGACTAAGGGAGAGTTTTATGGCTGTTATTTCAGTCGTTCTGGTATAGTATGGCATAAAAAACTAATCGAATTCATTCTTCCAACCTGAAGATTTGCTGATTCTTCTCGCGAATGCCTCAGATATATCACCTTGTATTTATCTTCAAAAATTCGTTTCGCATAGGAACATCACCATCTTTTTTATTTTCCATAATTAATACGATTTCATGCCATTATTACCTATTTTGGTCTTCTAAAAAATTAAAACTAAACATTTCCCGATCGTTTTCCGAGAGATAAACTAATTCATAATTGCAAAAATGCCGGGGTGTTTCGCTGAAGAGTACGACGAAACGGGTTCTTTTCGCGCTCCAGAAAATTCCGCAAAAATATATCCTTGGGCTCTGCAAGAGAAAGAGAGAGAAAGGCTTCGAAAAAGGGCCGTGAGCGTCCACGACTCGCTTTAGCGACCTCTGTTTGAATGAAAAGGTGTGAACTGGCAGAATACGTGGATGTGTCGTGATGGGCAAGGGAGCCACAGAGAAAGAGAGATGGCAAAATAAAAGCCCGAGTTTGGGAAAGAGAGGAAAAAAATACATGTGAATTTATTTAGAGCAAGGATGCAGGTAGTAAAGGAAAGATGTAGTGGGCATTAAGAATAACCCTTCCAATTCCCATTTAGGCGGGGACGGCGAATATAAGGGTTATTTTGTTGTTATTTTTTTGTTCCGGGAACTATGCGAGGACGTTGAAAGGTGGAATTGTCCTCTGCCTCGTCTACCTCTTCTCTTCCCTTTTTCTCTGTGTTGTACCTTTTTCTGTCCTTTCCTAGCCATTTCCAGGGATACAAAGAGGTTTTTGGAAGCCCCGCGACGCAAAAGTGTTATCTCTTTTTCTCTCTCTTGCCTCTCTTTTCCATACATTTCCTATCTCAGTCAGACTTCCTGTTACTCGCGTACTCCCATTCTATTTATTTCCTGTAGGCAACGTTTTTCTCCTCTTGCCCCAATTTCCTCGCCCGTTCTTCCACTTTCTTCATTTAGCTCCACGCCTCTTCTTTCTGTCTTGCTTTATTTACATTTGGCTACTTCATTATTACTCTCTTTTCCGGCAATTTTTTTATCGCTCAGTTTTTAGGCGAAGCGGTAGTAGCAGAGCGCCTTATGGTCACATCTTATCCGTCGGTCCGTCTGTCGTAAGTTTCATCTCCTAAACCGCTACACGGATTTTAATTAAATTAAGTTTGAGTGATTGTTATTAAAATTTATCGACCAATTGTGCTATTGAACTGCATCCGCCTTCGAAATCTGTGTATTCCATTTACGGAGTATATTTTCCATCTTGTTTTAATCCTTAACTTCGTCTTCCAGTATTCCCCATTTCTCTATTGCTTCTCGTATCCTTTTTCTCTTCAACGACATGAGTGCAAATATTTTCAAAAATGTGACAAACCTGACTAATATGTTCGTTGTTAGGATCCATAGGTCCATAGAGTTAGTACGGAATTCTAAAAAAAGCTCACAACCCATTCGGCAAATTCAATTAAAACTTGTGCTCTTATTTTTTGTTAATCAATTACGTTTTGCTATGGATTGAGTTTCGTTTCCCCCGTGGAAAGGAAAAAGGAAAAATCATCGGAATCAAGAGTTCGTGTATATTGTCATTTCCCGTCAATTTTTCATCACTTTTCGAAACGACATTTTAAAATTTAATTGATCAAAAATTCCAATATAGTTTTCAGATCGAATATCACTCGTGGAGTGAATTATATAGGACGCTAAAATGGATTTATAGGAAAGTCTCTTTCTTATTTTGGGATTAATACATTGGTATAAAGTTCTTTTTTAATCATGCGTATTAGTACGCTATTGATTATTATTTTATAATTTTCTACATGTTTTAATGAATCCGTGAAAAAAATATTAAAATTTTTTCTAGCATATGAAACCATTTGCGTTTTCACAATAAGAAATGAATATAAAGATCATGAAAAATTGCTGTAAAAATCAGAACCCGCTTACTACAGTGATCATAGCATAAGTATTTATTATCATGTGTTCCTATGGAATTGAATTACTTTTAATCAGGAATTTAACCGAGGAATTGTTTTGAAATAAAAAACTGTTTATTGTTACAAATTTTGATCCAGAATTGCAAATTCTATTTGTATTTTTAAATTAATAAAATAAAATTAAATTTGGGAGAATATAGAACTATGATTGTTGCTTTCAATCCTTCTAAAACCCTGTTGTTAATAATTTTTTAACCTCACATGTGATATGCCTTGTTTTTATCTCGTTTGAATCAGTGGATGTTTTATAGCATACATACTGACCAAATTTATCTACAAGGACGGGAATACAGCGTAAAATGTACATGTACCAGGAATAGTTACTTTGTCAAGTTTACAATAAGCTTTTAATTGACAGAATCACTTTTGTAATTTATGTGTTCTCTGAATGGGAATTATATCTAAACATACAAGTGTGTGCTTTGTAACTTGTTGTTCTGGCAGTAATGTTTGATGGCCTTCTCTTTTTGAAAATTTAGAGTTTTTGGTGATTCCATGTTGCTCCCATAATTTTGGCTTAATTCCCAACTGGTCCCGTTGTTCTATTGTTTCGCTATTCTCTTTAACCATAGCGCGGCGATATATCTCAGCGCTTCGTGCATTGTTGCTCATCTGAATGTGGTGACACTCTTTCGAGAAATTGACGCTTATATTATCTACACAAACACACACACAAAATTAGATTGACTGATGGACAACCTCGAATATAGGGCGACCACTAATTTATGAAAAGCAGTCAAACATTATTGGGGATAAAATTATCTTTTGCGTTTAAATATAACCAGTACCTTATCATTTGACTTTTTATGAGAAAGCAAATAACTAACAAATCTATTCAGTGAAAAATATGAACATTTTCAGAGTTTAAGACTCTTTTGATTGAATCACCGCCAATAGAAATACCATTGAATGAGATACCTCCAGATGCGGTTACAAATCTCGCATAGATTTCTGAATTTGAAAACTTTAACTTAATTTCTTTGCAAATGCTCCGTGTGTGTACGTATCGACGTTTATTATTGAGTTTGCGGGCATACCTACATTCGCAGAGCGCAGTATGAGTAATTAATTAATTCAGTTCACCTGTTTTTTAAAACCTTTTCGACGATTATGTCACTCATTCAAGTTCGGACATTATCCCAATTGTTGGCAAACCGTGAGTCGAGGAGGTGCCCAATAATATTTATCCTCTGTTTATAATTAAGGCCTGCGCCTTTTACGCCACGGTGACGCAGTCGCGTAATCAGCTTTGGAAACTACGCCTTCAAACCGAGATTTTTTTGACAGATCGTTTCGCATGATTATTAAGCGTTGAATTAAAAGCGCAAAAGTCTCGTGTAAAGTGTCAAGCATTCCAGTCCGGAATAAATAGGGGCTATTAAAACGTTAACCGGGATTAGTTAGCATTGGACAATTTCCTAGATAAGAAATGTTATTATATATATATATATATATATATATATATATATATATATATTAGTGCGGAATTTCCGTATAACATTTATATGCATACCTATAAAATTAAAGTTACGAGTTATAATTCTTTAACACTTGAGTTTTGCTCATTATTGTTGGCTTTCATTTTATTTGGTAAAAGTTGTTTTGATAATTTTATGAATAAAAATAATTATTTAAAAGATTATGAATAACTTGATTTGGCAATAAAATTACACCATGATGCGGGTAGGATTTCGTGAATTGCCTCAAATTATAAGATTGGTTATTCTAGTATATAAACCAATTTGGGTTAATTTTCTATATCTTATTATTTTTAGACCTTTTTAGAATCCTCCTTCAGATAATTTCACTTAAACTCATAAAAAATATAGCTTTTTTAAGAAAACTCCTCTAAACAGCGATTTTGTTTATCGTGATTAGCCGTTCACAGCATAGATGTAGTATAGAGATGTAAACATAGTTGGATGTGGTTTATCATTAACAGTTAATCATGCAATAACATTATATCGAGATAAAATTACCAATATATTTATTTTAATTATATATTACATTTTACGAAAAAACAGTTTTAAGTTTTGAAATGCGCTTCGGCAGGTGAATAAATTTCATAGATAAATCATGTCATTTAAAAAAATCTTGGGTTTTACCCTTGCTAAGAGATGGCAAAGTCCGATTCGTTAGCTCAAGGGAGAAACAAGAGTCCCACTCACCATGGCTTGAAGTGTGCATCTGAATAACAATTCTGAATCGAGGCAGTAATCAGAGTTTCGAGATTAGCATCCAAGGATCCGTTGATAATTGCGTTTTCACGTGCACAGCTGTGCGCTTCGTAACGGTAACACTGCTCCAGTTTGCGCGGAGGAAGTTACGCACGACGAATCAAGGAAATGCAATTGGCCACAGAATCTAAGGTTGGGGTTTTGGGAGAGGCGGAATGACAAGAAGATGAAGTGAGAGAAATGGGGAGAGAGAGAATAGAGCATAAAAGCTTTTGTGGGTGTACTGGAAGGAACTGGAGTTAACAATCTTAGAATCTGGTGAAGAACTGTTCCTTTGTTTGAGGTAATTCACAGGTAAGTCTTCTCACCTCATTCAGTTCTCTCTCTCGTTGTATCTCTCTCTTCAGCTCTTTATCGTTGTCTATTCTCTTTGGTCTATTTTCTCTTCTAAGGCCTGTATAATCTACGTGTATGTATCATCATCGCTAGTGGTCTATCCGTTGATAGTTTCGTGATTATTAATGGTTTAACCAGGTTCTCCACATACTCCTGCTTTCCACAATATTCTTCTTTTCTTGGTAGTTCTCTTTCGCTTTAATGTCGTCCATCTGCTGATACCGTTTCCTTTTACTTACAGTTCCCCCCCCCCCTCTCCCTGTCTCAGGTAATGTTAGACGCAGCTCGCCTTCATCTTTCTTATAATCTGTGCAATAAGTCGCTTTTCTTCTATCCTTAATACTTCCTCGTTTTTCATCCTGTCTGTGCATTTTATCTTCAGCGTTCTTCTCCATACCCACATTTTGTGTGTGTATAGGTTTATTGTAATAACAACAAATTTAAGCATTGCCTCATGAATCTCGCAACATTATGATATTATCTACATTATTTACCTGGAAAAGGCTCGCATACCCCAATAAGTTTAGTTGCTATCGATTATTAAATATTAAAATAGGAAAGTAGTAGCTGGTGTAGATTTATGAGCTTGCGTGTAAAAGTAATTATCATAAATTCTTCTCAAAACCTTAATCATGCTTGCGTTTTTGCATACCTGTGTAAATGCATATTTTTCTTTTTGATTTAGTTTGGTACAATTCTAAATAATTGAGTTAAATAACCGTGTAATATCAATAGCAATGTTTCGCTGTGAAGTTAATTTCATTTGTGGTATATCAGTTGAATAAAAGTTGATTGCAGGTCACAGGCACTTTTTAACGAGGCATACATATTTATTAGAACCTTAAAATGTAAAACTTTCCTGAAACTAGAGGATGAAGGATGAGGAACTTCTGTAAGCTGCAGCAACGGCAATTGAAAAGATTGCTTCTGCTAAACTTCCTGAACGTGACACACATCCAATGCACTCTCAATATTATCCTGGAGAGGAATGATTTCTTTCGCGGGCAGCAAAACAATCTTGGTGGACCCTAGAAATCAATGCTGTTAAGCTCGTGAAGTCCTGAGGGAAAGCTTTAGGCAGCCGACGCTGCAATGTTTTCCCAATCAGTTCTAAGGAACTTTGGCGTACTTCGCCGATGGGATTTCGAGAAGATTGGGAAAAACTATCCCAAAGATGCAATTCTGCTTTTTTTTCAAACAGAAACTTTATCACCGTACCCTACGCTTTCCTAAAACTCAAATAATGTGATTGGACAAGGAACTGTGATGCCGGTTATGATATTGTTTTCACCCTATATATACCAGAGGTCCAAAGTGCACAGCATACGGAACGAATTTTGACTCCTGAAATCGGTAACTTATCAAAAGGAAATGACGAATTTCCGCTATTAAAAATAAAGCTTTTTAAAACACTCGGCCTATATTCTTTAATTAATCCAACTCCGTCGCAGCTGCGAAAAAAATTCTAACTTCTCGAAAGCCATCCAAAATAAGCTTAGAATTATCATACTAATCATTTTTAGAAAAGCTTTGGAAATAATAATGTGGTGACCTGATAGTCAATGGATACTCTCCCCTCGCCTGTTTTTTCTACTTTTTATCACTACTTGCTCTAATAGTAAATAATTTAATTTTTTTTTTATATTTATCGAACGAAAGTGACATTGCCTGCAATTTAATGTTACTCAAATAAGATAATAAATAGCAATTTGCATTCGTGGCATCGCAAAGACAAAAAGATCAGCCCTCACTGTGGTACGAAGGCTGTAATGAGTCACGAGGTTTTTATGATGTTGGGACCTCATTTCATCCTATCCGTCAGTATGAGCTGAATTGTTCATTGTCAAAACGTCACTGGCATTTATCGAATAATGCAGCGGACAAAATACATTTTTAAATAATGGCTTCTTAACGTTTATGATAATTTTACGATCTAGTTATTTTTGTGGTATGAACAGTTGAATTAAAAACCTTTTTCAGAGATTGTACAAGATATTCCATAGAAGTGTAATAAACCCCGTGATTAGGTCAGTAGAACACCAAGGTAATTTTTTTGCAATGTATGATGCTTTATTTATGTGATTTAGATTTTATATGGGCATTTAATTTATACATACATACATATATATATATATATATATATATATATATATATATATATATATATATATATATATATATATATATATATATATATATATATATATATATATATATATCTTAGCATCACATCATACATTGATTGATCTGATACAGTTACCAAGGCGTTAATTTAAAAGAAAACAACTCTTAAAGTATAGAAACTATTAATGCGTTGCAACATTATATCTATTCATACAATAACCATTACTTGATGCATAATATTACAAGATTTTAACGAGTAGCATCAAAATCGTTGCATAGAGGACAAGATCTGTGTTACTTTTAATTTAATTAAATGCTTCATTGCTTGAAATTCTCCACAGAGATATTTTTTTTTAATTTGAGGAAATGTATCTCATTGATTTCCCAATGATTGCATGCATGGTTGACTGAATCACCTAAACGATTTCAATAACCGAATCACTCTGGGGGTAAATAAACAGCTCGAGTGAAAGTACAAAATTTAGGGATCGTCGTGGTTATGCCATTGATATTCGATTCATCGGGTTCTCCCAATTTCATTATTCTTTCATTTTGAATCCAAATGCTCATTGTTACGGAATCAAAAGAGCGAGGTCGAGAGTTTCGTCTTACAGCAGTGTCCTGAGAATTCCGTCGTATTTATTGCCGCAAAATATTGACCGCGTCATCAATGTACTAAAAATTGCGGCACGCGACGCGTTATTTCTTTACAAGTTTAATATGAGCATATAGTAGTTTTATCACTTGTCACTTCGGAGTTTTGTCACATTCGGAGTCATTTTTTATAAAAGGAGCATCATACAACTCTGGCACAGTAAAATTTTTTAAAGTATGGGATCGAATTCACTTCATTCGCATAGTCGCTGTTATGTTTTTATGGATCCTAATATTTAGGAGTGAATATTCAGCAGAATTGAGTAGTAACTCCAGAGAGAAAGAGAGAGAGAGAGTCTCGTTGTGGAGACGCCGGGATATATAGTATAAGGTTGAAAATGGATGAGTTTGAGGAGACGGGTCCGCCTCAGGAGAGGGCAGATGCAAGGGCGTTGGTGAGTGAAGGTTAAAAGTGACGCATTAAAGAATCTACTCCTTTATCCTTTATAAAAATGTAAAAATTTCAAGAGAGGGTTATATAAACCTCAGGTGAAAGTTTTGAGCATCCGCTTCTGTATTTTTCATATCGCCAAAAAATAAACCCGATCTTTGTCGAGATACGATCTCATTCTCTGAGTTATTTCTTTACGCCAAGAAAAATAATATATCCAGTGGGAGTTAAAAAAGGGATGCATGTGCTTTGCGGTTTTGAGAGAGGGAGAAAATATCTGGGCTCTATCTCTCCATCTCATTCGGTTTTTATTGTCCCGTATGGCATTTCTCATTACAAAAATAACCGAGGCCGCATTTCGAGACCACAGCACTTTTTCAATGACCCAGCTTATAAATTTTTCCTTACTGTCTGCATATGCATCTAAAATAATCTTGCGAGAGCACGTACTTATATTTTAAGCCTTCTATTATCGAGTAACATATGTGCATTTTAGGTAGAAGAAAATTATTAAAGGGTTCTTCATCTTCCTTCTCTCTTCTTCATCTTCCTTAGCATTAAATTTTAGTTTATAGTGGTTCACAGTAGGAAAATTATGTTCAACGAATATTCCTGAAGCTTAACTTTTGCCAGACATTTGGCTCTCTATTTGCCTCAGTAGGGTGTACAATATACCGTATTAATTATTTTTTTGCCCTGGATGACTTTCAAGCATCTGAATTGTTCTTCCCACTTCAAATGTTGCAAGTTTCTTTAAAGAAATGCGAGATGGTTTCGAAGAGTTATTCCGCCGCTCTGAATCGCCAGAATATTTTCAAGTCCATCTTTTACTTTGCATAAAACTCGCTTATATAATACATGCATCAAGAATGTCATTGGTGGTTCCCAGAATAGTTTCTCTATGATATGACCAGCTGCATATTAATTGGAATAATTCACTTTACATCTTGCGAGAATAAATAAGAGAATAGCCGTGTCTCGTTGGGGATATGAAGGAGTAAATTTACTGCGTAATTAGCCATTCTCATAAGAAATTTCACACTAGAATATTCAGATTAATTTCTCGGTGTAATTATATTTTTCCTTACCTTCTTCGTAAGTTTTCTTAGTTTAGTTTACACAGCCATGCACGTCTAAGTAATTTATCTCCCATGTAGTTCTCGCCTACAAGTTCCCCCCAAAAGGGCGTTTCAGCGGGAATGTATCCATTTTAATAATTCTTCGCATATTTATTTATTTACGAAGAACACAGCATCGCCGCTTAAGCAAATAATATCGGTTTAAGAAAGGAACCCGCTAATTTCGTTTAGGAAGCCATAAATTTTAATCCCGACCACCATATAATTGCTGCGCTGAAATATTTGTTTAAGAGATTAAGCCGCCATCTAACTCATTTCCAAGTTCATATTTAAGTTTATTGAATAGATACAAAGTAAAAATGAATCCCTTAATCCTTTTCTAGACCTTTCCTGTCGGTAGTTTGCGAGCTTCAGCTTTTTGCCAAACCGCGGAGTAGCATTAGATACGTACGTTTATAACTATGCGGAAACGCATTGCCATATAATGGAGGAGAATTAAATGAAACATACAATATGATAAATCAGCGCATTTTAGCAATCCAATTTATTTAAAGAATCTCATTCAGCTTAAGCGTATTTTTACTAAAGAGTATAATTCTACCAGTGCAGAAAAAGCGATAAGGAGCTTTTATGGATGAAAAAAACAGGAATGGAGAGAAGAATTCAATGTCGGAGTTCTCAGAGTTTTCAATGGAATACTTTATGATTTATGATAACACGCCACACAAGATGATCCAAAGGGAACTTATGATATTTACTTTCCAGATAAATATTTTAAATTAAATTTGGTGCAGCAATAACTTATATTGGCTTTAATAGCTTTAAAATCACCGTGGATGAGTTGCTCTTTGTGTTCCCAAATTTCATAATTTTGCGTTATAAAATATTACAAATACAATTGAAAACTAATTGATTTGTGTGGCAAAAATAATGATAAATACTAGAATACACCAAATTCGAGTCCAACAATGGTCGTTGCAATGTAATGAGTGATAAAATCTGCAAAAACGAAATTCGAAGAAATGCGATCGATAAGCAAAATTTTACGGTAAACATAGAATATCTATTCCTTAGAGAATAGTACAAATCCCGCTCAGAAGTAACAGCTCCAAGATATTTAAATGTGCAAGAGAAAATTACCCTGCACGATGGATTTCAGATTTCCCATGTAAATCGAATGGGAAGGATAATTCTCGGATCGAACCCAGGACTTTTCAATCTTCTCAGCAAAAACCATCCTCGGGAACTCCGATCCAATTGCGTGAAATTTCCTTATTTTATTATTCACTTCAAATTCAGATTTTGCAAAAATGCTAAGGAAAAATTTTAAGCGAAATCATTTGTTTTGTTCGTTTGAATACACTAAAAATAGCACGATTCGAATTTTAACACAACACACGATTTAATTTCGTTCAGTATTTTGTTGTGCACCTCCTGTGAGAGCAAATCAATGATATCATTTTGAATGGAAGGGATAAAGTTTTTCACGCTACAGTCGTCTTTTTGCAAGTGTTGTTGTAATACGGGATCATATTTTGATAAAATCAGAATGATAGACAAAAAATTTTCGCTTCCTACTTGACCTATTTTCTCTCTGTGTCCCCTAAAAGCGCTACCGCCCATTACAAGGGTCAATGTTATTTCAACTACACGATGAAGGACTTTCTTTCAAATGCTGATTCTTTTTTCAAGTTTGATATCCAATCCGGAAATAACATCCTTCTTTTGTCGCCAAATTTCATAGGTAACACAAGCATGTAAATGTACTGCTGCAATATTATTCTCTTTAATTTTTTAAAAGTCCTTTTCAGTCCCTTATGCCTTTACGCCACGCTGAATTAAAGCCCTTTGTATTTCTATCAGCAAAAAGCCAACATGGTTTATAGTATGCAGTCCAATTTTGGAGAATAACACAATCAAACTCGCGGTATTTTTTGCCCTGTATGGGACGTTTCATAATAATAATCTACACTGAAAGATCTATTCTGCTTATCGTCTTTCGGAAACGGACCGTTCGGTTTACAAGATCCATACCTCAAAATCATTTTTTAAATTTTGGGAGAATCAATAATTTTATAAAAATTTCCTCGATTCGAACGATACTGGCAAATCGATTTATCTTAGAAACACTCCAGCTCTAAAAATTCTTCACTCTCTATCACTAAATCTTTTTCACGGGCAACAATATTAGAACCACCTACCATTAACCCTTCCTCTACCAAGGTATTTTATACCTTACTCCTCACAAGGGAGGTAACTGGATTACCCCACCATTTTCGCTGTCATTGGTGGTTGATTTTTGAAGAAAATAATGATACTAATAATTAACCTTAAAATAAATGAAAATAGCTATTGGAAAATATCTTTATTGGCAAAAATATGTCAGATAATTAAAATTGAAACCATTTTTCAAAACATTTTCTATAAAACATTATTCAACCTTTCAAAATTATTCCTCACATTCGTAGCACGTACAGAAAGATTTCTTGCCTTTGTATATAACACGCTGGTTTTTGGCAATGCATGCACATCAGTCTGGTCTTTCTGTCCTCACCTCTTTTGCAAAAAGCGCATCTCTTTCCTGTCTTTCCTTGTGATGGTTTCTCAGGCACTGTAGCATCACGCCTTTTGCGATTTACCCTGACTCCTAAGCTTGCCTTTGCAAGTAAGATAAAATTATGATAACCCAAGGGATTTTTCCTCTCTCCTGAGTGTACGGTAGAGCCAATTGTAAGCACAACTCATGCAAAAGTTTTTTTCGTCTTTTTGTGTTTGTTGTTTCCTAAGTTATATTTTTTTCTGTCCATATAATCTAGAAATTCAGAATTTTACATCCAAAATGTGATACATTGTATAAAACTTCGAAGTAATGTTAAGAGAATATATATATTTCTGTATAGGTATAGCAGCACAAAATTCAAACTCGGATGAAGGTGAGACAAACTATAACTCAGTTACCCCAACAAAGTTTTCATTTAAAATTAGACCAAAAATAATGTTATAGACGAAACATTTACCAAGAATAATATTTTCAGGCCTTAAAGAGAAAATACATGGATGCATGAAAATATAAAAAAATTATTAACAAGAAAAAAACAGAAAAAACATCTTTGGGATAACTGAGTTACCCCTCTTGGTAGGGGAAGGGTTAAACTAAGTACATTACCACACTGTACATTACCCACATCCTTGCATATCTCTTAAGTATCACTAAGACGTTTTTTCTTGCGAAGACAAGCTGGAAAACTTCCCTGGTGAGATGGTATTTCTTGAAGAAAACTTTTCAATAATTTCGCACTCTTTTGAAGTCAACGTTCATCTTCTCGTTTTAATTTACGTTTTGGTGCACCACTTAACTGAGTTCGCTTTTATATTGCTGCGTGTCTATATGGATAACGGATATTGGCATTACATTGTTGCGCGGGTGACGGAAGAAGGAAGCGAGACCGTGAGGCTCTCCGAATTGTACGGGGAGTCTCGCGCGCGCGTATCAATGTGTTATTTTTCATACAATTTTGTAAATCGACATGGTAGTGGGTTTTCTGTTTTTATTTCCCCTTCCGCCTCTTTTTCAAGTAGGAAACTTGATAAAATGGTTCTTATCAACAGAGTAATCAAGAAATAAAGTGTCACTATATCATATAGTTTCGTAGAAAGCGTATAGACTCCAAGTATGTTTTCTTTTTTGTACCTCCTAACATCTCTTTTTCTTTGTCTTTATTGGCCGTGAAGAATTTTAGCCGTCGTTCTAAGTCCCCTTTCGTTCCCGGCCCACCAGCCACTGGCTTTGTCTAATGTCGAATCACTTCCAAATGATATATCAGAAGCGATGCCAAGGAAATATCGAATTTGTGATTTAGCGAATTATTTTATAGCCGGTAGGAATTAATAAAACAATTGTAAATTATTTAGAGCATACTTCAGATGAAATGAGCAGTACTGATATTTATGTTCACGTACATTCTTTCGTCGTAAATTATCCATTTTATTTTTCTTGCTGTTTGTATAGTAGGATAGGATAGTAGGTAAAAGCGAAGAAAAAGTCAAAGAGACATGTTACTTTTCTTTAGTTAGACCGCTGCTAGAGTATGCGTCGAGCATATGGGATCCGTACGAGAAAGGTTTAATCACCGAGTTAGAGAAAGTGCAGCGAAAAGCTGCTAGATTCGTCAAAAATTGTTATGATAGAAATATAAGCGTTACATGCTTGATACAGGACTTAGGATGGGAATCACTAGCTGAGCGTCGATCACGTGCTAGGTTAAAACTTCTTGAAAGATTTAGAACGAGTACTTTCTCCAGCGACGTCAAAGAAATAATAAGAACTCCCACCTATATCGGTAGAATGGACCATCCTCGTAAAATAAGAGAGATAGCCTGTAGGACAGAGAGATACAAAGGCTCATTTTTCCCTAGAACGATAGCTGAGCAGAATAAAACTTGCGATCAAAAGTAACCTCGCGTAGGGGCGTAAACCAAGGCCTAATTTTGGAGTTTTCCCCTTGGTGTTAATACACCCCCTGCCACACACCCTTGCGGTGGCTTGCAGGGTAAACTGTAGATGTAGATGTATACGTAGGAAAATAAAAGTATTCAAGTTCATTCTTCATCGTAGATAAACCAATTCCTTTTGTTTAGTATATGCTGGAGGCGCAAGAAGGAAAATTTAACGTATTTATAGTAAACTAGCTGAAACGCCCGGCTTCTTTCGGGAGTTTCTTTTAAATAACAAACGATTTCTGTTTATTATTTTAATTGATTTTGATGTGATATTACAATAACACTAATACAATAAATTCTGAAATTTACTTACTTACTTTTGCTGTTGGTTGCTCCAAGTTTATCAAACGGTCTTCATTCCTTAATTGCGCAAGCGGTGTTTGCATTAACATTAAATATTTTGTACTGTATTTTAAAGTTTTACCATTAATATAATTATGCATTAACGTATTACTTAATATTCACATGGATAGATGCACCGAAGCGTTGAATGCAGCAATAAAATTATGTGGATTATGTCAATACCATAGTCAAAACGTAAAAAATAAACAACATCTTGGTTACCGAACAAATGTAAGTAAATGTATCGATTTATGTTGCTATAAATCTTTCAATGTTAATGGTGAAATATATCAATGCACTAATATTCCTTAAAAATCATTTGGCACACTTTAAAAGTATTCATAGACTATATTTAGACATAAATCCATTTGTACCCTTTATCTTGGCGTTGGTTATTCTTACTCTACGGCGTGCCACGGCGTGGATTTTCTTGCATTAATCTTTACGTGGCTATCTCCCTTTGAACAGGACGACAATTAATAAATTTTGCTTTGTTGCCACCTGAAAAATGTTAATAAATTTTGCACCTAAGGATAATTTCTAGCGATCAACATGTAATACGACAAAATATGAACTGAATTAAAATGTACTGTTTTTCTTGCGTAAAATAAGCCGTTTTTTGTGATCGTAAGTTAATATTTAGGTATATTTATATCCACATCAGTGAAGAGCTGCATGGCATTTTGAGGCTTCTCCGCACCATTTCCTATGCATTCTTATGGAAATAGTATTTCGTCGACTCTATGGGATAAAAGAGACCCCACGATCTTCAAACATAGGCCAAGTTTTTCCTTTGGTCTATAGGGTGGCCGGTGAAACTTTTGAATTCGATAGTTTCAACGGTGTAAACACTTATAAAGAACATACATACACACACTAAAATATTTATAAGATCTTTGGTACTACTGGATTATCCCGGACCCCTATTTAAAATGCTATATTATTTTCATTGTACTCTAGTACGCGAATCCATGTTAAGATGCTGGATGTTGAATTCGTTCCATTTTCCTCCTCCCAGGTTGTGTTAAATGGTAGGGGGTTTGGTTCGTTCCATTTTCCTTCTCCTTCCGAGTTGGGTTAAGTGCTTGGGGGTTGGGTTCGTTCCATTTTCCTCCTTCCAGGGTTGGTTAAAGTGGTTGGGGGTTGGATTAGGATACTAGGGTGCAATGAAAATATTAAAGCATTTTTAATTAGGGTCCGGGATAACCCAGTAGTACCATATCTTTTTTGCCTCAGTATCTAAGAAGATTGCTTTCGTTGGCATTAATTAATTAAACACTGGGAAATTTTTCTGATCGAATTTAATTGCAACTTTCACGTTTGATTTTATTGGAAACGGATACCCCTTCGATAAAAATGTATTGAAAACATTTTATTTGACTAGTTATACATATTTTGTTAAATGATTTTTTTATGTATGTATTATTTGACGAGATATGATTGAAAGTTCAATTTTGTCGCCAGTAAAGCGACACTCATGATCAGGAGTATATCATTAATAATATTTTCTTATTTTATCTTCCCTAAAGTCCTAAATAAAAAATTTAATGAACATCTGCGCAGTAGTTTTGGAGGTGAAACACGCGGACGGACGGAAGAGACATACCTATAAGGCGACCCGCTACTCCAACTTTTTTCAATTAAGCCAAATAAATCTCCTGGACCGGAAAAAATTCCCGCGCGTGTATTGAAAGAATTAGCTGCTAAATTCGCGCCATATTTGAAACTTATATTCGAGAAATCTCTTAGGGAAGGAGTAGTTCCTAAAGATTGGAAGGTAGCACACGTTACTCCCATCCATAAGGGTGGCGACAAAGAGAGCCCCAAAAATTATAGGCCGATATCCTTAACTTCATTATCGTGCAAGATACTTGAGCACATAGTATTTAGCTCTGTAATGCGCTATTTAGATAATCATCCATTACTTAGCGGATGCCAACACGGATTCCGGAGAGGTAGATCATGCGAAACGCAGCTCGGTCGGTTCGTGGACAATTTGTTGCGATGCGGAGAGAAAAATACTCAAGTCGACGTCATATTCATTGATTTCAGGAAGGAGTTTGATAAAGTATCTCATAGGAAATTAATTGCGAAGTTAGGACAATGTGGTATCAATCCAAATGTTGTCAGTTGGGTGAGAGACTTCCTCTCGAATAGAGAACTGATAGTTGTCATCGATGGGAAATACTCGTCCCCAGTTAAAGTTGCTTCGGGTGTTCCTCAGGGAAGTGTATTGGGCCCTCTGCTTTTCTTAATCTATGTGAATGATATCTGCTCGGTTGTTCGTAGTAAAATTAGGCTTTTCGCCGATAATACTGATCTATATAAAGAAATTAAAATCCAGGAGGATCATCAGTCACTGCGTGAAGACTTAAGAGCCATTTCAACGTGGTGCAAAGATTGGCAAATTTAAATTAATTATATGAAATGTGCCGCAGTTACGTTCTGGAAAATTAAGAACAAAGATTTAGGTTTCGAGTCTAAAATAGATGAAATGAGCATTCGACAATCTGAGTATGTAAAATATTTAGGAGTGACCATTTGTCGAGATCTTTCGTGGGACATGCACATTCGTCGAGTTATAGGCGCGGCCAACAAGAAACTGGCATTCCTATGTAGAACACTACAGAGAAAGTACGAGAAACATGCTACTTATCACTGGTAAGACCGCAATTGGAATTCGCAGCGAGCATATGGGATCCGTACGAGAAGGGACACATAATTCAACTAGAAAGACTACAGCGCAGAGCAGCCAGATTTGTAAAACAAAAGTACGAACAGAAGGAAAGCGTCAACTCTTTACTGGGTGATTTGAACTGGGTATCACTGGAGGACCGTAGATTTAACTCAAGGTTGAGACTTCTGGAGAAATATAGATCGGAATGTCTAAATGAGGAGGTTGTGGGAATAATTGAAGTACTAACGTATATAAGTAGAAATGATCGAGACGATAAAATACGTGAGATCGATTGTAGGACAGAGCGTTATCTAGGCTCGTTCTTTCCAAGGACAATTCGAGATCACAATAGGAAATTTCGAATTGCGTTATACATTCTTTAGGTAGGAGTTGGTGCATTGCACCCCTTGCCACCCACCAATTAGGTGAATTACGGGGTAACTTGTAGATGTAGATGTATCGCTTCGCTAGCAAAGATCGTATTAATATCTGATGTGTCTAGCACATGGCTTTCTCCATAGAGAGTAATTAATATGATTGCTATAATACTTGAATGTTGCTCTATGCGGCAGGGCCCTAGTGAATTATTAGTGGCAATTACGCTCGTGAGTAATTTTTAAATAATGAATTGTTTTAGAAAATGTAAAAAGTACTTTTAACATAGAATAAAATATAAGTCAATCAAATTGTTAATTGGTGATATTAACCCTTGCTCTACGAAGGTATTTTACAACTTACTCCTCCCAAGAGGGGTAACTCAGTTATCCTACAATTCTTTTGACAGAAATAGTGTTTTATTGGGAGTAATATGTCAATATTATGATAGCTATATAAAATAAATAATATATAAGAGATATTTATAAAGAAAATAATGAATATTTTATGATTACTTCGCAATTTTAATATAAGTTATGTTACCATGAGTGTTGAACACAACCAGAAGAGAGTAGCTGACTTGTATTTATAACAGTCTTGCACTGTAACATACGGACACATAAGATCATTCTTTCTTAATTGAACACGTACCTGACCATAACAAAAATGTTTTGAAAAACTCTTTACCTATTTTAAACATGAAGAGTTTAAGCTGACATAAACGCGTATTATGAAAATAAATATTTGTAAAAAATATAATTGTCTTATAAGTTCATCGCAGTTGTAATAAAAGGTTCTTTGCTACCTTTAATGTTGAACACAATCAGAAGAAAAGGCGATACTGACTTGAATTTACAACGGCCTTTTAATGTAACACACTAGCAGATAAGAATTTTTTGTAGTTCAGCAAGCGGCTGCATATCACCAAAATGAATTATTTTGCATTTTGCACCGCTAGACTGAATAAATTACACATATGTAGCCATATGTATAGTGGAGCTGCATTTAAAGTAAAATGAAACAATGACAAACTCCACCATGGGGGTAACTCGGTTACCCCGACATTGTTTTCATTTAAAAAGTGGCTCTAAAAAAGTTGTAAATCTACACTAAATCCAACAGCAATGTTCTTATACGGTAGAAACGAATACATGAGGGGATATGAATGAAATCCCAAAATTAACCATTAAAAATAGATAATCGTCGTTGGGGTAACTGAGTTACATCCGTTGGTAGAGGAGGGTTTAACAAATAATTGATCTGCGATCAAAATTACCGCTGTTAATATTTACAAGAAAATTTGTTTTTAAAATATTAGAAAATATTTGATCGCGATTAAAATTACCCTTCATAGCGTAGGGTCCCCTCTCATTAGTTAGAAAATATTATTATAGTAGTGGAAACAAAGCTGTCATAGCGACGTGCTTAACATAAATTCAGTAGAATAATTGCAATATACACGATAAGCAATCCATTCCAAGAAAAAAATCTAACAAATGCAGTAGAAGCTTTTATTGTACACATACAATTTTTACTCAACATATATTTACATTAAAGAAGTTCTAAGAGAGATATTTGGTAAAACTGGAGGAGTAAACAGCTACTTTTCTTGACCAATGTTAGCATAAAAGTTATCATATTTTGATTTTTACATTAAAGCATTAATTGTAAAGTTTTGTGCTGATTTGATTAGCAGTTTTTTAGTTAGAGCGCGCATAAAATTCCTATCACAAGAACAGACATCACCGAGAAAATATTTTAAATGTATTCCGAGTATAGTAAGGCCTCGATTTAGCGCCCCCCTATATAGTGCCACCCCCGCATACCGCCTATGATTCGTTGTCAACAGAATTACCATCTTAGGAATACATAGAGCAAGCATAGACCTCGACTTACCGCCACACTCGCTTTAACGTTGATGTCAGTGATGGACAAACGGTGGCGCCATATCGGATTTTGACTGTACTTTAAAACGTGCATGAATAGACCTCGACTTACAGCCACCCCCGCTTTAACACACATGTCAGTGATGCATAAACGGTGGCGTCATATCGGATTTTGACTGTTCACTAAAACGTGTATTTTCGTTGTAATCTCGAATTCGATTTTTCACGATAAGAACACTCTTCTATACTGCGTGTGGAGGAAGTACTACATGTATTGCAACAAAGAATAGGTATATGTAATAGATAAAGTTTAACTTTTATCATTATGGTGCATCGGAATCGGCAAATTGAAACTATCTATGGAACCGCATCCTATCGAAATCGTCTATATCAGTGTTTTGGTGTCGTGACCCAGTGGAATGCGTCGAAGGGAGGGCACAACTAGAAAAACGTGACTGAATTCAGTTTTCATTTATTCTCGATAAAAAAGGAAAGCATACTAAAAGATTGGCACTTGTATAATGAGAGTATTAGGTTTTCTGTCATTTTTCATACATTTCAGCTGGTTATGCTTTGAGTACTTTGATTTTTATCCTGAGCCTCGCACTGATGTTTGAAAAACACTGATCTATATAATCTGATATCGATGTATCGATATCGACCGTTACGGTTTCGTATTTTCGGCTCTAGATCAGAGTCAAGCAAATTCCTTTCCATCCACACTCCGGTTTTCTCAACTTTCGGCTTCTTCCCTCGTTTGCCATCCCCTCTCTCTCTCTCTCTCTTTCTCTACCAACAAACTTTTAGGAAGTATTTCCTTAGTAGTATCCCTCGGATACGAAAGAGGTCTCTCATGAGGTTTGGGTGAATAGAACCCGCATTAGTCCTCTCGTCTCATCCTTTGTCCTCCTTTCCGCTCGCCCCGCTCTCCTTCTCTCACGCCCACGCCCGGTCCAAGGTATGCCAGAGGGAGGGTCTTCGGCCCGGAGCGGGATGGGGCCTTGCCCAACCGTGCGCCCCGGGAATCTCGGGAGGGCTTTGCAAGAGGTTCTCTCTCGCGGGCGTCCCGGTTGCCTCGAAGCGCTGTAGGAGGGCACCGGGAAGAAGGCTCTGGCGAAGAGGGCCACGTGTGAGATTAAGGAGGAGGTCACCTTCTGATGGTTGGGCATACGAGGGCGACGAAGGGAAGAGGAGAGGGGGGGAAGGGCGCGGTCAAGGCCCTAGGATACGGAAATTGTTCCGCAGTGGTTTGGAGGAAGCGTTCGTGCCACAATGGCTCGATGTTTTATCCTCCTTTTTCGCCTACACGAAGATGAAGTTCGTTAACTTTTGTGACCGCTTGAGAGAACGTATTTACATATACATACATGTTACCCTGAATTTGACCAACTTGGTGGATAGCAGGGGGTGATATGCACCGAAACCTAACCTAATGTGCGAGAACAAATTTATCGGAATTTTACAGAAAGTATTGTGGTAATTTATTTCTGGACATAAATTCGTTTATGATCAAAAATTTACAAAGTGGACAAAAATTGAACCTTAAATAAGTTAATATTTATCATTTCAAAGCAAAATTTATCGTATCTCAACACCGATAACATTAAAATTTATGGCCGCACGATAACATGGCTTTCAATTATAAGATTGTCATCGGGTAATGACCGTCGCCTGATGGCGCTGACTTTTTTCATCTATGACAGTGTTTCTCAAACAAGGGGCTGCTATAATATTTTGGATGAAAGGTTTAATGGCAATAAATATTTTGTTCACATATAAGTAATAATATGCTATTAGAGAATATTAGGAAATACAATGTTATAAAAACTATTTATTGTTATAGAAATTAATAAATTTCTACGAAAGGATCATATTTGAACTATTTTAAATTCAAAAGGGACCGCGACAATAGAAAATTAAAGAACCACTTATCTAAACCGTGGTCGTGTGTAATTAAAAATTACCTTTGGAGTTTTGCTACCCCATAATATGTTAAAAAATTCTTCGTATCGCATTATGTTAAACTTGCATATCGTACGAATCAAAATATAATCAAGCATTAAAAATATCCATATATTTTCACAAAATTGTCTTTACTGAGGATATAATCCTCTCAAGGATTGCAAATTTGTTTTTAACTCGCAGGATAATCGTCGGCTTTTAACGGCGACAGTTTCCATAATTTTTCCCCTGGACGTATGCAAATTATGCGCGCTAGCTTTGAGAGGCGAGGGAATAACCTTTAGCACACCTCTTTAATAAATCATGCATCAGGCGTAGCGATGGAAAAGCAACAAAAATTGGAAATCGACAGCACGGGAAGTTAAATGTCGCTCGAAGTCGCGGTCGTAAATGTTTTATGGAGCTTGCGGAGTCATTTTACGAGAGCGGTTTTATGCCCTCGGAGCGCTGCGCTGCACTCAGTTGCATTACAGCATCGCGGGTCGATTTCGGCGGTCGCCGTCTTCTGTTTCCCTCGGAGGCAGCGGTGCGGTGACCCGGGAATGGGCATCAGGTGCTCGATGCTGCGGGAGTGGTTTCCATCCTCCTCTCTCAGTCCAAAACTCGGAGAATTTTTCATCGTTTACCGCAAAAGTTGCACCGGTGCATGCACGACAAGTCGGAGGATATCGTCCCATGCTTATATTCTTGGCGAAGAGTCGTCATTATAAGGTGTAGTGCTTTTAAGCCGTCCCGTAGTACGTAAAATTTAGATGGATTAAAAGTAGAGGCTGTTAATATGGAATATAACTGGCTCTGGGATTTTCTCGGTGAAATATTCACACAGAGAGGACGTAAAATCAATGATGGTAGTTGAAACCATGACGAATGAAAAAAAATGAAAGGTTTGTAGTGGTTTGAATCCCACGTTTTATATCCCAATGACAGCAAAATATGTTTTTGAGTGATATATTTTACTATCGGTTTCCCTCCATTTGGATATTAATGACACTTTTCAATTATTATACATTAATCAATTAGAATAAGTTTTTTTATCTAGTTCTATATATCAGTTTCCGTTAATGGAAAATGAGTGGTCATTTATAGGTTTTATCGCAGCTAATGTCAGTAAACGTTTATTACTCTGATATGTATTTTGGGTTAATATCGAACTATATTCTGTTCTATTTCTGTTTAAGCATTGGAATCATAAAAGTTGAAGTTCATTCGAATAAATTTTGAAGCCCAAGTAACATCAAAGAAATAGTGTTATAGATCACTCCACCCATTGCTTAGAAACTCGTTCCGATGTTAAATGTAAGTCCTTGTACTTTATGCCTTGTTTTTATAGAGAGCGCAGATGTTGCTCTCACGAAAGCAGCTCGGAAAGCAAGAAGAAAAATGTGGCCAATGCATGTTCTTTCTTTTGGCATACCTTAGTGCAATAAAGTTCACGGTATTAAATATTAAACATATTTTATTAAGTTATTGTAGCGTGGCTAAAAATGAACAAAAATTTGATTATAAATATATATATGAGCGTTTCGAGCCTTATCTTTACAATGGCTTTACTCAAAATATGATTCAATTAAATTTTAGGTAGAGTAGAACCACCCGTGGGTGGTTAAATATCATGTCACGACCTTTAACTCAAAAGGATGCTTTAACGAATGCATAATAATGAGTTGAAACTTCTTTTAACGTGCAATGATGCACTTTATCCGTACTTTACAATGTCTGACGTCACTATCGTGTTTTGAAAGGTTAGGTAATATGGAGAGTGCAAATTTTGATTTCTATTTTTTCCACGCAATAAATAATGATAATATCTTGCTGGAATGTTATCTGGAAGCGATTATGTATTATTTATGCATAACATTTGGTGCTTTAAGGAATATTTATCTTAGAAATATGCAAGGCTTAAAATTAATGAGAATATTTTATCGATGTAATAAATGAAAATTGCATGAAAATTACTATTTTGAATTTTTTTTCGGGCCATCTCAAGCTAAGCACTGTCAACACCAAACATTTTGCAAATTCTGTTCCAAAAATAAAAGAACGCACTACGATACGAATAATTTAGTCACTGCTGTCACAAAAAATATCTTTTTAGAGTCTCATGTACGTAGTATATTGAGAAAGTATTGTAATTGTGAAAAAATTCGACTTCGAGATGGAAATAAACGTTTTAGGTGTCCCTGAGTCCATTAAAGTGGTTTTCGAAATGAGGTCTGTCAGTTTGTCCGCTGTTCTAGGGTCCAAACGCGTAGGTACATAGAATCAAATTATATCTCTTATTTATGCAATATATCATCTTTTGCAGACATTTTTATTGATAAAAATGGTATTTCACAAAAGTAAAGGGTAGTTTACTTTTGGCAATTTTTAGAAAAATTTGATTTTCTCAAAAAAGGCTCAAGATAATTTGATTAAAATCAATCCAATTGTAGACTCTGATGTCACAAATAATACTCCATATGGCATATGTCTCTAAAAATCACTATATGGCGTCCAGTGACATTAAAATGTACGCTGAGATACATTAACTAAGCCCTATGACTTAACGGCTCCGTCGCGATACACTCAAAATCCTACTACAGCCTAGAGGATTAAACTTAATCGAATGATATCTCATATTTATGGAAATTATCATTCATAATAGATACTCTGAAGAGATAAACGATATTGCGGTACAATTATGGGAACTTCTTTCTTGGATATTTTGAAACAATTCGATTTACTCATAAATTACTATAAGGATAATACTAACTAACAATAAGCTATGTCCCAAAAATACTATATATTGTCCAGTGGCATTAAAATATATGCTAAACTACGGTTAACTTTGATTTATAATAGTAAACATTCAATTAAACGTATATAACTACAAGGAAGTTTATGCAATGTATATTGCGCAGTTTATTTAATATTTTTTTCTTAAATAATAGTATTCTTCAGAAAACAAAAAAAAATGTATGGAAATATGTTGGTAAAATGTATTTTTTAACATGCACTTGGAAATATATATTGGGGAAAATGTTGATAAAATAATACATTTGGAAAGATATATAATCATGACAAGATATGTTCAGAATTATTTTCGTGAGGTTGCGAAAAAGCTTTTCGTGAAGGTAAATTAGGTGTTATGAAAATTTTCTCTTCCATTTACCTTTCTTCTAAGCCTATTCACCTCCGTTAGAACGTAGGCACGCGTCCGAAAACAAGCATACAAATCTGAATTTGCATTCATTTCACGCAAAACTAATGCCGTTCCATAATACAGCCATCACTCACTTCATATTGTCTACAGTTTTCATATTTCAGAACTAGCACACGTTCCAGAAAGAAACGGTGCAACGCGAAACCGTGCAAAGTTGGTACGAGGTGAAGTGACAAACGAGCGCCATTTTGAGATCAACATGCTGCAATTTATTTACGCTTGGGACGAACTGGAACATTTAATAGTATTTTAATACACGAAGACCATTTCGAAACCGTACTTGGGTGAAATTGACTGTCGTAAAATTTGAGGTGGTTTTCTAATAGAAGTTCGTGCTAAACCTAAAACGCGTAAAGTGGAATCGCGCAGTTCGAGATATGAGAGTATACGTAAATCGTTTATCACGGGGCGTTTAGTGACCCTATACATTTATTTAGCTTAAGTCGGGATGTTATGAAACTTTATAGTCAAACCAATGTTTCAATTAGCTTGAGAAAACTACGCCATGCAAGAAGGTTAACACAAATCAATTACCTCGTTGTTTATTGGATATTTTTTTCCGCACGACGCGAGGAAAAGAGGTCGTGCCCGAGTGAAAACCTTGGAGCACAAATGATTTTATAACGCCCCAGCTGCTTGCATCCGCCGTGGCCTATTTGGAGTTCGCTTACCCCCGCAAGAAGATTCTTTTCCTCCTTACATCTGGGGCGGGAAATTTTTTCAGCGCTCAATAACTAGTTTACATTTATATTTTGGAACAAGTTTTTATGCATATTTTTATAACTTCGGCGGAGTAAATTTTTAAACAATTTTTTCATGACTTCCACGAAGGAATGCATGTGGAGGATAGGATGGTGTCATGTAAAATATTTCAGAACTTTCAGACCTAATTATTTCCCGTTTTTATATCTGACGTCGCATGACTTTTTATGCGTGAAAATTTACGTGATCGTAACATTTTGGATTTTTACGCTATTTAAATCAGGTAAAATCCTCGGTAACGTCGCCGTATCCAGACGTGCATTTAAAATAATTTATGGTTTTGGCAATATTTTATGCAATGAAAATACAGCACTATTCGAAAATATATTCTTTCTTTCTCTATGTCATACCGATTGGATTTAAATAACGTTATCCAGAGGTAATGATTTCCGTTGTGTTACCATTGCGAGCGAAACTGTCGCAAATGCTCTTGAAACGGACTTTTGTAAATACATTTAGCTGTAGTTAAGTTTAACCAACGAATTCTGCTTGAGTGTATTATTTTGGCGGAGAAGAGAGATATTGTCACAAGAATAGGGGATCGTTAGGTGATTATTATATATGCATATATGCATTTACATAGGTATTTGAATTACATCAATATCATGGCTACGTAATATTTTTATCTTTAAGTCATTTAGGTGGGCAATTAACGATTAAGATCAAACAAAATACTGTTTATATTTAACAAATATTAATTCATAATTTAATAAACTGAGCTTTCAACGGTAAGCAGATTTATCATTCTGTAATCGACGGGCTTGCAAACAGATTGAGCCCTCTAGATTTTGTAGACAAGGTTTTATCTGAAATTTCTGCACAGACTTGTATGAAAGCCCTCAACGTCCTCGGCAAAGGGAAATTTTTGACACAGAATTCCTCTCACGCATCACTTCTTCCGCATCATACATCCTGTCTCGCCATAGTACATCCTTCCTTTTTTCCCTTTGATATGAAATACCACGCACCATATCAAAACTCATGCTTGCCAACTTCATATGACGATGCTGGAAACACCATCCTAGCGGATCGTCCAAGATTTCCGTCCTCTTATGATTTAACAAATATCCTACTCGCACTCTCAATAGTGCACTTCATGTAACGTGTCCCATACTACGTTTTCTCTTTTCCTTGAGAATATTTTACGCACTTGCCCTTTCATTTGTTTTCCTCCTAAGAAAGAGAGAGAGAAGGAGGGAGATAAATGTACCACCTACTTCAAACCTCCCTGCTTTCCATATTCCCATCCCCTCCACTCCTGCCCGACATGTTTTCCGTTCTTCTTTTGTTCGCTTTTTGTTCGGCGTCGACAGGCCCCGCCCTCTGAAATTGTGAGAAGAGTGCCGAGGCACTTTAGCTCGCGATAAAGGCGAGTCCCTTACTTTGTTCGGTAGACTACCTCACTCTCTATTTCTCTTTCTCATGGTTTCTTCCTCATATTCTCCACTCTGCTTCTCTCTACATACGCCTTCACAGCGTAATCATCGCGGTTTTTGGAAGAATTTTCTACTGAAATTCTCATCACCTCTTATATCCTTATTTTCTTCCCGGAAACAGTCTTAAGTCATCTCACTCTCTCTTTCTCTCCCCTTTTTAGTTTTATTTCCTCTTCATCCTCCCCAATCCCTTTTGTATTCCGATCAACTCTTTCTCCTCTGCGGACAGCAGCTTTCACAGTCTCCCGACGCTTCCCTCCAAACTCTCTCACTTACCAATTCACCCCCTGTCTCACTTAAGGTGACACGGCGCTACTTTTCCTTAGGTTTTTTAAAAAGACTTTAGATTTATGCCTTCTATAAAAAAATACATCGGAATGAGATGGAAGGTTTGGGCGTAACAGCAAGGGGGAAAAAGGAAATAGGAAAAAGGAGTTTGAATCAGAGTATTTCTGTTTCGAAAGAGAGATGGGAATTTGAGAGAGAAATTGTGTTATTTTCCACCACTTCAGCCGTTCCTCTCTCTCTCTCTTTCCACTCATCTCTTGATTCTACCCTCTCCCCAATTATTTTTTTCCTCCTCCCTTACTCTCTTTCACTCCCTCTGTCTCCACTTATTTGTTATTATCGTTGTTATGATAGTTACCAACACGCAACAAGGTGACCAGGTTTATCAAGTTTGTATAATGTTTTTTGAGTTATAAACGCGAGAAGATAATAAAAATAGCTAAAGCAGTCTTTACAGAAAGCAATTTAGGACAAAAGATTATTAAAAGAAAATTAATATTCAGTGTTGAAATTTCTCTTAGAAAGATAAAAAAGAACAAACATAATATATTTTAAAAATATTTCATAACTTTGTGCAAATTTAGCATTTTTCTCCCTCTGTAACTCATTCTCTCAACCGTGAGACATTTTTATCAAGGTAAGGTAAATAGATTAAAGTCTTACCGTGACTTTTTAATATTTATTGCATGAAATTCCCAATTTCTTCCTGCACTATGTGCATCAATTGTTTCCCTTCATTAATTTTATATATTTCGTTTTCGTGGTAAATATTCTCTATTTAATTTGCAGTTTCGTGCCATTATTATTTTTAAATTAGTTTAATTTCGGTGAAATTATATCAAATATGTTCATGTTAAATGATTACCCAGAAACTCGCCCAATTTGGGCAGTTTTTTGTTCTTCTATTTCCACTAAATTTTCCTTTCTCTATTCTCTCCAATTTTCTCCATTCGCTCCCTTCCATTCCCTCTATCCCATTCCCTCTCTCCCATTATTCTCCCCTTCCAAATGTTTCCGTCTCATCTCCCTCCTCCTATCTGTCACCTCTTCTCTCTCCTCGTCTCTCTCTCCACCCCTCTCTCTACTCCATTCTATCTACTCCCCTCTCTCTCCCCTCCCCTCACCCTCTCCTCACCTCTCCCCCCTCCCTTCTCTCTCCTCCCCTCTCTCTCTTTCCTCCCATCTCTCTCTTTCCTCCCCTCTCTCCTCCCATCTCTCTTCTCATCTCGGTCTCCAACCCTCTCTCTCCCTACTCTTCTCCCCTCTCTCACTCCTCCCCTATCTCTCTCCTCCCCCTCGCTCTCCTACCCTCTCTCCCTCTCCTCCCCTCTCTCTCCTTACCTATCTCTCTCCTCCCCTATCTCCAACCCTCTCTCTCCTTCAGTCACTCTCTCTCTCTCTTCCCGCTCTGTCTCCTTCCCTCTCTCCACCACTCTCTCACCTCCCCTCTCTCACCCTCCTCTCTCTCACCCTCCTCTCTCTCCTCCCATTTCTCTTTCCTCCCATTTCTCTCTCCACCCCTCTCTCTCTCTCCTGCCCCTTTTCTCTCCACCCCTCTCCCTTCTCTCCTCCCTCTCCTCCACTCTCTCTCTCCTCCCTTGTCCCTCTCTGTCATTAATGATAGCATAAAAAGGGAAGTTATTAATTCGATTACTGCCGCAGCCGAAAAATCAAACAAGGTTTTTAATCCGTTCAGGCTCATCTCAGTCACTCAATTCCACGTGCTCCATACATTTCGAAAAATTATATCTAAAGCACAAGGGTCAGATGGCATTCCTACTATCTTCATCAAGAAATTGATACATATTATTCTACAAATAATAACTAATATATTTAACTGCTCCCTATCTCAAGAAAAATTTCCAGTGCAATGGAAACACGCTTTCATAAGAACATAACCAAAGGAATCGAATTCGACTGAAATCAATGATTTTCGCCCAATTAGCTTTTTGCCTACCTTATCGAAAACCTTAAAAAAATTAGAACATGAACAAATCACGCTCTTTCTTAACGAAAATGAATTGTTGGATCCCTTTCAATATAGCTTTCGTAAGTCTCACAGCACCATCACTACTCATGTAAAATTAACCGATGACATTCGCCGCGCAATGGACAAAAGGGAAGTTACAATCCTAGTTCTACTAGATATCAGTAAAGCTTTCGACTAGATAGACAAAGATGTTCTGCCGTCAAAACTGCTCGCAATGAATTTCTCGCCGTCAGCCATAAATTGGATATCTTCTTATTTAAGCGATCGTTCACAACAAGTAATTTCCATTAATTCTTCCTCTCATTGGCATATTAATGGGAGAAGCGTCCTACAGGGCTCAATTTTGGTCCCCCTACCATTTTATTTGTACATGAATGAGTGCTCCGAGTCCCTTAAATACTGCAATCATCACCTTTATGCAGGTAACTTGCAAATATATTCAAGTTCTACCACAAATGGTCTCGCGAGAACCCTAACGAATTTCAATAAGGACTTATAAATGCTAGAGAACTGGAGCAATATAAATGTTCTTAATATCAATCCAGAAAAATCACAGGCTATCTTAATTGGTTACCCTAAGTTATTAGCCGCTATTAATCAATCCCAAATAATACCGATCAACATAGCGAATTAAACTATACCTACCTTATTGTAAAGTGGTAACAATTCTAGGATTCCTTATAAATGAAGCTCTCTCTTGGTCCCTACATGTTATAAATTTGTGTAAAACAATAAACTCATCTCTTCACTCACTTAGAAAGTTAAGCAGCAGTACTCCAGTTTCTCTAAAGATGCGTCTGGTAACTTTACTCATTATTCCGCATTTCAAATATGCTGATAAAGCGTACCAAGATTTATCTCAAGAGTTGTCGTTAAAGATTCAGAGAATACATAACGCGTGCATTAGATATATTTTTAATCTAAAGAAATCTTATCCCATTTCTTATTCACTCCTGAATCTAAACTGGTTAAAGTTGGAGCCCCGAAGACGCCTCCACTTGCTTTCCTTACTATACCAATTACTTACTTTTAACAGTCCAAATTATCTTTCCACGGAATACAGGAGTATAGACACTGTACTTAACCGTAATACCAGAGGGAGCCATAAATTCCTTATTCTCCATCACAAAACAATAATTTTCAATAAGTCCTTCATTGTAACCGCTTGCAGGCTATGGAACGAACTTCCCCAAACAATAAAAAATTTGCACTCGCTTTCATCATTCAAGCGACACTGCTGTCAATCTCTCTTATCCTTTCAAAGGAACAGTTAAACGCACTTAATACTTCCAAGTTTCTTAATCTTGATTATGACATAACAATACTTGTTATGTTTGATTTATACTTTATTATTTTATTTTATTCATTTATTTGTTATTTTACTTTATTCATTTGATTTTTCTCTCCTCTATCTTGTTTAGTCATAACAATGTTAATATATATTCATTTTGTCATTTTTATATTTTTATTCCTCCTTACTTTCCTTCTTACTCTCTCTCCTTTCTTCCTATGTCCCTCCCTCCTTTATTCTCTTTTTCCCTCCCCATCTCTTGATTCGAAACCTTTCCGGCACCGTTAGAGGTTGTAAAGGGATAGAGCAATGATGATATTAAGGCCCTAAAAGGTCGGAGTATTCAAAGTGAGAGTGATTTAAAACTTTTTGAGGGTCGCAAGAGAAACTCTTTCGGTGACGTTGTTGAGAGGGGGTGAAAAATCACGTTACTTTGTTAAGTCGCTTACGAAAAGTTTTGCCGAAGAAAATTCTCTCACGATGTTATGAAGTACGACAAACAAGTTTTTTTTCGCGGCGAATTTTATGGGACGATATTTTGTTGCGAATAATCAGCGATACGGCGGTTAAATTGGTGGAATAACTGCATATTTGCACTGGCAAATAAAAAAATCTCTAGAGAGTTAGCACGGTCGGTTTCGCTTGTTGAAGAAAATTTGAGAAAATAATTTATTTGAGCAAAACCGATGGCTCAAATGTTCTTATTTCCGAAGAATATCAGAAAGTTTTATTCCATCTCCACTGCGTCAATGCTTAGCAATCAAGGAGATTGACATTACAAGAAAATAATATAAAATAAAAGTGAAATAATTAAACTCTATTAACAGAAACTAAAAATAAAAAGAATCAATTTAACCCGTGCCTTCATATTAATAATATCTATTTATTCCAAGTATTATGATGAACATATATATGGTTTCCGTCACATGTCCTTAATATTACTTCCAATCGTTACTGAGCTGTTATGTTTCGGCTGTAATTCAACCAACTTAATAGCTATTCGGTAATCGTCAGTATATATTTCCTTTACTGTAGCTTTAGTCGAACAGAAAATGTTTTACGAAAAAATGCGTTACACTATACAATTCTTATACTCCCAAAATTATTTTTAATATTCCTATGTAACATTTAATTTTCTCTCCATTCTTTCTTCCTCCCTTCTTCTCTCTCCAGTATTAAAATATTCTAAGCATGCACTCCTTACGCATATTGTATAAGGATTAAGGCGACAATACAATCTCGAGGTTTAACAATTGCACGGTCGGCAAGGCAACATATCGTTAAAAAACTTAAATTTTTCCAATAAATATGACTTAAACATTGAACTTGGGCGATTTTGTATCGAAAGCAAATTATGACGATAAGAATAAGAAACGTTATTTAATTTTCTTTAAAACAGTACAAATTTTAAGATTGTAGGTTAATTATTTCTAATTTTAATTTGCAAAAGACTAAAATCCTGTAAGTCGAAAAATCGATCTTTACGTGTTATCTAATGGAAATAGAAATTATATACTGGAATCGAACCGGTATCTTTTTTAGGATATTGCTTCGTAAATGGGTTTTGCTATAAGAGACAAACGTTTCTAACGAATTTCAATCTTCTACCTACTCGGATATTTTGTTTTAATTAGCATATCCCAAGTCCGTATTGCCCGACAACATTTTCTTCCTGTCCTTCTCCGACTATGCTGTTCCAATCGAAGATGAAGACAAATTTAGAGAAATAAATAAATATATATATACATACATACATACATACATACATATATATATATATATATATATATATATATATATATATATATATATATATATATATATGAGACTAGCTGAACCCCGCAAAACATTTAAACATTTGCGATTAAATAATAACTTTATTCCAACAATACTTGCTTGAATACAGGGTTTTTAGTTATACTTTCACCAAAGACTATAACAGAATTAAAACTTCTAACTCGGGAAAATCCACTTCAATCTGTCCATGCGTAAAATGAGACTTCGGAATATATATATATATATATATATATATATATATATATATATATATATATATATATATATATAAGCTTACGGAAAAGGAAAGGTAAAATGGATATATGGATGGCAACAAGGTGTTGGGATGAGGAAACCCAGTGAACACTCACCAATCGGACGACTTCAGGTTGGCGAGGCCCCGGGGATGTCGAAGCAACACACGTAAAAGAACACTAAAACACAGAAACATCACAAACGTAGAAGCTTTCGGAGTTATTCCTTCATCAGCTACAGAGAGAGAACTATATATATATATATATATAATCACAGAGTATGAAACCCTAATTGGGAACTGTTTTCATCTGAGTTGAAAAGGCATGTTTACGTCTGATGGGGTCAATGCTATTCGACGAATAAACACTTTTTCCTTGCAATCTTCCTGTTGTAATTTCAGCGTCTATAGATGAAGAAAACAGGTTTTTATCTCCCAATTTTGTCCCATTAAAAAGATATTGTTTGGCAACAGAGCTGGTGCTAGGCAGTTTGGTGCCTTAGGCAAACTTTTTTTTGTGCCTTACTCCAGTCTAAATGATACTAAAAATCTTTTAGATGAAAATTAATTTTAATAGTAATTTTACATCAAAACATTGGCTGGTGCGTTTTGCTACCCTATTCCGCCTGCCCTGTTTGGCACTCAAGTTCCGTAGCAACATTATAATTGCTCCTTTGAGTCTAAGTTTGTGCGGCGGCGTACCTATTGGATTTAGACTATGTAGAAACTGTAGAGCAGCGGTTCCCAAACTTTTCTTTTTGCGTACCACCGAAAATGTGGTAAAATTTCTTTGTACCACGTAGTAAGTATGAACTCAAAAAAATTTTTACTAACGAAAGAGGCATTTTCAAAATAATGTAAGGTGGGCAGATAAAATAGGCAGTAATGAAAAAATAGATATTTTCTCGAATTTATCATACTTAAAATACAAAGAAAATCAGTCAATGTGGTGGATAAGCTTGGATATATGTAGATAGTATTTTAATATTTAGTTCAATGTTAGTTAACTTCCAGCGAAGGTCCGGTTCGAGGTTCATTATAGTTCGATTTTCCTTTTTAATTACCAACATATTAGAAAACCCCGTTTCAAATAGATAAGTCGTGCAGAATGGGATTAGCATTTTCAACGCTATGCCAGAAAGAGTGGAATATTCACCTCGTCATTTTCCCTCAGTTGCATATTTTCAGGAATGGAATTAATTGAAACAAACGAGTTTATCGCGTAATTCAGTTTAGAATAATTTTGTTTTAAATAGCAACGTGTAAACGCAAATAGGCGAGTAACGATACGCCGGCAGTTTACTGTGAGCCATTAGCGGCGCAGCGGACTCGTCCAGACGGTGCGGGCAATAGTCCGTCCCTCTCTGTGGTCACTCATTGTGCAGTTCCATGGGTAAATGCTGACACTAAACTCGCGTGCCACTGGCAGAATCTTCGTGTACCACTTGTGGTACGAGTACCATAGTTTGGGAATCGCTGCTTTAGGGTGTATAGATTGTTGCAATTTTCTTCGTCTATAGATCAACACTGAGTTATTCTTTTAATCCGTCTGACAGTTTTTCTAAAACCATTTCGTACAGTTTTAGTGAAAATTGACTTTTATCATAAAGAATAGCTTTCGAATAATAAGTTGTATTTTGCGAATCAATGCTTTCGCCAAATAAGAAATCAACACAATTTGAATCTTCGGAGAAACAATTTTCAGAGATTTTAATGGAATCTTCCCAGTATTTCATCCCCTAGTTTAAGAAGCCAATCCGCAATCATTATTTTGTTGGGTGCCGCTCTCATGTTTACTTTCAGTTTTAATATCTTTAATTTTACACTATGACAACAATCAGTATAACGCTTAGATTTGTTTAACTGTTTTTGAAAATATTTGGCTCTACAATAATTGCATTTTTCTGTTTATTTACAACATATATATTTGTCTACTTGTATATTTTCTTTGCCCATTTATCTGTCTCTCCATTCGAAGTCTATGTATGTTTCTTTCAGCTTCTAAACGTTTACATCCTAGCTCATTTGATTCATTGACTCTTTTCTCTCGGTGTTGTATTCCATCTGCTTCTAGACGTTGAACTCTTTCTTCAGCTGATTAATTTTCTCTAGTTTCCCGTGTTCTCCTTTTATCATTTTCACGTTCGCTAGATACACTTCTTGGTCGTCTTGGCATTTCAAGTATTTTTATGAAGCATTTTTCATATGCTGTACAAAATATCTTACGAAGGTAAACAAATGATAATCAATAATTTTACTTCAATAATAGAAGATTTAGTTCTGGTAGAGCGCTGATAGATAGTACTACTGTAGTAGCCAGAAAGACAAAAACTGTGTTTTATTATTAATAGATTATTAACCTGCATCTTTGTATTGTAGGCATTACTGTATTATTTTCCGAGTCAAAATTTTCATTTCATCTCAAAAGTTAATATATGGTGTGATAATATAATAATAATGATAATACTATATTATACATACATGCAGAGGCGTAACTGGGAGTTATAGCGCCTATGGCAACATTTTTGGGAAACATCTTGTATTACTTATAATATAATTTTTTCTACGTTTTGATAAGGAATAAGAGTTTTTATTAAGAATAACTTTGGAATCTAAGTATTTAATTAATACTTATTTTTCGAAAAATAAATTTTTAACCTTTTTTCGAAAACGTTTGTCGCCTTTTGCTAGCGGCGCCTATGGCAAATTCCACCTTCGCCATACCCTAGTTACGGCACTGCACATATGTATAATATTCAAACACAATAGTTAGAAAATTAAGATATTAATATGTGAGTGAAAAATAAATTACAGTACATTTAATATATATAGTTTGAGAGAAAGGGAAATAAAATATTTTCTTTCATGTCTTCAACTAGACGTGCAAACATAGGTCACAAAAATTTAAGCGAAATTAGTTTATTTTACGTTTACCTTCTTTCAAGTAGATTGCGCTTGCAGTCAAATCTTATTCCCGTAAGACATTTTGAACGCATCCTATTCTTAAATTCAACGAAATTATTTTCAGGATGGCGACATATTTTATGCACACCATTATGCTTTAGGAAGATGCAACATATCCCTCTCGGATAGGAAGATAGAAAGGAGAGAGAGATGACTTACAGCACATTCTTCAAAACTTATAAAGAAATAAAAAAGAGAAAGCGTAATTCTTAGCACAAGACCACCAGTACCCAGGTAAAATTTAAAGCCGTTGTTCCGAGAAATTCCAGAAATTCCAAAAACCATAAAGAAAAACCTTTAGCTCAGCGACCGCACTCGTTTGAGCTCATGTAAGCGTATCGTTCGTCAAATTAACGGCTAAAACTTTGAGAACTGCTCTTCTATCCGCCTTGTGCCCTTCCAATTTCTTTCAGTTCCTCTCTTTCTCTCTATTTCTTTCTTTCTCTCTCTTTAATTCTCTCTCTCTCTTTAATTCTTTCTCTTTCTTTTTCTGTCTCTCTTTTTCTTTCTCTCTCTCTCTCTTTCTTTCTGTCTCTCTCTCACGCCACGCTTCTCCGGCACAGCCCTCGTTCCCCAGGCAACCCGCCTCAATTAATAGTCGCGGGTAAAACGCTCCTTGTAGAAACTCGCAAGACCATTAAGGCGCATTTACACGGTCCAATATCATTAAGCAATCCGATTGAATCAGCAGCATTGAACTTTCGCATTGAAATAGAAGTTATTTATGCGAATCGATGAAATTGATTTCACCAATTTAAGTCAACATGGCGCCAAATGAAATCGTTCGTGCGGGTATTCGCATTATTTGTGATCATTAGTACATCAGTGCTATAAAATACTATTAAAATTTAAAAAATGAAAACCTAGATGTTTTTGGATAAGAAGATGGAACTTGAGGCGAAATATTTTAGGGGTATCGGAATCTTTGTTGAGGAAATGAACCGCAGAAGATCGCGAGATGACAAAAAAATCATCTCAAATGTCTCCGGAGTAATTTGAAGAACTCCTGGATATGGTCTCACCATTAATTAAAAAACAAGATACCGTAATGAGAAAAGCTCTTAGTGCCAGGCTGAAACTACAAGTTATATTAAGAGACCTTGCTACTGGAGACTGCTTCAGTATATTTGATGTTACTTATCGGGTGCCAAAATGCTCCATATCAATTTTTTGCCGGAGGTGTGCAGAGGCATATTCGCAGTGTTGCAAAATTTTATTAAAGTAAGCAAATTAGAATATTGTTTTTTTTAATTTTATTAAAGAATTTTTGCAACAAAACAAAATTTTCTTCATAAACCATATTCATTATTACAAGTCTTTTAAATGATAGATATTCCTATCTGCAAAACTAAATTCGCTACCTAACACGTACTCCTATGAATGTAATTAACTTATAATTTAAACATTTTTCTATAAAAGGAATCATCTAAATTAAACTTAAATAATTAAATTAAACTTAATCCGGTTGGCAAAAAATCTACAATAAATATAAACCAATATAATGTAATATAACTATAATAAAAAATAAAATGAAACTTTTAGTTCTCTTTGTATATTTCTATGATGATACTGCTAGCGTAAGTATATCTTGTCCTTGTGGAAATGGTATAGGGTTGGGCAAGCAGATGTTTGATGAACGCGGTGATTGATAGGTTGCATTGCTATAATGCGATGATGAATAACTACGGTCAATGTAGTCAATGTGTTCAGAAAATGAACTCTGTTCTTCTGAGTTTGTAGATCTTACAAGGGGAACGTCAGGTCTGTGGGACACCGATTTTGATGAAATTAAAATGGCGCGTTCTCTGATTAAAATAAGTAGATACGTGTCTTGCCGTTTTTGTGAATAGGCCTTTGTTCATGAGAATAAATGTTAAATATCAGCATATTTGACTACTACCTATAACTAGCATAATGTTTCGTTGGTACCGTAAGGAACTCCTGGGTTGGTAGCGCCATTTTTATTTCATAAAAATCGGTGTCCCACAGACCTGACGTTCCCTGGTATAAACGTTCTTCAGACATTATTTGCTACAGTATTTCCTGACGAATCAGGGCGCGATGTAATGGCATCTCAATGAGTTTTATCGCAAGTCTTTTGCAAAAAAATCAAACTCAGATTCCTTGGCATTATTTTCTTCCAATATTTTCATTATTTTGTTGATTTCTTACTCAATTGACGTTATATGTCTTGGTTCTCTTTTCTTTAATTTTTCTTTGATAATGAGGTGGGTTCCGTCCTGTAGTTACTACTAATTCATTCCGTTGTTACATTGTCAGTCGAGTGTATATCTAAATAGAAACGTGTATGTGTATGTATAAATAACTATTTATATTATAGCATACCAAAATAACTTCTATAGGGAATACATCATTCACTGTGTTTTCTCTTGGTCATCCGTGTTCTGAATGTCCTATACAAAGAAATTATTTCAGATGTTTTCACTAGTAGATAATCATAATGACCATGCTATTAATGATAAAGCTAAAAGATCTCAGGAAAATCTTGAAATGTATAACCATGCATAAAATGTACTCGTAAATGGGGAAACCATATTAACAACTAAACCTCTACAGGTTCCCAAAACTGAGGATGTATGGATTAAAATAATGTCTGAATTCGACACATTTTGAAACTTTCCTAATATATGAACTTATGTGGTGCAGTGGATGGATAACATATCTCTGTTGGCTGTCCACCAAATAATAAGTCACAGTTTTACAATTGCAAGAACAAACTTTGCATCATTTTATTTGCGATTGTGGACGATAATTTTAACTACTTGTACATTGATGTTCTCACAAATGGAAGGGCCAATGACGCATTAGTATTTTCTGTGTATATTCAATGAAGCCTTGGAGAACAACACTCAATATTCCAAAAGAAGGTGTTATTGTAGCGGATGATGCTTTTCCATTGAGGACAAACATTCCGAAACCGTATAGCAAAAAAGGATTACCAGATCAAAAACAAAAAATCTTTAGCTACGGGCTCTCTAGAGCCCGTCCAGTAGTGGGGAACACGTTTGGAATACTGACTTCCAAATTTCGAGTAATTAAAAAATCAATTCCATTAAAAGTGGACATAATAGGATTACTTGTGGAAACGACTTTTGCTCTTCACAACTGGCTTCAAAGAACTTGTAGCCGCAGCCTTCCGTATATATCAAAGGAGATGGTTGATGTTGAAGCGTGAGAAGAAGGCCGAGTAATACCAGAAAATTGGCAACAAAGGAAATGTGAAGGCATGACAGCTGTAGAAAATCTTTGCAGCAACAATCACAAAAGATCAGCCGAAAAATATATGATATGTATGCAGAACAATTTATGTCAACTGAGATCGTGCCATGACAATGGAAAATGATATAAATTTTTATTAGAATATTTTACTATTTATGTCAATACGTTTTTTAAGAATGGTAAATTTTACTCACCATATTAGAAGTGCTGCTACTTGATACACATACTGACCGCAATAACGAATCCGCTTGTTTGTACCAAGACATTTTTGGTACATAAATATCATCTATGTTTGCTCCACTTTTCTCCGGCTTATTTACTTTTGCTAGTTCAAACGCGTAGCGCGTCCGAATACGTTTCATCTTGGCCTTCACGTCATGTTCCATCACTCCCAGTAAATTTAAATCCGAAATTAAATTTTGAATAGCTTTTTCACAGGCATTCTTTATTTTATAATCACTGTTTTTGCTATTCCGCAAGGACTCAAAATTTTTTATCAAGTCCAAAAACAACAGTTTAGGGTTCTCTGTCCTCTTAAAAACCATAATTCTTCTGTACAATTCCCGGAACTAACCAACACAACTCGCCTTCTTCAGTTCACTTCTCACTCACGGCTTAAAACCAGAGCATGTAAGATGTCTCGAGACGATATGCTTTCAATGCTATTGAAATTCTCTGTCTAGACGAATCAGTCATCGTTCAATGTGGTTGATTCATTACATTGCTTCCATGGAATTGAACAAAAGTAGAGCTCGACCCTAATTATTGTAATGCTCAGTGCAATTCCTCAATGACATTGAATTCCTGTTTACACTTTTCAATTTGGATGATTCTACCGGGTTGTTCAATGGAATTGAACAGTGTAAATGCGCCCTTAGATTCGAAAAGGAATTGAACGTTCTTCCAACTGCTTAGGAATTCTGTTGGATTTCACCAAACAACCGACGCTTTATCTGGATCTTATCCCGGAAAATTACTATTTATATAGTATAGAGCCAAAAGTCGCATTTGTAATACACCAAAGATATGGCAGAAATTATCGGTCCTTTGAAAATGGTAGAGTTAATTGCTATCGGGTTTCCTGGCGGCTGTTTTAAAAATACCTTTCATACATTTCGTATGATTAATTTTATTCAAAATTGTACACAAAAACAGAGATTTTACAAATTGCTAGTAGCGCAGATTTTAGTATTACCAAGATTATAATTTGAGTGCTTATCCTGCTCGCAGACTGGTCTATTATTATGGGATATATCGTGATATCCGCATTCTCCTCCAAATTTGTATGAATCTCTTGTTAATTCTATTTCCTATTCCAGTCGTCTATCAGCTGAAACCTTTCATTTTTACTTCCTCTTTTTCCATCGCGTTCTTCTTCGTTGTTATCATAAATCACACATAGATGGTTAAGATATTTTGTTTTTGTATATTTCTTCCTGGAAGAAAGATAGATTTTAGTTTTCGTATTATTGCTTTTGTTTTTATCATTCCGATGTAATTTAGTTATGTGCATTTAAAGGTTATCATTTTTCCTTGAAAGGACATCCGTTGATTTCCTGTATAATATGAATAGAAATATATAATGCAAGGTTGTTTAAAACGTTAGAGCAGGATAAATGCAACGAATATATAGCTCACACTGCAAATGTTGTTCTCTTTCCGAGGTTCTATGGCGTTTTTCTTTTAGTAAAAAGATAAATAATGTAATAAGTACTAATTATCTCAATATAAAAAATATAAACTTGATAACGTTTACGTAAAGTCATAAGCACAGCACTTTTTCATGGTAATTCTGTAATTAAATTTTTTTAGACGAACCAACAAATTTCATTCTCAGTGATGTTTTGCACTATTTTGTAATGTAGTATTCAATAATACATGATTCATTGGACTTGGAAAACTCGTGTTCGTTCATTAACCAATACGGTCTCTAAAGACGATGTAGCAATTCGAATTTCTTGATAGATTTTAGAGTAAAGTGTAGCTCGTCAAAATTATTTTATTCGGAATGTAAACATTAAAACAAAAGCTTTATTGTGCCTTGATTCCTTCCTCGGTGAAAACAATAAAGGCGATCTAGGAATAACTAAACAAACATATTTTCTCCGTTGAATTATTGCATCTTCTGTTGATCTATTTGATGCTGCGCCCTCCGTCTTCTACTTTAACTCTTGGATATTCGTACTACTTCAAATTATGTCCGCTTTCATTGCAAACATATTTATCGCAAATTTCCAAGAAACACTTTTTTTCAGTATCATTATCGTATTCGCAGATATTATGTTTTAAAATGGTTACAGTCAAGAAAACGTCCATGATATGACATGCTGTCAGTCTTGGAGCGCAGATATTTATCGCATATATGCAGTATAATGAGTTTTCGGGTAAAAATTTATCTGTATTTAAGTAGCAGAAAATTAGATCCTAAAAAAATGTTCTCTTGAGATATTTATAATTACCGAAAAAAAATTGATAATACTATTCGACAAAACAATTTTATTTACAAATGTAAAAAATTAAATTAAATAATGTGTGTTGTTGTTTCTTTTATTTTTTCTTCGGCTATTTTGGCCCACTTTCTTCCTTATCATGAATCGTATGTTTAAGATGACATTAGCTTAAATATGGAAGAGGGGAATTTAGAATGCAAATGCTTTGAATTTATTTTTATTATAATAAAATTTACTGGAATGGCACTTGATTAATTTCGTTTAAAAGTCACTATCAATTAAAACGTTAATATATAAATTTAAATAAGGCCAATTCAATATTTTATAGAAACTATTATTATAGTTTCGTCTAGTAGCATTACATATATTGACCTTTTTCACGTATTCTTTGAGAATTTTTATTATAAATTTCTACTACAGCGACTTTTAGTAAAAATTTTAAAGTTAGCTCATTTCACGAAAGTTCATTCTTTGGTACGATAAAAATAAAATCTCAATGGCCATTTTTGTTCTTGCAAAACAAAAAACCATCTAATGATTATTTTTTAACTGCCGAAGTTTTTCTCGCTTGTCTCTATAAGTTAAGATTGTTTATAGGTTTCGCTACGTCGCAGTTTTGTTGACAACCAATAAATTACAGTCTTAAACGAGTCGGCAAATATCGCTCGGGCTATTCCACCCGAATTAACATTAGATTAATTATTCATATATCCAAAGGCCTCGCTTCTAAAATTAAACTTACCTCACTAGCACACTCTCTCTCTTCCAGGGAATTTTCATGCGAAAATTTGCATATGTCAAAGGTCGCCTAGGTGACTGAATTCCTTCCTACGAATTCTGTTTCGTACGTCACTTCAAAAAGACCATATATCGTGCTCAGCGGGCATTCTCCTTTCTCCCTCCGACTCTCTCCTTTCTCCATCTCACTCTCGCCTTTCTCCCTCACTCTCCCTCCCTCTCACTTTCTCCTTTTCCCTCCCACTCTCTCCTTTCTTCCTCTCACTTTCATCTTTCTCTCTCCCACTCTCCTTTCTCCCTCCCACTCCCTCCTTTCTCCCTCCCACTCTCATTTCTTCCTCCCATTATCTCCTTTCAATTTCTGTCTCCATGCTTTCTCTCTCTCTCGTTCTATTCCTCCTTTCTCTACTTAACCGGAACGTGTACATTAAACTATCACCCGCGAAATTTTGATGAAAGATATTTATCTCCTTAATTAAACTCTCGGTTCTTGGAAAGGAAGGGGGGTCGGGGAGGATACGGGACGGGAGCGCATGTTTCACGCTGCCTGGAAACGCACGCAGCAGTCAACGGACGCGGCGCGAAGCGTTATGGATAGCCGCTCGTCAAAACTCTCTCGCCTAATTTATCTCGTAATCGTTTTTCGTCCAGGTGATGGAGCCTGTTATGGCAGCTCGATGTGACGGATTCGACAAAGGAAATCGCGTTTTTCCATTCGCGTTTTTTCGTTCGTTTTTTTGTTTCTACCCAATTTTATTTTATTGTTTTTTTTTGCAAATTCGTATCACCTTCCAATTTTTTGTTGTTTCTGAAACTGTCAGCTTTCATGGTTGAAGTTTTGGTATAGGGCACTTTGATTGATGCCAGACATCGTCGACAATGTCATATAAAAAGGTATAAATTGCATTAACATCGTAGATTGCTCATGTGGTTTGTCCAGAAGTCCATTTAGCCCATCTATAATGGTAAAATTAAACACAGATATTATGCTACTTACTGTAATATTTGTTATATTGATTGCTATATTTATCGATACATTTTCTGTATTTATTACTTACTCATCACAGCCATATTTGTTGATAGAGAACATCGGTGCCACCGTTTTAAACACAGAAGGAGATACAGCGTTAAGTTCGAAGATTCATCTTCCGTAGCTTAGGAAAAAACTTATTGTTAACGCTTCTCTACACTCACTCTGGAAGCTCATCCAGCACACCAAATCATATTATCATCTCAAAACACCTGAGGGTGAGGAGCCATATGATAAACATAATTATTCCAGGGAAATCAAAAATTGAGAAATATAGTGGCGTAATTCCTCCATTTTTGAAGTATATGAATTCCATTACGTCACTTGGTTGTCAGAAACTTGGTTACCAGAGGTATAAATAACATTGAAGGCATAGGGATGCGTTCCAGGAATTATCGGAATGGCAGATACAGCGAAATAGCATTATGTATTAGCCATAAAACATCTAGTGTGCCTATAAATATGAAACATGCTAATTAGTTTAAAAATGAAAAAAATAATTTATTAAAACAAAAACTCCTACTGAAGTCATCCGAATTTTCAGCATTGGGATACGAGGTGGCAGGAACTACACGGGGAACAGGCCAGTTAGTGTTCACCCGTAGCATTACGACAGGTGTTGCACTTCGTCGACTTTCTCGTTACCCACTTCCTGTGCTATTTGTACGACTTCAGTGTTAGTAAATACTCAACTCTTTTGAGGCTGCTTTCCTATGGAAACATAGCCTTATGATATGGTCCTGTACTTTTGCACCAATTGACCGATATTCATGAAACTAGGTATGAGGCTCGTGCTGTCAGAGCCCACCTGCGGGCTATATATTATTTGGCGAAGATAGAAGTCCCGAGTTCGATTCCAGGAGCGTGTTTTCCTGTTTGTTTCACATAGGAAATCTCAAATCCATCGTGCAGAAATGTTATCTTTAATACATTAAAATATCTTAAATTGTGATATCGGAGAGAGGTTTGTAATGTTCTAAGCGGAAAAAATATAGTTTGTAATTCTTATTACCGAATTTTGGTAATTGATCATATTTTCTGGAATTACTACTAAAACATAGCGTTTTTGCGATTTAAATCGCATTTTATCGGATTGTTACCATGGGGACGATTATTACCGAACTCGGCTTGAACAAATTATTCATTTTCTTTTCCGCTCGACTATTCTTCAGCAATGGAGAGATAATCCAGACATATTAGCGTATAAACAGTAACATTTATTAAATTCGTTTATTTAAATAAATACATGCAAAATATATCAGAAATAGATTTTGACATTGTTTTTATTATTTTAACCTGATAATGATCAATTACTTTGTTTTCCAATTTTTCTCTATCATTGATAAAATATGAACTACAAGTGGTATTTATGGTATGAGAATTCCTTGGAATGACTAACACATACTGAAACAATTCCTGTAAGTATAAGTAATCAATTTGGGACGTCAACTTTGGGAGACCAGCCTCCATTAGTTCTGGATTGGAATCCTTGTTAAACGCTTCGAATTAAGTTTTCGTTAATTTTTTTGATTTTTTTGTAATGCTGACTTCTTTATAAAGGATCTTTGATCACAGAGAATTAGTTAATGGAGGTATCACTGTACTTGTGTTAAGGCAATTCTAATAGGGATTGAAAGATTATTTGGAAATAGGTAAGGCGAGCAATTAGTTTTTCCATTTTTAGGCGTTCTTTACCAGAGAAGCGGTAATAGCAGAACGCCTTATGGTCACGTCTGGTCCGTCCGTCCGTCGTAACTTTCATTTCCTAAACCGCTGGACGGATATTAATTAAATTAAGTGTGAGTTATCGCTATTAAAATTTATCGCCCAATTGTGATTTTCAACTGAATCGGTAAATTAGACCTTCCAATTTACATAACTACTTGAATAAGCCTATACTCGTATCTCGTTAAATGGCGTCCGTCAAGCAACAATGAAACACCAAACTTTCCTCTACCTAGCTCTTATAAGATCTGCGAGGCATAGAATACAAAATTTATTAGAATAGAGAACAACAGCTGTTACAGACCACATAATTACGAGTTATAGTTTCCGAGATAAAAATAAGAGAAAATTCCGACGAAAACATTGCATAATTTGTTTACATCAATCACTAAGACGGTTTCATCAGCAAACAAGAATTAAAATCTATGTTTTTCTATCTCATGCCTTTATAAGTTCTGTGAGGTATAGTTTAAAATTTTTTTTACATAGAGAACAATATTCACTGCAGGGTAGTTCCCAAAACCATATAATTACGACTTATAGTTTCAGGGATCAAAATTCGAGAATCGCATAATCTTTCGATACCGTTTCATACGTATTTCCCATTATGAACGCCTTTGAGAGCTCTGTGTATTCCGTTTATCGGGTACACTTTTCCATCTTTTTGACACATGTGCTTATATAGAACTTATTTTGGAAATAAGACGAACTCGTTTATACTCAAGTGCAGTGGCTCTTAACTAGTGGAGCGCTCTCCCGTAAGGAACGTATGAGGATTCCAGGGGGACGCAAGGCATTTTGGACCAAAATCCGTTTTTCATAAAATTTTCATCTTTCATATGTTTTTAATGCCGTCCAACTTACCCGCTTTAATATTTTTTCATTTATTTTATAACTATTTAGACGATATGTCTTGTACTAATGTATACAAATACTATGCCAAATTGTCACATAAATGACAGATGTAGTATAGATGTATGGATTTATTACACGTAGAAATAATATAAGAAAAACTATACGGAATATTTAGGCAATGACAACTTATTGCCGACTGCCCGAAAAATGACGCTATATTGTCAGCTGTTAGATGTGCTTCGAAACCATAATGAAACGGAAGAATTTACTACATATGCACATATAGTCGAACTCTCCTCATGCAGACAGAGATGTATGTTATAAAAATTGGTTAATATTGATAATAATTTATGATAAATATCCTTAAACCCCAAATGAAAATTATCTAAGGGAAGGAAGGGAGCGTGGGACTTTTAGAAGGCCAGAAGGGTGGCGCGAGACGAACAAGGTTAAGAACCACTGCTCCAGTGAACCATAATGATTTTCATTATCATTGCAAATATTTGGGAGGAATAATTAAACCATAAGTAGTTACATTACATAAAACAAATATAAACATGAATATAACAAATACAAAAGTTGTTAAAAAATAAATATAGGTACTTATCACACAGGAAGCGAAAACTCAACGACGAGGAAAAACAAACGGCTAGCGGACGTATCGGCGGCACTCGATCATAGGCGGATCCAGATGAAGTTGTTAGGGGGGATAATAACATGTTTACAGAAACTTCATTTTTGTATTTTTATTATATGAGTATGGTAGAAAACAGCAATAATATTAATATAATACTAATTAATATAATAAACTTGCAGAAAAATAACAGCAAGGGCAGTTTTTCATGAATAACAAATAACTTTTGGTCCAAATTTTATTTTATTGTTCACAAATGATTATGATATATATATATATGATATATTATGATATTATGATACATATTTAATACAATGAATAAATAAATGAAGGTGTCATTTAATTTTTGAAATCCAGCCTTCTATTTTTGGCTTTTTCGAAAGCATCGATAATGCTTTCAACATCGATTTCTACGTCCCTATGTATATGCAGAAGGGTTAATCCATTTAGACGCTCTTGGTCCATAGCGGATCTTAACCATGTTTTTAAACGTTTTAACGAGGAGAAACTTCGTTCTCCAGAGGCTACACTGATATGTAGGGTGCAAAGTAACTTTAAAATTAATTTAATATTCGGAAAAATATCCAGATTACATTCGTTATAAGCTTGAAGAGCACCGTCTGATACTTGTCCTTTTTTAAAAACGTCTTTCCATTTTAATACCCTAAAATCAAATTCGGAAATAACTATCATTTTCATAAAATCTGCATCAAAGCTTGGTTCCAAGTCAAACCCTTTCATATACCCAAAAGTATTAGTAATGGATGATATTAACTCCATCCGTGTCTTCTTTAATATACTATTTGGCCCTGCTACATTGTGCTAAAATAAATTGAATGCTTCGTCCGAAAATCTTGATCGTAAATCGAGAAGTACCCAATCTAATAGAGGTATATAGACATTTATTTTGTAGTAAACCTCTAGATCTTGAGTTTGTGTATTCGACCAATGGACTTTCCGTCCTACAAGTCGTGGAATCCTCATTTCCAACCCCATACCTTCTAACAGTTTCAATGCTTCCATATATATTGAATTAAAGGTAACCAGTTGCACGTTAATATTCTATATTTATTTAGATCAGTTATATTCGTCATTGCAAATTCTCCTATATCAATGTACGAGTGGATTTTATCAGTAGTGATTGGCTGTTGCTTCTCATTTTGTAGACATGTTGCAACACCTACATATTCCTCCCTTGTAGTTGCCGTATTTGGTCCAGCAGGTTGACATACGGGTATAGGTATCGATGCAATGATGTCTTCACTTTTGTTTGGACTGCTATTTCGTCTTTTAACTAGAAATTTGTCCAGCGTGCCGTTTATCGTTTTCTTACTCATTGTTGCTATATAGAAAAATAATTCCATTTATATATTATATATATTTTGATTATTTAGTAATAATAATATTTATGATATAACCTACAAAATATAAACTCTTCGAAAGATATTAAAAAATACAACTGTAAAAGAAAATATGTACACAGAATTCTAAGAATATTTAAGTATAATCACTCGTTACGCTTGTGAATTTCGCAAATGGTCGTGAAGAGCTTCCAGAGAAGTGATCATTTCATATTTTGTCAAACGCCTTAGGATTCTTAGAGAGGGGGGTAATTACCACCTTTACCCCCCCTCCCCTTGTATCCGCAAGTGCACCCAATGAATCTAAATGTCTTAATCATAAAAAAGAGAAAGCGAATAAAAAAACTGAAAATTAAAAAAAATAGGCGCTGCTCCTATATATTCATCTCGCCTCATCTCCCAGAGGAAGGTACCTCTTCTGACTAAATTTCTTGGTACCACTTTCTACTCGAAAGAGTCTCAATCTTATTTACCGTTCCTCAAAACTTCTTTATCCAGCAAGCTTTCGCGCACCCCGCTCTTTAAATTAACCCACACCGTACTTCTCCCTCACCACGCGCCCTCTCTCCCTCCCCTCTCCATCCGTCCCTCTCCCTTTCTCTCTGTCCTATTCTCTTGTATCTCCGAAACCCACTCTTCCTCTCCCATCTTAGCACGACATCCTCATATTCATGAAACTCTAAAATTCCTCCGCCTCGCCAAACTATACGCCACGTCCCCACTACTACCTACGCTCCGTCACCCTCTCCCACCCCCCTCTCCTACCGTCCTCTCCCACTCCCCTCTCCCACTCCCTCTCCCTCCCCCACCCCCTCTCCCCCCCTCCCTCCCCCCTCTCCATCCTCTCTCCCTACCCCATCTCCCTTCCCCTCTCCCTCTTCTCTCCCTCTATCCCCCTCTCCCTCCTCTCTCCCTCCTCCCTCCCTACCTCCTCCTTCCCTTCTCTCTCTCTCATCTCTCTCCCATCTCTCCCTCCTCTGTCCCTCATCTCTCCCTCCACTCTCCCTCATCACTCCCTCCTCTCTATCCTCCCCGCCCTTTACAGCAATCCTCATCCACCTTCGCTCCTTCCTGTGGAATGTCTTTCAACGTCTTCCCTCCTTGAAAACTACCTTATCTTCAATATCATTCCCAGAAAACCAAGTTTCCAGTCTCCTTTTCCTCTTCGGTCTACCTTTCACTCCTTCCTTTCCCAGTCTAGTCGCAAAGATTCCTCCGCCGCTTTACAAAAGCCGTCGTGGCTTCCTTAACACCTTGACGGAGTTAAAAAAAAATTTCTTGCTTCCGACTGCCGTCTTGTCTATCGTAAAAAAATACTCCATTATTTCTTCGTTTATTTTGTTAAATTCTGTTTCGTGCCCGATGCTAAGAAATGGGATTCAAGTTATCTTTTGGTAAATGGCCTACCTAATCCGTTTTATATTTTGTTATATCGGGAAATGTGTATTAGGATCAGAAATCTTCGACCGTGATTTTTAGCAAGATCATATTCTAAAGAGAGAGACGAAGAAAAAGTGTCACTATATCTTGGGATTTTTTTATATTATACTGGTACAATAGCCCGTCAACATGACGGGTATGCGTGGATTAAATATTATATTTAAGGCATTTCCCATTCTTCCCCCTTTTCTCTCTTCCACTCTCCTCCCTCATATTTTAAGTTTATATTCGATTTTTTCCGATTTTTCGACATTTCATAAAGAGGTTGCAATGAAACAAAATCATGAAGGACAATAACTGATTGAAAATTTTTATGTAAATTTAAAACAAATAAACAAGTAGCGTAAAAACTTGTAGTCAGAAACGACTCAATGCATTATAATGATAGACAACTCAACATTTTAAATAGGAAGATACTCACGCGTACATTGGAAATATCTTTCCGTTTGAAAATTTTATTGGTCAGTTTAAAGCAAATTACTATATTGACAATGCTTATGATTAATTTCTTTCGAAAGATATTTGACACGTGGAAAATTAAGAAAAAGATAGAAAAACTTCCCCGATCTCTAATAGGGGCAGAAATATCGAAAAGGAATGGGCGATGAAATAAAACCAAGTGAAGTATGCAGTAAATTTTGCGTGATTATATATTCCTCTCATAATTATTTTAATTACTTTTTATCATCTCATTTCATTTATGATAAGCTTTCATTAGTGCATTAAAGCACACTCCCCTTCCATATTGCATGCTATACTGGCAGCTTCAACCGCTAAAACGATAAACATAATGTATTACCTCGATTATCCGATCCTCGTTTATCCAACTTTCGGTTTAACCCACCAAAATGTAGATGCGTTGTCTAACCATAGTCGGAAAGCATATATCGGTTGCGTCAACCAAAAGACAGTCCACGCGGAAGACTTTCAGATGTCGGTTCACTCGAGAGATCGCCCGACAGATGATTCACGCGGGAAATCATTATTGCTAATTATTTAATCAAGTATATAAATTTATGATTAAATATTCATGAAATACCTTTTAATCAATAAATAAAACAAGTTTCATAGTTTACATGAGTTTTTTTTAATCTAGAAGAAAATCTTCCGGATTTAACTTCGTATGGGAACTGACAGTCGGGAGACCACTGTTAATTTAATTTTGATAATTTTGTCGATAATATTTTATTACATTATTTTTTATTTTAAATTTCATTATAAAATGGCCTGAACTGTATGTTAACGAATTATCCGACTTTTTGGTTTATCCGACAGTCCTTTCCTCCATATAGATCAGATAATCAAGGTATCACGACGATTTTTTTCCGAATATTTAACAATTTCTAGGACCGAAGTGTCTGACTTCTATGTCGTAAAAATTGATGAGTACCTTTCCTTTCAACTTACCCGTCTTCATCGAGGGTATCGCACGCCTTATCCCGGTCGGGGACTTACTTTTCGCATATTGCTGCTTTTGGGAGGAAAAAATGAGAAACACTTTGCCGGGTTCGCAGCCTCCACGTTCTATCCGCCTCGACATCATGGCTTTTGGCATCCGGTCCCGCACACAGCGTGCGCTTCTTTCCCGCTCCGTTGCATCCAATGCCTCCAAACTCCTCGAGTATAATCCTATATATTGGCTTTACACTCTCCCTTCCTCGGCGAGTTCCATTTCGAGAGAGTGAAAAGTTTCTCGGAGGGGAGGGGGTGGGGGAAGGAAGGGTCGAGGAATGGGATTCTCTCGGTTCACGTATGGAATTTTATTTTTGGAGGATCAGAAAGTAAACGGCATAAGTTCGAAGATAGAATGGCGAAGTTTAATATAAGAGGGCAAGGAGATTTTGATGCGAGTTTTACTTTAAGTTTCGCTCTTATCTCGACTAGTCATTGTGTGATTTTTTTATGCGGGCACTTACCGCTTATGCAGTTCTTGGTGATCTCCGTGAAATCTCCAAGGTATAGTTATACTATTTAAGTATTCTTTTGTGCGTTCGTGAGCGGTCTCATCTGCTGCTTCCATTTTTGGATGCTTCTGTTTATGCTAGTTTTTTTTTGAAACTCGAACGGGTAAGAAGACGAATTATTAATTTCGTGAGCCAGATTTCGCAGAGTTTTGGAAATTATACATAATACGTAAGTATTCTACTTTAAAAATCAGGTTATGATTCTATGCGTTCAATCACTAGGAAATAAATGAGGTATATGTATATACAGAAAAAACATTCGTGGTAGAAAATATTCCAAGCAATAACTGGACAATGCGATAAGCAAATGTTACCATCTACGCGCATGAAAATACAGAGATTAACTTATAAGTGAACGACTGATTTTTCAAATAATTATGCAGGACCGAGCTGCTATTTTAGATAGAATGCGTAATTTGGTTTTATGTAATCAATTTTCGCTACGCAGCAAATCATATGATATGATAAATGCAATACATGCCATAAGCAAGAATGACAAAGCTCATTAAAATTAATGATAAGAATCTCTTGAAAATCTTTATGTCGACCTGGTTGCCAATTCTAAGCACAACATTGTGGTTTATTAGTACCGATAGATACGCCCCAAACTCATGCTCGCGTCAGAAATTGTGAACGATAATAGACCAGCGAAAGAAGTATGTACATGCACTAAATTAATTCACTCAAGAATTAACGGGCTCATTGTATGGCCATAAGACGATTAAAAGGTGGGCTCTTATGAATCGAAAATTGAAATTCTTATAATTATCTTAGGTATTTGGATTTTCCAAAATTTTCATGGTTATTGGAGATACTTAGGTAAATATTTACTTTTTCAATTATACGCAAGCTCTTACTCTTAAACGGCTACAAAATTAAATACGTAATGAAAGGGCGCACGTTCTAATTCGATTCTACAGAGAAGCCTAAATATATTTTATTTCACTTTCGATTAGTCGTCACCGTTGACGTTCAATTTCTTCGACGTTGATTGCTGAGTTATTTAATTTGAAAGCAATCCATATATTTTAACGTAGGACGGCGATTATGATAATTATTTTTGCATGAAACAGTGTTATATCAGCAAATAACAGCATATTAACAACGATATACAATAACAGTAGCTCCTAATATTTATTGATTGCTTCTCTGGGAAGCATTAATTTTGCTTTACATCAACTTAATCTAAAGGTCTCGGCTGGAACAACTACCTAATGTGTAACCAAAGCGTGGTTACATATTGTATAATATCTATAATATACATTGCACACATATTTGACTGCATGTGCCCCACAACGAGTGCAACCTTGAATAGATTTTGCGACACTAGATGACGTCATCTGAGAGGATGGTCACAGTTTTGAGGATACTGGATGAGAATAAAAAAAATATGTTAATTAGTGAAATGGTGAATTGAACAAAAATTCTTGCTAACTGCTTTTTTATGGTAAATAACAATGCATACTTAAGTATAATTTATAATTTAAAAAATGTATTTGCATTTATAACAAAAGAATCCTCAATAAAAATATAAACCGTAAATACCTGCATTTAGGATGCACCCGATTGAAAGAGTCGGGGCGAATTTTGGCCTAAAATTCAAAGAATATTTATTTATTTATTTATTTTAAAAACCTTGCAATTTGGCCAGCCGGCCAGGTGGCAAGAAAAACATAATATATAATTCTAAAATTCCAATTTTACAAATAAAGTGCTAATAAATTATATTAGAAAAATTAAAATACAATAAAAAATATATAACATTATACAATTTCAAACTAATTACAATCAGTGCCTAGAGTGCGGATTTTCGTGGGTTCATGAAATGCCTTCTCGGCTACCGTAGCGGTCACGGGGCCCACGAAGTCCCCACCGTACTTCACCCTTCCAAGCAATCCCCTACTGTTCATCTACATCTACATCATATCCTGCAAGTCACCTTTTCGGTGGATGGCAGGGGGTGCAGTGCACCAAGGGTCCATAGTTTTCCTACGTTATCTTTTTCTATTATGGTCTCTTATCGTCCTAGGGTAAAACGATCCTCTATATCGCTCCGCTCTACAGTCGATCTCGCGAATCTTATCCTCACTGTCCTGCCTTCCGAGATACGTCGGGCTTCTGATAAGTCCTACTACCTCATTCGCTAGTCCCTCCGACATAAATTTTTCCAGTAGTTTAAATCTAGCCTGCAGCCTACGTTCCTCTAACGATGTCCATTTCAGATTTTCTATTTATGATGTTACGCTTTGTTTACTATCGTAATTCCTCTTTACAAATCTAGCTGCCCTGCGCTGAACCTCTTCTAACTCGTTAGTGAGTCCCTTTTCGTAAGGATCCCACACAGCTGAAGCATATTCGACCTGCGGTCGAACCAAGGATAAATAACATAATTCTTTCACTTTTTCGGAGCTATTTCGAACTATTCTCCCTATAAAGGCCAGCTTTTTGTTAGCGGCACCTATCAATCGGCGAATGTGGGTGTCCCACGAGAGATCACGATGGATCGTGACTCCAAGGTATTTAATGGAGTCTGAAACTGAAATCTCTACTCCGTCCAACGAATAATTATTATTCAACGAGATACTCTTGGTTCTCCAGAAGTTGATGACGCAGCTTTTCTTTTGGTTTATCTCTAACTGCCATTCCTTACACCGTGCAGAAATAGCTTCTAGGTCATTTTGGAGATACTGGTGGTCTTCCGGATTGCTTATTTCTCTATAGATGACGGTGTCGTCCGCGAAAAGCCTAATTTTACTTCTGACTACTGAGCTGATATCGTTTATATAAATTAGAAATAATAACGGACCAATTACACTACCCTGTGGAACGCCAGAGTCAACCTCCACTAAGTTCGAAGATTTCCCATCTATAACAACCATCTGCTTCCTATGATTTAAAAATTCACGGATCCAAATAACGATTTTAGAATTAACGCCTAAGGTTTCTAATTTCGTTAGTAACTTCCTGTGAGGTACCTTATCAAAGGCTTTCCTAAAATCTAAGAAGATGGCATCGACCTGCGTATTCTTTTCTCCGCTTCTCAGTAAACAATTAACAAAAAGACCGAGCTGAGTATCACATGACCTACCTTTCCTGAAGCCGTGTTGACAATCATCTAACAATAAATTTCTATCAAGAAATCGCATTATGTTGCTAACGAGTATATGCTCGAGAATCTTACACGATATCGAAGTTAATGAAATCGGCCTGTAATTTTCTGGGTTCTCCTTGTCGCCTCCCTTATGAATTGGGGTAACGTGCGCTAACCTCCAGTCGCTAGGGACCTCTGTGCGAGAAATGGATTTCTCGAAGATTATCAGAAGAAAAGGTGCTATTTCTTCAGCTAATTCTTTTAAAACGCGAGCAGGAATTTCTTCAGGGCCAGTGGCTTTGTTATGTCTGATGGAACTTAATTGCTTTGCTATTCCCACTTCAGAAAATACTATATCGTCCATCAGCCCTCCATCAGCATAATGTACGCAATGGTCGCTGACGGCTGTGAATGCTTTTACAAAATGACCGTTTAGCAGGTTGGCTTTCTCTACGCTATCATGAATAACGTAACCCGTCATTACGCAGGGAAGGTATTGTAGGGCCTCTACCTTGGACCTCTCTCACATAGGACCAAAACGTTTTAGGGTCCTCCTTCAAATAATTATTTAATACCTTATTCCGGAAGTTAGTAAAAGCCTCGCGCATAGTAGTTCTCGCTTTAGCGCGGGATTCCTTATACGTCTTAACTTTAGTTGCTCTATATTCATCGGATGATGTAGACGGCATATTTTTTATTTTCGCGTGGCTTATTCTCTGACGCCTAAGCGCACTCCTAACTTGCTTATTGTACCAACGTGGCTCTTTATTGTCGACCTTCACTTTATTTGGAATGTACTTATCGATACTCTCTAGCATTATATCCTTGAATAGTTTCCATGACGACTCAGCACCTGATCGTTCGGTCATATCACGGAAGCCAGGTAGTATTTCTCGTAGGCGCGACCTGAAGCTTGAAAAGTTTGCCCTAGCAAATATATAAAACTTTCTTTGAGGCTTAGGGTGCCTATCGATTTTCAACTTACACTCTGCATATACGGCCTGATGATCACTTATCCAATCTTCAATGGTGACTTTGTTTATTCTTTCTGGGACGTTAGTTGCCAATAAATCTAATATGTTTCCCGATCGCGTTGGCTTTCTGACTAATTGAAGGAGAGAGTGCTCGCAGAATGTTTCGATTAATGCCTCACAGGATTCGCGTTCTTTACCTCTAGATTCGAAACATAGATTTTCCCAATCAATTGAGTGTAAGTTAAAGTCACCACCGACTATAACGATACCATCTTAATTTATCAGTCTATGCTTTGATAATTTTTTCTCGAGACTTAAAATACTATCTACACCAGCGTTAGGTGTCCTGTAAAACGAGCATATGAACACCTTTTTGGAGCCATCTTTACCTATGCGGCACCAAACACTCTCGATAACCTCGTCACTTATCGGAATCTCACTGCTATCGTACTTATCACTAACCGCTATGAAAACTCCCCCGCCCGATCTATTAGCGCGATCTTTTCTATAGACACGGTAGTCCCTAGGAAATATCTCCTGACTCTGAATCTCATCCGTTAACCAACTTTCTGTGCCTATCACGACGTCGGCATGCAGACTGCGAATAATATGCTCGAACTCAGCAATTTTCCTACGGATGCTGCGACAGTTTAGTACGACGACGTTTAATTTCTCACTATCACTTCGCATAATAATCTCAATTTTGACTTTCTCTTCCACTCTAAAACTACATGCGCTCCCACCACAATCACTCCCACGACTGTATGACGTCGCATCAAAATTGGAATTGCGACACGTCGCGCCCTTTACGGAACATTCTATCAATGACCTATCGCGAAATTGGTGCTGCATGTTACGCTCGGTGTATATTTTATCATTAGATAATCTTTCGGGATTCTTATTTTCTACAAATGTATCGATTATCCCCTGACCCAAAACTGACCTACACCCTGCCCTACTCTCTAGCCTAAAAAATCCCTACTGTGCTCGAGAATCCTACTCGCTACTCTCTGAGCCGATTTGGGCGTGTAGTGAACACTAGAGTGATCCAGTGGTGCCCTGCACGATTCGATATTCGGTCGTAGGTCGACGAAGTCCACTCCCAAGTCCCGACGGAAATTCCACAGCCTTCGGTTCAGACCTTCAACTCTACACCAAACCTCAGAACCACGGTCAATCCTAGGGACTATACTGCAGACAGTAAGCCGCACATCGAAACCCGACTCCTCTTGGACACGAGCAACCTCAGAGGCCAAGTCCATAAAAGAACTTAAAATCTCCTCGGACCCGCGCTTCGAGGCGTCGTTAGTCCCAACATGGGCCACCACCCGCAGCCGAGAGCAACCTGTCGCCACTACCGCTTCTCTCACCGTGTTGGTCACTTGCGGCACCGTGCCTCCTGATATACATCTGGAGAAGACCCGCTCTTCAACTCCCTCCCGGCGGGCACTGGATAACAGGGGTGCCATTACACGCCGAATGTTAGAGCTACCTAACACTAACAACCCTCCCTTCCCAACCCGACTCCCATTGGGCCCGGCCTCCATCGAAGTGACGGGAGTGGGTACGGGCGCAATGGCCGTGGAGTCGTCCTCCGACAACACCTCGAACCCATTACTGACAGGAAGAGAGTCCGCCGAAGCATTCCAAACTCCCTGCCTCCGCAGCTCCACCCCACGATCTCCCCGAGTGGACACTACTCTCCACTCATCGGATTTCCCAGCCCGAGGACCCTCAGACCGCGGTAAGGAGTCAGAGTCAACCCCGATCACTCTACCGGCTGCCGCACCCAGGCGAACCCGTGCCGCCAATTTGGCGCGGCGAGCTTTCAGGGATGACCCCGCACCCCCCACACGAACCAAGGCTGCCTCTGACCTTTCCACCCTCTGAAGGAGGTCCGCAACCACCCTCTCCAGCTCCGTGATTCGAGCCCTCATGGCCTCGCAACCAGCGGCGCACAAGAAGGAGGAAACGGGAGTCCTCGGTGAAGCCATCCTAAATTTACCTAATTTATATACTAACGCAAAACAGTTACAATATAAAAACAAAAGCTGAAACGGGATAAGGCACAGTTACATAGATATTGTTGTTACTAATATTCCTCCTCACAGTTCGTCTTATTTTTACCATGCATATATGAACTAACTCTACGTTTAAAATGTTTCGCGTCCTTAGGTAAGGGCTTGAAGAGCACTTCAGGTAACTTGTTCCACTCGCTGATTCCTTTGTTTAGAAACGAATACTTTGCTGTATTTGTCTTCTGCGGCCTAAGTTTAATTTTAAATTCATGGCTATTTTTCCCTAAAAAATTCGGCACCTGCATTCTACTTCTTAAGTCTTCCCATGCTTCATTATTGCTGTATGCCTGGTAGAGTCCCCCTAATCTGTTAATTTGTCTCCTATTTTCAAATGATTCCCAATCCAGAATTTTCAACCTTTCTGTGACGCTGTCTACCTTATTAAACATACCTAGCACATATCTCGCAGCTTTCCTCTGGACTTTCTCTATTTTCCTTTTTTGACCTATCCCAGGCGGATCCCATACAATCGTCGCGTATTCTAATATTGGTCTGACTATAGTTTTGTACGCCTTTTCCTTCGCAGCCCTACTACTTCCTTTAAGATTACGCATAACATAATGTAGGTTTTTATATGCTTTTCCTATAATACTCTCAATATGCCTATCCCATCCTAGATCTTTTGCTACGTGGACGCCTAAATACTTGCAGCAATCATATTTTGGTACCATTTAACCGTGTTGGTTGTATCTGCGCTCACTTATTATTCTTTTGTTCGCGAACGTAAGGTGTTTGCTTTTGTTAATATTTACGCTTATTTTGTTTATCCTAATCCATGCTTCTATCTTTTCGATACCCTCTTGTAAAATTTCCCGGTCTTCCTCACTTTTTTATTTGCCTATATATAATACATTCATCCGCAAGCAGACGAATCCTTGAATTAATGTTATTCGGAAGGTCGTTAACATAAATAAGAAATAGTAACGGACCTAAAACGCTTCCTTGGGGCACCCCTGATGTGATATTCACAAAATCTGACAAACTTGTACCTATTCTTACCCTTTGAGCCCTACCAATAAGGAAATTTTTAACCCATGAGATCACTCTCTTACCTATGCTTAACTTACATAATTTAGCTAGAAGAATGTCATGAGAGACAGTATCAAATGCTTTTGCAAAATCTATTACAATCCCATCCACCTCTTCTCCTTTATCAATTGTGTCTGCAATATCCTGAACTAGTCCTAGTAACTGAGTATCACAAGAGTAGACTTTTCTAAACCCATGCTGACTTTTACATAGCCAATTATTTACTTCCCAAAAGTTGCGCAAGTAGTACGCTATTATTTTTTCCATCAGCTTGCAAACTACTGATGTTAAACTAACAACTTTCAACGTTGGTTTTGTTCCCTCCCTTATAAATAGGTATTACTATCGCCTTCTTCCAGTCCGTCGGTATACTATCGTTATTTAAAGTGACAGTAAATAATAATCACAGATACGGTACTATTTCTCTAGAACCCAACTTTAATGCCTCTCCCGCAATATCATCTGCTCCCCTAGATTTGCGATCTTTTAGCCTCGCCACTCTTTTTAAAATTTCCGCATCTCGAATCTTAATGTGTTTTGGCTCTTGCGTCAATCCAGTGTATTTATTTAACTCCGTTTCCGACGCTCTATCCTTTGTAACCCTCTGCACTAAAGTCTCAACATTTTCGGTTTTCCTAAACACGCTAGCATACCACCTATTGAACTCATTTGCATTCTCTTCGTCTCCTACGATTATGTCACCGTTTGCATTTTTTATCGTAGCTGATTTCTCTATGTTTTCCCTGCGTCTTCTAAGATATTTATAGAATTCACTACCGTTACTTTTATCCAAAATATTTATAAGATATTTTTCTTTCGCCCTTCTTTTTCTTTGTTCAAGTCTTTCGTTAACTTAACATATTTACTAAAATATAAATATCCTAAATGTTTCATTTTATGCGATTTTCTTTCTTTTATTTTTAGCACTCGAATAGTTTTGTTATAAAACTCAGGATCAGGATTGTCCTTCAGAATCTTTATGGGCACGTACTTCTGTAGTCCTAACAACAATAATTTCTTAAACGCTACCCACATTTCTTCTACGCTTCCCGCTTCACTTGCCCACTTTGGAAAACTTTCCGTTAAATATTGTCAAAATCCAATTCTATCGCCTCTGCTATATTGCCATACCTTAGTTTTCTGCTTCTTCATTGGATTCGTAACAACCCAGTCCATTTCTAAATAAACAGCATCATGGTCACTAATACCTGCCATTGACTCCGAGCAAATAAGTGACTCATACGGCCTTAAAAGAAAGACATCGAGAATGTTACCCGTCTTACCACCTGCATGAATCCCCCTTCATAGATAAGGATGTTTGCCAATTCCTGAGCCCTCCCGCCCCCCGCTGATGATCCATCCCTGTTAACCGAAGGTAAGTTAAGGTCTCCTGCAATTAATATGTCCTGCGTTAACGGATTTTCGATGAATAAGTTCGCTAACATTTCTAACAAATAATAATCCTCTCCCGGTTTCCTATACGCTGCTATAATATCGATTTGCTTTTTTAAGAAAGGATTTATTAATTGTATACACAAGTTGTAAAGGTCAGGTTTGAGAATGTGGACACCTGCGGAATAAATATCGGTAGAGGAGTAAGACAAGGATGCTGCCTATCGCCAACCCTATTCAATATATATGGAGAAAGTCTAATGCAAGAAGCTTTAAAAGGCACAGGGGATTTCAAAATTGGAGGAAGGATTATAAGAACAGTAAAATACGCAGATGATCAAGTACTTCTAGCAAGAAAGGAAGAGGAGCTACAAAAAATGATAAATAGACTAGTGATAACAGGTAGAAAATACGGTATGGAAATAAATACAGAAAAATCCAAGGTCATTCGAATATCGGGGAAAGAAGAGAATCTGAACATTACTATTGGGGGAAAGCCATTAGAACAAGTTTCAGAATATAAATACCTTGGAAGTATCATAACACGAGAGGCAAAATGTACGGATGAGATCAAAACTAGAATAGGAAAAGCAAAAGCGGCTTTCAGGAGAAAGAAACAACTACTTACAGGGAATATAAGGGAAGATATCCGCAAGAAGTTGATAAAATGCTACGTATGGAGTATAGCATTGTATGGGGCAGAAACATGGACGCTAAGGAAAAATGACATCAAATACTTGGAAAGCTTTGAAATGTGGACTTGGAGGAGAATGCTGAAGATAAAATGGACAGATAGGATGAAAAACGATGAAGTGCTACGAAGAATAGGAGAGAAGCGAATGATTATACAGACTATCAGAAAGAGGAAGGCTAACTGGGTTGGACATTACCTGAGGAGAGAGAGTATGATTAAAGACGTGTTAGAAGGAAAACTAGATGGGAAAAGGGAAAGAGGTAGGAAAAGGTTTCAGCTGATAGACGATTTGAAAGGGAAAGAGAGTTATCAAGATATAAAGAGGACAGCGGAAAATAGGAGTATATGGAGAACCAGGTTTAACCATGAATAATCACGGACCTGTCTACGGACAGACTACCTATGATGATGATACACATTGCCTCGCAATCGTTTCTTACCCATTCAGGTGTGCACTCAAAGCAGTCTTTCACACAAATGAAAATCCCTCCTCCTCTAGATTCGCGATCTCTTCTATATACCGTGAAACCAGGTGGAAAAATCTCATTGGAGATTATATCGCTTTTTAACAATGATTCTGTCCCTATAAATACATCGGAATTGCAAGCATCAACTAACGTTAGAAACTCTTCCCTCTTGTTATATACACTTCGACAGTTAACCTGAAGTACCCTCAAACCCTTACCTTTATTCGATTTCTCCGTCAGCTCAACAGCACCACCACCGCTTTTGCAATTAGACTGCAGGCGTTCTAAAGTTTTTCTTAGCCGATGTACACATGTCCCATACCAAACCCACTACGTGATCATCGGTCCTTGCACTTTTAATATCATTCGTTCCGACATGTATTACCAAAACTTCTTCTTTACTATCGTCATTACTGCCCAAAATTTTTTTCCATTTGCTCGATCCTAATTCCGGGGAAATACTCCACCACATCACCCTGCCTTCTGCATTCTTCCTCTGCAAAACGAATCATGGAGTCTCCCAAGACACGAACACTTGACTCCTTAGCACAGTTATCCTTCCTCACCTCTATTTATTCCTTCCTTTGACCTCCACCCATCCTTCACCACTTGGACCCTTCATCTTTTCACTCTTCAGTGCCGTATTCACTTTCGTTAATACCTCTATCATCTCCTTAGCCCTCTGCAACTCCTGCTTCAGACTCACTATTATCTTCTCCTTCTCTTCTCTCTCTCTTCTTCTCACTCTTCCTACACACAAAACACTTCCAATTGTCCTCCATGCACTCTTCTGAGCTGCTTCTCGAACATTTTATGTGGAACCATGTTCCACAAGTTGAGCATTGCACAGCAATGCTAAGTTTTCTGTTGCACGCCTTGCACTTCGTCACCTCTGCTGCCGATTTACTTCCGTTCTTGGTCATTACGACCCTCTCCTTACGACGCCCTCAAACACCCTTTCACCCGGAGCTACCTGGCACACGACCGTTCCCTTCGGAGGTTAATGACCAATTTATATTATATATATATTTAGCACATTCACATATAGGGTGGATATATATTCTAGGAAATGATCTGTACCTATCGCAAATAATATCATTTAGCGGTAAAACTGAAGAGAGAATTATCGAATGATCCTGTAAGAAGTAAATTAAAATTTAAGCCCTTTGTCTCGTGAAGTATTGTTTCTCAACTGGCGGTCCGCGCGTTATTCCTCGGGGATTTACGAGTCGAGTAGGACATGATGTTTGTTTATTATATTTAGTCACTTTTGTGATCCAGTTCTCACCTCTGTTTAATATTTCAAAATGAAAAATACGAGGAAATACATGAAATTTTCGTGAGTCCGCAGAAATTGTGAGATTCGGTAGAGGGTCCACGGCTCCTGAAAGGTTGAGAAACACGAGCATAAGCAGTAAGCGACGTGGCGGGTTAAGACGATACACTATGGCGGGGGATGATGACGAAAACGCCACGACGACCACGACAACAGAATCTAATGTTCCCGAAACCAATGACGATTTCGAAAATTTGACAACATCAACGATCGTAAATTTCTTGCGTTTAAATTTGTGATTTTTTCATGATATTCAAATAAATATCTTCGGATGTATATACTTAATTAATCAACAAATCGTAGTTCGCTGTCCTTTGATTTTGGCTTCTCATTAATGATATCACTGAGGTTCAATCCACAAGTGTATAGGACGCATCTCATTTTTGGTCCAAAAAATTGCGCTCTACACGAGTATTTTCGGTATTTTATTTACTTACTCTATCAAAATTACTGGAATGTTTTCTCGACGTAAATCATTCTTGCCATATCCTGCATCCCTTAATGCACAATAGAAAATCAATCATTCACTTAGCATTTCAAATACCAGTTTTTAAATATGCTGCTTTTATGCAAGCATTCATCAAATATAATGCCGCTCTTAATGCAATATTTATTTATTTGACGTGAAAATAGAATTTTTGCTGACATTCTTTTAATATATAATACAAAAGACATTCTCTGGAGGCATATTTTACTCTCCTGTTTCTCGGAGAGTTGAGGTTACAAGAGCGCTGGCATTAGCAGTTGCCCGATTCTGGCATTAACAGTTTCCTTGCATTATATGAGACAGAGGTTAACAACCTTTAAATTAACCTCACTAAGAGACCGTGTGTGCTGCCTCATTTGGGAAACGGATGGCGGTGTATACCATTATCATATGTCTTGTGGCTTTCTAGCAACATGGAGCATTCATATTGCGTAAGACAGTTTGTATTCCTTCACGGATGAAAATGCCCACAGTGTTTGAGTACGCGTTTTGATTTTAATTTATGGGTTTAATCATTTCAAGTATATTCGAGATAATTTACATTATTGAAATATTATCATCCTTATAATGTGTATTCTACTCGTAGGCAGGTCCGTTATTTTCAAAGGTTAAACTTGTTTCACCACAATATTATGCTTTTTGCAATTCCCTCCTTTTCTCGACACTTCTATTGGTTCCTTTAATTCCTGTAGAATCTGAACCCGTATCCTTCTGTCTCTTTTCCCCTCAGCTTTCCTCTTAACGTGTCTTTAATCATGACCTTTCTCCTTAGGCAATTTCCTACACAGTTTGTATCCTCTTAAATATGATATGTTGTAATCCTTTGCTTTTCTCTTGTTCTTCTTAGTTCTTTCTCGTTTTTCGTCCCATCTGTCCATTTATTCTACAACATTCTTCTTTATTCCCGCATTTCAAAGATTTTTAAGGTACTTTATATTATTAAATTATTTAAAACAACTTACTGCATGGAAGAAAATGTCTCACCAAGAACTATTAAAAAGCGTGCCTAAATTCATAATGTAAAAACGTCGATCATTCTCGCTAGGCACTAGGCGTTTCATTATTAAAATATTGAAGATATGAGGAAAATTTGTACTTTTATATCGATTGAGAATACGAATTTGATAAAAAAGAGAAACCATAGCTTAAATCAATGAAAAGAGGCCTAAGATTCTCGAGGAAATATACATCTTCAGATCTAACAAGCCAGACGCGAAAATAATGGAATTCCATCTAAAGGGCGCGCTAAAATATGCTTCCAACAAAAACATTTCGGAGCGTATTTACTCAGAGGGAAGGGAGTGGTTAAAAGGTCAAATATCCATCCTTTTACTTTTCAATTACTATCGCCGAAAGGAAGATTTAATCACCTTAAATAGTCCAAGAAATCAAATATCCCTCCGAAATTCCCCTTTTTATTAGTCTCGATATCAACCTGCACGCGTTTCACCCATTCACTCCCTCCACCACAACAACTCACACCCTTTCAGAACCCGTCATCAACGAATCGTTTCATAATTTTTGGACTATCAATCAAACACTCGGGGGCCTCTCTGCCGTTCCCTCACACTCCCAACTTGCTCAATCATTCTACCATCAGGCGCTTTCTCCTCTTAATGTGAGAGACCAAGCATCGGGGAGGTCCCGTCCCATACTTTGCGCTTTTAGCAAACACTGTTCCCCACAAGGTCCCCGTCCAAGTCCTCTACTCTTTATCTCTCCTGCCGTTCCCTACCGTTGAAGCGTCTGTTGACATCTTCCTCTTTTCCTTTCTTCCCCCTATCATTTCACTTTCTCTTTATCTTTTCCTGCTCTTTTCTCTCTTCTCTTTCTCGCCCTTTATTACCCTTTATCTTACTCTCTCTCTGTATTTCCCTCCTTTTCTCTCTAATTTCCTTTACCCTTCTTTCCATCCCCCTCTACCTTCTAACCTTTCCTAAATGCATCCATCTCTCCTTTTACCTCTTCCTTATCTCTCCTCTGCCATTCACTTTCTCATTTTATCTTTTCTCTCATTTTCTCACATCCCCTTTTTCCTACCAATCACAAACTTTCCACTTTATCTTCCTTTCTCCCTCCATCTATCTGCCATTCCATTTACCTTTTCCAGCTCTTTTTCCTCTCTTTCTCTTTTTTCCCTATTCCTAATACACTCTTTTCCTCTCTCCCTTTTCCTCTTCAGTTCTCTCTCGCCTTCTTTCATATCCCCAATCTCTATCCCACCTCCCTCCTCTCCCATTCTCTTTCTTCTTTTGTATCGCCCTCTCTCCTTTTATCTCTCCCTTTCATCTCTCCCTTTCTCGCGCACATACGCTCTCATTTTTTTCCTCTATATCATTCTCTCTCACACTTTCTATTTCTTTCTCCCTCTCTCCATCAACCATTTCCTTTACCTTTCCCGCTTTTTCCCCTCTGATCCGTAACTTTATATCTTTTTACATAATCTCTTCTTTTTGTCCCTCTTTTTATTCTTCCGCTCCCTTTATTTTTCCATTTCTCTCGTAACCCTCACATCCTCTACGCACTTCCCTCCTCTTCCTTCTTTTTTCCTTGAATCTCTCCCTTGCTCTCTCTCTCATACGCCCTCTCCTTTCCTATTTCTATAATTATATTATTCGCGCGCACGCACACACACACTTTCTCTTCCTTTCTCTCTCTTTCTCTCTCCATTTACCATTGCATTCACTTTTCACGCATTTCTTCCTCTCTTTATTCGTAATATTCTTTCCTTTTTCTCCCTCTTTCCATTTCTCCTCTCCTTTTATTTTTCCATTTTTTTCGTAACCCTCCCGTTCTCTATCCCATTGTTTCTCAACCGGTAGGACGCGCCTCACTGATGTGACCCGAAGGTTGTATAGGTGAGATGCGAAGTTTTGAAGATAAGTATTTTAAAACTTTTCCTCAACAAAGTTACCGCAATAATTAAGGTCTTCAAAAATGTCCATTATTGATTAACATAATAATAATAGTTGGAAATTTCCACTTCTTGGAAAAGGTCGAGTTTATTTTTACTTTGGTTGGACCGAGGCTTTTTGTCAAAATGTTTGGTGGGACGCAAGATGCTCCATCTCTAGGGTTACCAGACGTCCGGTTGTTGTTTTTTAAGTTGGCCGAGGACGTCGCTGCGTGATTTTATCACCTGTCCGAAATTTGATTATTTCTTCTATTGTACGTTTTTCATCTTATTCACTAGAATTTTAGGGGAATATTTTTAGAATTAACGGTAACATTCAAGAAGTCGTCTAAACAATTTGGGTCTGTATTGCAGTTTGTGATTTTAACGTTTTATCACTAATTATATCGTGAAATGTTAAATAAAATTTTTGACGCTTTACTCGGTCACTTTGCTTTAAATTTGTAAATAGGTCGTTCCGTATATCGCCGTATTAATATATTATGTCATAAAATTATTCTTTAATAATCAGTTTAGCTTTTATGTTAAATGGTAAACTCAGGTTTAGAGTTTCTACTTTTTGTATATATTATTCAATATATATATATATATATTATTCAATATATATATATATATATATATATATATATATATATATATATATATATATATATATATATATATATATATATATAAAGTTGTATATTCCTATATATTGTTTACGTGTTTATTCTGCATCTTCGGAATTATTGTTTCGGTTGTTATAATAAAGAATGAAATTTTAAGCGATATTGCATCTTATGATATTTTTATTCGCAAATATTTAAGTAGTTAATAAAAATATTTATGTTCGAAAATTTACTTAAGTAACATTTAATTATATTTCCTTTATTGATATAACACCACAGTACTATTTTTTAAAGTTAAATTTTAAATGCCCGGATTTTGTCCGGATTTATTTTTTTTGTGTTTTTATGTTCGGGAAGTAAGATTTAAAATATGGTAACCCTATCCATCCCGCCTTCTCTGCGATGCTCTTTCTCCTTTTGTATACCTCTTACTCTCTCACATCCTCTCTCATTTCCTCATTCTGTATCATTCTCTTTCTTTCCACTATATTTTCCTTTCGCCTTCTTCCTTCCACCTCGCCTCTAATTCCCATTTCTTCACCTCTTCTATCATCCCCGTTTCCTTAATCTTTCCGCCCATCCTCGCTCTCCTTTCCCACCTAACCGACTCTGTCGCTTTCCTAAAATTCGTCGAAATTGGTCCGTAATTGAGAGTCTCTCCATCGCTCCAACCCTTGAGCACTGGCCGTTGCGGAGCGGCGGCATCTCAATTATAACACTCCTTTTCCTAGCTGAGGACCGGGAGAGGAAAGAGAGAGAGAGATTGTAAGAGGCTGAGTGCGGGCGGCACGGCGGGAACCTGATGGTTTAGCGGCGGTCACGCGTACTTGGAGTATGTTTTAAAAGGTGGTCGGTTGAGGGAGGAGCAGAACAATTTTTAAGTGAGCCCGTTTTAAACCACCACGCTGTATCATTTCGGCGAGATGACCTCCCCCTCCCTGGATTTGATAAGATACCGTTTTAATTACGCCCCTCCTTCCCTTGCATGTTGCTGTTATGTCCCGAGAAATAATTAAGTAAGAATATCCTCGCTGTTTGCGCTTTTTGACCGGAAGCCTGTACTGAACGGTTATCGTATCATTTGTAGTGCGCATTATTTAGGAGAAAATTAACAAGTTATAATTACTTGGCGATTGTTACAAGAGGCCTACAAAATACTCATACTCGGTGTAAAATATTTATCCGTTTCAATCATGGATTCTTGGGTGGAAAATGATAATTTTTGCTATAGCAGCTTAATTCTTAGTTAATGCTTTCGTTTATAGGTCGTACGCTATCCAATATATGTTTTACGCTATCCAATATATGTTTTATCTGCAATTGTGACAGCAATATTCGGAATATAATTTAATTAAATGTCTTTAGAAAGGGATATGGCGACTGAAAGGATTAAATAAATTCATGCAAGTCTTTCGAAGATTAAAAACCGCATTGAAAAGCACAGTAGAAAATTTTCCTTTCAAAGGACATTTCTTTCGATCCAAAATGTTTTTAAAAACGTCTGAGAAAATCCATTGTTATTTTCTATCGAGCTCGTTTCTATTTAAGTTTATTGGAGTTTATTTATAGTTATTTTAGGTTCGTTGCTTTTATAATTAAAGCTTAGAATAATTTAATGAGAATTCACGTTAGAGATAATAAAAGATTCCATACTTAATAATGGACGATTTTTTTATTTTAAAATAAATATGGGCCTTGAGATGAGATGCAGATTTATGCGTACACCTCTACATGTTATCATTAACCACTTAGGCCGGCTAAACGTACATGTGTACGGACCTTACCATCTGCCTCTGCAGTGATTGTTCGTACGCGTGAACAGACCTTGACATCTCTTTACCCATACCTAAATTTCAAAATCATCTATTAACTTATTTTTCAACATATAATAAGCGCAAATGCCATTTGTACAATATGATGACCCTCATTATCCTTTCCCTATTTATAATCGGGGTTCTTAATCGAAGTAGACACGTCGTAAGTGAAATAATTTGTCCTCAATTTATATAAGGGTTTGCTTAGCTAATAAACGTCTCTTTTCAATGACAATCAACCAGAAAGATCAGAAAAGAAAGTGCTTTTCGGCGTGAAAGGTTTCAACCTTATTAGCTGAATATCATCATCATCATCATCATAGGTAGTCTGTCCGTAGACAGGTCCGTGATTATTCATGGTTAAACCTGGTTATATATATATATATATATATCTATATATATATATATATATATCTATCTAAATGATTAATCATTTATCAATAGAACGTACATGTTTAGTTTTACGACGCATAAGTTCAAACATAATTCACTCATAAGCATATTTTCCTTCCTTCACAGCAATCAGTGGAAATGTTGCCCAATAACACTCGATTCGACGTAGCCTCTGAATTAATATTTCGTTATCAATCACCATCGCGGAATCTTGCTCAATAAATCGTAGCCGGGATTCGTTGATGTGATTTTCCAAAGGGACGTGTGCACAAACATTCCATATCGCTCGTCGTGATTTGATTACGTTCGCTAACAAAAAAAAATGATAAACCAATACCGCTCATTCGTCACCATTTGGAAATGATAACAGCTTTTCTCCCACTTTCTCTTTCTCTCATCTCTTTCTCTCACCTCTTTGTCTCACCTCTTTGTCTCACCTCTCTCTCACCTCTTTCTTTCACCTCTCTTTCTCATATTTCTCTCAACTCTTCTCTCAAATCTTACTCTTGCCTTTCTCTTTCTCTCTCTCGCTCTCAAATATTCTCTTGACACTTTCTCTGGCTATATGCTAATATCCTTTCCCTCTATCTCTTCTATTTTCCTTCCTCTCAAATTTTCAGGCAGTGCTTAATCCTTTTGCGTTATTTATGTTGACTCGAATGTACTATAACTTTTATTCATCAAATGTACGTATTTACGTAAAACTATTTCCAACGGTATTCCTTGGACTTGATTGATATTCTCAAGTGCTTTGCGCGTTTTTTTCGGTGCTCTCAGTATTATTGCACAAATTTCTTCAATTTATTTGCATTTTTATGGTTATTTTAACTTTTTGCTTAATAGATTTTTGCTGGAAATGATCTAAAGTTAATAATTATATTTTATTTATTTATTAAATCACCAATTTTATTGACCCATAATTTTCGTAGTCACTGTTTATTCGTCCAGTAATACTTCTGTTGTATTGTTGTGATCTGTGTGTTTATCATGTATTGATTACTTAAGTGTACGAAATGGTTAATATAATTTTTTCTATCAATTATGGCAGAAATGGTATTTATCTATGCGTAAATATTTCTCCGCTTCCCAGCAACTTCTTTTTATCTCGATACGTGGGAATAGTGTGGCAAAAAAAATTCTACCTTGACCGGAGATCGAACCCGGGTGGATATTCTTAGACTTAAATATCGTATCAGAGTATTTGTCTCATTTTCGTTAAGCGTAGGCTAATGCCGGCACCGGGTTTCACTCCTCCCTTCTGTGTGTATGTCCAGTTGATGGCAATGCAAAATGACCATATCAGTCTACGCACTTAAAAGTCAATTAATACTACTAACACATCTTATTATCAGCTATTTCATTTTGCTACATCCTGCCACTGTTTGCTATCCTCTCAACCTCCAAATATTTATTTCTCTGACGCCTCACGCTTCTCGCTCTCTCTCTCATCAAAGAGTGGTTTATTTTGTTCCGTCGCCGTATTTTTCATGAATCGCCATCCTTTTTCCATCATCACTATTAAGCAGCCGTCCATAAGCTGTCAAGATGAAACAGGTGGACTCAGAGGCGTAACAGTTAAGCGTGACAGCGCTCTGACGCCGACCTTTCCGCAATGAAAGCTTGGGACGTGAGCGAAAAGAGAAATTCCCTTTCTTCGACTATTATCTGTAGCACGAGAGACAAATGACGGACGAAAAGCGTCCTCGTTGATTATTTCTCCTTCGAAAGTAACTGCGACCACTTCGTATGGTTACAAATATCATCTTTGCGACTCCGAATGGCTGTATGGGATGTTATATGAGAAAAATATCGTAGTTGTCGTGTGCAAACTGTCGATTGTTTAATGGGATAATCGCGTAAACCTATGCGGTTAAGTTGGTGTAATACGATTTTACCCGAACCGTATTCAGCGTCGTTTAAATTTGTTTTCGTGGGTTACACACTCATTCTTCTCTTCTGTACAAAGTTATTTTTTACTCATTCGTTTTTGCTAGCAGGTTTCTCAAAGAACCTGGAATGTTTTGACGTCACACATTAACTCTGGTTTAGGACAGAATAAGTCAAATATAGTGTTGCTGTGTAATTTATATCTTAGGGGAAGCATCCGTAAATGAGGTGTATCGGATTAGTGACAATATAAAATTTAATAAGTCTTGGTTCCAAGAAACGTCCAATAGAAAATTTTGGCAGCTTTCCTCATATAAATAATTAATTTTACTTTACACTATTTACATTAAGGCGATTCTCTTTAATTTTAACTATTTATATTGTGGTAATTTTTGTGGCCTCTTAGTTATTCTTTTGCGATGTACGAACGTACTTTGCCTCCATTAATTCAATCAATCCTTTCTACAAAGGGTGTGTTACGTTATTACGTCGCAGGTTTCATTTCTATTACCTCTACCTCTATTACCTCTTTAGGCTGGTTTACAAAGGAAACATAGCCTTATTAAATGGTCCTGTATGTCTGTTTGTATGTGTGTGTGTGTCCCTTACTAACATCTTTTGCACAAATGGACCAATTTTCCGAAACTATGTATGAGGCTCGTGCTACCAGGGTCCACCATCTGGCTATATTTTATTGGCCAAGATTGAAATTCCGGATTCTATTCTAGGAACGTTTTTTACTATTTGTTTTACATAGAAATTCTCAAATCGATCGTGCAGAGATGTTTTCCTTAATACTTTAAAATATCGTTAAATTATGATATCGAAGCGAGATTTATACTGTTCTAAGGGGAAAAGACTAAATTTTAATTCTTATCTTGGAATTTTGTTAATTGATTGTATTTTATAGAAATACCACTAAGACTTTGCATTTTTGCTTTTTAAATTGCATTTTATCGGATTGTTGCCATGGAGACGAATATTACCGAACTCGGCTTGAACATAGTCGAGTGAACAAACAGGTTATTATCTTTTCCGCTCTACTACTATTCAGCAAGGGACAGTTGATCCAGATATATTAGCGTATAAACAGTATCATTTATTTAATTCGTTTATTTAAATAAATGCATGCAAAATATGTCAGAAAGAGATTTTGACATTGTTTTTATTATTTTAACCTGATATTGCTCTATTACCTTTTTCCAATTTTTCTCCATCATTGATAAACTTATAAGCAGTAACATTTATTAAATTAGGTTATTTAAATATATACATGCAAAATATGTCAGAATAAGGTTTTGACATTGTTTTTAGTATTTTATACTCTATTAATTTGTTTTCCAATTATCTTTATCATTGATAAACTATGAACTGCAAGTGGAATTTATGGTATGAGAATTCCTTGGAATGATTAACACATACTGAAACGTTTCCTGATAATTTTAGTAATCAATTCGGGACATCAACTTTGAGAAAACGGCCTACATTAGTCCTGGTTTGGATTTCTTGTTTAATAATAGAACCAAAGATCAATTACCATTTCGCGATTGTTTTATCATTCGTGGATTATTTTTTGTAATTATGTAAAGATAAGTACCTTGATTCTTATAATTTAATCTCCTGTTTAGATTATAAATCAATAATATCATTTTCACAATTTTTCTGAAGCTAATCGTTATGGAAGATGTTAGTCCTCGTGTCTAAAATAGATATATCTTAATTCATATTTGATAATTATAATTTCTATTTCATATAATTGTAATTCCTAATTAACAAAACGGTATTTCTCTTTTCAGGTGAGTCCACTGTTTTGTGTAATAAAGAACTGTTGAGCTGCAGCGGCAAGGTAATATCAGATCTCCTTTCAATATAAGTTGTTTTTTTCTGATTTTTTATCAATACTTCATCATTGTTGTCACATTAACAGCTATACTACGTCTATTAAGGGAAGAACTAACTACTCTGTTATCACCCTTGTAATATAATTCTAAAATGCGGCTAGCTAGATCAATTTGCTGCAGAGTCATATCTTAACTGAGGAAAACATATTTCTTTCCGAGGGTAGGGACATATACAACAAATTCTCAGACTATAGTATTACATATCTCCGTGTGTTTATTTTCACCGCAAATGAGCCGGGGATTTGAATAAAAAATTGCTTGAATCGAAGCTACAGCGACGATTCCGGCATGAAAAATCCAGAGTCCCAGGCATTTTAATTTTTGGAGATGTTTTCCCAGACTCATTGTTTTGACTTCATTCTATTATGTATGAGGAAAACATGGCGAATGTAAATGTTGATGCGGATAAACAGGGACATCCTCGTGAAAACAGCTGAGTAATCGCTTTCATAGTGCCCTTTGAAAATAACCTATGTCCGATTAAATTATCTATTTTATTTATCTTTGCGGAAATTAGTTTCGTTAGATATATTCGTTTTATAAAAACATATTAGAATATTACCCGCTATTTTTATTCAAACTCGTTTTTTTCCAGAATATGCACTTAGGCATGTGAAAACGAAAAATAAGTACTTATCTCAAAAATCACCAATATACATAGTGAGATACCTGAGACATGTGAGTACTAATTTTTTTTAAATTTTTGATTCTTGAGTGTTTATTATTGAATGCATTATTAAGCCACAGAATAGTTTGATAACATTCTAGTGACTTAACGGTTTCATAATTTTGTATTCGGAACACTGTAGGCGCTGTATTAATTTGAAGCATTTCACCTTTCGCCACCAATAATTTTTATTACATTCGATATTTCACAAACCGTATTTATTATTATTATATTATTTATTATATTTTATAATTATTCTAAGTTAAAACAATCTCATGTGCTCAAGAATATGATATTTTTCGGTAATGGTGGTTATAGAGAACTTTTTAAAAGACTAATATATATATATGTGTGTGTGTGTGCGTGCGTGCGTGCGTGCGTGTGTGTGTGTGTGTGCGTGCGTGCGCGTGCGCGCGCGCGCTCGAATTTTCACAGATTCCAAAATATAGCATCTATAAAAGGACTCACTTTTATGTTTCTTCGCAAAACTCTTGGACGGGAATTGGCACAAAGACGCATTTTTGCGCAAACTCGGGTCAAGCGTCCCTTTTTTTGTTTAGATATTTTGAATTTTTTATGGCCTCCTTAAAAAAATCGACATTTTCTCCGTGTTTTCTCTTTCCTAGGACAGTTATAGCCGAAGAAGGGTTTTCCTTTTAACGGAAACAAAAGACTATCCTTCTTCGGCTCTTCCTTTTTCCTGCAGAATCGTGAATGCGTTGGCAGAGCAATGCGCTAAGCATAGGGGAGAGTGTGCGGGGGATGCTGCGGCTTTTTAAGTGATTGATTGCGCTTCGACCTTTCTTCTCTTTATGTTCCGTTCTCTTTTATTTGGTGCTATTTTCATTCCGGTTCTCTCCTTTCGTTTTCTTCGTCTCTTTCGTCACCTATTGCTTTTCTTCGCTCTTACACTAGATGGCGTTCGAAAATGAAACTCGATTCATAGAGTAAGGATAAACATAGAGCGCGCTTCCTACCTGCGCAGTACAGAGAAAGAGGCCCCAACATATGCCTGAGCTCGAGTCACGTGACTTGAGGCAAGGGACGGATTTGTTTCGCCAAATCCTATATGCAGTGTCGCTGAAGTATTTTTTTGGATTAAGGAGTTTTAAAATAGATTCTGTTCCAAATCAAAATAAATAAGTAACCTAATGATTGTGCTTAAAGTTAACGTTCTTTACTTATTTATTAACGTTCAAGATAATGAACAAATAGGAATTTTAAATACTTTGTTTGTAACTGACGCGTGCACATTTCATCCCGAATATACCTACATAATACATTTTGCGATCCCATGCAATTATGACGATAAACAAAATAAAACCTTTGTATGCGTAATTGTTAGTAGCTCAACAACTTTACTTTTAATACTTCGTTTGCGTATTTTTAATTTTTTAGTTGGAAATTCCTATGCAAGCGTAGAATTTAACACTTTTATCACATTAAATCATAAGTTCATATTAAATATTGAAATTAAATTTTTTTAAATTTTGTTCTTATGTTTTGCCAATTTTATAATTATGAGATGTACATGAATTATTGGAATGCGGAGTATATTCAAATATCAAAAGAATAGTTTATATTCTTCTGCAATATTCATTTAGGGTTACCGGACGTCCGGTTTTTCCTGGACCTGTCCTCTTTTTTAGGGTGTCCGGAGACGTCCGGGTGGGATTTTAACACCTGTCCGGACTTTGATTATTTCCTTCAATTGTACGTTTTTTATGTTACTTACGTTCATTTTTGGGAAATATTTTTAGAATTAGTAGTAACATTTAAGAATTGATTTACACAATTTGGGTCGGTATTGCAGTTTGTGATGTTAACGTTTTATTCATAATTATATCGTCAGATGTTTAATATCATTTTTGACGCTTTGCTCGATCATTTTGCTTTAAAGTCAGAAATAAGTCTTTCCGCAAACCGCGGTAATAATATACTGTCATATTATTATTCTTAAATAATGTCTCCTTTTCATTTCAAAGTTTAATGGTAAAGATAGCTTTAGAGTTTATATTTTTATATATATGATTCAAGATATGTATAAAAATTTGTATATTTCTATATATTATTTACATATTTATTCTGCATCGTCAGAATTATTATGCTTCGGATAACAAGTCATAATAACGCATGAAATTTTAAGTATTATTGCATTTTATAATTTTATGCGTAAATGCTTAAGTAATAAAAACATTCACGAACAAAAATTTACTATAATAATATCCTATTTATTGATATAACACCACAGTACAATTTTTGTGTTTAGAAAGTTAAATTTTAAAATTGCTGGTTTTGCCCGGATTTTTGTATTCTGTTGTCCGTGGTGTAAGATTAAGATATTCATTAAGATTTACACGCGAAAATGATTAGAAGCTACTAACGTGAAATATGGTCGACCGATATATTTTGATGCAATCTTATTTTAACTTCGGTATTTTGATTTTTACGCTACTTAGCAATGCAATATTTAAATACCACATTTCATAGCTTTCAGATAAATTAATTCATAAATTTAACTTTTGGAAGCAGAGGATTTTATAACTTATTTTTTCCACATCTTCAATAAATTATATCAGGTGTCATTACACTGCTAATCATTTGATGCAGTAAATTTACATTTGAATTTTCTTATTAAAATACAAGAAATACAAATGTATATATGAAATGCTGCACTTTTTATAAGTAGTTGCTAGTCCCTATGAAACATGGAAATAGATAACATTAACAATGTTTTACAATGTCAAAAATAATATTATAACAATTTCTTACATTTCATTGCTCTTTAAATAAAACCTTAAAAATTTAATTGGTATTTATACGAAAGTTTTATCAAGTAATAACTTCATAAATAAACGATTCAACATCATTTACCTAAATCTTTAATAATAAATACATTTCCAAGTACGTGGGTTTTGTTTTTTTCATATTAACATATGCATGTTAAAGAACCGGTAACAGTAATTAAATTATTATACAATTATAGTATTTTAAAATGCGGTATTAGAAGTACAAAATTAAGTTACATACGTCAATACTTTTAGCAAAATTATTAACTATTCGTACGTACTTCATGATCTTATATTAATATTATAACGAAAACACGATTATCCGTTAAAAGTACTGGATTACACAAGCTGCTGACTTGCCCATAATATTCCAATAAGTTCAGAAAACTGCATCAATACAGCTAATTTTGAGAATCTCAACCTGAAACGTCTCAGATATTTATCTTTCTCACTAAATATACCTATGGAATGTAATCGGTCGTCACATATCTTTCTTTGCAATTATACGTATAACAAGAAACAACCATATTGCGTTACATGAAGTGCTAAAATAACTCATTAAATGCCTCAAGTCACGTGGCCACCGGTTTCCAAAGTTGGAGTCATGCGCAGTAGACCATAATCGCTATACCTATATCCTTACTCTATGACTCGAATCCATGTCGAAATTAGAAGTTGGTTTGGAGGCGGCAAAACCGACTTTCTATCCCGTCACACGATTCAGTTATTAATGGTCAAATATATTTTAATCTTATTTTGCGAATGGTACATGTTGCGAGGGATAGATTTCTGGAAATTATCGTATAGTAGGAAATCGCGTAAACTCTATGAGGAATATGAGAACTAGGACCAGTTTGACTAATTTCTAGGAGTTGGGAGTGGATCATGGGGATATGTGATAGGCTTCTCCCCTCCTTCAAACATCGGACTCGACGTTAGAACTCAAAATAGTACATCAGAATATAACATAATATATAGTAAAACTAATTATTAATATTCAGCTAATTTTCGTTTAGGTAAAATTGAACTAATATAATGAAAATATATTTAAAATGGGCATAAATTACTTAAATTTCAAGTAGTGTGCAAACTGAAATTCAATTTATTATTAAATAATAATAAAGATACAAAATGTACAGTAACAATCATAGAAGACAAATTTCATAATATTACTTCGCAATCAGAAATTATGTTAAAAGCCGGAGGAATCGATCTTAGAACTCGGATCGGGTTCTAGGATATTATTACCACACTTATGAATCGAGTATACATGGAACCCCGCTCTAGGATGCCTCGCTATAGGTGGGATCTGAATTTAGGCTAAGGATAGTGTAATGGTGTTCTGCACGCCGAAACATGCATACGCAATACGCGATTACACGCACAATCACACTAACGAATAACGTTTTTATGGTAAAATTTCAATGTACAAGATTTTATTATTATAATTTTAATTAAAACTATAAATCGGAGAGTAAGTGTATTCAAATTGTTTTCTTATCCTTGCTTTGTTAGCACAATTAATTAAAGACTCCCTGGGGCTCCACAGATCCCGATCCAATCCCTGATTTAAAACACATTGAAAGGGGGTGTTTCGGGTACTATTATATAGATTTGTAGAAACAAGTGTTACGAGCATATGTTCGAGGAAAAAATACTTTCAAAAGATCTGCTAACCTGAAAAAAGCTCCATTTCGATATTTACAAATGAAGTCTGGCCGTGTGACAGGTAGAACTAAAAACAAATAGGTCAAGATTAATCGAGTCTTGCGTGTTGATTATTATCTATTATTAAGTCAAGCAAAAATTTCATTAATCAAACAACAAAATGTAGAGAAGAATGTATTACTCGACAATCCGTTCATTCAACGAGAAATTTTCTTTTTATTATCCTGTTTAAAACAATTTTTAGGCAGGTGATTATTAATATGACTCTGCGGAGCAGTTGTCTCATATACGAACACCACAGCTGTAGGACCCAGTTGCTTTTAATATTTAATTTAAAAATACGATTTGATGAAAATTAAATGATAACTTTTACAGAGGTTTAAGGAAATTTTTATAACATGTGGATAAATTTCTGCTTCTTTCCTGATCTTTATCATTGAATTAACTCACGTCTAAAAAAATTTGCAGGTACTTAGAGTACTTTACAAATTATAATTAGTAAAGAAAATTCTAAAGCAACCAAATATTCATTTCCACAATAAATATGAGGTACACGTGATAGTATTAATGTTTTACTACGTAAGCTAACGACATTTTTGATAGTCCAAACATACGATGTGATTTTGGCGTAGGGTCTGATGCACCAAAAGTACAAAATATTGCCTGACAATTTTATACATGCAACGATTGAACTGAGGCTGCTAGACTGAATTGAATTTGAATAATGAGAATAAGTTACTGAGTGTGGTAGCGATGCAAATGTTGGCATCAAGTTTTCATCAAAGAAATAAAAATCAAGTTAGTCTCACAGATCCAGCGCCAGTTCCGCCGAGTTAAATTCATAGGGAGTTGTTCTAAAATACGATGAAAACTTTCTAAATTCTTATTTATTAGCGTCAATGATTCAGAGAATTTTCATTAGCGCAATGAATAGTTAACGAAACTAACGACGTAATCATCAATCAATTAGTAATTTATGTATAATGGGTAATATATCAAATAAAATAATACTAGATAGTAATTTTTATTAAAAATCTATTTCTGATTTCCGAAAAATATATGAAAAACAACCGGTTTTGGTGAGTAATCACCATCATTGTTTGTTTATTTGATTATGGAATTCCACGAAGTCTCGGCCTCGTCCATTAACTTATTATATATATACATAAAGAGTGCCCCAAAAATATGTATACATATCATCTTATAGAATATCTATTCACGGATTATTTTTTGGATAAAAATTATAGCTACTCATTGTTGCATGACAAGTAATTAAATGATGACTTCAGTCATAATGAAAAGCAGCAATTCATTACCCATAATTCAAAACATAATAAAAATGGCGGAGCGTCATTTTACCTTTGAGCGAAGAAAAGCAATTTTGAAGTGCTACTGGAAATTTGAGAATGTGTGTGAGGTTCAAAGACAGTGGAGACATGATTTCAAGACTGAGCTGCAAACACGAACCACAATCTCAATAATTCGAGACTTACGGTATTGTGCAAGACGTGTGCAGGGAACGATCTGGGAGACGTTGAACTTCAGCGAATGTAGAAAATTCTGCTATAGTGTTAGAGCAATTCGAACGATCACCAAAAAAGTCTTTAAGACGATGTGCTAATGAGACTGGAATCAGTAAAACGAGTGTACACCGGATTCTCAAATCTGTTAAATGGAAGTGTTATGTTCCAGGACTATTAGAGAAATTATCTGAAGACGTTCCTGACAGCAGATCTGAGTTCTGTGAATGGTATAAAATTAAAGTGACTGAGGATGCAAATTTTGTTCACAAGATTGTTTGGTCTGATGAAGCAACATTTAAACTCAATGGTACAGTTAACCGGCATAACTGCGTATACTGGTAATCAGAAAATCCACAAATTCATTTAGACAAGGCAGTGAATTTACCAGGACTTACAGTTTGGTGTGGTGTGTCGTAAAGGGGTATTGTAGGGCCATACTTTTTCGAGGCGACTGTTAATGGTACCCAGTACCTTAAACTGCTTAAAGTATCCATTATGGCCAAAATTCAACAGTTTTATGAAGGAGAGAAATTTTTTTTCAATAAGATGGAGCACCTCCACATTACCATCGTGATGTTATCTTCTTTCTTGATAACTATTTCTCAGACCGGTGGTTAGGTGAAGAGGAAGTGTTGAGTAACCACCACGTTCACCTGATTTAACTCCACTCGACTTTTACTTGGGGGGTTACGTGAAGGACAGTGTGTACTCAAGGAAACCAGCAACGCTTTAGTAACTCAAGCAAAAAGTTGAAATCATGTGCAGCCATCTCAGCGGATATCTAGGTGGACGTTTTTCAGTCGGCGGCTACCCGTTGCCAACAATGCATTGAAGCTAATGGAGGTCATTTTGAACATCTGCCATAATTAAACTTTTAATAAAAGTTTATTGCTTCGCACATACCAAATATTGTTCTTTTTTTAAATTTTTAAGGATTATTTTTTCAGCATTAAAATGTGTATACATCTTATATATATATATATATATATATATATATATATATATAACTTTCAGTTACTCTATCGCTGAAGATGAGCATAGGCCCGATAAGCTAGCGTGTTTTTTTGTGTCCGTGTGCTGTACGTGTCTCTTATACGCCCCCAGCAGCCTGCAAACTTGCTCTCCAACTTGGTAAGTGTCCGCTGGGCTTCCATTAACACCTTGTTGCCACCCTCATCACTACCTTTTCTTTTCCTTAAGTTTATATATATATATATATATATATATATATATATATATATATATATATATATAATCTTTTACGTTTCTTTATAGGAGAAATATTTTTTTTGTAAAATTTGAACAGAAATTGTATTTTGGATTTACTGCTGCCGACTATTGCCAAATGTAAAAGCTGAAACACATTAATACCTTAAAAATATTTATATTCATTTGTTTCTCGTGACGTGAAATATTTTAACCTAATGGTTCTCAATTCATTCGATAATTTAATTTGATTTAATGGTGGTGGAAACGATCAAGTCATGGTTTTTTCCGACAGGAGACCCATTAATTTTAGATCGAATCGAGTCTTTTAGCATTTGTCTGAGCCACGCTGTCCAGCTATATACAATAAATAAAAAATATCGCGTCAACACGAATCAAACCTCAACACAGGCATTTTTGCTACCTTTACGAATTAAACTTTCAATGTCACGTCTTTTTAATTATCATAATTCATTGCACATTCCCTTTCGTGCACCCTCGAACAACATTTTAAGTAGCGTTATTCAGTAATTATAAATCGCTTGATCCATTTTTTATGCTCTTTATTGTTAGCCATCCAAGCTTTGTTGCCCAGATACAAAATACTACTAGATAGGAATTCCATTCTCAACAAATATTCTATTGCCCATTTTGTATGTCAGAACCCTATATTACCTGCGAGGTATTTATTTATCTCCTGGAACACGAATTTTCGTGCTAGCTGTGAATGTATTGGTAAACGCTTGCATAAATTTGCGGTTTGACAAGTATATCGAATACCTGTTAAATTTTGACTAGTTAATTAATTTTGCTTCGTATAAAATTAAAAAATTTCACTCCATTTAAAAATATTTAAAAAATTAATTTACCGTACAGTTAATTACGAGAGAATTTGAAACACTCTTAGCTATGATGAAATGTTTACAGAGCCAAATTATGTTATTGATAATAATATATGCATTGCGTCTGGTAAAATATATGGCTGCGTTAATTGAATACGATCGGTGTCCTTACAATTATTCAAAATTTCTTGTGCAATTAACTTTTAGAGTTTTATTGTTTGTAACCTCCCTTTAAAAGAATGCAAAAGGGAAAAGAAAATCAATTAATAACATTTTATGACCGTATTTTTGGGCATTGTTAATATTTAATCTAATTTGGAATCACTGAAATGTATTTCTAATTTAATTTATTTATTAATACAATTTAAAAATCAATGTTTGAACACGCTAGCATGGGAGTTGAAAATTTTCTTTGCACAGGTAACATTTATTTTCGCAAGCTATAAGTTCAATTACGTAAAATTTGCTAACGACCTCGGAACGTCTTTCTGTAGAATATTTCTTAGACTTTTACTTAATTTTGTTATAAAATAAGACTTTTTGGAATGAACTCATTTTGTTTAGTCCAACACTTATTTTTTTGCAGTTACGCTTTGACGTCAAAATCTCTATTTCTATAATTAGGCCACAGAACCAATTATACGTAATTTCTATCTCTCTATCTCTGTCTACCTCTCTCCCTCTCTCTCTCTCCCTCTCCGTCACTTTCTAAGGGATTAAAGCTTACGTAAGTGCCTTTATCGTTCTCACGAAATGCAATGATACGGTCAGCGAATGAGCTCTCGCAGAATGTCGAAACTTCAGCTGACTAAGATCCTGATGAAATTTCCTCATTTCATTTCTTTAATAATTGGCGTAATTTATAATAAATAAAGTCGAAAATTGAAGAGTAAACGTTCATGATGAGCATTATTTTTCACATATTTCCCTTGTGTTGAATTTTATTGTGTAATCTGGTTAACTTCAAAATAGTCACAATAGTCAAAATCAAATAGTCAAAATTCTTGGGATATGTTAGATAAAATCTTGAGTCACGACTAGCAACTTAATTTATTTCATAGAGAAATAGTAACACACTGTTCTTAGCTTGCATTGAAATACTATTAATCATACATGAATAGAATTTAAAAAATGACGATTCTTTATTAAAATCCATGATATGATCAACCTAAGTTTACAAAATTACTGACAAGTTATCAATAAATTTTGCGACCCTTTCAACTCGCACTGTTAATGCTTTAGGAAAAATAAAGTTGATAAGTTTTAATTTGCATCCTTCCATTTCATAATCCTAAAAACCGCCGTGAAAGACGACCTCAAAAGATTCGTTTCTTTTTTCTAGGATCTATTACAATTCTGACATTTTTTCTAGGCTCTCAAAATCTTAACGCCAACGCATATTTTCATGTACTAACATAGCGTCAATTACTAAACCCTTTTTATTTCGAGGTTGGACTCCCTTGATTATGGCAGAGAAATTAATGTGTTTAAAAAATATCAAAAATTACGGCAGCGGTCTTTTTCGTGGTACAGAGTTGACCTACATATTGAGCCGTCCATAATGAGCAAAGTTCGCGAACACGAAACAAAATACCGAAAAAAAATTATTCCACAGCGTTTTCGAATTTATTTTCGGAGGGAGGCTTGCTTTTTTCTTTTCGGCGGAAGAGTGCCGCAGCGTTATGTTTTTATCACAGGCATATCTTCAAACTTTCTTCTTCGAACGATTTCCTCTTAAAGGGTCTCCGGAACGGTTTTCGAACGCCATTTTTGCCTAGTCCTTGTCTATTTCTTTTCAAATTAATTCGCTTTCAAAGAGTTAACGATTTTCTTCCCTTTCCTCCATCTCCACCAGCCCTCTCTACTCCTTCACTGGGTGAAGAAAAAACAAAATTTTCGACCGAAATCATAATTTACAGGAGTTGGAATACGCACGGCGTCCCTTCTTAGATTCCTCCAAAAGCGTATTTTTCATACGAATTTCCTGTTTCGTTCCCGGCTCTCTCTCTCTCGAAGAAACATTTTCCGCATATGTTTTCATTTTGCTCATTCTGCAGCTTTGCAGTTTCGTCGTAAATATTTTTCTCGGGTCGTTCATGTCCTGCGGAGTTTTCTCTGAATGGTTTATGTGTAACCACACCCACGCACGTGCTGCCGCCTCAATTTGGCTCACCTACTTTCCTTTTTCACCACCAAAAGAAACTTCCATGTTAGTTTCTTCAAGAGGTTGGTCTTTAGGAAGTCGATATAAAACTCAACATTCGTTTCCAAAGAAAGAAAGAGAGAAAAGTCCTCATCTTGACCGTAAATCATACAAGGATCTTCAATATTAGGAGGAGATTCACTGTAACGGAGAAAGCAAGTCATCTCTGATGGCCCATTAGCGAATTATACAAGCGGCAATTAGAAAGCCTGGCTTCGATATCCGGTCAAGGCAAAAAGTTTTCTTTGACTGACGCTAGGAGTATTATTCGAGCGCTTTTTCTGCTGGGAAATAGGTCAGCGATTCAGTTATGCGCCATGGTGGGATTTTTATCGATTAGTACTATGTTCTATAGAATAATAGTTATCTCACACTGAGACCATTATTTAATTTTGTATTTTTCATTAAAGAAATTCAAAGTTGTAAATTGTCTTTTCAATCCTTCATTTTTCCCGTATTTTCCTCCCCTCATCAAATATTCCCATCTGATTCAAAAAATCGTTTTCTTTGGTGAAGATGAATATGATCAAGTTCTTTGCGGTATTTTCGGCGGCCTCAAGATATAGCTTCTTGTACTTGGAAATAGAGTTATTTATTTATGTCATTTCGTTGTCGCTAAGTTCATCATTGCGTACCAGTGAATTATAGCGAAATGTAGGTTTGGGGATGCAATGTTCAGGCACAGATTTTGAAGGCATAAAACAGAGGAGCGCGCATTCTATGCGGAGCAGTTTGTTTGACTGATGTTCCGTAAAGATACAGTCTTACTCTTTTTTTACGATGCGGAGAAACCGGGGTGATGCCGCGATCTAGTTTTAGCTTCGAAAAATGTTATTCAGCTGCATGATGATCCACTTCGAATGGGGAAATAACATAAATTAAAATACCTATGGAACAATTTTTTTTTTGTAAAATTTCGGTGTTTAACCTTCCGATATATTAGTAATAAGCTTTATACCATCCAGTATTCATACTATCGTGTTATGTTTTTAATCGGTTATGAATTTTGATCACGTAGCGTGATGGCTGACTTTACTTTCTCCACCCTTCACGTTTACAGTGTTTAGTTAACAAATCGTTCATGCCGATATTTTCTAGAATTTTATATTGTTTTTCGGAGATGAAGCTGCACTACTAACGACTCTTTACTTCATTCATTGATTATGTTGTCTTTTTAAAGTTCTGCATTTACATTATATTATTTCTTTTTATCTGGACATTTCACCACTAACTCAATTCCTTTTTCCTGACTCATCATATCTTGTACGTGTTACTGGAGTGCGTACGTTGTCTCCCAGGTAGATTTATTCTCCGTCCCGGATTTCATTAACAACCAATTTATTATATAAGTTGACTTTAGCATATAGTATATTCTAGTTCCATAGAAGAATCTCATTTATGCTTCATGAATTTACAGGTTGTAACAGCTAGGTTAAGAGAGATTCCGAAATTTCTCGTATTCCTCCAAATCCTCCCATTGTACTTATCTGAGAAACTTTTTCGTTAACGTTGGTAGAATTGCGTGTACCAGTGATACAGTTGTTTTTTCATTTAAAGAACTGGGACGTTTTGCTATGGCCAGATTAATGAGAAGAATGTCGGTGGCACAACACCTTAAGAAAACTCGATTGATTCTCATCCCAGTCACCAAATCCAGCTGCGTGCTGCATTTAAATGCTTATTTGGTAACTGTTTTGCTACAGTAAAATTACTAACTCGGTACTAAGGAACTTTTTCACAATTTTCACTTAGTTGTCCGTCAAGTTGAATGGTTTATATTGCTTTATATGTCTCATAAGTTTACTTTTCACCATTTGGAGATATTTTTCTTATCTTTTCTTCGAAGATTTATTTTATTTCACCCTCTTCTCGGTGTCTTTCTTTTCCTCTCCCTTTGTCTAGATTTCAACGCTTCCTTCGATTCCAGAAAGAGGCCGTAAAAATCGGACGCGGCGCCTTGCGTTTCTCCCTTCCACTGTTTCTGTCCTTTCCTTTCTCCGCCTGCGTCATCCGAAGAACTTCATTCCTTTTTCTCCTCAATTTCCTTTTTCTTTTAAAGCTCTCCTTCGGCAGTTTCTCCCAAAAAATGATCCGCCTACGCGACTGTCTTTCTTCTCTCTCTCTCTCTGCCAAAAAATATTTTTACCCCGAAACCGCGTCCGCCGTATATGAGGTCCACTCTTTTACTTTTATGTACGCTTTCCGCATCCGCTGCCATTACGGCTGACACTATCCCTCTCACCACGTCCGGCCTCTTCCAACGCCTACATCCATTTTCTTCCCTCGCTCTCCCTCGCCGTCATTTTTTCCTCCCACGCATACTCTCTCTCTCTCTCTCCCTTCTCTTTTCTTCCCTCATTCGCTTTATCTTTCTTCCTCTTCCCGCCCATTCCCTCTCTTTCTACTCATTCTACGTCTCTTTACTTTCTATACCTTTCCGCTCGAGGGATTATTTGTGGGAGGCAACGATGTTCGCGAAACTGTCCCCCATCGCCATTCGGTAACGCCTCACTCGCCGCATAGTGGTCGTTCGCTTACACGAAATTTTGTCGCGGATTTTAATATTTTATGATTTATCGACATCCACGAAGGCATATCGGGATGCTTTCAAAAACTCCCCATTGGATTATTTTTTGAATAGTTGTGCGCATGATTTGAGTTGGTCAAAGTGTCCGAAGTTAGGGAGTCCGTCCGTCCGTCCGCCTTTTGTGGTTTTGTCCACCAGACATATGACAGTTGATCAGATTCAAAATTCTTCCAAGTTCGTCATTTTGGTTAATGGGAGAAATATTCCTAGCGAAATTAAACGTTAATGAATTTAATAACAGAAGAAAAAACACGATAATTATGTCCATGTTCATGGACGAGCCGGTCGGCTGCCCGGGACGCCAAAGTTTTGGAGGGGCTATTCCGTTCATTTATCTATGCATTACTTGCTAGTGAACAAATAATGGATAGAAATTTATATCGAGGAGCAGGCTATAGCTTTGATGACATTCCTTTTAGCTTTTCATTATCTATAATTTTACATAGCAATGAATATATTAACATGTACTACGCAAATTTCAACAAACATTGAGGGAGGGGGGCGCTATAGTGCTATCTCGCCCGGGGCGCCAAAATTCCTCGGCCCGCCCCTGTTCATGAATAACACTCTACTTGTACATAAATGCTTATATGTGAGATCTACAGTTATGTCTCTTTACCGTCCATAGTTTTTTTATAGAAATATATATGAAAGATCAACACCTAAAATTGTCCAGCCTATTTTGCTTTGACCTATGATTGCCAATTAGAAGAGTGGGCAATATTTTCTACATGGTAGAACGCATTTTTTGTTGCGAATACTTTGGTGGGCAGCATTTGATGTTGTCGGACTCGAGTTTAAATAGTAAGTTACCTAGAGATTTTGTGGTACCATGTGTGTGTATATCAAGTTTAAATGAGGATGTTAGGGTTGAAATTTTAATATCATATGTATTATAATTTGAATTTTAGAACATGAATCTGTGTGTAGAATCTTACGGATATCTTTTTACTATAGATTTTCGGACTCCATAAAACACTCTCGCATGCCTTTTGCTTCAATGCTCTCAATTAGAACATTCCTGTTACACAAGGGTCTAAATGAACTTCTAAGCATGCTGCTTGTAATTGCTTCCGAGCTTAAATTATTCATTACATTTACTTAAAGACATGGAATATAATTTCTTCCTGATAATTGTATCTACTATATTATTAAAGCAGAGGCTCCTCAGTATGGATCCAATGCATACGAGAGATACAATTCGCCCAAATCCATGTATATTTATAATGGTTTTAATAATCTTAATTAAGTTTACCTCAAATTGCTTTGTATCAATTTATTTTCAACAATTGATTAAAAAATAAGCAGACTATGCTTAAATAAACTACTCTAGCATTTTTTAATGTTTAAGCACGTAAAGTACAATTATGTTTATGGTGTATGAACCGCTTATTTTCAGTATCGAATAATGGTATTTCTTGAATTTCTACCTAAGTATTAAATTATTTCACGTTTTGTGGTAAGGATTACCTTTTTCGTTGCCATTTCTACCCATTCTGTTTATCGCGCTGTCCGCATAATTTTCGTTCACCATCTTAGGTCCGTGTGGCTGCAGGAGGTCGCAGGAAACTACAGCGAGAGCTGATACCACTACTGCCCTGTTACTACGCGACAAGTTCCAACCTCCACGAAGTCCTCTTTGCGCCGCTACTTTGCAAATTAAATTTCTAGAGAAGTCGGAAGTTTTGAGCGCTAAATCTAATACTCTCTTGTTTCTGAATAACGCCTAAGCTTAGACGCATTTGGAGCACGATAAAGAAAACAACAACACGTGCCGGAACGTGATTTGTATCACTTGAGTGTCCCGTTGAACTAGTAGCGTTCCCCGTGAAACTGCACAACTTGTAAATCTGTTTCTGCAAGGTTAGGGTGACAGAGGCGCTGCATATCAGTACAATTTTTATTCCCCTTGCCTGTACAGGTCTCCGCGAAACCAAAATATTCCTTCGCCACTTGAACCTGTTTTTTCACACTCCTAAACTTCTTTTGTGCTGTCTTTCTTTAATTTTATCCTCCATTTCCTCAATACATTCTTCTACCATGTCCTTTCAACTCCTCCTTTTTTATTTTGAGCAAAAGTTTCCTTCTCCATATCCTTCAGCAAATCACTCCGACCCTCTCCTTCCCTTCTGAATCCCTCTCTCCCTTCTACTACTGCTACTCCTTCCTCCTACACCATCCCATCCTCCTCCTCTCTCCCTCTTTCTCCTCCCTCCCTCTTTCTCTTCCCTCCCTCTCTCTCCTTCCTCCCTCTTCCTCCTTCCGTCTCCCTCCTTCTTCCCTCTCCCTCCTTCCTCCCTATCCATCCTTCCTCTCTTTCCTTTCTCCCTCTATCTCCCTCTTTCTCTCCCCTTCCTCTCTCTCTCTCCCCTTCCTCCCTCACTCTCCTTCCTCTCTCTCATTCCTCCCCCTCTCTCCTTCCTCCCTCTCCGTCCTTCCTCCCTCTCTCTCCTTCCCTCTCTCTCTTCTTCCTCTAAACCTATTTCTTCTTTCTCCCGGTGTTTTTTACGCCTTATCGATTCCGGCTATCTCTGGGCCTTTGCAATGTCCTTGCCTAACTTCGTATCATAATGCAGAAATCTTTTTCGCTTAAGGATTCTTATCTTTGGACACATGGTTTTTTGTTTCTCAATCCGTTATTCCTGCTAAAACCTGTTTTCCTCGATTGTGTATTTTATTAAAAATCATTTGAAGAATATCTTTACGCTAAATTTTATACGTCGAAAATTTTTGTCTTCAATGCGTGCGACTCTGTAGTTGTTTTTTATTACATGCAATAATACTCATCATATAAAACTCTTAGATATTAATATCCAACTTGATTTTCCAAGATTGAAGGAAGTTAATTAAGGGTAAAATTTATACTGCAATAACAGACACAAATCATTACAGTAACAAGTGATTCAAGCTTTAAAGATTAGTTATATTTTACTAAATACTAATGTAAGTATTATTTCAATTAATATTTTATGGTTGAGAACTCATTGTTCTTTTAATATATGTACAAACAAATTCATACCTGGTTATGCTACTTTATATTCATCGTAATAAATCCTTGTAAACCTTAGTTTTCAGTCAAATCGTCATAATGAAAAATCAATTTTTATCAACAAAAATCTAAAAGAAATTCGCTTAAAATTATAATAATTTCTCTGATAAGCAGTATTATTTTATTATTATGAAGTATCAGATTTACAATCTTACGTATAGTACTGGAAATGTTGACGACTAATTTTGCAAAGATTTCACGACACCATTTCCTCAAAAACTATAAGAAATATTTTTTACTAATATATACGACGCAAAACTCGCGGAAATCCTTCGCACTCGCATAATTCTTCAACTTAATCTCGCGTCGAATATTTATCATGTATCCCTCCAAACATGTTTGCCGAGCATGAAAATATACGCCTACACATTCTGAAACTTTTCTTGTTGTACTTTTGGCCGTTGTAGGCGCCGCCTCGCTAAAGTTCTAGAATTGGAAACGGCAAGACGTTTAGTAAAAGGATTACCGTCCCCCCGCAAATGCCCCGCAGCATGAGTCACCGCCCCCTCATCTGCCCCATCTAATGGAACTTGAACTCGTCCCTTCTCTCACGCTCCCTCTCCGCTAACCGCTCTCTCGCCATCGCCACGTCTCTTAAATTATCCCTTTAAAACTGTATCCGTTCCCTTCTGGCCAATTTAAACCTTCATTCCCTCCCTATTCTCATCCGTTTACTCCTTATTTCCCACCCCATTTCTCTAGCTGTGAATCTTTCCTCAGTCCATCTCTCCTACTTTCGCTTCCTATTTCTCTCTCCATCATTTCCACTTTATTTATCTCTCTCTCTATCTTCTCTTATCTCACTCCAATTCTCTCCCTGCAACCCCTCCTTCCTTCTTCGTTTTGTTACAGTATGTGTTAAACCGGTTATTTTTCTTTCCTTTTCAGTGTTTCATTTTTCTATTATATTTGCGTTAAAAATGTGACAAAGGATGTTGTATTACTCTTCAAATTTTGGTTATCCAACCAGCATGTTCGCACACTTTTGTCACCATCTTCTTGCCTGCGTGTTTTCCTGTAGCTGGGTTTTCCTATACTGAGTTTAACGTGTTTCTCCATAGTTTTCTCTCAAAAATATACTTCCATTTTCACCCCCAACTTTTTATAGTGCATTGAATGAATATTATCATTTGTAAATTAGTATATTGTCCGTCAAAAATGATTGGTTCAAATTAATAACATGTTAGGAAAGTGTACAGTGTATCACAAATAGGCGCGTTTCGTGCGATGGTGTATTTGAAAGTATACGATATAATTTGACCGAGTACACACCATAAAACTGCAAAACACCACGACCCGATTGTACCATTTTCCATTAAAAATTTCTTCTCCCCCATTAGTTGGTTCATCAATAAACATTACGTAACTTTAATGATCAAATATTTCAAAACGATATATCAGAAATGATTCCAGGGAAACGTTCAATTTATATTTAGTGATTTATTTTCTAATCAACCGAACAATCAAAAATTATTTAAAACATGCCTCACATGAGTTCAGTAATTGTAATATTAACGTTTATCTTTTTTTCTTCGCCGTAGAGAATTCATTTCCTTTCGCTTACCAAATCTGTCATGTACGCGTAAGGAATTAAATAAATTTTGTAATTATAGCAGATCTTATTTACTTCAGTAACAAATAAGATTATTTACGTTGACAACAATTAGGTAGCTATGTATGAATTTTTCTGTCCAAAGCGAATTACGACATTCTTGTTCAATTATCTTGTTAACGGCTACTCCTACGATAAAAATGTGTATAAAATAAATACTCTACGTTACTAGTTCTACAAGACTATTTGAAAATTATTTTAAATTGACCAAATATTTACGAGATATAACGGAAAGTTTATTTTTTGTCACCGGTAAAGTGGTACCCCTGATTGACTTACGTGATTTATTTTTCTGACTTTCTTATTTTCTTTGATTGTTCGTGCTTAATATCAAATTTAAAAAAATCCGTTCCGTAGAAACCGGGAACGAACATGCAGACGGAGGAACGGACTAACCGACGCTAATTGGCACTTATGCTGGGAGCAAAACGCGCCTAAAAACGGAATTAAAATTTTTAACTTGAAATAAATTATTTTAGCTAACATTATTTATATTGATTTTGTCTCTCGCAGCAGTCGGATTTCAAGATAAACAAATTTTGAGGTAGGGGAGACAGAGAGGGGAAGGAATTTTGTCTTGAGACAACAATCTGAGTTAAAATTTTGTCAATTACATTGTCGTCAAAGCTGCTGTCGTTAAAATTAAAATATTACCCCAAAATATGAGTTTTATTAACTTGATCATTTTCGAGCTGTAGGCGGAAAAGTGTGAATAGAATAATATCGTAGATAGATAGTATAAGGTGATCGTATAGGTCAGTTTTTTTCTAATTTTTAATTTCCAAAATAATAAAAGTTTGCACGTATACAGTTCATTTTTACGTGATACCTTGTGATAAATAGAAATAGTCCCCTGGAGTTGAACCCGGTTCGTTCTTCCAAATATTTTTTATCAATCACATTTAATATGCGAATCAAGCATCCCTAGAAATCTACGAAGTGTTATCTCGTACCGTTTTTCGGATACAATACGCAACATAATATGATCACTAACCAGCACTTGTGTATTATTATAGACACTAGAGCAATTGCCCGTCAAATATGACGGGTTCAAATTAAGAAAAAAATAGAATTAAAATTTTTAACTTTAAATAAATTATTTTAACAATCATTATTTATATTTATTTTGTTTCTCACAGCAGTCCGTTGTCAAGATAAACAAATGAGCAATTTCGGAAAAAGAAGAAGAGAATAATTGAGTTTTTAATATTTCTTTAGAGCAGTTCATACCGAATGATCGTAAGCCAGGTTTTTTCAATATTATGTTCCAAAATAAGAAAAGCCTGCGGGACAAAAAGTCGATTTTTTAGTTTTATCTTACAAAGAAGGTAAATATTACCTGGTAGCCGAATTCTTGAATTTTTCGTGAATTTTCTTTCGACAAAGCATTTTTATATTTAAATGGATTATTTCTGCCAATTTTACATCCATGATCGAGTTATTCGTGTTTTAATAGCTTTACACTCAGACCAACGGAAGCGCAACACTGCCTTTTATCGTTATTTTTGTGCTTCTTTGATTCTTTTAAATCTCTCCTTTTCTCTCTATTTCCAAAACCGTCTTCAAGCCCTCCATTCTTCTACCTGACTCCCGTAGCCAATAGCACATTCCTTTTCTCCATAACATTTTTGCATGTTCGGTTTGCTTATTAAAACGTCCAGCACGTTCCTCAGATTTTCATACAGTTTTGATTTAAATATTATTTTATTTAGATCTTTATTACGATTTTTAATCTCTTTAAATAGCATGTAAGATTTTTAGGTATTTCTGCTCATAAATAAGGCAACGAATGTTGTTTACATTTATTGCTTTGAAAATCAATTCCCCCACCCTCCGTCTTTCTTTTCTTCTCATAATAAAAGCCTTCAAAGCACGCTTAAACCTATATGGATTGAAGTAACAATAGGATTTTGAGGTTTACCTGTAGTTGGTAGACAAGGCAACATACAGTTAAAATGCCAAGGCGAAAACAGACTAATTGAATAAGAAACCTGAAAATGTTTTATTTAGAATTGTCTAAATCCGAAGATCAAAGGTCAAAATCTTTGAATTCTAATTTACAAAAGAAGAAAAGCCTGCACGTCGAAAAATCCATTTTACGTGTTACCTTATAAGAATAAGAAATATTTCCCTCGAGTCAAATCTGGGTCGTTTTTCTCAATATTTTTCCTTCAATCACGTTTTCTGCGTGAATAAAAGAAACCTTGAAAATTTTGAACGATTATCTCGCACCGTTTTTGAGATATAAATGATTTAATTAAAATGATCACCAACCAACTACACGCTATTATTTTAAGGGTGATGGCATAGGGTCACGTGGAAGAAGAGACTAGCTAATTTCTATCTGACACTAACAAAAACGTAAATCACTCATTACTCCCTTAGTTCTCTTCGTCTTCCTCTCTATTCCTCTTTATTTTCCTCCTCCACTTTACCTTAGTCATAGGCTCCATCTTCATGCTCTTTCTTCTATCCAAAACGTCTCAAGTCCCTCCTCCTTTCATACATTTTCCCTCTTCAAAAGCTTCAGGACTGCTAGAATGGAGAGGGCGGGTTGAGTGGGGTGGGAAAAAGTTGAACAGTTTCCTGTTCTATGCGGCGCATTTTTATCAAGATTTATTCCTGTCCCGGCATCTTCTCCTTTTTGCACATCCTCTAGTCGAGTTCTTCTGCCTTCTTTCTCGTTTTTTTTCTCTCGGGTGGCTCGAAAGAGGGCGCATTTTTTCCCTATTTTTCTTAACTTTTCTTTCTTCCTCTCCATTCAAGATTCTCCCTCCTTTACTTCTTCCAGAGAACTTCGGAAAGAGGGGGATTTTAAAAAAAATACGGATTAATTGTTGTGAAAATCATTTAATGTGTGAATAAATATATTTTTTTACTTCTTATATATTCTGCTTTTATTCTTCAATGTTTCTCCCACTTTCTTTCTTATTTCCTTCAATCAGCCATAATATTCTACTATTTTGTGCTATTTGCGCATAACCTAGGGATTTTATAGGGGAAAAAATTCCACGAAGCAAATTCTTTAAAACCTGATCACGACTAAACGGTGGTGTATTAAAATAATTGTTGACTTACCTCAGAGCGATATTTTATGGTTACATTTTTTCTCCATGGAGAAAAAAATCTGTCTGAATTATGTTTGGGAGAAAATCTTTGCGTCCTTTTTTAGAGTTAGTTTTCTGATTTATTCTAAACATATTTAACAGGGGGAGCTGGTGGCGGAGTGGTTAGGAGGCTGTCTGCAACTCATCTGCTTCTAAACATTTAATATGGGGTGCTGGTGGCGTGGCGGTTAGGATGCTGGCTGCTACTCACCTTCTGATCGAAAGGGAAGCGGGCACGAATCCTGCGAAACTAGGCTTTTCCCAAGGTCGCATGGCCCCCTGTTTGTGTGGTTTGAGGGAGGTTAAGGCCGATTCATATTATACCTAACGTCAACGTTTCGACGCAGGCCGTCCTCGACAAGTCAAAATTTCTTAAACGCATTTAGATCGAGTTGTTTACACCATCCGTCACGTTTCCCTCGCGTCATCGTTCCGTTCCGTCACGGTTTCTCTGGAGGAATATTTGACGGGTCGGTGACGGTCCGATCGTTTCGATTCCTGTGCCTCTCTTACAGTGTGAACACCGAACCCGTCATACTTCCGTCAGTCCCTGTTTGTAACAGTTAGTTTTTATCACAATGGACGCAAAACTGACAGAATTAGTTAGAGAACATAAAGAATTGTATGGCATGGTAAATAAAAAGTTCAGTGTTAATGGACATAAGGAGAAACTGTGGCGAGAGTTTGGAGAAGAAATATAGAAGTCAGGTTAAACTTAATACTTCATCAGATATTATTTAAAAATTTGTTAAGGATTTTTTGATATTGGATAATTTTACTCTTTTCTTTTCTTAGTACGGATAAGCTTCCGTCGCTGCATTACTCCAAATTTCACATTGGAAAACATATTTACTAACTTATTCCAGTCACAGACTCCAAGTTATAACCTAAACTGAAAACGTGACTTTCCGCGTCGAAACCTCAACGTACATTGTGAACATCGATGAAAAATGACGTGACGGGGACGGTCCGTGACGGTTTGTTGACGTTCCTTATATTGTGAATCGGCCTTAGCCGTTGGCCCTCTTGGTGTTCTTCGTTAAGAGCAGGCTAAAAGCCGGCACCAGGTTTCTCTTCTCCCTTGCTATCCGGCTTTTCGTTGCGCTACCTCTTAAATACCAATTGCGCGTAAAGAGGTATATCAGCAGGGTATAAAATAAGACCAAAAATACCAACTTAAAAAGAGAGGAAAGATATACGCATCATAAGTTTTTACATGCGAGGCAGAGGCGTTCTTTACGATTTATGCAAGCATGCCAAAAAAGATTAATATTAATGTATTATTGTTAGTATAATGCACTAAAAACTGAAGTGACAGTAGTGATGCAAAGGAAATAGCAAATTTTTGATACGCATACCAATTTACTAATCAGTTGTATTTAATAAAATGATCGACAATTAATTAAAACATGCCTTACTCGAATAGTAGTGATATAATCTTTAAGTTCACGTTCATTCCTTTTTCGTAAATTATCCAATTCTTTTCACTTACAAATGCTTTGTATACGTAAGGAAAGTAGACGTATTTACGATAATTTCTTCATCGTAGATAATCCATTTCCCATTATTTTCCAAATGTTGCGTTCGCACGAAAGAAAATTAAACTAATTACATATTAACCGTAGATGTTGTTTACTTCCGTTGTCATGAAGATTGTTTTCGTTGACAAGAACTAAGAAAACGATTTAAAAAAAAAGTGATTTAAGACTTTATAGTTTGATTTTCTTGAAATGGGCTTACTCCTTCGATAAAAATGTACTAAACAAAACATATGCTATTTGAATAGTTCTACATGATTGTTTAAAAACAATTTTGTTATAAGTGTTATTTTACGAGAAATAAGGAAAAGTTTATTTTTGTCCCCAGTAAAGTGGCACTCCCGATTAGGCCACATAACAATTTATATCATTTTCTAAGTTTCTTTGCCCTTATCTTCTAAATACCAAATTTTATGGACATCCGCCCAATAATTTCTTAGATGAAACATGCGTAGGTCGGACAGATGGACACGACCTTAGTATAAGGCGTTCATTTTTACTTATTTACAATAGGTAAAATAAACTGATGTGGGCAACACATGACTTTCTCCATATTTATATGGCAAATTACATGTTGTTAGCTCTGGGATCGTTGTCAATATTTACTCCCGGTTGACAATTATGAAAAGAAAAAGGATCATTACTAAGACGTAACTAGGCGTCTTCGGTAGGTGGCGTGGTTGTGGCAACTACAAATATAAGATATCTCTTAAACAATGCATTATTTGGAAAAAATTTTCAAACAAAAGTTGTATAAAATTAAATTTCCTACAACTTTTATTCCGATACATTTTTACATTTATCAAATATTAAAGCAATTATTTCAAAATAACGGATGTGACAACTTCCGGTAGACCGATTTTTACCATAAACTAACCAGATGTTTTAACTTTTGTAAAAAAGTTAAATATAAGATTTTGCGTTGACCTGATTAATAGTTTTTGAGTTAGAGCGCCCAAAATATCTATCACATACAGACACATACATCATCGAGAAAATATTCAAAACGTGTTCAGGGGACCTTAAAACATGTATTCCCGTTGAAATCTCGAATTCGATTTTTTCATGAAAACAATACTTTCTCTATACTTGGTATGTGGAGAAAGTAAAAATCTGATGTGGCCACCACATGACTTTCTCCATATCTGTAATATTTCAAAAAATTCCGAATACCTTACATAATAATAAATATTTTAAGAAACTGCGAGAAAATTTTAGACTTGACAAAGAACAGAAATAAAATCAAACCATAACCTTCTGATATTGGATAAATCCACCAAGCTCCAACAATTAAGAAAATAAAAAGGAGCGTTACTAAGACGTAACTAACCATCAATTGTTAACAATTGTCGTCCGTAGGTGGCGTGGTGGTGGCAGCTAAAAATGTAAGATATCTCATAACCAATCCATTATATGGAAAAATGTTTCAAAGAAAGGTTATAGAAAATTAGAGTTACTACAACTGTTATTCTGATACATTTTTACATTTATCATATATTAAAGCAAATATTTCAAAATAACAGGTAAGTGACAAGAATAAACACCAACTTTTGGTTGACCGAATTTACCAATAACCAATCAGTTCTTACGACTTGTATAAAAATGTTAAATATATAATTTCGCGTTGACCTGATGAACAGTTTTTGAGTTAAAGAACCCAACAGACAGGGGGACCTCAAAATGTATTTCCGTTGAAATCTCTAATTCGATTTTTTTCATGAATGCAATACTTTCCCCTATATTACTTATATGGAGAAAGTAAAAAGACCGCCAAATAATTGATTGAATTGCGTAATACGTAGCATACCTTAGGTTTGTAGGAGTTCGCAATATAATATGAAGGACCATTCGGAGAAGTACTTCCCCTCATTTTAACCTTCGGAGCAAATAGTTCATTTCTTCTCCGTTTAACTCTGCGTAGCTCAGATCCAAACAGGTACAAAACGTTAACGGAAGATGCGTACGCTTTGTCTGAACGATGAAGTTCCAATATTATTCCATATTTTTGTGCATTTTAAAACTAATTTTTCGTGTCAAAACACGCTCATAATCATATTTCAATCATACGTACTTGTTCAAACTTCTGAATTAAGATTGCAATAAAACTTCTGGTTATTTGTTTATTGCTTTTGATCCAGAATCTCTGCTTATTTTTATTAAAGTCAGAACCCATAGGAATGTATTTAGGAATGTTTTGTCGTATTTATGGTTTTTAAGAGTATTATACTCTTTTTAAGTCCTAAATATCATGTACGCTCTCTTTTTTCATAATTATGACAATATACTCTTTTTTATTAATTTTAATAATTTTGTTTTCTCTAAAGGGCAATAAATAAATATAATAATCGATATCGATAACATATTGAACGATTAGTTTGAATGTAGATAATAACTCCAGAGAAGTGCACGTACAAGTTTTTTTCTTCGGAAGATAATAGATATTTTGAATTAGAGGTTCATGTTTCCACCGCCAGAGTGCATATAGGTTTCATTGTGGCGCCACATTTATCTCCAATTTATTTGTTGAATATTTCAATATTAGTTTATGCTTGTCATTTATTTATGCGTGAGAAATCGCGTAACATTATGTTTCTTCTTTTAAGGTGTATCCATAGAGAAATATTCCAAAACATTCTGACGTCAGTTCTGGTTTCAATGTTTCGGGGATGGTCTTTAGATCTAGAATAAAATTTGTCGAGGCCTGGCTATAGCAATAAAGCGCATAAATAATTCGCCAATAAAATCTAAAAGCCGTCAATGGGGGTTGGTTTAGATATTACTAATAATAGAGTGATCAGTGAAGTACATCTCGGTGCCACAAATGCTACTTAAAGACCCTCACATGGCTTCCAACAAAATTGATTTTATGATTTTCAAGGCAATTGTAATAGATAACGAAGAGGATTGCAGGTATCTGAGGTTGATAAAACTGTACACGGGGTAAAAGAAAAAAGTTTGGATGTAAATCCATAAAGCCTAATCATCGTAAAACAAATTTCCGAATTGGAAATTATAATGAGTAACTTTTGCATAGAATTTTCATATTAAAAGTGATAACATATAGATAGGAAGAGAAAGATTTAGAGCGTCTGCGAATGAAATTCTCAAAGTCCAAAATATTTCAATGAGAGATTCGATTCCGCAAATTCATCCAAAAATACGTAATTCGAGGATGTTATTCCAAAGTTCTGATAGAGATATGGGAATATTAAAATTTTTGAAATATCGAGCTAATTCTGAAACATAGGGAAAAAGAAAAAATTAATGAAGGGGGGTAGAGCGTTACTTTCTGCCCTTCAAAAATAAATACATCTCGGAATGATACCGGCGGAGTTCCTTCATCTTGACTGGTTCGAGAAAATCTCCCGTCCTTTCCGGATTAATCTATATTTAATTTGTTTCTCTGCCTATTTTCTCTCTCGGACTCGAGACGAGATTAAATGAGGAAGAGGGGGAAGAAAAAAATAAGAAGAAATAGATTTATTCTGACAGAGTAACATCTCCTCTCTCTTCCTTCAGTCTCGAAGCAAATGCCAGAGAAACATTAAATAGATTGATTTCGCTTGTTTGGTTGAGTCGGAGTAGTTTATTGTTCTTAAGGAATAAAAAAGGCAAGGAAACTCCCAAACAGAATGGAGGGGAAAAAGGTAATACCGGGAGCAAAAAATGTGGAGCAAAGGCGCAAAATCGCATTAATGCGTAGCTTATGGACATGTACCCAGAAAATAGCTGGTAAAGGATTTGTCTTCGATGAGTTTTTGGTGCGTTAAAAATATGGAGTTTTTGAAATTTTATTTCTTTTTTTCGAAGTGAAATTAAAGTAACGGCCATATATGCTCGTATTTAAATTTTCGGAGTCTGGTAGATCCGACTTACGTATATCGCTCAAATGATGCCATGTGATTAACAAAAAGTAAAAACCATTATTAGTTAAACGTAAGCTATCCAAAACTAACAGGATATGATAATTTTTAAACGGTCGAATTAAGAATGTTTTCACACTAGAACTGGGCGAATTGAAATATTTATTAATTACTCCGAGATTGATAGATCGATATTTATTTTCGTGACTTTATGTTACTGCCTTATTTATTTCTTCATATTACATTTGGGTTAACATATTATTTATTACTGATTTTCACTTCCCTCGGATTATCTCGTATAACTTCCGATTTGAACCCTGACGTGACCCGCCGAATCATTTCCATATGTTAATGAATCTAAGAAGCTGCCACTGTTAATGCGGCTCGCCACGTAAAAGGTTTGTCCACCCCTGCCTTAACATAACTTCGAAAGAGTTTTTGTCATGTTTATAAGACCCTGATCTTCTGATTTAGGTGGTTTTTCTTATTTTTCTTTTTGTCCACGTCCATTTTAGGTATAATACACAGCAACGAATGTACCGCATTTTTGCTTCTGTCTCCAAGAAGCAAAAGTTGGGATATGTTTTTGAAAGGGATAGATGGCAGAATGTAACAGGAGAAAAGTAGTAAAAAAGAGCGAAGCAACGACGGGAGGAGAGCTTCTCCGGAAAACAAATAATATGTCAGAAAAGGGATGAAGAGATAGAAAGGATAAAAGGTATTTCTGAGAAAACAGTGACGGACCGATTGTGGTCCCCTTTGGCCAATAAAAACAATTTGGACAAGGAAAAAGAACGTGAGAAAAAAGTAATAGTCTTATCTGAGTCCAGCCGATTCGCCTCTTTCCTACTCACGATGGGTATCTTAGAGGTAGTGCAATGAATAGATAGGAAGGGAGGAGAGAAACCCGTTGCCGGCATTTGCCTGCTCTTACGAAGAGCACCATGGGGGCCAACTGCTTAAAACGTCCCTTTCGAAAGACGGAGTGTTGATTTGAGCGCGCTCCTCATTTTCCAACACGCTCAAACAGGGGGCCGGAGCGTCCTCGGAAAAAACCCTCTTAAGGATTTGAACCGGGTATCGCTTTTTTTTAGCAGATTGTAAGGTGGGGGCCAACACTCTAACCACTACACCACCGGCTCCCCTACCAAGTAATGGTAATTCTCCTTCACGATTATGATATCAAAGAGGTCGATCCGTAAATTTACTACAGGTAGAAGAATTTCTGCCAATGTATTTTTATTCCGCGTTTTATGTTTTCGGCATCTTTTTTCAAGCAAAAAATACGACTCTGATCTTGAAATGGACATTTTTATGGCAGAGTCGGTGTTTTGGGCGAAAATGTTGTCATAATATTGAAATAAATTGTTAGCACTTTATTTTTCTAAAATAATAGCTCATTCATTAAGTTAGTCTGTCCGACCGTCTGTCTGTACAGGCAATATAACTTGAATCCTGCATCCAGGATATGCCAAATTTTCAGGATACGTCGGTGAATCTAGGATCAGCTACTGAGTTGTAATCTGGAAAAATCGCTAAACAGCAAAGCTGCTACAAATGTAGGCAAACAACAATACATCGCATCTGCGATTCTCTGCTTCGATAGAAAGATAGTAGTCGGTAAAAAAAGGGGGGCATATGACAGTACGGCGCGACCGATTCGGCGACGGGACAATCCGGCGCCAGCAAAATGAATCTAACCAGCAACATCTCAACCCAATCCGCGGGTAGGAAATAGATACCAACCTCCAATATCTAAACCCAACACGAGAGGGAGGGAATAGAACTAATCCAACCCCCAAACATTCAACCCAATCCGGGAGCAGGAAATAGAACGAATTCAACGCCCAACCACTCAACCCAACTAAAGGTTGTTGCTCTCCCCTCCAGGCGCCGAATCGTCCCGGCGTCGAATCGTCCCGGCACCAAATCGGGCGCGCCAAACTGTCCCATTTCGGAAAAAAGAGCACTATTTAATTTTCTCTGCAATTATTCCCTCACTTGTTTATCCACTTATCATTTTTGGGTCTATTTTAAATTCGTGTTACAGTCTAGAATTAACGCGATGTTAACGACAAAGATTAGGAGATCTACAAAAGCAGCAGTCAAGGAAAAAACAACGTACCGCTCATTTTTTTCTCCCAGCCAAAAATGGAAATGGGCTGCGGAGAATCCTAAGGAAAAAATAAGACTCATCCAGATTAATTCGCCAAACTCGAACAGTGAATTTTTCATTGGATCATCTGATCACAAATGCAAGTGGAATACCTTCTTCGGCCGAAAGAATAAGTTACAGAGCGTGTGTGTGTGTGATAGAAAGGGAGAGAGATATATGAAAGAAATAAAATGGAAATTTTTCCCCAATGGCGGACGTGAGAATGGCTCCATATGAAAAGTAAAACGAGTTTTACGAAAAATAGGCGGGGATTAGGGGAAGGGAAAGGGAAAGCTGGTCGCAGTGGACGGATGTCCCGTGACCTTCTAAAAAATGCGTGCGAAATGCCTCGACGCGGCAAAGCGTATATTGCTCTCTTACCGTATAAAGTTTCATGCCCCACCCCAACACATCTCTAACGGACGCAGTTTCGCCTCTTTTTTCACACTTTCTCTCTCTTGACCATCGCCAACTCTTTTACTTTCTTGTTCTAAAATCCTCCCTTGTTACCATTTCCCTACATTCTTTTCCCATTTATATCTCTCTCCGTTCTTTCATTTTCTTTTCCCCTTTACATTCTTCACGTTATTTCCTGCGCATATCAGCGTATGTTGGTTTAAAATGTGAGAGTATTTCACTGCTTTGTGTCCTGAAATGTCTTTGAAATTCTATCTGTAGTTTTTGCAGTATTCGTGCACCTTCATGCGTTCTTGTGTTTTTTTGTTTTTTCCTCTCTGAAATGTTGCTGAGTGATTACTTTTAAAATTTTCTCCATTATTGTCCACTTTTCATTTCCATGTAATAAAGACACATAAACAAACACCTGCATGTCTACATACACATAAATGTTATACAAATTCCTTTTAAATTATGTACATACACATGTATATATTGCTTTCACTACCTTATTTCACTGAATTTTGCATATTAAAATGGTTGGACTGTAGAGGACATATTTTTACCTAGATGTCGAATCACGGTCTATAAATACGACTTCTCTATCATATTTAGTTGCATTATTATATTATTCTCTTCTCGTGCTCTTTCATGTTTTTTCTATCTCCCCTGTCATATTCTCATTCACAAACTTTCTCTTCCATAACCCTCCTCATCCTCATTCCTAAAAAGCTTTCCTAACATCATTATCCTTTCTTTTCTTTTCCCATCTGATTTCCTCCGTTTTTGACGTTCACATTCTTTATTCCATCACGTGCCTACGCGGTGCTCTCTTCGCTTTTCTCTGCCCTTAAACTGTCTCTCCCTCTATCTCCACGCAAAGCAATTTCACCGCCAGGTCCAAGGGACGCATTGTTGAAGGCGCAAATTTCCGAGCTATCTAAAATATAAAAGAGGTGATTTTCAACCTTTTATGAAGCGAAGGCAAAACACAATTAGTCTCGTACGCAACCGCTTTTCCCTTTTCAACTGTTCATATATTATGAGTGGACGAGTCGCCGTGCATTTCGTACGATCTATAAGGTTTTGAAATCTCTACCCCGTCGTATATTTTCCGTTTCAAGAGATTTTTCTACTCCCGCACATTTAAAAACAGGCCCATCCGATGATACGGTTCATTTTGTATGTAATTAGCGCGTAATAGATGAAGGATTTGACGAAATCCTTATAGTGAGCTATAAATAAATGCGCAAACGCTAGACTCTCTAGGGTCGTTTAACAAATAAAATTAATGAAATTTAGAAAAAAATATTTGCTCATAAAATTGTACGTCTTTGTTATCTTATTATTCTTAAAATGTAGTTACGTCGTGCAGTATTTATTTGAATAAACGATCATTAAAGTTATATTTTCATTCAATTTGCTTTTATAGGGGAAAAGGGGAATATTTAGACCCGTTAAAACTAGTAGGTACTCATTGTTATGAAAGAAATAAAGATTATTCTGCCCATCAAAAGACTGTATGAATACCACTACGGTGACTACAAATAGTTAATATATTGAATTGCCATTTAGAGTGTGTCTTATGACACACTGTACACTAACTGGACTCCATTGTGCTAGCCTTAATGAATTTCTGCTCAGCGAATGTAAGAAGACTTTTAAATCTTTGAAGTCATTCAACGGCTTTCCTTTTGTTAGTAAATTTATTATTTCGTATAACGTTATATAGAGTTATGAGCTTACAACCCTGGAATATGTAAACGTTGTTAAAATTTATACAATAGTTATTCACAACTTAACGTTTTTATAATTTTTAAAGTCTTTGTTTGAATGCTAGTTTAAATTTGTCAATGTTACCAGGGCACATTTTATTGGCAATATAATTTCAAACAAATATCTAAATACTGTGAAGTATTCCATCAGAAAATTCTAGAAATTTGTCTCAGCGTAAAGGTTTATATCGAATCTATTCCATACACGACTAAGAGGATAATTTTTTATTGTTTAGGAAATATTTTATTTATTTTCATTTTGATGGGCAAGCATTAGACTGAGTTACTATAGAAATCCAATAATAATACTATAATAATACTAATGATGATCAAATGGGGATTCTAAAGTTTCCACCCAGCAGTTTTGTCGTTTTCAAAATAAAAAAATTAAACAATTTCGTTATCGAAATTCAAATACGTTTACTATGCCCGAAAGGTCCTCCATTGTGTTTATGAAAGATCAGATCCTCGAGAAACGGGAATAAAATGACTGAAACTCGTAATGCAGTTCCTGCTCTTTTATTGCGGATGTACTATAGAACCAACGGCATGTATTTTTCCGCAGCGCATAGAAATGATTTCGTTCCAAGGACTTAAACGAATTTCCTCTTACTCGAAAAAGAGGGATTGTTGGGTCAACGTCTTCTCTACAGTAGATTCTTCCTCCTTCGTTTCTGAGACCTAACCTAATTTACTTTTTCCTTTCCTCCTTTCCGCTGCGTCGCCGAGTGTTTTCGAATAAGTGCATGAGAACTGTATCCCTTTTACTCCCCTTTCATTTTTTTCCTCATATACTTTTCTCCTGGACCCCTTACGTATGAATCCAAGAAGATAAGATGAAGAGAAAAAAGCCTCTCTCCGCTTTAGGATTAGATTACAATCTCGCCCTCGGCCGTACCTCTTTTCATTTTAACCTCTCGCCTCTCTCTCCTATATACATGCATCCTACTCCCGTTTGCCCCTTTTGAAAATGGCGTCCGAATCTTCCCTCCCTACCAACCTCTCAAGCCTAAAATTACTCTTTCTCGTTCCCAGGAATAATCCTGTCTATCCCTCAAGCCGAAATTGACCCATCTTTATCTCCGGGCCGGAATCGGTAGCTACTGGTAAGCAGTTGTCCATCGTTCTTATCAGTTATTTCCTAACGTTATTGTCGCTATTGTCCCTTTCGATAAGTCTTCTTCAGCCCGCCCGCCTCTTTTTCGTTCGTCTTTTTGCTCCGATTCGCCTCGCTTGTCCGATTTGCCATTCATTTCTCCCTATCTCTTAATAAGGTTTTCTTGCGGGAAAGACAAAAAAAAGATAGGGATCGAATTGAATTTTCCCCCGAAATTTCGCTATTCTATTGTTTTGCCTTTTAAAGTTTTTTTCTATTACATTTTTTCAATCAGACGTTGCCACCAGTTTCGGTTCGGAATAAATTAGGTTCTCCGAGTAGGAAGAATATTTTAATCCTTGTAATTCCAACGCATTTCTTAAACAGATTATAGTTACTGAAGGATGGGGGAATTTTAGCCTACCAAATATAAATAAATTTAAGCAGTCGGTTTTAGTTATTTATTTACTATTAGCTAAAAATATTTAGTTCAGGAATGAAAATAGAAAAATATTTCAAATATAATTTTCGTACTATTTATTCGTTGTTCAGCAAATCTCGTTGTTCGTTATCTCTAATGGTTCTAGATCTTCCCCCACACGGTCTTTTTCCCTGCGGTCTTTTCAACCAATCTTCCCCCCAGGTCATAGCCCCCTCCCGGTCTTTTCCCTCCTGTCTTTTCCCTCCCAATCTTTCCCCCCAGGTCTATTCCCCTCTAGTATTTTCCCCCGGTCGTTTCGCCCCCGGGACATTTTATTCCCGATGAAAATTTGAGAAAAACTTTCCTTTCATTTAAATATAATCAATTTTTTATTGTAAGTACAATTAACAATAATAATAATTATCATAATAACAATTATTTAAAACAATTAATAGGGTTACATTTTCACAACTATAAACAATTGAACAGGATAAGTGTACCACCGATAGTATATGTAAGTACTAGTATAAACAATTGAACGGGTAATGTGTACCGCCATAACTATAAACAATTGAACAGGTAATTCGTACAACCATAATAGTAAATAATTTATCTGGTAATTTGTAACGCCATAAGTATAAAAATTGAACAGGTAATGTGTACCATCAAGAAGTATAAACAATTGAACAGATAATGCGTACCACATTAATTATAAACAATTTTACGGGTAAATTGTACTGCCAGTAGAGTAAACAATTGAACTGGTAAATTGTACCTACAGTAGTATAAACAATAGAATGAATAAATTGTACCGCCACAACTATAAACAAATTATCAACCCCACCCAGATATATCTTTATTATTGTATTTGTTATTTTTTTATATCCCAGGTTTCCCTTGCTTATATAGTTGTGAAAATGTAACCCTATTATTTTTTAAAATAATTGTTTTATTGGGATAATTATTATTAATGTTAATTTTAATGACTATATAAACAACTGATCTTATTTAAATAAAAGGAAAGTTTTTCTCAATTATTCATCGGGAATAAAATATCCCGGGGGCGAAACGACCGTGGGGAAAATACTAGAGGGGAATAGATATGGGGGCGAAAAGATCAGGGGGAGGGAGGGAAAGACCGGGGGCCAAAAGACCGCTCACCGTCTCTAATCTCTTTTAATATGTACTCTGCATTTTGTCAGCTGCGCAATTGTCGCAGATGATTATTTTTCTGCCGTGTCTGCCGCATACAAGGTTTTGTAGTTGTGCGGTTTACATACGATATTTAAAATAATATACCTGCGCAATAAAAAGACATGGTCATATAAAAGTATTTATAAGTGACAATGTACATTTTTAGAGAATATTTTTTCGCGTAGTAACTACGCGAAGACTTGATAATTAAGAAATCATTATAATAAAGATTTCCCCCTCCTCCGTCCCTATTGCGAGCGTTAATTTACATTTGCGTTTTATTCAGAAAGGCAGCGCTTTGGTAATCTCTTCTCTTTTGAAATGCGCACTCAATGTAATTATCACTAAAAGGTTTGAAAGCTTTATTGAGTCTTACCTATAAATCACTGTTTTGATAAAAAACGTTTGCAGCGTCGCGAACAGTTCTTACAGGAATAGTTTTCTTAATTTTCAATTGTAAATGAACTGGTGCGCTATTCAGAAATATTTATTTCCGCGTTGTTGGGAATATTCGTTCGAGTCACTCGTTTTTTAATCTACGGTAAAGTTGGCCCTTTATGAATGCAACTGAGTTTTCTCCGCGAAAAATTAGAGGGTTCACTTCGACTCAAGACTCGTAGATAGGGAATATCAACGTAATTACGAATATATTAAGTATCACAAAGCGTTTATCTTCGTTGAATCCTTCGTACTCCACGTCTTTTTTTGTTTGTGACAACTTTCTTTGAAATGATTTGCGGTATGATTTAATTATTTAACGGTATAACGAGCATTTTTTTAGAGCAAGTATTACAACTTTTCTCTGTAGATTCCAGCGTGACATATTCTCTCAATAACTCCTCAGATTTTATATGCCACTCTACCATACGGCAGGCGGAAATTTAATTGAAATGGCCGATTTTGATGTAGTTCATTATAAACATTTACAACGTTTTACCTAATAATCCAATATACGTGAAATTTTCGGAATATTCCACGCCATAGGACATTTTATATAATTTATTTTTACGTAATTCTATTTCAATAAGTTTATGCTTTATCCCTCGAAGAAGAAATAACAGTTTATACCACACAAATGTTTAACTCTAAATCTTTTCTTTTAGTGCTAGAATAGTTCCTATGAATTTAAACTTCATTATAATAAAGCGGTCGAGTTCTCTGTAAATATTCAGACATGTTGTAGCACTCAAGAAATGATTACGAATAACATCGCATGGATACGATTTATATTATACTGCTCAATATACACTGCACAAACTTTCTCATATACGTATATACATTTGGCCGACTGTGTCCGCTTGTAAAAGAAAATCGCATGTAATTCAATGTTAACCGTAGTTTAGCGTATATTTTAATGCCACTGATCGATATTTAGTACTTTTTGGGATATATGGCTTAGTTAGTACTATTTATGACATCACTCTGTACAATTGAATGGATTTTAATCAAAATCCTTATAGATATTTTGAGTATATCGAATTTTGTTTAAAAATATCAGAAATAAAGTACACTTAATTGTTGCGCAATATCGTTCATCTCTTCAGAATGTATTTTATGAATGATATTATTCACAAAAATGAGATATCACTCGATTGAGTTAAACCGTATATTTTTAGTATGGTTTTAAGTGGATCGCGGCTTAGTCATGACGTCATAGGGCTTAGGTAAGGTAGTTTAGCGTACATTATAATATCGCTGGACGCCATATGGTGATTTTTTGAGAAATATGGCTTACGCAGTATTATTTTTGAAATCCGATTCTGCTATTGGATTGATTTTAATCAAATCCTATGAGCCATTTTTATTTCTGTGACTTGAAAAAAATGTTAAATATAAAATGTCGCGTTGGCCTGATTAATAGTTTTTTAGTTAAAGCACCCACAAAAAAGCTATCACATACACTCACACATACACAGACATCATCGATAAAATGGTCAAAACGTGTTCAGGGGACCTCAAAACGTGTACTTCCGTTGAAATCTCGAAGTCGATTTTTTCATGAAAACAATACTTTCCCCTATACTACGTATGGAGCATGTAAAAAGGGTCTGCAAAATATGATATATTGTATAAATATAAATTTATTTAATGTACGCGTTCGGGCCCTAGAACGGCGAACGGTCTGACAGACGGCATTGCGAAAACCACATTTTTGTCACCTAAAAGGTGAATTTCCATCAAAATCTCTAAGTCGAATTTTTTCAATATTAAAATACTTTCTCAATATACTACGTGTATGAGAAAGTAAAAACGAGAGTGAATCTCCTTTAGCTGTCCCATCTTCCCCTTCTTCCTATTGTGCCTTAGCAACCTTGACCATTACTAATTCGTATTGATTGAGAGTACTCGCCTTGTGTACTCTTTCTGAAGATGGGATTTTCTGATGAAAAGTAGCGACATTTTTTTCGAATTATTTTCTTACATAAAGAATGAGCTAGTTTCTGAGTGATTTGAAGACCTAAATAATTCTTTGGGAACTGATATTAATTAAGATTGAATAAAAAATATTGCAAATTATATTCACTCTTGTCAATCAGCAAAGCAGATGTCGTCACAGCAGACGGAATTTAGTTTCGCGTAACTAAAACGTTTGGAAAAATGTAGTATTCAACGTCTTCTTAAGGCAAAAACCTATCTATATAATAACATGAATGCAAATCTAAAAAAAAATGAAAAACTTATAGCTACATATATACAGTGATGTACTGGAGAATGTGTATCCCCCCCCCCCCCCCCCCCACTCCCCTACCCCGCCAAAGCAAAATTGAAGCCCCGGAAAAAAATTAAAGGCCTCATGAAAAAAATATTGACCATTTATGGTCCATGCCCCTTCCCCAGCCGCGCGAGGGTTGCGGGGGTGTCCGCCACGCCAGTGACTATGTAGCAAATTAAAAGCAGCGCGGTATGGGTACGTACAGAGGCCGGCTATACGGTAAGAAGACGAGGTCCCGTACCTTGCACAGAGAGTGGCGCTGAGGATTTAAAAGTCGGCTAATATTTTATGTTATTAATATTTATTGCTTTTATTGGATCGGGATACCTATTTTATATTATTATTTATGAATATCATTTGAAAATATCAAAGCAATTTTGTTGTCACAAAAACAGCATGATAACGAACTTGCATGTGATTATAATTTTCATAACACTGTCCTTTTCTGCTTGCTGTCCAAATTCATAGTCAGTATTAATTTCAATTCATATGGCCATTAGATTTTCGAATTTTGAACTAATAAACAGAATATACGCAGAAAGCAATGTCATATTGGTTGCGGGATTTTTTAATAACAGGTTTTGCTCTCGAATCCCACCGGAAATCTCCATTTATTTACGCATTTTCATTTGATGATTGGATTTCTAGGTTTTGGTTTTAATTATAATTTTATTCGTAAAACGAAAATGTTGGTTGCTGTAGTCAGGTCGTTGTTTAAGTAAGTTAAAATAAAAACTAAAAAAATGAAGCTTTTACTTCGCTACATAACGACTTTCGTTAAGTCGCACGCTGACTTGGAAAGTAGGATTGCAGAAATTAACCCTAAAAGTCATATTTTCTTTTTCCATTTCGGCCTAAACGGTGGTCAAATATTCCATTGCACAACGTAGTATTATATCACTATATATCCTAACTCCCTTAATTATGTATTAATGCATTTCTAAAACGAAAATTAACTATATATCTTTCCAAAATTAAACAAGCTCAGATTATGACTATTTACTATTTTGGAAAGGTACGATACAGATATTGCTGTCAATAAGTCTTCTAAATGTGTCTACCATTTATTTATTAGAAACCTTTTAAGACTTAATAATTAATGTTACAAAGACAGTTTCTTCGTTAACCGTTTTTACTGTAACGTATGCAACATTAGCGTTGGTAAGCACTATGGCGTCATTATTGTTTCCTTAAAAACGACCCACACCCTCTTCACTTTTTAATAAAATACTTAAAACTGCGCCCTTCACGAATGGAATAATCCAGAATCCTTTTGCTTCATTATGAGCGACGTGGAACTCTAGCAGTCTCCTCCGCCCATGACTTTTACGGCGTAATATTTCGTTCGGAAAATCCGATTTAATGAATTTTCCCAAATCCCATCCGTTTCTTTTTTTTTCGTTCCGCATATCTCGGGCTTAAAATATTAAGAGGTCACTTCATTGGCAGCGTTCCAAAAAACCTCGTCGGGGTCATCGATTGCGATACAAATCAGCGCAATTGCATAACCGAACAATTTCCGGAATGCGTCGACGGGCAGATCATTCCGGAGCTCTTTAGAGAAAGAGTGCCCTCCTAAATTTACGTTGGTTTCCTATTAATTTTTCAAATATTTAATTATGCTTCATGATGAGGTTTCTCCATGTACCATTATTAAAAAGTGGTCGCTGGTTAACTAATGTTATATAAATAACCGATTAAATTTATAATTATACTACTATGTTATAAGTAAATATAATATTTTTATTGGTTACACATCACGAACGAGCTGTCGTCAGGGTGGACAAATAGACGTTCCTGATAAAATCCGCAAATGTGAAAAAAATACGGATCATATTTCGATGGGAAGCTTGGATAATTTATTCAGTGTTTCAGTTTTGATATAGGCGTTTTGTTCTGTAAACTCACCTCAAAGTCTCAGTCGCAGGAACTTGGATACTTGGTTTAGCAGCTCTTTAATAAGCCCGACTTGCAGTTAAGAGTCATTTTTTGAAAAAAAAAGCATACAAAACTTTCGACTAAAATTATAATAGCACCCATGCATACCGCTTAATGGCGACGTTAGCGAAATGAAGTTGAATAACATTGAAATTTATAGCCAATTTTGGACATAAAGCCGTAACTCGCATTAAATCCTTTATTTTAAAGAAGAAGAAATTTCCTGCAGATGAAAAGTTCCCTGCATGGATACCATTATCGAGGTCATGCTGTATACTTTTTGAATTAAATAACGCTCGAGTTTTCCAGAAGGCGGTATCTGGCCCCTTTAAAACTGTCGAGAATACCTACTCATCTCAATATCTCATGAAATAACGATAGGATCAGTAGGTTATGTAATCGATCTAATTCTCCGGAGTTTCAAGATTTAGAGTAACACCTTAGGAACTTGCTCTCAGGAGTTTTATGACGCCGATGTTAATGGTCCATTATCGCCATATGATCTTTCAGATTACCCTCATGACGTCATAAAATTCATGCCAAGGACCTGTAAATCAGCGATGTTCTTACAGCCTCTGTAATTCCCTCCCCATACAAATTCTCCCTCTACATCCGTATTTTCCTATCCCCCTCATCCTCTTTCCCTTTAGATCCTCGCATTACTATTTCTTCCTGCTTACGAGTTCATCTCCCATTTCCACAGCTCTCTCTCTCGGCTTCCCCATCTCTCGCTCTATGGCCTGCCATCCTTGGGCTCCATCACTCCATTAAACCCAAGTTTTATGTCTTCCCATCCCCTAACCAGCCCAACTCGGTACATCATTCCGGTCCATCCAATGGACCAATCCGACCGAAGCTTCCCCTTTTGCTAACCCTCACCCCCTGCGGATATATCTTCTCTCCTCCATCCCCTATTTCCCTCCCCATGCATCTTCATACGTTACGCTCTATAATTCTACTGCCTCTCTCCCTCTCACTTTCTCTCACTCTGGAGCACTGGAACTATTTGTCTCCTCCCTCTCTCTCTCTCCCGCCCCAACCTCCTATTCCAGTTTCATCTCTCCACTTCCGCCACTATTTCTTCTCCTTATCATATTCTTTCTCCTTTATTCTTTCTTCTTCTTTTTGTTCCCTAAGTTTCTCTCACTCTCTCTCCCAACCAACTTCCCTCATCTCTTTCTCTTGTCTTCCTCAATTCTTTTCTTCCCCGTTTATTTTCTTTCTCTTTCATTCATCTCTCATTTTCTCCGTTCTCTCTCTCTCCTTCAGCTCTTTCACTCCTTCCCACTTCCTCTCACCTTTCTATACCTCCACTCTCTTCCACTCAATCTCAAACTCATCTCTCTTCCTCACATCTCTTCCCTACTCAAATCTCTTCTCTATTCTTTCACCTCTTTTCTTTCCTCTCTCTTCCCTTCTCTATCTTCCCTTCTCTCTCTTCCCATTTCTCTCTTCCCTTCTCTCACTTCCCTCTCTCTTCCCTCTCTCTCTCTATATCCCCTCTCTCTTCCACCCTCATATTTTTCCCCTCCTCTCTTTCCCCCTTCTCTCTCCCTTATCTTTTTCCTTCATCTTGATTCCATTCTCTCTCTCCTTCCTTCCTCTTTCATCTTCTCCCTTTCTCTTTCATTTTCTCCCTCCCTTCTCTCTCTCTCTTTTTTACCTGCCTTTATTCACTTGTCCCCCCCTCCTATTCCCCCCTTCTATTCTCCCATCCTATCCCCCCCTCTCTCTCTCTTTACGATATCTATGATATTGACGAGGGGTTAAATGTAAGAATGGACCTTATGGTCCAAATTTCGCCCGAATAAATACGATTATCTGTCTATCTCTTCCCTTCTCTCTCTCTCTCTCTTCTATCCTTTCCTTTGTACTCCCTTTTCGATCTCTTCTCTCTCCCTTTTCTTTATTCTTCTTTTCTCTCTCCCTTTTCTCACGTCTCCTCTAAAATTTTCTTTCTCTCTCTCCCTTAGTCTACCTTTCTGTCTTTCTTTCCTTCCTTCCATTCCTCCTCCCTTCCCGTCTTCTCCTCCTACCTGTACTTTGACTTTATTCTTTCTCCGCTCACCATATACGTGGATTTTATTCGTTGATATCAAATTCCGGTCGATATGTCTCCTGTCTCTGGATCTGTTCTGTAGGAACTGGATACGATTTTCTTTTACGACTGCGATGCTTCAAAGGTCAAGATGAAGTCTTTTTAATGTTTAGGCTTTCGTTTTCTGTCTTTTTCGCCTCGTCTACGACAAAATTCACGTCTGTACTGTTGTTGCTATTATTATTGGAAAAGTAAATTTTATTCGAAAAGCGATGAATTTTTACGGCCGAGCCGTATAAGATGTGATTGCGATAAAGATCAAATTCGTGTTAACGTCCTCAAAGATATCGTTTCGCGTGAAGTAGGTGGCATTCGAATTCGTAATTTTGTATTGTTTTGTTTATACGGCAGGCTGGAAAAGACACCTAGAAATTTGTTTTTCACTTCCTTATGCAGAACCTTCTTAATTTCCTTATCGAGAAATCTGGAATAATTTTGGGGTATCTCTAAATATACTTGTTTACTAATAGAATTTAAATTGCAGCAATTTTGTAGTAAAAATGTCATCTGAATTGGTTTGAAACAAATTTTATTGAGCTAATTTTCTGTTTGGGAGACGGAATATTGATGATTAATAAAGTCGTTTCACACATATTGCTAAATTATTTTATAAGTACTGGAAATTTAAGAGAATATTTTGACGCATGCCAATAGTTTCCAAACTCTATGTAGTTGTACGTTTCTATTCTAGCATGGATATTATAACGAATAATATATTTTTTAAATACATATTTAGTTTTGATAAATTATGTTAAGTTTATTAGAGTTTATCTGAAATATCTCCTCTAACTAGAATTTAGAATTGATAAGTTTTATATAAGGCTCGATATTGGTTAAAAGGCTTCAAGAATTGAGACACGAACGAAATAATGCAAAACGCGAAATTAAACTGAGCAACTCGTTATAAAACGATTAAACGTTCACAATATCAAAGAGATAACAATTAATTAGATTTAATTTAAGTCATAATGGTTTAATGTATCACGATTAAGGATATTTAGACATGTTTTTTTTTCTGATGTTTGTACACTTTCTAACCTTTTAATGCTAAGTGTTACTTAATAGAACTAGAGTTTACCTGCCAATAACCCTCCTTTCTCGAATTACAGATTGACATGCAATTTACAACCCTCATTACCGCGAATCCCATTGAGGGTAGTTTACTGCATAGTAGCACCTTAAATAAAGAGAAGTGCCATTATCCCGACAATATTTCATCTCTATGGTGCTCCCTAGTAAAGAGGTTATTAAGCGTAAAGATAAAAGGAATCTCTCCGTACCTGACTCATATACGACCTAATGCATTAAAATCTTTTACCACGTGCTTAATATTAACGTACTTTTCAGATTACCTTACTTTTTGTAACCCCAGTCGAATGTGTCGTCTAACCACCGTAAAGATATTTCAGTTTAACGTACATCAATGCAACATCATTTTCAGTATGACGCACAAATTTATGACGTCCCAAACGAATATATATTGTCAATGCAACGAGTTCTTGTCTGAATATTACTCGAAGAGAAGCAATCCACACTCATTCATTCTAATGGTAGTATTGCAAAAAATCATCAAAACGGTGTGGGGGAAAAAGGGATTTTTTCTTCGATGTGCTGCACTCCATTCCGAATTTCGTAAAATTATCGTTTTAAGAGTCATGCGTTCAACTTACAAACAAAGTCATAATTCCAAGTCATAGAATCCTGGTAAATCATTACTCTCCGTTTATTGTATCGTCTCTCTAACTTTAATTGAGTCCACAATATCGACCCGCCTTGGATTGTTTTAAGATAAGTAAAAAACAGTGCTGCAACGATAGTCGAAGTTAATGGCAGTCTACCTTATCGCGATTCCGTTTACCATAATTACGCTGGCGTAATGTTTATTTTTAGAATTGCTTCTCTTACATTTGAAGACCTCGCAAACTTAGATGACAGTTTGAAAACCGCCCCATTGTTTGACAACTCCATTGAGGCATTATTACAGAAGCCAGGTTTGGAAACAGGTAGTGACTCTAAGGTGATAGGTGTAAAACCATTGTCCTCATTCGAGGAATTGGAGTGCGTTGAGAAATCAAAAATATTTATCCCGAGTTCTGATGACGCGGCAGAGACATTATTTCAGTCATCCGGTGATATATAAAAATATATAAAATGAAGAAAAGCCTAATATATTAACAGTGCAAGCAGCCGTAGGTATTATCAGTATAACGTACTTTCAGCATTGTTTAGAAACATGCATGATCCGCAGACATACGCTGTACCGAAATTTTACTGTATGGCTATTAATGTTCAATTAAAGTGTGCCTTCATTTACCGTTAGTCTAATTCTCAGTTGAAAATATACATTAGACAATGATGTTGCATTTTAATCACACTTGTAACCGTTTTATGCAGTGAAAATCATTATTTCTAAGCCACTTAAGCTGCCATTTTGTGAAAAATCAAAATTTAACCCTTATAGTCCGTGCTTACATATACATGTACACCAGACGTAGGCGCTCTCAGCCGGCCGTGTATTTAAATGTACGCTAGGCGCTGAATCTTCTCGTACGAATTCGTTGATATCGTCCCGACTTTGTGGAATGATATGATTTCCTAAGTTACCATAATTTCTACAAACGTTTACATATAATATTTAAATTTCCCAACTGAACTGGCTGTGAGACGGAGCTGTTGGAATTTAAATGCCGTACAATAGAGGGTTAATGCGTTATTTCGAACCTGAAATGTTTTCATTCCTATTTTAAAACACATGAAAATGACGAAAGTATTTTATATGGGTAATTTTGAACCTGTTATTTTTCTATTCCAGCATCAAGTTTCTTAAATTCAGTTGAGCTAATCTTGTACATCCCGATAAGAAATGATTTTTTTATGTTGTCTGAACAGAAAATTATTTCTCTTAATAAAAATCTTTAGAATATCAGTAATATTTTGGTCTGTCAATCGTATAATGAAGTGTACCAGTGATTTATATTACCTACATGATTTACAAAAGATTGTAGAGTGTGGTTTGCTAAGGGTATAGTGAACTATTAACATGTTTATCATTGGCTCGTTAATTATTTATATAGGTACATGCATAGTTTATTTGACTGCAAATTAAAACACATTTATTTGGTAATTGCTGGCTTTTCATATGGAAATTCAGTTCGGATTAAAACTGTAATACTTTTCATGAATTAAGCGATTTCATTCGCAATGAAAAGATTGGGAAAACCAAATGCATCTTTACGCTACAATGCAGCTATCATAAGTCGTGACTATCCGATAGTAGTCTCTGAATTTACGTTGAACGGTATCCCTAGTCATTTTTTCCAAGTTTTCAGATTTTTAAAAGTAGTTTTTTAATCCTTAGTTTGAACTTTCTCATTGATCCAATCACGCAAGCGAAAACGCGCCAACACATTTCCTATAACATTACACGCGAAGATAACTGAAAAGTAAACCGAAACTTGTAGTCGCCGAATTCGTAGCAGCGTATTATCTCTTTTGTAAAACAAATAAACATTTAGTTTTACTTCCTACTCTTAGTATCTCAATCGATAAAGCTTTTTTTTATTTAGTAGATCGTGTATTCAGCGAGTAACATCCTTCGGGGATATTTTCCCCCGATTTCGTCCTTTATAAAGGTTTCAAATATATGTTCTTTCTTTTGCCTATTTTGCTCTCATTCGATCGTATAGCATTCCGCAATAACTCCTCTAGGAACTGCAGTAGTACTGGTAGCAAGAAGAAAAGAGGAGGGAAAGGGGGGATAAGGATGAAAAAAGAGCCGTTTTGAGGCAGGCGGCGTTCGTAACCGTTCAATTGTTTCGGAATGCGTCTGTCGTTTCTCCTTTGTTTCTGTTTTTTTTTCATCCGTTTGCGAGTTTTTATTATTATTTTTCCCGATTTGCTCGCTGCGACGTCGAGATACAGATTTTTTCGTGACGCTGAAAACACACAAAACTACACGGCGCACACACGCGCGCAGAGTGACGTTCGTTCATTTCGGCTTTTGTTTCTTTTAATTTTTTATTGCGTCCTCCGGCCATTTTTTTAAAAGAACATGAGTCGCTTTTCCGCTTTGTTCCCGCGCAAACAAAGAAGGATCAATTACGGTGATACGCGCACATAAAACTTTGTTAGTTGATAATTTTTTTATCGAAAGGCGATTCACCGTCGATAGACACGCAAGCCAAAAATCATGTCTCATCTAGTTGGTAACTTAAAACAATTAATTCGAATTTCGATATACAGAATGTCCCCAAGTTACAAACTGGTTGCATTCTGAAGGTTCGTTCGAATTTTGTCAGAAACACCAAACCATAAGCAAAATTTTATAAATTAAATTCCCGAGCCAGTCCACAAAAGCCTGTTTAATCCATATTTAAGCTGAAATATTGTACATTTTCAATGAATAATAGTAAAACACAATGCTCTTGTAAATATTAGTTTAGTGCTTTGATTATCCTCTCAATCATCGAACAAACAACTGACTGAGTTCGAGTGTAACAGGCTACTTTTTCTCAGAACATCTCGCATAGGGTGGACGTTAGGTTCCGCCGCCGCAAGTAGTTCACGAGAGCATCTTTCGGTTCGTCGGTGCAAAATGGCGTTTGTATGCCCAATTCATTAAAATACTTTATGGAGCTTCGTTCGTAAGTACAGACCTTCGTAAGTCGCATGTTCCTAAGTCGAGGAACCCCTCTATAGAGTTAAAATTCTGACTCGCCGATTTCTTGTTCTGTGCGAATATTAGGGTCTTTTGAAAGCCATTAACGGAAACTTTTACAATAAAGGTCTTAGTTCAACTCATCTAAGCATAAACTTTTCTTCGGCAATGATGTTAAGAATGCCTTTTCTTCGAAAATAGTCTTTAAGAGCTAATTAGACAATTACTGTATTTATTCAACAATTCTTCATTAAATAAGAAAAAATATATTTCTATTAAATTAATTGGGATTGATTATTAGTCAATAGTCGAGATGACTCCAACAACCATAAATTCATTAGGAAAATCTGTACGTATTTTATCAACAAAGCAGCATTTTTTCCTGAGGTATTTCACATTACTTTAATTGATGGAATAATGCGATCCTAAGATCCTATGCAGACAGGCATAATCTGTAATTTACAGCTTATTTCTGTCTGCATAGGATCTTCGGATCGCATTATTCCATCAATTTCTTGTTTGGAAATCTCACCATTTGAGAGGGAAGAGTTTTCTTCGATTACTTTAATTGTAGTATATATAATTTGTATTCTTGGCAATTTTTATAGTTATAGAAATGTTCATTTCTATAATTAAAATAAATAAAAATATTCAAATATGGAAAGTATCTTGCAGGAAGTACATTGCGATACTAGTAAAAAGGAAGTTATCCAACAAGTAAAAATGTTGCCTTAAAATTTGCCTAGAAACTAATATGTGGCTATTGTCACAGTTGCCATGGATGCAAGCCCTTCTCTCTTTGGCAGTCTTTCAAAAGCTACAAATGAAACTGAGAAATGGCAGCAGTAGCCTTTTTGGAGTTTTTGTTTCAAAATAACTACACAAACATGCTCGAGTCACGCGGGTGGGATGGAACTTTTTCGACTTGAATGAATATGTTAGCCATTGGACGCCGAAAACTAAAAAAAGGCAATATTTTGTCGTTCATTCTTAACAAAGCGAAACAAATGTCAAGCTTAAAAAAATAGTTTTCGTAATAACATCGCGTTTTAAACAGGAATTACCAAATTTATTCATCCTCTGTACTTTTGTTCCAATGAAAACAGACTTGTTTGTTATTGTATGTGCTTTTGTAATTTATCACTCGGCTTTATAGAGACTGCGTGAAGAACTTGTAAATATGTCAGAAAGAAAAAAAGAAAATTTGATAATGAATAAGACATACCAACAACAGCGGAGTTGACGGTGATGAATTTTGAACTTTGAGAAGGAGAAAAAAATCCAAAATCCAAAGTTCAAAATTCAATTTCAGATTTATGCCCGCATGCATATTAAGTCATCTCAACAACTTTGTTTCTTATTGTCGGTGATGATTTGATTAAATGGCAATTAAAACAAAAAAACGGTGGACAGTTTATTCAAACGTTTATTTGTGCTTTCATTTAAATCCGTGAAGTGGAACAAATTTGCACTGCGTCATAAATAACAAAACAATATCACTTTTAGTACATAGGACTTTCAATAATATAACCGTACAATTTATAAAACAATATTTCCTGATCAAGAAAGTAGCTCTCCATATATTTTGGTGCGTTGAAGAAGATTCGACCTTAGTGATGCCCTTATGACAAAGCTAATCAAATGTTTTGAAGTAAATAAACATTTGAAATGAAGACAGAGATCTATTTGACAATGTTTCAAGTTCTGGAATAATTCCAGTTGAATAAATGTTTTTCTGATGATAAACCAATTTTGTTATATTAGATACTGGATACTAAATCATAATTCATTCCATTTTCGTTATTCGTCTGCTTGTGAAATTTGGTTGCTAATCGGCCATTTACGAGTTGACCGTTTTAGACTTCCCGTGGGAGTGAGATACTACATCGAATTTAAGGCGAGAGATTCATTTCGTCCTTTTAGGCACGATCATAGACAGGCGTCAACTGTTAGACCACACTATGGCATAAGCGATATATCCTTAAGTTTTTCCTTCTTATTTTCGTAAAGGGAGAAAAATCATTATGGGGTGGGATATCTCATAAAGAAAACCGATAAAGAATCAGTGTCCACCATTGCCGACTTAGCCCGCGGACGAAGAAAATATAATAATAATAGCGTGCCTTAGTGCCTGAGAGATAGCCTTAGCTATCTCTTCCACCCATCCCTAAGCGCTAAAACCCTTTGGGCAGTTAAAGACCTTTTATTCTCCTTAAAGAGTTCAGACCCTAAGTTTTCCTTTCCCTGACTTCTTTTTTCCCTCTCTTCTTCTCTCTCCCTCAGGAGGAAACTTCTTCCATGGCGTGCCCTTATTTTCCCTTTCCCAACTTCTATCTCCACTCTTTTTCCCTTCGCCCACCACCCCTAACTCCTTTTAATGCTTCCTCATATTGCTGCTTATTTTGACAGGCATCCTTTTCACGCACACGCTAAACTTTTTTTCTCTCTCGAATTCGTTGCTCTCATCTTTTGTCACTTGTTTTCTTCTCTCCCTCCCTCTCCCTCTTTTTTCCATTTAAAGATGCGACCCGTCTCCTCGTGAACATAATTGGACAGTCGATTTGTTTTTTCAGATATAATACTTTTATTTTTGGTATGGGCTTGGTTTGTAGGACGGGAATGTTATTTTTACACATAATGTTTTAAGGATGTCCCGGTTTGTTTTAAAAAAAATCATTATTTTAAAAGGAGTCTACTTATCGATCGTGGTGATTCTCGGTTTGTTATATTTCGCATTAAAAAAACCCGTTTCTCTCCTTCAATGATGCGTTTGCAAACATTAAAGATGACCTCCGTATTGATAGGTAAATTAAATTAAAGAGAAAGTGATACGCTTCTTTTAATCTCCTTACAAGGTTGTGTGCAATTGGGCTAGAAGTGTTTTGAACTTCTGAAATTCTTCGTTTGCATATTACTTGGTAATGACAGCAAATATAGAGACTAGCGTTTGGGTAAGTTCACATTAATAGAGAGAATCCTTGGTAAGGAAACCCTTTATTTGACTAATTTTAAGAGCACGAAAAACAAATAGCTAAGCACGCTGATATATTTGGAAGCAAACAAAGAAATTATCACTTATATTTAAAAGAAATGAACATCCGAGAATCGTATTGTGCAAAATGCCAAAAATGTTATGAATTACCTCAAGAAAAAGAGCATAAATATGAAAATAATCCAGCACAGTGTGTTTTTAAAATGTATTTGCTTCTGCAATTCGTATCCAACCTATTGGAATTCAATTTTTCAAACATTTTTGTGGTTAAAGCTCAATATGTGTCTCATTAAAAAAAAACTCCAAATACAGTAAATTCGCCCTGTAACGCTTTTTGAATAAATATTTAGCCGCCACATTTTTATCTGATTGCTCACATACTTTTTCAGCTAAATTGGATAAGTTTCTTATATGAGTCGTTTATAATGTTTAAATTAATGTTCAGAAGTGGCTTTTGAACAATCATTTATATAGTTATTTTATGTTCCCAGCTGATTTACCTCTTCCTACGCGCAATGGGTATCTACGAGATAGTGCAATGAATATAAAGTTCAAAATATATATGTATAGGTGGCTAAATATTTAGGCACTAAATGTGCAGTACTCAATAAATGTTCAATATACTTCCTAATATAAAGTGGCTAAATATTTAGCCAACATTTATCTAGGAAAAATTATCCTCAGGAAATGTTAGCGTTAAAGGGTTCGAGTGTTTGATAGCTATTCGAAAACGCATTATTCTATCTAAATTCCTTAGATAACTTATTCATTCATAAAAATAATATTGATAGAATCTCAGTATTACCTTTCACGTATAATTAATGAAGCTGCATATGTTATTCTCTATTAAATTAGTCTCATTTTTTTTCAATTCAGCACCGTTGGATCGTAACGCCAATCAGGAATTCACCTTGAACTACATTTTACGGAAATATGTTCGAACTACCTCTCGGCATTATTTGCGTTTTAATATTTTTTTCGACAGAAAATGCGAATTTATAATGAGCAATCATATGGCGCATAGCTGATGGCTGCCGAATCGATCATTCGATGCTCATTTTTTCAAATATCACACAGTCGGTTCGTCCGTCTTCCGCGACGGAAATCGATGGCTTTGGCGCTGCATTCGCGATAGGTGCAAACCGCACCGTTCTTGATATATGGCCCTGCCAACGTCAAGTGGTATTTTTTTGAACGGCGGTATTAACCCATAAGCGTTTCGGTGGAAAGGGGAGCTCATATAGTTGAGTTAATATGGTTTTCCGAATTTTTTTACCCTTTACTTTCTTCTTTTTCCTAGCTTTCATTTTTTTACACGCCACTCTGCCCGAAATGTTTTCCTTTTTACCGCCTCCGTGTATTATAGCTCGCGCTACGCGGTTTTTATCTTTCTACGGGTCAGAGAAGAAAGAAGAGGAGGTCCATCACTTGAAGTTGACGTACCAAGTGGAAGGTCCGTAAGGCGTGGAAAAGAAAGGCGTCCAAAAAATGGCTTCTTATTAAAGAGGCAGATCCGGTTCGTGGCCACAAAATAATTGGGGAACCTCTTCGGTTCCAGGCAATATGGAGTGTAGGTGACAGCGTTTCCATGCGTTGCTGTTTTTGAATAAAGATATACCGTATTTACTTGCGTAATTTCATCCTTCGCGTAATTGCCCCACCTGAACTATGACGAGGAAATAAACTATTTTTTTCTGACGTGGACACTTTAATACGATAGGGGAAAACCGCGTATTTGCCCCACCCTTGTTTTACTGTAAAAAAATCGCGCGAAAAAGTGGGGCAATTATGGTAGTAAATACGGTAATTGCTAGTGAAATGGTATTGTTATCTAGCAAGATAATAAGAAATAGGTTTCCGTGAGAATGAAAACTTGCACTCGTTTATAGACTTTTGAGATATTGTTTTTATTCTTCAAGTGCCTCGTTTGAAGTCAATGAAGCAGACCAAAACTTTGCACGAGCTTAGCCATAAGGCCGAGAAGCATCTTGCATTATATAACACACTAACTGCATTTGTATAGGGAATTACCACTTTTTCTCACCATAACAACCAATTGATTGGCACTTATTATATTTTTCTGTTGCGGGTTGTTGTTGATAATGGTTCCAGTGTGTGTTTGAAGTTTCATTTCTTGTTAGTATCTTCGGAGATATATCGTGTTATTTACCGAATAATAGGCTTTAAACTTTCTCAGTATGGGTGGTTTTCGTTGTGACGTACCAAGATGGAAACTCATAGAGAGAGAGAGAGAGAGAGAGAGAGAGACAAAGAAAGTCAGAGAGAATTTAGGATTATCCTTAAGCATGGAGAGAGCTTCGTCGATCCATGTGTCTCCTTTTTATACGGTTGAGCGTCTCCTGGCACTTGGGTGGATCAGGATGGCATCATTATTCGCTGAGCTCGTTTGCTTGCTCAGCGAATCCGTCATGAATCCGTGATCCTCGTATTATTGGCACTCCATGCTTTTTGGCAGGAAAGATAACAATGGCTTTTTTGAACCTATGAAGCATTTACTCTAGGTTTTATTTTTCGGTAAGAATACTTCCAGTCATTTTTACCATGGTAATAGGTGTCTTTTTCCAACCCTTTAATTTCATTTCTATCCCTATAAGAATAACATTGTATCGGTGCTAAGCATTATAAATTTGAATTTTTCAATTAGTTAATACTAAGACAAGGGCGCTAAACATAATCATTTGTATAACTAAAAGGCTGGGGTTCATATTTCTTGAAAAAAATTCAAATCTGTATCGTGTGTGAGCGAACATTTGCTTCTAATCAAAAAAAGAGGAGAAATTTTGCGATTTTCAACTATGGGAAATATTAACTGCCATGGAAACAAGTCTACTGCTTTTAAATTGGAAACAAATGATTACGTATCATTAGTATAATGTTTTTAAAGAGAATTTATAGATTATATTATGAGATGTTATTATCCTAAATCAACGAAAAAAGCTTCCTATAAAATGTTCTCTGCAATTCTTTCCTCACGTGTTAATGCTAACATCTAAATGTTTAGTAAAAGATTTATCCAACTTGTTTTGTGGCCGAAAACAAATTCTATGATAAACATCGATAAATATTAAAAATTGAATACTCAAGTCTCTTCAATAGCCATAACAAGGTTATATTTCAAAATCTACTTTCGATGAATCATCACTGAAGACTGCTGCGCTGTAGTCGAATTGAGCGTCTGCTTTTATAACCTTATCATGACTACTGAAATTCTCTATATCAATTATTTAATGTTTAAGTTTTTTTACATTTAGATGCCTATTCTGGGATGTATATGTTTGAACTATGTACCAATTAACGATAACTTATAACTACGCTGTAAATGAAACTGTTTGCAGGTTATAATAGGTAAGCACGCACGTGATGTGTTGAATCAATGAAAATTTGAGCTATACCCATGGATAAAAATTCCATCCATGTTAAGTTGATTTGATTTATTTTAGTACAATATAATTGAACCGTAAATGCTTTATTTCAGTCCCAAATATTTAGAGAGGATGAGTGTTTGTTTTGCAAAAAGCGGACTTTTGTTCAACTTTTTCTCTAAATGTGTTTGTTTTTAATATCCTATATCTAACTAATTCCTGCCTATAACCATTGTCGATAATACCATAAAACCTGGAAATAAAAGCGTCAGTTGCGATAATATTTGAATAAGGTCTCAATCCACTAGATCAAACCTCTCTGAGAATTGTTTTAACGAATACCCAATTAATTACCGTACTCAAATTGAACGTTTTGGACTAAAAGAGTAAAAATGGATTCGCTTTGGTAAAAAATCTTAATTTGATTTGCAGATGTCGAACGGAACGAACTGCTTGTTCATGCTAATTTACCTCTCAAACTATGCATTAATTTCCATTTTACATAATGGGATAAGTCATTAGATTACAGAGATCGTGGCGAAATTGAGTTGATTGTTTCAATGAAAAACAACCGAAAATGCAAAAACTGGAAGAGTTCGATTTAATTCATTAGAAAGCTAATTTTTAAAGTTGGTTTTTCCCAGTAACTTCACATGGAAAACGCCCATTCTAGTACTTATGAAGTCAAATTTATTCATCACACCGTGATTTCAAATCATATGCGCAATTTTATGTTCCATATTTGTTGATTTGACTCCTTGTTAACTAAAAATTTTACTCTATAGTTTACATCAATTTTATTGCAGTCGGATTCATTGCGCAAATCAAAAGTTTTAATTACGAAATGAAAATAAATTAAATCAGTTTTAAAGGTACCTATATCATTTTCTCGCATATGAGCCGCTTTTTCCTCAATGTTTCTTGTTTACAAAATGAAGATACGGCTTCTATGCGAGGAAAAAATTAGAAAAGACTACAATGTGGGATAATCGGTAAATTTCATGGTTAATGGCTTACTGATTCGATACTTATATGTCTCATACACAAGCACTATACAATCATTGCAACAATTAAACAAATATGGAAAGGTGAACTCCATGTCGGAGTACACAGGGTTTCCAAATTCGTTTTTTGAGATCGACAAATTTTAGTAAAACTGCCCAATACCAAATTTCATCAAACTGCGTCCTGCGCTTTCCGAGTTGAAACATGCGGAGGGACGGAAAAGACTTCCCCTATCGTTCACTTCTGCACTTCGTGCAAAGAACTCATATAGACGAAAATAAGTATCATTATTATAGATGATGGAGTTTTAAGCTTTTGTCAGCCATCTCGACGGGAAGTGTGGGGGGCCATCGAAGATGATACAGTTACAGTTTGGTCTCACATTCCGATAGTTGTGTCGGGGTATACATTTTTGTGGCGTTTCTTTCGGTCTGGAGGTCATCTTTATTTACCACGCTCTGTAGTTTCTCAATTTATAAAACAAGAGAAGAGAGGTGCTTGCAAGACAGGCATTCTTTTTGAATTATGTAATCATGCCAAAAAAGATAAATATGAATGGTTTAATATAATGGCTAAAGTCCGCAAAAGAAAACATCAGAAATGATGCCAAGGAAACGAGAATTTTTGATTTATCGATTAATTATTTTGTATTCAACAGTACTTGACCAAAAAATCCAAAATTATTTAAAACATTCCTCATGTAAGTTAAATAATTGTTAATGTAATCTTTACGTCCAAATTCGTTCTTTCGTCGTAAATTACCCCTTTATTTTCACTTATCAAACGTTGCATGGACACAAAAAGAAATTAATAAAGGTGTTTACGTTATTATAACAGATCTTGTTTACTTCGTTTGCTAAGAAGATCGTTTTGATAGCAACAATTAATTAACCATGTAAGAAAAATCCCTAAGGAAAAAGGGTTTTCTTGAAAAAACGTATATTGTAATAAATATTCAATGATGAACAAAATAAATGGAAACATTGTATGTTCCATAGTTTTTATAATTCAAAACCATTATTGAAACAGCGCATGAAGTCCCCCTCTTTGCATATTACACATAAAACTGTAAATAATCACATAAGGATATTTTGCGCAACCAAGTCCCTTATTAACCATCTCTCCGCAAGCAGCGTGATTAGGTGAAATATTGCAGTTCATGTAACCTATTAATAATTTTAGTTTGCCAGGATTTTTTAGGCTTAATCGCGACATTTTTCATCATTTTTATTACTTCGTTCATTATTTAAAACAACACCGGTTGCGGCATATTTTCGAGTAAATGCGGTGTTTTAAACATATTTTAAAATTTTTAGTTTCCTAAATTGGTACAATAACTCCGTTGTTGTTTTAATAAGTATAAAAAGAATTAAGATTTTCGGGAATGTATTCTCTAAGATAAATATAACGCCCATCTATAATGGATAACTGAATATTACGTACTAAGTAATGAGAGCTAATACTGTTTTAAAATTTCGATTTCAAATAAATTCATGTGTAGGAAATTGTTAAAGATATAGTATGCAATTGATTCGCGAAATGGCTTTAGGATTTTTTAAAATAAATGCATTGATTTAGCTTATTGATTTAAGATTGAACGTTAACTGCTACCAAAGAGACTTCGCATTTTATGTGAGGAAATATTTGACAGGATTTATTCTCCCCTGCTTTATATTCGAAAATTGTATATTGAAATACACAACTTTCGATAATGTAGATGATGCTTTATCGCCTATAAACTTTCTGATACCGAGGGTAATTGCGTAAAGTTTAATCAATACATCGATTTCCTCCCTTCTCTCGTTGGCATCCATTAGTTTCCCACCATTCCCTCATTATATCCTCCTGTTTTTTAAATGACCTCACATCTTCCTTTCTCCTTTGTTTACTCCATACATTTCACAAACCCTATTCCCCTTCGTCCGTATGGAGTCATTCGAAAAAAAACTTCCGTCCTCTCCCACTAGTTTATTAGTTTATTAGCCCCAATCAATCTTTTTATTCCTCTGCTCTCACGTATCTTCGTCATCCCCAACCCTCCGAAACGCGTAAAGTCCCCGACGACATCGGCTTCGATATAAAGAGTTGCTTTTACTGCTGCCATTTCTTGTCGGTCTCTCCATGGAAACCCCTCTATCCCTCCCACTCTCCTATAGTAGTGAGCCATGCACTCCTTCCCATATCCCTTTTGATTCGGCTTACTCCCCCCCCCCTACCCGTTCTCTGTTCTTAGGCTGGTTTCCCTTATAAGGTCTTTGGCTTCTCTTTCATGATCCCTTCGCTAAGGTCAGGTCGCCATCGTCTTTCCAAACGCCTTCCTACGCCCCTCGATTCGGTGTTTGCGAGGATTTTACGTTTGAAAAGCGGAATTATGGGGCACCCGAGGGGAACGGCTTATTTATCCAGGGATTAAATTAAATGCGTGTCTTTCAGCTTAGGTCAACTTTGTCAAATCCACGGATTTGATGCGTACGTTAATTGCAGTAATCCCCCTCGTCTGACTTTAGACTCGAATGTCGCCTGAGTGATCTTCGTGCGCGTAAATGTTTGGTTTCACACACATAAGTGTGTTTACTCCTTTTATATCTTACAGTCCCCGATTTAACGTGGCTTTCACGTAAGCTGCGTGTGATAATTTCTTGCGCGGATGCTAGAATTGTCATTCTGGATTTTTTGTTCGTTCTTAACGTATTAATAAAGCACCCAAAAGCATTTCTAAATAGTTTACGGTGGTTACGAAATCATTTCGCAAGTTTTGAACTAGGGAAAACTTGGATTGTGTGATTCCGCTCCCATTCCTCACTATGCTAGGTACATATGATCCTTTAAATACCGTGCAAAGTAGGACAGAGTTCAATGCAGTGCCTTAACTAGAGCATGGCAAAGGTGGCATTTGCCATAGTAACCTCTTGCAATGGGCGTCTAAAGTTCCAGCAAAAAAATCTCAAATGTTATTATTCCATAAATAAGACGCGTAGTCCTTTATCTTATCGAGATTTTGGGAAAAAGAACTACCCGTCTTACATGAGAATTTATGGACAGGTTATATATATCGCTATTATCTACAACTCCTTTTAACATAAGAGGGGCGACTACCAAGGAGGAGACAACTGCTAGCATTGGCATAAAGAGATCATCCACTAAATTGCGTCACGCGGTTGGAGGGAGAAGATGCTTAACTTGAGCTTTGGTTCATCCAGGGAGGGGGAATCGGTGAAGAGGCCAACCTTTTTCCAAATCCCGGATTCAACTTATTCCGACAAGGATTTATTTTCCCCTCCAAACTGGCCCAAAATAACGGTGCGCGTGGTAGACGAGAAAATGCTGTATTAAATATATTATCTATTTTCAAAATTATATTTTATAAAATCGCTATACTTATTGATTAACATGCGGCGTAAATAATATTCCACACAACCAGGGTGTTTCCTAAAATTTTGCCATAGGCACCATATCTCGCAGGTACGTCTCTAGTTCAAAGTGCAGCAATTTTATTATATTTTATTCAGAAGTGCCACATTTATTCTGTATTATAACTTACGAGTCGATTAGACTTTGGATTTAATGCTTGGGAAACGTTTTTATACAGTGTTAAATTGAAATTTATAGCCGTGAAATTCGAGATATTTCTCCAGAGTAAAAGGCGTGCTTTACAGAAAACTCGTAGAGATAAAGCGTGCGAAGCAAGAGAAGTGCATATTATGAACCCCACCAAAATCACAGGCATCGTTAAGAGGAGGATTGCTTTCAATGGATACGACTGTTAAATCCCAATCATCGAACTTGTTTTCCGGGACTACTCGAGCGAGACATTAAAAAGGCTTTACGATCCTATATTTCTCAATCCTCGTATCACGAGGCACGGGGGAAGAATTTATTTTCCCACGCAATAGCGCAGTCCCGTTTACAGCGCAGTGAGCGGAATATTTCTACCATGCAGTCCCTTATTGACGGGAAAATTGCTCCCCATCGTCGTCAATTTTATTGGAAAATCGTGCGAGTCCATGATAAATCGTAGCCTGTGATGGAAAATGTCTATTTTTCCTCTATACACCTTACGTCACGGAAGCACAGCCTATTTTAATGCTTTTGAAATGCCTCCTCGCGCTTTGAGTTCTCAATAAAACATATCCAGTGCCTTCATTTACCATTTTTTGAAGCTATAAATGCAAATCTCGTTCAACGACCAACATGCGTTCCTGAAAAGCGTCCGTAAAACGGAAATTCATTGAAAGATCGTGATTTTTCCTTTGTCACTCCAGATGCGTTCCAGAAAAAAGATTTTGTTATATTGAATTTATAATTCTCAGCTTTTAAACCGTCTGTGAAAGCATCTACAATATTGAATCAACTATAAAACCGAAGCAACAACAATCGAACATAGAAGTATTTACATTTCCATCTATTGTATGATACGAGAAAATCCAACTTTTGAATGAAAATCAGAACCTCCCAACACCGTCAATAAGGAATTAAAAATTCCTCGTGAATAAAGCATCTCTAGCAAAATAATTAACAAAAAGTTGAACAGTTATGAGAAAAGTACGGGCATGTACGATAAATTTAACCTCGGCAATGGCTTCAAAACTAACCCTCGTGATGTAACGGTTATGTAATAACCGCGAGTAAACGAATTCGACCGAACGTAGTCAATCCAAGTCACAGACTGAAGTCAAGAATGGCCACGGGAAAGACCGCGTTCTTCACTACCTCCTTATCGGTATACAATAGGTCCTTCAAGTCTGAGTGAATGTTTGTAAATACATTTTGAGTAACAAACAGCATGTTCGGTGACGTCATATTAAGCCTCTCAAGAAATGCAGGCGATAGGAAAAATGCGTGGTAAAGTGGACGCACGAAGAATACATTGGTAAACAACACGATATTTGTAACCACAAGAGCTTTCGTAAACATCCCAGTTTCTTCGATCTGACAATGAGTTGGATATGTACATGTTATTTATTTCGTTAAAGTGAACACAATTTTCGGGGAAAAGTAAAGCTTTAAATTCAATTCATTCGTTAAAGCGAACATTCTTTCAATGAATGTTCGTTGAACGAGAGTTACCAGTATACGCATGCGTGTTAACACTGAGACGTTTTTCCGCTGATTGAGAAACGAAAATTCGTTCGCGTTTGGAAATATTTTCGAAGTATTCAAATTAGTTGATTTTAAACTAGGCGATTTCCATGCAAAACCCAACGGTATAAAGTTTAATAGGTAAAAATTTAGGAAATATTGTTACCGAATTTATTTTATTAGCCGTTCTACATATTTATCGGTTGAAATGTAGCTATGAAAACACTAACTGAAGGAATGCTATAGATGATGAGGCGTGGTATTGAAAGCGTTAAAGTAGGTCGTATCTAGTCTGCCGGAATCACCAACCGCTTTGTAAGATGTACGATATTTCTGGAATGCATTTGATAAAGATGAATTTGCATTCGACTTAACAGAAGACTGTGCTGGGTATAGTTGCGAGTACAATAGGTATGGATCGTTGGAGGTGGAATTTCGAAAATGACATAATACTTCGGAAAGAGACCGATGATTTATAAGTCGGGGTATGGTCGGGTATCAGGATAAATATATTTTTATTTGAAATGTATTGAGACAATATCGTATAATAATGCAGAGGCTTTAATCTAATGGATTTCTATATTGGTCTCATTTATTCTGATGGCATTCTTTCCCCCATTTTTACGAGCAAGATATTGTACGGCCCTGGAGTAGCATGGAATCTTCAAGAGATCATCTTTCAATCTTTCTACCGTCATGACGGCACGTGTTTATCGCGATCTTCTTTGGTTCGTTCCTCGCCACGATATTTCTCTCTCATTGCTCCCTTCTATACCTCAAATCACCAAAATAGTCTTCGACTTCTACTTGGAATGCTCCTGATGTCTCCCACTTTTCCATTCACTTCTCGCAAACCATCATTCCTCTCTTCCATTTGACATATTTCTCTTTCACAATATACTCTTTTCCATCTTTCCCACCCTTCCTTTCTCTCCTTTCCCTTTTTCTCCCTGTACCACATTCTCTCTCTCTACCACATTCTCTCCCTCTCCCGCTTTCTCTCCCTCTTTCTCTCCCTCTCCCCCTTTCTCTACCTCTCCCGTTTTCTCTACCTCTCCCCCTTTCTCTACCTCTCCCCCTTTCTCCACCTCTCCCCTTTCCTCTTCCTTTTTCTCTCCCTCTCCCCATTTCCCTCCTCCTCCTTTCTCTCCCCCTTCTTTCTCTCCTTCCCTCCATTTCTCTTCCTGCCTCTCTCCCGCGTCTCCTTTCCTTCGTCTTCTCTCCCTAGATTTAATCTCCCCCTCTCTACCTATTATCTACTTCCTTTCTCTCATTGTTTCCTTACCACCCTCTCTTTCACTCTTTCCCCCCTCCATATCTCTCCCATCCTATCACATTCCCAAGCCTTCCTTTCTCTCCCTCCCACTCTTCCTCCCTCAATATTTCTCCCCTTCTCTGCCTCGCCCTCAACTTATTTCTATATTTTCCATTTATCAGTATCTATCCTATTTTCGCTAATACTCATTCATCCAGTTTCTCCTTTTTGATTTTATCAAAACCAACAAGTAATACAACCTCAGGCTCTCGGAATCAATAGCGCCACTCTCTTCTGTCCGCACTAGCTTTCTCACAATTCCTCACTATCTTTTTCCCCTCGCTTTCCTCTCCTTATTCCCTTATTTTATCTCCATCTTTCTCCCTTCTCTTCTTTTCTGCACTCTCCCACGCTTTACGGCTTCCCATCTTCGGAGGATATGAAGTTATATTGTCTGGTGCTATCCAAGGGCGGGTAGAGGACTGGAGGGTAAGAGGTTGGCTTCTTCCTTTTTCGCACCATTATTCTTCGTATTATGCCCTCTCGGTTATCTTCTTTCTTCCTTCCTACTTTTATCCTCCTTTCCGCCCTCTTTTTATTCTTTTTCGTCTTTTAGGTATCCATTATCCCTTTAATCGCAAAGTTTCTTCTTTTATCCATCCATATAATATGATTCATTACAGACGACTATTATACGTGAAAAAAATCGATATAATTACGAGTAGTAGGAGTTATGATATCATATCAATCACAATTATTCTTATTTTTCTCTATTGCAAATCGATGTTAGTGATAAAAAGCTTTATTTTGTGTTAATCTCTCATAGCTAGAAGACATATGAAAGTTATTTGTTGGTGTGGTACTGAAGTACAAGCAAATAAACGAGCTTAAAATAGAAGGAAAATTAGCCTTTCATCCTTGCTGCAGATTGAAACTTTTCAAGTGACGTCAGAGATATATAATTCAAATGTGGGTCAAGGGCCATGTTTGATCCAATTAACACAATCAACTTTCATAGAAAACCAGGACGTGTATCTATCTTCCTAACGAATAATATCATATTTACAGCTGCCATCTACAGATAGGATCACATGATAACAGGCTTTGCCGTGAGATCTACGCGTTAGCAGTAAACATTTATGGTTCATTGGTCATGCCTGGTAACGGATGCAGCGGCTTGGATAATTTTAATCTCTTTCGCTATCGTTGTTCTTGTAGTTCATTCAGCGAGCTGTCACTCTCCATAAGAGTTTTCGTCTCTCTTTGACGAAGATTCCAACTACGAATGCGTTCATACCACTTCCGATTCCCTAAAACAAAATAGCATTTTTTATCTGAAATGGACGATGTTGATTTATCCGAGCCCATTTTATCTTTTCGTTGTACTAGTAAAAGGTGCTTTCATTCTGCAAGCATTTCCTCTCACCTAGAAAAAAAATTCATTTTTCAGAGAGATATTTCATTAATGGATATATTTTTTAATTCTAAATTTCACCTCTGCACCGATTTTTGTTCTTTCCTTATGTAAAATAATAGAGTAGGTAAAACAATACCTAAACTTTGCAATTTCAAGAATATTACACTTTCTCCATAGTAGGGTACAAAAGCCACACATTTCTGCATAATGTTAAAGTTGTAGCTTATCTAGAAGTGAAAAAAAATATATATATATTTGTTTAAATTAAAAAAAAATTAACGGCCGCTATAACATATTCATCGAGATTTTCCAATGTTTATTTGGGTATGTGCACTAAGCTCTAAAACACTTAATAATTTCAGTTCCAACACGACATTTTTTTCACAATTCTCAAATATTTCCCGTTTATGGATTTTGACGTGGTTATGAGTTTACGCCGTAGATTTAAGTCAATTGAACTATAATAGAATCCACAGAAGCACTAAATTAAAGCTATTGTTATATACAGTGCATCATCCCCATTATTGAAATGATTAAAGTTCTTTTATTTATAATCGCGTTTTAAAATTACGACGTCATTATATGTGTCTTTGGTTGAAATCAATGAGAAAATAAGAATTTCCCTATTAAAAAGCATTCAAGTGATGCTATTATGATACGGATTGCCAATTTTCATTGAAAAGCAATGTCCTGGTTGCTATGGTATCTGAAGTTCTTTATTTTTGAGCTTTTTTCCGATTAAAAACATATTTATTCTTCAATTCGGTACCAATTTGAATATTGTCTTCAAAAATAAGAAACCTCATTCTTTTAGCTATAGAAATTTTTCGTCACGATTTTCTTTCTGAATAACAACTAATTTAAAGATGCAAATTTATGAAACTCGGAACAAATTTCCATGTTTTTCTTAAGGAGTATCGAAATGGAACATAAATACCATACTAATAATAAAAAAATTGCAATTTTTGATTTTTTTTGGTAGGTTTTAATAACCTATCACCCTGCCAAATTTCAGATCCATGGCATACCTAGAAGTACCTTAGGTTTTATATTTTATATATATATATATTTATATATATATATATTCTCCGTAAGAATCAGCTATTTATAATAGATAGATATAAGCCGTATAGTAAGACACAGGACAATGATAATGGTTCAGCAAGTCTTTGGAATGGATATAAATGATTTTATTGCGTTCCGATCACGTTTGACTTAGCTTAGGAGCCTTCCAACTCTCTTCAGAAGTAAAAGCGAACAATTTAATTAATTTTTTTTTTCCCATCTTCGATAACTTCCATTTCGGAATTTTTTTATCATTTTACCGTCTATTTCACTGGTGCTTTCTCTATTACGTTCTTCAAAACTTGCATGTACTGTCGATGTCATTTTCTCAAGGAACTTGACTACTATTTCTTTCCGCAAGTAACTCTCAGATTAATGTCTATAAAAATGAGTTTGAAAGGTTTCATTCAGTTCCAAGATAAATACTTACTTTCTGTTTCGCTTAATTAATTCCATTTTATCAATCTATCGTGTATTTCTGTCATCCTTAGTTTTTATTTTCTCCACGTTTTTCTCATGCGTATCTATTTCCGTTCCTTCTGAGATCTTTCTTTTTCCATCTATCCAAGATAATCTCTTCTAAGCTTTCAAATTTCTTCTTTCTGAATTATCGCAGAAATATTTTCAAGTAAACTAGGAAATTTAAACAATATTTTTCTTTTAAAATCTTCTGTGATGCCGGTATGTGGGATGACATTCGATGTACCTCTTGTGATTTTAGATGAATATATCACAAAGATTTCATAATTTAATTTCGTTCGGATTTGAAAATATATATTTTGTTTATTTTAGCTAGATAATAATTGTAAGTAATGAGCGTTACTGTTTTGAATACTGCAGCAATTAAATCAAAGTCGACCTAGAGAAATTTTTCATATCGCATCCCATCTCCATCGATCTTCGCCTAAATTTATTACGACAAGTACGGAAAGCCACTTTATTATTTAGCCCTGTGTATCCAAGTCGGAGTGGCGCGGCATCCTAGGGTGACACGAGGTTTTCTGTTCGGTGCCGTGATAGTTCTTCTGCTTGCCCAAATTTAACGATCCAGTGAATTTTATATCAAACATCGTGTAGCTACGCATAATTTACTATTAGAACTAGTATATTATAAGTACTAGTGCAATATACAATTATTAGCGTAATTGCCCGTCCAATATGACCGATAAGCGTGATTTAAATATTACGTTAAAATTGAAATCAAAAATAATAAACCACATTCTGTATGCACTGAAAAGTAAACAAATATAAAATTAATATATTTGTGTATTCCAGAGAGTAAAAAAATAGTAAAGGGAAATAAAAATTGTATGACAAAGATATATATTACTCTATAAAACTCATATACGCCCAAAATTATTTTTAATTTATGGAGCATTTAATTTTATCTCTCACTACCTCTCTCTCCCTCTATCACTCTGTCTCTCCTTTCATTCTTCATCTCTCACCTTCTTTTTAAAGCAATTAATTAAAGCGTTCAAAGCACGCATTCCTTACGAATAGGCTATAAGTGTTAAGGCGACAATACTATCTCGAGGTTTAACAACGACAAGGTCGGCAAGGCATCATATCGTTAAAAAGCTTAAATTTTTCCAATAAATATGATTTAAACGTAAGACTTGGGCGATTTTATATGGTAGGCAAAATGTGACGATAAGAATAACAAACAATATTTATTTTTCGTTAAAACGGATTAGGTTCGAAGATCATAGATCAATTCTTTCTAATGTTAATTTGCAAAAGGGTAAAAGTTTGTAAGTCGAAAATCGATTTTTACGTGCAAACTTATGTGAAACTAAAAGTATCTCCTAGAGTCGAACCTGGATCTTTTTTGAGGATTTCTTTCGTAAATGGCTTGCGCTAAAAGAATCAAACGTTCCTACCAAATATTAAATTTTCTACCTACTCTAAAAATATTTATAAGGAGAATTACAATCTGTCGTAAATAGTTCTGGGATTCTCCCGCTTTTTTATAAAGCTATTTTAAGAGCGGCGCCACAGTCGAGCGTGAGGGACTAATGTAGCTTATTGTATAATGAGACGCATGATTTCTTACCTAAAATATAGCAATACATAGTTATGTAAGTAATAAACGCACACCATAAATCAGCCAAATATCACGACCCGACACGATTATGTCTCGGTTTACTAAAAATTACATCCCTCCCCTAGGATTTTATGTTATTTTAGTTTGATTAAATACTGCAAAGCGATATATCACATATGATAGCACACAAATATTGCGATATGTTTTGTATAAAGTGGTAAGTAATCAATAAAACTAAAATTATTTAAAACATACCTAAATTGAATGCAGTAGCTGCAATATTTACGTGTAGGTTCTTTATTTCGACGTAAGTACATTTCCTCCTGCTTAAAAAGATGCAAAATGCACAAGTAATCATATTAATTTTCTTCCCAACGAGTAGAAAATTTTACCTTAGTCCACGAGTAGGTACCCTGGTACCATTTTATATTTTATATTAAAATTGGTTGAGTTTTTTAAACACCTCTGCAATTCACCTAATTGGTGGGTGGCATGGAGTACAATGCACCAAAACCTACCTAAATAATGTCTATCGCAAGTTGAAATTTTCTATTGTGATCTCGTATTTGCCTCGGCAAGAACGAACCAAGATAATGCTCCGTCCTACAATCGATCTCACGTACCTTATCGTCACGGTCGTTTCTACCAATATACGTTGGTGCTTCAATTGTTCCTACAATTTCGTCTTTTAGACATTGCGGTCTATATTTCTCAAGAAGCTACAACCTTGAGTTCAATCTATGATCCTCCAGTGGTCCCCAGTTCTAATCTCTCAATAATGAGGTGACGCTTTCCTTATGCTTATATTTTTCATTTAAGAATCTGACTGCTCTGCGCTGCACTCTTTCTAATTGAATTATATATCCCTTCTCGTACAGATCCCATATGCATGAGGCGTATTCCACTTGTGATCTAACCAGTGATATGGAACATGTTTCACTTACTTTTCTGTAGTGTTCTGTATTATACTTCCTATGAAAGCCAATTTCTTGTTGGCCGCGCCTATAACTCGACGAATGTGAATGTCCCACGAAAGATCTCGACAAATGGTTACTCCTAAATATCTTACATACTCAACTGCTTTAATATTTATTCCGTCTATTTTATACTCGAAACCTACTAATATATTCTTACTTTTCCAGAACGATACTGAGGCACTATTAGTGCAATTAATTTCAATTTACCATTCTTTGCACCCCGTTAAAATGACTGACAAATCTTCACGCAGGGACTGATGGTCCTCCTGGTTTTTTATTTCTTTATATGGAACGTTATCATCGGCAAAAAGTCTAATTTTACTACGAACTACCGAGTAGATATCATCCACATAGATAAAGAAAGGTAGAGGGTCCAATACACTTCCTTGAGGAACACCCGACCCAACTTTAACGGGGAACGAGTATTTCCCATCGATGACGACTTTCTGTTCTCTATTCGAGAGGAAATCTCTCACCCAACTGACAACTTTCAGATTGATACCATATAGTCCTAACTTCGCAATCCATTTCTTATGAGATACTTGATCAAAAGCTTTTCTGATGTAAATGAATATTGCATCGACATGAGTATTATTCTCTCTGCATCGCAACAAATCATCCACGAACAAGCCAATTGCGTTTCGCATGATCTACCCCTCCGGAATCCGTTCTGTCCCATGCTAAGCAATGAGTGACTATCTAAATACCGCATTACAGAACTAAAAATTATGTTCTCAAGTACCTTGCACGATAATAAAGTTAGAGAAATTGGCCTTTAATTTTCGGGGTTCTCTTTTTGGCCGCACTTATGGATGGGCGTAACGTGTGTCATTTTCCAATTTTTAGGAACTACACTTTCCGTGATGGATTTCTCGAATATAATTTTTAAATGAGCTAACTCTTTCAATAGTCACGCGGGTATTTCCTCCGGCCTAGGAGATTTACTTGGTTTTACTGAATGGAGTTGAAGCGCGATACCATTTTCGGAAAATATCAAATCTTCCATCGAGTCGCTCTGATGCATAGGAATAGTGGTTTCACATTCATCTGCATTAGAAATAAAAAATTTCTGAAAGTGTTGATTTAAAGGTTTGCTTTCTCCGCACTATCGTTAACTACATTTCCAGTTTCCGATCTCAGTGAGGCAATAGTAAGGCCTCTACCTTGGACTTCTCTGACGTATGACAAAAATGCTTTCGGGTTCTCTTTCAAGTTATCATGTAAAACAATCTTTTTGTAATTGCTAAATGCATTACGCATTGATACTTTGTCTATGTAGCGCGCCCCCTTGAATTGCTGCCTTAACGTTGCAATTCGTTCGACCGTAGCTGTTGAGGATGTGTTATTTACGCGAGAGTGGAGTTTTCTTCGCCGTCGGAGGGCGCTCCTAACTTCCTGGTTGTACCATCTAGGTTCTGCATTTTCACGCTTCATTTTTCTTGAAATAAATTTATCTGTACACTATCGCATTATATCTCTGAGCATGCACCAGGATACTTCCGCGTCTGAAATATCTATTACCTCGCAGTTTAGTATATTTATTTTACAGAAAAGAACTAAATCTAGTGAAATCGGCTTTGGCGAATACATCAAGCTTTCTTTTAGCCTTAACCTGTTTCTCAATGTTTAACTGAAACTCCACGTGATCGATTATTTCCTCAGCATCAGATACTCTATTCATACGCTCAGGAAGATTTGTAACAAATAAATCTAATATATTATTAAATATCGTGGGAAATCTCACTAACTGATACAATGAGTGTTTCCGAATGTTTCAAGTAAAGCCTCGCAAGATTCACGCTCTCTACCACCGGGATAAAAGCAATTATGCCTCGAATCAATTGACGTACAACATTGTGACGTAGTGTTGGACCACCTGTAGGAGGTTTAAGTTTTCATACGGTGTTGTCTTTGCCGTGTAAAACTTCTTCATTGGAAATATTTTCTTCATCATCATCATCGGCGTTGGAGTCTTCGACGTCTTCATCGTCGTTACCCCCTTCTATTTCAATTTTGGGACCTGCATAAACATCCTCTACATCTGACTATTCTGCTGCTCGAGACTCGGGCCTTATCGGCTGAACCATCCACTGTTCGTCAGATTCGGTGCCTTCAAATGCTTCAATATCCGAGAGTCGGAGTCAGAATTTTGCTCAGATAATAATTTTCTCAGATATACCGTCTGTTGCTCATAATTCATGCTATAAATGAAAATATTATATTATGAATATTTTAAATGAAAATTATGATATATAATTTGCATCATAATTAATTTATAATATATATATATATTATATATATTATAAATGAAAATTACACAATGCAGCAGGCATTCAACAAAGAAAGTAAAAACAATATCTTACTGTCTGAATTGAGCCCTTGAAACTTCGCTTTCTTTGTCAACCATCATAATAAAAAATACACAAACATTCGCTAAAAATCAAGGAAACTAATATAGCAGCTTGAATGTTACTGAATCAATTAGAACCTACAGTAGCGATCAACATTAATTACGATCTAGTTATCGTCATGTCGAGTGGTAATCACGAATGGTGACAACATAGACAAAAATTATGCTATATATACAGGTGATGAGAGGGAGGTGGGAGATATAAAAGGGAAAGGAAGATGCCTCAGATTGGTGGAGCGGGGGAGAGTGGGAGATTGTTGTGGAAGGTGTGTCATTAAGTTTGTTTACAACTTGGGAGGGGAAGGGGTGAATGGGGAGAGGGGCGGAAGGTGGGAAAGGGAGGTGCATCATCATGGGTGAAGGGATGGAATAGGTGGATGATGCGTCAACTGTACCATGATGCTCTTTTCTTTTTCCACCTTTTAACCCTCTTCTCCCCTTTCCCCATCTTTGTTCTTCAAAAACAAACCTCATGACACCTCACCGAACACTCCAATCTCCCTTTCTCCATTAAATCATCCTCGTTTCCTCCCCCAACAAACTGAGGAACCTTCTCTCTTTTTCCTATTTACTACCTACCCTATTCTTCTTCCCCCTCTTAACGTCAGACATATATCGTTATATTTATATGGGATGTCACATGAAGCATATGAAACATAAGTCATATTTGAATAAATAATATTTTTGATTAAATCTAGGCCATACATTCATAATCCAATTATTTATCTTAATATGTGTTACGTTCTGAAAAAATACGAACATTGAAGTAAGTTTCGAGTATAAAATAAATGGAATAAATATTCAAGCAGCCGAATATGTTAAATATTTAGGAGTAACAATTTTTCCCTAGGACAATACGTGACCACAATAGATAACTGTGAATAATAATTAGTTAGGAACTTGGTGCGCGGCACCCCCTGCCATCCACCGTCAAGGTGACTTGCAGGGTAATATGTAGATGTAGATGTAGTTGTATCGAGATCTTTCGTGGGACATTCACATTCGTCGAGTTATAGGCGCGGCCAACAAGAAACTGGCTTTCATAGGTAGTATAATACGGAACACTACAGAAAAGTAAGTAAAACATATTCCAGATCACTGGTTAGATCACAAGTGGAATACGCCTCATGCATATGTGATCCGTACGACAAGGGACTTATAATTCAATTGGAAAGAGTGCAGCGCAGAGCAGCCAGAATCGTAAAAGAAAAGTACGAACACAAGGAAAGCGTCACCTCATTATTGAGGGATTAGAACTGGGTTCCAATGGAGGATCGTAGATTGAACTCAAGGTTGCGGCTTCTGGAGAAATATAGATCGGAATCTCTAAAATACGAAATTGTAGGAACAATTGAAGCACCAACCTATATAGGTAGGAACGACCGTGACGATAAGATACGTGATATTGATTGTAGGACGGAGCGTTATCTTGTTTCGTTCTTTCCGAGGAAAATACGAGATCACAATAGAAAATTTCAACCTGCGATCGACAACCTTTAGGTAAGTTTTTGTGCATTGCACCCCTTCCCACTCAGTAATTAGGTGAATTGCAGGGTAACATGTAGAGGTAGATGTCAGAATTAAGGACCAGCAAGATCTACACACACTCTTTTTGTTCGGAATATATTCAAATGCATTTTCAACCCGGCTATGTGCAAGATAATCATAAAAGAAATTAATCCAAATACCAAGAGTGTATACTCGCAATAGAATGCTGTAAATCTAGATTCACCTCAGAAAATATCGAAGGAACTTACTGAAGAAGTATTGTGTAGCTACGTAGGCATTCTTAATACCGTAGGTGTACGTCATTCTCTCTCCGAAGGCATTAAGGAGCTGTGAAAATGTGAGGCGTATCCTTTATATCTTGCTACTATGCCTGTCAACCGATTTTGAGCAATCGGTAGATTTCTTCGTTTTGACAATGTCAATTCAAGACCAGAACGGTTGGCGACCGACAAGGTGGCTGCTATTTCCGAAGTGTGGCTTTTGTTGAACAGTAATTTGAGAGCGAACTATGCACCATCGGAATATCTAACGGTCGGTAAGCAATTGTTCCCATTTAGAGGAAGGCCGAGATTGACACAATATATGCCGGCAAAAACCCGCCAAATACGGAATACATATTTGGTGGGTATGTGACGCGTCTAACTCTTATCCGCTCGCTCACTTGCCAAATATATTCAGAAAAGTCGCTGGAAGGCCGTGAGCGAAATTAAGGCGGGCGGGTGATGCAAGATTTATGCTGGCGATATAAGAATACCGGTCGTAATATTGTAACGGACAGCTTTTTCACCACGCTTCCTATGGCGCGTTTGCTGAGTCGTGGAATCTGTCGTTGGTCGGAACAATGAAGAGGAACAAGCGATATATTCCACCCCAGATGCTGGCGCATAAATCAAGAGACAAATATTCATCAATTTTCGGATTTGCTGAGGACAAAGTTGCGATATTTTCTTACGTGCCGAAACTCAGAAAAGCAGTAATATTGTTATCAACAATGCGATATACAACGCTTGTAAGCAGCTCGAAGTAGATACTGGAGATCATACAGTATTACAACGCGGGTAAAGGCGTCGTCGATAATATGGATAAAATGCTCTCCTCCTCAAACTGAGGCCTCTTTGATGGCGTGTTGCAATATTTTACAACATAATTGATGTGGCTTGCCTAGCAGCAATTGCAATATACATAGAAAAAAATCCACACACAAACAAGATCGAATCGCCGACGACGAACGTTCTTGCAGCTATTTGGGCAGGCAATCATCAATGCCGGCCATCGAAAGCCGTTCAAAATGTCCGAGAGTGTGGCAGCATTTCTATACGAAGTCAGGGATTGAATGCATGCTCGGGAAGTCAATCCAAAATCACATCATTTATGAGGAAGAAAATCATTCGAGAGATTCATCCGGGCGTCTTGTAATTACTGGAAGATGCTACATCTGAAGGTCAACAACGAAGAGACAACGGAAAACACGTAAATCATGCCGTGTATATAGGCGCCCGATATGTGACGAGCATACAAAAAAATTCAAAATGCCATTCTTGTACACTCTAACATTTTCATTTTTTGATAAAATTCAATATTTTATCAATAAATTTATGTTGAACATTTTTTATTTTGAACTTACTTGTTTTTATTCATCTTTTTTTTTCCTCAAATAAACCCGTCGTCATTTCATTATTAATTATCGTTGGTAACAGACAAGATTTACAAACAAAATGCATAGTGGTACCCAAGTACCTCATCGTGGACACAGCGTACGAGTATATAAAATATATTATTCTCCGAAATCTCAAAATTTTTATGCAGGTACAATTGTTTTTTTCTCAAATAGACTTAACTATTTTTAAGATGTCAGAAACCTCAGCAAAATACCTCAACGTTAACTTATAAAATTTTATCTTTGAAAATGAAAATGGTGCCCGGGTTTCACGTCGTGGGTACGAAGGTTAAACGCATTTTTGTAAATATAGAAGTTCTTATTTACTTCACTTACTGTGGAGATTGTTTACTTTGACAACAGTTACGTTTATATAAATGAATTTTTCTAAGTTCAAAGCGAATTACGACGTTCTTGTTTGATTTTCACAAAAATCGCTCTTCCTACGATAAAAATGTTTTACATAGTTTTTTATATTGCTGGTTCTACATCGTTTGTTTTAAGATTTTCTGTATTACAAATATTTTACGATATATGAGGAAATGATAGTCATTTTTTGTATTCAGTAAAGTAGTACACCTGATTAGGTTATGCAAAACATTTATATTTTATTCTTATTTTCTTTGGCTATTAGTACTAAATGCCAAATTACGTGAAAATCCGTTTGATAGAGAGACAGACAGACGAACTATTCTATTAAGGGCGAAATTGAGACTATATAATACCTTTTTACATCTAATCCTTTGGTCATGTAATTACATATAATGTTATTTATATACTAATTACACATTAATTACAGATTAATTACGTCAATCACATATCAATTAAATATTTATTACATAATAAATATATTGCTTAGTAATTATATATTTGTTTAATAGAACAAAGCATTACCATAAAATAAGGTTAGTTTTGTTGGTCTAAAAAACCTGTGTATCAGCCTTGTTTAAAAAGAAAAAATGTTCCACTGCGGAAAACATGAAGAGAGTGGAGGTATAAAAAACCGCGAAAAATTCTTAAAGAGTTCAGAGAGAAAAATAATTTGAAAGAAAGAAATTTAAAAAAATAATAATAATAGTAGAACGAACATGCGTACGGACGGACTGAACGAAGCCAAAAGGCGCTTAAGTTGTAAACAAATCCCGCCTACATACCCACAATAACTGCAGGGAAGTGTCCGCCAAAATTATGAAAATTTACTTAAGGGTGCCGTTACTCTAAGGAGGTTGAGAAACAATGATTTGGCCTATATTGAGTATATTAGCCCGCTTCCATTTTACCTGATGAGCTCCGAATCAATCCGGCTAGCTCTTCTTCTAACATTCCTTCTCTTTCTTATTTCTAACTAACACATTCCGACTCTTATTTCATTTTAGACTGTGAGCAGATTTACCGTTTCCTAATTCATCTCTTTCCGATTTTATTTCTTGTCACTTGGCCTCCTGCGATTCCTTTCTGCGCTTGACTTTCACTCGTACGTCATTCGTTCCTTTTCGTAGAGCAATCTCTCTCCTCCCGGTACGTCGTCCCCTTTTGTCCGTTCCATTCCTTTCTCGGACCAATTTTCCCTGATCTTTTTTTTCTGCTAGACCTGATGAGAATTCTTTCCTTTTCTTCCTTTTTCGCCATCCAGCATCCCTCATTCTCTCCCTTTCTCTCTATTTCACTTTATCTTTCTCTCTTTCTTTCTCTCAATTTCTTTCATTCTATTTCTCTCTCTCTCCGTCTCTTGTTCACATTTTCTCACTTCATCTGGCGACGCGAGGAAGTAAATGAAAATCATTCAAAGCAAATAAAAGTTTCCACAGGTTTATCCTTCCTTCCTCCTACTTTTTCCATCCTTTCGTATTATTTCCCTTCCTCTGTCTTTCTCCCAACAATTGGCAACTTTTCTCATAAGTACGGCTTCATCTGTTGCAAAAAGAGAGAGGAGAGAGATTCTTCTTCTTGTTTATTTTCCGTTTTTCCCCGGCTCGGTCTATTTATTGCGCGATTATAAATTTTTCCGTTCTCGCGAGATAAAACCATGGAAACTTAGATGGGGCGGAAAATTAATTTCTTCTCCTATATCTCGGCTCAATTTTTTAAAGACCGCCGTTATATTAAAACAATAAAAATGACACTTCCGATTCTCTTCATCTACACTTTTTAATGTAAAGCGCTAAAAACACAGTTTTATTCGATTTAGAGTTTTCTCAGAGACTTTTCACTTTCTCCAGGCGTAATATAGGGGAAAGTATTGTTTTCATGAAAAAATCGATTTCCTGATTTCAACGGAAATACACGTTTTGAGGTCTCCTGTACACGTTTTTACAAATTTCTCGATGATATTTGTGTCAGCTCTTCTGTTGGTGCTATAATTAAAAAACTTATTATCAGAACAATGCAAAATTTTATATTTTATATTTATATGAAAGTCGCGAGAAATGATTTGTGTTTGGTAAAAATAGTTTAAGTGGGTGGGTGGGGAAGTGGGTGTTTACTCTTTTGAGATATTTGCTTTAATATTTGATAACTGTAAAAAATGTGTTGGAATAAAAGTTGTAGGAAATTTTATTTTATACAACCTTTATTTGAAATATTTTTCCATATAATGCATTGCTCAAGTGATATCTCTAAAGTATATCTTTAAGCTGCCACCACCACGCCACCTACCGACGACTATTGTTAACAATTGACGCTTAGTTGCGTCTTTGTAACGCTTTTATATAGTTTCTTAATTGTTGGAGCTTCGTGGCTATATCCAATAGCAGAAGGCTATGGTTTGAGTTTATTTCTGTTCTTTTTGGTCTTTAAAATTTTCTCTCATTTCCTTAAAATATTTTTTATCGTATAACCTATATGGAAATGTTCGAAATATTACAGGTATGGAGAAAGTTATGTGATGGTCAAATCAGATTTTTTGTGTTTTCGTTGTCTAATAATAGATACCGTGGTCAAGAGCAAGAGCGTTTTTCTTTGACGTAAACGTCGCCTTTTTTTAATTTTCAGGAAGTTTCTCGGTAGATTTCATAGGAAATAATTGAATAGGATTTTAATACAGGTTTCGTTTTGCCTTTATCGGAAGAATAACTGAGTACGACGTGCGCTCACAAAAAAGGTTTATAATCTTGGTAAAACATGGTGGAATAAAACTTTTTTATCCGCTTCTTCAGATCGTTCTCCGCTCGAATTTTACGGCAATATGGAATGAGCTCGACATTGAATTTCCCTTCCAATTAAATTTTCCGTGTCGTTCTCGTGCGCTTATACATATACCTATAAATTTCCGTTGCTTAAATTCGTGCGTTGCTGTGTTTTATTTTACCTTTTTGTCCTTGGGTCTATTCTGAAGGTACGCTTCATTTGGGCCGTTAGGACTTTTATTGCTCCCGAAAATGCCAGATTCTTTGTGAATGCCTCAGATCCAATATCAAGAGAACGTATTCCCTCTTTCCCGTTTCCATCCGCCCCTACCTCTCACCGCCGTTTTTCTCCAAATACGCTTTTCATGAATAGAGGCGTCGATGCCCATCTTTCCGCTAAGTCGCGCGCGTTATTAGCTGGCACGGGTGCGAAGGGGGATGGAACACACATCGCCGAAAGTGTTTTATGCAAAAAGCTTGAAAATCCTGCTCCAGGATCCGTCTCGGGATAAGAAAATCTGATCATTAGCTTCTTTTTCTGTATTAAGCCGACTGATGGGTGAATCGAATCCAACTCATTATGTAGGGTTTGATTTTTATGGATCTCAGCAATCGGGCTAAAAAATAAACTTTTGCGATGGTTGCGTCGACTATTGTAAAACATAAAGCGATGAACGAAATATGGCAGGATTTTCCGACTTTAGGAATAATTAGGATTTTTATTTATTAGAAATATCATAGGTTATATTTTAGGATGGTGTCTCCCAATTTTCAAGGGGTTAATACTTTTTGTTTTAATTGATCTCCCAAGGTTTAATAATAAGAAAATTGAGAATTTAAGTTCGAGATTTTGAACCAAAAAATCTTGCTATTAAAATCAATATGTGATCCGCTACATCAATATGATTGCGGGATGTGAAGGTATTCAATTTTGTTAATTTAGTCGGCGATAAAAGCTCGAGTTTCCTTTATCGACGTGTAGGCGCACATAGTAGTTAAGATACCTAAATTTGAACGAAATATACGCAAGAAACTGCCCTTTAAATCCGAGACCATAGGTTAAGCAGTCACTCCATATATTTGTTAGATTAAGGGAAGAGGAAATTATTCATAGTACATACCTATCCCTCAAAAATAATTCATTCTTAAATTGCTAAAATAGAAATAGTTTTCTATCAGTGGTAGATTCACAATTAAAGAAATATAGATAAGAGCATTTAGCAGTTAATAACAATGAAAGACGGGCTTTCGTAAACTGGATTTTGCTTTGAAATTCTTCATTTGGTTTTTGTAACCGGTTGATTACAATAACCAGCTATAATTGCAAGCGAGTCACTACTTTAAAATTATATTGTTCATGTCTGCGATTGCTTCAAATAACATTTCGGTATTTAAAATATAACAACGCATTGGATTTCAGCACGACTTTTATTCATTTTACCCATTGCTTTTGAGGAGGGAGCACCAAAGTAGGACTTGTTTATACATGTAAATGTTTATTTGAGAAGTTAAGAGGACAAGCAATCGAATATTTTTTTGAGTCTGAACTTATTAGAGAATCCATCTTTTTTAGAGATTTTTTATCGAAACATTCTGTTTTTTTGTCGGGCTGTGTGGGAAATATCCCTGGAATTCTGCAACCTGGAGCAGCAAAATTTTTCAGAATATGTCGGTCTACTACATGTAATCGAATCCGCGAGAATATATTAAACAATTTTTAAATTAGTGTTGCTTTTTCGTAGGACATAATATGGTAGCTTTTGGTAAAACAGAAAAAGTGCCCTATGTAATTTGCAGTGCAATTCTTCCCTCACTTGTTTCAATAATATTGATTACCAGATCAAACGCGATCAGTAATTTGACGGATCTGCGAGAATTTTTCAGGCACTGCATAGTACGCTCTTCCGCATAAGACGTAAGCGACGCTTTTTGTTTGCCTTTTCCCGAATCTTAAATGGAGCACTTCTTGCTCTCCGGACCTTGCCCACGGCCAACTTGACAATGATCAATGCGAGATTGTACGAGATGAATTCCGTATTCTCACCGAGTGTGTCGAATAGGAAGTTTCAGAGAGGGCGACGACAGGTTCTGCGTATTCAGCTTCTTTTTCGTGCCATGGTCGTGAGAATGAAAGGAATCAATCAAAATACAGTACGTGGTACGTTTGTGTTCGGAAGAATATTTTTAGGAACCTTTGCCAAGAATTGCTTCTTCTGTCGCCATTTGTAGCAAGAACGGGTTATGTCTGTGAAAACGTTAATCTTAATGTTAACAAATTCGAATAAATTTCAAAAAGGAAATGCCGAATTTACTGACAGAATTTATATTCATATTCAACCATTAACTGCATAAATTACGCTGAAAATATTTTGAAAACCTACCCATAGCTATGAAAATGTAAATACGTTTACAGAGGACCTTTAAAACTATCGCCACGCGTACTTGTTTTGATTTCTTTAGTTTGAGAAAAGCTTGCGATCACAATAATTTTTTAGCTGTTAAATCAAGATCCAATGGAGACATAATAAAGTTAAAAAAGATGATATCATCTTACACCTATTCCTCAAGTTTCATTGATTAATGCAGGCATTAGGCGTTTATACATTGTAAGATAAAAGTCTTTATTTAATCCAAAATCTCTGACTCAAATTTGGAACAATATTATCATGGTAATCAAAGTATTATTGACATAAGATGATGAATGTTCACCCAGTCCTGCTTCAGACTTGATAACGAAGAACCAACATCAAAATTTTATTGTTTTTCACCATAAGAAATAAACCTGAGCTTTACATATTAGAAAAAAGAAAGAATTATCGTTCTCACATTGTACTAGAATTCGATTAATAAGTTAGATAGCTCGAATAGCCATTAAAAAGTTGGACAAAAACGAAGTTTTACGCTTTAGCTATAAATCTCAACTTGTTTCGATTGCTTCGTAACTGGAAAATGCGTCTGGATTGTAAGGAACTTTATTTCTGATTCATCGAAAAAGCAAAAACATTGTATATAATTGTAGGATTTTATTTTACAGTATATATTATGCAGGATAACCGTAGATAGCTTGGTGTAGGTAGCTTATCTATAACCCAATATGAAGACTATATGTTTTCGATATAAAGCAAGCACCATAATTGTTTCTCCAATGGAAGTCTATTTCGAAGTTAAAATAAGTAAATAAATTAATAAACACTCGTTTTCCTATTTAAAATATCATATTGATGCCCGCCTTATTTATCACTTCAGTAATGGAGGGCTTAAGGAAAAAAAAGACAAATAAATAACCGCGAGACCAGAATTTAAAACTCTCCGGTGACGCATTAGCCGTACTTTCTTCGTTTTCCTCCGTTCCCTCATCCCCACAGAATGGGAAATAAATCGTCTTTTTTTCTCTCCCTCTTCCCCCTCCAAAAAGCCCTGAACCTTCCTCCGAGGGACCAACACCCTTGGTAAAAACCTTTCTTTTCTACCTCTCTCTCACTCTTCCGCAGATCAGCTTCCATGTTTGCTTTTTTTACCTTAAGCGGGAGTTAATTTTTCACGAGCCCCTTTTGGAAAAGAACTAGGTTTTCTCTCTCCCTCAGTCTCCACCTCTCTTTTCGCAAGAATAAAAAAGCACGGAATACAGAACGAAACGAAAAAAAATTACTGCGTCCCACTCCCCACTTTTGTTTTTCTACGATCCTCCTAATTAATGCATTTCCCGCTCCTCCCTTGTAATCCGAATGGCGCTGGTGAGGCTAAACAAAAAACATTCTGCCCTCTACGCCAACGCCGCCTTCTACGCCGCCGTCACTTGTTATTCTCCGCGGCGGTCGTGCACCTTCACTCCATTCTCTTCTCTCCCCCCTCCCTTTTATTTTCATTCTCCCTTCCTCTCCCTTTCTCTCTTACTTTCTCTCCTCAATCCTCTCTCTCTCCGATTTCCTCCGTCACGTTCTTTCTCCATCACGTTCTTCCTCCGTCACGTTCTTCCTCCCTCGACAGACGCGGAGCTAGAAGTCGCTATTAGCTCAGGGAATATCGTATTCATGGCAATAGAAGTATGAAATTATGAAAATCTGGCTTTTTCGAGGGGAATGTTGTCTGGAGATGGGTCCTTTCGAATCTCGACGTCAAGAGAGAGAAAGAGCGAGCGAGGGAGGGAGAGAAAGTGGATTTTCCGATTCACTTATTTCAGAGGATTGGAGCGTAGCAATCCGAGTTGTTAGCAGGCGATGAGAATCCCATTCCATCTTCCCCCTCCCCATTCCCCCCTTCCACTCCATCCCATCTTCTCCTCCACTCCACTCCATCCCATCTTCTCCTCCACTCCACTCCATCCCATCTTCTCCTCCACTCCACTCCATCCCATCTTCTCCTACACTCATTACGAGAAAGAGACTCGGAGGTCGCGTCATCGATTACCATTCGTGAGTTGCTAGCTGAGGACTTTTTTCGTCTCTTGTTACGATCGAGACGTCCTAAAAAGGTAAGGTGGTGTTGTTGCTTATCGCGAATGGGAGGTAAACTAAAATGAGATACCGCAGATTTCTTTTAATCGGTTTGCCTCTGGTGTTACTTTGGATATACCGAAATACCTTGCCAGCAGGGGTTTTATTAATCGCGGTTTTGATTATCTGCGGGTAATAAGTTGTCGCCGTTTTACCAACCGCGGTCGAGTTTTCCGCGCAGCCGTTGCTAATTGACTGATTTTTCTATTATTAAAAGTTGTGTTGGTGAGGAAGCTGCGTGCTAACTATTCTTTACAAGAAGGGGAAACGTAAAGAAAGAGGAAATTTGCAGCTCCCTGTAAGACCACATATTAGTCGGAAGGGGGAGGTACGATGCCTTTTATTGAAGCGTTGGTTTTATTAGTGTTCTTTGAATTTGGGGATCGATCATTAACCTCTTTGAAATTATATGTATTTGAGAGGCGCGAGATAATTGCTCCCGTTTTTTTAGGAATTATTGTCATTGTTACTATATAATAATTTTTTTTTTTATATATAGCATACTTATTTTTTACGTTGAAGTGTACATTGTTGTATCTGAAGTAGTCTCTAAGGGATCACATCCCTTAACCCCCAATTTTCACAGTGTTTATTCCTCTCCAACCGCGATTTTGTCAACCACGGGTTGATTCGAGTACGTAACCCCCGTGGTTGGCGAGGGTCTGCCGTGATTACATTCGCAAAACGAATCATAAACAGAGCATTATTCAAAATAATGAATGAGATTCATCGTACGTTTAATAGGGATTGGGAATGTTGAAATGGCTCTATAAGATTTACGTTAGTTACTTGAAGGTTAAAGTTGCAATGTAGAATTGTTAATAATATCTTTAGGCCAACCATTATTGATACCTACATTAGCCATGAAATGGTTAAGGGAACTTGATTCGCAGTTTGACGGCTCCGATCGTTGGATCTGCAAAAGGATTTGCGTTTTTTTTTTCGAATCAGCGATTGGTGAATTGCCACAGGGCAGCTATATTACAGTAAAGCGCACTACTACCACTACTTCTTTTCCCAAACTTTTTGTTGGCTATTAGAATTGTCTCAGTTACGGTGTGGAATACAGCCATAAGGTACACTCAATAATTTCTCCTTGTATCGGATTTTATGTTTCAGCTGAGGTGGAGTTTAGAACTCACTATTATATTGTTTGAATTGGCTATTAGTTGTATCCACTATCCTAGGCGTTTCATAGCCTTTTCATTATCCTCTTTCTACTTAGAAATCATGAATATACAATTTACTTTTAAAAGGTCTAACAAATTTAACGTAAGTGTAATTTTAAGATGAAAGTGTGCAACATATTCTCCGTCGTTATTTTCCATCTCCAACATAATTATTCCTCTCCAAATAGCGCAATAATTTGAAAACCTACTAAAATTATCCATCAACGCAATCAGACTCGGAGATTCCTTTTTGCAAAAACAATGTTGACACAAAACAATTTCAAGTGGTATCCACGTCACATTTAAACCTATAAGACACACACACCGCAAGTAGTACGTGATCGTAAACGCTGAGACTACCGCAATAAACGTTTTGCCGAATTTATGACTTATTTTCCGTAGTTTTTCCTTAAAAACTCCTCCACAAAAATCATTTGTTAATTTTATGGACACATGTTTGAATAATGAAGGCTTTTTCGTTCGCGGAACTCGGGATTTTTATGGGAGCAATCAGCGTTCATTAATCTATATTGTTAGCAGGATAACTCTTGAAATAAAGAAGTTAAAATGGGAAAAAGCTAATAAAGGCGGAGAAAAAAATTGTGGTAATTTTTTGCCGCCAATTTGACTCAGCAAAACTAGTTTTATAGGAGGGAGAACGGAATTTTTTAAAAAACGTCTTTGCTTAGTCTCAAAGTCTGTGAAGAAGCGTCTCCTAGCGCATCTCTTCAAACAATGTGGAGTTTAGTCGGCAAGTTACTTCATCGCCAAGCCGGCGGACAGGACGTTCAACTCAGGTCGATTCTCGTTAGAGCAAACACTTTTTTATTCTCCATTATGAGCAAGTAATCGTCGAAAAAATGCTTGGATACTCGAAACAAAGAAACGAAAAAAGGACGGGTACTTCCAGCGCCCTCTCAAAGCGTGTTTTAATCTTCTCCGAGAATAATGCCAGCAACTACATGTGCGCTGAATTAATTATTAACGTATTACGGAAAATTGCACGGTTTTCCAGTTTTTAAGTTTTGCTTTTGTTCTACGTTAGCGCTAGCTCAAAGAGATGTATACGTTTTTTGTTACTATGACCTTTCATTAGAATGCTTGGGAATATTTGAGTAGATGATTCATTTACTCGATTATTGTTTAACCTATTAATACAATAAGCATATTTTAAATGAATATATTTCTATAATTGCAGCTAAATGGAAAATGTTTTGAATGTTTTATTTTAATCATGATAAAATTTATATTTTTAAGGTAATAATTACTTAATAATATTATAATTACTTGATAAATTATTTATATTCTCTATATTGCGAAGAACAAAATATAATTTATTAATCTTTCTTTAATTCTTTCTATCAAGCTTTTCATATTACGCGTAATATTATTATACTTTTGAGGTTTATTTCACAATTTAAATGGTATTTTCACGTAGGTGCGCACAGACTAACTACAATTCCACTAGATTTTATAGGAATTATTTAACTACAGGAAATGAAACGAGGAACCTTTTAGATTTACAAAAAATTGTTACCATACAATTAATAGCCTGGTGTCGATGATTTACCGATTTTATTTCTTTAATTAAATTTTGCAAAAAAACCAATGCTCTTTACAAAGAAAACATACAAAGCAACAGAAGTAGCTATTATTCAGATCATATGTAAACTCGAAGAAAACATTTTGATATATACCTTATAAATGGACGAGGACCATTATGGATGGGTTTTAGCCTTAAAAAATTATGCGCATATTCACTTTACCCCCTATTGCTATATTACAAACTTCATATTTATCCGCATACCTTACGCAGAAACGTTTTTCACCCACAATCTCAGCATTTATTTCCCATAAAAGTTTCACGAGAGATTCGCTCGCGTATTCCCAAAATTCCTTGGAAGTTTTTTTCGAAACGAGCGCACTGCAATTTCACTAAGAAAACACCATCACGAGCCACTCCATCAGGTATGGAATCGCTCTTTTAAAGCGACGGCATTGAAGTGTTTTTTTAATGCCGTGACTATTTTCCCTCTCCGATATTCTCTTTTTTTCTTTCGCACGGCGCGCTTCAAATTAGAGCTGCAAACTCACCTCATAAGGTAACCAATCGATTATTTACGACGTCGGTGAAATCGCATCTCGTATCAGGTAAACATTCGGGTGCCTGCACTGTTCAAACTCCGCGGGATATTTCATTCATCCTTCATGTGTGCTCTCGGAATATACCACTGACGTAATTTCCGCTTGTTTTTTTCAGCTGGATGATTCGTCTCCGTGGTAGCTTTTTTCTTCTACGCGAGGTTATTATTCTCGGGAAAAATTAGTATCCATTGTGTGCTTACTTTGGCTCTTTAGATCTGTTGTTTTATTTTTCAATTTTTCTAAAGAGCCTGTTGAGAATTTGATGCATTCTTGCCTGGGACCTATTTTTGGAATTTATGCGGAAGTTTTTTTTTCTGCCCGAGATGATTCCTGATCAAGTATACTTTGTGATGGAAATGATTTCTTGGTACTTTGCTTTCATTTTCATCCTTCGTATTGTAAATACAGAGACCTTTAAGGAAGGCATTCTCGAATACATTGTAAGTCATTGAAAAATAGTTAATTACTCCGAAATCGATCCGAATAATATATATATATCAATGAACAATATAAACTTCATACGGATGTGACATAATGGTATATGTAACGATGTAACAGAACAATTTTCGTAGAAATAGTCGAGTCAAATGAAAGATCTTTGTCAAGCATTGCAAAACATACATCTTTTATAGGAAATAAACATTCAACCCTGCTTCTGTCACAAAAATTGTATATCATTGGCGAATAGTTACTTCATAATATAAATCCAGTGAGAAAATTGCTCCATATTTCACGAACACACGCACACAAACAATTTCAGGGTATTCTTAGCGTTTATGCCACGCTGTATTGACAAAATACATTCAAATGATAATTTTATCCCGTCAAATGTTTACACTTGTTCAATTTGTTTAAAGTTTTGTATGCTACGTTTTTAATTGGTCTACACGGCATTTTTTCTGACATTTTTGCCCTATACTTGTTGTAATTTGATGAAATTGTGCTAGAGTTGGAATCATCTCAATTTTTTCGAAGCGTCGCTTCCATTTTGATAACACATAATCGAATGACACTTGACGGAATGAGGATTGATGGTTTCACATCGAAAGAGGAAAAAAAGGGCTTACTCTCGTTTTTTTACCACTCACAAAATTAAATTCCGCCATTCATTCATTCGTAAATTGTACGCCAGTGTGGTTAATCATTTTGACCTTTGCCGTAGTATTTCTTATCATTTATAGATGTACCTTTTTTAATTTTTAATGTTATTTTGGCCCCATGGTTACCTGCTACGCCATTTACAACTGTCCGATCAGATAAATGATGCCGAACGAGGGTTGTTTTCTCGAATGATACCTCGCGCAATCATTGTATCCTATATAAATTTTTTTCAATCCCGTGTATTGTAGTTCATATTGAGCTGCATCTTACCCGTATTTACTAATTTTGTTTAACCATGCGTTGGCGTTTAGGAAATTCTTGTATTATTTTAAGACCGGATTTTAAGGAAAATTTCTACTCGATCAAAATGCGTTACTACTAGTAGACGTAAGGCTATCGTTGGTATTCGGTTCCTATGTATGAATCATTTCCGATGTTTTATTTTCTTGGAAATCGTACCAATCACCGAAAACATCTTTCTTAAAGTAACAAGTCCAAGTCAGACCTACCTCGGTGCTTTTTATAATGCACAAAAATCCGTATTTCTCTCGCTAAACTATCGAAAGACCTTAAAATAATCCTCAGGACCACAAAATATACAATGTTACGGTACACATGCATTTTATGGAGAGTAACCTATGAGCAACATAAAAGGAGAATTAATTTTTTGCTGGTCTAACTTAATTTTATTCTTGTATTTTAAGAGTAATATGAAGTTAATGGGCATGTTGAGTAAGTTGACTGGATAAAATGAAATAGTATACATAATATATGAATTAAGAATACCTTCATTTTAAATGTTTTAATATCAACCATTTTTGATAAATCAGCATTATCTATATATATATATATATATATATATATATATATATATATATATATATATATATAACGCTAAGGCAATACGTGGCACAAAATAACATTATGTTGCTAATCAACAGGATATATAAACAGCTGAATCAACTGTCACTGAAATTTATCAGATCATTTTATCATAAAGTTAGTATTGTATTTTAAAGTCTGTATTAAAGATTATTATTATTAAGTAGATATTACTTTTGTAAAGTTAATTTGCGTACAATCTTGTATGGTAGATTATATATCATTACGATCTGTAAGCCCGTAAAAGATTACGGAACTTAAATAACTAAGTGTTTTCATCTACTTAATAACCCGAATCCCTTTTAGTTGGTTAGAGGCATTTTTGTTAAATTCGAATTTATTACGCATAAATAAATTATACCATTTAGCATTTAAAGAGATACAGAATTTTTCTTACCATTGTAAAGTACATAACGAATAAGTGGCATTGAACGCAATAATTACAAAACCAATTATCATCAACTACATCAATTTAAATAACCACAATGACCACACTATACTTATCATTTCGGCAAAAGTATATCACTGCATCACATTTAGCCAAATATTACATATTAAATTATTAATAACAGGAAATATTTATTTTTAAATGCATATCATTCGATATAGATACATAACAGCCAAGTAGAACTACGTCAATTTAAATAAAAACCAAATATTAACCACTTGAGAAGTAATAAATGGTATTACATTTCCGTATTAATATCGCAACCAAATAAACAATGTCTAATGCTTATTTACTCAATGTCTCTAATAACGTAATAAACAGCTTCTGTATATCGCATTGCAATACAATATAAAGTTAAAACCATTTAGATAATGTTTATATGCAACTATGTATTGATTAATTTAATTATTATTTATTTATGTTTACTCAGAATAAAAGTAAGGGCTTCAAGAGCAATACGTTACGCTGAATATAATGCGAGAAGAAGAACGGAACGAGACAATCAATCTGTTGAAGAAGCAAATCGAAGAAGGACAATGATGGGAGGGATCAAAGGTAGAAAGGGAGATAGAGACGAAGGGAGGGAGAAAGGGAGAGAGAGAGGGAGGGGGAGGGAGACAGAGGGGTGAGGGGGAGGGAGACAGAGGGGTGAGAGGGAGGAAGGGAGGGAGAGAGGGATGGCGAGATCATTTGACACTCGAACTATTGTATCAGCAAATCAAGAGATAGAAAATTGTGTATATAAAAAATTTATGATGCTGAGCAATAAAGTACTAGCGCGCAGATGATCTGCTAGTATTAAAAATTTCAGATACGTGGATTAATGATACGGTGACAGATTCGATAATTTCATTATAGACGACGAATGAGAGAGCTATAAGGTCATCCTTCTTGTAAAGCGAGGAATAGGTTCCTGAAGTACTCGGTGTTAAAGAAAACCGCGCTACGGATACATTGCCAATGATTAATATGGGGATAAGGACCAGCTGGACTAATTTTCGCTATTGAAGCTCCCAGTATTATAATAAAAACGGAATAATATAATAATTAATCAATATATTAATATCAATGCAATTTGTTTTGATAAAATTGAATTGATATAATAAAAATTTATTTATTACAGTAATAAATAAGTATAAATTACGTAAATGTCACGTAGTGTACATACTTTAATAAAGTGCATTGGTTGACTCGGTACTGGGAAGCAAAATGTATTATGTAACCATTAAAGAAGACAAATTGCATAGCATTGCACTGCATAAGAAATTCTGTTATGAACCGAAGAAGTCGCCCTTTTACAATCGCGTACACGTGAACCCCGGAACGCGTTATCGGATATTTTGGTCCCACTTTATAAATCGCGTATCCGTGAAACCGCGCCCTAGGATACAGCGTTATGGGCGTGACGACTATACTATAAATGACGATGGGTTCTCACTCCTTTAGAGGACGCCATATTCTCGCCTTATTTCTCTCACACACTCCAACTTCCTTCCTCTTAATTCTACAATTCTCTCTTTTCCTCCTTTTATTCCATATTCATATTTGCTCATCTCTCTCCTCCATTTACCTCCGGACTTCTTTGTTCTTCCCAATGCTATCTTGCATTTTAGTTAATTATATATACGTCGTCACTCGAGAATTATAGATGTGTAAGGATTGCGTTTTAACTATTTGTCATCCTAATATGGACAGTTGTATAAAACTCCTTAAGCCAAAAAAATTGTAGGGTAAGCCCTATGCATTTCGCCCACTAAGTGGGCATCTTCAGGGGAGAACCTGCCTTGGCAGTGAACAAGGTTCAACTGCGACAAAGTTAGGGGAGAGGTTTAAAACGAAGAACGAAAAAACGAAAAACAAATGAGGGACGAAAAGAATTTTATGCGTCAAGTTCGGTCAATTTGTATAGAGTTTTGTTAAAATCAGTATCTGTGTTCATAACATTGTATCTGTTTTTATAGATATGAAGATTTTCTAACGAGTTAAGTGAATGATTGGCTGAAGTTAAAAATGTTAAGTCCTCTATGTGTATACTATGTCCAGTTTCGAGGATATGAGTGGCTACACTTGATTTCTCAAACCGATTGTGTTTGTAATGGGCTAAGTGTTCTTTAAATCGTGTTATTATTTTACGTCTAGTTTGTCCTATGTACATTAAATTGCAATGTGAACATTGTATTTTATAAATTCCGGACTTGTTCAAATCCTCCGTTCTGTCCTTAGTGCTATCTAGTAAATTTTTCAAACTATGTGGGTTCGTGTATGTTATTGTGCAATTCTTATGTTTGAAAATTTTATTCAAGCCTCTGTTTAATATGGGACAATACGGTAGTTTTATATATTTGTTGGCTTTATTGTTGTCAAGTTTGAAAGTGGTGGAGTTGGACAACGTTTTTTTAAGATTGTGTTTCCTTATTAATTTATTGATTAAATTGGGATCAAAACCAAGTTTCTTAGCAGTTAGTTTTATATATTTGAGTTCTTGAACATATCTATCTTTGTTAAGGGGGATGTTGCACAATCGGTGTGTTAAGAATTGGAAAATAGCTGTTTTTTGATTCATGGGATGGAAGGAGTTATTTGGAATATAATTGTCAGTATGTGTTGGTTTCCTGTAAATATCAAACTCTATTTGTTGTTGATTATTGATGATTAGTAAATCCAGAAATGGTAAAGTATTGTTCTCTTGAAGTTTAAAAGTAAATTTTATGGATGGTTATAAGTTGTTTAATTGATCCACGAAGTCTTCTACTTTTTGTTTTTTTAAATCAAAAATTGTAAAAATATCATCAACATATCTAAACCAACATTCAGGAAAATAATGGAATTTGTCTTTGCAAGTCTTTTCAAAATGTGACATAAATATGTTGGCTAAAAAGGGGGATAAAGGATTTCCCATGGTGGTACCTTGTGTTTGCTGATAAATTTCGTTGTGAAATTGAAAAATGTTTTGTTGCATGCATAAGTTAGTGAGCCGTAAGTATTCGTGGACAACTTCATCAGTAAAATTTTGTTTTAATAAAAGAGATTTTAAGATTTGGGATGTTTCATCTAGGGGTACATTGGGGAAAAGACTTTTCACGTCGAAAGAGACCAAAATCTCTGATTCTTTGATGGTTGTATTTTTTAATTTGTTGATCAAATCATAAGAATTAATGACTAGGTGTTTGTCAAGGAATGACATATGTTTAAATTCATTGTTTAGCCAAATAGCTAAATTGTAAGTAGGGCTGTGGATCCCTGATGCAATAGGTCTCATAGAGTTGTCGTTCTTATGGATTTTAGGGAGACAATAAAGTTTAGGTATGTTAGGGTTGGAAGTATTTAATTTGAAACTTAATTTTTTGTCTATGATATTTTTACATCCTTTGATGATGGCTTTGGTTTTATTGATCATGGAATTTAAAGGGTTTTTATTTAATTTAATATAAGGTCCATTGTTTAACATGGCATGGACGTTATCAACGTATTGTGCTTTGTCCATAATTACAATTTTGTTGCCTTTATCTGCTTTGATGTAAAAGCAATCTTTTACTCTAAGTTTTTTAATGGTATTGGGGAAGTTACTATAACTATGATGAATCTTTGTAGGCTTGTTCAGGTTATCTTTTAATTGTAATAAACAAGCTTGTCTAATATAATTTTTTGAATTTTCATCGAAAAATTCTATGGATTTTTCAATGTCAGTAATGAGTTCGTCTATAGGTAGCTTCCTAGGTGGTAATGCAAACTTCAAACCCATATTTAGTAAAGACAATTCTTCCTGAGAAAAAGAAGTTTTGGATATGTTTTCAATGAATTCAAATTTTTGTGAGATTTGATTGGGTTTATTAGCTATGTTTTGTGTATGGCCAATCTGTTTTTGTTTAAGGATATTTAATTTTTTGTCTAAAATTAATGATTTGGTGTGATATTTATGAGAATTGGTCTCGTGCATTTTAATTTCAAAGTTATTCCAAAGTTCGAAGCCAACGTTATTTAATTTATTTGTTATTTTTAGGTGTAAATCGTAAGCCGATATTTCTAATAAACTCCTTTTGGCGTATAGATTCTTAATTTCTAATTGGAACCATTTGTTGAAGGCTAATTGTTTAACTTTGGTCATTATATGGTCGTTCCTGGTTTTTGAAAAGACGTTCATGAAATTAGGGATGACCTTATTTCGTCTACAAGCTTTCAAGAATTTAATGTCAGCTGCTATATTGTTGATTCTGGTATGTAAATTGTGGAAGCGGTTTAAATCCTTAGTCGAAAACGTAAAAAATGAGTTATCATTATATGATGACATGTCAAATGTGTAAGAGTAGGGGACGTGAAAAACAGTAGAACCGCAACACAAGTTGTAAAAACTTCAATGTAAGGACCAACGAAAGACGACAAAAGGGGGGAGGTATGAACAAATCCAAGTGTAATAAAAGTTATTAAAACAATTTAAAAAAAAAAATCGACGATGAGATCGTAAAATACCTCAATTGGAGGTGTGAAAAGTGTGGCTGCTTCAAGATTGAAGCCAAAAGGAAAATTGGCAATGGTGTATTTTAATATGTGGTGATAAAAGTACAGGTAAAAGTTAAACTGGTGGTAAAAATAATGGAAATAAACAAGGTTCACTGCCAAGGCAGGTTCTCCCCTGAAGATGCCCACTTAGTGGGCGAAATGCATAGGGCTTACCCTACAATTTTTTTGGCTTAAGGAGTTTTATACAACTGTTCAACTTGGAGCCAAAGTGATTACGAGCTACCATCTACTGTTCTATCAGCAATTCCGGCTTTTGTTTAGCTCTTCCGGTACTTGGCAAACGTGGGGGTTTGTCAATCTCACCTTTTCGTTTTTTCCGTCAGAATTGGTTCTGCCCTTCTGTTCGGTTATTTGTTTTTGTTTTTATCTCTTCGACTTGGTTTGTGCCTTGTTTTATTTTGAGTGAATTTGGCAATCCAAGATTTCACCCATCTACTTTAACACCTACTTCGTTAGAACGTTTTACTGAGACTTTGTTGTTTCTTCACCTGTCCACCGTATGTGATCGCGCCTTGCGATCTTCATTTTACAAGGTCACCAGCTTTGATGTGCCTTATATCTGATCGTTGGTTTATTTCCATTATTTTTACCACCAGTTTAACTTTTACCTGTACTTTTATCACCACATATTAAAATACACCATTGCCAATTTTCCTTTTGGCTTCAATCTTGAAGCAGCCACACTTTTCACACCTCCAATTGAGGTATTTTACGATCTCATCGTCGATTTTTTTTTTAAATTGTTTTAATAACTTTTATTACACTTGGATTTGTTCATACCTCCCCCCTTTTGTCGTCTTTCGTTGGTCCTTACATTGAAGTTTTTACAACTTGTGTTGCGGTTCTACTGTTTTTCACGTCCCCTACTCTTACACATTTGACATGTCATCATATAATGATAACTCATTTTTTACGTTTTCGACTAAGGATTTAAACCGCTTCCACAATTTACATACCAGAATCAACAATATAGCAGCTGACATTAAATTCTTGAAAGCTTGTAGACGAAATAAGGTCATCCCTAATTTCATGAACGTCTTTTCAAAAACCAGGAACGACCATATAATGACCAAAGTTAAACAATTAGCCTTCAACAAATGGTTCCAATTAGAAATTAAGAATCTATACGCCAAAAGGAGTTTATTAGAAATATCGGCTTACGATTTACACCTAAAAATAACAAATAAATTAAATAACGTTGGCTTCGAACTTTGGAATAACTTTGAAATTAAAATGCACGAGACCAATTCTCATAAATATCACACCAAATCATTAATTTTAGACAAAAAATTAAATATCCTTAAACAAAAACAGATTGGCCATACACAAAACATAGCTAATAAACCCAATCAAATCTCACAAAAATTTGAATTCATTGAAAACATATCCAAAACTTCTTTTTCTCAGGAAGAATTGTCTTTACTAAATATGGGTTTGAAGTTTGCATTACCACCTAGGAAGCTACCTATAGACGAACTCATTACTGACATTGAAAAATCCATAGAATTTTTCGATGAAAATTCAAAAAATTATATTAGACAAGCTTGTTTATTACAATTAAAAGATAACCTGAACAAGCCTACAAAGATTCATCATAGTTATAGTAACTTCCCCAATACCATTAAAAAACTTAGAGTAAAAGATTGCTTTTACATCAAAGCAGATAAAGGCAACAAAATTGTAATTATGGACAAAGCACAATACGTTGATAACGTCCATGCCATGTTAAACAATGGACCTTATATTAAATTAAATAAAAACCCTTTAAATTCCATGATCAATAAAACCAAAGCCATCATCAAAGGATGTAAAAATATCATAGACAAAAAATTAAGTTTCAAATTAAATACTTCCAACCCTAACATACCTAAACTTTATTGTCTCCCTAAAATCCATAAGAACGACAACTCTATGAGACCTATTGCATCAGGGATCCACAGCCCTACTTACAATTTAGCTATTTGGCTAAACAATGAATTTAAACATATGTCATTCCTTGACAAACACCTAGTCATTAATTCTTATGATTTGATCAACAAATTAAAAAATACAACCATCAAAGAATCAGAGATTTTGGTCTCTTTCGACGTGAAAAGTCTTTTCCCCAATGTACCCCTAGATGAAACATCCCAAATCTTAAAATCTCTTTTATTAAAACAAAATTTTACTGATGAAGTTGTCCACGAATACTTACGGCTCACTAACTTATGCATGCAACAAAACATTTTTCAATTTCACAACGAAATTTATCAGCAAACACAAGGTACCACCATGGGAAATCCTTTATCCCCCTTTTTAGCCAACATATTTATGTCACATTTTGAAAAGACTTGCAAAGACAAATTCCATTATTTTCCTGAATGTTGGTTTAGATATGTTGATGATATTTTTACAATTTTTGATTTAAAAAAACAAAAAGTAGAAGACTTCGTGGATCAATTAAACAACTTATATCCATCCATAAAATTTACTTTTAAACTTCAAGAGAACAATACTTTACCATTTCTGGATTTACTAATCATCAATAACCAACAACAAATAGAGTTTGATATTTACAGGAAACCAACACATACTGACAATTATATTCCAAATAACTCCTTCCATCCCATGAATCAAAAAACAGCTATTTTCCAATTCTTAACACACCGATTGTGCAACATCCCCCTTAACAAAGATAGATATGTTCAAGAACTCAAATATATAAAACTAACTGCTAAGAAACTTGGTTTTGATCCCAATTTAATCAATAAATTAATAAGGAAACACAATCTTAAAAAAACGTTGTCCAACTCCACCACTTTCAAACTTGACAACAATAAAGCCAACAAATATATAAAACTACCGTATTGTCCCATATTAAACAGAGGCTTGAATAAAATTTTCAAACATAAGAATTGCACAATAACATACACGAACCCACATAGTTTGAAAAATTTACTAGATAGCACTAAGGACAGAACGGAGGATTTGAACAAGTCCGGAATTTATAAAATACAATGTTCACATTGCAATTTAATGTACATAGGACAAACTAGACGTAAAATAATAACACGATTTAAAGAACACTTAGCCCATTACAAACACAATCGGTTTGAGAAATCAAGTGTAGCCACTCATATCCTCGAAACTGGACATAGTATACACATAGAGGACTTAACATTTTTAACTTCAGCCAATCATTCACTTAACTCGTTAGAAAATCTTCATATCTATAAAAACAGATACAATGTTATGAACACAGATACTGATTTTAACAAAACTCTATACAAATTGACCGAACTTGACGCATAAAATTCTTTTCGTCCCTCATTTGTTTTTCGTTTTTTCGTTCTTCGTTTTAAACCTCTCCCCTAACTTTGTCGCAGTTGAACCTTGTTCACTGCCAAGGCAGGTTCTCCCCTGAAGATGCCCACTTAGTGGGCGAAATGCATAGGGCTTACCCTACAATTTTTTTGGCTTAAGGAGTTTTATACAACTGTTCAACTTGGAGCCAAAGTGATTACGAGCTACCATCTACTGTACTATCCTAATATCCTAAATTCTTTCCAAATATCTCGTTTTTCTATCAATGCTTTAGATCATTCATTAACATATTCTTTTTAACTGATTATTTCGCCCAGTAATCTTCCTATTGGTAATGCATCAATCGATATGCATGGCTTTTAGTACCCAATTTATATCTTGATTGTGGATGTTTTGGTGTGCGTTTGTGTTTGTTCGTGAGTCTATCTCTCTTAATTGGCTTTCGATCCTTCGGCCGGCTCCAAAAGAGCAGGGGATGAATGATTGTTTTCATTCTACCTAATTTCAAGAAGAATATAACCGGCTACTGCTAATGATAACGTTATCCATAAATGTATAAACACGTACGCTTATACAATGTACTCTTATACTATGGAAACATGTATGTAGCAGAAATATCTATACCCTTGAAAAATGATATAAAATACTTGGGAAGGTTCGAAATGTGCGCTTGGAGAAGAATGCTAATGATTAAAGATAGGACGTAAAACGAGTCTGATCGTATAAGGACAGAGAAAAAGCAAATGATTACACAGTTTTTAAGAAAGAGGAAGGCGTACTGGATTGGATATTACCTCAAGAGCCATAGGATGATTAAAGACGGGTTAGGAAGAAACAACCAGGGATGTAAAGGGGCTTCCCGTGGTAAATAAATGCTTTTCGTCAAATTTGTCGTAGTATAGTCGTATACTAATATATTTGCTTTGAAATAAGAAAATTATTTTCCCTTATATTGTGACAAACCTGCTTTTTAGATCGGTTTTAAACATGTTCATTTCGTTATGTGACTCTATACTCTCCTTACAAACGAAATTTTTTTGAAATATATTCAACCAATACCTTCGAAATTAATACTTACAAACAAATTCTAACTCTGATATTGTGGTAGCCATGTTTAGTCGACCCCGCTTGAATATAATAATTTTCTTTTTATTTATATTAAGCTTATATACATCGTATTTGGTTAACATCCATTCCGTCAGTTCTCTAGAAATACGTGTAAAAGAAATATTATATTACTTTTTATTGTGATTGCCCTGCTCTTTATCTCAGCTTTAAAAATCTTGATTTCATTATGGTATGTTGTATAAATCTTATATACAAAATTTATTTGAAATCCGTTCAGTCAATTCTTTCCAACTCTATAATTAGTGAAAGAATTTCATTTGTAATCGTGACACCCGTTTAGCTGATTCAGTTTAAATATGCTATTATAATTTTATATATATGTGTACATTATAAATATTATAATTTGGTTCAAATTGATGTAGATATTTCAACACAAATATGTGTAAAAATAATGTTTTTATTTCTTGTATTTTGGCATCGCTGCTTTCTATATCTATATTAAATATATTGACTTGGTTGTTTTATGTTACACGCCTTTTTCCTAGAAAATTTCGCTGAAATCGGTTCTGCCAATTCCTTCCAAATTCATAATTACCGAAAAGTTTAACTTTGCAATTGTGACACCCCTGCTGAATCGATTCGATCCAAATATGCCACTTTGGTCAATAATGTATGTGTATATTATATGTACCAAACTTGGTTGAAATCGGTTCAACCAATTCTTCCCTGATGTATGCGTACGGAAGGACGGACATCACGAAGATAATAGTGCTTTTCTGCAACGACAAAAAGCACTAAAAAGAGAACAAGAACAGGGTCCAGCTGATAGACGACTTGAAAGGAAGGAGATATGAAGTTGAATGCGTAAAACAGGAGTATGCGCAGAGCTAGGTTTAACCAATAATAATTACCTGTACATAAAGACTACATTTGATGATTATGGCATATCCATAAACATTTCCATATTTGTGTGTGAATTTTTGTACGTAGGGACGTTTCTAAAAGAGTTTAAGGCATGGGAAAAATAGGCTCTTTGCATCAACCACCGATTTCAACTTGGATATTCTGGCAGCCATGTCGAAACGTGGGATCCGAAGTGGTCACCGCTATTAATTCTACCCTAGGGACGCCTCCGCATGATGCATACTTTCTATTCCCTATGCATAAGTATGCATATACATACGTTTGTATACCTGTAGGTATTTCAGTTCAAGGGAGATTAAAAACGGAAAGAACCGGCAGAAACTCAAATTTCGATGGTTCGTTCATATTGTAGGACAGCGGATTCGGACTGGATGCCCTTTGGTATCTCATATTTTCTGTAGGAAAAGTGTAGTCTGATGGAAAGTATTTACAGGTGCCTCTAGAAATCATCGTCTTCCAACCTTAGTGATATCCTCTTCTGAACTCGGATTCGAAATGATGACTTCCCTTAAAATTTTTAATTGAAATTCACATCTGCATCTCAGCGACTACGTTTTTGCACTCCTCGTTCATTTCGTTTTCTCGCCTTTGCTCCATCCCTCTGCCTGTTTTTGCTGTAATTCACTCTCTCTCTCTCTCACTTCCACTCTTATCTGGGTTTCAAATTTCCTTATCGTTTGACGTTTTCGTACACCACGCCTCTACCTCCCCTCCCTCTCTCACTCTCCCCCCCTCTCTCTCTCCATCCCTTTCTCCCTCACACTCCATCCCTTTCTCTCCCTCCCTCTCCTATATCTCTCTTCCCTCTTTCTCGCTTTCTTTCCCCTTCTCTCTCCCTCCTCTCTCTCTCTCTCCCTCCCCTTTCACTCCCTCCCCCCTCTCTCTCACCTCCTCGTTCTCCCTTTCCCTCTATGTATCATTCTTATTTTATATTCATTCCTCTCTCTCCTTCCCTCGCCCTCATTTCTAATCTACTTCGTCCCAGCGCGCGCATTCGTCTTCCACTTTGGCAGCCCTTTCCCTTCTCTTTTCTCATTCTACATCATTTCCTTTCACCTCCCTCTTAGTTACTTCTCGAGGCACTAGCATTAATCTTTAGAAGTCTTCCTCTTATCTCCCTACTGAATATGTGCAGCTTATACCCATATTTGGATTTTCCATCTTGGAATAGGATGACTGAAATATTCTTTAAGTTATACTTGAGTATGTCACATTTTGCGTTATCAATTATTTTTTGCCAAATAAAACTGATAAATCAGAATTCTCCAAAAGCCATGAAATACTTTTGAAACTTAAATGGCCATTTAGGCTGCAAATCAGCTATTATCAGCTACTATCGCCTTTAGCAATTTCTAGAAAGTACTTGGAATATGTCTTTAACGTAGAAAATTGCAGATAAAATTTCACTGAAATAAATGGAATATTTTACCTTTAGGTCAATCAATAACTGATCAGACAGGACCTGCGTGGGTATGACCGGAACCTGCTCTCGCCTCCGCATGGCACAGTTAAAACCGTTGAAATTGCTCAGTCTACTATCTTATTCCGACCATGCATGTTTGCGGTTGACCAAGTTATTTAATTAACTTGATTTGCAGTCAGCGTTGTTATAAAAAATATAAAATTGGCTCGGTAAAAAATGAATAAGAAATTAATTTAGAGAAAAAAATTTTCCCACACCATGTTATTAGTAAAATTAAAATTAGAACCATAGGTCTTTCATTGACAAAGAAACTTATGCTTAGCTTTTATCTATTTTTAGCTTTTACCTATCTTTTACCTATTTATTGACCGACTTGTGCTGCCATTATGTAAATTTAATGTGTCAATAAATTCTATTCTATATTCTATCTTAGGATGTTAATTTCCAGGGGCTCAGCAAATTGCAAAAATGTTTTTACACGAATTTATACTAAATCATTTGCCGTAATCAACCATTGGAAGTTGGTGGTCAATCTCAGGACGAGAATATTGTGCAACACTAACTGTGCGGTGATTTTGGACTAAGCGGTCGGTCTCGTTTACATCCACAAGCTGCGTTTTAACTTCGTTGGCCATAACAGCACGACTATCTATTCTGGATGCTCTAGATTTTGGGTAAGTTGGTAAAAAATGGACTATAGGAATTATCAGATAACAATAAAATGTTGAATTTCAAAATTGCACCTTAGTTGATATTCTGTACGATACTCTTGGGCCAAGTTGGAAAAATGAATTGGGAATGAATGTACCATGTACTACACCGGAATTTTGCAAAACTGAAACATTCTCTCACTTGTGTATCTGTAGCTTCAGTGATATTTTTTAATTCGTATATATCTGAAAAGCGTGAATGTATTTGGTTGTAATTTTTTTAATAGAAAAAATCTATTCTAGTTTAGGTGTAACATGCAAAAATAAAGACAAAAACGTTTGTACGATTTCAATATGATTTTATCGACTAGCTTTATTTTTTCAGATAAGAACCCAATCATTATTTTTTTCGAAAATGGAGCGAAAATTTTAATTACTCAGCGTTCACATATGATTTATTATTGTGTAAAACGACCAAATTTATATTTAGTAATTGAGTCATTGATGGAACTAATCAAAACTTTTCTACTATCAAACGTCGTCGAATTCGCTGCAGATAAGGAAATAATTAATTCTAAATAATTGTGAGATGACTTGCCCTGAGAAAACTATCCATTTTTTCGCCATAAATGCCCAGATAAAACAACTTAGGGTTTTATAACGAGTTAAATAAATTAAAAGACACATAATTGCCCATCTATTTTATCCCTTTCGCTTTCAAGTGTCCTTGATTCACTTGTAGAAATCTCACTCAATCCTCGGGCTTTCCACGTATTCTCTTTCTCGTTCGGTGTAACTTTTCTCTCACCGTATCTCTTTCTCTCACATTCTCTGTGGCTCTTAGTCATGCTTAATTTACCCTATTACACTCCGTCATCGCAAAACCTTACCTTTCACTTTCTTCCCTATCTAGTTATGCTCGCGCCTCCAACGGCGGCGCGTCGAAAATTTCTTTAAACGAGGTACTGGGAAGGAGATTAAGTAATGAAGGGTTCGAGAGGTGGGAGGAGGAGGCAAGGGCACGAAGGCGCGGGAGGGAGGGAAAATGAGAGAGGGATCATCGCCTGCTAAAGTTCAGATAGCGTTATCTATCGCGCGGCAAACTCCTACGAGAACCGACGTTTCCCGGGCGAGTGAATATTAACCTCTCTCTCCTTTCTCTCTCTCTCTCTCTCTCCCTTTCCCCCTCCCTCTCTCTCTCTCTCAAAATATTATTCGGCGAAACTAGCGGGTAAGTACTGCATCAGCGTTCCCCGAGACATCGCAAAGTAATGTAATAGTCTCCGGTTCGCGAGCTGTCCACGTAGTATATAGTATTGAGGGAGTTAGACAGGATGGATAGAATTGATTTTTTTAGTTGCAATGTTAACGTTCGATTAAATTATCTACAAGTGGCACGTAATGGGATATGACGCAAATGCTGCTATTATTTCTCTTTGAGTCGTGCGCATTTATTAAGTGGTCCTTGATTGCTAAATATAATCCTTTGAAATGATAGCTGCAAGAATTTAAGCTAGGGAATCATTTACTACGGGATACTGCTCAATTAAAAACTTTACTTTAAATATGTACTTTAAAGCGAATGTATACCTGCAAAATATTTGTATAGTTATTTATTTACACAATATCTTCACTAAAGGTTACTTAGCAACTTTAATGATCATGTCAAAAATACTTCATTTTACTTGTGTAGCTCATAGTCCAATGCTGATACTTCGTTTTTCCCGCTGACGCAAACTGCAAATTTCAAACTCTTTGTATTGAGTAAAACCCTCTCAGTAGACTATTACCGTGTACTGTTTTTTGAAAACGCCTCACCAGTTTCCTCCAAGCGCAGTCTTTTTGCACGCTCATTAAACTTAAATAGGGAAGCTTTACCCCTCACTAATGAGAACGTATCAAGTAGCTCAGAAACAGAAATAAAAAATCTTTCGACTTCTTTTTTTTCCTAAACCCAACTTGTGATTTTAAAAGTTTAAAATCTGTTCAAGAAATGTCTTCTTTCTCAAAACACGACGAATTTTGTTTAACTAATTGTCATATATTTATTGAAATCAACGTATAATATTAAAATTAATTAGTTCTTTAACTCGTTGGTTAGAATTTTCTTTTAAGACTTGTTTTCGTAATTTAGCAGTTAGGAATCTGAATTATTTATAACTTTCGTAGATTATTTTAAATGATATATTTTGCTAACCTGTATTGGAATTATTTCGAAACGTTATATATTTAAAGTTTCTTTCTGAAGACAATGTTAATATTCATTCAAAATTTGTTAAATTTCTAGCAGTTCTTTAAAGGAAAGTTTTTCTTACGACCCAAGCATAAGACTCTCCTTTAATCATAAGTCAACTTTTCATCTTTAGTTAGTGAATCCTATTTAAAATGATAATCTTTGGATAAAGAGAATTGCGAAAAATCTAACACGGATTCTACGAAATGTTTGGGTCAGACGACCCCTCCGAACTGAAATATTTATTTATTCGTCCGCTCGCTGTTTCCTTCTTTGCTAATTATGTAAAAAAACCTCCATCTCCTATCTCCTCGTGATTATCCTCTTTTAATTATTAAAAGTTTATACCAACTTCCGGAGTTAATGCGTCTTTTATTTGATACGGGATGCAATTATCAAAACTCGACCAGCTTCCATATATTCGGAATTTCCCGGGCTTTGGAATAAGTGGGGTTTGACAAAGTAATTATTGCATGAGTTTAAAATCTTAATGTAGCGGAAATAAAGACGAGTTGAAAAGATTCTGAGGACTTTTTTGCAAGCGGAATATTTTTTGCTGAATTTGTTTGGAATATTTGATTTTAGTTTAAACGAAATTCTGACACAACCTTCCGTTAGGTACCAGCGTGATGTTTACTTCAACAAGGAGGCGGAAAGAAACTTCCTGTAATTACAAATTAAACTTGAATTTACAACTGAAAACATACTTGTTGCATACAGAATATCCTTATAATGGCACAAGATATTGAGATTCCAATATATACATATATTTCATGCAAATTTAAATCTATTCGTTATTTTACAATGACCTTCTTTAATTTTATTTTCATCAAAAGTATCTACAATTATACTATTCGCGATGGAAAAATATTCGAAATAAAACTTTGAACGGATATTTTTACATAATTTAAGTAATATGTATCTCTCATTTCTATGTAGTAAATTAAATTTTAACTTCCTTTTTATGTGAATGTATGTCAGTTGGTGAATATCTATTCCTGTAGTGACGCCACCTTGACCTAATGAGTTTATTATTGTATAAAATACGACCTATTCTTGCGTATTGACCGGAGTTAATAAAGAGTATTCCGCGTTTTGCGCCATCATTTGAGCGTATTTTTATAATACGCCATTGTATTTAACAGTCATTCTTGCACCGTAATTATAGCCTATGTAGATGGAATAGTTTTTTTGTCCAAGTTGTTTGGGAGGGATGAAGCCTACTCGCTGCGTAATTAGTTCTAATGGTAAGAGTAGATTTACGAATTTCGAATCGACGATTTCATCGGTTTTATCAAATTCCCGGGTTCGATAGTATAAAACAGTTTTGTAGAGATTACTCCATTACTTGCTACTTGATAGTATTCACCGTATTTTCCACGTTAAACACCGGCGTAAGAAGTCGGTTTGACTGACGGAATGCACGAGATTGTAATGCGGTGTCTTTTTTATAATTCATTGAGTAAAATTGCTATTGCAGCCATCATCGTTTCGTTTCCCTTCGTTATTAAGCGTAACTCATTTTCACCGATGATTCGCAGGTAAATGCAAGATAAATTAATCTCCGAATTATATCTAATTTTTTTACGCAAGACCGCTGCTCACATTTTATCCAACGAAAGCACGATAAACATTTTATAAATTTCAACTAAATAAGTCCTTAGTATTCAAGAAAACAGAAAATAATAGAGAAAATAACCAACAAATAATCATATTAATTTATCTAAAAAAAGATGGTCTCTTGAAAATCGTTGATTCATATAAATGTATGAAATTTCAATAACGCGTTTAGTTTCCTTCGCTGTCCAAAACACTCTGGATATGTCCCTCCTGGATCCAACCAAATTTTGGAAAAGGGATGGTCGCCTTCCCAAAGAGTTCCATACGTCCCTTACCTGGGTCTCCAATGCCTCTTTAGCCTTTTTATCTAATGGTGACCATTTTTCAACAATGATACACCCGAGATTTACTATAGGGTTCAGGACGGGCGAATGAGGTGGTCGTGGAAGAAACTCTGCGTGTGAATGTTGTTGAAAAAACCTCTTTGTCACCTGCGCGTTATGGACGGAAGTATTTTCCTGAACAAAGACTATCTCATACTTTAAATCTCCACTATTGTCACCCACAAAAGCCACCACTTGTGCTCGTCTGCTTCCTATCATGTGCGAGTATAATTTACAGCGTTAATTGCTTTAAGTTTGTATTTAGCGCGTAAGAAGTTGTTATGGAGCAAAAGAAGATCGTCTAGGAGGGGTGTGAGGATTGCTTGTTGAACACATCCCTATCTTTTACATGTAAATGTCTGTTTTGTTTATGCAAATTTGCTTTACGCGTCACTTTCCTGGAACGCAACCATCGCATAATGAGAGGTAAACCTGTACTCCTATCTCATTAAATGGCATCCGTCAAGCAACAATGAAATGGCATAAATTTATCTCCCTAACTCTATTGTGATCTGTAAGGTATTGATTAAAACCTTCATTCTGATTAAGGACCTAATTTACCACAATGAGGTCGGCGAGAACACATATTTACGAGTTATAGTTTCGGATATAAAAATTAAGATAATCCCGAGCAAAACATCGCATATGTTGTTTACATCGATCGCTAAGGCGGTTCGATCAGCAAGCAACATTAACAACATATTTTTTCTTCCTAGCTCGTGTATTATCTGTAAACTATAATACCATTCGAATAGATGACCACATTTACTACAAGATAGTCTGCGAGACCACATAATTACGACTTTAATTTCGGGCATAAATACTAAAGAATCTTTAAATACCGTGTGTTTCCTATAAAGAACGCCTTTAAAATCTCTGTGTATTCTTTTATAGAGTATATGTGTCCATTTTGTTGTGTTAATATTGCTAGCAAACGTGGTTGGTGTATGGAATGGGGTGAATATTTTTTCCATTAAGTTAATTTTTATTATTTTCAGGAACCATTAAGCTTATTGGATTTCTTTTTATTTATTAATATTGCTAACAAACGTGGTTGGTGTACGGCAGGTACAAATTGAGATCTTTTTCCCAAAAGAGGACAACACATACCGCAAAATTATTCGCGGTATAAAATAGTCAATGTTTTTAATTTCGGAAATAAAAATAATAGAACCATGGAATACTTTGCTAGAGGTTTATACGCATTTTCCTAAAAAAAACTCCTTTGAAATTCTTTTTTTGCCATTTATGGATTATAGTACTTTTCTTCTTGTTAAAAATAGTATATAAAACAGTGCAAACTTATCGCACAAATATTTTATAGAAGTACAAGCACCTTGCAGGATCCAATTTTGAAACTATAAAAATACAAATTTTATCATACATTTTTTCCTCAAAACAGCCATTGACGGTAGAACGGCATCACGTAAAAACGGGATTTTAGTGTAGATGGTGAATCTATCCGTTCTTTACTGAAGGTTCTTATACATTTTAACCGAAATATGTATCGCTGTACTTTAGATTGGAACAGGTCACTTACCGAAACACGCAGTAAAATGCCCACATTGATATTATTGTTATAAAATTATGTATTACTCTTACATAGTAGCGTAATTACTCAAGGAAGAAAGTATTTGTTTCCCTACACTTGCTATTATTACTCTGCAGGTTGAGTTGCAAAAGTAAATATCTAAAAAGATAAGTTGATGAACTATTAATGCAGCTTTTTATGCAATGCAAGTGATATCAAGGCTTTTTAATTCGAAGGAGACCAATGTAAAGTTATAAAACATTCGCTGCATAAGGAACGACCTCGAAAAATAATTAAAGAGTTGACACAAAAATTATCAGATCTTTTAACTAAGCCTTAAAATATGACGCTGTTTTATATATTTACTTTGTAATTGTTACGTACTGGGTTTAATATTGAAATATAAGATCATATTATAAATTATGTAATTTTGATAATATTGAATTTTATGTTCTGATGCAACCTCAGATATTGCGACACTCTGTTATAACGACCATATTTTATCAGTCCCTTGAATGATGTCATAAGCGAGTTCTACTCTAGTTTGTTGTCATGGAGATTTTAAGAGGGGTCATTGGTAGTGTAATATCTGATTTTTAGCCTACTTTCCAGAATGAAAATAGGTTTATAATTTCTTCGATTGGATCTGTCTTTCTTTCACCCTATTTATTTTTGAACCAATAGACCAATTTTTATGACACATGGTGGAAATCTGCTACTGGGGTCATGCCTCAGAGGATAAATTTGTTGCGAAGATTGAAAGTCACGGGTTCGATTCCAGTAGCTATCCTTCACATTTGGTTTGCATGGAAAATCTGAAATCCATCGTGCAAGTTAATTTTCTTTTCCACATTGAAATATCTAAAAATCGTAATATCGTAGCTGTATTTGTACTATTCTCTGAGGAAGGAATGGACATCTCCACCACCAACACAACCACCACAACCATAATATTCACATCCACCACAACCATGCTCACCGTGGTGGTTCACCACCACCATGACGTTCACCACCATCACCACGTTCACCACCGCCATAACGCTCAACACCACCACAACGCTCACCACCACAACTCTTACCAACACTACGCTCACCACCACCACCACCACCACACACAGCCCCACCACGCTCACCACCACCTACCAAAACCACGTTTACCATCACCACCACCCTCACCACCAACATCATCACGCACACCATCACCGCCATGCTCACAACCACCACGCTCACCACCACCACCATGCTCACCACCACCACCACGCTCACCACCACAAACACCACCACAAAAACCACCACGCACACCAACAACACCTCGCACGCCACCACCACCTCGCACACTACTTCCCACCACCACGATTACCACGGCGACCGCCTCGCTAATCATCATCAAATATTAAAGCATTTATTTTAAAAAATCCGATAAGTGAAGAGAATAATCACCCACTTCCAGTTCACTAATTTTTACCAAAAACTAATCAACCCTACGAAGTTAAAATTCAATCTTCTGCGAAGGAAACGCCACTCAAATTGTTGGAATAATATTGGAAATGTTTGTAAAAATAGTTGAAGTGTAACGGTTGTCCGCATGCTTTAGCGACGATGATGCCACTCTAGTTAAAGTGTAATCCTTAAAAAAAATCATTATATAAATGATTATTGTATTTTCCTCGACTTTTACCATAAATATGACCTATGGTTATTTTGTAGCTTTAGAAAGTAATCTGAAACATATTGAACGGAGGAAATAATCTCACTCATAACACCGCTATACGTAAAATCTCTGTAATAAGTTGTTTTATTATATACAGCAGGAAATAACGTCACTCATTATTTATTAAAGCCTAAATTACAAATATTTATCTATAGAAAGAAAGCCTCGATGACAAAATATGAAAATACGAAGAATGTGAACCTATGTACTTGTACTACGTATGGATTAAAGTTATGGATTGATTGATTTTTTAGCCTGTGCTGAAGCATTTATTTACCTCCGTTACAGTTTAAGTTTTGGTGTAGAAAATACAACACGATTTTCTGATTACCAAGTCAAACATAAATATGCATTGCATTTACTCAATAATATGATATAGAGTAATCAAGTAAGAGATCAATATTTTAATCTAACTTCAGTGCATAAAATCAAATAAATCCTTGTGCTGAGTTTTTTTCAGTGTACTCATAAATATATTGAAATATATCTTATTTTCACTCTAAAAATAACTACTTTAGACATCTTTAGTATGGTCTATGATGTAGTCATGTTTTGGAGAAATCAAGTTACACAACGCCCACATTGTTTGCGAAATTACTTTCAATCCCTTTTTATTGCGATATCGCGGTATTAAGTTTTCACGAAAGCGGAGCCAAACTTGTTTTTGGCCATATTCTTTCAACGGCTGGCTCACTGGTAAGAATGCTTCCAGTGAATGGGAGGGATATAGAGATGGGCGGAAGGGAAAGTGAGGGAGAAAGTGAGTGGAACGCAGGGAAGGGAAAACCTGCTCAATAGCACCCTACGCGATAACGGATCCCCCAAAAGCATTTGGATTGCGGGGCACATACGCTGGCGCAAACACATACGGAGCCGCCTATGATAATGGGGATAATAGAGAAAGAAATGGAGAGTGGAGAGAGGAGAAAGGACTGTATAAGGTAAGTTGGTGGAGATTGTGGAGCGGAAAGGAGATAGTGAAGGAGAGAGAGGAAGAGACCCAGAGGGAGAGGTAGAAATTAAGACAGATGTAGCGAAATTTAATTATTCTAATTATATCTTAAACTACTAGAGCGACAATCACAAGCATCCATGTCCAAAGTAGGATTCAAAACCCGAGAGAAGGCTGGAGCTCTGGAATAGGAACGAAAACGATGAGAGAAGTAGAGAAAAAGTGGTAGAGGATTATGGAGCACAGGGATTAAGAGGGAAAAGCTAAAGAATATGAATAGATGAGGGCAAGTAAAAGGCAGTAAGAGTGAGAAGGAGATGTGGAGAAAGCGGATGGAAAGGCCAGGGAGGGGGAGGGATGAAGAGAGAGATAGACAGAAAGGAAGGGAGGGGGAGAGGGAGAGATAGAAGGATAGGGAGGGGGAGAGGGAGAAAGGGAAAGAGGACGGGAAGGAAGGGAGAGAAAGATAGACGGAAAGAAAGAGAGAGGGAGGGAGAGATAGACGGAAAGGGAGGAAGAAAGGGAGAGAGCGACGGAAAGGGAGGGAGGAATGGAAAGAGAGAGAGAGGGGGGGAAGGAAGTTAGGTGAGGTGAAGGAGTGAAGGTGAGGAAGAGAGGGAGAGCAAAAAAGTAGAAGTTGGGAGGAGTACTGAAGAAAGTGGGGAAAGCAGCAGGAAGAAACTGGAGGATTTGGAAGAGATTTGAAGATAGAGCGAGGTGGAAAGTGAGGGAGAAAGGGAGAAAGAGGACAGTGAAATGTTGCGAAGGGAGGGAATAGGGAAGAGAGGGTTGGGAAAGAAAGAGAAAGCGTGAGGGAGGGAGAGACACCACACCGTGATTACGACGCTCGTTGGAGAAGGAAACTGCCGCGAGTTTACAATCTTTCCAATTCCGAATTTTCTCCCACGCACAAACACACATGCACGCATAACTTTTTCATAGTACCTCATTCTCTCTACATCCCCTCTCCTCATGTGCTCTTGCAAATTGCTTTCACCTCTCCCACCCTCCCTCCCTCTCTCACTCCCTCCCCCCTCTCCCTCTCTCTCCCTCCTTTCCTCCATCCCTCCCTCTCTCTCTCAAACAATCTTTCTCGTCGCTGAGTTGGCATTCGCTGCGACCCCCGTTTAAATGTATGTATTTCATCCTTGATTCTTCTTTTGCTTTGTTCGCGCATTATTCAAGCGGATGACAAATGAGGTAGGTGGTTTGTCTTTTTTTTTCCTAAACAGTTCCAATAGTTTGAGGGGCTATGACTCCCACGCGTTTCTTTGAAAATTTATTGGACTATGTAATGTAGAATTTTTCGCTTAACCTTTACGAAGGATGGGACGTCAAAATAATGTTTACTATGTATACAGGATTCTTTCGGACAAAAAAGAGTGACATGGGTGTGGATGGAAAATTTCTTTATTGATTGACAACTATTCATTCTGGGACCCAAATCCATTCGTTGTCATTCAACATAAAGTTTTTTTTCATACCAAGGATGTCAATGAAGCGAGTTTGATGAATTTTCCAAACGGATTTGTGATGCCAAAGAAAGAGAATTGTTAGTTTCCATGGTTCAGTTATATTATATTTATCATTTTAGTTATTTTATAGCTTTATTTATGTTATTATTAATAAAGAATCTATACAGAATTAAATTCAAATATATAACTTCCCAACTTGTTATCTATCACGCACAAATAATCTTAATGCTAAAAACATCCCTAGATTGGTATAAGAAATAGGCCTTTTACTATTCTGTTCTATTATATACTGGCTTTGTTTTTCTCTGCCAAATTTTGTTCTTGTGGGCCATATAATTGTCTATGCGTTTCTCCGGTTTCTTCCTCTTACCTCGTCAACTCCTGTTGTGTGGACAATCTATTCTCGATTTCTGTGCCTTATTCTCCCCGACCCTGTTACACTTTTCCTGTTTTCAAATTTATATTAAATTCCCCATTTGAATGCAACCTCGTATTTTTAGCAAGCCAATGAATTATAGATGGGGAGAGATGGGAATGCTTTTGTTGGGGACATAATATCGAGTGTACAATATACGGGACTGATGCATATTATTTTCTGATAACTTTTAGGAACGAGGTTTGTAAGCAACGCGTTATCGTTTCTATTTTTGAAAATCAGTTGCATCTTTTTCTCACCATTTTTTCGGCTCGGTCTTCCTTTTCCAACTCAATCTCAATTTTCCCTTTTGTCATTCGATCTCTGATACAATTTCGCTGGAACCATCGAGGCAACGCCACCATCTCCTCCACCTATCATATTTCGTATTTTCACATGCTGAAATATATCTACTGAGATGATAGCATATATGAATCCAGTAACTCGATCAGGTCTGCCACACCAGAGAAAATAAATCGAAATTTCAACTCCTTAAAATCTCCCGAAGGAAATCCGAACACGTCTCCTTTAATATTGTATATTTTCTTACATTTCTCATGCGCAGCGCTCTCATTTCTAAATTATCGCAATAAAAACACTCCGTCATTCTGTTACTTTAAAGGACATTTTTTTTCCTTCCGTTCCCACGGAACCATTCCTTTCACTTTCTCCCTCTTTGCTCTTGATTACACCAATCCGCACAATATCCCTCTTCTTCCCCTTTTCATTGTTTCCACTTTCAATACTTTTTTATCCCCTTTCCCGACTCATCTTGGTCAAAATCATTAACGGCTTCTCTCTTTTCATCCCCTCTAGTTGCCATCCCTATCGCCTTCCCATTCATCCTTTCCTTCCTCCCTCTTTCTCCATTTTCCTTCCAATTGCCTCGCCCTCCGATTTCCGCTTTCCCTCTCCGATTCATCCCTTCTCTAATTCCGTCACCACCACCTTCTACACTTGCTTCCTTCCAAGCTCTTTACTCATACCATTTTTAAACATCTCTTCCCACTCCTATAATCCTCCTCTTTTCCTCGCCGCACGATTCTTTTCTTTCTTTCCTTCTGACTCTCACGGATCCCTATCCCTATCGCAGTAATCCTTTTCCACCCCTCCCTTCCAGTAGACTTGCTCTCAACCCCTATTATCCTTCGGGTTCTACCGCTAACGATCGCCACTCCTATGATTCTTCTTCCCCTGTGTTCGTCCTCTCCGTCTCGTCCCACGACACCGCACCCAACGCACACAGACGCAAATATCTGTGGGTCTTCTCCTCTTTCCTCGCATTTCTGCATTTCCTCATCCCTCTCATCCTTCCTATTCCCTTTTGCTGGGTATCCAGTTGTGCTTTTGGCCGCATTGCTCCACCAGTAGCAAAAGGCAGCGGTCTCCTTCCATTCCCACGCAATTTCTCGTCCCGGTCACTGCAGCAAGGAACTTAGGTTCCGTTTCTCTCCTCTCCAACCTCTTTCTGTCCCTCTCTCTCTTCTCATTTATTTCTCCCTAAGTTGCCCTTTTTTCCTCTCCTCTTTCTTTTACTCTCATTCTTTCCCATGTGTCGCACTATATCTCTCGTTCCCATTCTCCCCTCGCTTCCTCTTTTGCTACACATCTCCCTTCATCTCTCAATCTCTTTTCATCCCCTTCCCCCTTCCGTTCATATCTTTCACACACACGCTCCTCCATCTCTCTCTCTCTCTCCTTACTCTCTTTCGCCCGTTCAATCCCCATCTTTTCCAAACCACTTTCTTCCTTTATTTTAAATTTTTATTCTCTTTCTCATCTCCCTCTTATTTTTTATTTGTTTCTCTACCGCACTCTTACATTTTTCATCTACTTCCTCTCTCTTTCTGTCTCTCTCTTCCTCCATCTTTCCTTCTTTATTTATTACTTCCTCCTCTCTACCCCTTTGTTTTTAACTTTCTCCTTTCCCTTCCTTCTCTGTCTTCTCTTATTCTTTTCTTCCTTTCTGTCTCCCTTCCTCATCTCCCTATTACCATTTTTCTCTCCCGCTCTATCTTATCTTCCTTTACTCTAACCCCCTTTCATTATAGCGCATTCTTTAATGCGCTTATAGTCTCACTTGGACATCTGATTTTTTGTGCAAGTGCTTGAATTGTAATTATGACGAAACCGTATATTATAGAGAACTGAGAACTGCTATAATTTGTTTTTCTTTAGTTCTGAGTTTTGAATAATATATAAGGTCGGATAGAGGCCTTTCACACTTAATATCTCCAAAGTATGACAAATTAAAAACTGAAATTTTGAGAGTACATTTCCGCAATGATGCCGCTTACATGGGAGGCACTAGTGATCGAACATGTGGCGGTAAAAACACATAGAAAATAAAAAATACCCGGTAATTTCATTGTTTGGTATTTGACAATTTGTTAGATTGAAGATGAGGCTGCTCAGCCTCAATTTTTCCCAAATAAAAACGTGATCGAACTATCGATTTATATTTTTCCTTCGCTGTTACGTGAAAGATGATGCTCTAGCCTCAACGTCGGTTTAATTAAGACGTATATTTATCAATTTTTTATAGATTTTATATCTCCCTCTCCTCCTCCTATTACTCTTTTCCATTCGACGTTCTCTTCCTTTCTTTTAAATCTCTTCCATTTCTGCCTTCGTCACATTTTCTCTCTCCCCTTTACCCCATCTCTCTTTTGCAATCTTCGCTTTCTCTCTCTCCCGAACGCCTCTTCGAAATTGTTCCTTTTCTCATTTCTCCGTTCTCTTTTCCCTTCGGATTCCGTAAAATTTTTAGCGCCATACCTCGCCCCTTCTTCATTCGCCTCTGCTTCGGTATCTATTCTACAATCTCAAATATTTATGGGTTCCTTCTTTCCTCTCAATTTTTCTCTGCGAACCATAAACCTCTGCTTTGTGCGCGGTCTTCCCCGTAAATCGTATCATTCAATTATCGTTTAAAGGTCGCCGAATGCGTGTTAACGTTAGCAAACAAGCGTGTTCCTGTATCGCGTGTTTTTTTTTCTGTTGAACTTGGTTCGATGTATGGATCTCGCAGAATGCTTGCCGTCTTTCATGTTTATTTTTATTTTCGGAATCCGGCGCTTATTTTTCAACGTTGTTTATGGTTGGGAATGTCCGACCGTTTTTTTTATAATCTTTCCAGCGATCGGTATTTGATTTTTCGTTTTTTTCTCCGAAGATCTTTTTTTGGTGTCATTCCGCAAATCGCTCTGTCAATATCGTTGCGCATCCGATCCGTAATTTCGGATCTGAGCGTTTGTTGCTCTGTGATCGGAAAATAAACGGAGACTTGCGGAGATAATTTGCTAAGAGGTGTTTTTTTATTCCAGTGGTGCTCGGTAAGTTTCGCAAGCATGGCTTTCTTGATGAAATCAATAGGGTTTTCGTCACCAGCGCCGGTGATTATTGTGCCTAGTATAAGATGGAATACAAGATTCGTAGATTTCACTGGACGTTCTTTAGTTTTATCCTTCAAACGTTACATTTTTCTTTCCAGCGCAGCGGTCGCTGCAATACTGCCTCATGATAAACGCTCCTGCTGAAAGTTGTCAATCCTTTATATTAGACTTGATTGAAAAAGTTCCTTTTGTACAATACACCCAGGCCTCTCGTTTCACGATTCATGAATTCCTGTAAAAAACCGTGCGAAGCGTAACCGCGCAAAGTTGGTTAGGAATACATGAGGTTACATCTGAACGACATTTTAAGCTCAAAATATTAACTTTAGTTGAATTGCATTAGGAATTGCGTAATTTAATCTTTATTGTACCTCCTCTTATAGCTAAAACATTTAATGGACTTTTAACGCGTACCAAAACTAAGCTAATGTGAAACTGATGACCTTGCTGTTGGAGATGGTTCTATAAAATAAAAACCGTGATATACCGAAAACTGTCAAAGCATAGTCGAGCTATTCGATGAATGAGTATGCATGCGTGCGTACGCAAAAAAAATCTGAGCGGATCAGCACTTATCCGCATCTTTATCTTTCACGTTTTTAAAACTATCTTACCAGCACATTAAATCAGGAGTGTCAAGCTCGAAGAGGCATCATGGCCGCATTAAAGCAACAGATGTTATGGAAGGACTGTATTAGTGCTAGTTGTATAATGAGTTGAAAAAACGAGACTTTTTCTAGCCGACTGGACCTGTATTTTGCAAAAAAAAAACCGCAGTTTAGAGACCGCGTTCTATTGTACTCCAGTAACTAAGAAAAAAAACCTTGCCTCTATTTCGCAAAAATTTTGGTGAAGCCTTAAACAATTTAATATGAGCCAAAAATCCCCATCACTAAGGAGAGCCTCATGCGGTCCGCGGATAGTCTTTTTGACGTGCCTGTGTTAAATAGATAACGAAATTATTCCCATAGTTACACGTAAAATGCTGCGCAATCTGCTTTTTTCCGAGCACGCCGATTTTTATGCATTAATTCAAGAATAAGGGGAGTGAGAGCCCTCCTCGCTTCCTCCAGACGTGAACGCATTTCTCTCCCCCCATCCATGTGCTTAGAAAAAGAGATTTTTTTCCATTAAAGGAACGTCGACATCCAGCGTATAAATTTCATTCGCTCGCCGCATTCGTATTCTCCGGGCGTCGTGTTCCTGCAGATGGCATCGCTCGTGGGCGCTATCCCCGCGACCCGGGATTTTTGTTTGTCCGAAAACAAATATGGAGGATCACTCCGGACCTTTATGAGTCGGAAGGCAGTTCCAGTATCGGCTACAAACTTGGCCGGTGAGAAATGACCGACTTTTGGTCAGGAGAGCAGCCATTTTTATCCCTCCTCTCCCTCCGGAAAAAACAACCCTACAACAAAACCGCCTCTTGATCTCCTTTCATCGTTTTTTCTGCGTCCCTTCCATTTCCTCCCCTCCTTTTTATCGTCCTTGTTTTGTTTCTCCCTCTCTCCTTACTCCGTCCAAAACGTAGCGGTAGCGTAGTGGGCGACCGCAACGGTCTTCCCCCTTTTTCTCTCTCTCTCTTTTCCTCTCTCTCTACAGTGTGCGTAAAGGACGCAAAAGATAAAGCTTTTAATGCGCGTCGACGCAACTGAGCCGTCGTTTGTTTTACGTTTGTCATTTTGCCGCGGCGGAGGGGAAGATATTTCACGCTCGGATGGAATTGGACGTTTTATCAACGGCGGAAATGAGTTGAGGGTTCCATTACCGATGGGAAGAGAATTTTCCCGCGGAGGAGGATGATAAAAAGGGAATTGAATAACTTAGGATGTGGAAAAAACCTAGGGATATATTTCCACATTTGAATGGCATGTAATTTGCATGGTGATGATCAATGTATTTTGATTTTTAGGTATATTCGGAGTCGTTTTTCATATCGTGCACCCAATATCTCTAGGATAAATAAAATAAAACACTAACTCTGCATACTTTCATTTAAGTATAATATAAATTAGCATGTATTTCAATAAAAGACTTTTCATTCCAGATACATCAATTATAAATATTCTTCATCGCAATTTTGCGGGAACTTGGCTCTGGATATATTGAGTGTAGATATTCAACAGATTTTCGTAATATTCTATAACGCAGTAAAATCGCGTTAAAACGATAGGAAATATTATTTTTTAATATTCATTTTCACTTGATTCTGAATTGATGACTAGGATTGAAAAAAGAAAAGTCACCTGCAAATGAAAAAAAATACTAGCGGGCAAATTGAATGAAGACATACGTAATGCAAATGATAAAGTGCTTCATGTGGAGCAAAAACATGAAAATTCAAGAAGAATGATATAACATACTTAGAAGCTTGGGTATGGAGAAGAATGATGAAGCAAAAAGGGACGGAGTTGATGAAAAATGAACGAACTACGAAAGAAGAACTTCGAGCGAATCTGCAGATTATGAGAAAGAGAAAGGTGAACTGGATCGGACACTACCCGAGGAGATGGAGGGCGTGATTAAAGATGCGTTAGAGGGAAACAAGATGGAAAAATATACTCCATAAACGGAATACACAAAAATTTCAAAGGCGTTCTTAATGGGAAATACGTATGTAATGGTATCGAAAGATTAGGCGATTCTCGAATTTTTATCTCCGAAACTAGATTCTCGGGGACTTTCCTGTAGTAAATGCTGTTCTCTATCCGAATAATCTTTTAAATCTGTTCCTCACATATCATATGAGAGAATGGGAGAAATATATATGGATTTTTAATTGTTTTTTTTTTGCTGAGAGAACCATCTTCGCTAAAGATGTAAATAAAATATGCGATGTTTTGCTCGGGATTTTCTAGAATTTTTATCTCCCAAATTATTAGTCGTAATTATGTGGTCTCTATACCATCTTGCAGTAATTGTTGTTCTCTATCCGAATAATTTTTTAAATTTATACCTTGCAGATCATATAAGAGAGAAATATATGGATTTTTAATTGTTTTTTTTTTTTCTGAGAGAACTGCCTAAGCGATCGATTTAAACAAAAGATTCAATATTTTGCTCAGGATTTTCTCGAATTTTTTCTCCATAAAAATAACTCTTAATTATGTGGCCTCGCGAACTTTCTTGTAGTAAATGTAGTTCTCTATCCGAATACTTTTTTAAATCTATACCTTACAGATCATATAAGAGCTAGGGAGATAAAAGATTTATATTTCATTGTTGCTTGACGGATGCCATTTAACGAGATACGATAGTAGATTAATTAAAGTAATTATGTAAAGTGAAAGTTCTAATTAACAAATTCCGATGAAAATCACAATTGCGAGGTCAATTTTTATAAAGATCACACATACATAATTAAATTTAAATCCGTCCAGCGGTTTAGGAGATGGAAGTTACGACGGACGGTGTCCTAAGTCGTTCCGCTAATACCGCTTCGCAGGTAAAGAACGCCTAAAAAGGAGAAAAGGGCAGGAATAGGTTTCAGGTGGCAGATGACATGATGAAAAGTGAGACCTACAAATATACGAAGAAGATTGCGGAAAGTAGGAGTATGTGGAGATCCATGTTTAACCAATAATAATCACGGACTTGTATACGAACAGAACAGTTATGATGACGGCGATGATGAGTAATAGAGAATATTAACTTTTTATTGTCATCGGGTCCATTCGAAATCATTGCCTACATCGGGCGAAGTAGGAACTAGTTTCATTTGATGCCTTAATTTTCAAAACCTTGCATACATTTACAGATGGTATATAAAATATTTACACTTCTTCTGTAGAAAATTACATTATCTAGTTCATCAATTATGTTCCAAATTAATCATAAATTCGTTTTTTTAAATTATTTTCTCCCTGCGTAGTATAGGGGAATGTATTGATATCATGAATAAAATCGACTTCGATATTTCAACGGAAATACACGTTTCGAGGTCCTCTGAACACGTTTTGACAAATTTTCTCGATGATATCTGTGTGTGCATGTGATTGTTTTTTTGCGGTTGCTCTAACACAAAAACTATTCATTAGATCAACGCCAAATTTTATATTTAACATTTTTATAAAAGTCAAAATAATCTATTAGTTTTTGGTTCAAAATCGGATACACGGAAATGGGTGATTACTCTTTTCACTTACCCGTTATTTTGAAATTTTTGCTTTAATATTTGATATATGTAAAAATTTATTCAAATATAAGGTGTAAGAAATTTAATTTTCTACAACCTTTGTTTGAAACATGTATGTATATGTATAATGTATTGTTTAGGGATATCTTATATTTTTAGCTACCATCACCACGCCAAATACCGATGACTATTGTTAACAATTGAAGCTTAGTTACGTCTTAGTAGCGCTCCTTTTTCTTTTCTTAATTGATGGAGTTTTGTGGTGATATCAAATATCAGAAGATTATGGTTTGAGTTTATATCTGTTCTTTGTAGTCTAAATTTTCAGGCGGTTTCTTAAAACATTAGTGTAAATACCCGTTGAAATTCAACGTGAAAATTGGAACTTAATATATTCAACTATATTGGAAGAAAATTAGCCAAATCTGACACTTATACGAACATTAGATAAGATAGATGAACAGGTTTTGACTTTAATATATTTTTTGATATATAATAGTTAGAAAATAAGAGTATACAATTTTTTAAGTAAGTTTACAACATCTTTAACATTTTATTCCGAAAAAATTAGCTATCTTGGACTCACCAGATATGTTGGTTTTCTGAATGAACAACAATGCTGTTGACCGCCAGGAGAAAGTTTCAATAAAAATGCAAAATTTTGACAAATTTTCGAATATTTTGGTTTAATGTGAGCAAATTTTATTCAAAAATAAAAATCGACGACAAGAATAAATATTCTCATTTAATTTCCTTTAAAACGGTTCTTATCCAAAGATCATGCTTTTATTACTTCTAATTTTATATTGCGAAAGAATATAAGTCTGCAATTGTGAAAGAGGTATATTTACGATCCCTATTATGAGAAATCCCATATAGGGTCCCAACCATCAAACCAACAACCCAACACAACAACCAACAGATTAAGTCTGTTATTAATAGTATAATTTATTAATATGTAACCTATTTGGAATTTTTAGAAATAATACAGATATAGAGAAAGTCATGTGGTGGCCACATCAGATTTTCAAATGAATAAACTAACCCGTGCATAAAGTTGTAGGGCACGGAGGTTGATTAACCCTTAATTAGTCGCGTGGGGTCAATATGACCCCAAGCAATGTTTTTTCGTCAATATCTAAAGAAATGTATTGTCAATCTAACCCAAACTTGTTCTACCTTCGAAACTGACATTCTAGAAGAGAAATTAGCATTTCTTTGTTTTTTTTTAATTTATTATTTTTGATATTTTTATATTTATACATATAGTATAAATATTGTAATTATTGATAAAATTAAACTATTTTAATGTGCTATTTTGGTGTGTATCCATTTGTTATGTATATATGAGGTTAAAAATTTGCTTTTATTATGACATCTCTCTACCTGTTGCTTTTTTCTCTATTGGTCTAGAAGGGTTAAACGCAATACAGATTATTATTATCACATCAGAAATACAAATAATTTTCCTGATAAGCAGTATTTCATTGTTTTAACACCAGTTCTCCTATGATACATTTTTACTTCTCTAATTTTCACTATAGGTTGGTTACCCTTCTTCCTCCCATCTCCCCCTCCCCTCTCCCCCCTCCAATGTACCTTTTTCCCTCTTTTCGGAATTCTCCGGGTGTTTTCTTACTTCGGCCGCACACATGCAACCGCTTTCTACCCGCAATAAAAGTCACAAACAAACGCACGTGGTCTCTCTAGAAATTGCTGTCGAAGAATTGACCCAAGGATGACTTCTTTGACGCAGAATTCCCCGTATTCTATCAAGACCGATGCATGATTTTTGAAACTATTTTCTAGATTTTATAATTGAACTACATCCATATTATTCCCTTTTCTGTACAGTAATTATTTATCACATGCTTTCGTCATTATTGTGAAATACTCTCAAAAACGGAACATCTTTCTAGCGACTTTTGGCAGCTTTTTTATCACCCTCATTGGATGAAGCTCTTAGTACCCAAGGATAAAAGAAAGCGGTTTGCCTTTCATTACCGCTCACCCTTTTTAGCACGAGATTCTCCCTTATTTTTCGGAATAAGCACGAACACGAATGAGATCGGCAATCTTAAAAGTTTTTGGATCTCCTACCGGTCGCATGATGGTCACGGTTGGGACGTTTTAGACCAAAATATAAAAATCCTATTTCCAATGGGGTTTCTATGGAGAAGTCCCAAGTATGTTCACACTTATAGGGGAGGACGCGGTTGAACCTCGGCACGAACCCCTTGGGTCGCTTGAGGAGGCAACTTTTGTCCAAAGCCCCATCGAGGGCAATCCTCGGTGACAGCAGAAGTGAGCTTGAATCTTTCTGCTTGTTGGGGGCAGCCATAAACTACTTCATGCTGTAGGTGGGGGCCGGAAAGCGACCGTGCCGCGACCGATGTCTAACCCACAAGTGTGAGTGATCTCCGCAAAAATAGTCCTATCACTAATAAAGCCCTCAACGCGACCTTCATGCAACAATGCAACAAAAAGTGCGATCAGCTCTGCGCTGCTTATAATGTTGGCAGAAGAACGAAAAGATGGCCGTTAGCTGTGTTTTTTATTAGCTGAACGTTTCTGCCATAAATGCCTTTATTGTTTATAAACAAAACGTTCAAAAGGAAATGACAAGGCGAAATTTCTTGAAATCATTATCGAAGGAATTAATAAAGGATCTACAGATTTTGAGGTCTCAGAGTCAGTTTATATCTAGGCATCTCCGAAAGCGCATATGCACTCAACAGGGACTTGCGCAGGAAGGTCCATCACCAGGATCGGGACTATCAACAGGAAGATGCGAACATTGCCCAAGAAATAAGGACAATAAAGTGTCCACTAGATGTGGAAATTGTGGAGCTTTTACTTGCAAAGACCATATGATAATGAAGTGCATTGAATGTGGGAAGAGGGAAAGTGATTAGAAAATACAAAAAAATATTTTAAGTTATTTTAATCAATGTTTATTGTAAAAATTATTAATAAATAATTGTATTATAATGTTATAATATTATAATATTTCCAGTAAAATATAAATAAATTAATATATTATTGCTTATCTTAAGAAATTATTTTGGGGTCATATTGACCCCACGCGACTAATTACGGAACTTTTTTTCACGCGACTAACTAAGGGTTAATCTGATTAGTTCAAACCATATTGAAGCTAGATAGTAAAAATGCTGAAATTGCATACAAAACTGATGTGGCCACCAAATGACTTTTTCCATATCTTTAATATTTCTAAAAATTCCAAATAGGTTAATAAATATTTTAAGAAACTGCCAGGAAATTTTAACAAACAACAGAAATAGACTCAAACCATAGCCTTCTGATATTGGATATAGCCACAAAGCTCCAACAATTAAGAAAAGAAAAAGGAGCGTTACTAAAACGTAACTAAGCATCAATGGTTTACAATAGTCGTCGGTAGGTTGCGTGGTGGTGGAAAATAAAAATATAAGATATCTATTAAAGAATGCATTATACAGAAAAACATTTCAAGCACAGCTTGTAGAAAATTAAATTTTTTATATCGTTTATTCCAGTACAATTTTAAATTTTTCAAATATCAAAGCAAATATTTCAAAATATCTTATAAGTGACAAAAGTAAACACCCACTTCCGTTTGACCGATTTTTACTAAAAACTAAACAGTTCTTTTGACTTATATGAAAATGTTAATTATGCAATTTCGTGTTGATCTAATTAATGTTTTGAGTAGATCACCCGCATAAACTATCACACAGACATCGAGAAAATGGTCTAAACGTGTTCAGGGGATCTCAAAACGTGTATTTCCGTTGAAATCTCGTGGTTGATTTTTTTCGTGAAAACAATACTTTCCCCTATACTACGTGTATTGAGAAAGTATAAATAAAAGGAATTCCGTTTTATTTCAACGCGCTGCTACAATTCATATTAAAATCCGATGATTTATTTTCAATCTACGTAGTCGTGAACGTTTTAACATGAAACCCCATACTTCCCATTTTGTTTTTACTTTCTTAATTCGTAGTATAGGGGAAAGTATTGTTTTCATGAAAAAATCGACTTTGAGATTTCAAATGAAATACACGTTTTGAGGTCCCCTAAACACGTTTTGACCTTTATCTCGTTGTGTGTGTATGAGTGCTGTATGTGTGTTTTGTGTATGTGACAGCTTATTTGGGTTCTCAAGAGCTATTAATCATGTCAATGCTAAATTTTACATTTACCATTTTTATTTAAGTCACAAGAAATGATTAGTTTTTGATAAAAATCGGTCAACCGGAAGTGGTTGTTTACTCTTGTCACTTGTCCGTTATTTTGAAATATTTGCTTTGATAATTGGTAAATGTAAACATGTATTGGAATAAAATTTGTAGTAAATTAAATTTATTACAATCTTTTTTTGAAACATTTTCCCATATAATGCATTGTTTAAGAGATATCTTATATTTTTAGCTGCCACCACCAAGCCACCTACCGACGTCTATTGTTAACAATTGACGCTTAGTTACGTCTTAGTAAAGCTCCATTTCATTCTTAATTGTTTGAGCTTTGTGGCTATATCCAAAGACTAGTACCCCTACGGAAAGACCGGAAACTTAATGCTATAAAACGATTCTCAGGTTTTCCATGGAAGGCGACTATAGATGGGTCAACGAAAAAATTTGGAACTACGTGTTCACGATGGCTATCATAACGTCATCACAGGATGTCGCTCACCCCTTCCCCTTTTGTTTTAATGCGTTAATCGTAGCAAATATAAATTGGAAGGACAGAAGTAATGGACTTAAATGAAAGAATTTTATTTAAGAAATCAAATTAATTACCGTGTATCACACATCGCGAGTGTACAAAGGCATTATAAAATTAGATAACACTGAAGTATTTGTACATAAATATTATACAATAAAGATATAAAAATGAATTATTGTAAGCGACTTTTATAACGTTAATACCTATTAAGCATGAAACGTATTTAAAGGAAATTCACGTGTACGACGAAAAACGTCAAAGTTTCACGTTAAGAATAAATTTGTGGATCAAGCAAAAATCTATTGCAAAGTGATTTCTTCGGCCCTGAAACAAGGTTCTCTTTCTGTTCCACCTCTAAAATGAATGAAAATGATTTTCTAAGAATGTCCATCATTAAACCTGCTAAACCTAATGAAATTTATTCAGAAGGCTATGGGCATGCTTCAAATGTTGCAATAAATGTAAAATAAGGCCAATGCGCTTACGGCCCCTTGCGGTTCATAAACAATTTTTCTATGACGATCACATTACAATTTGTAAAATTAAACACATCGCATTGCACTACAAAATGTCCACTTTATTTATAATTTATTCTAGCAAAGTTGTATTTGCTGACGTTTAGGTGCTCGTAGAAGCTACAGTTAGGCCATTTAAGACCTATAGGTATTCATCAAATACCAAGGAAAACTTTTGATATGGAAATTTTTATTTCTCGATCGAAAAATATGTATGTATTTCTAAATACGTTTTGAAACAAAGATAGAAAATTATCTCATCGTCTAGGAATACAAACAAATGCATAATGAGAAACAAGAAATAATAAGTTAACAATTTCTGTAAATTCAAAATATTTCAAATTAAAACATAATGAGACATCACTACGGTATGCTTATTTTATTCTATTACAAGCACAATTCTATTCCCCTGCGTCTACGTTGCAGTTTAACTTCCAAAGAACTCACTATAATCTACTGATAACCAAGAGAAGTTTTAAGCAGAAATTTCAATTACTCAATCTAAAATTACGGCCTATTTTGTGAACAACTGAGAACTGAGAAAAAACGAGAGAAATTTCTTTTCTACATTCTTAGTAGTTCTATCCAGTGCAGGTATCTGTTATGAAAAAATAAAAGCATTCTCACAAAACGCATTCACATAACACTTCGTAAAGCTATTTCGTTAGAATTTTTTTCAAAAATATATGCTATATACACTGTTGATTGGAGATCAGAACTAATTTACTCCGTCACGTCTTCTTAAGTAGTGATGAATGCATATCTACTATATATCTACTTGATAAAATCAGAGTAATTGTCAACCGCTCAGTAAGCAATGGCGAACTTATATCAAGCAAAATGGCCGCTGTTCCGCTATGATAATAGACACAAGGAACGTGTGGTGATGTGGTAGAGAGAGAGAAATAGAGGGAGAAAGAGAGAGAGAGACTGGCTCCGACTGCAGCCCATTTAGTGGACCCCGTATCATCATCTTGAACTACGTGTAAAACCTTGGTATCTATTTTCCCATAAGAGTTTCATACCCCTGACTATATCCAGTATCAGAAGGCTATGGTTTCAGTTAATTTCTGTTTTTTTAAATTCTAAAATTTTCTCGCAGTTTCTTCAAGTATTATATTAATATTAATTATTAATATTTACGTAACATATTTGGAATTTTACAAATATTACAGGCATGGAGAAAGTCATGTGGTGGCCACATCAGATTCTTTTGTTTTTTGCGTATTTTTAGCACATACTCAGAACGAAGAATTCCAGGATCATAATTTACCGCCATTCGCTGAAGATTAAATTTCCCTAAGGCTGTAGGCGATCATATATCCCTCAGATTAACATTCAATTTCTGCTCTCCTGTTCCTCTCTCCCAAATTACAGATGTCAAAGTCCCCTCACCCTGGCATACAGGAAAAATTCCTTCATTAATTTTAAATTCCTCATTATTGTTTCGTTCATCTCTTCCTTTTACTATCCACATTTTCATTTTCACTCCAATTTTATCTCATCCTTTCAAAGCACTCGCTTTGTGTCCGTCTTTTTGCGTATCTGAATGACGGTTCCTTATACATTTCGACTCTCAAACTTTATCATTTCCTCTCAGATCGTGTAATCGGCATACCCGACAGTTTAATTTAGCAACTGCTTCATAGTGCTTTTGTCCCCTCTCGTCTTCATTTCAATTTCTACCGGAAAAGCTATCCGTTGATTTATGATTTAAATCCCCTCCACTTAATTCCTATAATTATTCGGAAGCCACTTGACTCGAATCAGATGGTATTTCGTAAACGCTTTGAGAACACCAATAGAATTCGGATTACCAACGAATACAAAATTAATTACGAATAAATTTGAGTGTGCCGGTTTATAGAAATTAGAACGAAACGAAATTGTATGGAAATTCATTGTGCTGCTTGATATAAAATCTTAATATTTCGAAGTTTTATTCAATTTGAGGAAATTGTGCGGTAATATTTAATTTGGATATTTATCGAGCTTCATAAATTTCTTCAATTTATTTTATAATGAAAGACCCATCGTTATTATAGCTTATTTACTTTTATGTTAGGTGTTCTTTCATCATTTTAAAATAATATTTATTCGTATCATTCTTAATTTATGCATATTTCTCAAATGTCGTTTTTCAATAAGATATAACTTTTAAATGAGCAGTGAAAAAATATAATGAAATCAAATTATATATGCATACCCTTCCGCCTTTGTGATTTTAAGTTGTTTATTCGGCCTAAAATTATCGGACTGCTAATTATTAAATTAATTTAATTACCGTATTAATTTTCTCTTCTAAAAACATACTTCATAATTAACTTTCTCTTTTGATTATTCAGTTCCTCGCTCCCCTTTTTCTTTGCGTTTCTTATTCTTCTCATTATTATATATCCTGGTGAATCTTCTGCCATAAATTGTTTCAGCAATATGATTTCTCTTGTATTGCCGCTTTTTGTTTGACTTTCTCCTTTATCTCAATCACACTCCGTCTTGATCTTGGACTGCAATGGATTCCTGTAATTCCCTACTTTTTCTTCTGCTTGCATTTTCAAAAGACTCGTCGTTTTATTTAAAACTTAACATTTTAACGACTTTTTCTTCTTATAAAGCAATTATTTTTATTGCAGTCAAACATTATTCGTTATGTACTGTCTCTCTCGGTCTCTCTTTCTCCGTCCCTCCCTCTCCTCCCCCCCCTCTTTCTCCTTCTCTCTCCTTCTCTCTCCCCCCTCTTTCCCCCTCTCTGTCCTCTCCTCTCCCTTTCTCTCCTCCTCTCTCTCTCCATCTCTCTCTCCCTCTCTCTCTCTCCCTCCCTCTCTCCCTCCCTCTTTCTCGCCCTCCCTCTCTCCCTCCCTCTCCCCCTCCCTCTCCCCCTCCCTCTCCCCCTCCCTCTCCCCCTCCCTCTCCCCCTCCCTCTCCCCCTCCCTCTCCCCCTCCCTCTCCCCCTTTCTCTCTCTATCTTTCTCTCTCTCCACCACCCCCTCTCCCTTCCCTCTTCCCGCCCCCCTGTCTTTCTCTCTTCATCTCCCTCTTTCTCTCTCCCCCTCCCTCTTCCCCTCCCTCTTCCCCTCCCTCTCTCTCTCTCACTCCCTCTCCTTCTCTCTCCCTCCCTCTCTCCCTCACCTCCTCTCCCTTCCTTCTTCCCGCCCCCTCTCTCTCTCTTTCTTTCTCTCACTCTCTAACCATATCCCTATCCATACCCCCCTCTATCTCTCTCTCCTCCTTCACTCAAATGATGTAAGATTGTTCTCTCAATTCCATTTCGTGTTATCATTTGCCGTACACTCTTCTCCCTCTTAACACAGGCCATTTTTACACCCTTGGTACAAATGCCGTATTGTCCACGATTGCGCTCTATTCCCTTTCCTTTCTTCAAAATTAATTCTCTCTTTCAACTCGTTCTCTTTTCCCTGTTCTCATCTCGTTCCCTGTAACCCATCTTTTTTTTATCTTAATCTCGTTAGCATCATTCTCTTTATTTCCCTCTCACTCTTTCTTTCAGCTTCCGCTTTAGTACGTTTCTCTTCCCACTCTTGATTATTTATTTCTTCGTTCCGTTTTATTTAAACCTTCTCTCTACCTCTATCATTTCTCTAATTTTCCTTTCTACCCGTTGATTACCTTCCATTGTCTTTCTTTCTCTTCTTTGCCCACTTTTTCTCCTTTTCTTTTCCTTACCCTTATTTTCCCCTTTACTTTTCTTCCTATTTCTGTCGCTCTATCTCCATCCATTCTCCATTGCTGATTCCTTTCCTCTCTACCTCTTTTTAGCCTACTTTCAAGAATGGAAATAGGCTTAGAGTTTGGTCGTTGTGTCTGTCTGTCCGTCATCCTTTTGAACCAATATACCGATTTTAATGATACTTGGTGGAAATTTTCTGTTACTGGAGCCGAGCTCCCGAGGATAGTTTTTGCTACGAAGATTGAAAGTCCCAGGTTCGATTCCAGGAACTATCATTCCAATGTGGTTTACATGCAAAATTTGAATTCCATCGTGCAGGGTGATTTTCTCTTGCACATTAAAATATCTTATAATTGCAATATCGGTGCGAAATTTATACTATTCTGTGGGGAAAGGAATTAAAATTTTAACGGCTATCGTAGAATTTTGATTATGGATCCTATTTCTTCTGATTTTCCGTAAATACTGGCGTTTTTGCAGTTTGCATTACTCATTACAAGATTGTTGCCATAGCAACGAGTTATGTTGGACACGGATTCGGTATATTGTGATACATACGCGCGTTATTTTTGCCCCACAAATATGCGTTATCGATTTAATATTCCGTTCGAGTGTGTTTGTAATATTTTATTACGATAAGTTATGAAATTTGGGAACACAAAGAGCAACATATCCGCGGTGATTTTAAAGCTGTTAAAGTCAATATATGTAAGTATTAAATAAAGGATTAATTGGAAAGTTGGCATCATAAGTTCCGTTTGGGTCATTTTGTTGTTTCTTAGATTTTTCCACATTAATCGAATTTTTAATTTCTCTTCCTTATTCTCATTTTCCCTCTTTTTTCATATTTTCTTACCTTTCTACCGATCTATATTGATCTTCTCCATCTTTAGTAACGTTCTCTATTTCTTTCCTCATTTATTTTATTTTATTTTTACTCTCCTTTCCATATCTACACTTTTTTGTTTTATTTGCTTTCCTTGTCTCTCCCTATTTTTGTGCACGTCTTCTTCCTCTGATGCAATTTCCTTATTTTCTTATTCTCTACCTTTTATTATCACTCCTCGTTTTCCTCTCGCAATATTCTCGCCTTCAATTTCTGCCGCTTATCCTCTTCGAACAATTTTTTTCACCTTGTTTGTTGATCTCGCCTATTCCTATTCTCCCAATCCCTCCCCCTCCCTCTTCTGCCAATCCTCTCCTTACATTATTTCGCTCTCTTGTCCTCCTAATCCCCTTATCTCCTTTCTCCCTTTCCTTTCATACTCCGCTCTTCTCGATACTCCGTCTTTTTTGGAGGCCTTATTTTCCACTCCGTCTCCTTCTTTGGTGAGATCTCTTTTCCGCCCCTGGGCATTCTTGTCCCTTCCATTCACTTCCCTTCTCTTTATCCTTCCGTTTTTTCTTCCCTATATCTTCCACTCCCTTCTCCCCTTCCTTCCTTGTCATTTTTTCCTTCCTATTCTTATCCGTCATCTGTCTCTTTTTCTCTCTCATTTCAGGTCACGTATTCGATTTCCCAAAAAGGCTTCCGCAGACGTAACCCGTGACAATAGGGAAGGAGGGGCGGCGAAAAAATAAATAAATGGCTGTATCGCCAAAGCGGTATTCCCCGGCATCAATTCCATATTCTGACCCTCTCCTTTTCTCCTTCGCCATTTTTTTTTAAATTCCCTTTCTTCTTCCCGTTTCCATCCACTACCTTTCGCTTTTATCCCCTCCACACCAATTCTGATCCCTTCCATATCCACTATAGTCCCGTTTCTAACTCTGTCTCTCTCTCCTTAATTCCTTTGATTCCTTCCTCTCATTTGACCCCTTTCTCGCTTTCTTTTGTACGTTTGTTATTCGGACTTCGCTTTCTAAGGCGATATTAAAATTTTTTTCGTCTTTTAGATTATTCTTAGGAAGCTGCATAATCCATCGCGGTCGAATTTTCCTGATTACCTGCCTATCGAATTCTATACAGCCTTGATATTTTGAGGTATTATCTGTATTCATTTATTTCTGAAGATTCTTAGAAATTTATCAAATCGCTTGTATTAAATTGTTTGTTCTTATGTGTATCTATTCGCCGTCAAATGTTTTATCATATTTTTCGGGATTCTTTTTATACAAAAAATCTGTGAATTATTATTTTTCGGTCCCTCTTTTTGTATCCCACCATATTGCTTGAAAATATTTACCAAAATAATTTTCTTATTTTATTCGAAATTTTTCACGATATATACATGAGAATTTTCCAGTGTTTATTTTTGAGTCTCTATGCTGTCATTCGTTGTTTTGATTAATTTTACGGACACCCTTTACTAACGATAATTCTTGCAGACCTCTGGTTTAAACTGGATGGTGATGACCTTAACTTCGTAACGCTATATATAGCGTGAGAGAAGATTACGTGTGCGTGTCCCATTTTAAATCAGATCTTATAACAAGTGCAATGCAAAGTGTTATCGTGACATTGAATCATTAGTTGTGGAACGTATATTTAACGATGTCTTAGATTTCAGGTTTATTTATATTATTTATATTGTGATTTTAATATTCTACTGCTGCTTGGATCAAAGATGGTAATTTTGATTTTGTTGTCAAAATCTCTTTTTAACCCTCCTTCCTCGTATCCCTCACACGTTCCTTTACAACTCCTTTTCATTTAAATTTACGGCAATTCTTCTCCTATTTTGCCTCCTTTTAACCTTCTTTCCTTGTATCATTCACATGTTGCATTTAATTTCAGCTATTTTTTCAAATTTTATTCTTTTCCTCTTTTGCCCTCATTAGTTAATTGTGCCTCTATCTTACATGAATTCAGATTTCATTTATTTTATTTCAAATTTCTGTTCCTTAATTTCTTCATGATGCTCTTTGCAATGTTTTTCTTTGTATTTCTATCTTCTTTAAAGCTTACTCTTATCATTTTCCCCAGAAACTTCTTTGTAATGGTTCTCAAAAGTTTCTTTATTTCATGATTTTTTCTTGAACTTCTTATTGTGTGATTCTCAGTATGTCTTATCTCTTACGCTTTCCCATTTTTATCGTTACTTTATATATTAATTTTCCTCCTTTTTCTATATCATTTATATTCATTTATCTGGCGTTCATTTTTGTCTCCGCCTTTATTTTACTCTTTTCATCGCATTCACTCTTTTCATTACAGTTAATCTCTCCCGAATTTTTTCTAACCGCTATTTATTTCTTTTACCTAAGTGTAGTCGCTATATCTATCTTGCACAGCTCTTGATATTTCTCCCACCTTTTTACTTTCTCCGTATACGAAGTATTGAGCAAGTATTCAATCGAAATCAAGATTTCAACGGAAATACATGTTTTAAGGTTTCCTGAACACGTTTTGACTATTTTCTCGATGATGTCTATGTGTCTGTCTGTTTGTGTTAGATTTTTGTGGGCGCTCTAACTCAAAAACTATTAATCAGGTCTACGCAAAATTTTATATTTAACATTTTTATAAAAGTTGGAAGATTCCATTACTTTTTGGTAAATATCGGTCGACCGGAAGCGGGTGTTTACTCTTGTTACTTATCAGTTATTTTGAAATATTTGCTTTAATATTTGATAAGTGTAAAAATGTACTGGAATAGAAGTTGTAGGATCTTATATTTCTACAACCTTTGTTTCATACATTTTTCTATATAATGCATTTTTTAAGAGATATCTGATATTTTTACTGTCACCACTACGTCACCTACTGAAGACTATCGTTAACAATTGACGCTTAGTTACGTTTTAGTAACGCTCCATTTTCTTTTCTTAATTGTCAACCGGAAGTAAATATTGACAACGATCCCAGAGCTAACAACATGTAATTTGCCATATAAATATGGAGAAAGTCATGTGTGGCCCATATCAGTTTATTTACAGATATTATTCCCTTTTTCTCAATTTCCAACTCTCATTCTCCTCTTTCTTCTAACTGAAAAGTTCGACTCGCCTTGGGATTTTTTTTTCTTTTTGCTCTCTTCCGGTTCACCGTTCGTTCCGAGTTTCCGTCACACCACTCCGAAATCCTTTCCCTCCCTCATAATATCTTCTTACCTTCGTCGCGTGGATTTCTACTTCGCGGCTTATTGTACACAAAATTGCGATCTCCTGTGAATGGTGTGGTCCCCTTTCTGTGATTAGACTAGGAAATTTTTCCCTAAAGCGGATTTGCGCATTTTTTGAAACTAACGAATCATCTGCAAGGGCCTTTGTAACACGATACCGAAATGTGAATCATACCGTTTTAATTTATTCATTCATTTTCACGGAATAAAGAATGTCTTCAAATGATTTACGCTTAATTTGTGATAAAATCGCTAAGAATGCAAATTTTAGCTTTCGGTTATATAATTTTCGTTCTTTGTCATGGTTTGGTATATTCAAGAATTGTTTTTGTATGCATTTTCTCCCTTCAGCTTTTAATTTTTTCATATCATTAACAGTTACTTTGAATTGTAGAGAGGGAAAAAATTTCTCCCTAGGAATGTTTTTTTCGAATATATATGGTCACTTACAGAGGTTTTTTATTATTTCGGTGCAGTTGGTGTCATAAAGAGGCATTGTATACGTTTTTGGATTATTTGTTGTCTGCTAAAATGTTTGTTGCGTCAAAACTTTTAATAATATAATTATTCAAAATCTACTATAATTATATGGCAAATGTTACAACTAGTTAATAATCCATAAGTACTGTGAACATTTTAATGTTGGATAAATTATAAAAATGTGAACGACTTATTATATTCAGTGTTTAACTAGCATTTTTCATTTTTTATTTACAGGTGAGTAATACAACTCGCAAGAAAATGCTGCGAAAAAGTTGACAGTTTACCAAAATAATTGCCGAAATGGTGAGTAATGCTCACATTCAAAACAAACTATTTTTCATGAGTTATAATTAATAATTTATTTGATTATTACTTTTATTAAATACAAGGTTAAACGTCTATGGTTACAGAAGAAAAGTTATCATCCGCATAGATAAACATTTTCCTTTAAAACTGCGCTATTATCTTTAATCATCTTATCGTTTAAATAATTTGCATTAAATATCAACTATCCATTAAATCATTTGTGTCATATCGATGGAAAAAGCAAATGACGCAATTGTATCTTAATTTCAACGTGATACGAACGGAATTGAGTCATTGGGAAAATCGATAGTATTTCATAGTAATATCACTTCCATAGCCAAAATGTATGCTTTCACGAGAATGCTACGTAATAAATGACTCATTTTTTCTGAGAGATTGGCATTGTAAAAGGTGAAAATTCGAAACTACGGCCCTGATACGGCCCCCGCACGAAAACGCACCTTTACGCAGACGTCGATGGAGGAATTCGTTCGAAAAAATTTATATAATATAATTATTATATAAATTATAATTATTTATATAATATAATATAATTCGTTTTTAGCTGCCTCCTCACCTAAGGAAAAAACATTTCTTCATCCGGTTCCTCTCCTTCCTACCTCTTTCTACTACTCCTATTCCCTTCCTTCTTTTTTCTCTCTCTCTCTCTATCTCCCATTGTAAGAGCGAAACGCTCTTTTAAGGACGGTGAGAGAGAGAGATGGATAAGGAACAGCCACAGTATTAGTGGGAGAATCAGTGGTGGCTCCCGTTTTTCACTTAGAACGCCGGAACGCCCTCTATCCTTTCCTTAAGAGGAGAAAGGAGACGTAATCGGAGGGAGACACCGTGTCTCCCCTTTCTACCCATGATGCCTCATTTCACCCTTTATTCCCCGTGTATCACGAAGCAACGCCTCGGCGGATTCAATAACTTTATTGCGCTACTCTCGGGCATCGTTCCTCGCATAGGGACCTTTAATAAAAAAAATAACGCGTCGTGTTTTTCAGGTGAGGAGATAGGAAAAATAAAGGAAAAAAAGGAGCCTGAGGCGCAATGGACAAATGTATCGTAGATCGTAAACAAATTGATTTATGCCGTGCATAAAATTCTCGACGGCAAGTGTGTATATTTGCGGTGTCATTTCGTAAAAACTATTAAAATGTCCTCCGTATTATTTAGAAATGCAATAAATTTATGGTTATGACTTTTTCGAAGGACGCTTTATTAAATTTGTAAATAACTAAGGGTTTCGTTTACTTGCTGCCGTGAATATTTAGTGGATTTAAAATTAAGGACAGTAGAAACTTCCTCCTGTATCCTTTCAAGTTTTATTCCCTTTTATTCCTATTGTTTTGTGATTCCTTAGGCGTTAAAGAAACAAACCTTAAGCAGCAAATTGAGTTAAAACTCTTTCCGAGGAAAGTTAGCACCCTTAAAAACTGAAAATTTACATATCCATGTATTCCGACAGCAATTGTTGAATTGGATTAAGTAACAAAGGAACGATAGAGCAGAACTTTATCGTGTCAGAATTGCAGGAAGTTCAAAATCGCCTAAATCAAGAGCTCTTATGCAGAATAGATATATATATACATGTATCTTTGTTTGTCATTTAAAACAGCGCTTTTCATACTAGGGTTAGCGAAGACGTAACAGTGATTACGTAATACTTTCTATATTTTATTTTTTTAGATTATATTTAAGTGCATAGATTTATTTCATCAGTAATCTTATCAAAGACTGATTGTTTCAATATATTACATTAACTTTTGAGACTTGTTTCCAAAGGAAACAGCCTTATGAAATGATCCTGTCTGTATGTGTATGTCCCCAACCAACAACTTTTGCATCAAATTACCGATTTTCACGAAACTTGGCATGAGACTCGTAGTGCCAGGACCCACTTCCAGGCTGTATTTAATTTGTCGAAGATTGAAGTCCTGGGGTTGACTCCAGGAACAATTTTTCCCTATTTATTTTGCATAGGAAGTCTCAAATCCATCGTGCAGAGATGTTTCCTAAAATACTTTAAAATATCTTAAAATTGTGACTTCGGAGCGAGGTTTGTAATGTTCTAAGGGGAAGAGAAAATAGTTTCTAATTTCTATCGCAGAACTTTGTTAGTTGGTTGTCTTTACTTGAACTTATACTAAAACGTATCCTTTCTGCGTTATAAATCGCTTTCTAACCGATTGTTGTCATGGAGACGATTATTATCGAACTCGGCTTGAGCATAGACGAATGAAAAAATGGGTGATTTTCTTTTCCACTCTACTACCCTTAAGCAGTGGACAATTGATTCAGACATATTAGCGTATATACAGTAACATTTATTAAATTCGTTTATTAAAAAATGAATGCAAAATATACTAGCGGAAAGAGATTTTGACAATGCTTATATTATATTAAACCCGATAATGCTCGATTAATTTGTTTTCTAATTTTTCTCTATTATTGATAAACTATGAATTACAAATGGCATTTATGGTATGTGAATCATTTCATGTCAATATAAGTAATCAATTCGGGACGTCAACTTCGGGTAACCAGCCTGCATTAGTCCTGGTTATGACTACTTGTTTATTTATCTATTGGCAGGTGATTGGGGTTAAGAGGACCGCCATAACATCCACCACCTTAAGGAGTGGTCGCAAATTCATTAAGTTTGGGAACCGCTGATTTAACATAAAAAATTCGCATAAATTATTCCTTTTGGGATGGTTCCAGTCAACGTACTCATTAAGCAGTCATTATTATAGGTGATTGCAGTTTGTATTAGAGTATTTTATGTTTAGGGCTACCGTAGCGGTCACGGGGATCACAAGTTTCCCATCGCTTTCCACCCCAACCAGCATTCCTTTATTTTCTCCAACTCCGTCTTCAGCTTTTGTAGCACACAGCACAATCTCTTAACAAACTAACTTTTCTCTTAAAATATTTTGCATTTTTCGATGCATTGGTGTTAGTTAATACAGCGTAGCTTCCTCCTCGGTTTCAGCGGAAGGCCAATTACCTCGGCCGCCACCTCTTTTTGATTATGGCGATAAATAACGGTATTGTTAATGCGAAATTTAAAACAATCTATGAGACATGCATTGCAAACGTTTTCTCGTATCCGTAAGAATCTATTCTATATTTCTATCCCGCGCACAAGCGAGAGCCGGATTTGCAGAAATACTGTACTTTCTCTATAGTATACTTCGTGCATGAGAAAATAAAAACTATGGGTATTAGCATTTTTGTTACGCGTTGCTGTGAAGTAAGTAATATTAGTTCGTACTTAATGCATTTTTCTGCCTTCCTTCGGGTACAAAAATTATTAATAATAAGTTATCTAATGAATAAGTTAATCTCACTTCTACATCGAACGAATATTGCGTGAATTTTATTTCTATATTGCTCTGAAAAGGCTACATCAATATCCTGGAGTAAATTCCTTGCAAAATGTCCACTATAATTCGTATCGCGTACACAAGATTATCAGTCTCGAATTCCCCCGATATGTGAGGGAGTCGAGGTTCCGGAAGCTCTGCTACGATCCTCTCCAAAAGACCGTCCGAAAAGTCTTGCACATTCCCCCCGACCTGCGCCCCTCTCGTGATCATCCAGTTGACCTCCCCCGCCGACTGCGCGAACGTCACGTCTTCGAGGTGTCCTCCCATCATGCAGGGCGCATCCGCCGAGTTGGAATTCGTGAAAGTCTCGCCCACTTGCACCATAGCGTCTCTGACCTCATAGTATTCCCAGAAATCAAAGGACGAAGCATTGCTTTCGAGATCCGATTCATGCGACCGTAAGCTGGCGTCACTCTCCGGATGGGATGGTCTCTCGCGTCTCCTCAATCGGATTCCGATGCAAGGGAAGAACAGACGACGCATCAAGAGATTGCTCGTCTCTTTGCGAGATCCTTCACTCTATTTTACACGCATTTTGAACCCGTGTGCTGGGTCGCCTGGCAACGGCGTCTTGTAAGCACTAATTAATCTATTGTTGGGTGAGCAAACAATAAAATCGCGTGAAATTTCTGCTGAATGATTGGAATTACCAGTGATCTAAGTCGAAATTAAGAGGAAACGTTGCTTTTTATTTCGAAATAAATCGTTTAACATTAAAAACTCATTTTAATTGTATATTTAAAATGTTTAATCTACTGATTGAGAACTAATCTTGTACACTTAATGTTATTTCTTTATGGAATGTATTATCTTTAGAATATTTCAATGAATAAGATTTTGATTACTATTTGGCTGATATTAAGTGAACTAATAAAAATGTCTTTATAAAAACTGCGTTGAAAAAAGTAAGTTCGATTCTCAATGAATTTGCAGTATTACCTTAACTTGAATTTTAAATTTGGGTTTTAAAAGACTGAAAGAAGAAAAAAAATATTTTTAAGGGGAATTATAGGTTTTGTGTTTCGCAAACGTTTACGACAACAACTTGAAGTTGAAAGAATTTCTCAAAATATTGTAATAACACAATAAAAAATAACTGAAGATGAAACGTTATTTTCAATTACGGGAAGCCTAAATGAATTGGTGCTTTTGTTGACGAAGCCTCTGGTATCAAAGAGTTGAGTTAAAAATTAATTAACAATAGTTGTTGATAGTATATCTTAAAAGTCAATAAAATGGCAACTAATGCTCCGCAAAGATAAAAATATCACTGAAAATTTAACAATCTAAACAATGAAGATTTGACGGTGAAATTTCAGTGAATGATATGGAACGTAATGAGATTCTCTGGTTTGCCACACCGGATGAATACAGAAAAATATCAATTGGCGCACCTCACACCCGGATCATTTGCTATATTTTTCCGAGATTTATCACAAGTTTTTCACGCATCAGTTAAAGCAACTCTAAGACGGACTGCCGCGTTACATTACATTTAAAATATCAAGCACGGGTTATCCTCCCGTCTCTTTCTCCATTTATTTACCGAATTCAAACCCGAAAGCTGCCGAGGCCGTTCGGTTTGTTTGAGCGCTTAATCGTTGCAACCCGAGCGGAAATGACACAAAGAAGAAAAGCGTACGGCGTAGCGCTATCACCTGCCTCCCTGAACGCACGAATAAGAACGGCCGGAACTCTAAGTTTCGCTCTTCACTTGTCTTCCGCCAGCGTTTTCTCAAAGGAACGCTCTCCCCACTCCCTCACCATTTCACGACTCCCCTTCTCACTCCTCCCCCTTTTCCCCTCCCCCTTTTCTCCTCTCCTCTTTCCCCTCTCTTCCTTCCCCTCTCCTCTTTTTCCACTCCCCCTTTTCTCCCTCCCCCTTTTTCTCCCTACTACCTCATCCAGGTTAATCTCTTATCCCTCTCGACCATCCCACCTTCTCTCTCTCTCATTCTCCATCTCCTCATTCCGTTCTCTCATTATGAGGAGGCGGGTCTTGAGTTTGGGTCGAACTCTCCTTGTGGGAACAATGCCCTCCCCGCTTAAACCTTTCCCGGTTAAATGCCCAACAATTCCTCCTACTTCTTCAAACCAGCAACACCTGTCTTACAAAACAGCTGATGCTGTTCCTCAGACTTGCTCTATCTCTCTCTCTGGCATTTATATCTCTGTTTGCTGCATAAACATTCCCGCTCCATCTCCGCGGACTTCCACACTATTAGATAAATACTCATTTGGTTAGTGTTCCTCACAGGCAGCAGCTGTTTCTGAGCTCATTGTTCCTCCTTAGCTGACAGAACGCTTACTTTGTTGAAACATACGCGCGTAGAAATCTATTTCTCTCGAGAACAGTTTTTCTCAATATAGAGCGAGTTTTATGACGGCAGAGAGTGCGTCAAGTATAATTAGCATTTTAAATCCTAAATAACATTTTTTTTATTTCAACGACTCGATTGTAATAGCAAATGGACTTAAGCGAGCGGCCATTCGTCTTTTAAACCGAAAAAAGTATTTGAAAATGAAATTTGGGGACTACGTAGTAGAGAATTAAATTAAAACTCCTGAACCGTTCAGGAGTTTTTATTTTAATTCCACCATTAAAAGATAATTACAAAAATTACTAGTGCGATACTCTTGAAGCAGAGATATACATGTAAGTTAGGCGTAATAAATAAAGGGAATTGATGGCAAAACTGTGGTGATTCAACTACTGTAAGGTATATTTATATGAGAATGTTTAAAACATGACCCCGCACATCTCCAGAGCTATCCTATATTGCGAGATGTTTTCCTATTTTTTCATAAGACATGGTAATTAACATTTTATGTTAATATGGTTTCGGAAGCTTGAAGATTAATATTGTAATATTTAAATGCTTTCTGTGAGCTGTTACAATAAATTAAATGCTTTTTTTAATTTTAAAATAACGATAAGTCACCCGGCTTCGCCCGGAACCCAGAGCAGTGCAAAAATAAATTAATTTAAATAATGTGAATATTAATTTATTTTATTGTGCTTACGGCAATTATTCTTGTAAACATGTGTAATGTTTACTAGTATAGAGCTTCAGGATATACTACGTTTCTCGTTCAAAATTAAATCAAATCAAGATGTGCAACTTTACCTGTGTAAGTTATTCCTGTTGTTATGTCAAAGAAGCACTCTAACTTATTTGAAAACGAACCAGCCAACCAAACTGTTAAAAACAACAGCTATATATATTCGAATTTAGTTCTTAAAACTAAATACCAATTAATAAAAGAGTGAAACAAGAAAACTCTTTTGCAGCTGTGCTTAAAGGCTTAAGTTTATGTGCGTCTTTTTAAATTAAGATAATGTCATGTTTCTATAAACATTGTAACAACAATGCAAACATTCTATTAATATTACAATTTTTTGTTGTTGTTTTTTCTTTTGCTAGGATATTACAGTTGGAGAATTACTCATTCGAATGTCAATTGCTATAAAATACAAATCGAACACAATAAATAATTCATCATGACATCATTGATTCCCCTTAATAACATAAATTAGACGCGATCGTAACATTTCGTGTGCGTGTCCCCGTTGAAAAGCATTAAGCTAGCAACCATGGCAATTAACATTTTCCATTGTTGAAAAGCGTAAATTATTCCATTTTTCCACGACAAAAGTTAATAATTAAGGTGAGCCATATTCCGACACTCTAAGATTTGGAGATTTTTAATATTTTTTTTGCATATTGTAGGAAGCTGAGAATTTTCATAACGGTAGCATCTATAAAGTACTATTCAGGAAAAATATGTCTTTGATATCATCAGTTGAATCAGAGTAACAAGAAATGGGAAATTTTGTCAGTGTCGGAATTTAGACCCTATGATCCAAATTTTAGTAGAACTAATAGGAGTCATTGCTTAAGCAAAAATGAAATAAAATACTTTAATTGTGAACCACAATGCTACATATTTATAAAATTATACAAAAAAATGCAGAAAATTTTTATTAAAATTGATATATTTGGGAAAAGAATAAGTGCTCAAAATTTTTATGAAAATGTTCGTGAAAATTGAAAACAGAAAAAATTTTGAGGCTGGGTAACTTTAGCAATATTAAAAAATCTCAAGAAGCAAGTCAATATTTCATCAGTATTTTCAAATTATGCAGAAATAAATATGTTTCTCACATAACTTAAATAAATTCACTGTCGGAATCAGGGATCCCTTGCTATTTTTATTAATTGGTCTGCTACAGGAATAAGATTGATAATTTCTTCAATCTATGAACACCATGTTAAATAAAATCAAATTAGCATTTAAGTGATGTATTGGATTAATTACTTTCTTTCAATTTTATATCATAAATTTAGAAAAATATCACACCTTAAAATCGAAGCCAAGGTCCAACAAAACCAAGATGTGCCCTGGCAGCAACAATGTAACGGCCAGGAAGATGAAACAAATACTACGTTGTTGTCATTAATGATAAATTAAGGAAGTACTGCGTTCTACCAGTTAGGATCAATACTATGACCAATAGAGCCAAGTGTCGAAATTAGGACAGTGTCAGAATATGGCTCACTTACTCTTGGCTAGTTCAATACGTATTCTAAATCAGCTTTCAAAAATAAGAAAACCTATTCTGTTTACATAGAACTGTTCAAATCCCGAGCTCGTATCTCAATTTTAAATAATTTAAAAATGCAATAATATAAAGCCGTGCACCGATTGAACTTACTTTTTCATTATTTTCTTATGGGGGAAAGATGGGCTAAACACATACCCTTAAATGAAAAAGTAAAAATAAATACACCCAAGGTGCAAACTCGCAGGATTTCCTAAGTACGCATGGCAAGCTCCAGCTTTCTAGGTCTCTTGGTTTTGGAGTTACAGCGTTAACACACAAACACACATTTACTTTTCTTTATATGATTATTTATCAGCGTTACAAAAATTATATTGCCATGAAATCCGCCAAAACACCGAGAAATGCTATTTATCGTAATTCATACTCAGCTTCCATAAATACCACTTTAAATTACGCTTACTCAATGATGTGGTAACATATCATATGAGTTAATTTTTTGAGCTATGATAGGCTCGAATCAGTTGAATTATCAAATTAACTTACACAAAATAAGAAGAAAAACTCTATTTCAAAATAATGACATCTATTAAAATATCCCAAATTGTTTAATAGTTACAACTTTCAATCCATAATATGGTGTGTTTGACGGACTATCATGATTTATAGGGTTATGCATAAGCCTTATTTGATTATAAAATATATTCAGAATTACAAAGTTGAAAAATACAGGTAAAGGATTTGGAGTCGGAAAATGTGACGGAAAAGTGACTTGGCTGATTCGGTGCTTTATTCGCTAGATTATAGGCATGGTGTAATGGCGCCCTTTCACTTCGGTTTTAGCAAATTGGTTGCTAATAATGTAAATGTAGAATATAACCACATGCAATCCGGTACGCGAAGGAAGCCTATCAATAAACGGACCATAACATCAACATGTTTCTCTAGTTGAGACGGGTTCATCGCTATTACTCAAAGTTTAGGACCCGTTATTTCTGAGGAGTTGGTTTCGACGGGCCTTCACGGGTCCAATAGATATCCGAGTAATTCAGAATCCAATAAACCGCCATAATTACTTCTCAAGTTTGACGTGATTGGTTAAATCGCTCGGCATCTCCCGCGCGGCCGTGATCCTGTCCCGTTAGCGGCCGTAAAAAGGCGATGGAGTGTGACGCAGTTACAGTTTCTCTCTTATCTGCGTGTAATCACGTCTCGTCTGTGCGCCAATATACGAGTACTTACTTTAAGCGATGCTACATTTAAGCATCGTCGTGAAGTGATGCACAGTTACATTTTTTATTACCCGCATATGATGTTTCTTTTTGTTATTCGCGTTAATAATAGCTAGAAAAAGATACGACTATAAAAATAAGAGTGAAGTTTTATGTTCACATTTTTAGAGCCAGAATTACTTAAATGGTTAAAATTGATAAACTCGTAGCCATCCAGCGAATTTTCCTTTTGAAATCGAAATTGAAGCAATGTATTATATTTTCTAGGTTTTTATTACTTAATAAACACAAAATATGCGTTTCAGCATCTGAAACTGGATGCGAGTTATATTTTATAAATATTAAACAAAGTAACTTAAATCGGGTATATCAATAAGAGTAACAAATTTTTAACCATTGTTTGATTGATTGAAAGGGATAAGGAAAAGTTCATCCTCATCCTTCAACCATATTGACATCGGAATTTTTCGCTCTTATACTAAAACAAATATCATATTAAAAAATAAATACTTAATCATTTTTTAAAAATATTCAGTTTTTTTATTTAACAGGTTATTTAAAAAAATTCAGACAAAACGAACTCGATAATTTGCGAAGGAATTGGATACAATACGCAGACAAATCTAACCGAAGACTAAATATATTGAAACGAAATACCGCCGCAAGATCAATGCCAATGCAAAACAAACTGTAGATAACTTTGAGAGATTCTTAATAAAGTTAAATAAATATTATGAATTTCATACTACAAAGGTCAAAGGTTCTTTTCCTTACGAGAATTGTAGCGCATATTTATTTAGTGGTACACGAATTAATTCATTAAGGCTTTAGGTAAAAAGTATACTTAGATTTTAAAAACCACTATTACACATTATTAATTCGTATTCCATTAGTGCTTTATTTATTTATCTCGTAGAACAAAAAACCAAAGCATTTTCTTTTATAAGGTAATACGTCTTCAAGTGGAACTTACTACGAATACTATATATTTTTATATGACTATTTATGCTTCCATTGTTCAAGTATGTCAAACAGGCTTCTTCGCTAGATCAAATTTGTCGCCATCGCTGTACATTATAAATATCGAATAAGAATGACTTTTTTGCAAAAAAATCACAGCTTGAACTTTTTTAAAAGGGAAAATAAAACGTTAAACCAAACAAAAAGGGGCAAGTTATCTCCGGGTTGGTGACACATGCATCGCCACACGGCGAATGGAAATTAAATCAATCAATTTGGCGTGGCAATCCATTTTGTTTCTCAAAGCGGAAACCTCTCCACAAAAAGAATTCTCCGGATCTCGAAAAAAAAAACAAAAAAAGAAGAAATCTTTATACCCGTTTTTTCATATTAATCCGCGAGAGATCCCCTTTCTCGCATTCCCTCTTTTTTCTCCCGTCTCCTACGTCACCGTATCCAGAGGAACGCATTTGCATTGCTAATCCTCGAAATGTGAAATAATTGCCCATCCGAGAGGCTTCGGAGGGGGTGGGTTAAAATGGAGGAGGGGAAGCGCAAAGGGGATGAGATGCAGAAAAGAGGACAGGAAAAAAGAGGGTAATGGATTGAGATCCCCGCTAAAAGGGTAAACGGGGTTAAGGAGTCGTTGAAGTACTTTGAGGCGGGCGAGACGAAAATGGGGTTAGGTAATGAAGTTTTTTTTATTCTCGAGGTCGAGCTCCAGGAGAAAATTTTGCGAAGGTGGCCTAAGAACGGCATTGCGTCGCCTGAAGCCCACTGCATTTTATGTCGCAACCTGAAATATTCAATATCAATGCAAAAATGAAATGTTATTTTAATCGCCCGTGGAAATCGGGTTTATCATTGTCCTAATTAAATAAATCAGATAGTTCAATTTAATATGTGCGTATATTGTATATCTACATATACATGGATATGTATTGCTGCGCTAAAATGATTAGTTAACGGAGTTAATGCTTTAATTAAATCGGCACTGTATATGCTATAATATCGCAGAAACTCAGTATACATTTTCCAAATATTTCCTAGAGTTATAGACTTCTCTCAAGTACCGTATTTTCCCGATTATAAGGCGACGTTTTTTTCCGAAATATTAGCAGAAAAATTCGAACTCGCCTTATAATCGCGACCAAAGATATCTTCTTTTCCTCCTCTTCCTCTCGTTCCATTAACACATTCGCTGCCTTCCAAAAATTGGTGATACTTCCCCAGGGGGCAAATTTATAATTTAAATTTTCTTATTTAATATCACCATAAAATAACAAAAATAAGTGTTTCAGTCGATATTATGAATTTATTATAAAAATAACAGGCATACTAAACAAAATAACATGTAAACAACGTCCTAACTAATTCAACTTCAAAATACTTTATTTTTCTATTATTTTTTCAAAACCACGTGAAAATTTCTAAAAAGTGGAAGAAAAGAAAAGAAAGTTGTAGCTAATGATAGCTTAAAAAAGTAAGATACAAAATTTTCTGAAAAATAATAGAAGTATCATAAAAAATATATACATAATTACATTTAAAATCTCGCTTGAAGACAACTGGCGAAATCGGGACGATGAACGCAACAATAAGAAAAAAATGCTGCCCATCTGAGGTACAAACTTTTACCGAGTGCCTTTCTTAAGGACTTATCTCTCACCATAAATCCAACAGATCTAACGGTATAGGAAACTGAATACATTTGTGACGCACATGTGCGCCGCCGGGCCACCACGTTCGCTCAACTTGATGTACATTTGCGTCGCCGGCCCGCCGCGGTCGCTCGACTTGACGCACATTTGCGTCAAGGGCAGCGAACGTGAATACAATCCTCTATGTTCTATAGTCTATTCCACCCTTAGAGCCATTTAAATATTTATTATCATTCAGTATACTATAAGGCTTGGTATCGCTATATTCAACTTGATAGGATGTGAATTTGTTTATAACTGGGAATAACTTTGAAACGAGAAAAAAGTCTGCTATGACCGGGAATCGAACCCGGGTCTTCCACTTGCCGTGCGGATATTCTACCATTGAACTATCGTAGCAGATCATTTTTCTGAACGCGGTTGGGACGGAACTAGTCAAGCTAGTATCAAACTGCCCCAGCGGATGTCCTCGAAGAGATACACCGATTCCCGGTCATAGCAGACTTTTTTCTCGTTTCAAAGTTATTCCCAACTTTACAGCTTATGCCTGTCTGCATAGGATCTTCGGATCACTTTATTCCACCAATTTCTTACTTGGCAATCTCACCATTTGTGAGGGAGAAGTTTTCTTCGGTGTAGCTCTTCGAGGACATCCGTTGGGGCAGTTTGATACTAGCTTGGCTAGTTCCGTCCCAACCAAGAAAACATCCGCGTTCAGAAACGAGAAAAATGATCTGCTACGATAGTTCAATGGTAGAATATCCGCCCGGCAAGTGGAAGACCCGGGTTCGATTCCCGGTCATAGCAGACTTTTTCTCGTTTCAAAGTTATTCCCAACTTTACAGCTTATGCCTGTCTGCATAGGATCTTCGGATCACTTTATTCCATCAATTGTTTATAATTATTAAATTAATTCTTAGTCGCTTGCAGCACTCTACTACATCTAGCTTGGAAACATAGGCGATGTCGGCTACTAATTTCCATTTCCATGATCAGATTGAAACTTACAATTCCACTAGAGGAACGAAGTTGCTCTATTACCTGCTGCAATTGCTTTAACCCAGGAATAGTTACCAAGATACTGACTAGTGGTTTAGCGAATGTTTAAAAAAATCGAATAATTTACGCATGCCCCAAAACTGATGATACGATTCCAAATCGACGATATTTAATGTTATATTTATATATCTGGCCATGATACATGATCATGCAATCAACAGAATTGGAACTCGTGACCATGGGATCCCATCCCTCTACAAAGACCCTCCAAAAATCCCTATTGATTGGAATTCCCAATTAGCAGTCAGAAGGGTATATTTTTATTAATTAGAACGATACAAAAAGAATATGAGAAAACAACAACAGCGTAAACGTAAAACACTTTCGAATTAAACAAACGATCAATCCGTAAGTTGGCACTAAAAAAAATTAAATAAACAGACATGATCGCAGGGCGTTCTTCATCTTTTATTTTTTTAGCGATCCACTTCGCTCCTCGTAGAAACCTACCAACAAAAAATAGCATCTCGCTCGCTTACGATCCTCCGCCAAACCATTTAATCTCTCATTTAAGGGAAGAGAGCGAAAAAAACGACGTTTTTTTCATCACTTTCGAGGAGGGAAAAAACTTCCAATCCTTAAGCTCATTGTTCCGCACGGTCGGTTCCTTCCAGTCTACTTAAATGAAAGATAGGATTGCCTATCACAGGGGACGGATGAAGGGGCCTTGCGCTTCACTCCCTGAATATTCACTGCAATGATTATCTCCTTTCCATCTCTCTCTCCTTGTTTTATTTTTCTTTGGCGGAACAAGTGTTCCAGAGAAAACGTCATTAAGTGACGCACTACAACCATCTCACCGCCTCTCTCCTCTTTTGCTTCCTCGTTCTTCTCATTCCTTTTCGCCGTCTCCTCTCTAAAACTGGGAATTTTCCCTTCAGTCCGGTGGAAAAGGGATGCTTTCATAAAAGGGGGTGTAGGAATAGAGTGTGAGGGGAGGAGTGAGTGGTGGGAGCTGAGTGTCACAGGTTACGTTATATGATGGTCTTGTATGTGTGAGAGGTTGAATGAAAGGAAGGGGATGAGGAAGGTTGTCTTTTTAAGAGAGGGGATAGAGAGCTATGTTAGGAGGGTTGATGAAAAGCATTCCCTTTTGGTAATTGAATTTTGAGTTCCATCTCTCCTTGCTCGAGTTAGGCAAATCTTATGACGGAAAGGGAAATTTCAGGATGTGGCTAATGGGTGAGAAGAGAGGGTGTGGGAGATGGATGGATGGAGAGGAGAATTCGGGCGGTGAGTGTGTGCGTGTTAAGAGAATGAGATCCTCCTCCCCTCCCACCCCCCTTTTACCCGTCCCCTCCCTTTAGGACGGAGAATTATTGTCGTCTCCGTCTCAGCCGTGCAAAAATTTGAACCGACTTTTCGCTTTTATAAAGTGTTTCATTCGAGCGAATTCTCAATATTTCGTCCTGTGCTTAAAAACGATCTTGATTTACGTTTGTTAACGGAATTCTTTGAAAATGATACACACACACACATATATATATATACAAACCTATACACACACACCCTTCTTCATTTTATCCAAAGGATTTAAGTTACATTCAATTCAACCTGTTTAGAAAGAATTTTCTTTCCGAGCCAAATGAATGCTGCCGTTTTCGAATTTTTTCGATATCTCTCTCTCATCAATAATACTCTTATTTATATTAATTCCATTTGAATTTTTATTATGCATTTGTTTTGCTGTTGATTGCAAATTGCTCACGTTTGACCAAAGGCTATGCTTTGTTAATTGTTATTTCTTCCGCGATAAAAAGCTAAATAAAGATATGGATTACGTTAACTGCTTGTTTTATTTGAAAATTAATTCGTTCTTTTTATAAAGTATACTTTAAAGTGATGTTTTTCTGGTGTAGGCACGCAATTCAATTAAAAATAAAATAATACTTTCTTATTTCCACGCAGTAGATTAAGCCTCGTTCTAAAAAATTCAATTACTTTTCAATTATAGTACTGGCTATAAATATCCATTAAGGTTCTTTTTTAAAATCGGTGACGATTTCAACTTCACCTTTCTTCATGAGCTATGACTCAAATAACGATTTTTTAGAGATACAGATTCTGATAATCCTCTACCCTGGCCAAACTGGAAGGAACTTCACCCTACGTGTGGAAGGACACGGAAGTCTTTTGTCGTACGTTCTTCATGTTCCCATTTCTCTAAGACGATAACCATTCCTTCGATTCCATGCCCAAAATTCCCATTGAAAACAAACAACTTGACACGCTCAAACGGCTGGAAGTCGTAACGCCTTCCTTTTCGCTACTAATGAACATTGTCAATGAGTACCTTTTTCCTTCCCACTTCCCCATTATAATGCTATTTTGTGACCGTTAAACTTCAAATTGATTAACTCCTTCTCCATTAGCAAACTTCCTCAACCCTCTTTCGATTCGTTGATCACTCTCTCCCAACCTTCGTTTCTCTATATATTGCTCGTTTGCTTACGACTCTTCAACTGATGATGACTCTTACATTCGAGACCATGGTCGTGTGATTTAATTTTGTATGCATGGTGGTATTTTCGTACTAAGGTGCATATCATTTTAGTACGTATACAATGCGCTTATTGTTTCACTTTCGCGTGTGTCTGTCTGTGCACTTGCTTAAATTAATATTTCGACGAAACAGGAAACGATAGAGAGCTTACACTTGAAGTAGGGATTTTTCACGGGTACGATTTATTTTTCTTTATATTTGGGTTTTTAAAAATATGCAGGATCGGATTGGGACCCATTAAAAGTTTTTTTTAAATATCTTCGATGGTATAAAGACAGGAAGCTGACATTTTCAGCATACATTTTCGCGTTGATGCCACTTACAAAAGAGGCCTTACTTACAAATTATGTGGCTGTATAACAACACATAAAATAAGGTAAGCTAAATTTAGGCATATAATACGTGAAATAATCCAAATTCTCCTCAGTTCCTCAATTACATTTACGGGAGGTCTTCTTAGCGAAACAAAACAATATTTCACCGAATTTAATAATAGAAGAAAAACGCGTTAATTTAATCCAGGTTTATGGGTAACATTCATCTTGCATAACAACATGGAAAAGTGTACTCCATAAATGAAATACTCGGAGATTTTTAAAGCTTTCTTTATAGTAAATACGTACAAAACTGTATCAAAAGTTTGGATGGTTCTGCATTTTAAATCTGTAACTAATAGATGTTATAATGTGGACTCGTAGACTGGTTTGTGGCAAATGTTGTCTTCTATCCGAATATATAAATATAAATATATATATATCTTACGGATCATATAACAGCTTAGGAGAGAAAAATATTGCATTTAAATGTTTGCCGAGAGAACCGTCTTAGCGATTGATGCAAAGAAAATTTGCGATGTTTTGCTGCGGCTTTTATCGAATTTTCATCTCCGAAGCTATAACTTGTAGTTATGTGGTCTCGTGGACTTCTTTGTGGTAAATTAAGTCTATCCGAATATTTTTTTTAAATCTATACCTTACACATCATATCAGAGCTAGGGAGAGAAATACGTGGTATTTAATTGTCGCTTGACGGATGGCATTTAACGAGATACGAGAATGAGTTTATAAAATTATTTATGTAAAGTGAAAGTTCTAATTGAGGGATCGAGTTCAAAACCACATTTGCGCGATAAATTTTAACAAGGATCACTCATACTTAATTTAATTAAAATTCATCCGGCGGTTTAGGAGTAGAAAGTTACGACGGTAACTACGGGACGTGCCCATAAGACGTTCTGCTACTATCGCTTCGCTGGTAAAGAACGCCTAATAATTAATTTCACCCCTCTATATACTGACGGCACAAGCTCTTCTTCCCTTTCACTTTCACACTAGCGCAGAACATTGGACACGGCCACTTCATTACCTACCATCTACTGATGCGGAGTGCTTGGCTCTCGAAATACGTGTATATATTCTCTAAAAACTGTAATATTTGGAGTTTGAGTGAGAGCAAGACTGAGCGCGTCGCGTGAGTTGACAGCTATATGGTTTCTCTCGCGCTCAAAAAGGTTCACAAATCTTTGGGCGCTGTTGAATGCTCTTACATATCAGGTCTCTTGGGTGGAAATAAATTCCCGTAAACGCCAGAATGAGCGTTTGTGTATGATTTGGTTCTCTTTCCCCCCCTCTTTTGCGAAAGTTCATTTTCTTTACCATCCCTTCATTGCTTATATTTAATTAATTTTCTTTCTTTCATACTCTAAATATTTAAACTACGGCTTAGGAGAATTTTTCCCAATAACATTGCCTCCTCTCAATTTAGCCTGGCATGGGTAAAATTAAGCTAACTTTCAGTACCTCTTGGCATTTTATTCTAAAATGTTTTTTAAAAATTTCTAGAATTTTCCTTGATCAGTGTGCAAATGAACATTTTTTACTTACATTTTGTTCATACGAAGTGCAAACTTCATCTATAGTAAAAGAATATTTGGACTCCCGAATTTTATTTTCAAAGATATTAAAAAAGCTGTTTTTGAGCAGCTTGAAAATGGAGAAATTTTGGCTGACACATAGGTATTCCAATGAGTGTATTAATTTTGTAGAAGTCATGCAAAAGAAGATTAAAATGAGTAGGATTCTTCTCGTTTTATTTTTAAAATCCAAGCGAAAATATGATTCCGTTGGAGATAACGCAAAATAAGCGTAGCTCCGGAGGGTCTACAAGCGAGTTATCCCAATTTCGAAGGTCTGCCAAAAAAACGGAGCAGCTGAGTCCGCTCTCTCGCTTGGATACGGAACGCTCGCTGCGAAAATAGTTTTATTCAAAAACCCAGTCCCGACTCTCGCTCTCTCTTCCTACATCGATCCTATTCTTTCTCTCGTCCATCTTGTTTCTCTATAATCTCCCTCCACCACCTCCCTCTCTCCATCCACTAATCCGGGGATCGAGTTAAAACCGGGACTGGGAAGAAACTCGTCAACCAACCGCCTGCGGTCTCATTTTTCGCGGCGGTTTTCCTCCAAAAGGGCTTTCCCTGCCTCCCACTTCCAACGAAGCTCGCCCACGCAGGCACGGACACGCTGGGCCACACGCACACAAGGAGGGATGGGTGGTCTCCTTTAGCTAATCAAATTGAGACGACCCCCCACCCTGTCTCAACGCCGCGATCTCCATACCTAAATTCTAATTCCCGTCGTTCCCTTCATCTCTTCCTCCAAACCCTTTCCCGTTGCTCCGAGCAACGGTCAAACAGCATAGAGTGCGTCAGGGTTCAGACACACGGAGGGATGGATTTACGGCAGTGCCTTTCGGTAGGCGGGAGTCACAGCTAGCGGGATTATTTTTTTGATTTTCGCCTCCTACCGATAGACCCGTCGCATAGAGTAATACCATCCGATTGGGTCGGGAGGCGGAGGGAAATTAGATTGGATAGTAATCCGGTTCCTCAATCCACCTTCCCTCTTCTCCCCACCATGTTTCGGAGTCTCCGCGGAGGACTTTTTTAACGCCGAAATCGATTTAAATTCTTAACTCGTCGGCGGTGATTGGTGGAGCCGTCGCGATGAATTTCTCCGCGGAGTCGGGAAAAATAAATACCGGGACGGAAATGAAGTTTCGAAAAGTGATCCGAATTGCTTCTGGGAGTTTAGGAAGAAAAATGTTTTTTTTTCCTATCATCGGCTGATAGGAACCCAGACGGAGGTGCTTTCATCTTGTTGCGATTAGATTCAAAGGTATTCCGATGTCGCGATGAAAAATTATTTTACAGATTTCAGATGTAAGTACTTGTTTGCACGCTTGTTTAATGTTTTTTTAAGATAGTTAAAATGGATGAACTCGCTTTGTTATAATCACACAAACATACAGCGAATATAAAGCCTAAGATTCAGTTAAAATTGAAACGGATTTGAAATTCGGTATGATGATAGATCGTTAGGTACAAACGACTGGAATTTTTTCCAACCCCAATTGTTTCATTTCACCCCCATAAGAAAAGAAAGGAAATCAGGGCTTGGATTTAATATATTGCATTTTCTCGGTTACTAAAAATAGGTATTCAAAATCTGTATATGGACATTATTATGTGCAAAAGAATTAAGTTCGTTTTTTTATTATGGAAACTCACAATACGTCGGTGTGGTAAAAATTCCCAAATATCTCTACCGCCGCAATCGAATACCCTTTTCATCTTGAATTTTCGCCTCATTTTTCTCCATAATTGCTCATTTATTGCCTCATCTATTCTTACACTTCCTCATTTATAGCTTTATCTACGTTTTCTTGCTTATATCCTCATTGATCTCTCCGTGCATTTTTTCTGTTCTGGCTCTGGATTTTACCACGAATAGAGTTAAATACTTTTTACTATTCTATTTTGTCCCTGTCATCTCACAATAAGCGTGTTTTTTAAGTTGAACCAATTTTATGCATAGTTTCATTTTTAAATCACATATTCCTAAGGCGATGCCAAGAAAGTTCTTTTGAACTTAAATTAGTCATTTTTTCCTCAAATAATTTAGTCATTCACTAGTTAACAAGAAACATTTTAGCAAAGGTTTTCCTAGGGTTGTTCTGAAACATAAAGGACTTCCGGTGTTCCAGTCTACGCTTCTGACAACGGAAGCCTTATATGCTCTACGAGGAAAAAGGTTTCTATCACCAAGTTTCACACATTTTCAGAGTTTGAGAATGTTTCGTCGAAATTTTCAGTTTGATAATTTTAGGATATTTAAAGATCAGCGAATGATTCGCATGTAGCAGAAGTTAACTTTCTGTCCTTGGCTATAATCGGCGGAGTTATTTAAGGTATTTTTTAATGATTATTTTTGATTAAAAATGTCAACTTAGAGAAGGAGAAGAATTCTGATATTGATCGGTATTTGAACCAGTATATACCACTTTCCAGATAGGTGCTTGAACCAACTAAACCACCAAGTCAGTCTGATTCTCGAATTGGGTAACTCTTACTTACCTGCATTCTATCTCTGTTCAAATTTGGGTATTATCGGTCGAAAACTAGTTAAGCACAGGGGTAGGTTAGCTTTTCGGTAACTGCTGTTATAAGTGACTGTGTATATAAAGTACTTCCTCGTTTTTTGTCACCTTAAATCACTTTTTTAAACAAAATTGCGGTATCATTAATGAGTTCAAACTCCACTTTGTGGAATTTATTCATGATAGAAATTAAATTCCACTATGTATCTTCCAAAATTTTAATTGTGGTAGATTTAGTCAAATTTCGATTTAGCGTCCTCCTATATAGTGCCAGGTCAGCATACCACCCATAGAACATCGTTAGCAAAACATCCGTCTTATGAATACATTGAGTAGGCAAATATCTCAATTTACTGCCACCCCCGCTTTAACGCCAATGTGGGTGATCGCCAAACGGTGGCTCTATATCGGGGATTCAACTGTAGTTGTTTTGAGTTTCTATCAAGTTAGCAGTGGTTTCTCATATCAAAACTGATAATGAAAATTGAATTGTACGTGTATCAGATAAATTAGGATTTTGTTTTCTCATCCTCAGATGAAAAGCATTGACTATATTCATGAGTCCCTTAGGATATTAAGTTAGCCCTTTGCGCTAAATTCCACCTCTTTCATCTATTTTTATTATAAAAAACATGCTTAGAAAATAATAAGAGAGTACACCTCATGGATTGTATCCATTTCTATATCTTAAATAATGTATATTAACTGTAAAAAGAAATGTTTTAGTACTTTTTACTCTCCCCTTTAAATTCAAATTTAAGTGACGATGCAACGGGTGGACTAATGATACATACGTACACTGAAGTCTCTCAGAGGTACTCAAACTATTCGCAGAACGAACGGTTTTCTATGACGTGACTGGCGATTTTGAACAGTTGCTTTTTGAGGTCGACTTGATTAAAAATTTTATTTCGGGTCCAATGCATTTCAATCGTTCAGTCGTGAAACGCTTCCTCCATCCCCTTTTTCGGCTTCCCCTCCAAATCCGCAACCCGCCACGGATGGACAGGACAAAAGTGGTCCTTTCGTCCTCTCTACCGTATGCGAGGGACGAATGGAAGTAGATGTAGTTGCAGGCGCCGTTACGGCAATGGGAAGGGCCCTGTGTTATCCCGCGGTCGACGTAACGGCCCTAGCAATCCGGCACAATTTCGCATTGGGCCAGAGGGCGCGGATTGATGTCCGCGAGAGGGGAAAATCACGTCGAACCGCTTGATTTGCTCCGCAATTGCTCAGGGCCGTCCGATGTCCTGTAGCCACGGCTCCGCCATAGTATGTGTGGTTCTGTCATTCCATCCCTTTAGCCCAGCAACACATATCCTATCGCCTACAAACGTATGTCCAAAATTTCTATCAGATTTAGTGCTATCCCTTTCTCTCTCAGTCGACAATTCTAGCCATCTCTCTCATTTCATTTTCTTCCCTCTGCTTCTCCATCCCCCACAAACCTTCTCATGTAATCTCTATTGCGCTATACTTCCTCTCTTTGGATCTCTTTCTCCTCTATCTCATTTTCATTTTTCATTCCTCACCACATTTCAATCTACCACCTCTTCCCTCTTACTTCCTCCTTTCTGTCCTTTTTTCTATCCCGTTCTGTCACACCTTTTCCCTCATCCTGTCTCTCTACATCTTTTCTTCCTGTCTATCTCCTTCACTCTATTTCCCCGTTCTCTGTCTCCCTCTTCACTCTCTTTCTTCCTCTCTTTCTTAAACTCTTTCTTCCTCTTCCTTCCCCTTCTTCCTTTCTCTCACTTCCTTTCTATTCCTTCCTCTCTCATCCTTACTATCTTCCTTCCTATCTTCTTTCCTCTCTTCCTTCATCTCTTCATCTCTATTTCCTCTCTTCTTCTCTTTCTTCCTATCTTCTTCTCTTTCTTCCCATCTTCCTCTATTTCTTCATCTCTCTTCCTTCCTCTCTCTTCTTTCCTTTCTGTTTATTCATACTTGTTCGTTAATATTTGCATACTTGTTCTTTATTGTACCATAAACTACTTTCTTATGTTTATTAAGTATATTGTATAAAACAGTAGAAGTTGTATGTTCCATGGGATTATCCGGTCCCAGAACAATAAATTCTATTCAATTCTTCCTTCCTATCTCATTCTTCCTCTCTTCCTCCAAGTCTTCCTCCCACTCTTCATCTCTTCCTCCATCTCTACCTATTTCTCCCTCCCTCCCTCAATCCCTTTCTCTCCCTCCCTCCCTTCCTCCAACCCCCGTCCATCCCAGGCTCCATCCCTCTCCCTCCTCTCTCCCTCCCTCCATCCCTTTCTCTCCCTGCTCTCTAAATCTCTCTCATCTCTCTCTCCCTCTCTTTTTCTCACTCTCTTTCTCTCCCTCGCTCCCTTTTCCCCTCTTTTTCTCACGCTTTCTCTACGGGCCTCATTGCGTCTCACTTTTATTTCTCTTTCTCTCAATTTTTTACCTCTTTATCAAACTTCCATTACTTCTCAATCCCTCTCTCCGTCCTCTCTCTAACTCCACTCTAATCATATAAAGGTGGGAAAGTTTTTTTGTTCTCTTGCCAAAATTGCAAAAATTGGCATTCCTTTTCTAACATACGCGCCAATTTTAAATACATCCAAAAAGATTTAATTTTATGGTATTAACCATGATCATTTATTACCAGACACGGAGTTCAATAAATCAACAGATAGGTTATATAAAATTCAATTTATCATTTAAACTGACATTTGTCTCAGATAATTTATTATGGAGGGAAAGACATTTTTTCCACGGAAAAGAATTCACTATTATTCAGTTATTTTAATCAACATAATTGCAGTCTCGCTAGAAACAATATTTCATGCCGTGTCAGAAATGGGAGAATGCTATGGAGACAGTTTTCTTTTTTGATAGCCAAGCGAAATTTTCTCGTGTGCCAAAAGCGGAACGCGTGGCAGAGGTTTGCCAACTTTGTTCTAACTTAGGGTGCCTAGATTCTGAAAAAGGAAAATCGGATCACAACGCGGTCTTAGGAATTAAAACCGAAACTTTAGTTGGTCAATGTGTGATTTTCAATATATATGCCAAATAAACTAATTTTGCGTAGCTCGGTTTTATTTTTACACAAAATATATAACAACAATTTCACATATACAAGCAACACGTACACAGTATTATTATAGAACTGGACAGGAAATTAATCGAAACAAATATTATAGGGTTACATTTAACATTAATTACCGAGATAATACTGCCACGCAGTGATTCTAATCTAATTGCTTAATAAAATAAAATGCGGCGTCCTGAAAGACTTCTTCCGTACACAGGGATACAACACTGAAAACCGGGACTAATCCCGGAAAAAACCGGCAAGGCTGGTCTCCGTTTTATAATTTCACTTCAATCTCTACCTCTCCTTTCTATTCTATTACCTCTCCATTCCTTTCCTTCCAGCTTCTTCCCCCTTGCTTCCTCTCCCGTTTCCTTCATTCCAACTTCCCTATTCCTCCACTCTCTCCTTTCACCTCCCTCCGTCACTTTCTCTTTTGCCCAGCACCTCCCCAGTATCTCTTTTCTGCTTAATCCACTATGCCGAACGTGACTGCCAATCGTTCAAACTGGAGCTCGCCCCCGCAACAAAGCCGAAGCGAATCTGTTTCCTTCATGTGTGCGTCACACCACAGGGAGCACTCGGCGTGATTCGGCGGTGATTTTGGTGGGCGGACTCCCCTTGACGCGTCACGCTTAAACCTAGACGTATTAAGGTTTATTGCCTATGCCAGCTCCATTTTATTTTTAAGGGCAAAATTCAAGTTCTGCTTTGGTAGGGGTCACACGTATTGCCGCTTCACATGGGAAAAATGAATCAGTCCTCTTCAATCTCTCGCGCTTCTTTGTGAGGAGATTACGGAATCGTATAGGGAGTATCACTTAATTTTAGACGGTTTTAATTCACACACAAAGAGGATATCGTTTTCAATCTAGTTACATTAAGGTTGTTTGCCTTAAATTTCTAAACTCAGTCCTAAATTTTAATCTTCGTGCCTGTTTTAAATTGTAATGTATTTTAAAGTAGAAAACTACAGGATAAGTTATTATGACTTACGTATAAGATTTGTAACATGTTCGATTTAGTATCCAGTGCATTTATCCCGTTTAATATATCAAAACTATCATCCGAGTGTTTTATAATAAATGATATATCTTTAGATTAAATTTATTTTATTCATACATGTACGATAAAATGATTATTGTGAGAAGTACCTACTGTATAATTCAAGCATTTAAATGATTATCAACGATATTGCTATGAAATTTTAAACGAACTTTAGCCTTTTTAATAGCAAATACCAAGCTAACAAATATTTTATTTTGTGGCTAATTGCTAGTAACTAAAATATGACTACGCTCCTTAAACAGCAAGATATTAAGGATAGGAGGCTCGAGAAATGGTGATTTTATAAGGTGCGTTAAAAGATTCTCTGATTCTCTGATGCAGTAATGTGTAATGTCAGAAATTAGCGAATCTCATAATTATAAATTATATCACCAGAAAAATCTTCAATTTATGCTCAAGTAAGATTTATATTTAAACTAATCGGATATTCGTTATTGGCATATATTTGAGCTCCGATTTCATAGCACGTCCAACCGAGGAATATTAAAGAAAGTAAATTGGGGTTACAAACTTGGGATATTTTACGATAAATTTGCAAATAATTTGGAATTGATTCTCCAAAAACATGTATAGGCATATAATTGATTGACTAAATAAATTTTTATATGCGTAGGAAAAGGTACTTTTATTTATCTTAATACAAAAACGCACATGTAAAGAAAAAAATATAAGTATCTATACTCGTACACTTTTAGAGAGAAAATTTCCTGTTTACAATTATAATTTGAAGTTCATATGTATTTCCAGGTAAATACTCATATTTTTATCGTTCTCTGTGTTTTGCTTTCTGAACTGATTGTACAGGTAAATCTTGTCATGTGCGCTTTCGTTATACACGATTTCGCATATACGCGGTTTTATTCTGACGAATGATGCAAAAGAACACGCATTTTTCTGCAAGTTGGGGGTGGTTCGAAATGCATTCTACAATCTCATGTTAACCGGAGGGGCGGCATCTGCAGATTACTTTGCAGTTAAATTATTACAAACTATAAGCTTCCCGTATTACACGGCGATTTTCAGGAACGTTTGTCCCGTGTATAACGAAATTTAATTGTACCCTTACCTTGATAAGTGATCGCAAATAACAGCTATGCTAATCGATTCATATGATGAATTTTACTATAGATATTCGTATGTAAATATCCAACTTTGTATCTAATTGTTAATTGAAATTACTTTTGGCCATATTTCCAAATAAGGTATAAATATTTTCTTCCAGCATCACTATTATTATGATTGTTTTTGAGCTTCTGAATACAGAGCATTACTTATAACGAAATTCGTCAGTACTATTCTAGCATTACGTATTTTAAAAAAGATAGGTTATGTAAAAATAATTATATTAACATTAATATTTTTCCGGTAGCTAATCCAATTTTTATTATCTTATTATATAGTACGCTACAGTTATCCCTCACGCTCGACTGTAGCGCCGCTCTTAAAAAGGCTATTTAAGAGTGAAAGAAACGAGAACTATTTGCGACTGACTCTTATGCTATTTTAATAATATTTCCGAGTAGATAGAAAATTGAAATTTAGTAGGAATGTTAGATTCTTATAGTAAAAGCCATTTACTAAAAAAGTCTTGAAAAAAAGACCGGGTCAGACTGTAGTGGATAATTTCAATTTCTCATAAGATAAAACGTAAAAATCGATTTTTCGACTTAGAGACGTACTCTTTTTCAAATTAAAATTAGAAATAATTGACCTGCGATACTCGAAGATTAACCATTTTAAAGAAACATAAATAACATTTACCGTTTCTTATCGTCTCATTTTGCCTACGGTACGAAATTGTTCAAGTTCTACGCTTAAATAATATTTATAAGGAGCATTATAAGTTATGTTGCCTTGCATATCGTGTCATTGCTAAACCTAACATTGCATTGTCGTCTCAACCCATATACTATATGCGTAAGAAAAGCGTGCTTTGAATGTTTTAATAAGTGAGAGAGAGAGGGGAAGAAAGAATGTAGCAATACAGGGGAGAGAGAGAGGTAGTAAGAGAGACAGAGGAGGGAGAAGGAGGGTGACAGAAAAAGGGAGAGATGGATAAATAATGGTCTTTATTAGAACGAGATTGAGACTAGGATGTAGGAAGAGAGAAAAGGAGAGTGGGAAATGACTTAAATTTAATACTGAACGCATACTCATGATTTATTGACTGGAAAATATGGTTTTATATATATATATATATATATATATATATATATATATATATATATATATATATATATATAATATATATATATATATATATAATATATGTATATATATATATATATATATATATATATATATATATATATATATATATATATATATACAGACACATACACACACACACACACACACACACACATGCCCAAAAGCTTTCGTGTTTTTGTGTGCGTGTTTTGTATGTGTCTCTTCGACGCCCCCAGCACCCTGCCAACTTCATCCTCAGCTTGGTAAGTGTCCGCTGGGCTTCCTTCAACACCTTGTGGCCAACCTCATCACTATCTTTCCCTTTCCTTAAGTTTATATATATATAACTTGAGGAATGTTTTCTTTTCTATGTATCTATAGTCTCTATTATTGCGGTTTAAATTACCTCCCCGTCCTAGAATCTCTCGGCACGTAGACGAAACACAGCGTCTGACCTTTCCCATTTCTGAAGCGCTACCTTTAATTTCATCCCTCGTTTGTTTCCCGGCAACGCATTTTTCCTTTGGCGTTAAGCTCTTCGCCACTTAACCCCAGTCGCTCGTTTCCTACGGGGGAGACTGTAGCCCTTTCGAAACCCCTTCAACGCCAACGCCTCCCACATCCCTCTCACTACCTGCCATCTACATGGACGCGGCGAACGCCCTTCAAGTGACTTATGGAGCCTCGTGATTGGTGAGGCTAATGGCTGGTAGAGACCTCTATCGGCTACGCCAACTTGTTACTCAATACTTTTTTAACTTTTCTTATTTTAGAGAGAGTTTAATGATTAATTTTCCAAGTTGCTGACAATGGGGAATATTTTTTAATCAGGAGCTGTTACTACGTTTTCAGTTTGACAATTTTTTTCGCGGTTAAGTTTTACAGTTGAGATATTTTTTTATAATTATTGCTGTCGTTAATTTATAGTCTGGATACATATGGCGAAATGATTTTTTCCAATATATGGTCAAAATGGCCACTATCTATAGCAAAATGCGTTTGAAGACGAAAACGAGCGTTGCTTTGAGGTATTCTTAGCATATCTGCATTGATCGATTGGCAGACTATTTCAATTTGATTGAGATATTGAGCTGTATTAATAATTACAGTGTAAATTTGCGACCTGCACCAGAAACAATGTCTAGTGGATTAAAATCTTGCGTTCTCTAATAAACTTAAAGCCATTGTTCAAGGTTGTCCTTAAACAAAGAAACGACTAACAACGAAAGCTAGCAATTACGTAGTTCCAGACTATTCGAACGCCTTTTGGTTTTCGCTGAAGCTTATTTACTACAAAACACATATCTTCAAGTTTTATTTATGGAAATATTGTAGGAATTTTTAAAAATAAAACGCTTAGAATGCATTAGAAACTTATAAAAAAATTCACTAGGCCCATGTCTCCAAGTTTCATTTTTGGCGTTACTGCTCAGTTCATGAAGGGTGGCGACAGAAGTCATTTTTTAAATGGAACGTTTTACTGAAAATTTCGCAGTTATAATAACGATAAATTATTTATTATAACCGCAGAGATATTATAAGACATTAGAGAGGCGAATTACTAAATTTATATATAACTATATATAATAACTACCTTTAAGTATCTTATTTTTCAGTGCGGCGAAAATCTTCAAATATTTATATGTTTATGTAAAATATCGCTTGCAGAATAATATTAAAACGGTTTTTGCTCATTGATGCCCCAAAGAACTCCGGTGTATTCCCGTCAGTACTCCATAATTCACCTGTATTTAGATGCTGCGACTTCTTGATTACAGCATGGTATAGCACACCTAGGGATGCCGAAATTTCTTCTAAATCCGAGTGTAAACAGTTTCGTGTACCACGTGAATATGAAGAAGCCATAATATTAATTTGTTCATTTGTACAGTCAACAATGTGGGCAACTGTAGTATCAGGAAAAAAAGTTTCCAACAATCCAAGAACGTCGTCAAATTATTAGCTGCTCCTCTCTAACCTGGCAATTGTGATACTGCATTTAGGCGCGCAGTTTTAGCTGGAGGTGACTTGTGTTTCAACCATTTTGTTGTTCCGTCTTTTCCTAGGTAACTTTCTTCGTCGTACGATGATCGTCTTTTGGCAGGTCGATGGGCAGGCGCTGTAGTTGTTGAAAGTGAAACTTCAGTATCACTATTACCTGACTGCTCCGACGCTGTGTCGTTATCCTCATGCTCATATTGGTCGTCTGTATCTGAGTTTAAATTGTTCACAATATTCTCATTCCCTCCACCTCTTCTAGCCATTGCGCGAAAATGAGTTCATCTGACATGATTGGTTACTGGAAACAAACGAATAGGGTATGTAGAAAATACAACATATTTTGTATAATACAACTACAAAAAAGCTGGAACTTACCTATAATTTATAATAATGATAAAACACCAAAAGAGCTATTAAATTGACAATTATGAACAAAATGAACAGTAGAAACACAAATTTGATTGAAGAAAAAACTACAGCACTAACGCTCGGGTGATTAGACAAACTTGCCTCGTGCGGGACGATAACACAATGGCAGCCAAGATTACCCCCACCACCAAGGGTGCGGCGCTGCCTGCTAATGACGTCACACGACTAGGCATTGCTACGGCAGCGCCCTCTCATCCACATCTAACATGAAATTATAAAAAATATGCAAAAATGTTAGATATTTTCAAACAACGCGAGTGATCCCGGGTTAAATGATCACGTTTACAAGTACAAAGGACAAACCGTCGCTCAATTTCGTTTCTCAACATTACAAAATTATGTATGTTACGTGTAATTAAACACATTTCTGGCACTGAAAAAACACTTAAAATGCACTTATGATAGTTTTTCTGTTGAAATTTTCATTTTCTCTCTCCGTTAAAGCATCTCATTCCGCATCAGAAACCATCGTATCATGCCGTCTGCCTTCTCTTTTCTATGCGACATAAATATCGTGATGTTTCAAACGCCAAAAGTTTCCGAAGCACAAAGACTCGTTTTAGCGGCGGATTATTTCAGCTACGGTTCAACGCTTTAGGAGTCGCATTAAAAATCTCGCGTTTTATTTTCCGCGATGCTCGAGACGAATGCGATAGTCGTAAAATGCAGCTCAATTTGTTTCCAAGAAAGGCCCGTTTTCCTTTGAAAACCCTATTCGCGCGAATTTAACGGAAAGCGTACCTTTCTAAACCCGCGCGTATTTTTCTTCTCCACCCTCCACCCTTTGGCCCCACTTAACCCTAGCAAGACCACCGTCGCGAATGTCCTACACCCCATCCAAAGCCCCTGTCGCCACTTTCCGCTAATCCCATTTCACAGTTCTTCCCGCACCCAACCCCTTTCCCACCGTCTTTGGAGTCTCTCCTCTCTGGAAGCGCAATGCTCGACTTCCATTACCCTACGTGGCCCACTCTTCGGTCAACACGAAACTTAACAGCCAATTTATTCTCGGAATAATATCTTGTCCTCCACATGCCCTTCCCGCAGACACGGAGGAACGTTAAACACGTCCACCCTCGCCGTCCCTCGAGTCAACCAACATCCAGTGCTTGCCGAAATGCCACGTCTCCACCTGCCTAGCCGATCGAAAACTTCTAGCCGTTCACGAAGGGTCAGAAAAGGGCTCAATTTTCGCGAAGATGGGGGTCGGAACGGTCGAAATTCTGGTATCAAACCTTAACCTCTCGCAAGCTTTGCGCCCGTATCTTCATCCCTTTCCATTTCGTCCCTAAAACCTTATAAAAGCCTCCGTATCTATTTATCTATCTATCTTTTTCTCTCTTTCTATCTCCCTCTCTCTCTCCCTCCACTCGGCTACACCTTACGCCAAGTGCCGCGGAGTTTTGCGCCATCTGTCGGAGTAAGGGAGAAGCGGTCACCTCTCAGGATTGGGTCAGACCCTCTAAAGGTTTTAAGGTTTACCTTTTAGCGCCAGACGAGGCTGCGAAACTCGCCACATCAAGGAGATAGATGGGGAGGGATTTGAGAGCGTGGATTTGTGCCCCGCTAACGGGCAAGATGTTTCGGAAGGGATTTAGGCGATGGCGAATATTCTCCTCGCTTGTAATAAACTCTTTTCGAGGATGATTATGCCAGGTGGGGTTGTCATAAATTTGCCTCAAAGGATCCCTGCCCGAAGTATCTGGAATAAATGACGAGGCTTTCATCTCATAAAGCACATGCTATGATAGCATGTTACAACATAAGCCGTGGCAATCATTCTAGTATAAAACGTCATTCAAAGGAACGCTGGATATTTTTACTGGATCATAATATTGATAATAATTTCAAACAGAAGGGTATATTAAATGTTATCGTTAAAAGGTTGCTATATTTTTGCATGCATAAATAAAGTAAACGTTTATGACTTTGCGCAATAAAAAGAAATACATTTTACTGATATCTTTTTAAAACGTTTTTATGTTATATATTTATGGGTTACAGTCACTCAGATTCCAAAATTTTCAAGCATTATTCTGTTTGTCGTTCAGATTCTGCAATAAATTTAATGTTCATGAATTACAAGGGCTAATTTATCTTTTAAAAATCACTCTCCTTAAGTTATTTAGATTTTTCTTCAAAAAATGGTAAATATTATTAGAAAACGGTTTAACATGGATAAAATTTCGTTAATGTCCCATTTTTTAAATTTTTTTAAAAACTTTAATTCAATTGAGAAAAGTTTCGTGTCATCATGAAATAGAAAAATTTGCAACGCGCTGAAAAATCCGCAATAAAAAACAGCCAGCAGATTTAATTGGTCAAAAGAATGAAGAATTTTAGCATGTGTTATTTCAAGTAATGAGTAAATCAGTTAATAAGCTACTAGCTGATATGAGAAATTTTTCTCGGGTTACCACCCGGGTCATGTGTTCGTTCAGGACCAACGTTTCGGCGTCTGACTTCGACGCCATCTTAGTACTGCGTCGAAGTCAGACGCCGAAACGTTGGTCCTGAACGACGACATGACCCGGGCAGTAACCCGAGAAAAAATTCTCATATTCATTCGCCGGGAAAACTTCAAATCCTTCTACTAGATTACAGTACTCGACGATGCTCGGGAAGGATCCAAACATAGACAAATATTTTCTCCTTGATCTCAGGAATCATCATGCAAAATTTTGTTACGATATATTAAGAAGTGCCCAAACGCAAAAGACAAAGGGATCCGGCGGTGTGGTTTGAGTATTGGCCTAACCTTACGATTCCGGCCCTCTATTTGTGCGTTGCTATTAGGTGAGAAATTAGGATGAGAAATCGAGACCACGAGAAATATTGAGGAGACTGCACAAATCAACACTCCGTCCTTCGGAAGGGACGTTAAGCAGTTGGCCCTTCTGGTGTATTTCGCAAGAGTAGGCTAATGCCGGCACCGGGTTTCTCTCCTCCCTTCTCTTATGAAATGCAGATTACTTAAGACTGAGTGCGGCTTCACAGCCTGCCATGGTGCCTATAACTTGCCAATGGGCAAAACTTAAGTAATGAATAAATTCACTACTGACAGCTTAGTAGCAATGCTGGAAAGCTGATTTAGTAAAGCCGGTGATGACTGGCTTCCACCAAACCCTGCATATAAACAGACAAACAACTTTCCAAAATATATAGTAGATGTCTGAAAGTTTTAACACTGCAGCACCCTGAGTGCCGCATAAGTTCGTAGCATAGGAAACAGCGATAAATTTCCGTATTTCTTCAAAAGTCCGAGACAAAGCACTTCTACCGAGCGAATTCCGGAGTTATCTGAATTTTTTAGCGGAAAAGTTGTTAAAGGGATTCCCTCTATCGCAGTGGACAAGTAATCTTCCGAACACATACGCTTTCAATTTTATCGAAAGTAGCAGCGTAAGTGCATGAGGCTTAATCTTAGGAGAAATTGTTCGATGGAAGGAAAATTACTATAGACCTTTTTCATGGAATGAGAGTCTGGATTCGACGCTCGTACAACGCTTCGACAGTAAATAATATCAAGACCAGCAAACTCTCCATTTTATTGCTTCAGCGTAAGTTTGTCTAAAGATCGTGCTTTCGAGCATGCGGAAGATGGCGCAGCCATCAAAACTTTCATGTTTCGTGACGTTGCATTACGTATGCATAAAGGATCGCGCACACTTGTCCGTCACGTTGCTTCGCGTCGCGATCGGTCAAAACACTAGGGTCCGGCAACGCACAACGGCTTGTGGATACGTGCGTCATTTTAAAGGAAACAGATTATTGCACTTCAGTTTTAGTTTTCTTCAAATTTTCATCGACTTCGGACGAAGGCTTACTTGTAATTACAAGTTTAATATGCGACGAGGTAGAAGAAGACACTTAACCTAAGTGGCTATGGATTCACGAAATTAATAGGAAAAGAGCTTTAGTTGGAGAATGTCATATTTTTCCATACCTAATGTAAGATTTTTCCAGTACTTGCGCATGAAATATGAAAAGTTTTGTTAAGCTGCTACATTTGCTAGAGGCCTATATCAGTTGCCAAGACAATATTTCGTCATGCGATAACAGCAGAGGAAAGACTTTCCCTATGCCTTAGGTATGTTTTTTTTAATAACTTTTATATGAACTTGTCTAATATGATTTCTATATATGCATATATGTATATATATATATATATATATATATATATATATATATATATCTAATATTATAAAAATGACTTTGTCGTCGTTGTCGGTGGGTGGGAAAGCGGAACTAGAATGCTATTTTTAACAAACTTTCCGAGTAGCTAAAAGATTGGCATTAGGTGGGAATGTTCGATTTTTTAAGTAAAAGCCATTTCCGAAAACTAATTTCCAAAATCAACCCTGGTTCGATTCCTGAGAATGATTTCCTTTCCCCATAAGTTAACATGGAGAAATCGATATTTCGACCTGCAAGCGTATATTCTTTTGCTTATTAAAATTCACATATTTGACCTTCGATCTCCGGACTAGGACTGCATTAAAGAAACATGAGAATATTTTCTTATTATTATCATCTTTTATCGCCTTTGAATCGAAATCTCTCGAATTGAACGTTTTATTATCATATTTGACAAACGTTTTGACTATTTTCGCGATGATGTCTGTCGATCTGTCTGTGTGTGTTATGATTTTTACTTTCCCCATATGTAGTGTAAGGGGAAGTTTTTATGAACATGAAAAAATGTTAGTGTTACCATGTGACACACACAATTTTATTCGCCGAAGACGTCTGGTGTAGTCCGGGTATCGCCGTGTACTTTATATATATATATATATATATATATATATATATATATATATATATATATATATATATATATATATAATGTTCGATAATGTTCGACGTAAATATTCGTGCTTTTTTATATTGTGTATCGTTTAGTGTTACTTTGTTGTGAGATGGCCTGTGGATACCCTCTCGAGCAATAATTTCCATTTGTCTCCTCCAATCGTGCGTTTTACCTTCGATTTTTTCAAAGACGAGTGCCATCTGACCTACAAATTCATGCGAAAATGGTTCAATTCAGAATCAAATATATTCAATTTTTATTTTAAAATTACGATTTCTTGTCGCCAGAGGCAGGGCTATCGCTTCATGATAGTCAATCAGAATCCGGAAAGACAAACTCACGCTTGCTCCATTATAGTATGATTTCATCGGGTTATATCGAAAACGAGAAATAGTTTGTTGATATACACCCGTGACAGCCGATAGTTTAGTTTTTACTGAATTAAGTATGAATATGCAAGTGCTGAATGAATGTATAATTGCTTCAAACAAGTTCAGTGTAAATATTTTAAATAAGATAACCTAAGTTATTAAAAATAATATTACGTTAATGCATATTAAGTAATTATCTATATAAAAGTTATTTATAAAAAATCATTGTTATATCATTACTTGTTTAATAATGAAATATTTTATTTATAGTTTCGTCATGAATGTGTGTGGGGGCGTGCGTGTGCGCGCGCGAGTGTTCCATCGGCCGAAAGACGTCGAGTAAGCAGGAATTCATCCGAAGATGCTTCAGTCGACATGCGTCGCTGTGCGCCGTTGCGCTCACTTGTCCTTCGCGTCGCATTCGGAATCGGAATTTTTCGGAAGGGATTCTAGAGTTGGAATGTCTTCGGTCGTTTGACAGAATTTAAAGTGACGTGAAGGACCAGTGTGCGCACCCTTGTTTAACTTCGTGTATTTTATCCTAATAGGATTTTGACGCGACGCGATGCAACGTGACGGACAAGTGTGCGTGATCCTTAAGGCGTCTGTCCGGGTATTCCTCGAGCCTCTTGTCATGTTTCGATCTCGTTATCCTAAAACAACTAATATATATATATATATATATATATATATATATCGAGAAATAAGGGAATATTGTGGATTATTATTGTGGATATGTAGTTTGAGTATTTTTTACGGAAAATTGCTAAATGGCGTTTATTTGAAATGAAGAGTTTTAACTAGTAATCGTGACGAAACTTTAGTTATATTCGAAAAGGATACCTTTTGACGGTTATTTACCGTGTCTGCCTTCCAATGTTCTATTTTTCGGGTCCGAATAATGCCATTTTCTGTGGGATCATGCTCTTATATTTTTCTCTTGAATATTTTCTTCTTCGGAAAGACAAATGAAAAAAAATTAAAGCGATGATATCGCTACCATTCTCTTTCGAATAGATTTTACATTGTATCATACGATCAGTCATACTGGAAATAATAATACCTCAGAAAACTAATAGTTTAAATTAGAAACTTTTGTAGTGTATAAGGATCCAATCTCCAAGCATCAGCTAATTCGATCAATCTCTGTTAATGTTTGCTAAAAAATTATTTTTCTTTTGAGGAAAGCCTAGGATTTTGCATCTACCCATCACACTTTCTATTTATGGGACACGTATTGCCATAAATTTCCCGTCGGTATAGTAACGCGTAGGTCACTATTAAATATTCTTTGGTGTCGCCAGGGAAATATTCTTCTGCAAAAAACTCCTTCATCTAACGGGTAGAATAGCAGTATTTAAAAAAATAAGCCAATTTGACGAAAAGAAAATCCGAAAAGAATTTAATATTTTTTTCCCCTTACATGTATCTTAATAAACGGAATAGTTATTTTTCGCTCCCCAACCCACGAAATCGCCCGTCACATCCTCCATAATCCACAAGGCAAGCCTTTACAAAAAATAAAAATATTTCGAGTATTTCGCCGTTCATTTTTATTTTTTTAACATTCGGGTTGTATCGCACGCACGGCGTTTGTCCTTGGGCGGAAAAGGACGACGCACTTAAAAAACGGGAGCGCATTCCGCTTTCATTTTTTGTTATAGAGAGACGGCAAAAACAACATTCTTTCGTGTCGTGATTTTTTTTCCCTTGCGAAAGTTAATTTTTTTTCGCGACTGGCGATGCTTCTTTTTTTATCGAGGGAAAGAGAACAGTGGGAGAGAGAGGTCGGAGAAGTAAGAGGTCGAGGGGATGGCTTTTGGGATACCTTGGGGTAAGGCAAAAGGTGTGCAGGGTAGAAGCATGAAAAGGTGCTTATTCTTATGGACTATCACGTACCGAGGGTTAAGCCCCGCTTTTATGCCGCCCAACCAAACCAAGCCCACTCACCTTCCCACGCCCTATCCTGTACTACGCCGTTCTCTATAGCTCCACGCCCGCTCCGCCCTCGCCGCACCAAACCTTCCAACCCGTCCGACCTCCGCGCTCTCCCTCGCTCACCCTCTCCTTCTCTCTCCCTCGGGGTCCTTCTCGCCTCTTCCGAGTTCATGTTGTATGCATGAGGTCGCGTCTCGACCCGTATCCTCCTCCTCCTGCTCTCCGCCTCACCTCTCATCCCGTTTCTTTCTTCTCTATATCTCCTAATTCTCGTTTTCTCTCGTTCCCTATACTTCTCTCCCCTTTCCCAAATTACCCCCTCTTCTTTTTTTATACCGTACCTATTTTATCTTCCGCCCAGTTCATCCCTTCCATCCTCTCTCGCTACCTTTTTTCATCTTCGCAACGAGGCTGCAACCCCTTTCGGCTACGTTCTTGTTCCTCGCTCTCGTAACTCCGCTTTTATCTCGTGTCGAAAACCTTTCCCTTTTTATATATTTATTTATATATATTTTTTCGGCGGATTTCTTCGCCGATTCCTTCTTCTTGTTTCTCCCTTCTCCGAGCGTTGTTTTGCCTCGCTTGCCGCGTTCGACTCGTTAGAGGTGGGTACGTTGTCTGTTTTGATTCCATTTCCATCGCATCGATCTTTTAACCTGGTATTTCTTCCTTCTTTTTAAATTTTATAGTTATTTATTTTTATAAGCCTCATTTGCCATCTTGCGGCGATCATCGAATATCGGTTCTTCGAATTTTTTTTATTAAGGCGAATTTAATGTGAGTTGACATTATTGGCAATATTATCTTGCATATATATATATATATATATAATTTCATGAATTTTCAGTTTTATGATATCTATTATATGCAGAAGTGGGAGTATTTATTATTTACAATTAAGTGATTAACGTTGCTACCTGGCCGTCCAGTCAAGTTGTAACGTATTAAACTTTATTATTAAAAATATACTCCCAGAGTTCGATGACCCACTCATTTGAAGGGATCTTTAATTTAGAAATTATTTTTAGTAAAGTCTATATTTATACTTAATGCGGTAATATTAACTATTTCGTAATGATAAATGTTTTAAATTTTTTTGATTTTTTTAAATTTAGTATTTTCAACCTTTGTGAAGTCGTGAAGCTTTGTTTTCAACGTTAGTTGATACTGATGTTCTTTTCAGCAAAATTCCTGCTAAAGTTGAACTCCGTTGAAAAATTATCCTTAATTTATAGCTGTGTAGGTAGCGTTTTTGTAAATATATCCAGAGAAAATTATACTTGACTCTTTAAATGGTATTTCGTAATATGTCCCGTTTCTAATCTTAGAAGAGTTGAATTATATGCGGATTTATATTTATATCTTAAAATTTTGTTTAATTATTTATAATATAATTATCCCATGTGCACAAATCTTTACCGAGCAATTCATCGTTACCATTACCAATAAGATTTTCAATGAAAAAATATCGAGTTCACTTATGACTAAGATATATTTTTTGAAAAAGTTATCTTCAACAGCCTTAAAAGCAGGTGAACATTTCAGCTACAAATGCGCCGTCATCAGTGTTGATTTACCGATAGTAGTTTTTAATTAATCATCTCCGTTGACAGCTACTTTGTGTAGTACATGATTTTCTAAATTTTCTCATAACTGTTGGAGATGTGTATTTTCCCATTTCGATAAGGTAATATTTAATATCTCTCTCAAAGTTTCTGTACCAATATTACTTTTAACTTTTTCTTTCATTGCATATGCTCTTCCTATATTATTTCCTATCATTTTTCTGGTGGTTGTCATTCATATATACACTTTTAATTCACCTCAGTGTAAAATCATCCATTTAATGTTGTTAATGTATTCTGGTCTCTCTCCCGCTCTTTTTCTCTTTTCTCCGACTACTTGCGTAATCTGAAATGCATTCTAAAATTGTGTTCTCTCTCTCTCTTTTTGAGTTTCTAAAGTGTTTGCGAAAACACATTTTAACTCTGAACACCCTACAGTTTCCTCGCTGTATTTTATTGCCTCGCTATTGCTCCTTAATACGATACTCGCTTTCCAAACATCTTTTGTATATATTTAAATGCTTCTAGCGAGAATAGCTTGATTTGTCAGCATTCGAATTTCTTGTATTGCTCCGCCATTGCTTACTGATAATCCTTTAGAGTTTGACGTTAATCGAGCACGTGAAAGTTTCAATGGTGGTTTAAGCAGCGTACCATTTTATTCGGTTTCACACAAAAATACTTTTGGCCGATTTATAGCGGTTTTACTTTTTTCTTGATGCTTTATTCCTATTAATCAATACGTAACCTAAAGTAAAAAAATAAACTTATGAATAAGCCTCTAAATACAAGTCGCGTACTTATTCCTACTGAATATTTTTTCAAAACAGTTAAGCCGTTGTGTCGACAGAAACGGCCAGTCACATAAGTTGGAATCGCTTCTGACAAAGATTTACATTTAATTCTATTCACGAAGTGGAATTGATTTCCCGCGATGTGAAGGACACGGCCTTTTCCTCATTAAATTCGGCGTAAGAGACTGATCGCCTCGACTATGTTCCGTAAGAAGAGGCTATCCGTTCGTATAAGAATCCGATTCGACCATTTCAATTTTATAATATACCTTCTCCTCTCCTCTTAATCTCATTCGGAAATCGCAGGTTATTTTACTTTGTTCTTCACCTAACGCTCTGTCTATTTACTTTCGTCCATCTCTCTCTCCCCTACGCATTCTCCCTTTCTCCTCTTCTCTCCCTCCCTATCTTCTATTTCTCTTTCCCATTCTCTCTTTCGAACATGTTTCTTCGAAGTGCACTTTTCTTTCCATTCCATATATATGTTAATCTCACCCTTACACAATATCGGGTTTGATGCGGATAAAAAGCACGACGCTATATCTCGAGTTTTTTTATATTCCATGCCTTTCTGTTCAATGCGGTTTTCTACCCAATCTCACTCCCAATACAATTTCTGCAGACTTCTTTGCCTGCTCCTTCTCCTACATATCTTCCGAAGCTACATCCGCGGAAATCCTTGAGAGGAAATCGGCACCGTGTTTGTTCGCCTAGGAGAACGGTCTGAAAATCTTTTCCTGGGAGTCTTCGCTTTAGCCTTAGAGAGCGTGCAACGTACAACAGGTAAAATAGCACCAGTGCAGGGTTGGGAGGCAAGGAGCGAGGGAGTGGAGTAAGAAACGTGGTGGATAGGCCCTACTTGAAATCGTGACGATTGCCTTGATCGGGTCAGGTTTAATTTATTTTTTGCTTTAAAAAATAAAATAAGGTGGGAGGCAGGTTCAATATATGTATGTCGCCTGTTTCACGGTTTCAATGTTTTAAATAAGGAAGGTCACCGGGTGATGGCACGCGACGGTAGGGTTGATTTCGTAGAGGGTAAAAATATTTATATAAAAAGACGTTTGCTTCGTCCCTTTTCTGAAATCTCTCCGTTTCCTGTCCGCGGTGCGTTCTGTTGATGTTTGTCGGATCGCTGCCTTCCCCTAGGAACGGATAATCAGAAAAGTGTTACGCCTCGGATGTAGTGATATTAATCTTAATGAGTTTAAGTTGAATGCTACGTTAAAAGATCATGGAGTGATTTTTTTGAACTCCTAGTGTCGATCTCGTATCCCAAACGTGCGAGTAAATGTTGTAGTTAATTTAGAAAAAAGGGGAAAATAAATCTTTCTTTTTAAACCTCGTTTCTGTTTTGTATCTTCCCCTTCACAGAAATGAATTTATGATTTTCATTGATATCTGATCAAATTAAAGTTAGTAAATATCGCTGTGGGTTTTTAGAAAACCACATATGGCTTTTTGAATAAAAATTAATTTAATAGAGATTGTTAAATTCCTTGTGATTTCACGCCCGCCTACACATTTTCCTGTACGCATACTAAATAACCGCTATGGCGGAGTGGATTTTAATGAATTATTGTATTTACTTGTTTTTTATATTTTTAATAGTTAGTAACGTTTTCGTTATAACCTAGTGAATTCACTTTTCTTGCATTTAGGTAAAAAATGACATTTTTACACCTTTTATTTTATGGATAATTAGGAAAAAATTATTTCGTTAACCTTTAAAGGGCAAGATAAGGTATTCAACAAATGTTTCGAATAATTTGTAACGCTATTTAATATTTCATGTAACGCACAGAAAATATTAATCCAATTATATTTTTATCGAGTAAAAAATCCATGCAAGATCATCATCTGAAAAAACGTATCTCCGCGTAGTATCTCAACTATTTCTTAGGCGGCAACTCATAAAAACGCTTTATTTTTTATTTAGCAGAAAAATTTTTTGAGCAATTTTATCCAATAAAACAATTTTCTTTCTACCAATGAAGACATTAATCACGGAAAGGTAATCAGCTATCGTTGATACTGTCTAAGATTCCGACTACTAAAGAATATTCTATATATATGCAGTAATATTTTAATCCAGGCCCATGAAAAACAACAACAGTATCTTACATAGAAACTATAAAATGTTTTCGGTTAAAGTTTTATGATGCTCCAAATTGTTTATTTAAAAAAATCTCGACTAAATTGCTATGATTGACGCACATCATACTTGATGCATGTACGTACTCTCCGCGGAATGTTTCCCGACACAGAAGGCATTTCTTAAAAGATACTCGTAATGACATCCCTAATTCTTGCCTTGAGTCCTTCCAGAGTGGAAATCCTCCACTATTATATTCTTCCCTCATCCTCTTCCTATCAACCTTCTTCTCTCTACTTTCTCTTACCTTCTTCATCACCTCACATCCCACATCATTCTCTCCCCTTTCTATCCGCCTCTCTCCTCTGCCTTAAATGTAATATCGCTACAGTGTTATCGCGAAAATAAAGAATAGTGTCTAACAGAGGAAGAAGTTCACCGGGATTGCTTTCAACAAGATGTAACCATGAGCCACGCAACACGGTACAGCTATAAGGAACTTTTCCTAATCTTTGGGACCATATTGTTTCCAAGCCATTATGGCCAACTCGATCTCCAGATATGATATCCCCATGTTATTTCCTACGGTTATATATTATTAAATAAACGGCGCAATAAACATTGCACAACATTTCTCATATACGTACATGCATACGTTTGGTCGACTGTGCACGTTTATAAAAGAAAACGTTTATAAATTAAAGTTAAACGTTTAGCGTGTATTTTAATGCCACTGGATGATCTATAGTAATATTTTTGGGACATACGGCTTAGTTAGTATTATTTGTGACATCAGGCTGTATGATTCGATGGATTCTAAACAAAATCCTAATAGACATTTTTGAGTAAATCGAATTTTGTTTCAAAATATCCTAGTATAAAGTACCCTTAATTGTTGCGCAATATCATTCATCTCTTCAGAGTATCTATTATGAATGATATTATCCATAAATTTGAGATATCATTCGAATTAGTTTATCCGTCTAGGCTGAAGAAATATTTTGGGTGGATTGCGGCGAAGGCGTGACGTATTAGGTCTTAGGTAAGGTAGCTTAGCGTACGTTTTAATTCCACTTGACGTCGTATAGTAATTTTAAGAGATATATATGGCTTACGGATTATTATTTGTGACATCAAACTCGACAATTGGATTGGTTTTAAACAATTTTATTTTTGTGCAATATCATTTTTATTAATAAAAAGGTCTGCAAAAGATGATATATTGCATAAATACTAGATGTAATTCGATGGTATGCACGCCTTTGGGCCCTAGAACAGAACAGGCAGACGGCGTGACGAAATCAACTTTTATGGATTCAGAGACACGTAAAACGTGTATTTCCATCAAAATCTCGAAGCAGAATCTTTTCAAGATTACAACACTTTATATACTATGTATATGAAAAAGTAAAAAGTAAATATTACAAATTATAAATCACCATGCTCGTGATGAAGAAATGGCAAGTATCAGGGATGTCATTGAGAATATTTTTAAATAAATACAGCAGTTCGTGAGGTAAAACATGCTGTAGAGAGCTCATTTATGTATACAGCTTGGCGGTGGTCACTTTCATCGTTTTATTCCAGATTTTCTCTAATAAATTGTTTTTTTAGTATCATCGAGATTTGGTCTAAAAATGTTCAAGTCTCTATCTGATTTCCGTCTTGAGAAATTATTAGTCTGTTATAAAAGTATCACCCTGTACATACATAAAATGACATTTCCCAATCCTCACGAAAGGAGAACGTCTTCAATCCTCCCACCAACTATGTTCGTAAGACGCAACAGCGAAAAATCAAGCGCCCAAAGAAAAATGTTCCTGGATCCGTCTTCTCGCAGAAAATACCATTGAATCGGAAGAGAAAATCGAAGGATTTGAGTCTTCTCCCAACAAAACCTGAATGGACTTCAATCTCCGTCTAATACCAAAGTAGATAGGCACTTTGTATTTTTTTCCTCTCTTGTCGAATATAAATAAAAAGATATAACCCCTTCCAGAGCGAAGATTTTCGAAGGAGAGAAAAGTATGGGAGAAGTAGGGGATTTATGAGGAGGAGGATTATTCCCTTCAGTTATGCGTCTTTCTCGTTTCTTCGGAGGCATTGTCTTTCCTTCGGCGCCCTCTCTCCGATCCCACTCCACCAAAAAGGAAATCCGTGACACCAGCACTGGGATTCGCACCAGAAGCCCATCCTCCTCCCTCTTTCGAACGCCTCCCTCTTCCTCTATTCCTCTCCCTCTATTCCTCTCCCTCCTCCACCCGTCTCGCAGTGTTAATATCCCCATTCTCCCGTCGGTCTCCGCCTCACCCCATTCCTTTCTCTCGCTCTCTCTTTCTTTCTCAACCCATTTCCAAAAAGCAAAACCAACTTTTCCATTATTCCGGAAAATAATATTCACTGGCACGCCTTCTCTTGGTTTGCTCAGAGCGTCTTTTGGCCTCATTTGCATTCATAAGTCGAGAATCGGCGATGGGAGGTATCTGGCAAGAGGGGAAGGGGGAGAGTAAAAGGATGTGTCCCTCCCTTCTCGCCACCACCTCTCCCGCTCCACCTCCTTTTTAACTATCGCATCTCTCACCATCCGCTTTATCTCTTCCCGCCCTTCCCCCTCTCTCTCTCCATCTTTCACTTCCTCTAGTATTCTTTTCATCTTTTCTCTTTTACTTTCAGATTCGTTCTCTCTTGCTTTTCATTCACGCGGCATTCCACTCGTTATCATAATCACATTTTCTCTCTCTCCCTCAATATCTCTCTCTCCTTCCATATCTCTCTCCCTCCCTCTCTCTTTTCCTCTCTCTCTCCCTCTCTCTTTCCCTCTCTCTCTCCCTCTCTGTCTCTCCCTTTCTTTCTCTCCCTTCCTCTCTTTCTCCCTCAATCTCACCCTCTCTATTTCTCCCTATATCTCTCCCTCTCTCTCCCTCCCCCGCTCTCCCACCCTCTCTCTCCCTCCGTCTCCCTCCCTCTCTATCTTTCTCTCCCCCCTCTATCTCTCCCTCCCTGTCTCTCCCTTTCTTTCTCTCCCTCCCTATCTTTCTCCCTCTATCTCTCCCCTATCTGTCCCCTCTATCTCTCCCTCTCTATAGCTCCCTCTCTCTCCCTCCCCCGCTCTCCCTCCCTCTCTCTCCTTCTCTTTCCCTCCCTCCTCTTTTTCCCCCTCTCCTTCTCTCGGTTCTCTAATTGACACGAACTTTCTCTCTCGGATCCCTTTTGCCTTCTGTGTCTCGCATTTCCTTCCTCTCTTTCCCCCTCTTTTGCTTTTTATTTTAGTTTTGCTCATTTTTTCGTACATTATTATCCACCCTTTCATCAATAATTCATGGATTTTGTTACATTCGATCTTTTTTTCTCTTTAATTTTGTTAAGTATACGATTTTGGCATATACTTCGTCTTTTCTGAACCGGTGAGAGGACGATTTTTTTGAATTGGTGAAATCTCATTTAGTCATTAGCCATAATAGATATCCCCACGGGACTTTTAAAGTCCCACTTCTTCAAAAGTAAACCCTTATATCAGGCATTTTCAAGTTATCCAATTTAAAGCAATTTTTCCCAGATCCCTAGCCAATAGGGCATCACATATCGAGCGCCTCAGTCCCAATTTCACGCGGGACACCCTGGTTCTCAGTTTTAATACTCCTGATTTATAGTATGCAAAGTAAATTATAAGATTTACATCTCTCAATGCCTTTAAGAGTCTTATAGCGTCATCAGAGTAATGAAGCTTTGACCACATTCTTTAAAAGAACAATGTGCAATTTTCATGCTTTCTCTGTTTGCAGGGCACCATTACAATGCATGCTAGATATAGTAGTTTGGTTGCAACGTATTTTGTTGTGTATAACCTGGTTATGTGTCCTGTAAATTTACTTATTCTATTATAAATATGTTTATTTATTGGAACATATAAAATAGCTGCCTAACCAACAACCATATCGGGACATATTAGAGCGTATATCAAGAAACATTTTTAAAATAATGAGGAAAAGGGGTTTTACTTTTCAACAAAAGTTACCGTTTTTACTTTCTCCATACGTAGTACATGGGAAAGTATTGTTTTCAAGAAAAAAATCGATTTCGATATTTCAAAGAAAATACACGTTTTGAGGTCCCCTGAACACGTTTTGACCATTTTTTCGATGATGTCTGTGTGTGTGACAGTTTATTGTGGGTGTTCTAACGCAAAAATTATAAATAAGGTCAACGGAAAATTTTACATTTTTATGCAAGTCGCAATAACTGATGTTTTTTATGGAAATTTGTTAAGCGGAAGTGGCTGTTTACTCTTTTCACTTATCCGTTATTTTGAAATATTTTATATATATAAAAATATACTGGAATAAAAGTTGTACAAAATTTAATTTTCTACAACCTTTGTTTGAAACATTTCCGCATATAATGCATTGTTTACGAGATATCTCAAAAACTAAATGTTTTAGCTGCCACCACTACGCCACCTACCGACGTCTATTTTTAACAATTGACGCTTAGTTACGTCTTTGTAACGCTCCTATATAGTTTCTTAATTGTTTGAGTTTCGTGCCTATATCTAATATCAGAAGGCTATGGTTTGAGTTTATTTCTGTGCTTTTTAGTCTTTAAATTTTTCTTTGAGTCCCTTAAAATATTTATTATCATGTAAGCTATTTGGAATTTAAAAAAAAAAATACAGGTATGGAGAAAGTCATGTGTTGGCCATATTAGATTATTTAAGTATATGAACGGTTTAAACACGCGGAGATGAATGATGATTCTCATTTAGGCAGTGGAATCTCATATTCCTTAACATGGAAGATCATAGCTAGAGGTTCTGAGTTCTACCAATATATTCTCCGATGTTTGGTTACTGCAGACGTATGGAGGTTGCCTTTAAGCTGTATATCTCATCTGGCCTCCGGATAACTCACGTGCGTCCTCTTGATAGTGTCTGTACTTTTGAATCGGATATAATGTAGCCATTGCTAACATATCATCCCGTGACGCGATTCTCTCTCTTTCTCTCTTTAGCTCGTATTTGTTTATGCCTTTAATTTTGCGCCGTTCCTACTTATTGTCATTTTCCTTACTATTTTTTTGCACCATCCATTCTTTTACGCTTGCTCCCTACCTGCTCAGCGTTTTCATCCCACGGTGACTTACATTTCATTATCTCTAGAGCCGCACCTCATATTTTATTCTACATGTACAGTATATATTCACATCTCACCCCGTCGCTTTCATCCTCACGTCTGATGCAATTTTATTCATTTCGCTGTGTTAACTTTCCCTCCATCTCTTTTTCTTTATGGTCTAGTTTCATTACCAAATCGTTCTCTCTACCTTGGGGTCAATTTTTATCTTCTTATTATGTGTTATATTTTGGTTCTCTTGAGTAAAATAATTTATCGTTTCTTTTTTAGCGATTATTTCCTAAAACATCGCTGCCCATCCTTCCGCCTCTTTGAGCAATATCTCTGAAAGCCTACAACTTGGAGAAGTATAAATTTCATAATATAACAGTCTATATAAGCACTAGACACGGTCATCATTTGGTGTATCTAGACTTAGCTGGTGGAGAATAATCAGTGCCTTTTTTATGACCTTCGTTTCATTTCTACCCCATAAGAAAAGCATGATATCGGCACAGTGAATTAAAAAATTTCACTTTTACTGGAGCTCGGGATACGAAGAGCTCTACTGTTTTAAGACTCAGTTCTGTATTTTTATAAAACAGAATTTAAATCCGTGTAGAATGAGAGCTGACACATTCTTTTAATCCATAAAAAGAGGAAAGTGTCAACTGCTATGGCAACGAGTCCATTGTTTGTAAATGGGAAACATATTATTAGATAGCGTTGACGTAATGCTTTTAAAGGTACTTTATGACCTACATTATGACGCCGTCGATCTCAACCAAAGATGTAATCTAACGTCATATTCCTAAAACATCAACAAAGCGCATTATGTAATTTTTTCTGCAATCCTACCCTCATTTGACATTCCACTCACCAAAGCATATTTTTCATAAATTTTCTGAGATTTTAACTCGTGCCTCGTTAAATTTTAAGCGCATCAAGTATTACCTTGATAGTATTTAATCATCTACGTATTACAATATTCCAAAACCCTTCCATAGAACTTTTGTAAAGCAAACTATAGAAGCACACCATAGATTAAGTCAGAGGAAAATATGAAAACAGAAACTAAATTTTAAACTGGAAAGGATTTTATGGAACCTATTTACTTCTGATTAGTAGAATTTATTTCACAGTATCCTGTAATGAACTGGTATTAAAAATATTTCTACAATATTACTAAATGCGATTGGAGACACGTGCGACCGAAGTCCTTGAAAGGTTTATCCTGCAGGTTCTCGAGCTGTAAGTTAAGTTTACGGGAGGTCTTTTATGATGTGTCAGTTTTAGCATTATTCTCTTTCAGAATCGGAAATTTTAATTTTAATTTATTAAGCTTCATCCTTTCTTTAGTTTATCAAATCATTCACTTTCACTCTCTCCTCATCTTCTCGAGTGTCATCCCATCAAACCATTAAACGCTAGAATTTTTCGATTTTCTCTTCCTTGTTGATTTTGTTTAGAAATATACAATTCGTTAAATATTAATAAAATGAGAGAGTAAACATTGAAAACTCAATCGGAAGGGTAAATCTAAAAGGGAATTCATGTCACTGCAAACATAAATCGAGAGGAGATCCTCAATCTAACTATATTTCCACGGTAAAATATATGGAGGTGAACCTTGATGATTAGATTTTTGGCAGGCGCGAAGTTAACAAAGTTCATCCCTCATTTGAATGGTATAACGCGATCATTCCGTTCACAACCTTCTCTTCTAATGCTATTTTTCGGTTGATTTAGCGTAATGGGGTTTAAAATCTAGCTGTTTGCAATAAAAGTGCACGATTTGATCGTGAGTAGGGAGAATCTGTATTGATTCCAAGCAAATTAAAAGTTTTAAAAATCCATTCAACACTAATTGTACCAAAATATATTCCTACGTTGAATTATTGTCTTATGATGAACCATTCTGAGGTTTTGTTAATATTATACTGATAGTTTCCATAAAGGAATAGGTCAAATTTATACAACAAAGAGGATTGTTATTTATCTAAAATAAATATGATGCATTTATTGAATCTTTCACTCATGTCATATATTCGGGGTGTTTCAGTATGTATCAACAAACACTTCCTAACCGATTTACTGCCACTTTCTGTTGTTTATGCTACCAATGCAGCGCTTACTTATGAAACGGTCAATTTTTATCCAGGAGTTTTCTATTGTATCAGCCAATCTTTAATGTCTACCAGAAGCGCGTGTAGATATGCAAGGGTATAGTAAACAACCTGCTGTAACACGTGGATGGGAATTAACGGCTCGTTCTACCAATAACTATCTTCATTTTTTACAGCAGCTTTGGCAGCACAACGTGGGGATAGCACGGAAGGAAGCGTTTGCCGATTCATGCTGATATTAAGTTATTGAGTCTGTTTAACTCACACTCCGACTTATGTAACATTTCCTAAACATGGAGCATTATCCCGTAAATTGTAATTTCAACAGGTTAAAAATATATTATATATTAGTCGTGAAGTCGTCTAATGAAATGCACAGTGTTCATAATTTTCCTTTAAAATATTCAATTCAGTTTTAGTGTATCATGAAGAAAGTCTTCATTAGTCAGTTTATCGCCTAGAATATGATGCATTATTAAGAGCGTGAAAATTTCCTACTTAGAAACCTTATGTAAACGAAAATTATGTTAATAACTATTACCTAGCAAGTTAATCGCATTTAATTTTTTTCCTTTTAACGTTGGGGTGCAAGTGCGACTCAGCGGATTTCACATTGAAGTAGGGAGAGATACTTCAAGTTTTAAACCATTCACCTCGAGATCAACCGATGGTGATATGACGGAACGCCTAATCCACAGTGAGCAAAAAAGAAGAGGGAACCAAAAGTGCTTCACTTTCTTTAGCCTTTTTCAACCTTTCGCGTTTACCCTACCGTCATGTGTTTCATTTATATCCCTCATTAATTTGCCAACCGCGTTTCTCTTCGAATCTCTCGCAATTCCTCTTTTCCTTCCGTATAACCACGCTACTCCTCCATATCACCATCCATACTTCCCTTTCCCTCCCTGCCTCTCACTCTCTCCGTCTGTTGAATGAGACAAGTCGAGACATTTCCATTTCGTCCCGATCCAAGGAGGAAGACGACCCCACACCCTCTTATAACTTGCCAAGATGGATAGGGACAGACAGGCAGATGGAGTGGCGCGTAAAGAGTGTGTAAGGGAAGCGTGATGGTGGATACGAGAACGGAGGAGATGACGTACGATCTCGGAAAATCTTCCCTCTTCCATTGGCACACTGTCAATAATAGTTTTGTGCGTGGGAGCAAGAGAGAGGGAGTACCTTAGGGTACCATCCTCGCTCCGCCCTTTTTTACGCGAGAATGTGTTCTCGGTGGTCGGAAATAATACGACGAACGGGTTGTGCGCTGCGGCGTCGCACTCAAACGGGGAAGATGTGTGGGTTTTCCGCATAAAATCGCTTTTCTGCGGGACGTGCGTCAGCTGCGTTAAGTTCTGGAGCTCTCCAAAGCGAAGAGAGATCTTGCTTGAATGAAACTGTCGGAACGAATGGAAAAAGAGAGTAATCCTTCTTTAAAATGTGTTCACGTAAATTACTACAAACACGTTAAAAATATGTATAGGTCTCGTGCGCTTTCTCGTATTATATTGAAGCTCAAGTTAAAAGGGAGAAAATGTTCATGTGGATCATTATCTACATTGGAGATGCGGTGGAAGTTTTCTAAGGGGGTTGAGGGCGTGGAGATAGAGTAGAGCGAGGGAGGGATTGGATAAAGATGTTAAAGGAACTGTGTGTGGACGTAGGGATAGGAGGGAGTGGATGCGGGGATTGGCGTGGTAGGAACATCATCCCCGTAACCACGAAGAGGAGGGTGATGCCGCGTCTTAAATTAGTCTTGCCCCAGTGATTTTAACGCTCTTATCCAGGCTCATCCTTTTCTCCCACCCTCCTCCAACCCTCCACCATCCTTTTAACTTATTTGGCCTCTTTCCTCGGAAATCCCCTGCGTATCACGCTGCGCATCGTACGCGGTCTTACTCTCTTTATTCCCGTCTTCCATCTATCCTCAGCTGTTTCTCCTCTTTATCTCTCTCCCTCTCCTCTTACGGGCTTCGCTGGCGTTTCTCGCTCGCTTTGTCCCATTATCCCGTTCGCCCAAGCTTGTCTCTTTTTCTCACCTCCAAGATTCGCTTCTTTACTTCCGTCTTTAGGACTTTTACCTCATATTTCCGCCTGACTCATCCTTAGGCCTATAGTGTTCATCGTTGTTGAATATGGGGATGGCTGCTCTCAACTTCTCCCTAATAATGACAGTTAATAAAGGCTTTGTATCGGTAATTAGTTTATTACTACGAAAATATTTCTCCGAAGTAGGTTAATGAAGGCGAAATTCATAAAGTTTCAAATTAAAATTAGATAAAAAATGCAAAGGAGTTATAAATATTCTCGCTGCAGAAAATGGTGTTTACAGTCTTCATTTCAATTAAACAATTAATTCTTATAAACTAATGACCACTTTCAACTTCGATTTAAATAAATATTTAAATTTTTTATGACAACAATATTTTGGATCACTCTGAGAGGAAAGGTTTTCAACATTCCTTTATAGTTTTATAACACTTATTTGGCTTTGCTGATTGATCTTGATGAATATTAGTTATAGTTATTGACTCCTGAAACGATCCATAAAAAGTTTAGATTTTTAAATAAACGAGTCTCTTATAGAAAGTGTAAATTAAAAGGAAAATTTTTGTATTTTTCCAGAAACTACGAAACGTAGAATATTCCCGAAAATATCAAATTAATGCAGTTTCCGTGTTTGTTTGGTTTTTGTCTTTATTTCCGCTGATTGAATATTTTTATAAGTTACAAAATATCAGTCGTACCAAATTTACTGTATTTTTGTCTTATACTGTGATTAATTTGTTTAATTTAAAACAATTCCTTCGTTGATAGGATAAGATTTGAAGCAACGCATTTTTTAGGAAAAATATCTTTTAGATCTCCCTTTCTCAACAGTTTTGTATTGGCGTACTGTAAAATTGTTGAAATAAAAGTATTAAAAAGCATTAAACACCCTAAAATAATTAAATATGAGAGAAATAAATCTTTTTATATGCGACGGTTATTTCAGGCAATATTTACCGAATCGTATGAGTGAGTGGCTGGGAAGTAAATTTATCGTACCGCGTCCAAAAATATTACACTCATTTCCGAAAGTATTCCAACAATTCCAGGAGCGTCGCTATCGCAGCAGACTCAATTTTAACTTCCTATCTACGTGAACGTTATGTCAGTCGGTGAATATGTATTCCTGTCTTGACGCCTACTCAGCCTTCAGGGTTTATTATTGCATAATACGACGTATTCTTGCGTATCGACCGGAGTTAAGAAAGATTATTCCGCATCTTGGCCTATCGTTTGAATGCACTATTGTAATTCGCCATTGTTATATAACAGTCATTCTCGCATCGTAATGAAAGCGTAAGAAGGCCCATGAAATTTTTTTTGTCCAAGTGAGAGAGGTTGTTTGGGGGAGCGCTGAAGAAAACTCGCTGCGTAATTATTTATAATATTAGAAGTACGAGTGGATTTACGAATTTCGATTTTGACGATTTCATCGGTTTTATCAAATTCCCCGGTTCGATGATATTTGTTACATATCGGAAATTTCTAAGGTGACAAGGAATACATCTCAAAACAGGCGATACTTACGCGTTAAAAACGTAAAAAAAAACACTTTTGCAGTTTCTTCCATCACTTGCTACTTGATAGCATTCTCCGTATTTTCCCCGTTAAACACCGACGTGAGAAGTCGGTTTGGCTGACGTAATGCACGAGATTGTACTGCGGTATATCTTTTTTTATAATTCATTGACTTAAATTGTTGTTGCACCTACCGTCATTTCGTTTCACTTCGGTATTAAGTGAACCATATTATTACAGACGAGTCGCAGTTAATTGCAAGATAAATCAATGTGTGTCTGAGCGGTTAAGCAAACAGATTCCTGACTCACTTCGCAAAAGTTTTTGCGGATACCACTAGATCGTTTAGTTTTTCGTGCGCACCCAAAATTTGGAAAGTTAAGGGAAATGAATTATCTGCGACGAAGAAATGAACGTAAATACATCTATTTTCTTTACGTATACACAACGTTTTTAAGTAAAAAGAAATGGGTAATTTTCGACGAAGGTATTACGTGAACATACAGATTATATTACAACAATTCGAGTAAGTATGTTTTAAGTAATAGTCAATTGCATTATTAATTGCAATTGATTAGGAAATTAATCGTTGAATGAAAATTTCGATAATCCCTTGGCATCACTACTGGCGTTTCAGTTCGTAGACATTATACTAAGCCATTAATATTTTCTTTTTTGACATGATTACGTAAAGCGTAAAGAACGTCTCTGCCTTGCATGAATGCACGCACGATGTGAGCATCTTTCCATTCTTCTTTATTGCTCGTGCGCTCTAATGTGGCAGGCAAAAACGCGTGAGAGTGGAAGGGAAGGAATGGGAAGGAGAAACTTTAAGGGGAAGCTGACATCAGAGCCTATGCGCAGTAACACAATTTTGATTCGCATGAGTCCAAGTTCGCGCATCAAATGCCCACACCTAAACACCACATCCCCTATAGGCGGTCCCGCCTCGAGGATGGACTCGTCCTTCCGTAATTGTGACCATTGCGCATCGCCACGTTAGAGAGTTTTTGCTATAATTACTCCATGCGTAGTAAAAGCGAAAGAATTGTTTTCATGAAAAAATCGATTTCGAATTTTCAACTGGAATACACGTTTTGTTATAGAAATATTATTGGTGTTGTAATTTTTGGAATACTTTTGGAAATGAGTGTACATTACATGTTCGCCTAATGAGAATCTGGCGGAAGAACCACAACCAATATATTGTTGTCCCCTTCCCTTAGACTGTAATTCGATAAATGTTTGGTTGGTCTGGGTCACAGGTGTGTGAAACCTTTCTATGCAGCCTAAATATCCATTATGATAGGGAACCGTGAAATTTATTTACGATAATTTCATAGTTGTTGTTTATAATTTTACGAGTTATTGAGTTTTATACGCCAAAATTTAGGATAGACTGCAAGTAAATGAACAAAATCCACTTAGGAAGGCTGAACTTTGTGGAAATATTTCAATATATAAATAAAGACAAATATTGTAAAGTTCCACTAGACACTGTTAAGTGGAAATTTGCAATATTTGTTTTTATTTTTATTTAAATTAAATTTATATGCACAGAATATAATTCTGAGTATAAATTTAAACGTAGATGAGTAGTAAAAATTCTGGTCTTTACCAGAAATCAATCCCGGTTCTTTCATTTTATGGCAGAGACTTGAACGAACTAAGCTTTTAATCTCATATGATTATTTTTAGCATTAATAAATATTTAGTATTTTTACTTTCTCCATATACGAAGTATAGAGAAAGTATAGTTTTCATGAAAAAAATCGATTTCGAGATTTCAACGGAATTACATGTTTTAAGGTCCCCTGAACACGTTTTGACTATTTTCTCGATGATGTATGTGTGTCTCTCTGTATGTGATAGATTTTTGTGGACGCTCTAACTCAAAAACTATTGATCAGGTCTACGCAAAATTTTATATTTAACATTTTTATAAAAGTTGAAAGATTCCATTACTTTTTGGTAAAAATCAGTCGACCGGAAGTGGGTGTTTACTCTTGTCACATCAGTTATTTTGAAATATTTGCTTTAATATTTGATAAGTGTAAAAATGTACTGGAATAGAAGTTGTAGGATCTTATATTTTCTACAACCTTTGTTTGATACATTTTTCTATATAATACGTTTTTTAAGAGATATCTGATATTTTTAGCTGCCACCACCACGCCACCTACTGAAGACTATTGTTAACAATTGACGCTTAGTTACGTCTTAGTAACGCTCCATGTTCTTTTCTTAGTTGTCAACCGGAAGAAAATATTGACAACGATCCGAGAACTAACAACATGTAATTTGCCATATAAATATGGAGAAAGTCATGTGTTGCCCATATCAGTTTATTTTTTATTAAGAATACATTTTTGGTATACATATGTCTATAATGAACCAATTAACATATGCTACCCATTAAGCAAGAATTGCAATATCCTATTTACGATATAGAGGATGTGACATATGTTACTCAAATAATCACATAAATAATTTATTACGCTATTAGGTGTTCAAAATTATTTTCTAGGATTGAAATATTATTTATTTTGTAACTAAGATATAATTTTCATCAAATAATCTTGAAAATGGAACTTATGTTTTTACTCGTTTCATTGCTTCCGTAGAACTGCTGCACGAGTAAGTTCAAAGACTAACCAGTACAGTGCAGTTAACTGTAACAATACCAAAACAGCTGAAGCATTAAACGCAATAACCAGTTGAAAAATTAGTAGTCTGGACCTAGTTTATTGTGATATGTTTCTTCTAGTATCAAGTAATATAATACGCAACATATATGTCACGCTAGGCAGAAATGGGTTTACACTCAAAAGAAGGATGATCAATCATTCTTTTCATAATATATTATTTTATTTCTTTCCTAAACTCACTTTTCTCCTCTTTGTTTTGCTTCTCTCATTCCTCGCGGTCCCCTTAGATCCCACCGTGCTCCTCCTCCTCTGCCAATCTCCATTCCTTCACCTCCGAACTCTCCTTAACATATTCCACCCTATTTTCAATAACCTCCTTTTCCCCTTCATTTCAAAAGTTCTGCCTTTCACTCGCCCTATAGCACGGCCGTGTTTTTCTAGCGCAACCAACCCCAAAACCAGATCCGCCCTTCTCCTCCTCATGCTCCATCTCCTGCCTTCTCTCCTTCAAACACTACCTTTTCCACCTTTATCCAAGGACCCCTCTTTCCCTTCGACAATCTTGTTTACATAAAATCCGACAGATGCTTTTATTTACCTTTCTCCCTACCCCAAAAGCCTTACCTTCCTCCTTCATTGCTTATGGGTTTGAAGTTGTTCTATCCCTTATGGTCTGGTGAGCTTCTTCTCTCCTATTTTCTGCTTTCCGGAGCATTACTTGGCTCGTTGTCGGAGCCTTCTCTAGTTGCTCTTATATTTTTAGCTCCTTGAGATTCCTAGAGAAAAGTAGACTCGAGTAATTATGAGAAACTTGACTTGTTCTTAGCAAGGGCTCCGGAGTTTTTCGGGAAGGCCGATCGAGCCATAGAATTGAGTTTTAAAATTCCACCAAGTCATCGGCGGTTATAATTGCGTGCTACGCACAAGTTAATTCCTTGTACGAATCTTGTATGCATGACAATACGATAGATTGCATAAGTCGTTTTAACGCTCTCTCGTAACCTTTTAATAAATGTTATGGATGGAAAAATTAGAAAATTATGCCGCTCGCCCCTTCGACTTTGGAATATATTAAGGATGCCAGGGTCGCTGAGAATCGTCATAAATAAAAGGGAAATTGGTATTTAGATATAGCACATGTCAAACGATCAAGGAAGACGATTACACGTATAGAGGATTTTATAGAGAGAAGTGACCACGAGCTGCAGATTAAATGGCAGGCGTAAATATGAAAGATGCTACAAATTTAGTCAAACAAATCGGCCAAAATACCTGAAGCTCCTCCTATCAAAGTAACAAACATAATTTTTAATATTGAAATTTTAAGTTTTATGATATCATTTCAACTTGATTGATTTCACTCAATCAAATGTCATTGTCAGAAGATATCTGAACCATTGTGCAAACATTATATCAGAAATCCATTTTTATTGTGAATGTATTAAATTGTGCAACTGTAATCACTAACTTTTTAAATATCCAGCTGGACAAATGGTGACGCATTGTTACCAGTAATAATTTAATTTAATTTTATGATCAAGGAGGATTATCCACAACTTCGTTTGTATTCCAATTAAGACTTTATATATATAACAACTTACGGAAAAGGAAAGGTAAAATAGATATATGGATGTCAACAAGGTGTTGGGATGAGGAAACCCAGTGAGCACTCACCAATCAGACGACTTCAGGTTGGCGAGGCCCCGGGGATGTCGAAGCGACACACGTAAAATAACACAAAAACACAGAAACATCACAAACGTAGAAGCTTTCGGAACTTCTCCTTCTTCAGCTACAGAGAGAGCCCAACACCTTGTTGACATCCATATATATATATATATATATTATATATATATATATATATATATATATATATATATATATATATATATATATATATATATATATATATATATATATAAATGGATGACAACAAGTAGTTGGGAGAAGGAATCCCAGTGAGTATTTACCAATAAGATGACTTCAGGTTGGCGAACTGCAGGGGGTTTCGAAGTGACACGTAAAACGAAGACAAAAACACGGAGGCTTTCGGAGACTATCGCTTCGTCAGCACGAGTCTCTTTTTCATACCTGTATAAAAGTTGGTGCTTGTATTCTGCCAGCATTTCATCTCACCTTGAAATATATTAATTTTTCAGAGAGATATTTCCTATTAGAATTATTTATTCAATTCAAATATTTTACCTCATCAACGATTTTCGTTATTTTCTTGTGGAACAATATTGGAGTAAAAGAAATTCCTAAAAATTTGCAATTTTAAGAATATTATATTTTTTCCATTGTGAGCTAATAATGCCACATATTTCTGCTAGGTTTTAAAGCTGTAGCACATCTGGAAGTGAAATAATATTTATCTAATTATTTACAGTTTAATAATTTTATTGGCAGCAGCAACAACTTCATGGAGATTTTCAAATGTGGGTTTGTGTATTTGCACTAACCTTTAAATAAATGAAAATTTTCAGCTTTTCTAAATACCTATACATTTATATATTTGTTTAAACTTTAAGAATTTTTACTTGAACTATTTGAATACAGTGAGGGAAATAATTGTGAATTCAGAGATTATAGTGATTAGAACAGCTATAAATAAATAAATAAGTATTTTCAGTTTTGTTTTGAAATATTTTTAAACAAGGACTATCAGAATGCAACGAAAGTACTTTTCTTTAGAAAGTCATATCCGAAAAGAAAATTCTTTCCTTACTAGAAATAGTTAAATGCGTTTGTTACCATGGATAATACGCAGCATAAGTTTTTGCCAATATTTTGAGGGGAAAAATTATAATGCAAAGAAAATTTAGAATAATTGCAGGAATTTTTCTGAGAATTGCTTTGATGGAAAGTCACCCGACCTTATCGATAACTGTTGCATTTGTATGTATATTTATATGTGTGTGTGTGTGCGCGCGCGCACGCACACACTCTTTAACACCCATATTTGTCACATTCCACTTACCCGCTTTCTATAAACTATGGGACATCCCTTCCGTGAAAAATAATTTTTCCGAATCCGTCTTCACCCTAAATGTCACCCTTCTCCCCGAAAATTACCTCATTTTTTCCTCATCCCTTTCCGAGTTGGAAATTCAAAATTAATCTCTATCCGCCATCTCAATTTTTTTCTCCCGTCACTTCCGATTTTTTTTCTCGTCGAGTAATATAAAGAGAAATCTCCGAGCAGAGTCGCTCTGATATATTTTTTCCTCGCCTCATAAGTCGCTGCTTTTTATATGTATTATAGGTATTCAAGGGATCCTTGAGATTTTCCTCGCGGATCTTTTCCAGAGCGAATAGCTTGGTTTAAGTTAATAACGCCTCCGCGCATTATTTTATACCGGCATCTGCTGCTCTCACTTGCTTTACACATCTTTCCTTCGTTTTTTTTATGTTAAGCCTTTCAGAAATTTCAGACGGCGAATTGAGTTTGGTTATCTCCCTCGAGATTCCCTTTTTAGATGTTCGAAATAGTCAGGGATATTTTTCTTATCCAGTGTTTTCTATTTAGAGCTGCAATTTTGAATGAAATGTAGCTTTGTTAAAATTAAAACAACATACATATTTAATAGCACTTCGACTTGTTCCACATATCACTATATAAAAACGAATGTCTAAGTGTTATTAAATATGTATGTTGTTTTAATTTCTAGCATACTTTTCAGAATGAAAATAGGCTTATATCGTTCTGTCTGTCTGTCTGTCCGTCCTCCCTATTAACTATTTAACCAATAGACCGTTTTTCATGGCATTTGGTGGAAATCTCTGTTTCTGGATCCGAACTTCCGAGCAGTGGCGGCTCGTGTATAGGCACTGCGGAACTGCAGCACCCCCTATTTCCACTTGATATTATCGATAACATTTTATATAATGAGTCCTTTTTTCTTTAATTCTTTCTTTATTTTTGTAGTACAATATATATTCCTTAAGCTTAATGTCAGTACTTCAGTAGCCATCCCCCAGTTTATGAAAAAGATACAAAAGTCTTTGTATGGAACTGTGCGCTTCACAGTGCCAGCGACGTGGTGTTGACTGTTGTGCGCATGCGCACATAGGAGGGGGGTGGGGAGGAAGGCGGGACTGCCAGGTAGAGAGAGCACTGTTGCTCTCGCAGTGCCGACTCTGGCGTGATGGTGGGAGTTTTTTTTTACTCAGCGTGTGTTGTGCTTAAAAACCGTGTACCATATTCTTGAATGTGATAAAGTGTAGAAGAGTGTAGAATTAGGTTATTATTCTGCTTCCAGCTATTCTATTTGATTCATTTTTTTTCGGTTCTTTTATGGATTTCATTTTTAAATGAATAGATCAAGCTTGAACTGTAACAATTTAAGTTAAAGTAAGTAAAAAATGTTTTGTTTTTTTTGTTAAGATTTTATCAAGTTCCTGAATAAATTTTCTTTTTATACATGTTTTTTTCCTTTTACACAATTTTAAAACAAAGGCTAAAAATTTTCTGGAGCAGCAACCCCACTAATTTTAGCTACGAGCCGCCACTGCTTCCGAGGATAGTTTTTGTTGCGAAGATTTAAGTTCCCGAGTTCGATTCCAGGAGCCATCCTTTTCCTTTTCACCCATTTCATTTACATGGGAAATCTGAAATCCATCGTGCAGGTTAGTAATTTTCTTATGCACATTAAAGTATTATAGAATTATAAAATCGGAGTGGGACTTGTACTAATCTCTGAGGATAGAATTGAAATTCTACTTTTTAACGTATAATATTGTTGGGGGCGCATTTTTTAGAATTTCGCGTAACCACTGGCGTATATTTATTATTATCACCCAAAACGAGTTTTGCCATTGCAACGACTCTTGTTGGGCTTGGATTAGGTATAGTCTAGTGGAGTGTTTTTCAAACTATGGGCCGCGGCTCCCCAGGGGGCAGCAAAAATATTTTGGATGCAAGGTGAAATGTCGAAAAATAATGTTTTCAATAATAATGAAATTTTATCATGGTATTTTTTGGATAAACGCCTTGGTAAAAATTATTAATAGTTATATAAAATGAAGGAATTTGCAATAAAGGTACGTATTTGTATTATTCTTAATTCAAGGGAGCCGCGACAATTGCAAGTTTGAGAACCATTCTTTTAGTACATTCACGAGTTATATTTGTCACTCAAATACGCGTGATCAATTTAGTTTTCATTTCTGATTCATTTGTTATATTTTATAAGAGTAAACTATGAAATTTGAGAACAAAAATGGCAAATCATCCGAGTTGATTTTAAAGCTATTAAAGCCAATATAAATAATTATTTCCCAGCGTTTAATTTCAAATAATTATATGGAAAGTAGGTATCATAAGTTGCATTTGGATCATCTTGGTTTAATTTTAATTTTAACACCCCCACATTTCATCCATATTATGAAATTCCACGAAGTTTCGACCTCTTCTATTGTCATTAATCTTGATTTGTGACATTTCGTCGTTTATCCGAAATATATCAAAAAGTCAACTTTGTCTGCGAAATAAGCGTGTGATATGATGGAGAAAATGACTTCAGTTGTTTTATGTGAATTAAATCTGTTCCTCGAGAGATTTAAGTGATATGATTTTTCTTTTCTGTTTCCTCGGAAAAGATTGTGTCTCCGATGATTGTAGAGGAAGCGATGTTGGACTGGTCATTGTGGTCACATTTCATGTGCGTTGCTAGTGTAACACGCAACGACAAAACTTCGTCCTTAGGAAGGTGTCTGCGCTTGCGTGACCTCAGTGCACTTCTCGGGAGAGCTATCTAATCCCCGGATCGTGTTTACTTACTTCCTTTCTGAGTGCCATCTTCGTAACTACAGCATAAAATCCTCTTCATGTCGTTCTGCGCCGCGAAGGCACGAAAAAATATTTAAGAAAATTAATTAACTTTTTAAAATGGAATGAAATTGCAGCTCAGCCTCGGTATGGCAAAGATTTTAGTGCTGCATGTAATTCCGACTGTTTCCTAAAAAGCTAAAGTATTTCATAGTCTCAAGAAATTACCTTTTTCATAATCCCGTATTTCAAAAACAAAGTTTTGCCTTTAACAATGACTTTAATGCTTGATCTAAACCTGATGGCTCAACTCCATTATTCTTAGGAAAGTAATCTCAATTCATGGATGTGCTTATTACTTGAAAGTTCTAAACTTTGAAATGGTGCGCGTATATTTCAGGTTTTAAAGGATTTTATGTTGCGATAACCGTTATTGTTTTAGGGAGACATCTTTTCCGTTAAAGGAATAGTGCTCTATTCACAATTATTTCCTTTGGTGCTTAGATCTCGGAAAATTTATAATTTCTCCACTCTTGAATAGATAAAATAAAACGTCAAAACATCAGGAAGGTTCATTCTGCTTTTTAATTTTAAATTATGCTTTTTTTAATGGCACTGCCAAAATAACGCGTAACTTGCTCCTATTCATTCATCAAATATATGATAATAATTTTCAATGCTCTTTAAGATATGATAGGTACCTATGCATTTATTGATTATGCTTCCGGAAATGACAGATTGCCACTTCTAAAAATTTACCGTTGCAGTACATACGCTTATGTAATGACTCCAGCAAATATCAAAATAAATTTTTTCAAGCATTTCTGCTCCTGTACTAATGAAGTTTTTAATACATTTAAAAGTTTAATTTATTTATTTATAAATATAAATCGGTTACTGTTTTTTAAAGTATACACATAACCATATATTTCAGATTCATTTTGGTAAATCTCTAGGTTGTTTATCAAATACGTTTTTTTACCCTAACACATTGATCATTTACGGTCCATTTCCTTTGACTGCAATTTGGTGCGCGTTTATCGAAATGAGCCAATCGAATTGGAAGATGAATGCGTTTGCTATAACACTCGCAATACGTTGTGCCTTTGGGGCAACGGATATGCTACAAAATACCACGGAGATACTCCTTTTATCTCCTAGCATACAAAATATTACTGACGCCTATTTTAAGCTAAATTACAATGGAAATATAACCGGTTTTATGTTCAACGAATAAATACTAGTAATTTAATACTTATACTATCTGCTGAATGAGAATTATATCCTATTGTTAGGACTCGGCAGAGGATTATTACCAACTTTTATATTAAATTCGCTATATATATATATATATATATATATATATATATGGATGTCAACAAGGTGTTGGGATGAGGAAACCCAGTGAGCACTCACCAATCAGACGACTTCAGGTTGGCGAGGCCCCGGGGATGTCGAAGCGACACACGTAAAATAATACAAAAACACAGAAACATCACAAACGTAAAGCTTTCGGAACTAGTTCCGAAAGCTTTACGTTTGTGATGTTTCTGTGTTTTTGTATTATTTTACGTGTGTCGCTTCGACATCCCCGGGGCCTCGCCAACCTGAAGTCGTCTGATTGGTGAGTGCTCACTGGGTTTCCTCATCCCAACACCTTGTTGACATCCATATATCTATTTTACCTTTCCTTTTCCGTAAGTTGTTATATATATATATATATATATATATATATATATATATATATAATATTCATGGTTAAACCTGGTTCTCAATATACTCCTATTTTCCGCTCTCCTCTTCATATCTTGATAACTCTCTTTCCCTTTCTAATCTTCTATCAGGTTAAACCTTTTCCTGCCTCTTTCCTTTTTTCCATTTAATTTTCCTTCTAACACGTCTACAATCATACTCTCTTTCCTCAGGTAATGTCCAACCCAGTTTGTCTTCCTCTTAGTCTGTATAATCATTCGCTTCTCTCCTACTCTTCGTAGCACTTCATCGTTTTTCATCCTATCTGTCCATTTATCTTCAGCATTCTCCACCAAGTCTACATTTCAAAGCTTTCCAAGTATTTTATGTCATTTTTCCTTAACGTCCATGTTTCTGCCTTGTACAAAGCTATACTCCACACATAGCATTTTATAAATATATATGCCAGGGGCCAGGTGCAGTACATCCTGCAAACATCTAGAGACCCTGGCGTGAAGTGACCCAATCCAATAGTCCCTATGACATAAATTGTTATAAAGAGTGTTATTAGTCGAACCACTTTCATTGCTCCTCTTAAAATAATTATATAGCTCACACCATTTTCATAATACAAAACTCATACTACCTACATGATATAGACTACCGGTACACAATATTTTTTGTTTTTTTTCGCAATTTCTGATGGTAAAGCATATAATGTGTTTTGTGGTTTGTTTAATATTAAGTAATTAATTCACCGGCTACGCGTCAATATCGAAAGAAATTAATCAAAAACGTTATCAATATAGTAATTTGCTTAAACTGCAAAATAAGACTTGCAAACGAAACGATATTTTCAATGTATGCGTGAAATATATTTATATTTTAAATGTCAAGTTGTCCATTATTTCAATGTATTGGTATAGTTTCGTTTCTTCGATACGTGTTCCATTTGTTTTATATTTACATGAAACTTTTCTCATAAATTTTCAACCGGTTATTGTCCTTGATACGTTTGTTTCATTGTAGGGTTAGTGCAAATGAACTTGAAAGCCCGAGTCTTATAATGAAATAATCCGAGATCATCAATTGAAATGTTAACAAATCGGATATAAACTTAAAATATGAGCAACCTCGAATTAAACAACGGAATCGAAAGTGAGAATAAGAATCTTCATTTCATTCTAATTGTAAGTGAAATAGTGTTAATCTCGAGTTAAAATCTCGATAATAAGATATCTTACAATGTTAGTGACTGAAGGTCTACACACCGTGTACCAGCTGAATATGTGATAATCTAATGCAAAAACGAAAACTTTCCTGATATCGTACCCATGCTTTTTCGGGAGACGACTTCCCGCTTAAGAACTGCAAGAGTTCGCGCTGAGTATTCAGGCGAAAGATTTGTCGAACTCGGGCCGACTCTTCTTGATTTATTTTCGTATATACTTGGTGTTGACGTCACTCGAGGCTTAATCTGTTTATGTCCTTCACGCGTTTTATTGTAAGCTTAGTGCAAATGCACTTGAAGCCCGAGTCTAACGATGCAAAAATCCGAGATGAACAATGCCGGCTATCCTAGCAACCTTCTTTTTGATATGTTGAAATACTGGAGAAAATCGAATATATACTTAAAATATGAGCAAAAACTAATTAAACAACAGAATCGGCAATAAGAGTAAGAATCTTCATTTTTTTCTGCGTGAAATGGTATAAATCTCGAGTCAAGGTCTCGATCATAAGATATTTTAAATGTTAAAGAATAAAGAATACAGGTCTACACATCGTGTTCTAGACAATTACGAGAACTATCCTGATATCGAACCCATGCCTTTCCGGGGGACGATTATCCATTTAAAACCTGCAAGAGTTCGCGCCAAATATTCAGGCGAAATATTCGTCAAAATAAAACCCACCGTTCTCGTATTATTTGCGTTAATGCCAAAAGGTGATGTCACTCGAGGATTCAGATGCAGGCAGAGAGACAGCGGTTATTATATATATATATATATATATATATATATATATATATATACTTTACGTTACTCTTTCGCTGAAGAAGGGCATAGGCCCGATAAGCTTGCGTGTGTTTTTGTGTTCGTGTGTTTAACGTGTCTCTTCGACGCCCCCAGCAGCCTACCAGCTTGGTCCTCAACTTGGTAAGTGTCCGCTGGGCTTCCCTCAACACCTTGTTGCCACCCTCTTCACTACCTTTTCTTTTCCTTTAGTTAATATATATATATAATAAATATTTTGAAGAATTTGTTTGTTTATTTGTGCATCTATAACGCAACAACTACAGGACGTAGAAAAAAGAATAATGTAATTTTAACCGCAATAAAAAGATAATCAAAATGGTAGGGGTTTTAAAGCGATTTGAACTATATTTTTTATTTTTTAAATGTTTTTCTCTTTTAATTTTTCCCATTTAAATAACGCAAGAGTGAGCGTATTGTTTGATTAACAACCTACGTGACAACCGTTATAAATAATACGTAATACCTACTATTAAATAAAATTTACAATATATACCTAATATAAATTAAGGTAAGGAATAAAACACTACGGTTATTCAAATAAGGACAATCACCAAAAATATATTAATATGGCTAATTATTTCAAATGGTAAGTGGAAGACATTTTTAATGTGCAATTGTAAGTGCTTTCGTTTTACTTTTTATGTATTCTGTATATTCTCTATAATTAACAGAGAGCGAAAAATGTTTTACATTAACATTGAAAATGAAAAACGTGAAATATATCTCAGAAGTTAAATGAGAAAACTTCTATAATAATTCTTGAATTTAGACAAAAATTTCTAATCGTTATCTATTCTTCCCTTGAAAATGTATATGTACATTTTGCTTTCCTTTCAACTGAACATTTTTTGCATCAATTAAGCCAATTGAACTTATTGCATTAAAACAACACTTTCAATGTCGTACTAACATACTCTTTATCGCCTAAATGGATTTCCAAGTCCAAGAACTCATTTTGTTTCATAGGCTTGACGTTAAAATATTTACGTGACAAATTAAACCCACAAAATCAGCCTTTGCATGGGATAACATATCGGTAAGCTCAATTTGAATATATAGTGCTTTTCAGATGAGGTTGTGAGTGAGTGGAATGTAAAAGAGAAAGTATATAGGAGCGAGACACTGAGATAACCAATAGGAAAGAAGGAAGGGGCACCTAAGCATATGAAAGCTCATTCTCCATCGAGTCTCTCGAGTGGTAACATCGTGTCCGAGTGTGCTGTGTTGCCACATTCGCGATTTCCCTTTAAACGCCTGCCAAACGTTACGTGTGTTCCGGTGTAGAGTTGGCAACGTCTAGCATGAGGTTTCTGCTAGGAGGCAGTATCCCACCTCTTAGCAGCGAAGACATAGGAGCGGTCCCGGGTACGGTGGAATTCTGACCCGCCTTCTCATCTGAAAAGCACTATACCTTCAAATGTGTTTCCACCGTTTGCATCCCTAGAGCTTGCAAATCCTGAACAAGTTTTTAATTTTTTTTGAGGTTCATGACCACACAATATCATGCAGTTTCTCCACCAAAATTTAATTTGAATGAAATAACTTATTTTAAGAGTGATTCCATCGATTGCATATTATGACTATTTGATTAAAAACACAGTCACCAAGTTTATCGATAAATGATTCAGGAAGAATTCATTTATTTGGGCAACAGATGGGAAGACAAGAAATATTGAATACCATTAAGTACTACAATAAAAACTGACCTGGTTTCATTTTCAACTCTCCCTCAATATTTTTTGTTTTGACTTAAAAACTCGATTAACGCCGTGTAATTTCATATAATATATACCCCGTCTAATCTGAAATAACCGAAGCTGCTTGCAGGGTTCAAATCACCTCATCTGAGATAATCATCGCGTAAGACGAGTGGCTTAGTCACCTCGGCCACCAGATCTAAGATTTGGCCCTGCGATAAATATTAATTTGAATTCGGCTGGGAAGATAGATATATAGTATTAGTAGCATTTTTCATATTTATTTATTTTAATTGTTTTCTTTTTAGTTGTTTATTTTTATAATTTCATTATTTTGACAACAGTTATCACATTATTTGTACTGTATAACCTCAGCATTCCTTTTCTGTATTTATATTGCTGAAGAGAATCTGAAGAAATTACAAGCGTTCATCATAGCAACTATATTAAAGAAACTATTTTCATTGTTCTTGGTCTAATAGAAGTTTCTTTATTTTTGTAAGTGGATTTGTATTGATACGAGCATTCATACGCTTTTTGAAAGGATATTTCTGCTAATAATTGTGTTTTTGTTTATCGTATTTGTTATTGATAGTAAGTTTTTATTTAACTTAAAAATTTTTAATCTTTATTCCTTTAAGATTATTCTGAAAACTACTTTCCCTATGAAAGGCCATTGAAAACCTCGTTGGTGATCAACTGTTTCACTCCTACTAGTATCTAATGCTGAATTACTCTGAACTAGCAGTAAATTTTCGTTTGATTTTAAGCATCATGAATGGATAAGTCAGTATTTCCATTAAGGAAACAAAAGATATTATCAAACTACTTACTACATATATACCAAATATTCTTACGTTTGCCACTGAGTTCACTGCTTCTGTATGTCATTCTCTCAACTGTAAAAGGATTAATGGTTAAATATAGAGACCCCCAAATCACTCTACAACTGGTAGACACTTTTGCAACTTTTTACGCCCATGCAAGCAGAAACATTATAATTATATTATAGTTTATTTATATTAAAGTATTAAGTATATAAAAGTTGGTTTAAAAATTTATTTTTATATCTTCACTTGTTTTCTTTCTGTCATTATCTATTTAAAGGCTGAATTATGTTTTAAAACTTTATACATAAGTATATGTTTTAATTTATACTAATATCAGCGCACCTATTACAATCAATATTGCACTCCCAACTTTTTTAAATTTTCATCCGTTTTAAATATACTTGTTCCGCTTGGAACTTTTTAATTATTTCGTTATAACGAAGTCTTGCATATAAAGTTGTCCCACGATGTTTCAAAATCCTTTGTAGTTGCATTCTCTAGTTGATTTGAGACTATTTAAATCTCGCTAAGTTATATAAAATTGCCCCAAAAATTTTTCATCATATTTTAATTTCATCATAACAAAAGCAAACAACTCGTCAATCTGCTTTACTAATACCTTTTCTGAAAATCAATTTCTCCATCCCTGACTAACATAATCGTTCTCCATTTTTATATAAAAATCAGCAAAGCTTATTTATTCGAGTGTATTGAAAAGTACGTAGGAGAGCCATATTTTAAAAACAAAACAACGGCTTGTGAGTGATTGCTTATCTCGCTCCTAAAACTAACAAAAATCGAGGGATATGTCCTTTTTTTCTCCTTTAAAAATCAATTATCGAATCAGCTTGGCGTTCTGCTGTAAAAAGTAACCTCGCGGGAGGAGAGATCTCTTTTTCTTTCTCTCCTATTGTTGGCGAAATCGCGGTCGGGAGAGGGGCGAGAGGGAAAGAGAGGACGACGTACCTCCGCCGCTTTTATTTCTAGTGCCGTTTTTAGTCGAAATTGGCTCTCGGAGCGCCTCTAGCGGCGAGGAGAGGAGACGAGTTGTCGATTCGTTTTGTTCAACCCACTCTCATTCCAACCTCTTTCTCTCTCTTCTATTTCTCGCTCTGCTGAATCTATTTATAAGCCCGATCGTATCTGCACGAGCTGAAGAGTTACCCCTAGAACCTTAAACTACCAACTCTTCTATCCACTGTCCCCCACCCCATTTGCGTCCTATTGTAATAGCCGTAGCATGGTAATCACGCGGAGCAGACATCCATACTACTGCGCGTGACAGGGAATTGCATATCGCATCCGTAACTGTTGATACGAAGCCCCAGAGAGAGAGACGGAATTATCTTCGGCGAAGAAATTTTATCCTCTAATCGACTTTGAAAAAAGGAAATAAACTGAGCCAACTGATAGTGATGATGATGACAAGTGCGCGATGCGAAACGGGGAGACGTAATTGCTGTTTAAGTTTGCGAGTGGATCTCTTTTTTACTTTCTCCATAAACGTAGTGTAGGGGAAAATATTGTTTTAATGTAAAAAATCGATTTCGAGATTTCAGCGGAAATGCACGTTTTGAAGTTCCCTGAGCACGTTTTGAACATTTACTCGATGATGTTTGTGTGTGTATGTGATAGCTTTCTTGTGGGTGCTCTAACTCAAAAATTATTAATCAGATCAACGTAAAATTTTATATTTAGCATTTTTATAAAAGTCAAAAGAATTGCTTATATTTTGGTAAAAATCGGTCAAACAAAAGTGGGTGTTTACTTTTTTCACTTATCTGTTATTTTGATAAATGTAAAAATGTATTGGAATAAAAGTTGTAGGAAATTTTATTTTCTACAATATTTGATTGAAACATTTTTCCATATAAAGCATTGTTTCATAGATATCTTATAGTTTGAGCTGCCTCCAACACGCCACCTACCAATTACAATTGACGCTTAGTTACGTCTTTGTAACGCTCCTATATAGTTTCCTAATTTTTGGAGCTTTGTGTCTATATCCAATGTAAGAAGGCTATGGTTGGAGTTTATTTCTGTTCTTCTTAGTCTTTAAGTTTTCTCGCAGTTTTTTTAAATATTTATTTATATGTAATCTATTTGGAATTTTTAGAAATATTACAGATATGAAGAAAGTCATCTGGTGGCTACATCAGATTTTTTTACAAAGTCCTTCTGTCGTCGAAATAAATGGAGAGGCATCAGATGTAAGGATAAATTGCGTGGGTAATAATTAGTGTTGCGTTCATGTACATTGATTCTTTAGTTGTAGCCGCCAACAAACGTACTCTACAATCATTAACCATGGAATAACTTGTTCAGAGGTTCCGTATGCGATTGGCATAAGCTGGAATATAGGAGTAACTTTAAAATTGGGAGAAAGTTTTGGGAATGATCTGTAACGATCAATATTTATTTTTAAAAGCGATTGTCACTTCGTTATTTTAAGATAATCGGACATTAAAATGGCGAGCCTTTTCATAAATTGTCGGTCAAATGTTTCTATAGTAATCATCGATATTTTTCGATTTATTTACTGCGTAAGCGTCACACGTCAACTATTGGTATGACAAATATATACATGCTAGGACTGTACACCAAATTGTAGAGAGATTATTTTCTATCACATAGTAAACTTTTTGAGAAAGCCGATGCTGAATTTCAGTTTATAATAATTGACCGTTTGTCTAATACGCAACAATTAATTTCGTGAGTGCGGATATGAAGATTATATATTTAAATTTCCAGTAACCCTGGTTTCAGATGCAAATGTTGATATAGCTGTGACCAATCGGCTCAGTTTTGAGAGACGTAGAATCGCACAACAATTCAAGCTTGATTAATTAAAGTGAAATCATTTGGCTGTCAGCTTAAGCTATCTCGGTGATATGAATTCCGTAATTGAAATTGGGATCCGGGAGATAAATTGAAAATTGCGTCTTCTGCAGAAAAATGTTGTAAATACCAGAGTTCCATTTCCTCGGTGATAAATTACGTGCGTGAATTCATTATCAAAAACCAATACTGGGATCATAATTTAAACGAGACGGAGATAATGGGAAATTATACAAAATCAGTTTTCTTTTAAAAGGGATTAATCTGTTTATAATCTAAATGCGTATAGGTAGGATGAACAGCAGTTGCGAATGAATGGGAACTATATTTAGAAACTTGTTGGATGAAACATAACGGGTAGTCCTAATATTATACGGAAGAAAAACAAGATTGAATAGTATAATCCATAAATCGAATACAAAAGACGTTCTTTATGGAAAATATTTATATGATTCTGTCAACAGGATAGGCGGTTGAATTTTTATCTCGGAAACAGTAAGTAGTAATTATATGGTCTCGCGGTCTTTTTTGTGGTAAATATTAACCTCTATCAGAATATTTTTTTAAATCTAAACATTGCAGATCACACAAGGGCTAGGGAGAGTAATATGTGGTATTAAATTGTTGCATAATGAATGCAATTTAACTAGTTACGTGTGTATGTTTATTTAACCCCTCAATGCCGTCCGCCGTGTCATTACGTTGAACGAAAATTTCACATTCCGCCATCACTAAAAATGAAGCTCTCATCTTAGGTAACTTCAAAAGCCATAACATTGCTATGAAATAGCAGTCGCGACTTCTGATACAATACTCGCCTTCAGTGATGGTTCACCACAAGTAGAGTCTAAGTAGAGGATTATTTATTTGACTCTACTTTAAGTGATTCACCACTGAATAGGTCTGCACCGTAGCCGGAATGGTTTTTCATAACCTCGTTACGACTACTGAAGATAAATAAGATAAGTGTGTGCTTCTTTATCTGAAATTTTTACACTAAAGTGCTTATTCTTGGATTTATCGTCAGCCATAAGATGAGATTAAAAATTCTAATGTAAATCATATTCTTTAAGAAATAATCCAACCCAGAATTTCGAAACTGAAACTTGGAAGGAAGATTCGCGGCTAGCTGAAGACCAGGGTCATAGCCGAGTTTTTTCCATCATGATTTTAAAATTATTTCCAAATTCCAAATTATGCCAAATGCCTAGGGACATTATAATCAATTCTCTCCATCGGTTTACTCCCGTTAGTTGTAATTATATTGTGGTAATGCGTTTGTAAATTCCAAATAATATCGCTGTCAGTATATTCGTTCACGCTTTCATGTGTGTGAGATCCATGTGTGTGAGATCAATCCACCCGTATGCGTATTCTCGCCGCGCCCGTTTGTGTTTCTATGTGGATGGATATTGTTCGCGCTCGTTTCATTTTATTGAACGCACTCGGCATAGTATTTAGTTTATCGTATGCGTAGTATATAGAAAAAGAATTGTACTTGCAAAAATATTTGCTTACAGATTTTGACGGAAATACACTTTTGAGGTGTCCCCGAGCCCAAAAATAGTGGTTTGTGCCATGCCGTGTATCTGTCTGTGCTCGGCTCCAGAGCCTACATGTGAAAGGAAATCGAATGATGTTTCATGTTTATGCATACCTACTATTACTCAAAATAGAAGCTAGGAAGAGATGAACGATATATCGCAAGAATAAAGGGTTGTTCATTCTTGTCTATTTACTCAAAAAATGGCTCTAAATATTTTTATTTACACACCCTTGGTTATAGAGCTTGGCGTCATAAACGATTATACATAATCTGTATTAGTCAAAAAATTGCAATATAGCGTTCATCGACATTAAGTTATTACATTGAGTTTTCCGCCCATATCCCCCTAGTCCTCTGACGTCACTCAACATTATTCGTCCATAAATATGTACTGCTTCAGCTCCTATGTCACTTCGGCAATGCACATAATGCTTGATATTTATGAATGCTATAACTATTTATCGAGTTTTATTTTCACATATATAAGGTTATCAATATATTATACATTTACGTGCAGAAAACATTTTCTGCGGCTTTGTTGATTTTGTTGTTGTAGGAGTTCATTCCAGTCAAGAAAGACTGTAGGGAGACCAGACCAGGGGTGGGCAAACCACGGTCCGCGGGCCACATGTGGCCCGTAAGGGCATTTTATGTTGCCCGTTATTCCATCATGAAAGCAAACCGTAACATAAAATACATAATTTCATATTTGTAGCTTAAACTTATGGCCGGAATAACTTTTTCAGCGATGTTATGGGGATAACATATTATTAATTATTGATTTTCACTTACAGGATCCCTCGCATTACCTCAAATCACTTCTGATGTGAACCCTAACGTGGCCCCCGAAGTATTTTTATCTATTTGTCGAGCCCGCCACAGAAGCTGCATCTGTTAATGCGGCCCGTCATGAAATATGTTTGACCAACCTTGCACTAGACACATGCGTATATAAAAATATTTGTGCAATATGTATTGTAACGATTTTTTCAAGTTTACCGTGTCTTATTTCTCGTTACGTGAATGCTCTTGTAAATGATTCTACGTTTGCATCTATATTTAAGGCTCAGTCAGAATACTTTCCGCTGAGATATTACAGCTATTGAGAAATGAAGATCGTTTTGGGCACACAATTAATTAAAACTCAATGAGAAATATTTCTTAAACTGTACCTTTTCAACGCGGTTATATTCTCCCTACGTCATAATCTATTTAGAATAAATTTGAAATATGTAAAACAAACTGACATTAGCCTGGGATATTCACTGATACATTACCGTAGACGTATTGTTTGATGCAGAGTATTGTTGATATTGTTCTGCTTGACCTACCTAATTTATATGCAAACCAGAGATATCACTAATGCTCAATTAGTATAAATAACATTGTAACTAACCGTAATGCATTTAATTTGCATATTTCATACATTAAACAGATGAAGCTGGAAATGTAAGAGTTTTGCTGGTGTTTAGAGATAATTTAGGACTTACACATGATAACAGTTGCGGTTTGTGGTTTCTTTTCTTGTTTCTTACGGCGTAAATCTATTAGAGAATGTTGGTACCATTATTGCTTGCCCAATCTCAATATAGAAATTTCATTTTTGATATAGGAGAATGTCTTCAACGATTTTTCTTTAGTAAAATATCCACTCAGCAAGTGGGATAGCGTTTCGATTCCTCGTAATAGTAAAATTTTTACTGCTGATATTATGCAACTTCTTTATTCCAGCATATGCTTGATGAATAGTGATCAAAAGTCTGCATTTACCATCATACGTGTTGACAGGCTAAAGCCTTTTCAAGAAAAGCATAGTTGTGATGTTTTTTTCGATTTTAATGGCCACAAATAATGCAAAGATTGATTGAGTAGTAATTTTTGAGCACCTCTTAACATTTTTAGCATATAAACATAAAATTTACAATCTTAATTGAAAGATTTCTATTCATATGTGACGGCAGAATAAAAAGTAAAAAATGTTAACATTAATTCTAAAATGGCTTTTAAAACGTATTTGAAATTTAATTGGACGTCATTTCAATTTCAGGTGTACACATAACAATAATAATGCTTCTGAAAATTCTAACTGTCAGATTTTCCTGCTCGGAATATGATCTCGTTAAATTCATTCATTATTTAAGGGTTTATCTAAGATAAGAAAAATATTTTCCTTTGTAAAAATATCTAGAGATTTCCTAAAAGAAGCCTTGGTAATTTAATTTGCTTGTACGAGCGCCATTAACCAACTGCAGTGTGTTAGCTAAACACTTACTTTCGTAGACGGCAGGTTTCTCGGAGTGGGTATTACTTCAACGTAATTGCTTTGTTTGACTCACTAAAAACCTCAAATATTTGTTGATTATCAGAAATGTATCTGTTATCTTGAACAGATAATACCGCCGCGATAATTTAACCCTGATTCTGAATAACTCAAAATGTAGAGGTCCTTCACAAGTTGGAATTGGACTAAGATTTAATGCTTTATATAGACACCCATTTTAATTTCATGAGTAATATCATTAGTTGGAGACATTTTTTTGTTTCAACTATCTTTAAGAAAACTTAAAACTTTTAACCACAGTTTCAAGAGCATTTTTCGTGATAAAGTTAACATATATTGTAGGTACCTTTAAATTCGCCGTAGGAATGCAACAAATATTACTTATATGTTATGATGCCATTAGTGCGGTAAGAGTCAGTAAATTCAATAATATATGACGAAATTCTGATCCCTGTATCGATCAAATATAAACATTTTCTCGCCCAGATTTTGTGAATTAAATATTTTTAAAATGGATGACTTACGTCTACGAAATACCACAACTTTAGTATTCTAAAATATCGTTAGAATAATGCTTTTATTTTGTAACGGAGAATTAGCTTATTTTTTAACTCATGCAATAATCCACATTTAATACGATGTTCCGGGATAATTTAGCTGGCGGATTTTAGATTTAATCCTTTTTCCTTTTAACCTGAAAGAGTATAAACCTGCGTGAATTCCCACGAGAGCGTGGTTTTAAAAAATTATAAGAATCCTCATTAATATTAAACTGTTGAGGCGGAAATAAAACGTTTTTTCGGAATGGTCAATTTTTGTAATCTATTTGGAAGCATTTTTTCCTACGGCGTAAGTCAGCCATATTGCGACGAGATGATACAAACGACGAATCTTATTTTTACTAATGGGCAAAAATACAGAGTCATAATTTCATGAAATCCACATTCCCTGGCTCTCATGCTTAAAAGGTCTGCGTTTACTAAATAAATATATGACACTGAACAACGCCCTATTTCTTTTTTTAAACGTCGTCTTGCGAAATTAGTTACGTTTAGAGCTAATGACGGGATAAAAGTATTAGATGAAAATTCTCTCATATTCTTCTTCGGATAACCAATTCATTCCGGACTTAAGTCGGTCTTTACCATAAATTTATCAGGGCATTATTTTCGAAATAAAATATTTATACATAAAATGTTATAAAAATATTATGCATCGACTTTTGACTATCTAGAATGTTTCATATATGGTTATATACATAACTTCTCTATGTTCAGTGCTTTTAACAAATATATCGTACATATAAGTATGCTATAAGGATAATTTCAATGGTTTATATTTCGTAAAAATATTAAATCGTTGTATCTACACCCGTATTAATTCCACGAGAGGACTATTTTTCTAGCCAGGGGAAACATCTGTCTACAGTCTCTACAAGTGCTTTAGGGTGATGTCGCCTGTAAACCCTCATAAGATATTAATTTGAAATGGTACCACGAGTTCACCTTGTGGCTAGAATCAAAACGCAGTTTTTGAGTAAAGGTAATGTAATTATATAAAAACCTCATGCTAAAGGAATTTATTATATCCTGAACAAATATGAAACATGTTTAAATTTGAATTTTTACCGATTACGAGATGAACACAACATCGTGCGCATGTACTAAACGTATCCGTTTTCTTTCTAGGAATATTTTTATTTTAATAAGGAGAAAAATTCTGCCTGGACTATCCTAGCAAACTATCCATCTCGCTTCGGAACGCAGATGGTTTCTTACTTATGCTTCTCACTAATAAAAATTGAAGTATAAGGTTAACCCGAAATAATTATTTACTATTGTATTTGTCTGGTCTTGGTCAAAGAATTTCGACGTTATTTTATTTCTAAAAAATTAAAATTATTTTATATTTTAAAAACTTTCGTAACGTCTTTTCCTTCACGCGAAAAATCATCGTGACAAAGCACCGAATATTTTCCTCGTTTTAATGAAGGCGTTAAGAATGGGTGATGGGAGGTGGAAGAGAATCGCTGTCACGGGATAGCTATAAATCATTCCCAAAGGGCAATAAAGTGGGGATCGCTGGGGAGGGATAAAAAAAGGTTCTGGACAAAAGATTAAAGGCTAAAAGGATTTGCGAAAGATTTCTTTGAGGGGTAGGATTGTCCCTGAGAGAAAAAATGTCAAGAATAAGATAAAGAAGAGGAACGAGAATGGAAGAGAAAAGACAGTGCGGTGAAAGAACAAGACATGCAGTGAAAATTCGTGACAGGAATGGGCGGAAAAGCAAATAAGAGGAAACAAATAGATGCCTTTCGACGGAGAGAACAAACTATCCGTGGAGGAATAAAAGCGGACCTCTGCACCCGATTAAAAGGAAGACTCCCGAAACTTTTCAAAAACATCGATCCAGCAAAGCCGCAGAAGTAGAGTATAAATGTTCGTTTGAGCACAGTCCGCCATTTTTTAATGTGATATTATAAAGATAAACAAAAGAAAAACCTAATGACGTCATAACAAAAGACGATCGTAATGTGCAATGTTAGGTTAGTACTTGGATGGCGGCGGATTCGAATCGAATTAAACTTTCTGGATTGGTATTTTTGGATGGCGGTGGATTTGAGTACGTTAAAATGAAGCGAAATATTGATCAAGTTTTTATATCCAATAAAATACAATCATTATTACTTTATAAATACACACAACACAAATAACAATCATTTTTTTCAAAGGAGGTGGTCCATCGATATGAATTTCTCCTTTATTGTAGTGTTCCAGGCATGGCTAATATCCTTCCCTCTGACGCCGATCTTCTAATTCTTATAATTCGGAAAATGTGGTGGTTATCTGATGGATGTCACGTGGATGATACAATTCAATATAATCAAAAGGTATCAATTTCAGATCCTCTAATTTCATCGTCTTCCAACCACGTTCATGATAGGTCTGAATAGCCGACCCAACTTTATGTATGATTGCGAGTTGTTTTAAGTCCATAATTGAAAATTAATTATTTTCAAATCAATGATTGCTTAGATTGATAATATATTAATAATTATTAAATATAAATTAAATTACCTTTGGAGAGCGATCTGATGCGTGGAATATCCGGATGCGTCTTTCTTCGAAAAACTCACTTTATGCACGCGACCGTCCTCTGCCGAGTCTCATCTATTTAGGTTACTAAGGAGTTTATGAATGAAAACACTTCGGGGTAGATGAAAAAACAGGTTTTCAGTCCAGCTATTGCACCCGAGTGGTGGATGTGTCTAGGTCACTAACCTCTGGTAGTAAAAAAAATAAGATCTACGGTCTCGCAGTCAAACGTCGGTTTTGCTCGAGCGTCTCGATAGAGAAAGTCATGTTTAATACCTGGGTAGGATAGGATATTGGCCTCTGGTTGTTTTAAAAACCTACGGTCGGGGGCAGGTTTTATCAAGTAAATAACACACGGGAACAGTAAAAAAATCGATTTATTTAACAAAAATATATGCAAAGTTAGTTTTTTTTACAAACATTGCTCCATACTCATTCTATATTTATTATTAAACAACCTCCATGTCGCTTCATTGGTTATAGCCTCTTTTAATAACGACATTACCAGTCCACTTTTTGCCAAATCGTCTTTCTTTGCTTCGATAAGTTCTTTTCTGAAACCATCATCCAATAATTGAATGAGTCTTAACGTTATTATCACGTCAAAATCTGTACGGTTTGAGAATAATATAAGCGTGAAAGTATTGTATAGAAATTATATCTTTTTTGATCGAATAAATTAAGCCATTGATCATTACTCAGAATGACTTCTCCTTCACCGATTTGAGTAAATTGCACACACAATTCAAAAGTTTCACAATGATTAAACCCAACACTAACACTTTTCACTTTCTTATTATTCAGATAGTACACAGTTTCCAATAAGAGTTGATTGATTTCACAAATATTATTCTTCCGCGATGACTTTGGGGGGTGATGCGGGATCTGCTTGCAGACTGGATGGCGGTGGTGGCGATGACGATGGTGGTGATGATTGCAGATTGGATAACTTCGGTCTTGGAACACTTCTCCTCCGTTTCGGTAGAACTCCTGAACTGCTCGAACTCTTTATAGCGAAAGACTGCGTGGAGTTTATATATTTCAATATAACCTACTATAACTGATGGAGGGGTGGGTGGTAGGAGTGAAGGGGAAAGGTGTGAAAGTGAAAGGGGGAGCCTTAGAAGTCTTAAATCCTCGGCGATTGGTTGCTTGTCCGAGATTGCATTATGCGGTGGAGTTGATTTATCTTCGAGCAGCAGTTTTGTAAATTCTTTGTCTCGCTTTCAAAATTCGATGAACTTGACAGTCGTTGAGGTGGGGATGGGTGAATTGGGGAAATGAAATAGGTTAAGATTTTCGCGATTGATTTGCAGAGAGTGTAAAGACAGCAAAACTCTCCAAAAAGGTCAGAGTGATAACTTTGGAGTCGAAATGGATTTTCGGTGTAGAAAAACGGTTGGAGGAAAGAGATGATTTCGTTAATGAGAGGTGGATAACCTATTCAAATATCACCTTCAAAGGCTTCTTCCCAGTTTCTCTTTAAATTTGAAATTTTACTGTTTCCCCAAGACAAGGTGTTGACCCCGTCGTCACAAAGATAACGTTTGTCATCAGAAGCACTCAAGGCAACTTTATTCATTTCCATCGAATAAAGTTCATGCTTTTTACTTTTAATCACATTCATTTTGCGAAATACAACAGAATTATCCCTTAAACAATTTACATAGTCCTCAAACTTTAAACCTTTATTGATAACTGCTTTGGTTATTCCTTTTGCTTTTTTCTTTTCCTTCGAATCTCTAACTTTAAATGCATACAATTTGCTCCGCAGTCCTACAAAATGAGTCATTATCTTTCCGTTACACTCGTCTTTAAATTTTCCAATCATCTTTTTATTTTTATCAGAGAAGCAAAGATGGTCCTTTGGAAAGTTGGATGTGTCGTAAAAGTCCAAGTCAGTCAACATATCTTTGTAAAAGTCATCAGTCCTTACTTCATAAATGAAGCTGTCAGTGTCCATGTAACATAGGTTTAACCTGTCACGGAATTTGGGCTTCATCCTCCGATAGTGAAAGTCATACATCAATGTTTTACTTAATTCTAAAACGGATAATCCTATATAAATAGGTTTATCCATTTTAATTTTAGATTTTCTCAAGTGAACGATGACTAAATTTTCATTAATGATCGTTCGGTCGAGGAATGTTGATTTGGATATTAGCTTATCCAATCGTTTTTCATTGGAAACCAATTCCAAATTTATCCTCTTCCGAACGTTCTCCATAGTTTTACCAAAAACGCAATTATTCATTAATTTGTAAAAATCCTTTTCAAAATCATTTTCTACAATTTTCCTACGTTCAGTGTTTAAATCGATATATGATTTCAACCACGGAGATTGGTTAAATTCAATGACTCGGTGAATTGTCTTGAGTCTTAGTCCAAGAGAAAGAGCCTGTTTTAGGTTAACGTAGTGAATAACATACTTTGTTTTATCGTCTAGAGTCGTCAACAGTTTGGTATGCTTACCACCTGGAGGAATTTTATTTTCAGGACATAACGGTAGATCGTTGTGTTCGTGGTGGAGATCACTCGGATATTCTAAATCGACTTCTAAAATGTAACCTTTCGAATGGTCATCTGAAATAGAAGTTACGTTAAAATTTTGAATTTCCTCCCGATCAAGCCAACGAAACCCACTATGGGGCAGGTAATTACTCATTGCCCAGCCGTAGAGATTGTTAGCATCTAAATAAACAATATATCGAGATTCAATCTCTGGATTAAAATTATCTAGATACTTGTTATTGGCCTCAGAATACCTTTTCATGCACTGACTGATTCCACCACGAATACCCTTCTCTACCATCAAAATCATGTCATAGTCATTCATCAGTTCAAGGTTAATTTTAGTGTATTTCAACATGGCGTCGAAAGCAAGACCTGGTGCGGTGAAGTACCATGTTGGGTCTAATTTGTACGTTTTCAAACATACTTCCCTAAAATTTTCAAAAACATCAGCTAACAACAAAACGTCAGTCTTCAGGTAAAGGTCGCTATATTCACCTAAAGTCGAGCAATTAAAATCGTCCCAAATTTTCTTTGCATAGTCATAGTCCTCGTCTTTGATGTGTTCCTGAGTCAACTGACTATAAAATTCCTCTTTGGGTGGTAAGCACACATCGTTCAATTTGTCCCAGCAGTCTACGTATTCATACGGAAAAACACCTTTACGAGTGACCAAGTCCAGTTTTTCTCCAAAAATCTTTGCAGTTTGCGCGAACTTATCTTGGGGGAGATTTTCAACTAATTTTGAGAGGGAAGAAGCCATGAAACGAAATGTATCGAGGTACCTGATGGAAAAGTTTTCACTCACCTTCTTTGAAAAGGAAATATATTTTTCCTCCGAATTGGGGATGCATTGCATTGCCTTTTCGTCGTAACCTAAATGAGGAATGATCAGGTGGGAGTCGTAACCGGATAGGTTGTGGATGAAAACGGGGAGAAAATTTGGCATTTTGAAATTTAAATTGCAATTTGAATGAGCAGGTCCTCGATACATACCCGTGAGATGACAGTGATCTCTCACGCGATCATCACCTAATTCCTCCCCACAAATGTGACAAACAGTCACCGTTTTGAATGCCTCCTGTTCCTCCGGGGTCATCGCAACCATAGGGGTCACGTTTTTGTACACTCTGCATATGAGCTCTGAGACCTCTCTTAAATTCTTAACGAATACCTCGGCGGCATCCGCACCACGATAGAGAACGGGATCGAAAATCTCTCCCGTGGAGGATACCAAAACAAAACAAAAAGACATGACCTCATGTTTTTGGGTGGATATCGAATAGGAATGATCAAGAGGGCTACTGCAACTGACAAATTTTGGTAGGATGCATTCGAAATCGGCGTACACCACGAAAGGGGCACGCATGGTGTGCCCGAAATTTTTGAATTTTAACCACTTGTCTTCATCTGTGGGGAGCAGGATTTTTGAGGGAGCATTGGTGTTGCAGTCCCGTTTATGTTCCACGAGCTTTTCTTCATCGTAATAATGAGTGAAACATCTTTTGCACATGTAAATTTTATAATGATTTTTAGTCATCTGGCAGTGAACTAATCTTTCAAAATTTCTTATATAACAATAATGGCTCTTGGAGCCTTCTGTTAAAAGCAAAAGGTCCCGGTGGTCATCGAGTTCCTCATCCACAACTTTGATAGGGTACACGTTATTTTTTTCATCAATACCAAAAACATTAACCGAAATATTGTTGGTTTTTTCAAATTTTGGAATTTTTGAGAGCTCTACTGGGTACTCTATGCAATCCCAATCATACCCTTTTCGAAATTCCTCGTTGTTGTATTTGGACACGCGTTGAGGATTTTTCTGAACATTTTTTGCCCAAATCGCATACTTAAAACAAAAGGAATCGCTATTATTGATATTTATTACCGAAAATGTGTTTTTTATTTTTGGTGACAAATCAATAAAAGAGGACCCTCTCAAAGGTCTATATTTATTGATCCTCAATTCCAACCCAAGAATCTCGGATAACGACCAACTGGAACCTTTTCCCTGCTGCTCAGACTTTTCCTTCAAAATTTTTCCAAAAAGTTTATTCAAAATTTCATCAATATCATTAGCCTGAAGGACTCGGACATTTTTCGTTTTGAACACTCTCTCACTGGATTCGTTCTCCTTTTTAAACGTAGCTTTTAAAATTATATTAATTTTCAGAGCCGTATTTGCCAACTGTTCGCTAATTTTACCTATCAAAATTTCCCTAATACCGTCTAAAAACGTGATAATGTCTTTATTCACTCCATCTCCACTCACCCAAAATGTCTTTAGACGATTCCTCACTGCCGATTCTATTTCTACAACTCGGTTTCCACCTCTCTGTATCACGTGTCGCATATGAACGTCGCTCATTTCATGGGCTACGCGATAACGTGGGTTAAAATATGCGAAACACACCTCACAAAGTGTTTCCATCCCCAACCGTTTAAAAAACAATGAAAGAAATAAAAAAATGAATAATTTATATATACAGGTTAGGAAAAAGGAGGTTAAATTGATATACGTAGTATCTGAAAAAAAATATCAATTTCAATACTCATACAATTGCATTCCCCCATTCCTATATATCAATTACATAATCTCACAAGTCTTATACTAAATAGTTCAACATTACAATAGAAACAATAATATGTAGAAATCTTGCTACTACTTTTTGCAATCTTTTCGTGTCACAGATCAATTCAATATTTATTCTTTTACGTACGTTCTCCATAGATTTCCCAAAAAAACTGAATTGTTCATTAATTTAAAGAATTCCTTTTCGAAATCGTTAGTAGCCAATTTCCGCTTCTCAGTATTATTTATTATATATGACTCAAGCCAATTAGATTGTTGAAATTCTATTATTCTATTAATATTATTTTTAATTTTAACCCTAGCTGTAATGCTTGTTTCAACAGAGAAATGTGAATTACATAGCGTTTCTTATTGAGTAATGTTGTTAGAAGTTTTTTCTGATCTGAACCGGGCGGTTTATCATTTTCAGGTAGAAGGGAAATTCGTTATGTTGATCGCGAAGGTAACTTGGGTATTCCAAATCTACATCTAACAAATATCCTACGGCGCCTTCATCATCAATCTCTTCAATGTCTCATATATCTTTTGGATCAACCCATCTAAATCCTGAATAAGGCATTTTTTTACACATACTATACCCATACAAGTTATTTGCGTCTATATATGCTATATATGAACTTTCTTCTCTAGGATTATGTTCATTATGTACTTATTGTTTGCTTTCGAATACCGTTTAACACATTGAGCCAAACCTCCCCTGATTCCACGTTCTATCATAATAATCATATCGTAATCAGTCAGATATCTTATGAGAACCATGGATGGAGGACTTGTGATAGATGATAATTTATCACGTCACAAATTTTTAAATTTTTATTTCCCAATTTAGAAATCCATGGGAACATGTTTTCTATAACGTAACCCGAGGTGAAAGTGAAAGTATTATGAAACCCGGTATGAGGCCTCTGAAACCGAAGTTAAATTTTTATTTCCCCAATTTAGAAACCCATGGGAACGAGTTTTCACCGGGAGCGTGGGGTATTATATATATATCGAAGGAAATGGTAGAAATCTATCAGAAATCAAAGCTCAACCTTCGAAGACACTCGTCTTTTTCCGCGCTGATGTAAAACAACGTTTTATTTTCATCCGAGTGAAGATACAGTTGTCAGTTGCAGATTACTCAACAGTTCAGAAGCGTCTCAATATAAAAAGTAAGTACCTACTGATAAATTATTTAATGATGTATGAATTAATGGTAATTTAAACTCCAATGAGGTTAATGTGAGCAAATACTTTTTCTTATTTTTTTTTCTAATGTCTTTTCTGATGGCATTCCTCAAAAAGTTGACGGAGTAGTCACAGATTGTTTCCTACAAACCCACAGGTGAGCTGGAAATAAACGAGGAATACAGGCTTATGATATTCGATGTGGTTGATGCAAAATTTGGAGATACACTGAGGGATACCATAGAGAGGAACGGTGAGTGCTGTAAAGTATTACTAAACTCCCACGCTCCCGGTGAAAACTCGTTCCCATGGGTTTCTAAATTGGGGAAATAAAAATTTAACTTCGGTTTCAGAGGCCTCATACCGGGTTTCATAATACTTTCACTTTCACCTCGGGTTACGTTATAGAAAACATGTTCCCATGGATTTCTAAATTGGGAAATAAAAATTTAAAAATTTGTGACGTGATAAATTATCATCTATCACAAGTCCTCCATCCATGGTTCTCATAAGATATCTGACTGATTACGATATGATTATTATGATAGAACGTGGAATCAGGGGAGGTTTGGCTCAATGTGTTAAACGGTATTCGAAAGCAAACAATAAGTACATAATGAACATAATCCTAGAGAAGAAAGTTCATATATAGCATATATAGACGCAAATAACTTGTATGGGTATAGTATGTGTAAAAAAATGCCTTATTCAGGATTTAGATGGGTTGATCCAAAAGATATATGAGACATTGAAGAGATTGATGATGAAGGCGCCGTAGGATATTTGTTAGATGTAGATTTGGAATACCCAAGTTACCTTCGCGATCAACATAACGAATTTCCCTTCTACCTGAAAATGATAAACCGCCCGGTTCAGATCAGAAAAAACTTCTAACAACATTACTCAATAAGAAACGCTATGTAATTCACATTTCTCTGTTGAAACAAGCATTACAGCTAGGGTTAAAATTAAAAATAATATTAATAGAATAATAGAATTTCAACAATCTAATTGGCTTGAGTCATATATAATAAATAATACTGAGAAGCGGAAATTGGCTACTAACGATTTCGAAAAGGAATTCTTTAAATTAATGAACAATTCAGTTTTTTTGGGAAATCTATGGAGAACGTACGTAAAAGAATAAATATTGAATTGATCTGTGACACGAAAAGATTGCAAAAAGTAGTAGCAAGATTTCTACATATTATTGTTTCTATTGTAATGTTGAACTATTTAGTATAAGACTTGTGAGATTATGTAATTGATATATAGGAATGGGGGAATGCAATTGTATGAGTATTGAAATTGATATTTTTTTTTCAGATACTACGTATATCAATTTAACCTCCTTTTTCCTAACCTGTATATATAAATTATTCATTTTTTTATTTCTTTCATTGTTTTTTAAACGGTTGGGGATGGAAACACTTTGTGAGGTGTGTTTCGCATATTTTAACCCACGTTATCGCGTAGCCCATGAAATGAGCGACGTTCATATGCGACACGTGATACAGAGAGGTGGAAACCGAGTTGTAGAAATAGAATCGGCAGTGAGGAATCGTCTAAAGACATTTTGGGTGAGTGGAGATGGAGTGAATAAAGACATTATCACGTTTTTAGACGGTATTAGGGAAATTTTGATAGGTAAAATTAGCGAACAGTTGGCAAATACGGCTCTGAAAATTAATATAATTTTAAAAGCTACGTTTAAAAAGGAGAACGAATCCAGTGAGAGAGTGTTCAAAACGAAAAATGTCCGAGTCCTTCAGGCTAATGATATTGATGAAATTTTGAATAAACTTTTTGGAAAAATTTTGAAGGAAAAGTCTGAGCAGCAGGGAAAAGGTTCCAGTTGGTCGTTATCCGAGATTCTTGGGTTGGAATTGAGGATCAATAAATATAGACCTTTGAGAGGGTCCTCTTTTATTGATTTGTCACCAAAAATAAAAAACACATTTTCGGTAATAAATATCAATAATAGCGATTCCTTTTGTTTTAAGTATGCGATTTGGGCAAAAAATGTTCAGAAAAATCCTCAACGCGTGTCCAAATACAACAACGAGGAATTTCGAAAAGGGTATGATTGGGATTGCATAGAGTACCCAGTAGAGCTCTCAAAAATTCCAAAATTTGAAAAAACCAACAATATTTCGGTTAATGTTTTTGGTATTGATGAAAAAAATAACGTGTACCCTATCAAAGTTGTGGATGAGGAACTCGATGACCACCGGGACCTTTTGCTTTTAACAGAAGGCTCCAAGAGCCATTATTGTTATATAAGAAATTTTGAAAGATTAGTTCACTGCCAGATGACTAAAAATCATTATAAAATTTACATGTGCAAAAGATGTTTCACTCATTATTACGATGAAGAAAAGCTCGTGGAACATAAACGGGACTGCAACACCAATGCTCCCTCAAAAATCCTGCTCCCCACAGATGAAGACAAGTGGTTAAAATTCAAAAATTTCGGGCACACCATGCGTGCCCCTTTCGTGGTGTACGCCGATTTCGAATGCATCCTACCAAAATTTGTCAGTTGCAGTAGCCCTCTTGATCATTCCTATTCGATATCCACCCAAAAACATGAGGTCATGTCTTTTTGTTTTGTTTTGGTATCCTCCACGGGAGAGATTTTCGATCCCGTTCTCTATCGTGGTGCGGATGCCGCCGAGGTATTCGTTAAGAATTTAAGAGAGGTCTCAGAGCTCATATGCAGAGTGTACAAAAACGTGACCCCTATGGTTGCGATGACCCCGGAGGAACAGGAGGCATTCAAAACGGTGACTGTTTGTCACATTTGTGGGGAGGAATTAGGTGATGATCGCGTGAGAGATCACTGTCATCTCACGGGTATGTATCGAGGACCTGCTCATTCAAATTGCAATTTAAATTTCAAAATGCCAAATTTTCTCCCCGTTTTCATCCACAACCTATCCGGTTACGACTCCCACCTGATCATTCCTCATTTAGGTTACGACGAAAAGGCAATGCAATGCATCCCCAATTCGGAGGAAAAATATATTTCCTTTTCAAAGAAGGTGAGTGAAAACTTTTCCATCAGGTACCTCGATACATTTCGTTTCATGGCTTCTTCCCTCTCAAAATTAGTTGAAAATCTCCCCCAAGATAAGTTCGCGCAAACTGCAAAGATTTTTGGAGAAAAACTGGACTTGGTCACTCGTAAAGGTGTTTTTCCGTATGAATACGTAGACTGCTGGGACAAATTGAACGATGTGTGCTTACCACCCAAAGAGGAATTTTATAGTCAGTTGACTCAGGAACACATCAAAGACGAGGACTATGACTATGCAAAGAAAATTTGGGACGATTTTAATTGCTCGACTTTAGGTGAATATAGCGACCTTTACCTGAAGACTGACGTTTTGTTGTTAGCTGATGTTTTTGAAAATTTTAGGGAAGTATGTTTGAAAACGTACAAATTAGACCCAACATGGTACTTCACCGCACCAGGTCTTGCTTTCGACGCCATGTTGAAATACACTAAAATTAACCTTGAACTGATGAATGACTATGACATGATTTTGATGGTAGAGAAGGGTATTCGTGGTGGAATCAGTCAGTGCATGAAAAGGTATTCTGAGGCCAATAACAAGTATCTAGATAATTTTAATCCAGAGATTGAATCTCGATATATTGTTTATTTAGATGCTAACAATCTCTACGGCTGGGCAATGAGTAATTACCTGCCCCATAGTGGGTTTCGTTGGCTTGATCGGGAGGAAATTCAAAATTTTAACGTAACTTCTATTTCAGATGACCATTCGAAAGGTTACATTTTAGAAGTCGATTTAGAATATCCGAGTGATCTCCACCACGAACACAACGATCTACCGTTATGTCCTGAAAATAAAATTCCTCCAGGTGGTAAGCATACCAAACTGTTGACGACTCTAGACGATAAAACAAAGTATGTTATTCACTACGTTAACCTAAAACAGGCTCTTTCTCTTGGACTAAGACTCAAGACAATTCACCGAGTCATTGAATTTAACCAATCTCCGTGGTTGAAATCATATATCGATTTAAACACTGAACGTAGGAAAATTGTAGAAAATGATTTTGAAAAGGATTTTTACAAATTAATGAATAATTGCGTTTTTGGTAAAACTATGGAGAACGTTCGGAAGAGGATAAATTTGGAATTGGTTTCCAATGAAAAACGATTGGATAAGCTAATATCCAAATCAACATTCCTCGACCGAACGATCATTAATGAAAATTTAGTCATCGTTCACTTGAGAAAATCTAAAATTAAAATGGATAAACCTATTTATATAGGAATATCCGTTTTAGAATTAAGTAAAACATTGATGTATGACTTTCACTATCGGAGGATGAAGCCCAAATTCCGTGACAGGTTAAACCTATGTTACATGGACACTGACAGCTTCATTTATGAAGTAAGGACTGATGACTTTTACAAAGATATGTTGACTGACTTGGACTTTTACGACACATCCAACTTTCCAAAGGACCATCTTTGCTTCTCTGATAAAAATAAAAAGATGATTGGAAAATTTAAAGACGAGTGTAACGGAAAGATAATGACTCATTTTGTAGGACTGCGGAGCAAATTGTATGCATTTAAAGTTAGAGATTCGAAGGAAAAGAAAAAAGCAAAAGGAATAACCAAAGCAGTTATCAATAAAGGTTTAAAGTTTGAGGACTATGTAAATTGTTTAAGGGATAATTCTGTTGTATTTCGCAAAATGAATGTGATTAAAAGTAAAAAGCATGAACTTTATTCGATGGAAATGAATAAAGTTGCCTTGAGTGCTTCTGATGACAAACGTTATCTTTGTGACGACGGGGTCAACACCTTGTCTTGGGGAAACAGTAAAATTTCAAATTTAAAGAGAAACTGGGAAGAAGCCTTTGAAGGTGATATTTGAATAGGTTATCCACCTCTCATTAACGAAATCATCTCTTTCCTCCAACCGTTTTTCTACACCGAAAATCCATTTCGACTCCAAAGTTATCACTCTGACCTTTTTGGAGAGTTTTGCTGTCTTTACACTCTCTGCAAATCAATCGCGAAAATCTTAACCTATTTCATTTCCCCAATTCACCCATCCCCACCTCAACGACTGTCAAGTTCATCGAATTTTGAAAGTGAGACAAAGAATTTACAAAACTGCTGCTCGAAGATAAATCAACTCCACCGCATAATGCAATCTCGGACAAGCAACCAATCGCCGAGGATTTAAGACTTCTAAGGCTCCCCCTTTCACTTTCACACCTTTCCCCTTCACTCCTACCACCCACCCCTCCATCAGTTATAGTAGGTTATATTGAAATATATAAACTCCACGCAGTCTTTCGCTATAAAGAGTTCGAGCAGTTCAGGAGTTCTACCGAAACGGAGGAGAAGTGTTCCAAGACCGAAGTTATCCAATCTGCAATCATCACCACCATCGTCATCGCCACCACCGCCATCCAGTCTGCAAGCAGATCCCGCATCACCCCCCAAAGTCATCGCGGAAGAATAATATTTGTGAAATCAATCAACTCTTATTGGAAACTGTGTACTATCTGAATAATAAGAAAGTGAAAAGTGTTAGTGTTGGGTTTAATCATTGTGAAACTTTTGAATTGTGTGTGCAATTTACTCAAATCGGTGAAGGAGAAGTCATTCTGAGTAATGATCAATGGCTTAATTTATTCGAACAAAAAAGATATAATTTCTATACAATACTTTCACGCTTATATTATTCTCAAACCGTACAGATTTTGACGTGATAATAACGTTAAGACTCATTCAATTATTGGATGATGGTTTCAGAAAAGAACTTATCGAAGCAAAGAAAGACGATTTGGCAAAAAGTGGACTGGTAATGTCGTTATTAAAAGAGGCTATAACCAATGAAGCGACATGGAGGTTGTTTAATAATAAATATAGAATGAGTATGGAGCAATGTTTGTAAAAAAAACTAACTTTGCATATATTTTTGTTAAATAAATCGATTTTTTTACTGTTCCCGTGTGTTATTTACTTGATAAAACCTGCCCCCGACCGTAGGTTTTTAAAACAACCAGAGGCCAATATCCTATCCAGGTATTAAACATGACTTTCTCTATCGAGACGCTGGAGCAACCGCAGGTCTTTTAATTTCCCTTTTTTAATTTGAGGCCCCAATCCTTCTCCCCTCCCCACCCCACTCAGAACCGGTTTTTCTTTGCCTAAAAGTTGGTGACCTACTTAGCTCGTCGAAAACCTGCTTAGAAGGGTAAACGACCGACCGAAGACACGCGCTGAGGAGAACCCAAAACACACGCAGATGTAAATATTGAAAGGCTCTATCCCCTCCCCCACCCCACTCAGAACTCGAATAGAAATCAACTCCTACGCATGATGCAATCTAGGACAAGCAACCAATCGCCGAGGATTTAAGTCTTCTAAGGCTCCCCCTTCCACTTTCACACCTTTCCCCTTCACTCCTACCACCCACCCCTCCATCAGTTATAGTAGGTTATATTGAAATATATAAACTCCACGCAGTCTTTCGCTATAAAGAGTTCGAGCAGTTCAGGAGTTCTACCGAAACGGAGGAGAAGTGTTCCAAGACCGAAGTTATCCAATCATCACCACCATCATCATCGCCACCACCACCATCCAGTCTGCTAGCAGATCCCGCATCACCCCCAAAGTCATCGCGGAAGAATAATATTTGTGAAATCAATCAACTCTTATTGGAAACTGTGTACTATCTGAATAATAAGAAAGTGAAAAGTGTTAGTGTTGGGTTTAATCATTGTGAAACTTTTGAATTGTGTGTGCAATTTACTCAAATCGGTGAAGGAGAAGTCATTCTGAGTAATGATCAATGGCTTAATTTATTCGAACAAAAAAGATATAATTTCTATACAATACTTTCACGCTTATATTATTCTCAAACCGTACAGATTTTGACGTGATAATAACGTTAAGACTCATTCAATTATTGGATGATGGTTTCAGAAAAGAACTTATCGAAGCAAAGAAAGACGATTTGGCAAAAAGTGGACTGGTAATGTCGTTATTAAAAGAGGCTATAACCAATGAAGCGACATGGAGGTTGTTTAATAATAAATATAGAATGAGTATGGAGCAATGTTTGTAAAAAAAACTAACTTTGCATATATTTTTGTTAAATAAATCGATTTTTTTACTGTTCCCGTGTGTTATTTACTTGATAAAACCTGCCCCCGACCGTAGGTTTTTAAAACAACCAGAGGCCAATATCCTATCCTACCCAGGTATTAAACATGACTTTCTCTATCGAGACGCTCGAGCAAAACCGACGTTTGACTGCGAGACCGTAGATCTTATTTTTTTTACTACCAGAGGTTAGTGACCTAGACACATCCACCACTCGGGTGCAATAGCTGGACTGAAAACCTGTTTTTTCATCTACCCCGAAGTGTTTTCATTCATAAACTCCTTAGTAACCTAAATAGATGAGACTCGGCAGAGGACGGTCGCGTGCATAAAGTGAGTTTTTCGAAGAAAGACGCATCCGGATATTCCACGCATCAGATCGCTCTCCAAAGGTAATTTAATTTATATTTAATAATTATTAATATATTATCAATCTAAGCAATCATTGATTTGAAAATAATTAATTTTCAATTATGGACTTAAAACAACTCGCAATCATACATAAAGTTGGGTCGGCTATTCAGACCTATCATGAACGTGGTTGGAAGACGATGAAATTAGAGGATCTGAAATTGATACCTTTTGATTATATTGAATTGTATCATCCACGTGACATCCATCAGATAACCACCACATTTTCCGAATTATAAGAATTAGAAGATCGGCGTCAGAGGGAAGGATATTAGCCATGCCTGGAACACTACAATAAAGGAGAAATTCATATCGATGGACCACCTCCTTTGAAAAAAATGATTGTTATTTGTGTTGTGTGTATTTATAAAGTAATAATGATTGTATTTTATTGGATATAAAAACTTGATCAATATTTCGCTTCATTTTAACGTACTCAAATCCACCGCCATCCAAAAATACCAATCCAGAAAGTTTAATTCGATTCGAATCCGCCGCCATCCAAGTACTAACCTAACATTGCACATTACGATCGTCTTTTGTTATGACGTCATTAGGTTTTTCTTTTGTTTATCTTTATAATATCAAATTAAAAAATGGCGGACTGTGCTCAAACGAACATTTATACTCTACTCGCAGACGCATCGAAAAGATAAGTTCGGGGTACCGTCCTATTCGCGTAAATTGCGAGAGCCCCAGACATAATGCGTCGGCGATCTATGGTAACGGTCGTCCGGCTGGGCAGACGCATAAACAGTCTTCGAGGACGTTGTGGAGAGAAGAACACATTCCCTCTTCATCGATCGCTGAAGGTCGTGCTAAGTAACGCGAGGGGAGAGGCGTCCGCGGTGAAAGGACCTCGAGTAAAAAGATGTACGTATTAATCTCGGGAAAGTTAGGCGTGTTACGGGGATTTGGATGTACCTGCGGAAGACGTTTCGAGAGGAAGTTTGGGAAATGGCTCGAAAGGGAGCGTAAGAAAGCGGCGGCAGAAAGTTAAAGAGGGATTCAGGTTAAGCAAAAGAGAATGGTAAGGGAAATTCGACTTTTTGATTCATGACTCTTCTCGCGGAGCCATGACTGGATAAAGTTCGAGGTTATTGCTGTGACTTGCGTAAATGTTTGAAAGAGAATGTGCGAGTTAGCATCACTCGGATGCAGGAAATGTACGAGAAAAAGTTATTTAATCTATGCGATCCAAAATGATAGGGTAAATGTCGAAGCTTTCACTCGCTCTTATTCTTCACTTGAAGGCATCTTTGACGCTTATTAATGTTATGTTTTACGCTCTGCTTATTCACCTCTTGCCTACGCGCAATGGGTATTTAAGAGGTAGTGCCATAAATAGCCGAATAGGAAAGGATGAAAGAAACATGGTGCCGGATATTAGCATACTCTTAACATAGAGCACCAAGGGGGCCAACGCCTTAACTTCCTTTCTGTAGGACGAAGTGTTGATTTGAGCGCGCTCCTCATTTCTCTTTTTCTCATTGGTTAGTTCTCGTCTCCTTGTCCTCGGAAAAACCCTTAAGGCTTCTAACCGGGTGTCGCTGTCGCTTTAGCTGATCATGGCGGGACGGATACTTGAACCACTACACCACCGACTCCCCCTGATTTATAATATGTTCACCCTAAATGTATTTATATGACAAGCACAGGATAAACAGTTCTCACTCCCAAGTGGTTTTTTATTGTTTTCGTACAAATGATGAGGTATTATTTCTTCAAAGTATTTTCAAAGGATTTATGGACAAATTCGGCAAAAACGTGAAATATTTAAAATCTCAGGGATGATTTTCTTCCCTTCGTTGGCGGGATATTTTCATGTAGAATGTTTCGTCAGAGTTTCGATTTCCTTTAATGTCAGTTATGGAAATTACACTCTGGTTCAATATTCACCGAACAGTGATAGAAAGGAGTAATACAGTAACATTTTTACTTTCTCATTGACTGAGATTTTGAGGGAAAGACACGTTTTAAGCGAGGGTTCCTAAAACATCCAAAATTCTTTATCAGACCTCAAAATCTCAATAGCCCAAAATATCCCACATATTCTGACCGTGAGAAGGGTTTGAGTTGGGTAGCGCGATGGTTCCTGCCTCTTCAATACTATGTCACTTTCGTGACAATGATCGGACTTATACATTCCGGTTATCCTAGTTTTCTCCGCATCATTCGTAATCGCAGCATAACAGTCCAACAGCGCCAGACAAAACTGCCAGTCTTCTTATTATTGCGAATGATTTGGTATTTATAATTATCAAACACCAAGCACTCACCACCCTTGTTACTAGATATCACTTATAAATCCATGTTTTTTCTTAGGGTGAAAATGGCTAAAATGTTCAAAAGTAGTGAGTAGTAAGTTCAAATGATCTCGCTGCACTGTTATGTGTACTCACAAGAACACTGAGAGAAAACAGTGAAGCGAATAAATATCGTATTTGTCATAGAGCCTACCACCCATACTCAGGTCGCTCTAAAGAGAACGTCGTAGGGTTAAATGTAAGAAGGGACTACATAGTCTCAATTTCGCCCTAATAAAGTCGTTTGTCTGTCTGTCCCTATCTCTTAACCTTCAGATCCTCCCCTTCTCACCCACCTTGAAAAATGGGATGTATTGGGCTATAACCATTGAGGGACCTTCGTAGTATACATATATAAATGTGAGATGTTTTGGGCTATAAAGTGTGGGATGGTTTTGGCTGCGATTTTCTAAAAGTGGGATGTTTCGGGGAAATTCCGCTTTAGGTGTCCCTTAATCCAAAAAAGTGGTTATCGCCGAGGTATATGTCTGTCTGGTCACGGACCTAGAGCCTAGGCGATCCTACGAAATAGAGGGATATTTCGTATTTATGCATAACATTATCCGGAATAGAAACTAACCATAGATAAACGATATAACACAACAATGAATGGTGTAACGATTTTTAACCTTATTTCCAGAATGGAAGTATTCTTATAGTTTTGTCGTTGTCTGTCTGTCCGTCCCCCCTATTACCTTTTGAACCAATTGACCGATTTTCATGAAACTTGGTGGAAGTCTCTTACTACATGGGCCTAGCTCCCCAGGATAGTTTTTAGTGCAAAGATTTAAGTCCCGGTTTAGATTCCAGGAACTTTCCTTCCCATTTGTTTTACATGGAAAAACTGAAAACTATCGTGCAAGGTATTTTTCTTTTGCACATGAAATTATCTTACAATTATAATATCGGAGTGAGGTTTGTACTATTCTCTGAGGAAATGACTGAAGATTCAAATTTTTATCGTATAATTTTGCTTATCGATTGTATTTCTTAGAATTTCGCGTAAATGCTGACGATTTTGCAGTTTTTATCACTCATTACGAGAGTTGCCATAGCAACAACTGTTATTGGACTCGGTATCATTATATAAAGACGTTCCTTACAGAGGAGGAGGAGAATACTAATATTTAGGCACTTTCAGATGAGCTGGAAATTCGAATTTTTTTTCTTAGGAAGGATTTTGTGCAAAACTGACTAGAAAAACGAAAATGTTGAAAAAGTGCAACAATGCGGCCGCTAAAAATTCGCAATCGTTTAAACAAAATTTCAAGGTTTATGTATTTCCGAATATGCTATGGTGCTGAAATTTTTTTAGAGGTAGGATTTGTAAAAAAACGAAGTTGGGATTACAGAAATTTTGTTATTTTAATTTGTGTTGCCGTTAAATATTCTTACAGTTTTAACAAATAGATAACTGTTTAGGTACTACGGGATGAGCTAGGAAGCTGAAATTTTCAAGTTATTTACAAAGTAGTGCATTTGCACCAATAAACATTTGAATCCTTCCATATATATATTGCGGCGGCCGTTAAAAATGTTTAAAATTTAAACAGTTAAAATAATATCATTTCACTTCTAGAAGTGCTACAACTTAAACATTTGGCAGAAATGTGTAGCATTAGAACCTTATAATGAATAAAGTATAAAATTTTTAAAATTGCAACATTTGGGGATTATTTTAAACTATTATTTTTACATGTGGGAAAAACGAAAATCGCTGCGGAGGTGAAATCTTTAGAATTTAAAAAATATTTGTAATGATGAAATATCTGTCTGAAAAATGAATGTTTTTTCAAGGTGAGACGAAATGCTTGCAGTATGCAAGCACCTTCTACTAGTATTCTAATACATACACGCGTTATTTTTACCTCAAAAATAGGCGTGATCAATTTAATATTCTGTTCGAATGTATTTTTAATATTTATAACGCTAAATTATGAAACTTGTGCACACAAAAAGCAGCATCCGCGGTGATTTTAATGATATTAAAGGCAATATACAAATAAGTATTAAATAAATGATCAAATGGAAAATATGCATCATAGGTTCTGTTTGGCTCATTTTGTTTAGTAATGCGGTAACATGATATAACATGCTTTACGATGGCACGATAAAACGAATATAAAGCCAATTGGCTGATTTGTTCCCAAAAACCTGTTTCAGAATATTTTTGTAAATTTAACTAAGGTATTATTGCTTTTTGAGAACATTATTTAATGAGATATGATGAGCATAATTGTAACTCTGTAATCATATGAGTCATATATACGAATTTACATAAAGAATGCGTACAGCTAAGTGCCCCATGAAGACAATGTAATAGTAAGAGACGCGCAATAGCAAGAGGTAGATGACAAATGGGACAAAAAATATTCAGCTTCTAAAAAACCAGCATGTTAAACGCCAATTATCCACAAGAAACAAACACGCACTATGACAATAACTTCTTCGAAGAATATAGAGTTATAAATGTTAAAGCTGGAGAGGTTTGTTTTTGGATCATTTAGTTCTGCCATACTGCTTTCATAATAAATTAGACTGCTCATTTCTAAGGCCAAATCCAAGCAAAAGTTACGGAGGAGACATTTTTTATTTTTGACATAACGCAGGATTTCACAGCATTAAAATGGATAAATCCATCTTTACCATAATTACCCTCATATACTTCTTTTGTTTTGCATTAGCGTGGGAGGGGTGAGGGTGACTCCTACGACCTTCAGACTGCCACTTTCTCTTGCTACGGCACGTACAGCTCATTAACACGAGACCGTGATCGATTCCTCCAGAAAATAGAAGGAGGTGCGATTTGCATCATTTTGATCGATCGATCTATCGCATCCCTTCATCGAGTCACGTTGCTCGAGTTCCGTTGAAAAAAAATTAAAGGAAATCATCTCCGAGAGAACACTCCAGAAATCACTTTGTACGAGATATTAAAAAAATACAATATGTGATAACTTCGAGAAAACGTTATTTGTGATCAGTGTTAAGTAATCGTGCCTGCACAAGTATAAATATACGAAAACATAGCATTGCTAATTTTCAGTAATAAAGCTAAAAATGCAAGTATTTCTTTATTTTTTGCACGTTTTCTTAAATGCATAATCGTGCAAATGTAACAATCATTGTCTTTCCGTCTGACTGTCTGCGGACGATATGCTTTTTGTTCTGAGAGATATTTGGAAAATTCATTTCGATTTAGACAGCTGTTATAAATCAATCAACTTTCCATTGATTAAAAACATCAAGTACATAGTTGATGGATTTTTCTCTAGGGAACTTCAAAGCCGGAAACTTTATAAGTTTTAATGGCTTTTTAGACAAACAATTGAAGCTATTGGAGTGAAATTGTCACGGATGGAAAGATATAATGGAAATGTGCATTCTGATGGCGTATATCCCCTATCCAAATGGAGAGGGGCAAAAAAGCGCTAAAACGAAGAAAACGTGCTTTCACCTCTTGCTTTAATAAGGGAGTCTTAAATGTTTTAATTTATTTACGCTATGTAATTTGCTTGCTTTTGTTTCTTAATAGTATGCGCGTTTAATTGCCGGCTAGCATTTTGATGAGTGTAATAAATGTTATATAGGGTAATGGAAGCCGAATAGACAAGTTAAATTACAATATTGTTTAAAATGTTCTCTTTTGGTTTTCGGCTTAATATGCTCATGAATAAAATGTTCAGGAAAATTATTTAAGTTGCCATTATGGAAGAAGGATTACGTAAATGGTTTAAAATTTTTGAATAAAACAAATCCTATAAGCATTGAAATGAATGTATTTATCGTAAGATTTGGTCGCATAGCCTTCTAGCGGCCTGTTTCGTAATCTCTCTTTATGCGCCGAACCCTTTATCCAGACAGTTCTACCGAGGATCCTCTTGAATACACACCCATATACGCATAAAACGGTATAAAATACGACCATAAAAAAGTTATTTGGGAAATACGACTGTATATTTCGGCGATGCATGAAGAACAGCTTCGGTCCAGGGGAATTGTAGCGTCGAGACCCACTAGCTCCACTGTACCCCTTTTCCATCGACCTTTTCTGCTCTCTCCTTCTCTTCCTCTTTCTCCTTCCCTATCACTCCCTCCCTCTCTCCCTCTGAGGGAGTTTGGTATGAGATAACCCGCTTCACGCAAATGTGGCTCCTGCGAGAATGAGGTTAAGCAAGGGGATGGAGAAATACGCGGAGAGGGGTCGGAAGGGAGAGAGGGGAAGGTCTGTTTTGGAAGGGGGAGGGAGAGAGAGAGAGAGGAGAAGTAACGAGTGGATTCGATTGCGTGAAGGGGAGGAGGTGGCTTCCTCGCGGGGGGCGGTGGGGAAATGGCGGTCAGGGAGAGGTCCAGGGAGTTGGGGTCACGGATGGGAGATGCATACAGTGGCTGGCACACTTCCCTCTATCTCCACCCTCTGACCCCCTTGCATGGGAGGGGGGGAAGCGAGAGGCTGGAGGAGTAAGGTGGGAGTGAGAAAGAGGTTGGTTTGTGGGAAGGGAGGGAGTGTTTCGTGGAGGCAAGAGAAAGATCAATAAAGGCTGTTTGTATGTCGACAGTTCTCCTTCCCACTCCCGCCACAGCCTATCTCTTCTCTCCCTTTTCTCTCTCTCTTCCTCTCATCTCCCTCTTTGGGCTGGTTCTTGTTACAGGGTACACTTATCGCGTGCTCGACTCTTGTTCACGAGGGTCGCGGGTTCAATTACAACGCGGGACATGAGCGGTCTTTTATTAGGATAGTATTGCGATTTCGGTTTGGCTGCCATTTCAGCCGCAGGGATTTGGGGGAGAGGGGAGGAGGGGAGGAGAATTTCGTGAATGAAACGGTCCAAAATGCGCCCGAAAAAGGTTGAATTAAGCGAGCTGTACGCGTTTGCCCAAGTGAGCAAATTTTCGTCGGGATGTTGAAGGGGGCGAAAAGACGGTGGATTCCTGCCGTTTGAGTCACGGGCTCTTTCGGAACGAAAATGAATTTATAAAAGATGGCAGGTTGCGCCAATACGGGTACGTATGGAGTGGCGATGTTAATGAATCTAATAGCTCCACTTTGAACATTGTTTCCTTTAAGATGCTCTATTTTTATATTTGTGGGGAATATTTCACGTCAGCGTCGCTTTTATTTGGTTCTCATTTTTCTAGGTACGAATAATTTCAAGTCATTACTTTTTCACGGTTTAATATTTACCAATTTTGCTGAGATTTTCACCGCATTTTCATGAAAATTTAAAATAGAAGGTGAATCATTTTTAACGATTCTAATTATCTCCTGCTAGAGAATCTAGAATACGCTGAAAATTGGTGCTTTAGAAAATGTCGTGATATCATTCAGCTGACTCATAATATGACAATATTTTATTTCTATTTATTTAGTAGATAACTTTATTTTGCTCGAGGATTTTTAGGTTTATGCGCAGCAAAATTATATATTTCAAATAAAGAATTGTCAATAAAACGTCTTTCTATCAGAAAAACTCTAAAATGACTAAATCGTAATTTCGGTAAATCGCAAAGGGTATCTCAAAAGTTTTGTTATTCTATCTTTGTAGCCAAAGTGTCTTTTAGGTTCCTCAAAACTTAAATTGCGGATTAAAAGATTTCTGTTAGTTATCACGAAGAGAGAATTTTCGAAGCAAATATGAATTTGCAATAATCACCCAAGTGTTTCACAAAACTTCTTCTCTTGCAGTCATTTATCTCCCGACGAAAAATCAGGAATTGCCCATCTAATGCCTTGGTAATGATCAGATAGAGAGATAGAAACTTTTGATTAGTTTTCAACACGCTAAGTCGGTTATCTCTTTCAGGAATAGATACTTATGATTTACGAAACCATAAATTGTAATACCCGGAATATTAGGATCGGAACACAGTTCACCGCCGTAAATAAAACCCCCGAGTCTAATCGTTTTGTATTTAGATAATCGCAAAGATATCGTCGAAATAACCTCTAGTTTTATCTCTTTTTGAATGCTATTCGCCCATTCATTCATTCCCTTTCCTCGCTGCACTTGTTTCACTAATTTAAGCTCTTTACGGCTTTCTCTCCCAACTAGTTTGGACCGCAGGGAATTCCACCTGCACCTGTGTCTCTTTCTCCACTTATCTCTTTCCCTCTTTATCGCCCTCTCTTTCTCTATTCCTCTCTCTCTCAGACCCTTTCATCTCTTATCATTCTCAAAATCCTTTCCCTAACACCTAATCCAGTCCTACGCTGTCACACGTGTCCCTTTGTTGGCCTAATGCTTTGTCGCCTCTCTCATAAGTCTTCTTCATGCCTCTGGATATCCGCAGTGTCTTCTCCACGTACTATAGCCTTATTCCTACACAGGCATATCTCACCCTCGAATATTTATCAAAAAACAATGCATGAATTTTATGCGTCGAAGCTATTCGTTTCGTGTGATTTCTTTTTGGTGTAACACATTCAACTTGATCGGATGGTGGTGCGGTTGTATATTTATTTATTTTGCTGAAAAAGAGGGCTTATTTTAAAATGAAATTTTAAAAAAATCTTAGCTGTTATACATTAATTTATATCCCAACTACATAGCTCAAGGAATATCGTTTGGATAATAGCAAGTTGTTTCGCTTGAAAAATGTTTACTGAAATTTGATATATTTAATAGAGCCATGAGTTCTCATATCATCCTTGATGTTTAAGAGGATATGAATGCGCTATGGTATTTCTTCGTGTTATATTTTCAAGAAGTAACATTAATATTAAAAACTGCGTCAATATTCTCAATTATTTAAGATGAAGTTATTTTTATTGGCATAATTACGTCATTATGCATAAAAAAATAGAACTTTTATTGCTCCCGCACGTCGAACGCAATCCCTCACGATCTGTTTTTTTATTCATTTTATGCCCGTGATCTACGTGAAGAGGGCGAAATGTATTTTTTTATGGTTCATTAAATCGAATTTAAAGGGAAGAGCGGAACGGCGAAAGGGACCTGGAGAACGGTAGCGGAGTACTTATGCAGGAACTTTGGTTGGAATTGGGACGGAGGACGAGTCCCATTGTTTCCAATTCGGACCTCCTTCCAAGCTGTTCCCTTTTCGGCCCTTGTGTTTACAGCCTACCACCTCTCTCCCTCTTTCTCGGTAGAGGGACCCGCCCTAACTTTATCCCTATCCCTCTCTTAGCTTCTCTTCATTCCTTTCTCTTCCTCCATCTCTATCCCCTCTCTCTTTTCGCCGTTTCCCTTTCTATTCATTTCTTCCCTTTATTTATCATTATTTTTCCCCTCTCTATCCCTTTTTTCCCTCTATACACCCCTTTTCCTCTATCTCCCTTCGGTCACTCTTTTAATCTTCCTTCCAGGAAAGCTTTATTGTTGTCCCTTTTTTTAACACTAAATCCTCCTCCTTTCTTAACCTAGGAGCGTCTTCAGGGTCCCATAAAAAATCGAGACTCTTTAATTTAATAAAGTTCCAAACTCGCCTTTCCCTCTCTAACGTCCATTTTTTACTCTCATTTTCTCTCTCTCTCTCTCTCTCTCGACAATATGAGGTTTTCGAGATGGAGGTAGTCTGGAGTCTTTTTTCTCACGGTGTGTTGAATACATTGTGGTTTACAATGAATCTTCGAACGAATTTACATTTGATTCATTAAGTTTCGATATGTTTGTGTATCGGAACAGAAACGCTTTCTCGATCACTTCTTTGTCTTCTTCTGACGTGAAGGTAGTTTTGTTTTAACGATTAAGTTTTGTAATCCTGCGCGTTGGGGCGTATCGTGCTGGATCAATCAAACGCAAGCATGCTTAAAGCCTGTAATCATGTTTGGAACTCGCTCTAATGGCGGAATTCAATTGATGATTAGGACAGCTGAGGTGACTTCGAAAAGCCAAGTATGCCTTTTGTTTTATAATTTACGATCGTTTTCGTATCTTTTAGAGCTTTTTTAACTAATAATTTATGCACTGATTAATTAAGACCCCTAAAGCAATATAAAGACCAGAATAACCGGAGGAGAATCCCGGTTACGAAATATCCGTTATCAGTGGTCATTCGACGATATTAAATTCTGGTTATTAATAAACAAGGGTGAACCACCACGTAGACGAAAGTTATGTAACCGAAATAAGTACCTGGTTTTCCGAACTTTTTTATTACTACCTGAAATACCTTATTTGTAATTGGATTCCAACCGTAATTGTAGAAAGGTAATTATTTTTCAGTAAGGATAGTTCGTTATAGTCATTTTGTCCGCTTTATCAATTAGTTTAGCCAATTTATCATCATGGTCCTCGATAGCAGTGAATGTCTTAATGGGTGTCGTGGCATATTGGTGTGCCGCAGTAGATATTTCGGGGTGCCGCGAAAACCCTTGTTTAGATAATAAATCAACGATTTGCATGTGTTGGTGGGTAATTAGGACAATAATATTTCTTCTAATAAATTTATTATGTAGTAGCATCGTTAAATGTATGTGTCCAATGGTTGTAATATCCGCATATAAAAACGTACAAAGCATGCCACTAGACTGGGGTGCTGCAAAACACTCATTATCTTTGCAAGTGTGCCGCGGCTCAAAAAAGTTTGTAAACCACTTCTCTATAGCAATCAATTTGGACAGTTCCCTAGAACTATTAATTCATTTTGGTCTAATTAAGTCGCTAAACTCACTTTCTTTCCCTTTGCCTCTAAAAATAGTATTTTCGGTTTGATTTTATTTTTATAAAAATTCTTCTATAATTAATTTGTCATCAATTTGATAATTTTACCGCAGTTTTCTCTTCTTCAATTTTATTGAATAATGTCTAATTTGCTTTATCTTTGTCAACTATGTTATCTTCCTTCCACTCCGAACTTTTGCTGCAAACATATCATATAATAATAATATAATAAATTTAATAAATATAATAATAATCTCATTTTTGAAAGATTTATTCATCTATAAATTATATCTGCAAATCATAGTTATTTTACTTAAAACAAATTTAAATTTCGAATACAATCATAAATTACAACTTTTCAGAATGGATAGAATTCCGTTTCATAAAGCTGAGTCAAAATTGCCAAAAACATTACAAATTTATCGCATGGACTCTGGGATGAAAATATTACATAATTTTGAAATCACATCCATTATTGTAACCTGATGTAGGCGCTCATATATTTTCATTCCCATGTATTCCTAATACAATCGGAATAAAATAAATTAATTCATGGTTGGAAGTCTGCCTCGGCGCAAAAGACGAATTGAAGGGAGGCAACATACAGGAGCTTTTTCGCACCAATGAACAATGAATGACTGCGAATTTATCAGAAGGTTGCTTGGGCTACGATCTTTGACATTTTGTGACATAAAAAAGCCCCACCTCCATTACTTCTGATACATGTCTTCCATGATTTAGAAGACCATTTACCTCGTTAGTCTTGCCTGATTTTACAAGACTTATTGCTCGATAAATTAACCCTTGACCTCAAGAAAGAGAAGAACCAACTCCAACCCTTGAAAGGTGAAGATGCACTTCAAGAAGTAGCGTTTCATTTTTATTCATACATTATTATTTAACTTTCTTCTATCGGTTCTTTTGGATCTTTATGTAATATTCATCCTCATCACTCTCCTATTTGCTTTTTTTAGAATTATAGATTATTTGATGGATTTTAGAATATTTCCTAATTTATAATGCCATATTCAGCATAGAAAGGCAGCAATTTTTTTATTGGTAGCTGTCTTGATTGTTTTAATCGTTCATGATATGATAACTTTACCTTAATTACGTCTCGGTTAAATCAATTACTTTAATAAGGTTTGCTTACATCACTAATGATTACATGATTTATGATAATATGAAATGTTCATCTTTCCTCGATGTTCGTATGTTTTAGAATGTATTAGAAAACAATAATGTAATATTCAATACTTATTTATAAGTATTTGCTCAAAATATATTTCATAATATTTTTACAAATATTTAGGTCATACGAAGTCCAGTTAAACCTTTAATGAGGATTTGTAGGATTGTATATACATAATAATCATACTATACATAATATATTGTATTTAAAAAAATGTTTTTCGGTATCCACTTTTATGTGCACTCAAAAGTAGAAAATAGATTTTTCTAACCTCAACTTGAATTAAATTTGCTGTGCAGAATAAATGTGGTAGGTAAAAATTGACACCCGCTCTTATTCTGCACAAAAAATTTAGTTGAAGTTGATGGCAGAAAAATGTATTTTCTACTTTTGTGTGCACATAAAAGTGTGTATACCGAAAAACATTTTTTTAAATATATTATTTCCTCCTATCAAGAATTCTTATATTTTAATGTTGAGTTTTTGGATTAAGAAAAATTGGAAAGATTATAAGTAGAATTTTCAAGGTTTATTTCAATATAGGAAAATAATTTAAATATTTAAAGTTCCAATATAATTTATTATGACGGCATTATTTTCCTTAAAAGCATTAAAACAACTTTAATTTCCAATAAGAGAATTAAAGGTCCCTTTAAAAGCAATAATGTCGGTGCCATGGTTTTTATACATTTCCATTGTTGAAGAGAGGAAAATTTCACACCTTTTCCGATTTAAAAGCAGATATTTACGCTAATTCGGTATGTATATGACTTCTGCCTTAAAGACTTAACTCCCTTCTTTCAGCTAAACAACTGTTTTTTTCCCGAATTTGTATCCCAATCTTAAGTAATTTTAAAATGAATTTTTAGAAAGCCTTGCACTGAATTCCATGCTTTTCTTATGGGGTATTGAAATGGAATATTGGGGTTAAAAAGACCCCTTAAATATGAACTCTTTTGTGATTTTTGATTTTTATTGTCGGTTGTCATCTGAAATAAAAATATACCCAAAATTGTAGCCCTGTAGCATTTATAGGGGTAGAGGTATAAAGCGAGAAATATAAAAAAACATAACAAAATAAAATAAAAGTGTGTAATAATCGAGTGTCTGAGGCGGTGTCCGGTTAAGTATAAGTATGTATCTATAACTCAAAAAACTATATAAAGTAGAGGCAAACGGATTGTGTCATTTTAACCGCAATAGGAGTATAGAATGGTAGGTTCGTTTTGGAACCAATTCAATAGACCAATTCTTTTGAAAATATTTTGTTTTAGTTTTATTCATTTAAATAATGGAAATGACAGACTATTTTTATTTTGTACATTAAATCTACTACAAATCATGGAACAAAATCAACACTTAAACATGAGAGAACGAAGAAAATTATGAGGTTTTATTTTTCTACGTTGAAATTTCAAATACCGATCGAATCTTCAAAATTGAACTTAAACTACAAAATCTCGAGTTTTTTAATTTGATGGTTTTCCTTTCCATGGTGACCGATATTGTTGCCAAACTCAATATCGTAATCCTAGGCCATTGAAATGAATTCAAGGTCAGTTAATTATCCATGCAAATATAAGATGACATAACAAGCTATTTCTTCAGGTTCCAATATTATAAGACTAGCAAGGGGAAGAAAGGGAGAGAGGGATGAAGAATGGGGAAAGGAAAAGAGAGAGGGAGAGAAAGAGAGGGAGGGAGAATGGAGGAAGGTTGAGAGAGAGACAATGGGAGGAAGAGAAAGAATGGGAGGAAGAGAGAGAGAGAGGGAAGGAGAGAGAATGGAAGGAAGAGATAGATAGGGGGAGAGAGAAATGACGGAAGGAAGGGAGAGAGTGGGAGAAAAAAAGAAGGGGAAAATAAATTTATTTGTTGTATGGCATAGTAACTGAATGGTTTGTCACACTCTCGGCGTTTGACTATTCTTTTTCTCTTTACTCTTCGTTTGTTTTTCCTTTCATCATTTTTGTTCGTCTTCGCGGTTCTTTGCTCTTATTTGTTTATTTCTCCTTTTGCCACTCTCTCCCGACGTTTGATTCTTTTTTTCTGTTTGTTCTTCGTTTATTATAATATTTATTTGAAGTTTCTCAAATTTTCACAAGTAGAACTGCGGGCTTTCTACTAGTACATATTAATAATAATAATATTCATGGCAATAATTTAATTGTGATTATATCATTTATTTATAATAGTAATAAAAGGAAATATAAAAAATAAGTAAGAACAATAAGTAACAGGAAAATATAAACAATTTGATCCTGTAAAGCCGTTGGCTTGTCTGCAGATGCTAAGGTTGTACACATACATGGTGGCAAAACTTGAAATATACTATAACAGTTTACAATTCAAAAAAGTATTTATGTATTAATAGTCAGAGAATATGCTATTGCATAATATCATCACATCACTTTGTCGCAGCACATCTTCATATTACCTTACGTCATCATATCACCTCATTACATCATAACCTCAAATCATAACACTTCGTGACATCAAAATTATATATATATATATATATATATATATATATATATATATATATATATATATATATATATATATCATCATCATTCGTGTTCTGTCTTGCGACAGGTCCTACCAATTAATTAATTAATTGGTTTTGACTAGGGAATATACATACACGGTGTGGTGGTTTCCCGTTGCCTTCCACACTGTACTCACACACAGAAGGGAGGAGGGAAACCCGGTGCCGGCATTTGCCTGCTCTTACGAAGAACACCAGGAGGGCCAACGGCTTAACGTCCCTTCCGAAGGACGGAACAGCTGAATTTGCGCGGACTCCTCAAACCACGCAAACAGGGGGCCGGGTGACCTTGAGAAAAATCCTACTCGCGCAGGATTCGTACCCGATGACTTTTTCAAGCATCGGGCGAGTAGCAGCCAGCGTCCTAACCACTACACCACCGGCACCCCTATATATATATATATATATATAATTAATAATATTAATAGTAATAGCAATAAAAATAATATAAAAATCTTATTAATTTCACAACTAGTAATAAAAATAAGTACTGTGCTTTAACTAACATTTCCTGTACATATACGCAGTAATTAGCATAAAAGATATTCCATAACAAGAATTTGTAACTTCAAACGTTTGTCGGCTATAAACCAATTATTACATTTACCCGAATGCCATTGGCAAATGAAAGTTTCCATAACACACAGTAAGTTCAAAGCACACCTATCTTAACCAGCCTTTAGAGGTTGAGAAATAATGAGAAGTTATTCTTTGTAATGCCGCACTTGCCCGTTCTAGTGCTCGGATCGGTGAATGTGAGAAAGAAAACATGTTCAAGCGTTTGAAGTCCACCAAAGCGAAAATATTTGCCATAGCCTTAACAGAACGGAGTGTTTCCAAGAGATCTCCTATTCTCTTTCTCTCTTCGAAACTTTTTTCTTCTCAATCACAAAAGTGAAAGTGAATATCCTGTGGCGACGGCTACTTCATTGAGCCCGTAGATATAACGAGAGATGGGATCTTTTAAATATCTTTGTGAGTTTGTTAAAAAAACGAATACTGTAATCAAAGACGCAAAATGCGATCCACCGTTGCTCGTATTCTATGTTTCGGACGATTGCATAATATTTTTCTTTTTAGGTTTTCCTCAATTAATATGACATTGGTGTTGAATACGTCTTTCTCTCTCCCTATCCCCATCTCCTCCCTCTCTCTCTCTCTCTTCCTCTCGCTTTAATGGCATCACCACCTGACATTCAAAATTTTTCATCACAGTGGTGTTTGAGCCATAGTACAGAGAACTCGCTCGTAAAGGGATATTAAATCTTGTTTGCGGGTTAATGTAGACATCATTTTATGTCTTGCAGACGACTTGTCGCTAAATTTGGAGGGAATATCCTTACCTCATCTCCTCTGTTTGCCTCAATTTTAATTTGCTTCTAACGCGTTGACGTTATTAATTACGGGAAAGTGTGAACGGTATTATTTATCAGTATGTAATAAAAAATAAACATTAGCCAAGTAAGCTATTAAAACCATGTATCTTTTGGGATATTATTTATGGTGTAGTAATGTAGATTAAGCCAAAGTCATAGCAGAGCAGACCCTTGACATTCATTCGCGATTTTTGCTATTTGCGGGAAGGAGGTTGTCAAAACACCTCTTCCATTAAACGTCCAGCGATTTTTTCGCCTATCTTAATTTTCTCTAGTTCATTATGAAATAAAATATTTAAAACTTCTGTTTTGCCTTACTACATATTCTAGAGAACCAGATTAATATTTTTTTTAAAAACATTCAACTAATAATAAAGCTTATTGTTCACCTTCTCGTGAAAACATTATACACTATATCGAAATTTTGCGTCGTTGTGCCGAAAAATCGGCATTCGCCCAAATATTCCATTTATGATAAACAAAGAACACTTTATGGTCCCATCAAGTCCGTCCGTCCGTCCGTCCGTCTGCATGTTTCATCTGCGAAATTACTGGGCGGTTGTTCATGAAATTTGATATTTATATTTAGGAGTTAGAGGCAAAGAAAATAAGAAAATGATATAAATGGTTCGCGTAGCCTAATCGTGACTACCACTTTACTGGTGACATGAAATGAACTTTTCTTCATATCTCGTAAAATACCACTCAAAGCAAAAATCTTCAAACAAAATTTGTATAACTAGTGAAAATGCATATGTTTTGTTCAGTAGATTATTATTAAAGGAGTAGCCTATTTCAATTAAATAAAACATGAATGGCGTAATTCATTTTTCTGAACTTACAAGTAAAATAATTTCCCGTGTTTTTTAATTTTTGTCAACGAAAACAATCTTCGTGTCAGCTGAAGTAAACAAATGTGGTGTAAATAACTAATTAATTAATTCTTTCGTGCACACGTAACATTAGGTAAATGAAGGAAAATGAATTTTCTACGACGAAAAAATGAGCGTAAATACGTCTATTTTCTTTACGTTTACACAGCGTTTGTAAATGAAAAATTAGGTAATTTAGGACAAAGGAATGAACATGAACATAAATACTATATTATTACTGTTCGATTGAGGTAAGTTTTAATTAATTTTTTATTGTTTTATTAATTACAACCGATTAGGAAATAAATCGGTGAATGAAAAATATGATATTTCTTTGGCATACCAGTGCTTAGACTTTATAGACATGATTGCAAACATTGTAAAAAACGTCTCTGCTTTGCATTTATGAACGCATGATGTGTGCTCCTTTCCTCTCTTGTTCCTATTATCTCTAATGAACGACAGTTAAATTAGCATTGTGCTTTTTATTGCAGAAGCGAGAGCCTAATAACTATATGTAGACTCTTTACCAAACAAATGGAGATAATTGACTCTTCATTGATACATACTTATCTATATTCAGTTTGTCAACCTTCAAGAAAATTTATAAATTACTTCTGAACATGATATTTTTATGGAACTTTTACAGAACGACCATGAAATCGACATTTGTTTTTGTATAAGTGTAGTAATTTATTTGTGCCTATTATCATATCTTTATTTTTCCATAAGCAATTGGTATCAGTATTAGCGGTTTCGCCATTCGTCGCTTTCTCAAAGAAGAATTTCCCGAGAAATAGGAAAATTTGCAGCACTAATTCGAAGCTGAGATTTTTTTATAATAACTTCTTTTCGTCTCTCAGTTGTACGTTTTTATTTTCAGTAAATGTGCTCTTAACTCCGATAAGACCAATTCAATAATTTTTGTGAATTTAAATTTCATTCTTTCTTACATATTTCAATTGTGTTTAAAGAGGCATCTTAACCGAAAGATGAAAGAATCTGATGTCAGCTGTCACTTGCACTACATTTAAGGCGAAAACATTAGCAATTTTTACGAAACCATTTGATAAGAACACGTAGCATGGATTTCAATAATCATGAGTTCCATAGAACAACAACACTGACAGTCAGCAGTTCTTTTGTATCGAAAATAATTTTTTTAAACGGGTTTCCGAAAGAGGAATACCCTGCTGACCGATCACGCTGGCCGGAAGGGAATACGTGCTGATATATAGACGTAAGGAGACTATAGTGACATTGACAAATAGCTGCTAGGATTACTCTTCCACTCGCAATCCCGAGGTTTCAATCTGAAACGTCCCGTCTCTCCCGTGAAGACGTAGTTGGACTACTATAGGAGGCCATCGGAACGGATCAGAGGTCCCATTTGGAACGCCTTTACGGAGTGTTTGGACACTGTCCTTTAAAGCAATTCGACTCCCCGGATATATCCCGATCCTTTATCCGGGAGAAAGGGTTCGATTACTAGGGGAGGGGACGTCGACGAATGAAGCAATCCGTAGAGCCGAAGATGCTGAGAATCCGACCAGTTTGCCGTCTCGATACCGAGTCCGAAGCCCAAACTCCATCTATCATTGTCGACGTGTTTTGCTTGTGTTAGATGGGGGAGGTATTTTTTTGTGAGCTGTTTTTGTATTGACCTCGGCATCAAGGCTTTGGGTCGCGAAACATAATGGATGGAGTTGGTGAAGTAATTGTTTCATCGATATCGTTTTAAAAGGTCTTTTTAACGCGTTTTCCTAAAAGGAAAAACGTGCCTATGTGAGCACTGCGCCGGTCCATCTGTAGATAATCAACTTTTTTGTTGTAAAAGGTATTAGGAAAATTTCTGTTGAATTCAGGGCAGTTCTTAGATTTTTTGCTAGATGCTTCAAATTAGGAAAATTCAAAATTTCGAATAGGTGTTGTAACCAATATGTAGGTACTGGAAATATTAGAAAATTATTTTTGAATTATATATCTGTTATCATTCTATAAGTTTTCCAGGGATTGGTTTTTTCATAGATTTCCCGCTAGGTGTCCTTAAATTCAACTTATTTTTCAATGCAATAATTGGAAAAGTCATTAAGTTTCCAGAGATTAAATACTCAAAGTAGTTCATAAATTTTCAACTAGTTGATGTCAAATTCAGAAAATTCATAACTTTGAAATAGTACTGTAGCCAAACTAATAAGAATAGATGAGTGGAATTTTCACCTATAGGAATATTTAATTATAATTTAAATTCTAACAGTGCGGATCGTCCCCTCCCAAAATGGGGAGGCAAAACAAAACCCTGAAAATTTGTAAGAAAACATGCTTCCACGTCTTACCTTAGTAAAGATATCTGACTTGTTTTTATAAGTGGATAAGTTACTTTTGAAAAACGTGCAAAAGTTCTCTAACTGCACCACAATTACGAACGAATATATCGCTAAGTCGCAAAGACACATGGATATATAATGGCGTCATAGGTTCATCCGTTACATTCAATATGTTTAATATTTCATTACCGTAAATTTAAACTTGAATATAACTCTATGTCAAAGCATTTATTAGAAATCGTGATAGGTTATATCGCTCATCTAACTTACATTTACTCCACATTAGTTCAATTACTTGAACCAAGAAAACATCCGCGTTCAGAAACGAAAAAATCGATCTGCTACGATAGTTCAGAGGTAGAATATCCGCCCAGCAAGTGGAAGACCCGGGTTCGATTCCCGGTCATAGCAGACTTTTTTCTCGTTTCAAAATTATTCCCAACATTACAGATTATGCCTGTCTGCATAGGAACTTCGTATCGGTTTAATCCATCAATTTTTTACTTGGCAATCTCACCATTTGAGAGGGAGGAGTTTCCTTCGATGTATCTCTTCGAGGACATCCGTTGGGGCAGTTTGATACTAGCTTGGCTTGTTTCTAAATTATTCCCTACTTGAATAAGGTTGCGAATTTTCATGTGTGCACTCACTTTTTAAAATCGCCGTTGCATTTTAAACTCGATGCCAAATGCCAACTTGTTAACATGATCAAAATAAAAAAACAAGCCTGGATCAATAATAGAAATGCTTGAGGCTGCAGAACATGATTTGGGTGATTCAGCACGTTTTAGTATGAAGAATTTCTAAGATACAAAAAACGCAATTTCGAAATTTGGATCAGCGTACGAGAACAGTTTACATTACTTGCTGGCAAAACTCTTGATTCTGTGAATGTCATTTAATTGTCATCCACCTTCTGAGAATGTAACACAAATTTTTATATTTCGATTTAATTTTCTTAGCTGGGTTCATGATCATATATCAATAGAATATCATTGACATCTGCAAGTGTTTTTTTGGTGTGTTTACATAACTTAGCAATTCATAATTCGTATCTAATATTGTGACTATACCGTCTGGTTACAAGGGAAGCTAAATGAGATTGATAAGCAGTGTAAAATATGTTCCATGTAAACTTTAAAATTGTTCCTAAAAATGTGACAGCAACGTGTCATTTTGTCTCGAATAAGTCATATTTTCCTGATAATGAATCCTCACGCTTAAACCGGCGCTTCATTTTTTGCGTTTGCAAGAATTACAACATTTTTTAAAATCATTTCGTAGCACTAACTTTGGTAAGAAAATAACGCAATTGTATTGTATAAATGCTCCTTTCAATTGTGTCTCACCAAAGCGATGGTTGACAACTTGTGTGAACTGGACATTTTCTGTAATTACCCAGATTTATTTATTTTTTCAGTTAATTTTTTCCCCGATTTTCTCCTTACATTTCTGGATGAAAACTAAAGCCTCATTTTCTCTAAGCTCTTCTCTCCTTTACAACCTGCGGAGCAGTAACACCGGTAAATCAATCAATGAGAAAATTGGCTGCGGAATCAGGCATTAACCGGCAAATTGACTTCGAGCAAACCGATTCCCTGTAAAGTAAACACGCCGCAGTAATGGCTCAAGGCCATTCCAACGAACCGCAGTGTTTTTTCTTCTATATTTGCAATTTTAAATGAAATGGAGACCGTAACGTTTAATCGCAGTCACAATAATACTCAGAAGTTAGCCTGAACGACGAAAAATATGATTGTAAAGCATGTATTATGGTAATGTGATTAATTTTTTCACGTTAAATAAACACGTTCATTGTATAATTTACCATATGTTATTTTAACTATAATATAAATGTAGCACATGAGGTTTTCTTTCTATCAAGAAAAGAGTAGATCATTTTAATTTGAATTCTTGGTATATAATTGATAGTAGCTCAATAACTTTGGCCAAAACTAACATAAGTAGAATACTCCTTTAGCCAAAACAACTAGAGGGCTGCAAACCCAATGCATTTCGCCCACAAGGTGGGCATCGTCAGGGGTAGAACCTGTTTCACCAGTGACTGGAAGCCAACTGCCAGGTTGAAACGGAAAGTATTAAGAAGACGACCGAGAAACAAGCGAAACGCGGAAAGATTTTCCGGCGTGTGTGTCGTTTAAATCTGTCAATTTGTATAGGGTCTTGTTGAAATCTGTGTCTGTGTTCATAAGTGTATCGCGGTTTTTGTAAATGTGAAGGTTTTCTAACGAGTTTAGTGAGTTATTGGCTGAAGTTATCAGTGTTAAATCGTTTACGTGTATACTATGACCTGTTTCAAAGATGTGGTTGGCAACGCTTGATTTTTCAAAACGATTATATTTATAGTGAGCCATGTGTTCCTTGAAGCGTGTTATTAGTTTCCTTCTTGTTTGTCCTATGTACTTTTTGTCGCAGTGTGAGCATTGTATTTTATAAATACCGGACTTGTTCAAAGATTCTGTTCTGTCTTTTGTACTGCCCAGTAAATTTTTCAAATTAAAAGGATTTGTATATGTTATGGTATAATTCTTATGTTTAAAAATTTTGTTCAAGCCTCTGTTTAATGGTGGAAAATGAGGCAATTTTACAAATTTGTCCTCTTTTTTGGTGTCTAATTTTAGGGAAGTGGCATTGGACAAAGTTTTATTAAAGTTATGTTTTCTCAATAATTTATTAATTAAATTATTATCGTATCCAAGTTTAGCGGCAATTTGTTTTATGTGTTTAAGTTCCTTTGCATATCTGATTTTATTGAGGGGGATGTTACATAATCTGTGTGTTAAAAATTGAAACACAGCTGTTTTTTGGTTCATAGGGTGAAAGGAGTTGTTATGAATAAAGTTATCAGTATGTGTAGGTTTTCTAAAAATGTCAAACTCAATGTGTTGTCTATTATTTATGATAAGCAAGTCCAAAAATGGCAAGGTGTTGTTTTCTTGAAGTTCATAAGAGAACTTGATTGAAGGATATATGTTGTTTAACTGATTAACAAATTCATCTACATTTTGTTTCTTTAAATCAAAGATTGTGAATATGTCATCCACGTACCTCAACCATATATCTGGAAAGTAATGAAATTTTTCTTTGCAATCGTTTTCAAAAGAGGACATGAAAATGTTGGCTAAAAAGGGAGATAAGGGGTTTCCCATAGAAGTGCCTTGAGTTTGTTTGTAAATTTCATTTTTAAATGAAAAAACGTTCTGTGACATGCATAAATTAGTAAGTTGTAAATATTCGAGGACAATTTCATCAGAAAAATTTTGTTTTAGTAACAATGATTTTAAAATTTGGGATGTTTCTTCCAGAGGTACACTTGGGAAGAGGCTTTTGACGTCAAAGGAGACCAAAATCTCAGACTCTTTTAATGTTATGTCTTTTAGTTTACTTATCACGTCATAGGTATTTTTAACAGAGTGTTTGTCGGGGAAGGACATCTGTTTAAATTCACCATTAAGCCATTTGGCCAAGTTATAGGTTGGGCTATTTATTCCTGATGCAATCGGTCTCATGGCTTTGTCATCTTTATGTATTTTGGGGAGGCAGAACAATTTAGGTATGTTTGGGTTTGAAATTTTTAACTTGTAGCTTAATTTATTATCAATGATGGTTTTACATCCTTTAATGATGTCTTTGGTTTTTTGAATCATGGAATTTAATGGGTTCTTCTTGAGTTTAATGTAAGGTCCATTGTTCAACATAATTTGGACGTTGTCAAAGTATTGTGTCTTATCCATGATCACTATTTTATGGCCCTTGTCAGCCTTAATGTAAAAACAATCTTTATCTCTGAGTTGTTTCATGGTTTTGGAATAGTTTTTGGGATGAAACTTATTTAATTTGTTCAAGTTGTGTTGGATTTGTATTGAACAAGCTTGTCGGATATAATTTTTGGAGTTTTCATCGAAAAATTCAATGGATTTTTCAATGTCTGTGATTAAATTATCTATAGGTGGATTCCTTGGTGGGAAAGCTAATTTCAAACCCCTATCTAAAAGAGACAATTCATCCTGAGAAAAAGGTAGATTGGACAAGTTTTCAGTGAAATCAGAAGTATGTGAAGTAATACTGGGTTGATTTGTTTTTTTGGGTATGTTGTCAATAGTTATATCCCCTTGTTTCTTAAGAAACTTTAATTTTTTATCTAAAGTTATGGATTTAATATGAAACTTATGAGTGTTGGTCTCATGTATATTATGTTCAAAATGGTTCCATAATTCAAATCCAACAGGATGTAAATTTTTTGTAATTTTTAAGTGCAGTTCATAGGCGTTGCCAACCACATCTTTGAAACAGGTCATAGTATACACGTAAACGATTTAACACTGATAACTTCAGCCAATAACTCACTAAACTCGTTAGAAAACCTTCACATTTACAAAAACCGCGATACACTTATGAACACAGACACAGATTTCAACAAGACCCTATACAAATTGACAGATTTAAACGACACACACGCCGGAAAATCTTTCCGCGTTTCGCTTGTTTCTCGGTCGTCTTCTTAATACTTTCCGTTTCAACCTGGCAGTTGGCTTCCAGTCACTGGTGAAACAGGTTCTACCCCTGACGATGCCCACCTTGTGGGCGAAATGCATTGGGTTTGCAGCCCTCTAGTTGTTTTGGCTAAAGGAGTATTCTACTTATGTTCTTGGTATATCATTATGAAATTCACAGCATGATAATATTTGGTGTAATGAAAGTCGCAAATATATTTATCAAATTTAAGTATTTGAGATGGTCTACACAAGACACCATTTTATATGTTCATCCCCAGAAATTAATTTTTCTACACGTCTTACCAGATCTAATCACTGCTATCTGTCAAGTGAAAAATACGCGACTCAGCGCTGCATCAAGGGTGTATTATCCGCTTTCCCTTCCAGTTACTCTTCATTTTTTACGGAAGAAAACAGTTCCTTCCAATTTCGAATCTTTTGTTCCCTTATCTCTATTTCACTGTCCCACCATCTTATTTGCCGGAAACAAAAGAATCCGAAAAAATCAATTTCCTATCCGACCTCTTCGCAAAGAATATTTGCTTTGCTTCATCAAAGGCAAAATAAATACGTGCCCGTATCAATCGACTGTGTTGTTTCATTTTTTATTTTTATTATTTACTCGTCTTTGATTAAATTCTTTCGGGTCTACTTCTTTGACCTGTTGCTGACGTTCATCATGTTCAAATCTTATATTTTTACGTTTCCATTATGCGTAGCCAGAGTAACGAAAGAAAACAGGACCTCTCTTCTTCTTCTTCCCGTAAATAGGCAAGCTTTGGAGACATTCGACACGGGTTCATATTCCGATTCCATATTTAATATTCTTGCGTTATCCTTTAGTAAATATTGTGCACTAGGCGTGTTCAAATTTGACTTGGACTTTATTTTTTTCTGAAAGTAATTGAAGAGCGACATTAACAGCCATGTAAGGTTTTTAGCGCTTGCATAATGGCTACTCATACCAGCAATATTCACTTGCTTGTAGCAACAATTGACAAGCGTATTCAATATGGAAGTCAATGATGTACTTTATACTGTTGCGCAGTACATTATTATCAAGTTCTTATGCAAGGGAGGTTTAAAGGCGGCTGTGATTCAACGCTGACTTCAAGCACAGTTTAAAGGTGAGTATCTTTATCCTTCCTTGGTGTTTTAACGGTGTATATCGGTTAAAGATGGTCGTGAGCTGGTGTCAAATATGCCTCACGCTGCGCGCTCTGTCACAGCAGTGAACCCACACAACATACACAGAGATGATGACTTCACTCGCAGTGATAGATAAGCACATATTGGTATGTGATTTAGATGAATTAATAAACATCGGTTTCGAGAGTGTCGAAAAAATTATCAACAATGAGCTTAAATTTAAGAAAGTTAGTTCCAGATGGGGGCCGAAGCAACATTCGTATGAGCAGCGAGAAAGACATGCTGTGGTTTGCAGAGAACTTCTTCAGCGCTGCGAATGGGATGGCGAAGAGTTACTGCAATTGATTTTGACCTCCGACGAGACAAAGGTTCACCATTACACCCCGGAAAGCAAGCTGGCCAGAATGGAATGGCGACATTCGCCCACGCCACGACCAAAAAATTTAAAGACTCAGCGCTCTGCGGTGAAAGTAATGGCCACTCTTTTGGGACGCGGAGGGACCTGTTATCATTGATTTTTTAATAGACCAAAGGACAATAAATGTGGCTTATTACAGCGATCTGCTCACAATCAATGTCAAGTCAGCCATCAGGTCCAAAAGGTGCGGTCAGCTGTCCAAAGGTGTCGTTCTCATCCATGACAACGCCCGTCCTCATTCCGCACAGGTGACAAATGATGCTGTCGATGACTTGGGCTGGGAAGTACTGCCGCATTCTCCTTACAGTCCAGACTTGGCCCCGTGCGACTTTCACCTCTTTGGACCACTCAAAGCAGACCTGGGAGGCCAGCGCTTCAGTACTTACGAGGAAGTGATGCAAGCGGTTCAAACCTGGTTGCGCCGGCAACCAAAAGGATTCTTCTCTGCAAGCAAGTTATCCGAACGATGGAAAAATGTGTTGAGAAGCAGGGACATTATGTTAAAAAATTAGCTAGGTATGAGGTTTGTGCAGCTTGTGTAATCATGTTAAAAAAATAAAGTCCAGGTCAAAATTGAACACCCCTCATATTATGGATGTAGATTCCAGTTCAACTAATTTGTTTTTGGGATTGAGGATTGAATTTATAACGTTCATGAGCGGATCGCTCTGAGTTATTCATATTATGTGAATTAAATGGAGATATTTTTAAGTAAAGTGAAGACTTGAGTTCAATTTTCCTTTAATATGAATATTTTTTATACTTACACGTACAAAAGCAATTATTATTAACCCTAGCAAGACTGTGCCATTCAATATTACGTGCAGTGGCACCTTCTGAAACACTTGATAAACCCTACATCTACATCTACATTATACCCTGCAAGTCACCTTTTCGGTGGATGGCAGGGGGTGCAGTGCACCAAGGGTCCATAGTTTTCCTACGTTATTTTTTCCTATTATGGTCTCTTATCGTCCTAGGGAAAAACGATCCTCTATATCGCTCCGTTCTGCAGTCAATCTCGCGAATCTTATCCTCACTGTCCTGCCTTCCGAAATACGTCGGGCTTCTGATAAGTCCTACTACCTCATTCGCTAGTCCCTCCGACATAAATTTTTCCAGTAGTTTAATTCTAGCCTGCAGCCTACGTTCCTCTAACGATGTCCATTTCAGATTTTCTATTAATGATGTTACGCTTTGTTTACTATCGTAATTCCTCTTTACAAATCTAGCTGCCCTGCGCTGAACCTTTTCTATCTCGTTAGTGAGTCCCTTTTCGTAAGGATCCCACACAGCTGAAGCATATTCGACCTGCGGTCGAACCAAGGATAAATAGCATAATTCTTTCACTTTTTCGGAGCTATTTCGAACTATTCTCCCTATAAAGGCCAGCTTTTTGTTAGCGGCACCTATCAATCGGCGAATGTGGGTGTCCCACGAGAGATCGCGATGGATCGTGACTCCGAGGTATTTAATCGAGTCTGAAACTGGAATCTCTACTCCGTCCTAACATTAAGAGCTGTGTTGCACGTCTGGTATCATAACTGTTCACGAATCAATCATGTAAGTTATCTTTTGTTAGTCAGCCTTTACCACAAAATAAATTATATGGAATTCTTAATATCATTTTAGGATTTTACTAATCTACTTGGATGCAACATGTTTATAACCCAAAATTTTTTTTTGAAATCAATACAATGATGCGGTGTAGTAAAAATTGCGAATAGTGACGGCGTATTAACTTATTTGTTAATATTTTTATCATGAGTAATCTGAATAATCATAACTCACATTATACTTCTGTAGTTGTTTTCGTAACATGCACTTTATATCACAGTGGGCATGCCTTGGCCGATTTTCAGTATTTTAGGGCGATACTTCAATAGAATTTTCTTATAAATGGCTTTGACAATAATCAGATGGCTTAAAAAGTCGTATTTATTGTAATAAACAATAAATCACCAGTATATTTTACTTGTGACTCACTGTTAATATTGATACTATCAGCTTTTATATGTTATGCTTGATAATATGAATGTGACATTGAATAGCCAATCTAGCAAATAATTATTATTTCACGTTAGATACTACTACGGATAATGAGAATGTATTTAAGTTGCACAAAATTGTTTTTTTTTTTGTTGTTTCTTAAGCAGTTACGTATACTATATCATGTAAATCATAGGGTCAAAAATTATAGATTGATATTTTATGTTCTTAAAAGTTGAAATTATAAAAATAAAAATATGCTCCGTTTTAAAAGAACATGTTGCTTTGAATACTAAAATTTTGAGACAGTTCAATCCCGTAAAGATTTTAAACCAATCCATCTATGCCATTTCCTAAAAACAATTTTCTGCTATATTTGCGCAGTTCTGAAACCATACAATGTTTCTGAAGGCCTCAAATTAAAAATTTTCCATCCCATATATTTATTTTCTGCTAAGGAAATGTATGAGATCAAGTTTTTTTTTAACTGAATCAAAAGCAAAAAATGGACCAGGGTGAAAATGCGTTGGACGTTTTTTATTGCTTCTTCCTGTTAAATTTAACATTGCGTTTCCTTTGCATTAATAGAAAGATCGCATTAAGACAGATGTATTTCTCGCCTTATCGTATCGCCGCGAGGTTCGCCTCATTTTGCGTTAAGTGGTTCCCTCACTCCGCCCATGCGAGTATCTCCCAGTTCCCGCGGCAATTTACCTTTCGCTCAACCCGAGAACTACGTTTTTCTTCCAAACTACAAAAACCTGAGACTCTCTTTCATGGGAATGCGGCTCTCTCTCTCTTTCTCTCTCTCTCTCCTCTCTCTCTCTCTCTCAACAATAGGAGGGCAATTTCCGTGGATTTTGAGAACGTTGGAATCTCTCTTGGGGCTGATGACTCGAGAAACGGCTCTTCGCCTGGCTTTCACTTTATGTATGGGACTAGAAAATAATGGAAGTTCAAACTTTTGGATGTTTACGGCTAATTGAGTTCATTGTTTGAATGCGAAATTAGATGGTCCGTTTTACGATTTCCGCGGAAATGTCGCCGTAATTATGAGAAGAGAGAGGGTTGCCTCCATGAAGATTTGTTCTTTATGTCTTTGTTTACATTGTCCGGCTTTTACACAGAAAACTTGTTTTTTATTCGGAATTTAATTCGCGTGAAATTCGTTGGGTCGTATAAGCGCTGAAACTAAAATACGACTGTTTCTCTAATAATAAGGTTAGCTGTTCATCACAGGGAAACAAATTAGTAATTAATATGCAATAAGACAAAATTTAATGTGAATCATTACATAACGGTTAACTTTAAGAATGATCACGACATATCAGCGAAATGGTGGAAATCTTTAATTCATTCCTTAAGATATCTAATACCTTTCAGAAAAGTATCGGCATATGTTATATAGTCGAAATTGCATCGTTATAAATACTGGAGAATAATGGAAAACCGATCAACTTTGAAGGATTAAGCAAAAATCTATCTATTGAGAATTTACGCAATTCAAAATGTACTTTAAATTATTGGTATAAAATATTTTTAATGAATTCGTCATTCATTATTGCATAATTGGTTCATGTGGCAGATGTGAGGCCATGTCTGGGAAGACTACCTGCTCTTTGCGTTTGACCCTTATTAGAGAGGATTAGCGTCCGTCGCTCGGAGTCCCTCACCCTTGCTCGGTGAAGTCTATCCTCAGAGCAAGTGGTGAAATTACTGATCTATCATTGCACAATTGCAATACTTTTGCAAATCAGGCTATTGAAAGTTACATCATTGCATTGCGGCAAAAATGCTGATTATTGGCGTTTTTTAAACGAAATTCTACAATACATATCAACGGAGCTAGGAAACGAGCGAGGAAATAAAGTGAAGGGAGAGTGAGAGGTACCAACATAAGCGCTTCGACTTAGCTTAAACGTTTTAGGAAGGAAATTTCTAATCTACACTGCCTATCCGAATTACAACACGTCAGTTACTATATGGTTGAAAAACCCGTGCTGAAACCATACATGTTAAGTAATTGCAACTCATTATTATGGATAAACACAAAAATTAGTTAATTTTTCTAGTGTGATTGTCAGTTGAAATTCAACGGAAACTTAGAATTGAATAATAACAGCCTTATTTATTGAGTAAGACCCGATATAAAATTTGCCAAAATAGTGGTTCGGGAGAATTTCTTTCTCATTCTTGTTTTCTCCAATGATGAGCCCCTTGTCAAACATAAAGTAATAATAATAAATAAATAATAATATTTCCTTCCTTCCTCTCGCCGTCCCTCCCTTCCTCCCTCTGTCTCCCTCCCTTTCGATATATTCTTTCATTGTAATCCACAATCCATAATCACCGCTTTCATTAATCTCTTGCCGCAGTGGTATTTCGATTCCCATAGATTTTACGTGGAGCATTCTGGGAATGCATGGAGATTTGATGCTTTGCCTGTAGGTGAAACCACACGCAACAATTGTTTCGTCTGCCATGTGCGGCAATTCATAAAATTTTCACCTCTCTAGCTAGTGACTTTTCGCAGTACATGGCACTTCTCTCGAACAACATCGTTAAGAAAAATGTGATAAGGAAGAAAAAAACTTCTGAGCCAAGTAAATAGTAATTGATGAAAACAATCGAATAAAATCGAGCATATTTTATATGACCATTTTAATAGCGGAAAGTCAGTTCAGGAGGAACCTATCTACCTCATCTCATGAATTAAATCAAGTTTCAAAACTATGTCGGCCCTATTTTCCGTAGGAAGATAGGGAAAGACAGAGCGCTCATCATCAGTTGTAATTATGGCATATCATTGGCGGATCATCACCTTTGGCGGTTTCTTTATATCCGGAATATATATCTAGTTTTCTACATCTTGTTATAGCCATTGGAGAGAAATTCGATTGTCAACGAAAGATCGTGCATAAATCCTCTAATTTAGAGAAAATTCGTATTTGCGGGAGATGAAAGATATTATCAATATATTTTTTGTCAAATTCCTATTTGCAGTGAGATTTGAACCCTTCCTCTACCAAGAGGGGTAACTCAGTTACCCCAACGACATTTTTCTATTTTTTAATGGTTATTTTTGGGATTTCATTCATGTATTCTTTTTTACAGTCTAAGAACATTGCTGCTGATTTTTGTATAGATTTAAATCTTTTTTAGAGCCATTTTTAAATGAAAACAATGTCGGAGTAACTGAGCTATCCCCATTGGTAGATTTTGTCATTGTTTCATTTTACTTTGAATCCATTTACATATGTGTGTAACTTATTTAGTCTAACGGCGTACAATGAAAAATAATACATTTTTGCGATGAGCAGCCGCCTGCTGAACTACAAAAAATTCTCATTTGCTAGTGTGTTATATTAAAAGGCCATTGTGAATCCAAGTCGGTATCGCGTTTTCGTCAGTTGTGTTCAACATTAAAGGTAACTAAGAACCTTTTATTTCAACTGCGAGGTAATTTTAAAATATTAATTATTTTTACAAATATTTATTTTCATATTACGCGTTTATATCAGCTAATACAATAAATGTTTGAAACAGGTAAAGAGTTTTTGAAAGTATTTTGATGATGGGCAGGCCCCGTGTGTAACTACGAAAGAATGATCTTATGTGATTGTATGCTACAGTGCAAAAATATTATAAATACAAATCAGCTTCATGTTCTCCTCTGGTTATGCTAAACATCCAGAAATAGCAAAACTTTTATTACAATTGTGAAGTAATTACAAAATATTCATTACTTTCTTTACAGATATCTATTCTATATCATTTATTTTATATAGATATGCTAATATTAACATATTATTCCCAATAAACAACAATTTTTGACAAACGTATTGTAGGGTGACTGAGTTACTGTAAAATTACTTGGCAGAGCAAGAGTTAACGGCAAAAGGTTGTATTTTGATCCTTCGGAAATTTTCCTAAGAATGTTTGCTTAAATACGCATAAGTAATGTCATTTTATGTAGTGCAATAATTATTCCAATAATGACATTCCAAAAATTTCAAGCAAAGATAGTGTTTAAGTTTAATGAGTTCTCCGTCTTAAATAATGTTTAATAACCTGAAATAATCAAAGCATAGTATACCGTTGTGGTCCGTTTGAAATTTACGTTTATTTTTTTCATTTCTTACATCTATTGTAGTTAGGTACTAATTTTAGCTAAGCGAAAGTTGAGTTACGCATGGTTTTATGTCGAAAATAAATGATGATTAGTTACGATTTTATGATTGACAATTCAAAGACATTCGTTTTATGGCAATATGCAAATTGACCCTAATAATCACATTTTGCATATCTTTTTCTATTATTTCGAATGATTAATAACGAAAAACTCGTCGATTACGCTTCCCAATAGAAATCCCCTACTTTTATGCGGGAGAACGAGTGAGGGGGTTTAAAATAAAGTCTGACAATAAAATACGCGAAAATGCCGGATTGATTCTTCATAAGACGAGATCCTGATCCCTTGATTCATCCGGCTATCAATACGGAGGAGAGAAACTTCTTCTAACCCCCTCCCCCCCTCCGCTCTTCCCTGCTACGATGACGTCATAACACGAAATCCGGTCGATGGCATGCTATTTTAAAGCCTTCATCTTTACCGAACCAATAACTAGCTTTGAGCCAGGATTGGAGGCATAAGATGATGCATTGGAATATACCTTTTTATCAGGCCCTGTATGATACGAAGGGAGCGTGAAGGACCACGTATACTTAAAACTCCTCTTGTGACGCCTCTTCCTCCATCTCTCTCTCTCCCCCCATTTTTGTCTCTCTCCATCTCCTCTTTTTCTCTCCGCTGATGGGATGCTCGCTCCAGATTGAAGGCCTACCACGTGACGAGCGGATCGCTTCATCATCGGCCTAAAGGAGAGCTTTTGCGGGGTCCTCCTGCAGAGTGCGTCGCCGCGGAGCGATGCCAGCGCCGCTGCTCGTGTTTTTTCCTCACCACTTTTTTCCCCTCCCTCGAGTCATTTACCATGTGAACTACGGGATGTCGCTTCCAATATATCGAAGTTTCTCCCTCGTCTCTCTTTCACCCCCACTCCCTCTCTCGCTATCCCCTCGACCGCCTTCCACTCTCATTACTTCCTCCATCTAGCTTCACTTTCCACGCTTCGTTGGAAATGAGACGCGCTTGCTGGTCCTTTGGTTTTTTCCGCCATCCAGAAATGTCGGTCATTACGCCACTGCGGTTGCTAAGGGCGTGTGCGTGTCTCCGTCGTATGTTGTTTTTTTAGGACTTACTTTATGCTGCTTTGGCGCCCGACGCAAAGCGATGGTGGCGACAAATTACTCCCCTTCTCCCTAGACGTATATTTTATCTACCAACGGGTCGCGACCAACAAAGAATTTTCGATGGTCATAACATACGTAATAATTTAAGTTCCATAATCTCTCTATATATTAAAGTCATAGTCTGTCGGTAGCCTAATCAAGATAGGTGATGACCCGTCAAAATAGCTTACACACAAAACAGCCCAGGTCAAAATAGTTCAGTTTCATTTTTAATTAAGTATTTTGTAAAATTAGCCAAAATCCTATACATAAGCAAAGAAAGGTTTCAATTTCAAACAAGATGTGTATATCGTTTGGTATCAATATCCAAAGATAGTGAGAAATTCCACGAAGATAATAAAGAATATCAGTATTATCATAAGTTGGTATTAGAGTATGAAATCGTCGATTGAGTTGTACGTACTTCGTCTTTGATGCTTCTGGTAGTCGAATCCCTGCACGGTCACGAATAGATGGCACTAGGTATATGTTTGAATCTAGTCGGGGCTATTTTTTCGGCCTGCATTTCATTAAGCTATTTTGTCGGGGCTAATTTGATGGGACTATTATGTTTTGGGCTGTTTTGTGTGCAAGCTATTTTGACGGAGTTATTTTGTCGGGTACATTTTGACGGGGTAACCTTTTTTATTCGGTATTCTTTCGTGATTGTTTATACTTTTGTTTATTGTTCTTCTTGGAACATTATGTGTTTACACTTGTTTTTTCTAAATTTTTTGATCGTCGTTGAGGTTCTTTTGTCGATTTTTACTGTTAATTCTTCGGCGTTTGAATCTTCCTTTTTTGTCCTTCGTTTGTAATTGATTATGCTGTTGTTTATCGTTCTTTTTAGTTCTTTCTTTGTTCATAGTTGTTTGTTCTTCATAGTTGGTTTGTCGTTGCGGGTCGTTTATTGCTCTTTGCTGATCCTTTCTGTTTATCGTCCTTGTATATGTTGACTGCTATATTTCTGTTTGAGAACGAAGATTTACATAATTATTTAGAAAAATATTAATAAAAATTAACTGTTTACCAAAAGTTTACATATGACAAGAGAATACTTGATTATGATTAATGAAAATATAATTTTCTATCTTAGATATATGCCAGAAGGAGGAGTTTCAGGGGGTTAAAATGTGCAGCGGGGGCGTAGGTGTGAAGCTCATAGTAGTATATATTAACTTGATGAAACTACATAAAAAATTCTTAAGAATATTTTTCAAGTTTGTGAAAAAAATAATTTTATATAACTCAAAATGTTACCAGATACCTACAACTAATTGAGAGAAAAGATGCAATGAAGTCGAAGTAGCCAGAGGATGGTCGTGTTATGCCGACTGAAAAAATACAGCAATCAACAGAAATTATACTCCAGAGCACAAGAGAAATATAAATCGCATCATTCTTCTACATGAATACCGGCAAATAGTATTGTGCGATAAGCACATGGTTGTCTGAGGAATGTAATGTTAATTCTGTAAAGGATTACTGTCATTAATACTGCGAATATATTTGTTTTAGGCTAAATTTTTAGAGATGTTGCCGCGCATTTGAGTTATGCCGTGATCTTTAATTTCATCTAGGTCAGGGGTTGCCAAACTTTTTATCTCAACGACCCCTTTGATGATGCCATAAAAATCCAGAGACCCCCAGTGAAAGTTTTGATATTAAACACTTTTGAAATCTATTTTAGGAAAGATTTTTGAATAGTAATAATTATGGTAGTGTATAATAGACTGTATTTTAAAAAACATTTATCATTATTCAAGTAACATGATATTTTTATACTGATCTAAAATTTATTTTTATTGTGAAGGGTGGGCTTGGTGCTTTTTTACTAGACCATTTTCATTGGGCTCATTATTTGTAAGCTTTAATCATAAGTGTCCTCTTTCTTCCAAGTTCAACATGTTTCGCTGCCTAATTATAAGTGTGTTAGCATGGCTAAATCCAGCTTCAACCATATATGAAGTGGGGAATGCTAAAATAAAAGGTAGTACTGTTGCACAAATTTTAGGATATCTAGTATTAATTATTACTCATTAAATTTTGAATATAGGTCAGCCAGATAAAACAAATGAACTTTACATTTCTGCAGCTCGCCACACAGAGAATGATCCATATCTTTCAAAAACTCTACGGTTGATCTGTACAGATCTACAAGTCTTTGAGGACAGTGACCCCTTGAGAGCCACCTGACTTCAGTGTGCAATAGTAGGTGATTAGCTGTCTCGTCATTTTCTTCGCATAACCTGGCAAACAAACGTGAATGTAATGGATTTGCTTTGATTTTATTAATTGCTTTTACATGTACTGTTAAGGAATTATGCAATTCAGTACTCAATTGTTTTGCCACAAGATGTTGTCTATGAAGGAAACAATGCCTATATTAGGAATTTTTGTTTCAGAAGGGAAGCAAATCCTCGATACCGACCTGTCATGGCAGGTGCTTCATCGGTAGCAACTGCACAAATATTTACATACATTGTAAAATAAAGCACAACCGAAACTTAAAAACAAAATAACGAAAGAACCAATTAAATTCAGAATATGATTTTTCAAATTCATAAAAATTTTTACATGAAATATCCTAAAGTGTAATTAATAAAAAAATCTGTTATACAAAACTTTAGCAAACTTATGTTTCGACAAACAACAACACGTGACTTAACGGTTTTCAACGGTCATTCGAGATAATTGTTAATTAAAATATATCAAAGAAAGTGCAAGAAATATGTTTTTAACAACAATTATTGGCGAAATTTTAGATTCTGTTATTTTCTATTGAATATTAAAATTTCTAAAAAGCCTCCTAAAGACCAATTTATTTCTCACCGACCCCCTAACGGCCCTTTAACTCTCATCGACCCCCTGAAAGTAGGTATCGACCACAGGGGGTCGGTACCGACCACTTTGGGCAAGCCCTGATCTAGGTGAATAATAAGTAACTGATCGATGATTGGATTCCATTTAACGCTATTCCATAATTGTTGACAAAACAGCTCACGGAAATCGACAGAATAAGAATTATTTTTTCTAGAGATGGGAATAATTACATTTCGCTCAACGAGATATATCTTTAATGATGTGGCACTGTGATAATCGATTCTCTCAAATATGCCGTGGGTGCAAAATTTTAGGAACTTCTACAGCATTCCTGCCAGCGAATTCATTTTCTCTAATATCTGGAGATGAATTTATGTGTATTAGTATCGAAATGGTTTCAGGAAAAAGAGTGCTAATACCCTAAAACATAATATGGATCAACTCGTTTAGCTTATTGTTTAAATTTTTTCGTAAGAATATATATCTTATCCAAATGTTACCTTGTTAGATTTAGCCTCAGAATTAGCATAATAAAAAAAACGAGCGTTAATGCGAAAATTTTTTATTTTCTTCTAATATAGTGTGGAAATTAGTTTGGAAGAGTGTGTTCCTATAGTAATTTTGGATCAAAATCGCTAAATGGACGAAAGAACCTCTTTGTTAAATGCTTTCATTTCCAAATTTTCATTATTCCGCGGCGATGGAACAGATGATGTTGTTCACATTTTCGGTAATATGTTTTTCCCTAACATGAGACCGGCTCATTTAATGAGCAGTAATCAAAGCAACCTTATCGTCAAATTGTTTTATATTTAGCATTCAAGGAAAAAAATTTCGTGGAAAACTGCGAGCATAAATTTAAGGGGAAGAAATTTCCGTATTGTTTAATTCTGGTTCGTGTTTAATAGAAAAAATACAAATTTTATCAAAACTGGATGTTTAACGCAAGAAATAAATTTTTAATTAGTTTGATTTTATAGTCTTTTCTTGAATTTCCTACTGCAGTGAAATGGCATGCTGGTTTATGTTTAATAGAATAAATCATTTTTATTTTACTGAATCTTTCGTAAAAAATATATTTTACTCAGTTTTATTTTCATCCGTTTTTTAAATTTTACTGTCGCGGTGAATTTTAAATACTTCGAGTTAACAGGCTTCTTTGCGCATTTTATTTTTTTAAAATGCTTATGTTTTCGCCTTGTCTTTCCGTCGGTCCGTCTTTGTAGTCAATTAAATTAAAATAGCGAGGAAACGGCGGTAGATGTAAGATTAAATTTTAGGAGTATATGTGATGCCATTTATTACCGACATAATTTGTGTAAAGAAAAGCGATGGGCGGCAGGGGGTGCATTAAACATTTTCAAATCAAGATTCTGAGTAAACTGTAATAAATAACGTTGATAACTTTTAAATAGGAAAATACGGGACATCCCATTTTTGATGGGCGTTTAAGATCCATTTTGTTATTTAAATTTTATAATAAGGTAAACACGTACAAATATCAGAAATATAAACTTAAAATACTAAACCTAAGCAAAAATTTGGTTTTTTCGCTTGTACTTCTTTTTTCTTAAAGTTCAACAGCATTTTTAACAGACTGGAGAAAATCAAAACATGACATATCAGAATTAATACACGGTGATATGATCAACGATTTTGCAGTGAAATTATACAATATGGACACATCCAACTCCTCCTAAGATACGCTATTGACCCAGTAAATAAGAAGTAGCTAAAAAGTATCAAAATAACATCCTTCTCTAATTGAATCTTTGAATCCAATTCAATGAACCAATGAAATAATTTCCTTTTTTATTCTAATCTACACTCATTCAATGGAGGCACTTTATGTATCAGTGGTGACGTTTAAGGCGCGTAAACAGTTGATCCATTAGCGACTATGAACTGAAGCTTCAGGATTAATATGTTTGATAGCTTAATGTGAATTTTGCTTTTGTGGAAGCGTGCAACTTGTAAATTAACCAGGTAGAAAAGTGTACCTTAGATCCTTATTATTCCATCCATATTATCCAGGATCAATTTGTAATAAATTTTTATGTAATATAACGCGCTAGATAGAAAGGAAAGAACAATTTAAAATACGGAAAACAGCTTTCCGTATAATGTTCGCACGGGACGCAAGAAAAAATAAAAATGTGGGAAATCCCGTATTATACGGGGCGGTTGGCGACCCTAGTTATAGATAAAAAATTTCACTATATGTACGACATTAAAGCCAACCAATAACACTGTAGAAGAGATATGCATTGAAAATCGGTGGTTAGCAGTGAACGCTCTCAAAATGTTCAAATCAAGATGCTGAGCACATGATCATAGATAGAAAGCTAAAAATTGTTAATTAATTATTGATTAAATCACTTTATGTCGAATAAAAATATTACTAAGTTTATAAATGCATAATTCCAAGTTTACAATTTTATATATAACTTAATAAATAAAACGTGCTTATGCATTTCCGTCAGCAAATGATGCTCCATTTTTTTAGTATACTTTCAAAATTCCCTTGTGAAGCTGAATAACGTTTTTTATCTCAAACAAATCTCGTGGAACAGAATAGATTAACAAGGTTAATACACATTATAAATTAAAGTTTATGGCGGGCTTCTCCTTTTGAAAAATATCAGGGATTTTTCATAATTAAACTAGTTTTATCTGAAACAAGAGTCACATTTATGCTTTCCTGGCTTTAGTAGGGTTATCATTCAATTCTGTTGGATATAAGAGATAAGCCGAGCTCGAAAATTTATATTTGATCTGTTCGTTTTTCAATCACCAAAAGGGTAATTAAAAAACGCCATTATGATTGATGAGACAGTTGATGGAATCGTACCGTATATTTTTTATATCTCGATAAATCTCCTGCTTCCTCCCGTAACAAGAAATTTTATCCAGTTGTGCTCTCGATAATCATGGGGATTATGGAAAATATCGATACATTTTCCTTACTCCGGTCGATCAGGTGTTGAAAACTAATAAAAACATACAGATGCTATGAATGTGATATTATAACAATTGGCCCACCATATATTTCCCTTTTAATCAAAAATCAATAACAAGGATTCCTTGAATGTATGTTTATATGTATTGACATATGTATTTCCAAAATTTGTTTTGTTGTTAGGTACGGTGTGCATAATTTGAGATTTTTCCTACAGCGAATCAAATTTACACATTGGTATAATTTCTGATACCTTTACAAACCAAGGAATAAGGAGTATTATCATTTATTGGAGAAAGTTTTCTATAACGTTAAATCTAAGATAAATTTGATGTTTCTGCCGTTTAGAAAAGACAAAATAAATACACGACAGCCAAAAGCTGAATGGTGATTCAGTTACATTTTTAAAGTTTTGGAAAAAAACGCGAAAATTTCTTATTGAAACATATACATCCTAATTTTTATGATGAACAAGCGAACGGTCCAAAGCGTTTCTTAATTGATGAACTTTAAAGACAGGTTTTTCTTAATACCATACCATTGAGACCTCCCTCTGGATTTTTTTTCCATATGAGTGTTTTAATATTTTGTTACGATGTAACAGTTAGTAATAATCCACGATCAGATAGGCCAAGGTTTGAAAAACACACTACATTTGACCAAGGGACAATCAAAGGAATTCCGATTCAATATTTAAGATGTATTTGTAGGAAATGTTTAAAGTGCCGTCTCCACAGAGTATAGCTTTTTCGCGAAAACCACAGGCATTGGAGTATTTAAAAGATAATTGCAGAAATTAGTGATATAACGCGTGAAACTCTGATCTCTGTGAAAGAAAATGTTATTCATGGTCAATATGAATTTTTTTGGATGCCTGTTTTTGTGGTAAAACGTTTCTTAGGTACTCTGTTAAATACAATGGTATTTAATCCATGCACTTCTATTGTTGGACCATGCCTTACTACACTTTGTCAAGGGTTGGGATTAACTATTTTCCGTATTATGTGAATATAAAAATTGAGTGCGCAGAAATTTAAAGCTCAGTTAAAACTCTTAATGGCTTATAAAAAGTGAAATTCAATGTTAGATAATCAGAAAACATCCTCAATCATGAAAGCATGGGATGATATTTTGATTCTACATATCAGCTATAATTATAACCTCGTTCATTTTAATTGCGAAAAGGCCAGGTTATTTAGAGGAGTTTAATAGAAAAATGTGTAAATGGAATTCGGTATTCTTATTTTTGTATTTATTTACCTAAGGGGCTTTCGCTCCATAGTGGTTCAATTACTATTTCTAATGGAATAACAACATCGTCGGTGGTTGACTGCATTGTTCAAATATTTTCCATCTGTATGCACGTACATCCTTATTTTTCATCCCATGCTACAAAAAATTTAATTCATTGGCAGAAGTGATTTATAAGTGGTTTCCGTTGAAATATTTGTTGCGTCGGACAAATTTTTCGAGAACCTTCCAGTTTTACTTCCCGCCATCCGTATTTTCAGATTAATGTTTGAATCCATTCCAAACATGAAAGTTTTATTATATTTTTACGGTTCCCTTTCACTCTGCTAATGGAATAAAATCAAACACATGAAACAATTTACCTCGAGGCAAACACTCTTTTAAATATACTAAAAGTTTGAAATTTTCTATGTAAATAATAACCTCTCTCTGTATTAAGTCCTAGCATTTGTAATTAAAAATGCCAAAAATATATATTTCAATTTAAACAACAATATTTAATTTAAAATTATTAATGGAACAAAATCATCTCGTGCTCGTTAAAGTAATGCTTCTCGATAACTAAAACATGGAATCTAATTTTGGAGTTAATATAACCATCGAAATATAATTAACTCTTCATTTCAAGTTACATATTTTATTTATTTTTTGTACATCTAAATGCTAATCATCAACGATTTTTTATTTATTTTTAATCGTATTCACATACTTACGGAAAATGAAAATATATCTAGACATATTACTATATAGATCAATGCTCTAATTTTCCTTCTATCGTTGACACGTACGTCGAACCTCGCGGCGGTTCGAGCTCCTGCACTCCGGACAATTGGGTCAAGAGTTTGATTCGGGCTACGAACAAGATGGATGACGGCGTCATTGTAGCGCGAACGCATTTACGTACGAGGGTATATCCCTATTGGATCAACCCTTAAACCCTATCTCTAAATTGCCTCGGAAACTATTTCACCAATCGCTCACCCGAAAGCTTTACAGGACTCAAGCCGGGATGTAATTGGATTTGGTTTGTCGGTTAAAATTTCACATTGGACGCCGCGTGCCCCTTTAACTGTATGTATTTCCTTATTTTTCCCCGGTATCTTTATCACCTTGCGATGCGAGTGCAACCGGTCTAAAAGGGCGTGAAAAATACTCACTCCCCCCCCCCCCATCCCGCCCGTAGGTACGTCACGCTCCGACCATAAATCAATTCAAGAGCGCCCGAGTCAATGCGTTTCGGGGTAAATAAGGCACCAAGCCTTTACACCTTATACACATGCTACCACTCATGCTGCGACAGATGCTTTTTTTATTCTTCAGCCGCCTCCTTTCTCCCCCACCTCTTTAAAAAAATCCTCGGTGACCCATTCCGCATTGCGGAATACTCTCCTCTCTCTGCCCCACTCCATTCTCCTGAAAAAAATTATAATATAGGCAGAACTTACATTCCGGCCATTTTTACCTCACCCTCGACTCCCTCCATCTCTCTGTCCTCTCCCACTCCCTTCTCCCCTACTCCTTCCACTCTCTCGCCGACGCTCTCCACATCCACTTCAGTCCACTCTCGTTCCTTCTCTAACTTCCTCCACGTTCTTCTCATTGTTCTCGTTTCGCTTTCTCCCGACCCTTTATTTCCTCTCACCTCCCATCCTTCTGTATCGCAATCTCCGCTTCTCTTGCTCTTTCTTTCACCAAATCGATTTAGAGCAATTGGAAGTTTGTCATTCGCTGCAGTCTTTCCGATCCTTGAAAAGGTTTGCTGTCCCCTCAATTTTTGCTCTTTTATAACCCTCGCATTTCCAGTTTACTAACCCAATCTCCTTCTCTAATACATATCTTTTATCGATGATTTTCTCCTTTCCCTTTTTAGGCGTTCTTTACCAGAGATGCGGTAATAGCGGAGCGCCTTATGAGCACGTCTGGTTCGTCCGTCAGTCCGTCGTAACTTTTATCTCCTAAACCGCTGGACGGACTTTAATTTAATTAAGTATGAGTGATCTTTATTAATATTTATCGCCCACTTGTGATTTTAAACTGAATCCGTCAATTAGAACTTCCACTTTAAATAATTAATGTAATAAACTTATACTCGTATCTCGTTAAATGGCATCCGTAAAATAACAATGAAATGCCAAACTTTTCTCTAGCTCTTATATGATCAATACGGCAAAAATTAGAAATATAATTCGTATAGAGATTAACATTTACTACAAGACAGTCCGCGAGGACATATACTTACGAGTTATAGTTACGGTGATAGAAATTCTAGAAAATTCCGAGAAAACATCGCATATTACTTTACAACGATCTCTAAGATGGTTCTCTTGGAAAACAACAATTAAAATTCATGTTTTTCTATCCCACACCCTTATATGATCTGTGAGGTATAGTTTAAAAAACTTATTCGGATAGAAGACAACATTTACTACAAGATAGTTTCCGAGACCATAAAATTACAAGTTATGGCTTCGAGACCAAAATTCGAAAATATCCGAAGCAAAATATTACATATTTTGTTTACATCGATCGCGAAGACGGTTCTCTCAGTCAGCAACAATGAAAAATCAATATATTTCTCTCCAATTCTCTTATATGATCTGTGAGGGATAGAGTAAAAAATTTACTTAAATAGAGAACAACATTTACCACAAGATAGTTTCCAAGAACATGTAATTACGACTTACAGTTTTGGTGAGAAAAATCCGAGAATCGCCTAATCTTTCGATATCGTTTCGTACTTATTTCCCATTAAGAACGCCTTTCACATCTCTGTGTATTCCATTTATGGAGCATATTTTTCATCTTGTTTCCTTTCGGCCTACCACCTTTCTTATTTGTTCCTTTACGCTTTCTTTTTCGCTCTCTATCCCATCCTCTCTCCCACTCCTCTCACTCCTCCTCTCTCTTCCCCTCTCTCTCCTCCTCTCTCTTCCCCTCTTTCTCCCCCCTCTTCTCTCTCCCCCCTCTTCTCTCTCCCCCTTCTTCTCCCCCTTTTCTCTCTCCCCTCTCTTCTCTCTCTCCCCTCTTCTCTCACTCCCCTATTCTCTCTCCCACTCTCTCTCTCCCCTTATCTTTCCTCCTATCTCTCCTCATCCTCTCTCTCCCCATCTTCTCTATCCGCATCTTCTCTATCCCTTCCTCTCCAGCTCTTCCTCTCTCTCTCTTCCATCTCACTATCTCCACTCTCCTTTCTATCGCAATTTATTCCTTCTTCCCTCACTCACCTCACTCACCCCATCTTTCTCTCCACTCTCATCCCTTTCTCTCGCTATTTCTTCCTTCTTCCCTCTCTCTATCTTTTCCTCAAACACTTCCTGTCCAATTTTTTGCGGTCATTTCTATAACAATGGTCTACAAATTACCAAATTCTGCCGACTTCGACTGAACGTATCTTTTGATTTGATTGTCATTCCTGTTTGTGTATCATTTCTCCCTTTCTGGCGTTTTTAGAAATCTTCATGTCCAGCATAATTCTATCTGCATGCAAACTTCACAAACATTTTTATATGAACTTTTCCTTCTGTTTCTGTTCATCGTGTGTTATTTTTCTCTTTGCTCCCTTCCCATTTTTAAATTATTCCTATCTATTACATATTACATATTTTCCACCAAGTAAAGGTATTCTATAAAACAGCTAAATTATATGCGAAGAAAAAGTGAAAATAATCTATAATTTTACATAACATAAAGATTTATAACGAGACGATTGTTTTGTTGCACTTTGACGTCGTCAGACATAATAACTTTTGAATTTAACGAAAGCATTATGGTTCGATAATATTAAGAAATGGCAGAAATTGAGCATGCATAATGTAGTTTTACTCAGCGGGGCTTTATTGTACATTAATTTTATTGTATATCATTGTATATATTTATGTATGTACTTGTCTATTCATCTCATAAATACGTACATTATCCTTTCTTAATTTTTGTCATTGCATTTAAAAAATTTTTCCTTTTCCTTTCTTCAATGAATCTTAATTATCTATGAAAATTCAAAAATTATTAAATAAATACTCGGGTGTGTAGTCAAACATATAATTAATTGGGAGAAGGCTTCCAAAACCAACCTTATTTGATAAATTGATGTTTATTTTTTAATATTTTTATAATTCTTATTGTTAAATCGTCTAAAACATTGTCTTTACCGCAACTATTTCCTAGTCCCTCTCCCATAACTCTTTCAACACTGATCTTTCTCTTCCCCCTCAGTATCCTTTACCCTGCTCGATACTTGCCAAAAAATCGGGGATTTGAAGATGACGCTTATTCTCTCAATTTTCCCATTATCTCTCTCGCTCTCTCTTTCGCTATCTCTTTAGTCACTTCTTTTACTATCTTCTGTCGTGTTCTGTTATATTTTATATGCCCCTTTTGCCTCTCCATCACTCTATCTGTCGGATATATCCTTCCGTCAAATGACGCGGACTTTTTGTCAGTGTGAAAAAAATGCCTCGGAAAATACGTCGCGTTAAAAAAATAAAATTACGGCTGTCACCACCCAGCGTCGTCTTCGCTAGACGCAAACTGATTACATTGTCACGAGGACTTGAAAATGTGAAAATCTTGTTGTAAACTTAGGTTGTTGTTTCAGTAAAAATACTTACTGGTCAATCTGAATCTTTATCACTGCTTGTATCAGATATTTTTGGCGAAAGACAACTGGTTTCAATATAAGAGTTAAATTCATAATGTATACATTTATAGAGAAAAAAATCGGACAGACGAAACAATTCATTTTATTAACTCTATTTTTTACTATCATAGCGGTGTCAATTGGCAAAACTTTTTCTTGGAAAACAGATGCGCATACCGGCTAAATGGAAGTTGCCGTTGTTGCTGATTTCTCGGTGGTGGATTGTAGAATATTAGGCTGGTTATTCAAAACTGGTGACGCCTGCCTTGTAGCCAAATTTGATCTTGGTTCTTCCAACCTTTATCTAGCTGCTAAAAATAAGTATTTTATGAATGAATGGACGCCAATTGTTAAGCCAGATAGATAATTCATTCGCTAAGTAATTCTATCGCCTTCCTGAAACCAGCCTAATTAAAACCGAACTTGTTTACATTTTTTATTAGCATAAATATAAGCATATGCAACATTATCCTTTTAATTCTGTGTATTCATATTTTTAACTCGAATATGGCAGCTTCCACTCATGTAGCCATCGTTAACTTCCTTTTTAATTATGTGTAACAAAGATTATAATATCTGATTTCTTTTAACAAACTATTCCCGATTCATTTAGCTGAATTTAGCGATTTTATATATCAAACTTCACAGATGGTTTTTAAGGTGAAATTCGATCATATAGTAAAGAAAGATTTTTTCTCTTCGAAAAAAGTGAAGAATTTATTTTTACTGCAATATTATAAACCTTATCTTTATTCCTTATTTGAGTAATACTTTCAAATATCAAGATTTTTTCTCTTCGAAAAAAGTGAAGAATTTATTTTTACTGCAATATTATAAACCTTATCTTTATTCCTTATTTGAGTAATACTTTCAAATATCAAACACTCATAGGGTTGAATTAAATGAACCTAAAAAAATCGCATTTTCTCAATTTAAAAACATTCTCGGGTTCTGCCATTATATAGCCATGATGAACATTTGTATACTGAATGATTTGGGTTATTATATTCTTTGGGTCATTTTGCTGCGCTTCAATGAAATTACTCGTGCGGATTTCTCTATTATGTCATCCTTTTTCGTTAAGTTTTTATATTCTAAGTCATAGTTAACTTTTTCAGAGGTGGTGGTTAGTCATTTAAAAAATAATAATGTGTAAGGCAGATTGCGCCATTTATTGCTTAGCACGTAGTTTCTTCTACTAAACACTGATTGAAGAAAGTTGCTGTTCTTCTAGAATAGCAGCTTACAAGCTAAAAGAATATTTCTCTCTTTTTACCAATAATAATCCTATATTATTGGTATGAGTGATTTGTCGACATGCAAATAACAGATTTTAAATTCAGTTTACTGAATTATTTTAGATAGCGTAAATGTTTTTTTAACCGCAGAAATAACCTCGCCAAAGATTTAGGAATAGGAGTAGGAGTTCATAACCGCGATATGATGAATACCATAGAATTTTAGGCTTGGAGTATAGCCGCTTATCACCTAGAATTCCGAGAAAGAAAAGGACATGGGATTTACGTAGGTGAGTGAGTGACGGCAGGATGAACGAAACCACGTCCGACCAGACCTTGGCTCTCGCCCAATTAGGACACTTCCCGCACATAGCAAACTCTCTCTGTCTCTCTCTCTCCTCTCAGATACTTGCGATTTTGATGAGTACGCTCCCGGAATGGCGGAATAGAGCGCTCAGACTTGTGTGGTAAATCCCGGGGTCTTTGTGTTTCCACTCATCCTCATTCGAATCCAGGATGCGGAAGCCTTGCCTTGTAAGATTCATTGGCTCGAATTTAACTCTTCCTCAAAGAGCAAACTGAATCTTCATTATTCTTCGAGCACTTGTTAGCAATTCTGAGCTAGATCCTAACTCTACTTATACCGGCATGATTGGTGCGAACATAGATCATCCGTGTTTGTTGACGTCAACGGATACATTTGGATTGAAATAGTGTTTGATACGTTAAATGCTATATTATAATGAATAGGCTTGTATGAACAAATGTTCAAAACAATTTAATTCTGCGGAGAAAATAAAATTAAAGGCTCTTAAAAAACTTAACGCTCTGAAAAGTTCATTGTTTTTCTCGTTCTAATATGACTATGGATGTTTTGTTTGCTTAATGATGGCATTTAGTAACGTATATAATCTTTAAACCGTAGATTTTTAATGAATGTGATTCAGAGGAAGTTTATTTATAATGATAATTCAGAGGAAGTTTATTTATAATGATAATTATTTAAACGCTCTTTAATAATGAACAGCGGATAAAGTGATACTATCCGTTTTACAGCAATGATACACTTACTTAAATTATAAGGGGAGAGCGGCGTTGTCAAAACAAAGCAAATGCTTAACAACAACACAAGTTGAATATAACTTTGTGCTACTTCCACGTAAAATAAACAAAATATGGAAATGTCCCAAAGGTATATTAATCGTGTTTCTGTTAAATGTGTTTAATTTTAACAACGCCGCCCAAACCTAATTAAATGTAGTCCCACGAAGTCTATGGCATCTTCAGTAAATTTTATTGTTAGATAAATCTCGGGACTTTGATAGCAAATATTGATTGGTCTTTCATCCATATGTATTTAATGTGGTCCTGCGCTATCCAATTCTCGTACGACGCCTCTCGTTGGTGTCTCTTCCCATAATGATTGCCTCCTCTTCCAACGCCCCCGCAGCATCATAGAACGTGAGAGGGAGAGAAAGAGTTGGGGTGAGAAACGGGACTCCTAGCGCTGCACACCTCGGTAATAATGCGAGATGTAGATCGATATCGGTGATCGATATATCAGACGATACTACAGTGGCGTCGGGCCAGCCTCTCGTGTCTGTTTTTTTTTCCTCCTTTTTAGTGCGGATGGGTGTCTTCGATACTCGTCGAGCGTATGAGAGTAGACCCTACACGGACCACCAAAAGCTGGAATTTTTTTAGCCTTCTTTAGGTACACGCGCCGTGGGAATTCCTTTAAAAGAAAGAGGGAGGAGAATCTCATCATCCCTTTCTGCAAATGCTCTTCGACGCAGCTCTTTCTTTCTAAGAATTGGATAGAGTTATTATTTTCTATAGCATTAATAAATAAAATCGTGCAGTTTGACACTTTAATAACTTTTATTTATAATAATATAGAATTTATAGATATTTATATTCAATCGAACATGTTTAAAATGATCAATCAGCGATGTTGTGACGAATTTTTAGTAAAATATTATTGTTATCTATTTTGTCACCGTTATATTTTTACTTGAGTTATTCATAATTATAGATGCATATAATCGAGAATATTTGGGACTGAAGGCGGTTCTGTGGGTGAAAACCGTACGTTTCAATTTCAGAATAGTTTCTAACTCTGTAAAAAAACAAAACTCATGTATTGAAAAAAACTGACGGAAGTGAAGGGGTAAGCTCCAAACCTGACGGGGAATCGAACCAGGGTATTTCACTTTCCGGGTGGATGCTTGAGGCAGTGAGAAAAATTAATATTGAGATAAAACCTAATTTATGCGTAGTTTAATTTTTAAGCAGCTTGTAAGGTCTCAGGCTTGGTTTATTGCCATTTATAATGGAAAGAATACATTTATTTATATTAATGTGTAATTCTGTAGGTATTGTTGCAAAGGAAACATTTCAATTTAAAATATATACGGTTGAAAAATGTTTATTCCCAAATGTATTCTCAGACTAATTGATTTACAACAAGTAAATGTTTCCTTAAAACTATCTTTATTCCTTAGAGATGTATAACATTTTACTTTTAAAAATTATATATATATATATATATATATATATATATATATATATATATATATATATAATTATAGCCATGCAGTTTGTCTTTAGGTAGGGAAACTCCAAATCCACTTCGTCGAAACAGGTTGAAAAGTGAACAGAAGTTTTGTTCACTTTTCTAAACATTGTAATTTGAGCCATACTGGAGATATTTACATCATCAGTAAGTCAGAAAAATCAAAACATTATATATTATAGACGTAATAGTTATAAATAAAGCCTTTTTGGGCAAGTTTCCATTTTTGCAGATTAGATTAAGACCAGCTAAGTTGTAGGTAGGAATAGCACGCTTTTAGATCAAATTATATCAGACTCTTTCGAAATTAGTTTAAAAAATTATCACTCGTTATAATAAATGAAATTTTGTATTATTCACAGGTACAATATATTCTTCTATTAATTATTTTTTATCTCATAGTAGGGGAATAATTTTGAAACGGGAGAATAATTATTCCCAAATTTCCAGCATATGCCTGTCTGCATAGGACCTTATGATCGAATTATTCCATCAATATCTCGAAATATGACATTTATTTCGGCGTTGCTGCTCATTGATGCATGACTACAATTGACGTTTGATGAACCAAGTATTTATCCTCGACAGTTATTTCTTCCGGATCGATTTCGATTAGATTTATCGTTTGGACAAGAGATTATCGTAAAATAGTTGTTTACATCAACCAAGAAGAGCTCGACTGTACTGTTTATTTATTCTTCCAGGGATATTACGAAATGTCGAAATGTGATGCGAATCCATACTGATGACTTTAAATGCGTCGATGTGCACCAGGAGAGATATTGTAACGTACTGAATATAATCCGTACATTCATACGTTAAAATTCAAGTTAATGCTATGTCATAGATTTTGTAAAGGCCTTTTTGGACCATATCACCAATGTGTTGTATCAGTATGGCTGGATTATTTAAAATGCATGAAAGAGAGTGAGACATATGCAATTTTGCAAAACAATTGAAATGCGAGTAAATTATTTTGATTTTAAGAAAGGCGTGAATCGAAAACATGAAGTAGAACGTCTCTCGCCAAGTCTATTCTTCCATTCATATTCCCTGATATTTAATTTTCTTTACACAGTTGAAATTAAAGCGGAAACCTTATGAGAAGAATCACTTAAAGCCTTCATTCGGTTAGGTAAAATGGTTTCCTTCAATCAATCGCAATTGCTTTACAGCATTTTCAGTTAAACAAGGAGAAAACGGTGTCTTGGTGAAATTTCAGTGTGCATGGTGCGCATATTGTGGGAATATATGTATTCATTTCACGTGACCGCTCCGCTTATTTTAATAGGTACTTTAATTTATTAATTTTTTGAGAAGTGCAACATCTGACCGAACCAGCTTTTAAGATTCAGAATTTCGGCATGATTATCTTGTCTCAGTGTGGCATGATGTATTATATAGATGCAACACTCATCGCATTAAAAATAGATTTTTCCATCCTCAGGATAACATTCGATTCTAGAGGAATGGGCAATTTTCATTTATTACATGTACTTCAGTATACTGAACGTATGCATTTACAATAAAAGAAGCTACATATTTTCAGCAAGGAAGGGGAACTTGATTTGATATTTTTTTATATTATGTCTTCAACTGTGTGTATATACCTAATGATTATCCTCTTGTCTTAACTAAATTAGACCGATATTTCACGGACCAACTTGCTACATTGTTGTTGCTAAGATACGTCAAAACAAGAAATTTAGACCAGAAGGATAAAGTCACTCATCGTCTTTATCGTCTAAACCAGGGGTAGGAAACCTACTGCCCTGTGGCCACATGCGGCCCCCGAGAGCGCTTTATGTGGCCCTCGAAACTGTAATAAAGAAGTCGAGAAAATTTCACATGAGCAATTTCATATTTTTTCCGCGAAATTGTGGTCTCGAAACATTTCCTGGTGAATTTTTAAAGTTTGTAAATTATGTATACTTGATTTTCGCTCGTATGAGACCACAGGAACTCAAGATAACTTCTGTTTTGTTCACTCATCCGGTCCGCCGAGGCTTTCTTGACTTCCAATTCGGCCGTCCGAAAATGTGGCTCACCCTGAGGAAAAGGTGGCCAACTCCTGGTCTGGACGAAATCAGTTTTTTATTCGTGCCGTTTTCGAATCCTATATTTAGGGCTTTGTATTTATTTTAAAGGGTTAGTCGAAGATCGTCAGCACTATTCATTCAACTGATAAAAAGATATAAATAAGCCATGTTCTTAACGCTGGATGTTTCATAGAGCAAATATAATTAATGAGGTCAGGCTCAACTTTGTGGAATTTACTCATAATGAAACGAGTACTTTGTGGTTTCCACAACTTGAATATAACACGACTGGTTTCACTAGTGAAACCGGTCGTGTTATATTAAAGTTGTGGAAACCAAAAAGTATTCGTTTCATTAAGTTTCATAGAGCTTTTGCGGGCGCTGTATACAAAACCGTAAACAACAATAACATTTTTGAAGTGCTAATTAAATTAATATTGATGCACGTCCGTTCCATATCCGAAAACGTGTTTGTCAACAACGAACGTAAATGCTGCATTTTTACTCTTTTCTTTTAACAGTACAAGCCTGCGAATGTTTTTGCCAATGATTTTTTAAACGTTTGATGTACCCTCACTGTGATTACGCTTTTATCTCGGTCTCTTTTTCGGCGGATTGAGGCGAAGTTTATTTTGAATATAAATGTACCGAGTATTCTCATAATGGTAGTGGGAGATACGCAAGAGAGAACACCTTTTGGAGATAAAGGCAACATATATAGGTGACGCGTCGGTGCAACGTAGACACGTATCACGGTAACGCCATGAAAGAGATTGAATGAGACCGAGTCCTTCGAATATTTTTTGGTAGGGCGAGCAAACATGCTTCAGCAAAGGATCTAAAAAGCCTCTTTTTGATCTTTTGAGAAGTCGTCGGCGTCTGTTGGTTTTATTCGCCGGTTTGCAAATATTTGGCGAGTTACGGTTCAAACGATAGCATTTCATTCGATAGGTTTTTATCAGACGAGACATCATTTTTCAAGTTTTTTGGGAATAACTCTATTTCTTTTCTGTTTGAATTAAATGAAGGCAGACGTTGCTAACTTTCATAACTCTCAAGTATGTTGTTAGATAGTCAATTTAATTTTGCAGATTGGTGCCAAAAATTAATTATATATATAGTGCATTTTGTGTTCGTGCGTTTTACGTGTCTCTTCGACGCCCCCAGCAGCCTGCCAACTTGGTCCCCAACTTGGTAAGTGTCCACTGGGCTTCCCTCAACACATTATATATATATATATATATATATATATATATATATATATATATATATATATATATATATATATATACCATGGTTTTTTAGCACTTGCCGATTGTTATTGTCGTTCAAATAAATTATTTTCAGAACTTCTTATGCATATCATAGGCCATTTAAGGATAGAAACATATTGGAAAGTGCTAGGCTTATTGCCTAAAATTTGGTAAAGGAATTGTTGAAGTATTGAAAAGTAGGATGCAAACAAAAGAAAATTATTTCCCCAATTAAATTCACAATTGAAGTGAGGCGTTTTGATCGCGATGAAATTAAGATGGTCTCACTGTATCAAATTTTAATTTATAAGTTTACCATCCTCGATCAGGAAATTAAAACCGCTTGCTTAAGTGAAAGAAGAAAGAATTATAAACCCCAATAACTATGAATAGAAAGTTTCTCTTTCTGATGTTAAGAAAAATGAAGATCACACCTCTGTATTTGTGAACATTCAAAAATTCATTAAAAGTGAATTCTATTTGCGTAAAGTTTCAATACCTAAACACACTTGTATAATCTTTTTACCTATTGAATTCCTTTCTATAAAAATACAAATTATATTTAAATGTTTCGCTGGCATAAGTAGCCGTAATGAATGTATTTGTGTAATTATGAAGAAGGTGCAATTATTAATGCCTAATATGCTTCGAAGAAATCACTTTAATTGTGATAATTTTCTCAAAAATATTTTTATGATATTAAGGACGGGTTTTGTCCAGTTTATTAGTGCATTAAGAAATGTGCGCTTAGCAATGAATGACGTATTGTGCGAGGTTACTGTAATTACCTATGTTACTTAAGACTATTTAACTTTGTGAGCAAAATAAAATTATCCTTATGGCCTTAGTAATTTTATTATACTTAGTTTCCTTTTTTACACGCAATGGAAAATTTTATTATGGCATGTTGAGGGCGTCATCCTTACAGCGGTCCGTAGATTAATTATTTCAATATGAATCTCTGCACTAAATAACCTCCATGGTTTGTTGGATTAGCTTGCGAAGCATTCTGCTGTTCCTGACACCGCAATTTTACCGAGCATACGGCAGCGATATTCAACCTGAGATACTTATACGAATAAATGACGAATTTACGAGATATTTTCAGGAAGTACGCGTAAATGCGGTTTTTTGAATGATTGCCATAATCACTTGAACGTTCAGAATCATAATTCAACATATGTGGTGCTGATGATACGACTCTCAATAAGAAAACGTCGTAGATAGTTTCATCGGTAAAATAATTTCTGATAAAAAACCTCTTCAAAAAGTGTTTTACAGCATCTTAATAAGATAATGAAAATGGGAATATATTAATATAATTAAAATTCTTCATACAAGTAAGGTTTATTTTATGGTTATTTATTATCTTTGCGATTTTTCAGGAGTGTTGCTATGCTAGCGAATGTTAAAAGGGTAAGGTCAGCAAAAGATGGATAATGTTATATGAGCAGTATTATTAAATTATTTTTCATTTCTCATTGCAGAAGGGCGAGGGCCACCATACGCCGTAATCGTTTACGTGCATGGCGAATCCTTCGAATGGAATGCCGGGAACCCTTACGACGGAAGTGCCCTAGCGTCTTACGGACACGTCATCGTCGTCACCATTAATTTCCGCCTTGGAATTCTGGGTAAGTGTATGATTCTCATTTTTTTCAGTCAATGGTAATTTTGAACCCTTTTTATTCATTACTGATCCTAAGGTTGAATCTCTTATACTCTGTTGAATATATCGTGTTGAAATAACATATATTATAACGGAGAAGGGTAACGATTAATATATTTCAATGGAAAATAACAAAAATTTCAAAAGGATTAATGCCTATCTTTATATAATTATTGATATTATTATTATATAAGGACATTTACATTTTCAGCGGTTACGTGTATCTCCAAGACTTTATTCTTGAGTACCGATTCATATTTTACGTAAAAAGGTCGCTAGCCTGTCGTACCACCTTCTCTTCGTGGATTACGCGACACGCGCAAAACACTTTCATTAAGATATTGGAGTGAATCTCGGTGCCTACCCATTGCGAGAAGCACCAAAGAGCCAAATATCTTACGAACCCTCCAGAGGATGGGGTGATGAATTTCGTGTACTTCTTAAAATACACAAGTGAAAAAACCAACAACCAACAATCGCCACAATCCAAACTCCTGCCCGATGTGTGGAAAGTCAAGACTCGAACCACTCCTCCAACGCTAAATTCTTGAGATAATTTCAACCGAGTTAAATTTAAACCCTGTTTTTGTCACTGCACCACTGCAAATTTAAAACTTCATGACCACAGTGAACAAGCGTGATACTGTCATCATCAGGATTATAATGTTTTCGATGATGTTTGGTGTCTTTTGCAGGATATATAGGAAACAATCGCTAATTTGATAGAATAATATTCTCTGGGTAGGCAAGGCAAATTGGAAATCCTCCTTTCTGAAGGTGACTGTATCACAAAAAGCTATGTGGTTTCAACATTAACTGGATTGCTATTACAGCGACAGAATAACTATTTAAATTAACTGATAAAATATGAATTAATTAACTGTTGTATGCATTAAAATGTAACGGAGAGAAAGGAGAGGTGTATGGCCTCGGGCGGGAATCGCATGAGGCTCTCTCGCTTAAACGGCATGCAAGCATTGATTCATTGAGATTTGCTTCCAGCAAGTAATACCACGAGACTAGATTATCGTTAGGAAAATAGATATTTTCCTCTCTACGTATTATTTGCTTCCATGATAATAATACCGCCTTCCCTCATTTTACAAACTTCCGTTTTACGAGTTTTTGCTTTTACGAACTGAGAAATTTCATACCTATATTTCGATTTGCGAAAATATTTTTGCTTATACAATTTCGTTGCGTTCGCATGAAAATGTAATTTTTCAAATATCGAATAAATTTTCGTTCATACGTGCTCTATTTGCTCCAGGAAAGCTCGGTAAAGTTAGTCAAATTGCATCACGCTATTCCAAATAAGAACCATCATCTAGGTCTCAGTACGCGCGTGGCCGTTCTTTGTGAAATTCGGTTCGCTGAGTGTTGTGAATTTTTATCTTTTAAATGCAGACATATTTTTTTGAATCATGTCTCCTAAACGTGCCAGCCTTTCAGGTATTGCAAGTGGTAAAGTGAAAAAAGGGAGAAGGGCTTTAAGTGTAGCCCAGAAACTAAATATTACTCCAAGATTGGAGAAAGCCGATCAGTCGAAAGGCTTATTTGACGCATTTAACCTGTCGTAGGCTACCATATGCTAGGATATCATAAGCTAATACCGCTAATATATAGAGTAAGACATCATAGGCTATTGGCTAAGAATGTCATTTAAATACATTAATATATCATTATTGATGTTTTTTCTAAATTTGTTATCGTTCTGTATTTTTTAAGTATGGGGCATTTATTTTTTGCAAGCGAAGTCTTGATGATGTATAATTGTTCCGATATTTATTCGCGCTATTTTATCGTATTTTATGTATTTATTTTTTCTTCTGCTACGCTCATTTATATCTTCAGGCATATAACAACAAAATAAATATTTAATTTTCTATTAAAAATTTATTTAGATCATAGATTTCAAGATTACTACTGAAATGAGTATCCTAATGAAAGATTAGTAAGATTAATATTTTACCAGTTTTTATATCATGACAAGCGATCCATTACAAATTTCGGATTTTGCGGTTTATTTTACCATTGAATGAAAATCTGAAGTGTATCCTTAATTAGTAGCTCACATAAATATTATTTATAGTGAAGTTCATATTTTTGTTGAATTGTTAAAAAGCGGTTCTCAACCGAAAGCTCATCGCGGACCGGTGTAATAACAAATTTTACAGCGACCCGGTGTACTATCCGAATAATCCACCAATGACCGGTAAAATCGATTTTAAACAACTAATCATTTGACAGTGTTACACTCCGACAACTGAAAACACAAGTCTCATTAACCAGTGCTGCAATTATAAAATTTTTATGGGAAAATGGAATAATACGGACCGACCAATACAGGTTATCGGACCGGCAGCGATTGAGAAACGCTAGTGTAGACAGTTCTTTCCATTAGTTTTGTGATAATCGAAATTAACTTGAAGTAAATCATTTCATAAAATTTTACTAAAATTAGAGGAAGTTGGAAAAAAGTTTTTATGTAGAAATAAGTTAGTGGTATTATGTATGGTAGTTTAGATTAAAAATCGACGTATTCGTTCCAAGAATAATATTTCATGTGTATATGATGCTGCTTGATTTATCATAGAATAAGAGATACAGCTTACGTTTTCTCGGCCTTGGGTAATTTATTATCATGTTTATACAAATAGCATTGCTCGTAAATGATGAAATATACTTTATCTCCGCATGGCAGATGATCATTTTATGATGCCTCTGTGTATTTCTGAGTATCCCGAAGTACTAAGCTCAACGTTAGATTTCCATGAATTTGCATGTTACTGATCATGGAAATTAACATTTTGGCATACTCTTATTGAGATTTATATAGGAAATTATACAGCCTCTCTCACATAGTGACTGTTTTTTAAGTCGATGCGTTTCTTTATCATTTAAAAGCTTAATTAGCATTATATTCTTTAAAATTTAAAGTATGAATGAATAATATTACAAGTATAACTCTTAAGTAGAAATTTTTTATTCTTTCGAACAATTATTTTCGATCGTTGAGGACGAGGCATCGGTACGCATAACAAAACATCTCCATCGAATACAACCATCGATTAGGCCTTTTAATAAAATCTAGCTCCGCAGAGACAAAAATCCAATTTACCAATTAGAATCAACGATTAATCGCGCCATCTCCCGCACGCCAGCATTAATTACTCGAAAATAGGCGAGCGGGCACACACACACTTCCACAAAGGAAATAAAAACGAAGCGCGGCGCGATTTTCTTATCTACGAAGAGGGAGAAGTGGAAAGGAGAAGGAGAGAGGGGACAAAGAGGGCATCCTATCGATCTCCCTAGCCCTCATTACTTATTCGTCTGGAGAGAATATGAAAGAGATAAAACTGCCCTCTGGTTTAGAAACAATGGGAAGTGTGTCACCTCCCTTCAGCGCCGCGAATGGGGAGAGAAAAAAAAACATCCGACACATCTCCCCTCGAGTCCTAAAGCGATATGTGCGAACGCCGCGGGGGGGGGGGAGGAGAGGAAGCCTCCTCCCCCCCCCTAAAACCCTCTGGAGGAGGTGGAGGGCCTTGCTACCACCAGCCACGGTATATATATATGACATCCATCTCGGATGAGGTAGAACAATGGTTGGGAACAATGGCCACGCCACGAGGGCGATCCCCCAGGTCGGAATGGATATCGAGCGAGCTCTCTTCGATTCCGACTGCGGGTAAGAACTGGAGGTTGTTTGGGGGATGGGGAGGAATTGGAGGGGAATAGGAGAGGGAGGAGAGAGGGGGGAAGGAAGGGGGGATAGGCGCTTCGTCTAAAAGAGTGACCTCGACATTCAAAATGACCGCCCCTGCGTGACAAGTTAATGCAAGGGTGTGTTGTTTGTTTGCGAAATGGTTTTTTGTGTTCCTTACTGTGCTTGTGATTTTCAAACGGCGCCACGGGACATTGTCGCAATGATTCCGCGATTTTTATCATCGTCTAAGGTTCAAAATGGCGCAAATAGTCGTGGTTTTTATGCCGGAACACTCATAGTTGGTAAGTAATGATGTGCACTTACAAATGTTTTTTGTCATTCTTTAAATTAGGTTTTGAGGTTTGTTTTGGAGTTATGTTCAATATGTGGTTTCGAATATTTCTCACTCTTTATGGGAAAATAAGGAGTAACTTGCTGAATGATACGGTGTAAATTGAACGAAATCTATATGTTAGATTTGTGTACTAAGATATAAGATATACCTTATAATTGCTATCAGTCACAGTTTAATGCTGACAAAAATTAGTTTCGGAAAAGCCCATAATTAAATTAATCCGGCGGAGCTGGTGTCTCCTATACGAACGATACTGCAGGCACCGGGTCTGTAAGAAACTGCCTTTTTTTAAATTAATTTTTGTAATGCGATTAGATAAAATTTAATTGATTACTGTCGCACAGGTTTAGAGAGTTGTTTATAACATTTTGATAAATTTAAACTTCTTTACTGATCTTTTTCGTTGAATAAACTCGCTTCTGAAAAAGAAATAGTACTTCGGTACTTTAATAATTATAAGTAGCCGACAATATCCTCAAGTATTCAAATATATATTTTTTCACAACAAATATGAATTACACGAGGATACTGTGTAGTATTGAGGTTATATTATGTAAAATAACTACATTTCTGACAGTGCAAATCAATTCTATAAATGGAGCGATTGAGGTTGCTAGAATAAACTGAATTAAAATACAGGGGGATATGTACTAAGTGTGGTAGCGATGCAAGTATTGGCGTGATATATTCATCAAAGAAACAAAATCAAGTAAGTCTCAAAGATCCGTGCCAGCTACAAGGGGTTGATTCGGCATTTCAGTGGACGAAAATGATAACTGTGCATTGTGGCTTACCAAGATTACATTAATCTGCCAACTTTCGCATATTCTTAGTGATATAAATATCATGTATCGAGATATCCACGTTAGATTTTTTAATTATATAATTTGTCATAAGTAATTCGTGAGTAAAGTAAAGTAAAGTAAATGAATCTCTTTCCCGCAGATATTTCTCTCTGCTTGAATAAATGTTTTTAGTTGAATATTAATTTGATAATTTTATGGCTAACTTTTACGATTTAACACAGAAAATTCATTCATTATTTTCATTTATTTCGCAAATCATTTATAATTTTGGAACAAGAATAATGTATTTTTATAAATAGCTAATAAGGAATAAACGGCTTTCAAGGAATTTTAGCTAATTTATTTAAATTGAATTTAAACTGACTAAATTGGTAGTTTAAGCATGAAAGGACTCTCAGCGTAATGTGCATGTTCAGGAGAAAATGTCCTGATATTAAATTTTTACAATAAAATGTTTCGGTATAACTAAAAAATAATGCACATTCTCTTTCGCGAGTGCATTATTCAGCATTCATTCGCGTCTGATATAACAGATTCATATTTACCATTAATTTGCTTCGTTAAATAAATAAACTAGTAGGTGATTTCACCAAAAAACAATTGTTAAAAGCCGTTGGTATCAAAAAGTTATGAATGCCTTTTATCGTGGCTAAAAATACTCCCCAAGCGTATTTTTAAACAATCTAAAAAACACGAATGGGACGAAAATGTCACCGCGACTACGCAAATGGAAATAAAACCGGAATAAATTTCATAGGTTAAAAGGTTATAAGTTTGATAAATGTATAATCCGTGCTATAAGGTAGGATAAAGTTTTTATTACTGCACTGTATGTGGGTTTATCGGTTTTTGATGGCCAGGAATGACTGATGAGGACCGGTAAAAACATCTAGGTCACCAACAACGTCTTCTTCCAAAGCGTGGTCTAAAACAACGGCGACTTTATCCATGGAAACCCGGCTTTTTTTGTATCATTCTCTCTGTAGCTATGGTGAAAATGTTTACGTAGGAACCGATGCGGAGGAGAACTTTTTTGTAGTTTTGCTAGTTTAAAAGACTCGGTGACGATTCTAATATTTTGAATACCAAAGAAAAACGAAACTGAAAAATGAACGAGAAATGTCACGAATCAGAGGTGGATTTTAGCGCATGCATCGCTTATTATAATAATTATAGAAATGGGATGCACCGTATCTCAGGATTTCACAGCAAAAAAATTACCTAGGTATTAAAATGATTATTTCTCTACGTATGGAATAAAACGTCACGTAATCAGCCATAAATGGCTAATAATGAGATGAAATGTTAGACGCATATCGTTCCCAAAGTTGCAAATAATACATAACATTAAAAAATCTTCTACGCTTCTACGTTTGTGATGTTTCTGTGTTTAGTGTTCTTTTACGTGTGTCGTTTCGACATGCCCGGGGCCTCGCCAACCTGAAGTCGTCCGATTGGTGAGTGTTCACTGGGTTACCTCATCCCAACACCTTGTTGCCAACCATATATCCATTTTACCTTTTCTTTTTCGTAAGCTGTTATATATATATATATATGCATATAATTTGTGTATTACTTTGAAGTCAAGATGCATAAGACAAACGACATTCTAGAGAAATTGAAACTATTTGATTGGAAATTGATTAGGACTGTCGATGGCAAAATGCTCCCACTTACTATTCCTTGATCCTGGACTTCATTTAAATAAAACAGTCGTATTATCCTTACATAAATAGTAATTACATACAATTTATACTCAAAGTAAGTTTTTATTCGTTGACTAGGTTAAACTTAAAAACGAGAAAAAAAGATTTTAATAGTCTGTTGAGATTTAAAAATTTCCAATGTTAAGCTTGTGGATTAAAAAAACTATTTAAATAAGTCTTAATTATTCAAATGACTATACCTTAGCGTTAAGATATTGTCTTTGAAATTTATACGCTTCTAATTGACTTATAACAGCATAGGGGAAATAGCATAAACATATTTAACAGCCCGTTCTTTTATAACTAACAACATTGTACGCAGCAAAATGCTGTCAGTCCGCCTTCACATACCATTTCTTTCATCCTCACATCAGTAAATTTATTCATCCTCGCATTTCTGTTTTCTTAAAAATGTTGGGATTGTTAGTAGGTATACTGAATTATTTTCGTTCGTAAACTAGGAGCTTCGCCTACGGCGCCCAACCTCTACTTCTTATTAATTATTATTAATAATTAGTTACGAATGTTATATTAAATGTAATTAGATGTACTCGCAGACTTTTCAGTTGAAAGTAAAACTTTAGTTTTGAATTATCAAATTTGCAGCTTTGTTAATATTTTATTCTTCCAATACGATATCTTCATGCGCAATTCGTGGAAATCTATTAGCCTTTATCATTAATTTTCCGTAAGTTCCACATACTTCCTCTAGAGCCGTGGTCTACGATCCGCGGGCCACTCGTTGCCTACGCGCCTTTCTCAGGTGGTCCGCAGAGACTTCAATGATTTAAGATTTTGTATTTAATAAAGGAAAATATCAAAAAATGTTAAAATTGTTCTAATTTAAGTCTTGTTTTTTTTCCTTTTAGCTTAAGTGAAGGTCAAACGTTTGTGTTGCTTCAAATGGAATTAATTTATTTAAAATTCAATGCAGCGTTCAAAAAATTGACGAACTTTTTGCTCTGCCAACTGGAAGTGTTGTAATGGAATTCTGGAAAATCTTGCCTCGCGAAAGTTGTCCTCACTTTAAAACTTGCGCAAAGATATATTTTCCGACTTTCTGGTACATGCATGCATTTGCGAAGGAGTATTTTCGTTAACGAAAGTAAGCAAGAATAAGCAAATGTCTTGTTTAACAGACAATAGTCTTCATAATCATCTTCCCGTTACTACGAAAAATCCTGGCATGAACAACGTAACTCCTGAGAAACATTGCAAAATAAAAATTATAAGGATATAAAATTTTTTAAATTTTTGTTAATTCATATTTTTGGGGTGTGCGAGAACCTGACGCGATCTGTGTGAGTGTATATCTGTGTATTTTTGACTAATAACCCTCTTGGATTATTATGTGTCACTATCATTACGCCACTAATTTTTTCCCGTTTAATTCAAATAATTTACAAGTATTACATATGTGTATATACACACACATCTATATAAATATCATATTATTCTTAAATTACGCGCCACTTCTGTTCTGGAATGCCCGCAATTACAAATGATTGTGCGCCATTGCTCTAGCAATTCACAACAGTGGCCACCGGCAAAATTAGATTTTAAACCGAAATAATTAATATGCAGACTGCTACGAATACTGCGATGCAACCTAATTAATATTTGTCATTGTTTTTTTATCTCAATAAATGTATTAGGTGCCTTAAATTTAACAATGCGGCCAACACGACAAGGCAGGTTGACGTATATCTGGACACGAAACATTGTTCTCAGAGAACCGATGCTGTAGAACATGGGTTCTCAATCTTTTTTTTATTTTCTTAACCACAAAACCAAAAAGGAAAATGTTTGCGTACCACCATAGTGAGATTGACGGCAATTAAAATCAATTTAAATTCAAATATTATAATAATGTATGGTGCCAAAAACCGTGCATGTAAATTTGTGATTTAATTACGTAAATATATTATATCAATATTATAGGCTATAGGAAAGCCATTTTTTATATTTTTCTCGTACCATTAGAGGTACGCGTATCACAGATTGAGAACCCCTTCTCAAGATGGATTTATTAGGAATCTAAGCTTGTTGAATTACTCAGGCCTATTAATAATCCACTCGCGCTTTCTCAAAATATGAATTTGGTATTATTTACGTTTTTAAAGTATATAAAGTATACATTTTATTTCATCTTGATTGTTGTATTTCTAATTATTCGCCCATGACTTGGGAAGAAATTCATCTAATTTTGGTCTTCAGAGAATCGCAACTATTGAATATTTCTAAGTTTAAAGTGGCAAAAAATTTATTTGTGATTCGAGAAATAAAAAGTCTCCTTTTGAGAGCTCTTACTTATGATTTGCATTAAACAAGAGGGATGAACCTTCTCGAGGATCTAAAAGCAACCAAAGCGGAAATCATTTCCGAGCGTATTTTTTTCTCTCGAATATTTGAAACAAGGATCGCTCGGCCAACCTTGCCCTTCTCATCCCGTTTCTCCTCGAATTGTCATTCTCCTCGCTTTCTCCCCATCCAATCCTTCGACCACCCTCGATCTCTCCCCCTCCATCCCCTTTACCACCCTATCACCCCACCTCCACTTCGCCCACCCCTTATTTCCTCCGACCCTTTACTCCCCATCTCCCTCCCATTCCCATCCCTGTCTCTCTCATCATTTCTTCCTCTTGTCTTCCGCGAAATGTGTCAGCTGATCTCTCTTCCAGTATCTCGTCCCGCTTTGCGCTTCCTTTGTTTCACCCCTCCCTCCATTCCTCCTTCTCTCCCCTATCTCTCTCTCGTTTTCGGATCCCGCTGAGGCTTGGCTGTCCAAAAAAAATTTGTCTCTCGCTCCCCCACCCCCTCTCGACTCTCCTCATTCACTCGTGTCTCTCTCTCTCTCCCTCCCTCGCCGCCACTGCATCCGACCATCTATTCCCTCTCGGGTCTTGCTCTACTCTGTTCTTAGAGGATTTGAGCCCCAGGAGATGTAAACCCAGACTTCGCAATGGGGATTGAGGAGACGAAGGGAAGGGAGTGGAGGGAAGGGGTGAGGGGGATTGAGGGAGGAGGGGAGGGATAAGGGTGAAGGGGTCGGACGGAGGGAGTGGTTGAGGGAACGGCTGAAGGAAAAGTCTTGAGGGAGGGAGGAGATGGGAGAAAGAGGGTGGGGTGGGAAAGAGAGGAGATGAATGGGAGAGAGCAGTAACGTGAATGCAGTGCAGACAGAGAGAGAGAGAAGAAAAGAGATAAAGGAATATAATGGAGAGTTTTGGGAGAAGTTGAAGGAGATGTGGAGAGAAGGGAAAGATGGATTGGGAGAATTTTCGAAGAAAATAGGGATAATGAATAACAGAGGAAAGGAAATTGGGAAAAGTAGAGAGGAGAAATAGAGAAACAAATACACGAATAGAGAGGCAGAATGAGAGGTAGAGAACTAAGAGATAGATAGGCATAAGTGCAAATAGGTTGTGTGAGAGGCAGAGAAAGATAGTGAAAGAGGATGGAAGAGAGGATATTTGGTATAAAGAGAGGGGGATAATAATAATCCGTCATTATTGAAGGCGATATTTGGACAATCATATCCATTCTTACATATAATCCTGATATGACAAACACAAACATCCATGTCCTAGGCGGGATTTGAACCCGCTACCTGTGCATCCGTTGGCATATATTCTACCATGGCCGAGATGAAGAGGTAGTGTAGCAAAGAGTGAGATGTAGAGGTAAATAGAGACAAAGATGGAGAGAAAACATTAGTAATGATGGGATAAATTGAGAAATAAAGGTAAGAAAAGACAGAAATAGCCGGGGTAGGAAGTTGGGTTGAAAAAGAATGTTTTAGGAAAAGTGAAAATAGAGAGAAAGAGACCAATAGGAAGAGAAAGGAAGGAGTGAGGTTGGCAGAGAAAAATAGAGAGAGCTAGTTCTTTAGAGATAAAGAGACTGAGAAATAGAAATACAGGCTGGTGTTTAGACGAATTTTGAGTTGGACATTCAGAGAAAAGGGAAAGGAGAGGGTAGCGTGGAAAATGGCATGCAATGACAGTTATGGAATGGACAGCTAGAAATAAAGAGAGGAGGAAAAGGAAGAGACGATGTGAAAGAGCGACAGTAGAGATAGAAGAAGGATTTGCCGGAGGATGTGGAGGCTCTTTCTTTGCCCATACACACGAAAATAAACACGGCAAAATGGAATTGCGGCACGAAAAGATGTGTTAATGTATTTAAGTAAAAAAATCCAAAAATTACCACCGTTAGGGCTGTTGCAATAAAAGGGATATAAGTTTAACATTCAAAATATAACATTATTGGACTATGAATGGCCAAGGTTGTTTTTCGTGCCTACGATTTTTCCGCTTCCTACGAGAAAGAAAAAAATGTCAGTTTTAATACACATTTTTATTCACGGATATGTCTCTGCAAAATGCGTTACATCAGAGAATTGTGAAAATTCAATGCAGCATTTTCACGTACTCCACAACAAACAATCCCTTTAAAAAATTCCATTACATAAATCTGACATCTTTTGACAGAGCTGTATAAATTTTATTTCATATTCAGCCAAAATAAAATTCACCACTGTTAAAGAGCATAGATTTTCTAGAATTATCGGGAGAAGTAATGTAAAGATATACCTATTATTCGCGGAATGCCTATTTGCAGCAGAATTAAAACCAACAAGAAAGAATAAGGAATTCATTTTCTTGGAATGAAATGAAAACACTTGTGATTGAGGAAAATGAGAAAGAATTGAGGAAATATGAAGATAATATCGAATAGAAAGGCATAAAAATGTCGGAAATGGAAAATAATACTGAAAAAAATTAGAAAAAAGTGCTTGGATAAGACAAAGGAAGAAATTTCCTAGTTATGAAAGCGAAGAAAAGAGAAAAAGAAACAATTAATTGTGAAACCTTAATCAGAAAATAACCTGTGACGTTAAAAAAATATTTTCCGTTTTTTGTGGAAACTTTAGCCATTGAAACTCTCATGCAGAAAATTTAGCGCTAAAAATATTTAGTGTTATTTTCAATTCCGTAATAAAACCTGGACTCTTTGAGTAAGTTCCTGTGTAAACTCTTATCCGGCCTGCTGAAGCGCTCGCAACTCCTAATTGAGTTGGGCACAGTAATCGCAGCTGCGAATGCGGCCAGGCGCCCCTGTATGAACTACTAAATAAGCTAATAAGGAAAGCAGATGATAAGGATGGAAAAGTTGGGGGGGCAACTGAGATTACAAAAGAAAGCGTGGTAAATGCCGTACTTTCGCGGATTTTTTTTAATCAAAGATAGCGGGCCGCCTTATATTTGCGAACAAAAAAAATAGTGCGAGTTACCATCACTAGTTTATATATATATATATATATATATATATATATATATATATATATATATATATATATACACGCACATATACATATATATATATATTCGAACTGTAGATTATGATGATAATTTTTATAGATTAAATAAAAAATAACATAATTCACTTTAATTCATTTGCTTCAGGGTTCCTTACAAAACATCTTGTCCGAATTAGCTTGGGTATTGGGAGTTCGTCTTATATTTGACATTTTCTTATAGTCGGGTGAATTTACTATATTGGAAAGGTGTGGAAGTAGCAAGAGATAGGGTAAAAGATATACCCAGGAAATAGGATAAATAAAGGAGAAGCGAGGCGAGAAATTATGAGAAACTCAGGTTAGATAAGGATGAAGATTTAAAAAATAGAGAGAAAAGGGAAGCTCAGGGAAAATAGATAAAAAATAAAGGGGAAGCGTTTAATGGAACGGGCATGTCTTTTTTCTGATAAACCGGCAGAATCTGAGGCAGATCGGATCCCTGGTCTTGAAAGCGAAAAGGAAAGTATGGATGAGGTAGAAATAGAGGGAGACGGGGATAAGAGAGGAGGAAAGGGGGCGGAGAGCGAGAATAAGAGAGGGGTTAGATATAGAACGCAAAGGTGGAGGAGGTGAAAGGAAACGGTGAAGTTGGCGCAAGGAGACGTTAACGAAGGCAGAAATGAGGATTTTCACGGGAAATACGTTTGTTTCCGCTCCCGGAATGGTCGGTGACAGTTAATTCGTGCAGCGTCTCCTTGATATGCCTTTATATCTCTTCTCGTCGTCCCTTGGGGTGAAATGGATAAGTAGATGAAGGGACCAGCTATCTTGCTTTCGAACAGCCCCGTGACACTGAGAAAGGTTCACAGTTTACATTAACTGTAAAGGATTCTACGGGTAAAGGGAAAAAGCCCTCCGTTGCGGAAAAGATTAAAAGGTTTTCTCTTTTGGCTCTTTCGTTCGTGATTGCAGTTTTTATCCTGACTTCTCCTAGGAGCGGATAAGGTTCGGGATACGTGAATGTTAGTTATTATCGTTTTAATTTTTTTTTTCTGCTGAGAAAGAGGGACTGCTTTACGTTTCGAAATTATGTTGGTGCGGTTTTGACTGGGACGTAACTAGCTTTCCAGCTGTGTGAGTAGGGTTGGGAGGTCAGCATGATTGTCAAAAATATTTGGAGGGACACATCAAAATAAAAAACGATAAAAATAATAATACCTATAATATCAATCTTTTGAATTAATCTCATTAATTATATAAATGAAAGTTAATTTTATTTCAATTTAAAAACAACGATTAATATTTCAACTATTTTAATGATAAATTTCAAATGTAATATTCAGCATGAGGTCCAAGTGGATGATGAATACTTATAAAGGAGAGCCAGAGCCCCTCTTGGACCCTCTCAGCAATCAAATTTAGTATACATAAATTAAATCCGATATTATTTACCACACAAGGACAAATTAGTTGAAGTTTTTCGTTCAGAACAACATCACTGTAACCGCAATCTTTTCATGTGCTTCATATATAAAAATTTCATTTCAAGGTACATAAATTGACCGACGTTCTGCTAGCATCAAAGCGTAGATAACCTTTGATTTTTGCATCACATTATTCTCAAATTATAAGAGAAAAAAGAAGTTTTTTAGTAAAGCTCACTACTCAAACTAAATTATAAAATGATAAAATGCGCTTGAAAAATCAAATTTCTGCAATCTATAAATTTCAGTTACCTACCAGGATAGGCGGAGGGTGGGGAGGTAAAAATATACACGGCAAAAAATCTCCCTGGCACGACTCAAAAAATAAATATAAGCGTATGCAAACACAATCATAAGGCCCACATTTTTTGCGACGCTTTTCGTCATTCGGATGGAATTTTCTAGGGAGATTATGAAGAAGAGAGAGATAGGATAAAATAAGGCAAAATACGGCCCTCGCGTGTGCCTAGAATGAAGAAAGGAAAGGAAAATCGCTGGATTTTTTGGATTCTACTTACTTTTTCACGGTTGAATGCCAAACACAAGCAGCAAGGTTTGGTCTGGATTTTGAGCAGGGAAGAAGGAAGGGGAGGAAAAGAAGAAGCAGGAACAGCTGCGGAGGTTTGCATAATACATGCCAATTTAGGTCTGGCAGATCTCACCAATACGCCATCTTCACCTATCCTCGCATTTTTTCCCGCCCGCTCGCCAAAAAATTACAAAAAACTCCGCAAAAAATGGGTTCACGCATAGTTTTTTTTATTCCTCTCTTCTTCTGGATACCTTACGGTGTTGATCTCTCGCTGAAAATAGGGGAATACGGCTAAAAAATGGAGAGATCCCATTCATTTTAACGATCCATTTCCCAGGAGCCTAGGATAACGCTCTAACCCCTTCCACACACAGCAAATTTCGCGTGGCGGGTCAATACTCCTCTCTACCCCGCCACTATTTTTTTACTAGTTTCATTTCCTATTTTTTTACTGGGCGAAGGTATACTTCTCTCTCGCGCACTCAGTCTCACGCTGTTCGCCATATTCCTTTTTCGTAGGTACGGGGACGATAGTACGTGTGGGTGCCATTAGATGGAGTCTCGTTGCATAAATGATGGTCGTTAAGAGTGAAAAGGGATAAATGAATTTATAACCAAGTCCACACTCGGGAAACTCCATCGGTGTTCTGCTCTCGCGATGTGGGGCGAAGCGAGATACGCAGAATTTTTCTTCGCCAGCGTCGGTTTTCTGCATCAACGGGTATGGATTTATGACACGGAAAAATATACATGTCTACGAGTGAGTCATTAGGGAGAGTATGTCTTGCGGCGTGTTTAGTGAATTAGTTGGAAGGCTATTTGCGTCGTGCGCAGAATGAGAAAAAAATTTATGCACTCTGCCGTTTTTCTTATTATTTGTGAGGACTGAGTGGTACGCCTGATACGCACGCGGAGAACCTTGCTTATGTAACGTAATTAATGTGATGCATTAAAGGATTCCCCAATTGGTGTCATGTACGTATCTGGCCAGGTTTCCGTTTTGCATGTTGCGCCTTAAATAGAGAATATATAACTCTTCGATGTAGGCGAAGAAAACGTTAGAAAACAATACAAAATTCCCGTTTGCTTCCAATGCTATAAAAGAAAAGTTGAATTCCAAATTAGTTTTTACCTCACATTTATTTCAAGAAAACAGGGAAACAGCCGTACAGCGTTCTTGTCTAATTACAAAGCATTTGCAGAATCCACTAGTGAAGGGCAAAAATCTATACGGACTACATGATAGAAACCCGTATTATATTGTTATAGGGGTGGTTTTAGAGTTAACCTTGCACCTACCAAAGCTAATTTTGAATCTTGGCGCATACTCATTATGGTTTACTTACATTACGATGGAAGTCGATGGTGACATTTTATGTATTTTCCGCGTCTTGCTATAGGCAGCGGGTGAATGGCGAGTCTGGGAAACAAACGTTATAAATCTGTGGAACGTTGTTTAGGAGATCATGGTGCGGATATTAAAACCGTCGCTTTAATAAGGGTCTCCGTGGTGTTCGGAAGATTTGATATTCCTTCCAGGAGACGGATTCTCGTGTGTTAATCACCATTTGTCCTCAACTGGGTCAAGATCCCTACGTGTTTGCGAACTTACGTCGCTCGTCGAGATTTTATCCGGCGGGAGGGGGTTTTATCGATTTATCGCAGCATTTGATGAAACATTCATAAAATTTGCCTGTTATTTATTTTTAATCGATTCCTACTCGATCTGTTTCCAAGTAAATTCTTTTATTTGTATTAATGGGCTAATTTTTTTTAGCGTTTCAATAAGAGACAACGATTACATGTGAATCGTTATGTTCAAAAATAACGAATTGGTTTTGGTGCTGCAGAGTTAAGCGTAATTTATTACTATAACCATTTAAATATTGGAACAGTAATCTATATTTTTTATATCAAGGCATAAATGTATGCTATCAGAGAATACGGTTTTACTATTTCGTTTAGTTCATTTGCAATGTGATGAACATTAGTAGCTGCTGTAGTCATAAATTGTTGCATTCTCAGACTAAGATGCTTGACCTACATTTATGCTGTTAAAAAAGGGATCTCTGAAAATATTACCCGCGTTCCTTTTTATACTGAAGTTCCGCCCCATTAAATTCAACGCAAGATGTTCAGGTCGAGTAAGTTCTTTTAATTTCAAATGGAAATTAACGATAACATTTCTAAATGAGCGAAGAAATTAGAGCGAGAGTTCATTATAAAATTTTCGTATAAATCGTTTAAATGTTTTGACAAATCAACAATAGAAGGCTATAACGCCAGGATGTTCCACTTTAAAAATCAGGTTCCATAAGTAAATTATTTGTTTAAACGTAACGGCACTGTAGTTTTGCGTCTCGCATTTGCCGAAGACTGAGGTGAATGTATTACTTAACTCGCCAGACGATGACATACGTTAGAAACCGAATTATCCCGAACATATCGTTTCAGCCACAGAAATCACAAGCAACTCAACTAGATACGAGTAAATGTATTATCAACCTGGACTTCAGGCTTCGCGTTTCCACCGCCATTTTTGGGAGGGGAAGAGAATTATCCCAAAGAACCCAAGTAAAAATGCAAAAAGTGAGAGTTGGGAAAAGAGACATGGAGAGAGAAAAAGGTACAGCGGGAAACAAAAAATGAAACCCAAAATGAATTTCGAGGGGAGCGGTATTGGGGTTTGTAAGTGGAATGTAGATGAAACGGGATTAAGTTGGAGGAATGTTGAGAAGACCAAGGTAGAGGAAGTGAGATTGAAGGAAGAAAGTTAAGAAGTAAAATGGTAAAGAGTGGCGAAAACGGGAAAAGTGTGAAGGGGAGGACAGAAAATAAAAGGAAATATGTATGGATAAAAGAAGCATATACGGGCAGACTGACTCACAAGAATCTTTATTCTCATGAAGTATAAGAATATTTAGACTAATAGGTGAGAAAAATGTTTACGAGGCTGGCCGTATTAATTCTTTCAATCACCATATCCACTTTTATGGAACTTAAATTAAAATATTTTAATAAATTTTGACGCATATTATAAACAAAATAGTTGATAAAACGTATCGTAGAAAATGAAATACCCATGACCTAAAAAATAATAAAGAAATTAATGATGTATTCAGAATTTAAATGCAATTCCTAAAAATTGCGTTTATTTCCCTAATAAATTCGTGGCTGAAACGGTTAAAAGATAAAAGTGCTTCGTCCGGCAGTATTACGGCTCGTATCGGACGTTATTTTGGGAATTTGAAGTAATCTATCAGTGAAAATCGATAATTATTAATATTTTAGCGTTACAACTTGACTAAATACCAATAGAATTGAAATTTAAAACTCCTGAACCGTAAATTAACCCAGAGAGCACTCACACGTCAATATGATAAAAAAGGAAATTAAAATTATACTTACAAGTTTGCAGGACGATGATGACCTACAGGAACCTGTTGTCAAAAACTAGCCTAAAAATGAAGAAAAAGAAACACACACACACGCACAATCACTCAACGTAAAAACCAATATATAAGAAATGGGTTCACTAGTGAATTATCTAGCCCGCCTCATGGCTGAATACAAATTCATGAATAAGTATCCAGTAGTTTATGAAATCCAACAGGAAATTATCAAGCTGGTCTTATAACCGATTTTTTTTTTGAAAAAGCACTTTTAAAAATACTTGTCTCAGGTATCCCCAATAACCACTCTTAAGGTTATAGCCTTGGAGATTACTGAAACCAGTATTTTTAAGGCCTTTTGAAGAGCTGAAATAGAAAAGAGAGAGTCAAGGATTTAATTAAACACTGAATGACAAGAGAGAGATAGAAACACGAATTGTTCAGAAAAAGAGGCTCGAAGGTGATAAAGATAAGATTTCGGAGTTTTTAGGCGGGCAGGAAGTGAAAGTAGAGCAGGAACACTCTGAGAAGAGGTAGTAAGTGAAGATGACAGATATATACGGGAAAAGGGAGAGGGTATTGGAAGGAGGGTCGATGCATTCGCTAGGTAAGAAGAAGATTTCAATCGGAACAGAGGTCATGCCGATGAAAAGTTCCAATCTTCTCCCTTCTGAAAGATTCATCCAAGACCTCCTTTTTCAGACACGCCTTCCTCCGACGCCCGCTAGGCAAGAGTCCTTGGCATTCCACGGCCGCCTCCGTCACAATTCCGGATTCCATTCGGGTGCTTATTTTTTGCATTCTCCCGTCATGCTTGTCTAACATATACGTATATCTCACAAACCTCTCCATCTCATTCAAATACTTCCGTGGGAATTTTTTATTTATTTATTTTTTCATACTTATTCGTGGGGGGTTAATGCAATTCGTAAGCTAACTCACGGTATAAGATTGGCGGGAGGATGAGTTGTGATGAATTTATTCGGAAATGCTCTCGTGCAATGAAATTCCTTACGAGGCACCTTTTTCTCCGGAGTTGTCCCCGATGAAAAGCTTAGATGACAAGGTGCAGTTGAATTACGATGCTAGAACATCTTATCCAAAATCCCGGTTTGGAATTCGTGGTGACGGCGTGAGACGAGGCTCACGTATGACTCGGAAATATGTTCTTCATGAAAAGTTGGCATATTTTAAGACACTAGAAAACTCACGATTCAACGAAATTTTATCGAAATATATATTTATTAACATGCTTTAGAAATTATTGATGATTCCTCATAATTTTGTCTCTCATAATAATAGATATAATGCTTGCTTTCTCTGCAAGCATCAACAGAATTTTAAGATAAATGTAATTTTTGTTATTAACCAGATTTCGCCTGTAAAAGGATATTAACTGGAAGACTGAATCTCCTAACAAAAAACCAATAAAATATCATTAATAATACGTTTAAAATAAATTTTATTCCTTTTGGAACACCCTGCATACAAATGTATGCGTCATCTGTTAATAATTATATTCTATTAACTGGTCCTTAGATCGCCCGGTGAGAAATTATTTGGCAAGCTCGTACGCAGAAATAAATTTTTTATATTCATTCTATAATTTTTCGGATATGGAATCGATTTTTAACTTTAGTTGGAAATAATTCATATTTTATGACTAATTGAAACAATAAATTTAATTTATTTTGTCGCCAACAAGTTAAATTCTCATGTTCGCATCTCGATTTAACTATTTTAAAAATGTGAACGAAAAATACATTACACTTAAATGTTAATCATGCAGAAAAACAAAACCTTTCTGAAATCGATTACATGCTATTACCATGAACGGGGACCGGTTTCAAACCCTGAATGGAACTCGTCGAGTGTATATTTGGCAATAGATTCACCATAATAGAAGTTCTTTGCATTTATTTAGAAAATCTTAAATAGAGAATCACAGAGGATTTTGTTTATAATGGGAGAATATTCTCCAAAGTAGGAGTACAATAATGTTATTATGATTGATATGCCTAATTTTAGTATATTGATATAATAATATTATATTATAGCAAATCGGTTAGAGTTTGTAAGTTCCGGCTACCTAAAAACAATCATCATCATAGGTTGTCTGTCCGTAGACAGGTCCGTGATTAATCTTGGTTAAACATGGTTCTCCATATACTCCTATTTTCCGCTGTCCTCTTCATATCTTGATAACTCTCTTTCCATTTCAAATAATAAATTCGCCAATTATAGTTTGGTTATGTTTAATATTGATTTAATCTGAGTTTTATATACTTTGGCGTTTATTCGCTCAGTTATCGAGTTTAGGATTCTTGTACATTCTACGAGTACAGGCATAATGATATGCAAGGGGTACAAACCAGGACTAATGCAGGCTGGTTTCCCAAGGTTGACGTCCCTAATTGATTACTTATATTAGCAAGAAATGTTTTAGTATATGTTAGTCATTCTAAGGAATTTTCATACCATAAATACCATTTGTAATTCATTGTTTATCAATGATAGAGAAACATTTGTAAACAAATAAATAGAGCATTATAAGATTTAAAATACTAAAAGAAATATCAAAATCTCCTTCTGACATTATATTTGCATGAATTTTTTTAATTAAACTAATTTTATAAATGTTACTGTGTATACACTAATATGCCTGTATCAACTGTCCATTTCTGAAGGGCAGTCAAATGAAAAAGAAAACAAGTAAAGATATAAAAATGAATTTTTATAACCAACTTGTAAATGGCTAATACTTTAGTATGTATAAACTCCATAATGTAATTATGATAACCTAAATTTTCTAACGAAAAATCATTTACCCAGGTGTATGCGATGTGTATTTGACGATGGCTTGTTTTCCAGAAAAATGGAATATCTTCTCAACGCGTTTTGTATCATAGGGAATGGTTATACCTAGTTATGGGTTTTCACAAACGCTAGAGCGAAGGGAAATGCATTTCCTCCTTTGAGGGGAAAGTGGAGATGTTTCCTTTCTGTAGGGAAATCATTCGTCTTCTTCCGCGTTAATATTACCTAGCTGGAAAAACCAATTCTTGCAAGACAAGGAAAAGTGCGTTAATGAAAGTTTGCGGCACATGTGCAATAGAGTCCGAAGAGGTGAAAGTGTGTCGCGAAATATCCCATAAAACGGAAAAAAACAAGTTATGTTATCAATATACATAGACAAAATTAACGCGATTTTTCCTCTATAAATAACTTCCGAGATATTTTGTTTTATTACGCCATTAAGATTTCTCCCGTTAAATTAATTGTCGATTAGAGGGGAATTTGGAATTCAGTCGCTAGTTATATTATGGGAAAATTTAGTTTGTCTTGTTCTGTTTATGGGGTTTTACCGCCGAATCTTTGGCTACTAGGGCCTCGTTTGCAAGCGCCATCCAGGAAATCCATCTTTTATATCTTTGGTGGTTTAAAAATAAAATTTTTAAATGGGATCCTATCTGACGCTGAATATGTTTTGAAACTGAAATCTAAATAAAAACAAATGAAAGCAGATCAGAAAACTTCACTCCTAGTATTAGCTCTCTGTCTTTTGCGGTTTCGTCGTATTTTAAATTGAAGCAAGTGCATGGACAGACGCCAAAATTACATGATAAGCATATTAAAAAATGAGTTAGAAATGTATTTTTTTTCGAATATCAATATAAACCCATTCCTCGCTTTTCACGGTACATGCGTTACTGGAAGATGCATGTACGGCGAAACCGTGCTAAAAAGGGTATGTATCTCTAGGAATAGGCGAGATTTCACTTTAGCGCCATCTTCAGTTATAAGTTCAACGGTTCAATTTCGGAATTGCTTCCTTTATTTTCACTTTCTCCATATACGAAGTATAGCGAAAGTATTGTTTTCATGAAAAAATCGAATTCGAGATTTCAACGGAAATACATGTTTTAAGGTCTCCTGAACACGTTTCGACTGTTTTATCGATGACGTCTGTGGGTGTGTGTCTGTGTGATTGGGATTTTGTGGGCGCTCTAACCCATCAACTATTAATTTGATCAATACGAAATTTTAGATTTTACATTTTTGCTAAAGGAATAATTGTTAATAGAGTTTTTGTAAACATCGGTCAATTGGAAGTGGGTGTTTACTCTTGTCATATACGTTTTTTATATTTGCTTTAATATTTGATAAATGTAAAAACACATTTGAATAAAATTTGTAGGAAATTTAATTTTCTACAATGTTTATTCGCAGTATTTTCCCATATAATGCATTGTTGAAGAGATATTTTTAAAACTATCTTATCTAGCTGCCATCGTCACACCACCAACCAGCGACCATTATAAACACTTGACGCTCCTTTTATTTTCTTAATTGTTGGAGCTTCGGGGCTATATCCAATATCAGATGGCTACGGTTTGAGTCTATTTCTGTTCTTTGTAAACGCTTTAAATATGTCTTGCAGTTCCTTAAAATATTTACTATCATTTATCCTATTTGGAATTTTCGTAAATATTACAGGTGTGGAGAAAGTCGTGTGGTGGCCGCATCAGATTTTTTAAAAAACCTTTTCGATCGAACTGAAAAATTCTATGATTCTGAATGCTTGGAGTCCGTTTCTAAACTATGCTCAAGTGAGTTTTATGACCGTGCATTTCAGGGCAGTTCTGCTAAATCAAAATCACGTATAGCAATGGATGCTAATGCATATTATTTAATATAGAAATACATGCTGGTTAATTTTGTTGGTTAATTTATTTTACATACCTTTAAAATAAAGTGACCAGATTTCAGATCTGCCAAAGGGGGACAAATCTGTTTATTTATTTATTTACTAAAAACAGTTGCAGTTTGGCTACATGCTAGGGGACAACGTTACATTAATTGCTGTCAGTAAATTACAGCGAATTCTAACATAATAGAACTTACAGCGTGCTCAAAATCGCTTGTCCAAAATTTAAAAGAATAAAATTATTAATGTTATAAAAATGACACAATTTATAATAAAATTACTTTTCCCTTGGCTTAAATCGGAGCCGAAGTTTTTGAGGTTCATGTTAGGCCTTCACGGTTACCGTAGCGGTCCCGGGGCATACGAAGTCCCCACCGTACGTCACCCTACCAAGCATACACTCTACTTCCTCCGGCTCAATCGCCACCCTCCAAAAAACCTTTACATTTTAACTTAAATTGCTTAAGCGATTAAGGAAAGGGCTTAAAGATATCCTCAGGCAGCTCATTCCATTCCTAGATTCCTCTATTTAGGAAGGATTTCTTGGCGACGTATTTAATTTTATATTTGTGGTCGTTTTTTCCTATGTAATGAGGTTCCTCGATCCTAGATAATAAATTTTCCTATGCCCCTTTATTATTTAATAATAAATAAATAAATAAATATCCCACATAGCCTATTAAGTTTCTTTCTATTTTCCAATGCTTCCCAACCTAGCACACTTATCATTTCTGTCACACTTTCAGTCTACTTATGCTTCCCCATGACGTATCTGGCAGCCTTTCTTTGGACCTTTTCTAACTTTTTATCTGCCCCAATTCATACGGATCCCATACATTCGTAGAATATTCCAAAATTGGCCTTATAATCGCTTTGTACGCCAATTCCTTTGCGGCTTTACCGCTCCCCTTGAGGTTCTTCATCACGCAATGTAAAGATTTACATGTCTTACTTACCACTTGGTCAATATGTGTACCCCACCAAAAATTTTCTGAGAAAATTATTCCTAAATATATACAGTAATCACTTTTACGTATGTAGTAACACATTAGTTCATATTACCAACATTCCTCAACTCATCTTTTAGTAAAAGTTGTAAGCTTGCTTTTCCCAACGTTTATGTCCATTTTGTTAATTGGTATCTAAGTATCCACTTTCGCTAAGTACTATTGTAGGTTGATCCTATCGTTCTGACTTTTTATTTTCCTATATATTATGCAGTCATCAGCAAAAAGACGTATATCTGACGATACTTCCTCATGAAGATAATTGATATACATAAGGAACAATAAGGGGCCTATGACACTCCCCTGAGGGACACCAGATGTGACAGGTACTTCTTTTGAGTACACTTGTCCTACTCTGACCCTTTGTGTCCTCCCGGTGAGAAATTCTTTTATCCAGCTTATTACCCTTTTAGCTTCTTTTATTTCTCTTGTAAACGGTCGTGGGGTATACTATCGAATGCTTTCTTGAAGTCTATCACTATTGCGTCATTTTCCTCCCCATTGTCTAAAGTGTCAGAGATATCTTGACAAAAACCTTGTAGCTGAGTTTCACACGAATATCCTTGTCGAAATCCATGTTGGACTCTAAAGAGCCAGTTATTTTTATCCCAAATATTTCGAATATATTTCGCAATTATTTTTTCGAACAACTTGCACACGACCGACGTTAAGCTTACTGGTCTATAGTTCTCAACCCTAGTTTTTCTCCTCCTTTGTATATAGGAATAACATTTGCTTTTTCCCAATCAGATGGTAAGTCATGGTTATTTAGGGTTATGTAGAACAATGTCCTTATGTATGGAAGTATTGCTTCCACACCCAACTTCAGTGCATCAATCGCAATATTATCAGGCCCCATCGACTTTTTTTTTGTTGCTCACTAATGAATTTCAGTATTTCACCATCAATTACCTTTATATAGTCCATTGTGTTTGCGTCTTTCTCCAATTTCTTTGCCAGCGAATCCCTTCTATTGTTTGTGGTATCCGAACTTCTACTTGCGTCATCACTTTTCTTGAAAACACTAGCGTACTACTTATTCAGTTCGTTTGCTTTGCCCACGTCATCCGGTATGACAATACCCTTTTCGGATTCAATCGCGACTATATCTTTGCGATTATTCTTTTTCTTTCTAATATATTTGAAGAATTTATTTGTATTCTTCTTGTCTAATGTATTCAGTAAATAATTATCCCTGGCTTTCGCTTTTTCTCTATTTAAATTACGAAATAATATTTTGTATTTTTCCAAGTACCCAGGTCCTAAGTATTTCGCCTTATGCGCAATTCTAACTTTTCTCTTAAGCCTCCGTATGTTTAAATTATAGTATTAGTATTATATTTAAGCATTTTTTGTTGCACAAACTTTAGTAGCCGTTCATAAATGATGTCTTTTAATGCATTCCATATATCATTAATACTCCCCCCTTTACATGCGTACAAAGGGAAATGGTCTCTTAGGTGGTTTCTAAAACCTTCACTGTTTCCTCTTCCATAATTCTAAATAAAGTTGTAGCTCGATTTAATTACTTCGGTCGTAAGCCATTCTAATTCTATAAGCACAGCCGCATGGTCACTTAAACCAGGTATGGTCTCAGGGCATATGCTTTGTTTATACGGCCTTAAAAAAAAGACACCAAGAATATTCGTCTTTATCTGGCTGTTGAAGTGAACGAACGTGCCTTTCACTTGCTCCTGCGGGCTCCTACGTAGCCTCGAGCGGCTAGAGTAGCAGTAGCATTAGAGTAGCTGTAGTGTTAAGTTGAACTAACAATGTACATTATTCTATTTTTATCCTTCGGTAATTTTATGTAACATTCGTTCAAGTTACCTAATTAATTTTGTTATAACATCTACCTTATAGTTTTTATTTTCTCTACCGTAATAGTTAACTCTTAAGACTCGTAGTTTTTTGTTAGAAATTTCATTCTCACCTTTAGAAAATAATATATATATATCATAGTAGTTATTGTGTGTTAGCATATTCTCGTAAGGTTGTTTTATTTTTACGCTCCATAGTATTTATATTTTTTGCTGTTGTGTACTATCATCTCCTGTGCGTGATCCAACCTTGTTTGTGTTGTTTGTGTTGTTTTCACTTTATACCTACGTTTGACCCTTTCTCGTACGCTTCACGAATAGCGTCCCCGCGTTAAAACATACCAAATTCTTTAGCCTTATCCCATTTCAGCTTTCGTTTTTATATTGTAACTCTTTTGCGTTACTATATAAATTAGGTAAGAGTTTAGGATGGCTTCACCGAGGACTCTCGTTTCCTTCTTGTGCGCCGCTGGTTGCAAGGCCATGAGGGCTCGAATCACGGAGCTGGAGAAGGTGGTTGCGGACCTCCTTCAGAGGGTGGAAAGGTCCGAGGCAGCCTTGGTTCGTGTGGTGGGTGCGGGGTCATCCCTGAAAGCTCGCCGCGCCAAATTGGCGGCTCTGGTTTGCCTGGGTGCGGTAGCCGGTAGAGCGATCGGGGTTGCCTCTGACACCTTACCGCGGGCTGAGGGCCCTCGGACTGGGAAATCCGATGAGTGGAGAGTGGTGTTCACTCGGGGATATCGTGGGGTGATGCTGTGAAGGTAGGGAGTTGGGAATGCTTCGGTGGACCCTCTTCCTGCCAGTAATAGGTTGCAGGTGTTGTCGGAGGACGACTCCACGGTCGTTGCGCCCGTACCCACTCCCGTCTCTTCGATGGAGGCCGGGCCCAAGGAGAGTAGGGTTGGTAAGGGGGTGTTGCTAGTGTTAAGTAGATCTAACGTTCGGCGTGTGATGACACCCCTCTTATCCAGTGCCCGCCGGGAGGGAGTTGAAGAGCGAGTCTTCTCCAGATGTATATCAGGAGGCAGGGTGCCGCAAGTGACCAACACGGTGAGTGGCGACAGGTTGCTCTCGGCGGGTGGTGGCCCATGTTGGGACTAACGACGCCTCGAAGCGCGGGTCCGAGGAGATTTTAAGTACTTTGAAGGAGGTTGAGGTTGATCGTGTCCGAGAGGAGTCGGGTTCCGATGCGCGGCTTACTGTCTGCAGTACTTATAGTCCCCAGGATTGACCGCGGTTCTGAGGTTTGGGGTAGAGTTGACGGTCTGAACCGAAAGCTGTGGAATTTCTATCGGGACTTGGGAGTGGACTTCGTCGACCTAACACCGAATATCGAATCGTGCAGGGCACCAATGGATCACTCTGGTATTCACTACACGCCCGAATTGGCTCAGAGAGTAGCGCGTAGGATTCTCGAGCACAATAGGGATTTTTTAGGCTAGAGAGTATGGCAGGGTGTAGGTCAGTTTTGGGTAAGGGGATAATCGATGCGTTTGTAGAAAATAAGAATCCCGAAAGATTACCTAATGATAGAATATACTTCGAGCGTAACGTGCAGCACCAATTTCGCGATAGGTCATTGATAGAATGTTCCGTAAAGGGCGCGACGGGTCGCAATTCCAATTTTGATGCAATGCCATACAGTCGTGGGAGTGATTGTGATGGGAGCGCATGTATTTTTAGAGTGGAAGAGAAAGTCAAGGGTGAGATTAGTATGCGAAGTGATAGTGAGAAATTAACCGTCATCGTACTGAACTGTCGCAGCATCCGTAGGAAAATTGCTGAGTTCGAGCATATTATTCGCAGTCAGCACAACGACGTCGTGATAGGCACAGAAAGTTGGTTCACGGATGAGATTCAGAGTCAGGAGATATTTCACTAGAATAAATGTCCTAAATTAACCAAGATTCCGTGCCTATGATTATGTCTTGTCTACAAACCTCAGTAAAGACTGAAATTCAACCCGCTTGTTTTTTGTGCTACGGCAGTTAAGCTGAAGAATATTTAAGCCTTGATCTTCGTACTCGTGAGTGTCCACAGAAGCACCTCTAAATCCCCGTCCTAGTTTTTCAGTTGGTTACATACATAAAAATGTATCTTAAAATTTATCGCTAAATAAATAAATCGTATCCTATAATTTCAGATTTAATTCACCTAGCTTTGGTAGCTAAATATCGGGACTCTAATAAGTTGTTTTTAATCTGATTGCCTTTAACCCTCGAATTATTAAACATGTTTTTATGAACAGGGGTACATTTTGTAAACCATCCAAATTTGTAAAATTTAATTTTAATATTTATATCTAAAACTGTTTTAGAATAAAAAAATGGATATTTCTACCCTTAGCTTCAACAAGAATATTCTGCGACGGGGCTTTTATTTTTATCTCATTCAGGAAATTTCAGGATATTATTAGTGAATTTACTCCGTGTCTAACATATTAAAACAGAATTTTATTGGCCACCTTCGTGGACTTTTTGAACATGAATATTCACAGACCAATAGGGGTACATTTTGGTCCCCAGCAGCTTTTTAATTTTTTCATTGTTTTAAAATGAAGTGAAAATAAAATAAAAATTGAGAATTAGTTGGAATATAAGCTGTGAAAATGATTTGAAAAAACGATGCATGGGGTACAAAATGGATCCCCATTGCTAATCCGAGGGTTAAAATTAGTATGTAATTTTAACTAACCAAACAAAAAAAAACCCTTATGATAGCGCTCCGGAATATTTTTCAGTGGTTTCAGCACAAAGAAGCCTTTTAAATATATTCGTCGAAGCTTCATTAATCCACTGCCCTCCTTCGTAAAAATAATCTCTCATTATAATCCGTCAATAACTTCCGCAAATATTTAATTACGCGGTTCAGGATTCAGGTAAGGTACGACCTTAGGCAAACAAATTTTAAAGTCGCCTCAGAAGAGATCGTTATAAAACTTTATTCGGTATAATCTTCCACCAAAGATTTAATCATTTTAGCTGTGTGCCGAGCAAACAGAAACTTTTTATAAGGGTTCAAATAGAGTCCTTTCGAATGGTATCTTTTAATTTAATTATTACTTATTTAAATAATAATTTTGTCCTTTTGATGGAATGGCTTATAAAACACCACTCTCAGAATTACGGCTTCCATGTTTGCGTCGAATCGATGGACTCGTTAGTTCTTGCTTTTTGATGATCCGACTGTTGCTGCTGAAGGATGAATTTAATTATAAAAATGTTACATTCGCCCGAGTTTTACCTCGTAATTAACTTTTTTCAGTAAAAAGTACTTATTATTTTTGTCTTTTTTGCTATATGTTTTAAATGCCAGCTCGCGCTTATACACAGACACACATATAGTACTTACAAAAGCGGACATAACCCAGCTCTATATGTACATGCATAAACAGCAACATTTGCGTACTATAGGAAGAATTCAACGTGTAGAAATCAATTCTGTTACGGGATGCTGATTTTCATGCTGGAGTTTTCTATTAAAACTTCTCTTTTCGTTTTTGCAGCATAAATGTGATATTGTGAGACTGAAAATAATAAGAAATATTTTTGTGCTGATATCATAAACTAAATAAAAAGTTTCTTTTTTTATAACTAACTTTTAGATTTTAATGTGATAAACGTCTTTTTTTTCAAATTACTCTAACTTCTACTTGAATGCATCTACGAATACGATTTTCAGAAAAAAGATGAAAGAGTATACTTCATAAATGGAATACACAGAAATTTCAAAGGCGTTCTTAATGTGAAATACGTTTGGAACGGTATCGAAAGATTAGGTGATTCTCGAATTTTTATCCCAGAAGCTATAGTCTCCGAAACTATATTGTAGTAAATGTTGTTCTCTATTTGAATTAATTTTTTAATCTATGCCTCGCAGATCATATAAGAGAATGGGAGAGAAATATATGGACTTTTCATTGCTGTTTGTTGAGAGAACCGTCTTAGCGATCGATGTAAACAAAATATGTAATGTTTTGTTCGAGATTTTCTCGAAGTTTTATCTCCGAAAATATAACTCGTAATTACGTGGCCTCGCACACTTCATTGTAGTAAATGCTGCTCTCTCACTTAATATTTTTTTTAAATCTATATCTTACAGATCATATAAGAGCTAGGGAGATATTTCATTGTTGCATGGCGGATGCCATTTAACGAGATACGTGTATAAGTTAATTGATTAATTATGTAAGTAGTATTTATAATTGACAGATTCAGTTAAAAATCACAATTGGGCGATAAATTTTAATAAAGATCACACATACATAATTAAATTAAAATCCGTCCAGCGGTTTAGGAGATGATACTAACGACGGACGGACGGACCAGACGTGTCCATAAGGCATTCCGCTATTACCACTTAGCTGGTAAAGAACGCATAAAAATGTCTGCCCATTAATGAATTAGGAACATCGAAAGAAAAAAAACTATACTTAAGTCACAATAAACTTTTTTTGCGATTTATTTGAAGTCATTCCGACTCGTCTGCTTTCGACAATGCAGACTTCTTTACGCGTTCAATCAACCTGCCACTTCAAACAGCGGGCGCAATTTGCTAGGATATTGCCCCACTACATTGTGTTCTTCCGAGAATCCCCAGTCGATATAAGCAGCAATTCGATTAACGAATCAATCTCGGCACAAGTACTTTTCACAAAAGAATAATTATCGAATGCCTGGTGTTATAAAAAATATTAACCAATATTTTAGGTAACTCTTTTCGTTTTAACGATTCTATTTGTTTTCTAACGAATTTTTAATGACTACGTTTAACTCTCCCAACCAACTCTGTTTGTTATCTTGGAATGGCGATGATGTTTCTGCTGACACCATCCTAAGGAGAGATACTTGCGATAGGATAAATAGATGCGTAAGACAATAGTATTTATTTTCTACATACGTAGAATAGGAAAGTATCGTTTTCATGAAAAAATTGATTTCTAGATTTCAACAGAAAAGAATGTTTCCACCATTTTCTCGGTGATGTCCGTGTGTGGGTATATGACAGTTTTTTTGTGGGTGCTCAAACTCAAAAACAATTAATCAGTTTAATGCGAAATTTTATATTTGACATTTTTGTTATAGTCAAAATAACTTATACTCTTTTAACTTATCAGTTTTTTTTATTTGTTTAATGTAAAAAAGTACTGGAATAAAAGTTGTGGAAAATTTAATTTTCTACAACCATTTCTTGAAAAATTTCCCCATATAATACATTATTTAAGAGATATCTTAAAAACTAATTTTTAGCTGCCACAACCACACCACCTACCTGCGACTTTTTGTAAACATTTTTTGATTATTTATGTCATAGTAACGCTCCTTTTTATTTTATTAATTCTTGGAGCTTCCTGGCTTTATCCAATATCAGAAGGCTACGGTTCGAGTTTATTTCAGTTCTATGTTAAGTCTGAATTTTTCTCGCATTTCCTTAACACTAGAACCGCTGACCTGGCTACCTCCCTAGAAAGGCCGATGGCATAAAAGTGCCATTTGTGAAAATGACTTCAAAATAATATTGGTCATAGTGTAGAAATGTGTTTATTAAAGAAAATGGAGATATTTTCGATACATAGAAGACACTTATTTTAAAATAAAAATTACAGCCTCTGCAAAAAGTGAGTTAAATCAGATACAAAAGCATAAATAGTTTATGTAAATCTTGGTTATCTTTTGGTATACTAAAATGAAATATCTATGAAGTTTAAAAAACCCAGTGAAACTTTTTTCCGTCTTACCACTTACTGGTACGTTGTGACTGCTCTAGTTATGTAACCTTTGTGTGCGCAATTGCTCCACAAAATTGTTTTGGTCATACTTTCAATGCACATTTTGAAGTAACGTTTTTGCATGTGGAGCACTTATTTAAGCTTCTGCCATGTTTGCAGCTCCTTTTATCTTTTAACTAAGCTCTCCAGCCAGTTTTAGCAAGAAATCTCTTCTCATGATTTTTTCTCATTGTCAGTGACACTTTTGTAGACTATCCACGCATTTATGCCAGCAAGTTCAAGTATACATATTAAAGAACATGTAAACAGGCTATCTGCATAAACCTGCCTTGACTGAATACTTTGGCGCCATTCGATCAACCATATCTACAACGTACATAGTCTCATTATAGAAGGATCCAGTTTCCAGCATTGTGTTGTTGTCTTTATCTATTTGGACATCAGGGTGTAGTGTGCTGAGTAGGAGCACATTTCAATTTACTTTGCCCTGATAGATATATTAGATTTCTTCAGCACATGAATGGTGTACCAAGGTTCATGTGAGTTCTTTACAATGGCAGGTCTCTCTCCTTGTTCGATTCATTATCCCAATCAAACTTTTGGATTTTGCTTTGAGCTTCTCAGTCAGCGCCAAAGAGGCAAAAAAATATCACAAGTAACAATTCCTCCTTTGTTCAGAGAATGTTGTATCAGTCTAAGTACAACATATTCAGAAAGACGCATGTGCTAGTGAGGGGGGGGGGGAAAGAAGAAGGGAGAGCATAAAAAATGATAGCGAATTTTTATTTGCAAAATTATGTTTACTAGAAGGAAATCTGATAAATTGTTCCTTGAATATGAATGTCTGGTAAAAGACTTCTTCATGAGTAAAACTAAGGAGCAAGTAAAAAGAAGCGTTTGCTAGGAATTACTATCTCGAAAAAGTTGTGATAACATATATATATATATATATATATATATATATATATATATATATATATATATATATATAAATTATTTATGACCAATACTCGAACTATTACATATATTTATTCGTTTGATTATGTACATTTAAAATTTAAATTATTCGAAGCTTTAACAATCTCTTGCTCAAAACGTTTCCAAGGACTTCATTAGAAAAATGTTGGTGGCTATGATGAATTATCCTCCCAAATTCAAATCTTCATCCATATCTCTCAAGCATCTTCATGAATTCATCGAGACAAAGCCTCTCGAATCCATCGAACAAATATTTCGAAGTTGTGATGACTAAAAAAGAAGCGATTGATCAATTCTACGATTCCTTTGATCTCTTCTGAAAATTGATCATTTCGAGGGCTATTATTCCTTTTTTAAAAGTGCAGAAATAAAGAAGCGTCTGATGGCTTATCTAATCCGGAATCCTAAAGGAACCGATTTAACGATACTCCGGGATGATGAAGAATTGGGATAGGGGAGCAGAGTGCGAGACAATGGCTGGCAGCGACCATATCTTGAGCAAAAGAAGATATAAAAAATACCATGGCTAAGTAGGATGAACGAGAGGAGAATAAGAAAGGCCCCATCGTTACCCCCTCCCACTCCCAAAATTTCCCTCTTCGCTGAAACGGACGCGCCAGCTGTAGCGTGGATTGATGGGATATCGATGGTAATTCACGGATAGGAGGAAACAAGGAAAATCTACAGCGGATGACGAGAGGGAGAAATGGGAGGAAGGAGGTGAGAGCATTGAGAGGTCTTTACATCCGTGCGGTGCGCAGAACAGGAAGGAGGGAGGTAGACACTGGATGGGGAAAAGGAGAAAGGAGGGAAAAAAATTATTTTGGACATTCAGATGAAGATTAGATGTCCAACACACCGTGATCTCTTCTTCTTCCTCATGTGTATATATATATATATATATATATATATATATATATATATATATATATATATATATATATACACTCGTATATACAGGATTTTTTCCTCTGCAATTTGGGAGTTTTTTTTCTTTTTTGGCTGTCTTCCGAGAGAGGGGAGCGAGATTGCTGGAATAGGGAGAGTGCATGTGGGGAGAACGGGATGGATGGAAGGGAGGGAAAGAGGCGAAGAGTAAGAGAGGAGAATGAAGGATTTTGGGTCGGAGGTAGTGAGGATGGGATTTTTGGGCTGGGGGAATATAGGAGGGAGGAATTAGAGGGGTAAAGTGGACGGAAGTTAGTGTATTGAGGAGGAGGAAAGAGTGGTTTGAGAAAGCGGAGGTAGGGTGGAAGAGCGTGGAGAGAGGAAGTTGATGGATGTTGGAGGTGAATGGAGGATGCAGAGGGTGGAACGGGAGAGAAGGAAGATACGGAAGAAGTTGATGGAAGGGAAGGCGAAAGGAATGGAAGAGATGGGGTTGAGGAACAGAGGTGAAGAGATAACTGAGGTAGTGGGGGAGGGAGGATATGGAAGAATGGAGACGGAACGGTGGGATTTGGATAAGGGAGAACTGGAGATGGAAGAGGGGGAGGGAATGGATGAGAGACAGAAGTTTTCATGGAAAATCGAGAGGGAATATTGGAGCAAAGAATGTAGTAATAGCGGTGGAGTAAGTGGAGTGTAGTAAAAGGGGCAGGGCTTAGTTGGCAGGAGTGAAGGAGGTGACCGGAGGAAGGAATGATGGGGGCGTGGAGGAGAGAGGGTGGGGGTTTTTAGGATGGAAGGAGCGGAAAGGGTGGGGGACGGCTTTAGGAGCTGGGGATGGACTAGATAGGGGCGGGAGATTGTGAGATAGGCTACAGGGAGGAAGGGACGAGGAGGAAGAAGGAGATAGGCATCGGGGTGGGGATGGGCGGGGACGTATCCTGGGAAGAGATCTTGCAACTGAGAAAGGATTTATTTCGGAAAGGGAGGGATAAAGGATTGTCTGGCCGCTTCACTCGTTGTATCCCTCCCTCCGTCCGTCTGGCACCTCCCCCTCCCTGACCTTCACGTCCATTACTACCTCCCCCTTTCTCTGCCGACGTTCTATTCCATCCTTCCTATCCCATAACCCCCTCCACCCTCATATCTATCTCTCCTTAACCTATTACATTTTCTCTTTTTCCGTCGCCTTTCCCTATCTCTCTCTCTCTCCTTATCCCATTACACGCTCTATTAAACTTTCTCTCCGTCGCATTCTCTATTTCGTCGTCTCAGATTTTATCTCGAAATGCTCAACTATGGTCAACCTATTATCTTATCCAACTTTTATATATATATATATATATATATATATATATATATATATATATACATGTTCTCTTTATCTTGTTCGGCGACGAATTTTTTGTTTAGTTTTCCCGCGTGATATTTCTTTGCATGTGCCTTACATTTGTTGAAGTACTGCTCTATAATTTGGAAGAATTTTGTCGATTGAAAGTTAAATTATGTAGACCGCATGTTTTTTATTTTTTGTATTAATAACGCAAATCGATATAACCGCGAGCATCATTTGGTCAATGTAATTTAAATTATGGAAGCTGTTTTTTTTCATTATTCTAACAATGGAATGAATGGCATGTTATTGGTGTCTATATATAACTTTCGGAGGACTGCGGCTCACATTTGTGTATGTTCTCTTGGAGGCAGTATATGTGCTTCCAATCGTGATTATCGATTTTTCGATGATAAAAATTAGAAATATGGCGAACATTGTGGAATATTTGAAGGATAATTGAATTGATTTATCCAATGGCATCTTTACTGAGTCTGAGCTCAAAAATTTGAATTTAAAAATATAAAATCGAGACAAGTTTTGCGGGCTTAATCTCGATTATAATTTAGCATAAAATATATTTACGTTTTCCAGTTATCATGTTCATGGCATGGCGCGTTACCTGTATGCCAGCTGTGGCTTAAGACTACACTTCTTCACACATTTGTATTTTTATTTGCACTTTTGCGTCCAGGTGTCTTTCCGCATTGATTTGAACGTGTTATTTTAATAAAGTTTATTTCACAAAATTTTTATTATCTTGGCATTTTCATTGGTTATTATTTACTTTTATGTTTGTCATATTAAAATGCTATTTAAAAACAATTTTTACCCTAAAGTGCAAACTGAGCTCCATACCTATCAATAATCCGTAGTTTTCCAAAACCCGTTCCGCAGCTCTGTCCCAAGGATTCCTTAATTACTTACTGCTCTATTCCCACGTTTGTCTTCCTCTGATTTTTTTACCCCTCGAAATTCTTTCTTAGTAATTGTCGTTAAAACTACTTTACACGTAAAAATATGGCTGTATGGCACGTCATCTTATTATTCCAGAAAATGTTGCTTTTCATCAAGTAATGAATCTGTTTAATACCCTTAGCACACCTTAAATCTCGAAATATTTTACGCATAAGTTCTTTCTTTTATTATAGTTTTTACACAAATAGTTGCTGCGTTTACAGTAGCTAAATGGCCATGGGAGAGTTTCTCTTCTTTTATTCATCGAGTATTGCAAACTCCAGGGACGTGAACTTATTTATTATCTACACTTTCAATCCCATATTAATTACTTATTTATAAAATGGCGGGATTTTTTCATTATGAGGATAGTATTGACTACTAACAAGTAAGTACCTAATAAATCTAATGTTTGCCTTGAGGATTAGCCCGCAGGTATATTTCAATATAAATAAAAATGTTAACATTCGATATGAAATATGTGGTCGTTTACTGTTTTTTATCCGTCCGAAATGTGAAAGGACAAATAATACCTCGTCTTCTCTCTCTTTCTCGAGGCTTCTCTTTTGTTTTCTCTCTCTCAATCGCTCCCTACTTCATCCCATCCAAACGTAGCCACGTGTCTGTAAGACCTTCCGCCGTGAAATATGATTTCAACTTCCTCTATCTCTCGTGTCCGCATTTCCTCTTACGTTCCCCTCCATTTGCGAATAACTCAATCATTCCTTCCTTCACTTTCACTTTCTCTTTTATTTATCTCCTTTGAGATCCTTCTCATTCCGTCATCCCTCCCGCGTGACCCTCTCGCTTTAACCTTATCTATCTTGAAGAATAACTTTTCCATACCATTCTCCCTCTTTCTCAACCTCCCCCCCTCTCTCTCTCTTGTCATTTTACCGCTTATATTTTGTTCCGTTTTGACTTCTGAGATATTCTCTGATTCCATTGTTACAGTTTCCTATCCTACACCACGGCGAAATTTCGTTACGGCATATTTCCGCGGGCCTTGACTATAAAATTTATATTGATATATTTTTATACTAAAGATCGGTGGTGCCCAAAACATTTCGGCTCGAGAGTTGCACAGGTCACTTCATTACTCATTTCAGGCGACAGGAAGTCAAAAATACCACTGAATAATAACTTAAGGAAATCTACGAGTAAGCGTTGAGTTGTCAGTCTTACCTGACTGGCTTTAAGATTCTTCATCTACGCTGGGAATAGAAAGATATGGACGAAATATTTTTTCATCCTTTTATAATAATTCTCAAGTGTCCGTCTGTCTATCATAGTATATGCACCACCGGCGTCATAAATTAAAGAAGCACATTTTCCCGCTATTTTAGAGGGAGAGGGAAGGAAAGAGAATGGGAGAGAGAGAGGGGGAAAAAGAATAGAAGAGAGAGAGGGGGGAAAGAAAATGGGAGAGAGAGAAGGAAATGAATGGGATAGAGGGAGAAAAAGTGAGATGGAATGGAAAGTTGTAATTTAATTTTTTAGTCAAGCCTACCCTTCATTCACACTCACAAGGGAGGAGGGAAACACGGTGCAAGCATTAGCCTACTGTTAACGAAGAGCACCAAGGGGGTAATTACTTTCCGTCCCTTCAGAAGAACGGAACGCTGATTTTGCGCGGTTTCCTCAATCCACACAAACAACGAGCCGGGCGACCTTTGAAAAAATATTTCTTTCGCATGTTTCGTGCCTGCTGCCTTTTCAAGCAGCAGGCGAGTAGCAGTGTGTGTCCTAACCGCTATACCAACGGCATCCCATAAATATTGTCTGCGAACCGTATGTATCAATCTTAATGAAAATGTCTACTTTAAATTGAAGCAAGCTAAGATTAAAAAAAAAACACGTTCATGCGTGAATACTCAATAATGATTAGCTTAATGAACGGAAATCTAATAAATGTTCTTTCGAAGGACGCGACGAGATCTTTTACTGAATTTAATCCTTCCTTCACCTAGGTTCGTCTCTATTTGCTGTTTTTGCTATTTATTTATGTTTGCATAAACTAGGTTTTGTCTGACATATGCATTAGCTAAGCAATGACAACAAATACTAAAGTATATCTATGTCAGCGCTTGAGTTCAAAGTGAATTATATTCATAAGGCTATCAAGATAGGAGAACTCAATTTTTGAGATTTTTTTAAATTTTGTTTTTTAGCAATATTTTTTGCAAACGCTTCATGAGTTTATCTATGAAAAAAGTCACAACAATAAAATGAATGTAATTTATTTTTTTCACTTTGTCAATCTTCTTTGCAGGGCGTGAAAACGCCAAGCCATCTCCTAGTTCCGACCTTTGACTTTTTAAAGCTAAGCCACTTAGCTACAATGCAGCTAAATTGCATCCGCTTTTTTGGCGGAGTCACTGTTTCAAAATCTTTTAATGAGATGATTGCTTAATTCTTTTTACCGCTTTCTATTATACACATTTTACTTTTATCTCCTTCAAATTTTGCTGTTTTTTTATTTTTAAAATATTTTCCCTGCCCTCCCGTCTTATTGGCCCTCTGCCTGTTGTTTCCTTTCCAATATATATATATATATATATATATATATCAGCTTACGGAAAAGGAAAGGTAAAATGGATATATGGATGGCAACAAGATGTTGGGAAGAGGAAGGCCAGTGAACACTCACCAATCAGACGACTTCAGGTTGGCGAGGCCCGGGGGATGTCGAAGCGACACACGTAAAAGAACACTAAAACAACACATTAACATCACAAACGTAGAAGCTTTGGGAGTTATTCTTTCATCAGCTACAGAGAGATTGTTTGTTTGTGATGTTTCTGTGTTGTTTTAGTGTTCTTTTACGTGTGTCGCTTCGACATCCCCAGGGCCTCGCCAACCTGAAGTCGTCTGATTGGTGAGTGTTTACTGGGCTTCCTCATCCCAAAATCTTGTTGCCATCCATATATATATATATATATATATATATATATATATATATATATATATATATATATATATATATATCACTCTTTATATTCATTTTGTCATGCAATTTTCTCGCATCGCTTATTTACTTCTTAATTATTTGATTCGAGTTCCGACAAACTTTTTTTATAAAAACCATCACGTCCATGGGCTATTTTTTGTAAAAGTGATCGCTAAACGTAGTACATCATTAGTTTTATTTCCACAGGGCCATTGGGGTGATTATACGGAAAAAACGAAGACGTTTACCCTCCCTGATAACAAATGTAAAATTACATATTCTTACTTAAAAACTCCCCGTAAAACTAACTATAAAGTAAATGTTTCTATCGTGTTTTTCTATTCTTATCAATCTCCTCTCATTTATATCAGAATGTTGTTTTCACTTCTATCTATACCGAATCTTGGTCGTCATTTTCTATATTCAAAAATTACTGTTCAGTTTTAATTAACGACAAAAATTTCTATAACTTTAAGAACATAAGTGGAATGGCCTTTCTTCTAGAACTAGGAGCGACTTAGATAAATAAACTTCAGGTGCTTTTCCTGCATTTACCTTCCGCATTGATAAATATAATGGGAAAATACCATGGCATTCGTCTTTGGTTTATTGTTTTATAATTCCTGTCCTGTTTTTTCTGTTTTGTTTCATTCCATTCCGAGGAATTAAATTTCCCTCAATTTGCCTATCCGATTTAGTCCTCTCTGCATCATTTTATTTTTATTTCCCCTTCCTTTCTCTTTTCCTTGCTTATTTATCTTGTACATTCCTTTTGCTTCCTTCGTCCATTAATCACACCCTCGCTTTCTCCTGTATTTCTGCACCGTCTTTCACCCTCGCCCGACTGTTTACCAGACGCCTCTCTGCTATTGAGAATCTCGCAAACCCCGAGATTGGGTTTCTCAAAACTGCCACAGCTCGAAATAATGGCGCTTAACTCTCTACTCGCGTCCTCGTCATTTCTCTCTCTCACACACACACACGCTATCCGCAGATCCTCTTTTGTTTTCCACGTCTAATCTAGCGATGCTCTTGATAAACGTATCCCATCGTGTCTCCCTCACACCCATCATTACTCTCTCTCCCTCCATTTTATCTTTTGTTCCCGGCTGCAATGCGACATCTGCTGAGAGAAGCCGAACCAACTTTCGACCGATTAGCATCCGTTATAGAAATTCGGGTTCTCTTTTTTAAAAACTGCGCAGAGTTATTGTATAGTGCTAGAATTGATTAGGTTTACTGCATAAGGCCAAATATGCACTTTTGCGAATATATATATTATAAAATATAATATATGTGAATCTTGCTTGCATATTCATTGTTTACGTATGTCAAAGAAAAAGGAAAAAAATAATTCCACGCAGTTTGCTTAAATCTTCCTTTTCTTTCAAGGATAATTCCCTTCGCTGAAGGCTTCTCCTATATAGCTACATTGCTACTGTTATTCTAATTTATTTAAAAATTGAAATATCTTGACGAACAAATGGTGAATTGATCATTTACAATATCTTTTCAAATGCAATAACTAAAAATTATTACATTAAATCTAAATTTTATTTTAATAAAAATTAACTCGAATAAAGAACTATGAACGTTAAATACATAACTGAGCCTGTTTCTGCGATTTATAATAATATAAATTACACTTTATGATCAGCCATATTAGTCTTGATTCCCGATAATTCCCATTAGTATCTTTGCTCATCACATTATTTAGAATTAAATAGAAATATTAAAAGTTAAACATAGATGGCTTGGTTGGAAAGGGTATGTAGAAATTGATGTTTTGTTTTGTATTGGATAAATAAAAGTAATGAATTAAAATTGTATCGTTACCTCGTCTCTGGGTCATCTTTATACAGTATTCCCGAAAAGCAATTCACGTAAAAAATCAATTTCGAGGGCGGAATGCCATGGTGGCTTTTTCCAAAACGTGTCGCAATAAATTATCTTCCTTATTTCTCTGGAGAACTTGAGAAAAAACTACGACTTGGTATTCCTTCAATTTTGCATGGTTTTGCGCAGCTCCATTATAACCGGACGTCACTAAGAATTCAAAAATAATAAATAACAAATTTCAAATTATTTGCGCGTGAAGAGAGCCCAGTGAAACCCAAGCTCGTCAGTTTAAATATAGTTCTCATATTTTAGTACGCATCGTTACATTTACGGATTTAAAAAATATTTCTCTATCTCCGAGGTCGCAACACGAGTTTATTTTGCTCCGTTTGCTCTCCCTCTCCTCTCGATATCATATTTTGTTTCTCTCGCTGACTTCACGCCAATCCGCCAATCTTTTCTCCTCGCGCTTCCTGTTTACTTCACTCCCAGTAAGTTGCTATAAATCTCACTCTGTCCTTCTGCCTCTCTCAAAATCCCTCCTTATCTCTTACTTCATCCCGTCCACTACCTCTCTCTTCCCCTCCGTATCTGTCACGCTCTCTACTCTCACAAAATCCTAGTATCACACCATCCTCTCATTTACGCTTTTATGTCTCCTTACTAATCTCTTCCTTGGGTTCTTCATTCACTATTCTTCATGTCTCTCTACTTAACCTTCCCTACTGTTTTTATTATTTCACTTTCCTTACAATTTACTTCCTCTCTTTTCTGCCTCTCCATCATTTTTTCTTTTCTCTCTCTATTACTCTATCTCTTTCGCTTCTTCCCTCTCTTTTACATTATCTTGCTCCCTCCTTCGCCCTCCTCCCTCTACCGTTTTCTCCCTCTTCCGCCTTCTCTATCTCCCGATTTCTCTTTCCCTCTCCATTTCCCTATTCCTTCTCTTCTCCCATTTGTCTCCGCATTTCACTCCCTCCTTTCTCTCCCTCCTTTCTCTCACTCCATTCTCTCACTCCATTCTCTCACTCCGTTCTCTCCCTCCATTTTCTCCCTCCATTTTCTCCCTCCATTCTTTCCTTCCATTCTTTCTCTCCATTCTTTCCCTCCATTCTCCTCTTCCTTTCACTCCTTCTATCCCTCCTTTCCTTTCTTTCTCCCCCTCCGTTCTCTCCTCCCCTTCTATCACTACCTCCTCTCAATCTCTCTCTCCTTTCCTTTTCCTTTTTTTGCATGTTTCATTCTCTTTCTCTATCTACCAATACATTTTTCACTATTGTTCTACAATTTAATCTGGTTTTATCTTCCCTATCTCTTCCCGTTTGCTTTCTTTTATCTCAGGTTCTCTTTACTTCCTCATTCTCCCTCTATACCGTTTGTTATCTTCGCTTATTTTATAAATGTTTCCTCGACCTCATCAAAAAAGCTGTCTCTCACCACTATCTGATTTAATGCCTCCAACAGGAAAAACGCCTACCTTGGCCTCTTTTGCATTAACTTTCTTGCCATCTAAGCGTCTATTTCTCAATTATTCTGCAGTTCTCGGAGATATGTCATTAAAATATACACGCAATAGTACGCAGGTGTATCTAATTTGTTCCACTTTCTTGGGCATTTTAAGCTTATTACTTTGACTTAGAAACTCGAGGAGGCAGATGAAATTAATTACAATTATTCTCATCGAGCAGGAGCGTTATGGTTGCACCAAAATGTAGAACGGCTATCATCGGTTATCTGCAACTTTATCTGTGCATAAAGTCAATATGGGAGAGGTGGGATTTATCCCTCCATACGAATTTTTGTCTCCTTCAATAGGCCAAAAAACTACTTGACTGTTTTTCACATCTGCTTTGTTAAAGGTTGGTTTGCACGGTGCCAGTGCACTGGAGCCAGTGGTCTAACTTCCAGTGAACTGGTATGCTAGAAAGTGTTTGCACGGTTGTTGTACTGGCTTCACTCAAGTAGGAATAAAAATAGCGGAAGTTGTCCACGCGAGTGTGAAATGCTTTTTGAGGAACTGAAAATCGAAGCTAAAACGTCGAGTACGTAGAATTTGGGAGAGTGAATGGATTCGAAGACGCTTGTTTTTTTAAAAGAAGTCGCAGGTGAAGACACTTCTGCTTACAAAAATCATTTTCGGTTGACACGTGCTCATTTGCGCATTTGTTTTTATAATCCGTGCTGTGAACGTTCCACAAACACTTACATCCTTCACAAAACTCGACGAATTTCAGTCACTCTTTCTTCATCCACTTGGAAATAAAGATTTTTTTACTGTTCTACTGACTCACTGGCAAGCCCAAATGTTGGAAGTAAATCAACTTACTGGCACGGCGCTAGTTGATTGGCCTAATCACTGGCGTGACCTGTTTACACATGGCCGGTAACGCACCAGTGCTGCGCACGCAACCATTTTACTTGCCCCAGTGCACTAGTGCCGTGCAAACAAACATTAAAGCCATGCTGAAAGTTCTTGAACGAAATTAATTTTAATTGATGTTAGTTTATTAAAATGACACATTATATCCAACGTCTTAAATTAATTTTTTCATTCATCTCGTTAAAAAAGCAGGAACAGATTCATGTATTCAATCAATTGTTGGCCATTTTTAAAAGTAAAAATTTACAAACTATAACAATAATCAGTCAATGTTTAGTATGGCACCATACGAGTTTGAGATATTATTCACTGCAAGATTTGAGCTTGTTAGGAGCTTTTGAGATGTTAGTATGGTGTAGACAGGCAGAAGAAAATAATTTGGATTGAGAAAAAAAACATCAGAGTGTTTGAAATACAATAACCTAAGATAGGAGCTCAATCAGAGTAATAACGGAGAGAGAAAATAAATGTGTGGTAAAGATAACAATCTGGTGTAAGAATTTATAGAATGCAGGACGCTAGGAAAGAGGCAAAGGGAAAGGAAAGGGAAATAAATATTGGATTTCTAAATAGTAAACGAGGGGTATAAGAATTCGAAGAAAAATCCTTGGATGGTCCAAATTGGATTGAGTGAGCACAAAACCTATCTAGGATATATAAAAAGATAGTCAGAAAAATGGGTAATATTGATTGAATTTCACCCTTACGCACGTCTAAGTCTTTTTATACATTCTTTGCCAGATCACGGAAATATCATTTAGAAAGTCTATGTATTCCACAATATATTTTGTTTGTTTACTCCTCCCCATTCATGCGCGCATTAATTCTTTCACAGCTGACAGGTATTAACACTCAAAATTTGTAGGGCGTAAACTATGTGGATGACCGATCCGACTCCCTTTCGATCATCGCGCATTCATTCCTACTAAATAGAGTTCCCCGAATTTCCACTATTCGCCTGTTTTCCTCGCTAATGCCCGATCGTTCTATCTTCCTTTCCTTTCAAAATAAAAACTTTCGTTCCCAGTCTACGCGTCTATCCATAATCCCCATTCATTGGCTCTATTGAAGCTTAAAGTCAATTTCCTAGGGTCTTCTGCTCGCTCGGTCCCTGACAAGATGACGGAGTCTTGTAGTGACGATCGAAAATTAAAAAAGAGGGGAAAGATGCCGAAATTTCTCTCTCTCCTACTGGAAATTAGATAAAAAATTTCCTTGACCTGGCAGCGGTCGCGCGGTTTAGGTAATGAGTTTAGTATGAATATTCATACCCCACGGCGAAAAATATTCAAGATATCGCAATATTAAAAACTTTATTGGCCGCTATGTATATATATATATATATATATATATATATATATATATATATATATATATAGGTGTTGAGAAAAGCCCAGCGGACACATACCAAGCTGGGGACCAAGTTGGCAGGCTGCTGGGGGCGTCGAAGAGACACGTAAAACACGCAAGCTTATCGGGCCTATGCCCTTCTTCAGCGAAAGAGTATCTGAAAGTGACACACTGGGCGGGGAATGACAGGGTGATGTGGGAAGGTTGATTGTAGGAGGCGGGGAGTAGGAAGGGTGGATAGCCAATAAAAAGGGAGTGTGCTAAGGTAAAGTGCGAATAGCTACAATATAACAGAGGAGACATTGTAAGGGGGCTAATAGGGTTAGCGGAGGTTGGGGGCAGGCGGGGAGAAAGTGTCAAGAAGATGTATATGTGCTAGTTCACAGTGTCGAAGAAGGGGGCAGGGGTGTCATAGGGTAAGGGTCAAATAAACCTTACGTTGTAGCAACTACTGAAGGGGACATTGTGGGTATTGGCGCGTAATGCAACTGGGAGGGGGCGTCTGAGAGATACGCTATTCCGGTGACCGTTCATGGGGATGTTTAACGGATTGCTGGTGAGGCCTACCTAAAACGCGGGACAAAGGGTGCAGGTAAAAAGGTAAATGATGTTACGAATGGTGCAGTTGCTTGTAGAGGTGACGGGGTAGGTGATGTTGGTGGAGGGACCCGAAAAAGAAGATGAGGGTAGTTGGATAGGGCAAGTGAGGCAGCGAGGTTTGCCGTATATATATACTAGTAGAAGGTGCTAGCATTCTGCAAGAATTTCATCTCACCTTTAAACAACATTCATTTTCCAGACAGATATTTCATCATTACAAATATTTTTTTATTCTAAAGATTTCACCTCCGCAGCGATTTTCGTATTTCCCCTATGTAAAAATAATAGATTAAAACAATCCCCAAACTTTGCAATTTTAGATTTTTATACTTTCTCCATTATGGGGTACTAATTCTACACATTTTTGCCAAATTTTAAAGTTGTAGAACTTCAAGAAGTGAAATAAAATTTATCTAATTGTTAAAACTTAAATAATTTTTAACGGCCGCAATAAAATTTCCACGATACATTGAAATGTTTATTCGTTTTTATAGATTAAATTCAAAATAACTTAAAACTTTCAGCTTTATAAATCTCCCCGTAGTATCTAAACATATACCTATTTGTTAAAATTTTAAAAATTTTTAACTGCCAAACAAATTAAAATATCAAAATTTCTATCATCTCTATTTCGTTTTTTTACAAACACTACCTCTAAAAAAAATTTCAGCTACGTAGCAAATTCGGTAATACATAAACTTCAAAAATATGTTTTAACAATTGCGAATTATTAGTGGTCGAATTTTTTTAATTTTTCAAAATTTCATTTTTTCTTTATAATTTTCCACAATATGATTTCAAAGACTCGAACCTACTGCTTACTGTTTTCAAGATAATAATTATTAAACTTTAATGTTGAAATGGGGTAAAAATAACACCTTAAAATTACAATTTTAAAATTTTTGATTTTTATAGTTGGTTATGAGAAAAAATCTATAATCTTGCAAAATTTCAGCTTCCTAAACTTATTAGATTGGTTAAAACACTGGATTGCGTTTTCCCATGCTAACTTATGGGAGATATACCGGGGTCTCTGGAGTCGAACCCAATACACTGTAAGCAAAAGTGACAATAATTCCTGATAGATATTGCGGCCATCTAGCAACACTTAAATTTCATTTTTCTAGCTTACCGGCAAGTGCCCATAATTAATTTACAAAAACACCAACTACTAGTATGTTATGTGTTATATATATCCTCCTATGTAAGTAAACGTCGATATATAATGATATATATATATATATATATATATATATATATATATATATATATATATATATATATATATATCTATTTATATAGCAGCTTACGGAAAAGGAAAGGTAAAATGGATATATGGATGTCAACAAGGTGTTGGGATGAGGAAACCCAGTGAACACTCACCAATCAGACGACTTCAGGTTGGGGAGGCCCCGGGGATGTCGAAGCGACACACGTAAAAGAACACTAAAACACAGAAACACACTCTTCCGAAATTTCTGCATATCTGCGTTCCGTGGGAAAACAAGAAGGCCTCTCTGATTCCACCTTTTCCCTGATGATCTCCAACACACCTCGGACCCCAACCTTCTACCTACTCCCAAAAATCCACAAACCCAACATCCCCGGTCGCCCCATTGTTGCCAGCTTAAATTCTCCCACGGAACGCATCTCTGCCAATGTTGACTCCCACCTACAACCTCTCGTCCGTCAAATCCCATCCTTCATCAAACACACAAACCACTTTCTACTACGCCTAAAATCACTCCCTTCCCCTCTCCCACCTAACACAATTATGTCCACTATAGACGTCTGCTCCCTCTACACCAACATCCCTCACAACCAAGGACTGTCCGCCCTGATAAAATTACTGGACTCCATACCACCTGACACAAGACCATCCTCCCATTTCCTAACGAAGCTAGCTGAAATGGTGCTCCAAAAAAACAACTTCTCTTTCGGAGGGCGCCACTACCTACAAATAAAAGGTACCGCGATGGGCACTCGCATGGCGCCCTCATATGCCAATGTCTTCTTAGGTGAATGGGAGGAACGCTTTCTTGTCGTTTCCCCCAGACCACTCCTATGACTGAGGTATATTGACGATATCTTTCTTCTCTGGACACATGGACCCGACTCCCTACAATCCTTTTTACAACGTCTCTCATCCCATCCCACGCTTTCCTTCACCCACCACTCCTCTGCCTCCAACATCACCTTCCTGGATGTCGATCTCTCCATCCGGGAAAACAAAATCCACACCAGCGTGCACCTCAAGCCTTCCAACCGCCTTCAATATATCCAGTTCGACAGCTGCCATCCCCTCCACACCAAAACCTCTATTCCCTACGCCCTAGCCCGACGAGGGCGGAGAATCTGCTCGGACAGAGATTCCCTGTCCGATTACTGCTCCACTCTCGAACATGCCTTTTTACAGCGCGGATACCCGCCGGATCTGATCCGAGACCAAATCCGGCGGGCAGTCGCACCCGCCACCCCTAACTCCCACCCCAATACCCACACCACCACCGATTCCACCCTCCAACTCAACCTAACCACCCTGTATTTCCCCGGCATCCATGACATTCTGAAAAACATCCTGAAAGCCGCCCACCTATCCTCTCATCCTCCCCTCACCAGATTCCATTTCCCAGACCAACGTTGCTCTCCTTCCGCCGTCCCCCTAATCGGGAAAATATTCTATGGAAGAAAGAACTCCCAGCACCCACGCCTTTACACCCTGCCGGATCTTACCCCTGCGGTAGATCCCGATGTATAACATGCCCAATAAACCCACCCTGCAACTCCTTCTCCAGTCCCACAACCAACATCACCTACCCCATAACTTCCACCACCAACTGCACCACCCGCAATATCATTTACCTCCTGAGATGCACCCAATGTCCCGCCTTTTATGTTGGCCTCACCAGCAATCCCCTCAACATCCGCATGAATGGCCACCGCAACAGCGTCATTCTCAAACGACCGCTGCTTATTGCCGTTCATGCGAACAAACATAATTTAAAGTTTAACAACTACTTCACAGTGAGAGTCATTCGCGCTCTCCCCGACAATGCTTCGGCTCCCAAACTCCGTCAGTGGGAGCTTTCGCATGTCCATCTCCTAAACTCCTTCACTCCCCCTGACCTCAACCTTCGATAGCTTTTCACTCCCTTTCTGTCTTCTCCCAACCCCCTACCAATCCCCAACCCCCTCCGTATCCTCCAATCCTCGACCTTTCCGCACTACCCTTCCACCCCCATGCCTCCACCCAGTGTCACCGCCATCAGTTCTCTCTCTGTAGCTGATGAAGGAATAATTCCGAAAGCTTGTACGTTTGTGATGTTTCTGTGTTTTAGTGTTCTTTTACGTGTGTCGCTTCGCCATCCACGGGGCCTCGCCAACCTGAAGTCGTCTGATTGGTGAGTGTTCACTGGGTTTTCTCATCCACACACCTTGTTGACATCCATATATCCATTTTACCTTTCCTTTTCCGTAAGCTGCTTTATATATATATATATATATATATATATATATATATATATATATATATATATATATATATATCTTCCTTCAACACCTTGTTGCCACCCTCATCACTACCTTTTCATTTCCTTAAGTCTGTATATATATATATATATATATATATATATATATATCATTATATATCGACGTTTACTTACATAGGAGGATATATATAACACATAACATGCTAGTAGTTGGTGTTTTTGTAAATTAATTATGGGCACTTGCCGGTAAGCTAGAAAAATGAAATTTAAGTGTTGCTAGATGGCCGCAATATCTATTCGGAATTATTGTCACTTTTGCTTACAGTGTATTGGGTTCGACTACAGAGACCCCGGTATATCTCCCATAAGTTAGCATGGGAAAACGCAATCCAGTGTTTAGACAAATGAACGTCTATATAGAATGATAGGAGGATATTAATGTTTAGGCACTTCCAGATGAGCTGGTGATTCGAAATTTTTTTCATATGTAGGATATTGTGCAAAACAGACTAGAAAAAACGGAAATCTTGATAAAGTTTAACAATGTGTCCGCTAAAAATTCTCAATTGTTTAAACAATTTTTCAAGGTTTATGTATTTCCGAATGTGCCACGGAGTTGAAATTTTTTTATAAGTAGAATTCTTAAAAAACGAAATAAGGATTATACAAATTTTGATATTTTAATTTGTTTGGCAGTTAAAAATTCTTAAAATTTATACTAATAGAAAACTGTTTAGACATTACGTGATTAGCTAGGAAGCTGAAATTTTCAAGTTATGTACAGAGTAGTGCATTTGCACAAATAAACTTTTGAGTTTCTCCATGAACATATTGCGGCGGCTGTTAAAAATGTTTAAATATTAAACAATTGGAAAAGTATTATTTCACTTCTAGAAGTACTACAACATTAAAATTTGGCAGAAATGTGTAGCATTAGTACCCCATAATGGAGAAAGTATAAAATTCTTAAAATTGCAATGTTTTGGGATTGTTTTAATCTATTATTTTTAGATATGGGAAAAACGAAAATCGCTCCGGAGGTGAACTATTTAGATTTAAAGACATATTTGTAATGATGAAATATGGAAAATGAATGTTTTTTTATGTTGAGATGATATGCTTGCAGAATGCAAGCACCAACTACTAGTATGTTATATCCTCCTTCTCCTCCTCCTCTGTAAGGAACGTCTATATATAATGATAGGAGGATACTAATGTTTAGGCAATTCCAGATTAGCTGGATATTCGAAATTTGTTTCTTTGCTAGCATTTTGTGCAAAACCGACTAGAAAAAGCGAAAATCTTGAAAAGTGCAACAATGCGCCCGCTAAAAATTCGCAATTGTTTAAACAAATTTTCAAGGTTTATGTATTTCCGAATGTGCGACGGAGCTGAAATTTTTTTAGAGGTTGGATTCGTAAAAAGACGAAATAGGGATTATACAAATTTTGATATTTTGATTTGTTTGGTAGTTAAAAATTCTTAAATTTTAAACAAATATATAACTGTTTAGACATAACGGGATGAGCTAGGAAGCTTAAATTTCCAAGTTATGTACAATGTATTGTACTTGCACAAATAAACATTTTAATCTCTCCATAAACCTATTGCGGCGGTCTGAAAATTTTTTTAAAATTTAAGCAATTGGAAAATATTATCTCACTTCTAGAAGTACTACAACTTTAAAGTTTGGCAGAAATGTGTAGCATTAGTACCTCATAATGGAGTAAGTATAAAATTATTAAAATTGCCAACTTTTGCGATTGTTTAGAAAAAACGAAAATCTTGAAAAAAGCAACAATGCGGCCGCTAAAAGTTTCCAATTGTTTAAACAAAATTTCAAGGTTTATGTATTTCCGAATGTGCTACGGAGCTGACATTTTTTATGGGTAGAATTTGTAAAAAAACGACACAAGGATTATAGAAATTTTGATATTTTGATTTGTTTGGCAGTTAAAAGTTCATAAAATTTAAACAAATAGATAATTGTTTAGACATTACGGAATGAGCTAGGAAGCTGAAATTTTCAAGTTATGTACAGAGTAGTGAATTTGCACAAATAAACATTTGAATTTCTCCATATAAATATTGCGGCCGCCGTTAAAAATGTTCAAAATTTTAACAATTGGAAAAATATTATTTCACTTCTAAAAGTACTACAACTTTAAAATTTAGCAGTAATGTGTTGCATTAGTACCCCATAATGGAGAAAGTATAAAATTCTTTAAATTTTTGATTAAGTTTTGTGATTGTTTTAATCTACTTTTTTTACATAAGGGAAAAACGAAAATCGCTCCGGAGGTGAAATATTTAGAATTAAAAAAATATTTGTGATGATGAAATATGAAAAATGAATGTTTTCTTATGTTGAGATGATATGCTTGCAGAATACAAGCACCAACTACTAGTATGTTATATCCTCCTCTGTAAGAAACGTCGATATATATATATTTTGCTTTATGTTTATTTTCGTAAGAAGGTACTGTAGAAAATTGATACGCTATAATTCTTACTCACCAAATAATGGGTCAAGTGAAACGTCACCCTAGTGGTGAAAGCATTTTTAAGCTCGAAATGTTCAGAAGAGGTCTAAAACGTTAAAAAAAGTTAGGGAAGTGTACAGTGTAGCACAAATACATGTTTCGTGCTATGGAGTATTTGAAACTAAACGATATAATTTGAACGATCGCACACCATAAAACAGGAAAACACCCCCACCCGACCCAAGGTGCCGGTGATGTAATGGTTAGGTCGCTGAAAAATATTTTAATGTACCATTTTTTGGCGCGTTTTACTTAGAAGCTAACAAGATGGAATAGTATACTCCATAAATAGAATACACATAGATTTCAAAGGTAATCTTTATGAGAAATACGTCTAAAGCGGTATCGAAAAATTAAGCGCTTTGTGAATTATTATCTCTGTCGTAATAATGTGGTCTCGCGGACTTTTATGTGGTAAATAATTTCCTAATCCGAATAATTTTTTAAATCTATAAGTCAAAGATTAGCGCGGTTGAAACGCAGAAATAGTCAACATTACATAGATTTTTTGAACAAAGCAAATGCGATAATTGAAAATCATGCTTAAAAATCAGTTTTACGCAAAATTACACACGGTCGAGACTTAACTCGAGAGAAGTTATATTTGATAATTGAAAACATATGAACTTCCCTATCTAAGTAATACGCATCAAACTGTGTTTAAAAATGCATACGATGTTTATTACTTAACTTGAAAGAACAACATTCCATAGTGAATAGATATAAAAAGTGTCTGGAAAACCCTTACGAATAAATAGGATTAATACGTAATCGTATGCTTACATAGTGGATTGGCATGAATGATAGTTCCGTATCGTGTATTTAGCCTAATAAAAAGAAATAATACTATTATATATAGTAAAAAATACAATTTTACGGATTAAAAGCAATTATTTGGGCTAATACAGCAGATTAGTATTTACTCTTATAGAAAAATGAAAAAGATTCTGAGAATTGTATGCTTTCTAATTTTTTAAGTTCTTATTTTTAATAAAAACTTGAATATATGAGCCTTCACTTGGTGGTATTCCATACTCAGAATATATGAGAAAATTTATCTTTTAAGTTGGACAGACTTGGAGAAAATTCAACATTACGTGCAAAGAACATTTCCAGAATAACTCAACCTCCAATTCCTAATTTTCCAAACATTTGTTAATTTGTGAACATAGTACATAAAAGTTTAAATGTAAAAAATTGCCATTTTGCCGGAAAAGGACTCGAACATAACGCTTTAGAAATTTAATTATAAATTTTAAACTGTTACAAAGACAAAAATATAACGACGTTAAATGAGCATTTGTACCATTCCCCTTCACTTTTCCTACTGATCGTCGTTGATCGGGATGAGACAACGTACCCTCCCCTCCCCAACTATAGCCTATAGTGTCGTCCTCATACCTTCTTTTTAAGACTGCCTTAACTCTTCCCCTCTCCCTATACATGGCGTGGTTTTGGTCCCTTAGCCACCTGATAATGATTCTAAGCGTCGAATCCAGAGCCGTGAGTTATTCTGAATTAAGTCTTTTGGTGTTATTAAAGTTAAATTTTTCGGGTTTTTTTATTTGTAATAGGTTTAAAAAATTAATTTATAAACCATCATATCAAAATTTTGTCGCATATTTCTCAAAAAATATTGAGATACTCATTGAAATCAAAATATACACGAAAACTTGGGCAAATCAAAATCTATATTTCACAGAGTCCGCCCTGCCTAGCCCAAGCAAGGCGGACTCTAGAGTTCAAGGTGTCGCCTAGAGTTCATCCTGCGTGATTACTGGTTAAACGAGACGGACTCTAAAGTCCACCATGCCGCAAGGCAGGACGGACTCTCGAATCCATTCTACCTAGGTGAGATGGACTCTACGAGTCTACTCTGCCTATAGACCACCGCGACTGCCACACCGGAACCGGGATTCACTCTTCCCTTGTGAATGTCTACGGTGTGTAAGGAGCTATGGCTATAATAATACAGGAGGTTGAGAATTCAAAAATACACACAAACACACTTTATGTTTAGATTGCACTATAATCCATTTGATTTCAGCCAAAGACTTATATATATGATGACGTGAAAATTGTAAATGAATGTAGCGTGTGCGCGGTGTAGTGGTTAGGACGCTGGCTGCTACTCGCCTGCTGCTTTAAAAGGCAGCGGGCACGAATCCTGCGCAAGTAGGATTTTTCCAAGGTCGCCCGGCCCCTGTTTGTGTGGTTTGAGGAGACCGCGCAAATTCAGCTGTTCCGTCCTTCGGAAGGGACGTTAAGCCGTTGACCCCCCTGGTGTTCTTCGTAAGAGCAGGCAAATGCCGGCACCGGGATTCCCTCCTTCCTTCCGCGGTTATTCATTGCATTACCTCTAAGATACCCATTTGTGCAGTTAGAGAGGTGAATTGGCTGGGAAAACAAACAAACAATCTAAATAAATGTTTTTACCCGATAAGTCATAATCCTAACAACAAAATATCCTAATTTTATACATAAACTTTTTGTGTGATATACAGGCTATTGTCTTAATGGTGATTATAGTAATTGGTGGAAAAGACTATCTGAGCCATGAAACTTGAAATTCGAAAACATGTACAGGAGCCGATTGCCAGAGAATTTATAAATTCCGGATAGATGCGTTAATTTCGCATTATTTAAATGGTCGGTGTAGTTCAAATGCCGTCTCGTAGGTATATTGACGAGTTTCTATCTTGGTGTATGGTGATGTTTTAAACGCTTGCAGTATGCAAGCACCAAAATCTCGTATCAGAAATGATGTCAGTGAAATATAAAATTTTTATTTACCGATATATTTTTAAATCAATTATAATCAACCAAACAATCGAAAATTATTTAAAACACCTCAATTGAGTTCAACAGTTGTAATGTTGACGTTTGGGTTATTTTCTTTACTGTAGATAATCCATATGACCAATACTTGACAAGATATGACGGAAAGTTCATTTTTTGTCACGAATAAAGTGCTTCTCCTAATGAGCTTACGTTATTTGTTTATGTGATTTTCTTATTGTCTTTGACTGCGAATCCTTAATATCAAATTTCATAAAAATCCGATTAGTAGAATCCGAGAACCAACATACGGACGGACGGACGGACAAACCGAAGCTAATAAGCGATCATGCTGGAAGCGAAACGCGCCTACAAACGGTTAATTTCGTTTAACGTTTAACTCCATCGACGTTTTTTGCTGGTAATTCTGAAAGCGGAAGCTTATGGCGTGGGACGGAATGGCTTTCGGGCAATCGTAGTTTATAATTATCAAAGCTCAACTGCGTTTCTACTTCATCATTTACCGCCACCCCTCAGCCAGATTCAAAATGGTAGTTTGATTTGATGATTATGCATATTACATGTGTCTCATTTTACACCATCAATTCTGTTTCCTTATGATTTGAATACACATTAGCTAATGGTTTTGATTGTGAATCTATCATGCAATAACTCTTACTTTTACACCCTAATGTCCGTGTATTAAATTTTAATCTTCATTCTTAATTATTTACGAGTAAGTTACGGGAATAATTATTAAAATCCTTTCAGTAATAATGGGGACGAATCAGTGGATCAATATTAGAATGAAATAAAAATGATATTGAGGGAACCATCAAAGTTTTATCTTAATGATGAAGTGGTTTATTTCTGGATTATGTTAAAAAAACTATAGCTGCTGTTATAGTTTATCGTCTCCATATTCCGCAACCCGTGTAGAAATAGCTGATTTATTAAGGGCATAATAGGTTTGTGTGACGGTTATGCTTCTTCAAACTTTATATTTCTTTCAGGATTTCCTCTTTCATTACATTCACTAAAACTTGGTAGTTTTTTTCTGTGGGTTAACACACTCTGGCAGAAGTTAAGCACAGTAGAGCGAGAACACAGATATTGGTATAGTTTGAAAATCATCCTTAACCCTAAAACTTTACTTTTTTATCGCGAAAGTTATTGGATTGATTCTAAACTCTTGATCTAATTTAATAAATGGTATAAAATGTTACCTAGTTATTAAAATTACCTCAATTTGTAACTTCGTGAATTAATGTCCAAAATGGAGAGATTCGCCAATTACCGAATAACACGAATATTTAAGACTGAAAAAACTATTTAGATATGCGTGCCACACAAGTTTCATTCGTAATACCTTTAATTCTTTCCGTATAATACAAAGGGTACGATATATCGAGAGATTTTCTACCGTCAACTCCCACCTATCGAACTATAAATCCTCGGCGACGCAAGACAAGGACGTAGGACACTATACGAGCGATGAATTTCCACTTCCGGCATTCGCCGAACGGAAGAGATGGAAGGGTTTTGCGCCGGTGCGTCGGGGCGAGATCCCAGCGTGACAAAGACGAGATATCGCCTCTCCCCCGCGCATATCGGGATATGGGGCGTGAAATGCGCGTTTTCTGGAAGAGGGACAGCGTAACTACCGCTTCAGGAGGTTTCGGGACCCGTATAACAGGTCGCCGCAAAAAGTTGCATCAATCTTGAATGCGCGCTCCGTTCGTTCCTGACGCTGAATTTTACGAAGTTCATCTTAGGTTTGATTTTTTCCGGCAAATACCGTTGGCGGATATTTTTTACAAGCTTGACACGTATAGTTTTCGAGGGTCCAAGGACGGATTTTATGAATGCAATGACATGAGTTTGATGAATTTATGCGGAGAGAAGTCATTTTACGCGCTTCTCGCTTTCTGGAACGCATGCGGCGAGATTCAGAATGAGTCGGGTATATTTGCGAACGCGTTTCTCATACAAAGAGAGACGCACGCATATGTAAGTAAACGCACTCACACACGCATAATACGATCGATCACAAGAAGCAGCTTTTTGGGTGGTTGTTTGAATAAACCCTTGACAGCCAAAAGATTGCGAAACCCTTCGGGAAACAAGAGAATTGCGATATTACAATACAGGGACGCTATCCCAGAATCCTGTTTTGGATATGATCAGTCGGTATAAATTCCTGATATTTATATGCAATGAGAAAACATAATGTATCCTAAAATAATGTTTGGAACCTAAAAGCCTATCCTTTTTCTATCATCGCAAAAGTGGCTTTTATGTTCACATTATCTTGTAAATTAAATTTACACATTTCGCTTGGGTGAAGAGAAAATTCAATTAAAAATAATCAGTTTCCATTCAGGGCAGAGCTGTATGTTTTATTTTAATAAATATATAATTATGTCATTAATCCATTAACCTAACGGTTTACCTTTCTATATTTGTAAATGTTCATTATTTCGTGTTTATTTTTTGTAATATAGGTCTGGATGAATGAGATGATTCTGTAACGTACTTGACAGCTTCATTATGTATTCAAGGGAAATTTTCAGACATTAAATGCAAAGCTGAAACTACAAATGGGATTTTTTCCTTATAAATATAATCAAGATAATTTTGTGATCTGATAATATAATGGAGAAAATGTTTAGAAGGAAGATATGTAGTAATATATCCACTTACTAATTAGTTTCTCATAACTGACAACTAGATACCCCATTTTGCAGAAACCAAATTAGTTTTCTATAGTAGCAGAAAATACAACTCAAAATGAGAAATTTGCTGATATAATTTTGGCTGCTCAAAACTTTCTTAAGAAAATCGATAATTTTTTACCAAGTTGATAATTACTTTCGAATAATTCGATCTTATTAGAAGCGTTCCGCTACGTGAAATGATTACTATGCGGCATGAAACGACTTTTAGCCATAAAACCACATAAACCCGATACTTTCCGTCTCATGTTTCGTTCACGAGGTCATAAACTTACAAGAAAAAAAGCTGTCGTAGTTTATAACAGCAGAATAAAGGGAAATTGACAGGTAGTTTCCAAGGCAACAGACCCCCAAGGGATTATTTACCGGATGAGTTTTGGACGATCACGTCTCCGCTCTAATGGTTGGACCTTGAGGATAGCTAGAAGATCACAAAATGGGTTTGAACCACACAGTCTGTCCCCCTTCATCCTTGCCTTTCTCACCCTCTCCATTATAACCTACGACCAAGATTCCCTCCGCCGCCAAACACGTCCTTTTCATTCCTATCTCCCCCAAATCCTCCCCTTTTCCTATGTCGTCGTAACTCCAACCGTTCCTTATATCCCACCACCATCTTCACGCTCTCCCCCTCACACACACACATTTCCCATGACGTTAGGGGAGGAGGTGAGCTCTTGAATCTACGTGACCGCTTACCACGGGAAGATCTTCTCAAAACTGTTTACCCACTTCCTTAGCCCACCTACAATTTATCTTCCGTGTCCCGTGTTCTTTACATCTCCCTTCTACTTTCGCTCTCATATATTATCACTCCTCTCTTTTCTCCCATCCTCCGTTCCACTTTCCCTCTTTACGCGTCCCATTCCGTTCTCTCTCTTCGGTTTTTATATTTTTTTTGCTCCAAAGATTCTTTTTTCGATTTTCCTGTCACATCCTAGCGCTGGATCCTTTCAGTTAATTTTTACTCCCGTTTTCTTTCTTAACTTTTCTCATGTTTGTATTCATCTCTTTCCTTCCTTCCACTTATTTCTGTGTACTTTTATTTGTCTTTGAATTTTAATTTTCTACTAATTTCTCCCTCTAGGGTTGTCATATTTTTTTTCTTTTCATCCCTGTATTTTTCTCTCAATTTCTGCTTATAATTCGTTTTTCTTCTATCATTTTTGTGTCCATTCTTTTCTCCGTGCCACTCCCCATCTTGAAAATTCGCTGTTTCCTCATCCTCGTGTTTCTCATTTTTTCATTCTATTTCTGTCGCGTGCCATCTCTTCATTTTTATTTCCTCATTTTCTTCCTTTTCTGGCCTTCTGTCATCTATCTTGTCCTCTTTTTCACTTCACATCTTTCGCTCTCTCTTGTGCCTTATGCGGCATAAATTTTCATTCTATCCTTTTATCATATTTGTTGCATATTTTTGGTTTATTTCTTCCTATTCTTTCTCATTTTATCTCTCGCTTTCTGTTTCTCCCATTTGATGTCATAGTGTGTCTTTTCATTATTTTTATGTAATTTTTGCAACAAACTATCACCAAATATCAGTCGTATTTTTCCATAAACATGTCAATATCATTGTTTGTCATTATAAATAATCTTATCCAAAATTAGGAAGACAAATCGTTTAAGTCGCAGGGAATACTTTTTATGTGACCATTCTTCTATACTAAAGCTAGATGGAAGGAAAAAATATTCAAGATAAAAATTATCCATCTTTGCCTTTCACTAAGGTCTTCAAAGTAGTTGCAATCACAGTATCATATATCCATGCTTAATCATGCACTCGAACCCATTACCCTAGATAGGGGAAGTAGACTCGGTAGCCACCAGTTAATTATGGCGGTGATGCATGACCGCGCTATATTTAGATTTTGCATATTATTGCGTTATTCTTTTATTTAAAAAAGATACGAAAGTTACACTAAAAGTGCTGGTAATTTTCCAGTCGTTTCAGAATGTAAGCATCTCGTAGATCTATTTATACTTAGGATTGTAAATTTCCTCAGCGAGAAACTTTGTTAGGTGGCGCTTTCCGGCAGTAGGTTACAGTAGGCTTCGCTATTGAAGAAGCCTACTGCAACATGACTGAAACTTCGAGTCAAAAAATGCTCAATACGCTGCCTCATAACATCTATTTATGCCATTGGATTTTAGCGTGTCGCTTACCATTTTTTTCTTGTAATTTCCATATAGTTTTATGTTGTCTTCCGTCGATTCCTCTATTTTTCTTTCCTTAGCCAGTTCTTTGAATATGTTCTGCTACTGTTAATTTGTTTTCATTTATTTATATTTACGCAGTCAAGATTTTAAAACCCAATTTTTAATCTAATATGGAATGTAAGAAGATAAATCTGTCTTTTGTTTTTAACGTTCAACATTACTATTAATTATTTTGTGAAGTTTAACTTATTAGGAAGTGATAGAGCGTTAAGGTTTTGATCCGTTTTATAATGTGAAATGAAGTCCCGTGATTTATTTAATGAGTATATTTTTCGTTATAATATTCCAATGTTAAATTTTTCAGTTTAAGTTTTTGCAGGCAGTTGTATAAAGGAAGATAAATTTTAAAATCTGCTTGGTTTTGTTCCTATTCTACAAATCCTTCATGTCTTTGAATAAAAATTAAATAGCAAGCGTTAATTACAACCATTAAGAGGGCATAATGAGGCGTTAAATAATATTATTTTTAATTGTCGTTTTAAATTTTTCTCAGTTGTCTGTATCGTATGAGCCAAAAAAGGAAGAACCTATCAATTTTAAAATTACCCTAATTAAGAATGAGTAATAATGCAAAATGTTTCTCATAAAGCATGCTAGATGCTACTCATCTCTGAAAAATCGCATAACAGGGAAACGGTTTTCACTAAAAATTAGATTTTTCATTCCATTCGAATAAAATAGTCATGAAAGTATGGAAAAATTAAGCATTTATCGAGACAAAGGAAAGACGTAGCTCGTTTGTCATTTTATCAACGCATATTTATTTCCAAACTCATTACTCGGCTTTTCCGTAACGTCGAGCATCGGAATTAAGCCTGAATTATGCCTTGGGTCTAAAGAAGAAAAATAAAACGTATTTTTTAGGGAGTTGCAGGATTAAAGGCGAGCCATTTTTCCTTCTTGTAAGAGAGCGGTTTAGTGATAGAGATAGAATAAAGGAAGGGAAGTCCGGAGGCTGGCATTAATAGTCTAGACGTCCCTTACTATAAATCGACAAAATGGACATACGTTTAGGATTGGCTTAATTTGCTCTTCTCTCACGTCTCTCTTGTTTGTCAATCATGGCAACCCTTGTCTTCCCCTCGGCACTCCCTTCATCCTCACCAGTTTAGTGGTTCCAGACTTCTCCGCAGCACTCTGTACTCACTCTCTTTGTCCCTCTGTCTATATATCTCTCTCTCTCTCTCTCTTGCTTCCTCCCAATCCTCCTTTTTTGCTATGTTTCTTCATCAAATTCGACCGAGGGTGGCAAACAAAGGTCGCTAAGCCACATCCTTATTCGGCGTTTATTTCACGAGCTCGTCTGTTATTTGTCTCCTGTCTTGGACGCCGAAATTATGCGCATTGCAGAGGTAGAATATTGTTTGCAATTGTGTTTACAACTGGAGAAATGACTCAATCACTTCAGAAAATTTTAAAATTTACTAAAAAAGAGGTAAATGCGACCCTTTCTTTGGTTACATGTTTAACTATATTAGGCACAGCATATAAAAAAACTTCTATGAAATTTTTAAATATAATGAATTAACGTATTTCTAGTGGTGTAAATACATCATCACTTTTATTGAAGAAATATCAGATTTTAGTGGAAAAACGCCCAGGGTACGATTTTTTTTTCATTGGTCAAATTTAAAAAAATTATTTTTCGTAAAATAAATTTCTAGGATTTTTTAGGAAGCTACACGAAAATTTATATCAATTGTATACTCTATAAAATGGTCAATGGAAGGGGGAAAGAATAATGAACGTATTTATGGATTGATAAAAAATAATTAAAGCGTATATTTCCATTAAAAAGTCTTTATGAGGATTTGCAACTTTTTTAAATTTATCATTTCTATAAAAAATTGCAGTCTTGGTATTCCCTTCCCAGGTTATAGAATTATCTTGTTTGCCCTTATGATTAAATTTTTTTTCACAATTAGCTTTTCCTTTATATAATCCATGCGCTTAAAAATCGTGTAAAAATATTCAACCGGATTCTTTCCAATTCCGTCGCCTATGATAAATCTTCAAGATTGACGAATGCGACATATGCTCCGTCGCACAGTATCCATAGCCTTCCTGATATTTATAGCACCTCTAGGAAAACTACGGGTTCGGAGAATTATGCAATTACTTCTTCCGTTACAAAGAGAGAACAAGAATAGCATTCATTGGCTCTTCTACTGATCGCCCCATTATTATTTTTAAAACCTCTTCCATGTATTCAATTAAGCTTTTCTGGATATAAAGCTTTTATCTCATCCTTACGAACTCGGGAGATAATAGAAATACGCAATCCTACATACAAGTTAATTAGCTGAATTTCTTCAAATTTGTTTGAAGACTACGCTTAACAATATAATCTTGAAAGCTTTATTGTGAACCAGTTTTAAACTTATCCTACAGCAGTGGCGTAGCCGGAAATTTAGTTAAGGACAAATACTACCACAGATTATTATCTGAGCACTTGTTTATTTTTTATTTGCTAGAACTTTTGTGTTATGATAGAATCCTATGAATTAAGGTACAGATTCTAATTTGGACACCATCCTACCTTATTTCCATCTGACGCTCGCATACAATGCGCTTTGTTTGATATCATCCTCGATCAAGTAGGGCAAGAGGGGGTCAAAGGCTCGGTCGCCTTCCTGCCACTGCCCTACGGTTATATGAGGGATATTTAGATGTAAAGCACTGCAGAAATATTTATTCATTTTATGCAATCAATACAATGTAGCGACAATGACCATTTTACCAAAATTTTGTTGCATTTCAATTTCAGCTGGCGCTTTACTTCAATCGTTGCAAAATTGGAAAGCTTATTAAAAAATTTATAAATTCATAGAGATGTAGGTGAGCTCCAACGGCACAAGCAAATATATAATTTTTCTAATTTCAACTGAAGACCTGGTCATAAAATGAAATGCATATTGATTTATAACCTTCAGACTTTCATTTGAATATGTTGCCACCTAAGATTAAATCTATTAAATTTCATCTGTGGAACGTTCTTCTACTTTTTTTACCAAAGATGCTTAATACATATAGATGTAAATAAAACCGGACGACATAAAGATTTTATGAATTAAGTAACGTAAACTGCGATAATAGTTTAAGAGGTTGATTCGCCAGAAACACACACACAGTACTTTCTACATAATAAGGATATCAAAATAAAGCACAATTCTGCATGAATTTGCATAATTGGCTCGTTGCATATTGAAGGTATTTTGAAAGATTTTCCCACTAAAATCGACACCATCATGGGCACCAGATCGATGAATTATTTTATTATCAAGGGTAACGAATAAATTAATCCACTTATTTAAAAATAGGCTCCCGTATCGAAATTAATTTCATTTGATACATATACATAAGCATAGCAAATATTTATGGGCTCCGAGAAAGTCGCACTACTTTGATAGAATGAGCAGGAATATTTGAGGCATTGGGGAGAAAAACATACAATCCCTTCATTTACGCGAAATGCGCCATTGTTCTGTTTTATTCCTGGCCACAAACAAACGTGCAATTTGCGAAAAAAATATAGGGAGAGGAGTAAAAAAATAAGTCTTGAAGACGTGAGATAGACCCAGAAAAAAACTCCTTTTTCCATCTTCGCCTCCGAGACACACCCATGTTCCCGGCCATAAAAACCCCGCCCACCAGCATCTTTATGCCCCAAGACCATCAATTTGTGGACCATCACCCGCCCGCCCGCACAATCCACCCTTCTGTCTCCTCCCTATTCTCTCTCCTCACATCCTTTTCTCCACTCTCCAACTCTTTCTCTATATCTTTCGCTTTCAAATGGCAACCTTTCTACTTTCTTCCTCCCCCTTTGGCGATGGAAGAATGAAATCGTCCTCCGATTCCAGTTCCAAATATTCCGTCCTCCCTCTTTTCTCTCATTTTCGATTCGTTTTTCTTCTCTGCTTTCCTCTTTCTATCTCTATTATTCATCTCCGATCATTTTCTCTCTTTGTCTTTTCACCTTTTTATCATTTCTTCTATTTGTCTTATATCCTATGTGTTGCTCTTTCTTTCTCTTCTTTTCCCTCTCTCCCTCCTTTCACCATCTTTCACCTCGAGAAACCATCGAGAAATTTTCAGTTGCCTTATTTTCTTTTTACATAGGTTTAGGTATGGTAGTATTCACATGCACTGTACTATAAATGACAAGTTTTACTTAGCTGTTCTATATTAGATTTTTCACCTCTCGCCCCACTTTCTTTGTTTTTTTTCCCCTTCAAGTGGGTTTTTACTGAATACGATGAGCTGTCTTCGAATTTTTAACTTTTTCCATTTATATTAAATAATTATTATTAACTCCTTTAACTTTTTATTCCAGGTGTGTTCATTCGTTTAATTTTTATTGGTAATTTTATACCTTTTTCTATTGGTCAAGCGTAATCTGCAAATTTATGTTTACACTTCACGATAATGGAAATAATAGGACAATTGTGCTTATTCAAAAGAGGGATCAAACAAGTCTCAAATTCACCCAAATAAATGCCTCTGTCTGTCTGTATCTCTTTTTATATCTTTCCCTTCCATGCTTGTATTTAAATTTTTCTTTCCCTTTCTTTGCATTCCATTTCTTTCTCTTTCCATATCTCTCTTTTCAATTTATTCTCTTTATCTCTTTCCTCTCCAATTATTATGTTCTTTTTCCTTCTTTATCTCATCCTTCCACTAATCTTTCTTATTTCTCTTTTATCCCCCTTCTCCTACATGCCATTCTTTATCTTTCTCTTTGCGTCGTCTTATTTCTTTTAACTATATTTCTCTCAATTATATTTTTTTTTGGCTTCCACCACCTTTTTAAACACAATTTCTCTATTGATTTCCTCCTTTAATTTATCTTATTCTTGTCATCATCTCTCTCTGTCTCATTATACTTTCGGTTTTCATTACCTCCTTTCCCTCGCCTTCCACTTATAATCTTTCCGGTTGACGCTTTTTTGCATTTTTATCTCTCACATATTAATAGAAGATTTTTTATCTTTATTGGGCCCTTAAATTTTATTCTTGATAATTTTTATTGGATATAATCGTCGTGCGACTTGATAAACCTTCTCTTTTTGAATCTTATTCTTTAAATCACCCTCATGCTTTATAAAATGCTCGTACCAGTATAGGAGGATATTTTTCACTGTTTCTGCTGTCAATTATCTGCTCCATATTCTCTAACTATTATTTTAAACCTCTGAGAAAATGTCGCTTTCTTTATGTATTTTGTTATTTCTTCGTTTAATTATATTCTTTGTTTCGCAATTTTAGGAATGTTCCTCGTTTTCTAGTTCGTATTACGTCTGGAAACAAAATCCCAAATTACTCTAGAAAATTGTAAAATGAAGTGCTTATCTTATCCAATAGCCATAAAAAGCTTATATAAAAACGGATGTGAATTTTGGCTACAATGAATCCGTCTTTTATTTTGATTCATCGAAAGTAGGCTCTAAGTTTTATAGCCTTGTTATGGCCATTGGAAATACCTAAGAAAAGCACTTAATTTTTCTATTTATGATAATCGAATGCTTGTCCTAGAATAAGTTACGTCTGTAGGGTAATCCCCTTTTTCAATCCCTTTGGCAGAAGATTATCTCCACTCAGATAAATTCTCGCATTTTAACGACTCCATTCCTTTCCTTTTCTTCCTTGCATCTCAAAAACCAATTGTATTTTACTTTTGAAAACTCTCATCGTTTATTTAATGATAACGTGATGGTACTTAGATCACCCTGCGTCCACTGAAATAATATTTATGCTTCTTGATTGAAGTCAAGTGCATTCATTATTCCGTTTTTCTCTTCATTTTTAATAGGATTTTGATAATTCCCATCGATAAGGGCGAGTCTTGATCGCTAAATCTGCAGTGTTTCGTTTCCATTCTATTTCTATTTTTTATTCTACCACTTTTTGTCACAACATTTCTTCTCTTAGTAATATAGCTTGGGCTAAGTGTCTAAGTTGCCGCCCTATGTTACGTATATATCTATCCGTTTCCATCGCATCGTATCTTTCATCTGTATTTTTCTATCTCACTCCTTTACCATTCCCGGTGCTAGTATCCTCCTTCTCTCACATTCTTCTTTTCTCTTCACAAAATTCCGCTTATCTTCTAGTATCCGTGTTGTTTTCCACTCGCGCGCACTTTCTTTAAGGTCTGCGTCTTTCTCTCTTTCTCCATTCCTTTTTGTGTCTTTCACATTCTATTTCACACTCCGTCACCTCCCAACTTCTTGTTCTAGCGTTCTTTCCCGTGTTCTCCAACGATGCCTCTACTTTCTCTCAGTACTTACCTTCTCTGGGTTTGCCTTAGAAACCCTCCTCCGAGATATTCCACGCAGTTATTGTTATATTTATTTTTCTCGTAATTTTCTTGCTTCTTCTATGGCCGTTCCATGTGCAACGTTTCCGATTTTTCCCTTTCATTTCTTCTATTTCATTTGAATTTCACCTCGCTCGCTTTTTGTTTCTAGTAGATATTACACAGTTTTACTTCAGTATATTATATAAGTACACAGCCAAAAAAACCTTACTCTCTAATAAAAGGGTAATAAAAATATTCCATTAAAATATCCAGTGCAATATGAGGCAAAAATTATTAACTAGAATTTGGCTCCGGGCTTTTTCTGTGGATGCTCTTTTTTTAATTAACCGTTCTGTCTCTAATCCGCTCCGCTGAGTTTTCTTTTGGACTCACCTGTTTTGACATTTATTAAAAAAAGTCGGAGAAAAACTCGGCCTTTATCGGAAATCGAACCTGGATCTTCCATTTGCTGGGCTGGTATTGTAACAACTACTGAACAACCGAGACATTAATTCTCCCGCTTCAGAATAGGTATTCCTCACACTGATCAGGCCAGCCAAACTGGTATCAATTTCCCCCAAACGAATGCTTTCAATGAGGCACGCCCAAAGAAAACGCATTTCTATCCCAAAGGTGAGATGGCCAGATAATCAAAAATGAATTTTATAATTGGGAATGAGCTTCACGGCAGCCATACAATGATAAAAGGTAAAAAAATTTCCCAATGCCTTAATAAAACAATAAAATTGAGATACTGGCTGTATAGGTGAGGCTTTTGCTTTCAATTTTTAATCTTTTAATTTTTTATTTTTTTAAATCTTTCCTCCCTTCCCTTACTTTAGTGGAGTACTTCAATTTTATTATTTTATTGCGGCATTTGGAAATTTTTACCTTTTACCAAAAATGAATGTGTTAAGTATTGGTTTAAGTTGGGCGTTTAAAATCATAGTACACATCTTGCGGGCAATACAATATGGGTAGCATAATAAAATGGGCGCAAATATGCTAGGTAGTATAGTTTTCAGGGGCGTATGGTTGAAGGTTGGGTTGCCTTGTTCCAGAGCATTTTGTGTTTGTTGTTTCACGTTTTAGGGAAAAACTAGTAATATACGGTTGGCACAATTTTGGAAAGACATACGTTGTATGTGTGATGGTATCCTTTTTAAGGACAAACTTGCGTAAAAATTTTGTCAAAATTAAGGGGATGTGGACAAAAGTTTTGTGGTATACCTTTCAGGGGCAAAACAGTATGGTGGTCGTTTTCAAGGAGAATTCGGCGCTTGCTTGGTGGTATATATTTATGGAAAAAATACAGTTAGTTCATTATGTATTGGATGCAGGGGTTCACATACGAGTAACCATGATCAGGGCAAAACTTACGCTGTGATAGGCGATAATTGCATTTGTATAAATTAAGAACTTGCATAAATGGTATTATGGCTGAAATCAAAATAGTTCAATATAGGCCTTAGCGTAGATTAAATGAAATATGGCACTTGATATTATTTTTGCTAATTATGTTTGAAATCCACTTTGCTGTCGTATTCCAGTAGCCTGAATCATCATGGACAATGTCCTGAATCATCCAATGCATGTTGCCATCAATTGATGGATTTGATTGCCTTTTGATTTAGATAGTGATTTGGACGTTTGACCACCGCGTGGTTTATCTCTGATTCATTTACATCCTTCAGATAATCATTAATTCCAATCAAACACATTCTACCACGGGGCAATCCTCGTTGATTTCTCTTTTGATAGTTTAAAACGTTTTTTTTAAATGCATGGCGAGTATATTAAATTGCACTTCACATTATGGGCATTGTATTTAATATACAATAATATGTCAGACTCCTACTGAGATGATTATCTCTGTCATTTGCAGTGAAATCTTACGACTTGAAGGAAACTAGTATAATAGTGAAGAAATCGGAAAAAATAAAAAAGTAAACCTCTAACTTTATTGTCGGCCGGTGCTGTAATATTATAACTAACGTCAAGTATTACAGCGATTCATGAATAAAGTATTGACAAATGAAAACTCTTCAGGATGCATACCTTGGCTAAACGTTATCACAAAATAGCTTTTAACATGTTATAATTATATATTTATATAATATCGTTACACACACACATACATATGTATATATAGATTCCTTCAACCTCCGTCCCCTGTATCCTGCTTCATCCCTTTCGTATATTTATCATTTGCGCTCAACTCCAATTTCTCCACTATTTTTTTCTATCAGTAGGTATATATTACCAATTGTTTACGTTTTAACACTATCTCCTTTTCCTCTTATCCAGACTCTTGCTTTCTTTAACTGTTGTCTATTGATTCTATCCATATCCAGTTTTTCATCTTATCTCTCTCATTCTCCCATTCCTACCTCAGCCTCTCTCTTCCGCACGTACGCGCTCATTCGGTGCTTTTATATCTTTTCCTCAGAGGGTTTACGACTTTTCTTCTTCCACAAGCATTTCTTTCTCAGTAGCTTTCCTGACTTCCCTTCACCACACACATAACCTGCTGCATAGGACTCCCTAGACCGCCTTACTTTTCCACCCAAATCTCAAAAGACTTTTCTTCTGTTTCCATTCTCCCTTTTATTTTCTCTTCTCTATCGATCTGTTTTTATCTTTTCTTTTATCTTTTCATATCTCTCTATGTTTTACCTTCTGGTCCTCTCTGCCATTCATGTTTCACTTTCTAACTCTCTCTCGCTCTCCTTTCTTTCTGCTATCACTATCCTCTCGACTCCTTTTCGTCCCCTCCCTATATTTCTTTCCAGCTACTCCTTTCATTCCTCTATCTTCTTCCTTTATTCCTTCCTCCTACCGCTCCTACCAATCTCTCTCTAAATGTAAGATTGGACCTTATGGTCTAAATTTCGCCCGAATTAAGATTTTTATTTATTTATCTATCTATATCTTTTTCCTTTTCTCTCCCTTCTCTCTTCTCTTCATCTGTTCTGTTCCTGTCTTTTCTCCTTCACTTCTTCTCTTTTACTCTACTCTTTGTATCTCTCCTCTCGCTCTCTCTATTTTCTCTCTTCTCCTCCCTTTCTTTTCCTCTCTTTCTCTCTCTATTTTCACTTTCTCTATCTTTTCTCTTTCTCTCTCGTTTCTCTTTCTCTCTCTTTTCTCTTTCTCTCTTTTTTCTTTTTCTCTTTCTCTCTTTCTCTCTACTCTTTCTCTTTTCTCTCTTCCTCTCTCTTAATCCTTTCCGTCCCCATCTTCCATCTCTCTCTTCTTCATTTCTCCCTCTATCTCGCCCCCACATCTATATTTTCTTTCTCTTCTCAGCTCTCCTTTCTTTCTCTCTCATTCTTCTTTCTCTTCTCAGCTCTCCTTTCTTTCTCTCTCATTCTTCTTTCTCTCTTCACTCTCTTAGCCTTCTTCTTATTCTCCATCCACTCTTTCTATCTCTATTCCTGTCTTTTCTTTTCCTCTCTCGTCTTACTTTCTCATTCTCATTCCTCTCCATTCTCGTCCCTGCCCTTTGCCTTTCCCTTTTCTCTGTTTCAACCTAATTTTCTCTCTTGCTCTCATTACGCATGTAAAATTCTGACGTCATGCATGTTCTCACGAGTTTCCTTTTAACGATCCTCTCTAATATATTATTCTACTTGTATTTTTCTCTTCCTACTTTCAAGAGTAATAAAGCGATGGTCCTACTCGACTTTCCTCTTTTTTGCATGAAAGGACCGTTGTAAACCTTCCGCGTTTCATGTCAGGCGTGTGTCTGGTTAATTTGACAGTTTTTTAGCATTCTTCCTTCGGAACATGACCCGAATGCGTCGTTTTCAAAATTAGGAACATTGAGCTTTGCATGTTGACTTTGCGTGTAATAAAAGTAATTCCTTTCAACTCGTCTAATGTGTCATTACTCGAATTTGTGAACAAGTAATTGCATCACTTCGAACAGAATAAAAAAAGTGACAATAATTTGTGAAAACGACTTCAATTTTCCTATCTCTATTTCCATGAATTTATTGCCTAGGATTTGAATTTAATTTTTTATATATATTACTACTATTATTTCCTTATAAAAGTAATGCATTCTAATATACTTAATTTTGTTTTGTTTTAGCTGTACTAGATTATCATTATAACGTTGCGAGATGCTTCAAGTTCATGCGAAAATGACATATTTTTGTAATATTACATTAAGTTGTTGTAGTCTATCATCAAATAATAAATGCCTTTATAAAATATAATTTCAAACATTTCATCTACCCTTTCATGCGCGACTTGATCTATTATTCCCTTACACGTTTGAATGCATTTTATGATTCGGAAATTTGGTTTATCATCCAGTCCGAAGAAACTTTTATGTAAACCTCAATGCTTTAATAGGTTTACGCAATAAATTTTATCTGCGCGCAATATTTAGCATATTTACTGTAGCATCATCCACATGGGTAATGTTAAATTGTTTTCTTTTTAATTTAATTATAATTCGTCTCTGATTTCGGAGATGGAATTAGACGATCGAGTCCCACAAGCACTAAAATATGCATGTATTAGGCTGGATTCGAAACCACGGCTTTTGGTATCCGGAGGCAAATACTCCACCCCAGTCGTGGGCGCAGAAAAAAAAACACGATCGTTTGGATTGATACTTTTTTCGTCTAATTCCTCCTCGTACTTTTAGCAACTCTGATTGTTTCAATCCCCATGAGAGTCATTAATCTTTTTCCTCTCTTGCACTCACTCTAGCCCAGACAGTATCTCTTTCTCCTTGCCCCTCTATCCTCTCACTCTCTCCTACTCCCTCCCCTCACTCACTCTCCCCTACTCCCTCCCCTCTCAATTTTCCCTAATCCCTTCCTCCTATCCCCACTCTTCTTTCCCATTCTATGGCCCACCATTCGACCAATGAACGTCCCTTTCAACCCTCTCCTCCTTCATTCAACTGTTTTCAATTGCCATCATGGCCACCTTCAGGGCCATTAGTTCGCCTCTATGTTTCTTATTCACCTTGAATCAAGGATCCGCTCCATAGTACCGCCAGATGTCGTTTATAATTTTATTAAATTTTGAAGGACGACTACGGGGAATTAGATTTCCGAAGGTTTTCAGTGGAATTTTGATTATTAAAAATGTAAAGTAAATAATGCGCCAATCATTTTATAGTAATAAAGAGTGTACATATTTTTTTTCTTGAATAAAAATATCTAGGTACCATAAAAAGCTTGATAATCCTTTTTTTATTCCAGTGAAATTTTAATTTGACTAATAGACAACCGTCGCTTTTGCCAATTGAAGACTGTTCTAGACTTCTGGATATATTCTATAAATTCTTCCGTCCTATTTTGAACTTGACATTCTTATTCAATAATATTATACCTGTAAAATCTGTATATCTCCGTATTAATTCACTCGTTTGTTGTGTGGGTACATTTTAATGGAAAAATGTTTTATTTTCTAAATTATATATCAATGACAATTCGTGTAAAAATTGTCTTGGTTTATATGCCTTTAAATGTTAGCCTGATGAAATATTAAAATGTACAATATATTTTATGACTACAACATAATAGTCATATTATATCTGAGTTGCTTTGGTCAAATAAATTACGATAGACTAGAAGACCGATATGTTTGAAAGGAGCAGAATACGTTTAAGAAGAAATATAGTAATGTACAAAGCTGAAAGGTATCCAATTATGCACAGAAATTTATACAAGGTTGTTTGTTTTCGGAGAGGAACAAAAGAGAATACATTAGAAGGTGCGATATGAATAATAAATGAGAGACGACGTTTCGAGAAAAAGGTCGCATGAAATATATAAAGGAAAAGAATGAGATGAGAAAGGAAGAGAAGAGGTCGAAAGGACAATTCTTGGGTTGCAAGAGGAACAGAATAGGTCGTTAAAAGGAAAACATAAACAATGGGAAAACCAAAAATAACGAAAGAATAGGCCAGAGAAAAGGAAGCGCAACATATATTTCACAACTTCCTCATGTTTTTACGATGCCAGTCAATGCAATAAAGCTGCATTGATACGCATTTATGCGTGGCTTGACTCGTAGCAACGGTGCTACTTCTGCTGCTGTGGTGAGTTTGGCGGTAGTTGGGCGTTGAACTCGAAATGTTATATTGCCACTGGAGTTACCTTTAGATACATGTAAATTATATATCCCCATTTTTGGCACCAAGCTTTATGATTGGGTGTGTCTAAAACGTAATTGTTGAGCCAAGTCTTTGTAAATCGACATTTTATAAAAACCTGTCATCCATTTTTGCGCGGTTAGGTTTCTATTAAAAGTTTCAATTTTTTGTGATATGCTAGTCAGATTCGTGATTCTTTAGATTCTGTCAAACGGTATAGCTTCTAGAGTAGAGCACAGACGAGAGGTTACTTACAGGCGGAATTGCAAAAGAAAAATTTTCAGGCTCAACTAAGGTGTTCATATTCTTGGAAAATTTCCAAAGTCGATTTTTTACGTTAAAAAAGGAAGCAATTTAATGGAAGAGGAAAGTGAGATAAAGGAATGCACAAAAAAGAAGGTACGAAAAAACTGGGAGGTGAGAAGTTGAGAAAATATCAGGATAAACCAAGCAGAGTTAGGAACCGCTGAAAAAATCCTGAGAGAGAGAGAGGAGACGAAGTAAGGAGTAAAGGAAACAGAAAATGAAAAAGTAAGGATTAAAGGTGTGAGGGAACGGAGGAAAAACGCGCTATTTGCTAGAAATTGGACAATAGGGCACACCAAATGTTTTCTCTTTTTCTCCCACTCCGTCTCCTTGGTGGAGGATCTTTTTTCATGCGAATGGCAAGGAGAGTCGTTTCGTCGTGGATTTTTTTTTCGGTGCTGGGGTATTTTAAGAGGAGAGAGAGGAGAGAGAGGAGGAAGGGAGGGGGGACAATGGGTGACGCAGTCGAAGAAAATAAAAGACCCGCTCCCAAGAAGGATTAATGGTTCGGAAGGGAGCGAATTTATGGTCGGAAAAAGTCGTCCTTTAATGAGACTTAACTTTTACTCCCCAGATAGGGCTTTTTATCTAATTGGCATCTTAGTTAAAACGGTTTGCTGCTTTGGTGGTTTTTAATACCTTTGCTAAAATTTTAACGTGGACGCCCTTCAGGCGTAAACCTTATGTTTAGATCATTTGAAACTTTCAGACGTTATTACTCCGAGACGCGTTTCAGGAGTTGTTGCGTTGTTTATCGGTATTTTAATCGTTTTGAGAGACGGTATGATTTTGTTGGTGAGTTTTTTACCTACGTTAGGTTAGCAAATGATGTATCAATACATATTTTACATATTAGATCGCTTAACCGTTCGCATTTTTACAAAACGTAGTATGTATAATTATGAATTTAATAATTCTCAATATGACTAGTGAATTTTTTAGTACATTTGGACCTTTATTTTGTAAATTTATGTATGTACGTATGTATTTATTTATTTATTTTTAACTTGCTCAAAAACAGCACATCAAGTATTTTACAATGAATTCAACAACGAAAGCAGAGACGAGGACATACGACCCTGTCTCCGGATTAGAACTTGCGACGCAAACCATCTGTCTAACAAGGCCAAGATTTTTATAACTAAAATACGAGACGAAAAAATTGGTTGAGTGGTATGATGTTTTTCTAAGGCTATAGAATACAGAAAGTAGTGTCGTCATATTTTGATGTAGCTTTATTATACGATTAAATAGGCTGACACATCCTACCGCTATAACTCTGTAAACCTGATTGGTGTTTTGTAGCCTCTCAACTTCTCACATCTCTCACGTATTTACTAATTTGTGCGTAATAAATCCGAAGTTATTAATATAAAATCTTATTTTCATGATTTTTTACTCGATAATCATCACAGTTATAGTCAAATACCCAGCCTCTGGATCGCATGGGCATTTTCGTGAGTGGGGGAATTTTTTCCATAAGGGGTTCATTTGCAGCAAATGTCATGTCTAGTTTCTTTTCCTCTAGCATTTTTTAACGCTGTACAAACAACTCATTTCCAAATTTCTCCTCATAAACAACACAGAAATTTATCAATATTAGAACTGAATTATTAATTTATTCTAAGGACATGCTATTTTTCTTATATATTTTACAATGTTACTGTGATTAACAAGGGCCATTGAGACATTCTGAGAATGAGTCTTTCGAGCAAACATCCTTTTCATTAAATATTAGATTCTAAGTAGCCTTCCTTTATTCTCGCAGAAATTTACAAAGGAAGATTCTAATGCTGATTTTACAAACGAAAATCCCTACCATTAATTATCATAAGGAGAAAGTTAGTTCTACTCTAACGTAGTGTATCGTCACATAATTTATGTGATTTTCCATGAAAACTTCTACATTTTTCTCTTCAAAGGGCTCAAAAAATGCATTTTACTCATTTTACCTTTATTTAGATATTTGGCCCACCCAACCCACTTAATTCCAAACAAGGTCCTTATCTTGTCATACCCATCCCTTCGTTTAATGCATTAGTAATCCTTTCCTCTTTCTACGTCTTTGCCTATTTCCTCTCATCCTCCCTGTGACTTCTTTCAGCATAACTTTACGTTTTAAAACTTGACCCATTCATTTCTTCTCTTTACTTTTATACTCCAATCAAGCTTCTCTCCTACCCTTCTGTATTTAAAACTTCTTGAATCGTTTTTCTCTCGACAAAGGTAACTTTCTTTAATCTGCGGCATACGTTCATCTAAAACACTTCCACCCGACCTTGGTAGACGAGTGGTTTGAGTATCCGACAACGGAGACCAAGGTCGCGGGTTCGAATCCCGCCGAGGGCATGATCGTCTGTGTTCGTGGTATGTACAGTGTTATATGTAAGAATGGACCAGATAGTCTAAATATCGCCCTTAAATAAAGTCAATTTATTATTATTATTAATTGTGCCCAAATCTTATTTTCTCATTGCCTACGCCTCGACGTCATAAAAGAATTATAACGGAGAGAGAAAGCTTAAAAAAGGAAATTGTGTGGCATTACAGGTGACATGCATATAGACATGTGTGTGTGTTTCTGCGTATGTACGTTCGTATTTGTGTATGTGTATTTTTTGCAGGGAAAGAAGTCGAATTAAGTTATTTGCACGTGTGCATGAAGTAAGTCGATCGTATAGTAATCCGTGTCAAAGATTCACCATGGTCGCAACTTCCGTATTTGTTATCAGGATTGCAATAGCACGAAAAGAGCGAAAATTACCTAAAAAATAATTTTTATAAAAAATTCGCCCATTCTCTTAAAAAAAAACAAAGAATCCAGTGATCGGAGATAGCTCTGAGGGTACTTCTACTGAACGCATATAAAATCAACCGAACCGAAATTTATCGAACGGATTGTGTCGCTCAGTAGTGGCATTCATCCGAAAGAGAAAATTCCCAGGCAGGAAAAGAATCTGAATTGGTGGAAAACTTTGAAGAAAGGGAAAATAAGTAGGAAAACGTTTATTTTGCGTGAGAGATCGAAGGAAAGGCGCCTCCTTCGCATAATTCCCCGAAGGAAAAAAATAACAATGTCCGCGTCCGGGAGATGGGGTAAAAATATCCACGGACGTAGAGGGAGCGGAAAAGTAAAGGAGAGAGATATAAAAAATCAGATACGTCTCCTAACAAATGCGTCATGGAAGCCAGGAAGACTGGGGAAGAAAAATAGAGGAGAGAGAAAATACGCGTTATGGTTCGTGCGAGGGAGATTGCGGGACAGATTGGCAAAATAAATGTGGGAGAAAAGATAAGGATGAGTGAGAATGCGGATTGAGAAAGGGTGGCAGGGAGATGAGAGGGAGAAAGAGGGAGAATGGAGGAGGGGTATATGAGAGTGAAGGAGTGAAGGGAGAAAGAGAGGACAAGAGAGGTGGAGTGAGTATGAGACAACCAGAAATGAATAGAGGGGTTTTTGGTTTGAAGGTACGCCTTGCTTTTCACGGGAGGTGCGTTCCTGGGGAAAACCGCGCAAAACGAGGCCGTGCGAATCAGGATAGGCGTTTAGCATAAGACGATTTGAGGTTACATTTTGAGGGCCGGTTTTTTAATTCAACATGCGGCTATTTAGTTATTACATTAGTATTGTTTATGTGTCCTTTTTTATAATCTCTTGAATAAAATCTGAAAATTTTTATGTTTTTCGGGAATCGTGCTAAATCAAAATTAATGGCCGTGCAATGCGAGACATTTCTCAAAAAGAAAACCTTGCTAAGCTGAAAACGTTAAAAGCAAAACCGCGCTTCGAGGGATAATGGTGAAGATATAATTCGAAAAGTTTTCACTACGGCCTGACTGTAGATGTATCAAATACTAAAGAATCGCTAATGGGTCAAATTATTTTTAAAAAATATTTGCTAGTGCAGATATGAAATAGTAGCAAAGTATGCTAATTTTCAGATGAATGGCATGTTACGGCGATGTGAACTCTTGACTTGAATGCTAGTTCAGAAAATATTTCACTCAATGGGGCATATGTGTATTTGAAAAACAACCCCTATTTAATAATGAAGAAGCCCTGGAAAATAAAAAATATTTCAATTATTTTGACATAGAGCATTCGTTGCAAAAATATGCATTCTTCAAGAATAAATTTGAAAGAAATAAGCTTGTGTTTTCTTCTCTAAAAGGAATTTCATAGAATGAGAATAAAATATATTGTTTTTTGCGAATTATTTACATTTGAAATATTTCATAGCTTAGAAATTTTGAATTTATGTTAGATTGTTTTATATTTAAACTTATCTCATAAGTGTGTCATGCTAGACCTTAACAATTAGGTATTTATTCTAAATGCGTTCTTCAATCAAAACTCCTTTTGCGTATCTGAAACTATTCCTTATGAGGGAATAAAGTAAGTTTATGAAATCTTCAGTATTTGTCATGCATATTCTTTGTCCTTCCACATAAAAGTCTCTTTCGCCAGGTCTTACCTTTCTCAAGGAAATAAACTAAAAGCAAATGTATTCAAAGAACGTGTTTCTAGGTTTCTAAGGGGTCACCCCACAGATATATTGGTGTTTTTCCGTTGTAGAGTTCTTCATCTTCTCCTTGGCCCTTAGTCTTTCCTGTGCTTCCTGTCTCTCGGGTTACCTCGGTTCCATTCTGTCCCCTTTACATACTCTCTTTTTCTCTCCCTGTCTCTCATTCTATCTCCCCTCTTCATCTTCCCTCTTTTATTTTCATACTGCCACTCTTAATTGTTCTCTTTCTCTCTGAACTTATCTTCCTCTAGATTTTCTCCCAGTTTCTTTCCCCATACCAGTTATATCTAATTTTTGTTTTCTCTTTTATAGCTTTTCATTTTTCGCTTATGTTGTTGCTCTGTCTGTACGTCTGTGCAATCAGTTAAAATAAAATAGAAAATTAACTGTAAGAGAATAAAAACTGAAATTTGCACAGAATGTAAATGACATTGATGCATTTATTACGCTGCTAAAAGTTATATTTGAAAAAATTGTTGGGCGACATGAGGTGGCTTCACAATGTTCAAATTACGATTCGGAGAAAATGGTTATAGTTAGAAGGTTAAAATTTATAAGTTGATTATCAAAAAACTACTTAATATCATATAATTATATTACAAAATTTATTAATAATTTTAAGTTTACAGTTATGAATAGACTTCGATAAATAAAACACCCTCTTTCATATTGCGTCAGCAAATGAAGCTCCAATTTAGCTTCTTAGAGGGATCAAGCACTTGTTTAAATTAATCTTAAATAATACCTTGTGCTTTGCTTTGCTGGTTTTTTCCGTTCGTTTTGGACATTTTTATTCCTCGGCTACCGTATTCTCAGCACCAATCTCGACAGAAAATTGCTCCCTTTTGTCGAATCGATTGATTTGCATTTACTAATCAACTTTTTGAGATTTTTTCAATGCATTATAGTTGCTCGAATAACGACCTTTTATAATAATAACAGTTGTGTGCTCTTTATCTTTCTCCACCTTGTTTTCACTTAATTCTTTTAATTTCTCACGCCATCTTTATCTCTATTTCCTGCCCCATTCACGTTGAATCCCTTTTCCTTTCTTCTTTTACCCTTCTTTTTCTACTTAATGTTCTCTCTTTCACTTTTCTGATCATTTTAGCTCTCTTTTATGTTTCTGTCCCGACTTCTTACTCTTTCTCCTATCCTTCAAACTCTCTCTGTCTCTTTTTCCTCTTCCCTTTTGACGTCACTCTCTCTATCTCTCCCTTTCTCCACTCCCATTCAACCTTTCACTCTCTCTTGTACCTCTCTCCGCTCCTTTGCTCAGGGGTTGTCTCTCGCCGTTAATTCCGGGGTCGGGGCAATAAATCTTAAAGCGCCTGCACTCCACCTGACACCGCGCTCCGTCTTTCGCATTAAACTCGGAGGAAAAAACAGAAGAGGAGCGATTTTCATGCTTTCCCATCAGTTGGGCTTTGAAGGAGAATGAGGAGAGAGCGTTAACTCTCTGTCTTTTTATTTTTATTTTTGGGGAACGTCCTCTCTTTAGAGTCCAGCCGCGTGACCTCAGTGCTCTTCTGTTTCGTTCTTCTTTTTTTTATTTAAGAGACAGGATTCGTTTTTGTTTTTTGTTTCCGAAAAGTTTTCTTTTTCTACCAAAAAGTTTTGTTTTTCTCCCGAAGTTTCATTTTCTAATTCGATTCGGAATATTAACGTTCACACAGTCACTAAAGATCCTGGCAAGAGTTTATTTTTTAAGGAAGGTAAATGGTAACGTATGGGAAGTATTTCTCACCGTTTTTATTCTTTGGCATCTGAATAAAACATTCTGTCTTAAGTTCGAGTTCTTCATGTAATACCGCCACGGAGATATTTATTTTCGGGCTTGGGCGATTTTTTTAATACTGCTCTGCTGAAATATTAAATGAGTCACTTTCATTTAGCTATCACAACCACGGAGAAGTTACATAATTAGCAGTTTGCAGATAAAGACTTGATAGATTTGTTTGTTTATAGGGAATTTAATTGCAAAATGCCATTGTCTTAATATGTTTTACTTGAAAATTCAAAAATTATTTCCAATCGAAATTTTATCCAAACATCAGTAACAAAGTATAAACATATGTTATTGTTCCTTTTCCTAAATATTTTAAATTAATTGCTATTTCATTTTTGTATGAATAGTTAGTGTAATAATAATGCTTACAACGTTTACTTCTGCTTGTAACATACATATAATGAGATCTTGATTGAGAAATGTTAATCATAAATTGATCATCATATTTGGTTGATTGCTCTCAGTTTGTTATTCAAAGCACTCAACTGTTGTAATTTATGCAATGAAGTCTCAAACAGAAATACACGCGGGGACGAATGGCGTATATGTATTCGTTATTTTTTAGAAATGTAAAAAATCTTAAATTTTCATATTGTAATTACGTATCAAGAACGGTTTTATATTATAATACATTTAAGAAAAAAAAACACATTGTTGAATCTAAAGCCTCTTTCTCCTTGTCGAGTATAATTTACTACGTTTATATCTGAGGTAGAAAGGTTTCCGTGATTTAAATAGCAATAATGTTTTTCCTGTAATCTCGATTTTAATCGGTTTGCGGATACGCCAAAAAATAATATAATACCAAACTATGATTTTCTAGTTAATGATTTTTTTATAAACCATTTAGTGATACGTAATATGAGGATTTTTGAATATTATTATTTATAAATCAATGCATATCGTTCAAGAAAAAAATTCTAAATTCTATTTAATAAAGAAAATGCGACTTAATAATTGAAGGTACTGTAAAAAATATCAATCCAATATTATTCTTTTTTCAAATAATTGCTCACCACAAGCGAATTTGTTATTGTACAGACAAAATATCTACCGATGTAATGTATGCTGTGCCCTATGAGACGTACAAAATCAAGGTCCCATATATATATATATATATATATATATATATATATATATATATATATATATATATATATATATATATAATGTATCATCCAGTTTTGGATTTAATGGATAAAAAGGAAAAGAAGTTGAGCCCTTGAAAAACAATTGAATTGGTAAAAATATATAAGACAACAAAAATACTGCCAGTTGATGAGGGTTGGTTTTCACGTTTCAAAAAGCAAAACAATAATTTGGTGTTTTTAGCGGGGAGAGATATTCCTTTCTGTTATTCTCCCTTCATGCAGTGAATTTTTCCGAATTACTAGGAATGGCGTGAATTCGCACACGTCCCCATAAAAGAACACACAGATATACATCGATGATTCGATAAAGGATTTCATATGAGAGGTGCCTATCTTGTTCTTGCGTATGAAATTTAGAACCGCTGTCTTTGTATTGGATTATTATTTATTCAAAAATTTCTGTTGTTACTCTCAGTTGCATTTTTTTTTGCTACCATGCTGCCTTAACCAGATTCTGAACGTTATTCACTTCGATGACATTAATTCGAAGGATGTACGCTCAGTAAAGTGGTTTCCAATCTCGGCTTCACAACTGAATTTCAGTAGTGCGGCAAAAAAACTGGTTAACGATCAATTAACGATTTGTAGAGATAAATAGGCCAATATGTTTTCTTCTAATAACTTGATTATGGTGTAATTCTTAAAAATTTATGCGCCCAAAGGTTGTAATATCCGTATGTACAAATATAAAAACCTTGCTGCAGGACTGGGATCCCTCGAAATTCTGTTGAGTTTTGTAAGAATGCCGCTTCTGCAAAAAGTTATTAAATAGCAAATCATAACAGTTATGTGAACACAGCAGTTCCCTACCTGTGGGTATCTAAAATGGAACAATGTATATGGAATTGTATCAATATTATATTTAATTTTTATTTTATCAAAGATGTGCTGAAATATATTACACAGATTAGTTAATTCTTACAATATTTAATGCACTGACCGTTCAGAATTAAAGCGTTACCAATGTGAGGTTATATGTAATGTCCTTTCCAATTTACGTGTAGGACTTAATATTTTATGAAAATTAAATACATTTTATTTCTTTTCTTATTTTCACAGTGCCGTTGTTTATATGATACCCACTACTTTGTCAATTTTAACTTCTCTGATTCCCCGAAGGAACTTCCTTTGCCTGACAGCAGTGTCTGGACTAACTAAATATTTTTATGCCTGAGACAAATAGTCATAATTTTGACCCCATCCTACCCAAATAACCATTCCAATTTAAACATTGACCTTTTCGCAACTACAATAAATGTTAAATTCATGTAGCATTTTATATTTACTAGTAGAGTGCCCGCAGTTCTACAGCGGGAATGTTTGAGAAAAGTAAAAACTATTATAAAAAACGAAGAAAAAACAAAAGAAACCTCGAGAGAGAGAGAGAGAGGTAAATGAGGAACAAAGAAATTAGAACTAAAATAAAAACGTGAAGATGAACAAAAATGATAAAAGCAATAACAAAGAATGAACAAAGAGAAAAAGAATAGTCTAACGTCGTTAGAGTGTGACAAAAGTTTTAGTTAACAATGCCTTACAACAAATATGTAAATATATTTTCCACCGCACCTAGTTTTATCCCTCTCTCTCTAACTTCCTCCCATTCTCTTCCTCCCTCTATCCCTTCCTCCAATTTCCTCTCTTTTTCTCTTTCTTCCTCCCTATTTCATTCCCTATCTCCCTTCCTCCCATTATCTCTCCCCTCTCTCCCTCCCTCCCTCTGTCTTTAGTGAATCTCAGTAGGTTTCGCTGGTTTTTCACACCCTCCTTGTGTGGGTGTTTTCCTTCAGTGGGTTCTTTAACATTGATTCCATTATTCAGCAGTCAGTATTTCTTCCCACAAAATCACATCTTTTCTTTTCAAAAACTTGTATTTTTATTGTTACCAGTATTTAAATTGCTAATGTTTTATGTATTATTATATGTTTCATGACTAGGGGTTAGGTGGAAGATGGGACTTCTTAATCTCTATCTCGCCCCAAATAAAGACCAAATCAATCAATTAATCAATCTTTCTCTCCCTTCCTCCCATTCTCTCTCACTCTTTCTTCCTGCCTATCTCATTCCCATTATCCCTTCCTCACATTATCTCTCCTATTCTCCCTCTCTCTATTCCTCCCATTCTCTCTCTCCCTTCCTTCCATTCTCTCTCTACAATCCTTCCATTCTCTCTCTATCTCCGTTTCTCCCATTCTTTCTCCCTTCCTCCCATTCTCTCTCTCTCTTTCTTCCTGCTTATTTAATTCCCATTCTCCTATCCTCCCTCTCTCTATTCCTCCCATTCTCTCTCCCTTCCTTCCATTCTCTCTCTACAATCCTTCCATTCTCTATATCTCCCTTTCTCCCATTCTTCCTCCCTTCCTCCCATTCTCTCTCACTCTCTTTCTTCCTGCCTATCTCATTCCCATTATCACTTCCTCACATTATCTCTCCTATCCTCCCTCTCTCTATTCCTCCCATTCTCTCTCTCCCTTCCTTCCATTCTCTCTCTACAATCCTTCCATTCTCTCTCTATCTCCCTTTCTCCCATTCTTTGTCCCTTCCTCCCATTCTCTCTCACTCTCTTTCTTCCTGCTTATCTCATTCCCATTCTCCCTTCCTCATATTATTTCCCCTATCCTCTCTCTCTCCCTTCCTTCCATTCTCTCTCCCTCCCTTCCTCCCATTCTCTCTCTCACTTCCTCCCATTCTCTATCTCCAATCCTCCCATTCTCTCTCTATCTTTTTTTCTTCAATTTTATCTCCCTTCCTTCCATTCTCTCTTCCTTCCTTTCTTCCATTCTCTCTCCCCCTTTATACCATTCACTCTCTCCTTTCCTTCCATTCTCACTCCCTTCCTTCCATACTCTCTGCCTCTCTCTCTCTTCTATCCTCCAATAAGGATTTATATGTATAATTAACTGACCTTGAATTAATTTCAATGCCGTAGGCTTACGATATTGAGTTTGGACACAATATCGGTCGTCATGGAAAGGAAAAATTTTTCCTATTAAAAAAACTCGAGACTTTGTAGTTTATAGCTCAATTTTGGAAAAAATTCGACCACTATTTGAAATTTCACTACAGCAAAAATGAAACTTCATTATTTTCTTCATTGTTGAGTTTGTCCTGGCTTTATACGATTAGTTTTATTAATTTTACTGTGCCAATGAAAAATAGTCAACACTCATCTTCATGATCTTAAATGGAGAAAATGATACGAGAAAATATTTAAAAAAGAAACAATTGGTCAAATGAATCGTTTTAAAAATTATCCTACCATCCTATATAGGCTTCCCTCATTTGACGAAATTAATTTGTTCCACGAAAACTGTTCGTTAGTCTAAAACTCGTAAAACAAAAATTATTTTATCATTTGTTCCTATGTAAAAACTTGAACTGTTCTCGAAGGTCAAAATAATAAAATATCCCATATTTGACTTAAAACAATACAGAACGTTACCAAATTGAGAAAAACATCAATAATGATAAATTAATGTATTTAAATGACATTCTTAGCTATTAGCCTATTATGCCTTACTCTATATATTAGTGGTATTAGCCTATGATATCCTAGCCTATATTAGCCTAAAATAGGTTAAATGCGGCGCATATATCCTTCGACCGCTTGCCTTTCTCCAGTCTTTGAATAATATTTAGTTTCCGGCATACAGTTGAAGCCCTTCTCTCTTTTTTCACTTTATCAATTGCAATACCTGAAAGGCTGGCTCGTTTGGGAGCAATGAATCACAATAATATATCTTGATTTAATCGATAAAAATTTACAGCACTCAGCGAACCGAATTTCACAATGAACGGCAGTGTGCGTACTGAGAACGGGATGGGTTCTTATTTGGAACAGCGTGATGCAATCTGACGAACATTTCCGAGCTTTCTCGAAATTTCCCGAAGCAAATAGAGCGGATTCATAAAGTCTGGGAACCGCTGTGGTAACATATTTCTTTCATTTAGGATAGCACTATATATTCCCAGATTTTACACGGGAGTAATTTTTGCAGATAAAAGGCGAATAGAAAGTTTCGAAATAAACCGGAATTGTTACGTCAATTTAGATGAGAGTTGTTCAAAAAAGTGGAGCGTAAATTTCCATTGGCATTTGACAGCCATAATTTCCACGTGAATGGATCGAATTTCATTGTTTCCTCGTTATTATGCGTTCATTGCACGAAGCGAACGGATAGGTCGTTTCCGTACGTCCGCATGTTAAAACTCGGGAACCGCTGGACGTATTTTGATGAAATTTGATATTGGGGAGTTTTACTAATATTTGTTGACCGATTCGAGATCTGGTTAAAATCGGAATATAACGACGAAAACTTTGCATGAAGACCTACATGTATTTCACAGCGTACCTCGCTAGCTTCTCGTTAAATACTCATCTGAGCAAATATATTGAGAACATTGTGAAATCTCAAAGAACGCATTTGGAAACTCTGTGCACTCCAACATGGAGTATACCTTCCCAATCTTGTTGTTTCAGTCAATGAAGGATTTGAAGCTTTGATTCTTTATAATTTTTTTAAATATTGATCTCTCTCCGCTCTATCTGTTGGACCGTCGCACAGTGGTTCCAAATCGAAAAAAGCTTGCCAAAATTCATATTTGTTTTATTATTAACAACAATGTGGTTATTTTTGTCTATCTGTAATGTTTTTGACCTCATGAATTTATTTTTGCCATCAATTTTACAATATCTGTTACGGGTAACGTTCCATAGAGATACTAAATATTCGAAATTTTTGAAAAATAAAAAGAAAAATAACACAATCATATTCATAAGTATCTTTCCCATTCAATTTCATACACTATTACTATTGTATATATTACAATGGAAAATGCATAATTATCTCTAATAACGAAGTTAATTCCAATATAAACGAAATATTCGAAATTCATCGTCTGACTCTCCCTCTTCCTCCGAGTCCGTATCGCTCTCCGTCTCATCTATAAGTAGAAGCCCCCGTACATCAGCGGTCAAAACTTGAGCATTTTTTTTTTAAGCTCAAAGGAGTTGAAATCACTGGATCAGAGGTCAGTAAGAGTCGCTGGAAAAGATCTTCATTTGTTGCCAGCCTTGAAAGTTTCCTCGTGTACCCTAAACCTGCGTATGTCCTTTTCCGCGCATCCATTGCCCCTTCCAATAGTTGTCCGATAAAAAGGATAGCCCCTTCCGCAATATCTGCACCATGAATGGGGACCTTAAATATTATAGGTGGCATGTAATACCACCCATAAAGGTGAACGTATAGTTCGGTGATGTCATTGCAGTAGTTGGTGAATGCAGGAGCATTCAGAAAATAACCGCTGAATATGGCTTTCAAAATAACCAAAACCCCATAAATCAGCTCCTGATTGATTCCTGGAAAAGTGTATTTCACAAATATTACATACCTATAGTGTTGGCCATAAAAATAAGCGCGGGTGCGAAGTGAAATTAATGAGGCCTTCTTAGAACGGCTGGAGGTATTTTGAAAATGGCTTGTTATATCTTGAAAGTCTGTGTACAAAATTATGGCTTATATGGTTCTAAGTGCTTCTTAAATAATCATATTTCTTATATTCTGTTTGAAAAGGCCAAAAGTAAGGATACAAAAGAAAAATTCATAAGAAAATAATGTCGAATTCGGTGATTCGGTTTCCCAAGTTTCGACTCTGACATATATTATAAATGTAAAATATCACACGATACAAACGTTTATCTTAGAATTGTAAGAAAATATGCTATCAACGTATTATTTACGCTTTTAATAACCTTTGTTGATAAAAACCTGAAATCTGCGCCTTGAGTTGCATCAAATGTAGCGCGCTGGGGTTGCACCCCGCGCCGTGCCGCGCAATTGAAATATGATCAGAAATTGCAAAATATCCTATAGTTGCAAGAATTCTCGTCCTCCAGGTATTCTATAGACTTTACACAATCTAGCAGTGCAAATAACTCTGCGTCGATAAAAGAGATTTGAGGCATTTCATCTTAAAATTTGTGTAAAATGCAGTCCATTCTAGAAATCCAAATAAGTTGTAAAATATTGGAAAAAAAATAAGAAAACACGTGGATGTCATCAATATAGATGTATATCGATAAGAAATCTACCTTTATGTACCACATATGGCTCAAAAGTCCGTCCCCATCGAGATACATTTCATCTATTTCTTTGGGAAAATTAGGACAATCGCTCTCGCCCCATTTTCCTCAAATTTGAAGAGTTACTCTTATTTAATAGCGGAAGTTTTAGTCAAAATGTTACCTATCTTATAGAGTACATACAGAAGAATAAAAATATTCTAGTTTTGGCTCCTGAAATAATGAAATTGATGGAATGATATGATCCGAAGATCCTATGCAGACAGGCATAGGCTGTGAAAGTTGGAACAATTTTTGAAACGAGAAAAAAGTCTGCTATGACCGGGAATTGAACCCGGGTCTTCCACTTGCCGGACGGATATTCTACCCCTGAACTATCGTAGCAGAACATTTTCTCTCGTTTCTGAACACGAATGTTTTCCTTGGTGGGACGTGAACTAACCAAGTTAGTATCAAACTGCCCCAACAGATGTCCTCGGAGAGAATCATCGAAAGAAACTCCTTCCTCTCAAATGGTGAGAAAGCCAAACATGAAATTGATGGAATGATATGATCCGAAGATCCTATGCAGACAGGCATAAGCTGTGAAAGTTGGAACAATTTTTGAAACGAGAAAAAAGTCTGCTATGACCGGGAATTGAACCCGGGTCTTCCACTTGCCGGGCGGATATTCTACCCTGAACTATCGTAGCAGAACATTTTCTCTCGTTTCTGAACACGAATGTTTTCCTTGGTGGGACGTGAACTAACCAAGTTAGTATCAAACTGCCCCAACAGATGTCCTCGGAGAGAATCATCGAAAGAAACTCCTTCCTCTCAAATGGTGAGAAAGCCAAACATGAAATTGATGGAATGATATGATCCGAAGATCCTATGCAGACAGGCATAAGCTGTGAAAGTTGGAACAATTTTTGAAACGAGAAAAAAGTCTGCTATGACCGGGAATTGAACCCGGGTCTTCCACTTGCCGGGCGGATATTCTACCCTGAACTATCGTAGCAGAACATTTTCTCTCGTTTCTGAACACGGATGTTAGTATCAAACTGCCTCGACATCTGTCGGGGCAGTTTGATACTAACTTGGTTAGTTCCCGTCCCACCAAGGAAAACATCCGTGTTCAGAAACGAGAGAAAATGTTCTGCTACGATAGTTCAGGGGTAGAATATCCGCCCGGCAAGTGGAAGACCCGGGTTCAATTCCCGGTCATAGCAGACTTTTTTCTCGTTTCAAAAATTGTTCCTGAAATAATGTTGAAAATTTTATTTTTGGCCAGATTTTTCCGATTTGGAACCTCTTTGCGTCGTGGATTTACAATCAAAGCTCTCTTTTAAAACTGATTATGATCCTTTAGGCGAGAAGATAATTCCTTATTGCTCTTGGGATACACTCAGTACACCTCGACATTTAGATAAACTGATATATCACGCGTCATCATAGACCACAAATAATGCCTTAACCACGAAGCTTACAAACATAACGATGACATATAATTCCAAGAATAGCTGATTATATTAAATTTTAGCCTTCAAAATTCAAGAATTAATCTCACACTCAAATAAGAAAGTAATAACTTTGACAAAGTTTTTCATTTACTTTGACAAAATGTATTTTGACGGATATATTTTTGTTGCTATTCCTATTTAAGCTACTCAGTATAATTCAATAGCGGTTTGATGAAATATATGACAAATAGAAACTAAATGAAATATGCAAGAATAGCTGACTAAAAAAATTATGTAACAAAATTTAAAGTTATTACTCTATATCACCTCGATCCCTTTCTCGCTAGTTTAGCGTAGGAAATTTCACTTTGTTCTCTTCCTATTTTGTTTCAGTTGCCTAGCGTAGGAATGGCTTATCTAGACGTCGCCGCATTTGTTTTCACGGGGTCGTTGCTCGCTTTATTGCTGTTCAACGCGCAAAATTTATGCGCTGAGCGATTTTTGTCTATTCACGTACTTCGAAATCTTTCGCAGCTTTGTTGCCGTTAACGGCGATAAAACAAACGAAAGCAGGTTTATCTGGGATAGCAATGACAAAGACGAATATATATTCGTGCTTTCTTCCGTGTAGTCTACGGAAACGGGTGAGCGCATCCCGAAATAAGTGGAGCTATGGAGTCGACGCCCCCTTTTCCAGTAAACATTCCTAGATGCGAGAGTTATGGTTAACAGCACGAATAGCGTATACCTGGCTGAATGATATCTTTCTGAACACGAGGTATATATTTTTTTAATGGAAAGTTTACGCCTGGGTTTGAAAGTGTCCAATTTGTAGACCAAAGAGAGAATTCTCTTATCGAATATGGTTTTGCGTTTTTCTGCCATAAAACAAAAAAAATTAGGGTGCGTTAAACTAATTATTGAATGGTACATTATACATTTGATAGGTTATTCATTAATGCTATACTGTTCTTGGTTTCTTATTGTTTCTAATATCACTGCTGAAAAGAATATTTATTTATTTATTTATCCTTAATACGGCGAAGTTGAGGCCATAATGACCCTTCTTCCAGTTAACCGTTTTAATACAAAATATCATTAATTTATGTGTACATTACTCGGTGCAAATCAAAACAGTGAAATGAAAATTACTTACCTAATCATTAAATGGGTTTGAACGCAAAAGTGGGCTTCTGGGTCGTTTATTGTATTTATGTGAAGAATTATATAGGTGAAAAATATATTACAGAGATGTGTGAGAGCAGAAAATTTTTTATTGAACAAATATAACAAATATGAAATTGCTTGTGGTCTAATATTCTTAGCAAATATGTAGTGGTGTCCACTAAAGAGATAAGCGCTGTGCAGATTAGCAATCTCTCGATACTTTTTATGAATAAAAAATCTATGAAAATATAAAAGAGGATATTCACAAGAAGTTGATAAAATGCTATGTATGGAGTATAGCTTTGTATATGGCAAAAGCAGGGACACAAGGGAAAAATATATAAATGCCTGAGAAACCTTCAAAATGTAGGCATAGTGAAGAATGCAGAAAAAATCGGCCGATATAATGAAAAACGGGAAAGAAATAAGAAAAATAGGAGACAGATCATGATTAAAGACGTATTAGAAGGATAACAGGAAAGAAAACGAGTAAGAAGTAGGAATAGGTTACTGGTGATCAAAAGGATAAGAGAGTTATCAAGACATGAAGAGGACTGTGGAAAATAGAATGTGTAGAAGTAGGTTTAGAATAATCACAATGCTGCCTACGGACAGATTACCTATGATGATGATGGTAGATGATTCCCTTAAGAGATTTTAATTTTTTTATCTAGATTCTGAAGTTGCCTGAGGTTCATCGACATTCAAAATTCCAATGGGCTTTAAGTGACATTCTTCTGCAGTAAATGAGGAAAGGACGGTCTTCGGGGCCTGTTTCGTTTTTTTAGCTTTCAAGTTGATTAAATTGGCTGATGAAGCTGCTTTATTTGTTCAGGTTATTTCTGCTGACAAAACTACATTAACTAGGACGCAACTAGTTCAAAAAGTTCACATTTCGACGGAGAATCGATAGTTAAATTAGACCGTTTTGCAGCGAAGCCTATTCTTCCGATAAAAATCGTGTTTTCAATGTATTTAATTTTCTTAGAAATGTGAATCATTTTCATCCGAAGTCATAATTTCATGTCCATTAATATTGTCGAATCTATGCGCAGTTGTCTGCATGTTCCGTTTTATGTTACTCCCATGCTCTCATTTAACATGTGTTTAATCTCTATGTAAATAATGACGTGTTTGCAATTCCATCTCGCCATGATAGATAGCTACATTTTTAAAAGTAGAAGGATAGAGGAAGGAAGAATTGGAATTTCATTTTTCATTTATTCATGTACACCCGTAATTTTTATGTGATATTTATAATTATGTCTCGAAGTAATCATAATTAATGGATAGTAACATTATTGTAGCATTCCCATAAAAATTATAAGAGTTACGTAATAAAGTTCATTGTAAAAACTATTAAACTGTCTAGAAAACCACGATCGAATTTAATCCGCAGATTCTCTGGAATCAGCGCCATTTCTTTGAAACTTTTGTAAAACCATCCACTGTATCGAAACACGCTATAATCTGAGGCAGTAAATTAAAATCGTGGCTCATTCTGACATATACGCGAATAACGTGGAATTGCTGAACATCAGATGATTTACACTGTGTGTCCTATAAAGGCTTTCTTATGTTCAACTTAAGATTTTATTCTTTATTCTAAATAATTCAATCCAAATTTACTTATGAGAAACTTCAGCACGCGTTTCCCATTTTAAACTACGGATATTAGGTATGAATCTGTGTTACACAGAATTTGATTTTCTTCATAATCCAAAATAATGCATATTTCTTGACTTAAACGTTTGGAAATATTTTTAAATAAAACCTTAAAGTTATATTTAACAATCACCTCCGCCATTATTTTAAAATGGTTTTATAAATTATCCTTATATATAATACATTTCAAGTGTACGTCTCTCTGTCCGCCTGTCACCGTACTTTTGTATATTTCACAATGGAATTAAAGGCTGAAACTTTCACAATCGTTAAACCCCCATGGCGTTTCCTCTTTTAATATACAGTGATATAAGACTAATATTGAGTATATTTGGGACATTGTGGCAAAGGCATACTCTAATACAGCGTTTCCCAGCCGGTGATTCGCGTACCCTTATGGATTCTCGGAATAAATCTGAGGGGTTCGCGAGAACAATTTGGTAATGGCGTCTTTTTCACTTTCTGCAATTCTTGGAAATATTTGAATTTATTTCAGATAGTTGCATAGTTTTATTTTCAATTTTTCTTATGCTTCAAGAATTATTTAAATTTTACAGGGTAATAACTAGAAACTGGCGGCAATATCAGAGATTCTGATTTTATTTTGAACGTTTACATACTATGTGCTATATTAAATTTACAAAATTCACTCTCCGTTATAAGGGGTTCGCCGCCAACACTGTTGCAACTCAAGAGGTTCGCGAATGTAAAAGTTTAATCCAAGGGGTTTGCAACGAGAAATAGATTAGCACAAGAGGTTCTCGAAGTGAAAAAGTTGGGAACCGCTGCTCTTATACATTGCTGTAAAACCTTAGATAGTTAAAAATTGCCAAGTGGTCGACTATGTATCACTATATTCCTCTCTATGTTAATTTTTTAAGACGCAGGCTTCTGACTGACTTAACAAAAATTTGCGCGTGCACATTAAAATGATGTGGAAATATTAATACAAATTAATTGCAATCGTAGCTGCAATGGACTGCTAGTATTTCCATAAACCGCATCAAATCCCTACGTAAACGTATTTTTCCATAAGTATATTACAAATCCCCTTGTAATTGGGCAAAAGTCCTAATCCATAGTTCCAGACACCTTAAATATACATTACTCGTGAGTCAAAGAAGGATGAAGAGCATCTATGTTTATCCATCCAAAATTTTGAACTTTCAACGCGCTCGCAAGAGTCTAATCACCATATTTATGCAATTTCCAACTCCCCGTGGGGCATACGACGACAGCGCCATTAATAAGCAATTGCGCGTTGATTACGACGTTGGAGCAATCCAATACCTCCAGCTTAGCCTTCATCTTCTCCTGGAAAATCGCTTTTACTCTTGCTGCCGAATTTCTGTGCCATCTCTTAAATAACGGATTTCGAAGGGTACCTCGAGGGCGTTTCTCCGAGTGGCCTCAACCTTCCTTCTCTATCAGTCTTTTATATGTGTGTGTGTGTGTGTGCTCGCGCGCTAACGTTAAATGGGATAAATGGATGTTAAAAGTTTATGGGATAAGGAAGCCTAGTGAGCATTCCCCAATAACTTGTCTTCAAGTTGGCGAGCTGCTGGAGGTGTCGAAGTGACACACACTTGCAGAATATGAGGAAAAATTTTAATTTCTTCTACGGGTGTTTGATATTACTTCCCTTGGTTACCCTGCAGATATCCCAACGATAGTGTAATTCCACCCATTTGCGCTGCAGTATATCTCGGTCCACTTTGTTGATCGCCACGGTGATGCGCTGGCGCAACTCAGGGAGGGTGCTAGGCATCGGAAGAACTTACACCCAATCCTTCACTAATCCCCAGAGACTAAAATCTAAGTCTACCTGGTCAAGAGAGCGCGAGGGCCATAGAATAGGCCCCGCACGTCCAATCCACTTGCCAGAAAACGTTTGGTGGAGATAGTCATCGACTTCTTTATGAAATTGTAGTGGTTCACCATCTTTTCGAAAAATCATGGTATCGTCATTCTCTTCCTCTAGCTGGGGTATCAGGTAATTCTGCAGCGTGTCCAGGTATACACCATTCAAGACACAGTGGGTTCCATATAGAAGAAATGTCCATACATCGCTCGGTAACTCGGTAATAACCATTGGACTTTCACGTTGGTCTACAGTCTCTCTTGGCGTTTCCTTGCCCCAAATTCTGACATTCTCTTTGTTTATTTACTACTCAAATGAAACACAACCTCAATACTAAACACAATTCGCTCTAGGATGTTATCATCCTCTACACGAGTCGACATGTCGCTACAGAAGGTCAGTCCTTGTCTCTTGTCATTGACAGTCGGCGCCTGCAGAAAATGCATACTGTATGGCTTCATTCGTAGTCGCTTACCTAAAACCATTGTAATGGTCGTACGCGGCAGCTCTAATTTATTACTGGCACATCTCGTCGACTTATTTAAGCTAGCGACGAATGTTGCTCGAATGCGTTCCACATTGCTCTCCGATGTTTTCGGTCTGCCATCTCCTCGACCATAGTTACCAATTTAGCGATTTGTCGCTAGATTTAGCGACTTTTTTTTAAGGTTTAGCGACATGTCACTAACTTAGCGATTTTAGCCGAATCTAGCGACAACTTGAGCAATTTCTGTATTTGTGCAAAAATCCATTAAATATTCAGCACAAACCAAACGAATTACTTTTATAGTAGGATTATTAAAATATCTATATATGAGTTTTTCTTAAATATTTAAATAATTTTAACATTTATTTCCCCAGTTTCGTATATTTTAACATACTCGTATGTTTGACTAATTTTAAAGATAACATTGTAATTTACGTTGAAGAATACTTTCATAAAACGCCATTAAAATTACAGAAAAATTGATTTCCATTAAAAATGAAAGAAGGCATTTCTTTCAATATAGAAATTATATGTCGATTTTTATTAAAATATCAAATACTAAGTTGATTTTGCTTTTCGTGTTTAATGAACTTCAACCTCTTTCAAGACACCAAATTTATTCTGAAAATCATGCAATTAATTATATGTTATTATACGTATATTTTCAGCAGATCAGCAGTTATCCTGTTTTTCTGTTATTTTTGAAACCAATTCAATTTCAGAAAGTATTTAAACTGAAAATCGACTGGATCCTTAGTTAGGATACGAATTTGAAAAGGAAATGTCATAGTGCAAATTTTCTGATGAAATAAACTGTGAAAGATATCATAACTTTCTAGCTTCACTTATAAAAGTACTTTGACAAAGGTTGCCAGAGAATGTTACTGCTTTGCAGTCAATGTCTTCTTTGAGTGCAAGTTAATGTTTGAAATCAACTAAACCAGGAATACTTAATCTAGCAAAAATATTTGTCGAAAATTCAACAATTTTGACTCTCATTGTCTTTCAGTAGATAAAACTACATAGTTTTGTGTACGAAAACCTCAGATAACTTGAAACTTGGCCGAAAATTGCTAGCTACCAAGATTAAACCTGTGAAAATAATTTTGAAGATATGTCAAATCTAGCTTTAACTGTACTCATATTATCCCAATCAAATGCTGACGTTGAACGTTAATTTAGTGTCGTAGACATTTAAAATCAAAATTACGATATTGAATGAGTGTCAAAACTTTAAAAGCAATTTTGACCATTAGAAATGGTTTAAGAAGGCATGGGAAATGTTGTTACAATTACAAACTGCCCTAAAGTGTAATAAACAAAATTGGTTGCTCTTTTGCAAATGAGAATTTACCATAAGGTGAAACAAAAAGTGGTCATATAAGTGGTGAAGAGTTATCCGATTGTGCCTTGTGTATAAAACATTAATATAGTATTTTTATTGTGAATTTTTAATATCTTTAATTTTAATTTTCTAAGCTTAACTTATAAATGAAAATGCCTCTTCCTTTTTTGTTAATAAAAAGCTTGTAAAAATTCTACCTTATTTATAATAATCACATAAATATTATCGTAATTGTTATTCATTTTTAAAAAATAATGTAAGTTTATTAATATAATATAATAAGAATTATTTTGAAGAATTTATGTACTTTTTGTTTTTAACATTTCTTTGAGTTTATCGACATTTTAGCTACATTTTAGGGTGGATTAATCGACATTTTCAAATTTATTTTGGCAAACCTGTCCTCGATCGGGATGATTACACACACATGCTGTTTCCATGAATTTCTTGTGCAACTGGCACACAGTTTACCTGCTGGGTGGTTGGGTGTTAAATTTTGTTCCAAAATTTCAAATATCAACTGTTTTAGACTTCGTTTCATGAAACCATATCACAGAGTAAACTTTCTGGGGCCTGTGAAAGGGACCATCTTGACCTGCACTCGACTGCGATGCCATCTCCTAACAAGTTTAAGAGACACTCGTTCGCCTTAAACTTGATTTTTTTTCTCATACTTTGCAAGCGGTTTCATGTAATTATGACTTTCTATGTATTTATAATTTTGGATTAAAATTGTCAAGTAGGTATTTGCCCACCCTGTATATAAGATTTATTTATTTATGTTCATTTATAGTTATAGTGTCACACACACACACTATATTGGACACTGAGTAGGATGGAGCTGCTTTTGTGTCGTGGAAACACATGGGCACACGTAGGATGGGAGCATTCGGACAAAACCCTTCGTCAGAAACAGTGGAACAACTATACACACATACATAGATACATATATATCCCAATGAAGTACCGTAGTCGCGAAGTTTTGCGCAGGGGGCGAGACTGCTAAATAGCCTCGAAGCTGCCATGACTTTATAAATAATTATTCAAATCCTAAATAATAAACATGCAACATTTATTATTATTAATGCATATATTTGATCCAAAACTAATTTTTCTTTTAAATATACAACAATATATCATCCTCCTCTTCGGCGCCCGGGGAGAAGGAGTTCGCTTATCCCTTGCTGCGGTACGGTCACACGGTTTTACAGAATTCATTCATTCAATGCAGTTGCTGACAACTAACGTTACCATGGAGTATTTAATATGCCTCGAAAAGATACAGCGAAAAAGATGACTTGCGAAAATTTATAAAAACTTTTTCATGATTCGTAACCACAATATGGATCACACGATTTTCATTCGCTGAAGCATTAGCGCTAATATTATTTACAATTCTATTTTTCTTTCTCTTGGTAAAATCGCAGTATCTCTTACGTGAATTAATAAATATCGATTCAAATTTCTATTTCGGTCCTACGAGACAGTCGTACTTAAAGATGCAGTCAACAACCTCTCATCTAGAACAGCCTTGTCCAACTCACGCGCCACGTGTGGCGTATTGATCATCTTCTTCGGTTAAATATTCTTTTATTTCTTTTGGTTTGAATAAGTTATCAGGACAGAAGCAGCAAGACTTTCGCTTAACTGCAGCAATAAAAATGAAGTAGGAACATTGTGTCGTCCCGCTATTTTATTTAACAATTGACCCAGGTTCCGATGCACTGCAATTTAGTAATTAAATTGTCATCAGGTTTTTACGTAGTTTAAATTTATAGAAAATAATATAGGTTCAAATAATAAGATTTGATCATCAAAAATATAACTTGAAACCGACTTTTCAAATATTAAGTGCTTTCCTTATTACTATTCATATATATGCTATTTCACAAAAAACTTGGTAAGCTTCGAAATCCTGTTGGACAAAGGTTCACTACAAGATGCGTTTTTTTCAAATACTATTGGCAATTCTATAAGAATGACAATTTTAATATGCTATAAAATATGTAGTATGCTAATAATGTGCTACAAAATACATATACCAATAAATACGTATGTTAGCCCCTAACTCCATGCTGTCATTGAAAGCAATTTCTTCATATGTTTACGCGTGATTCTGAATGTTCGTGTGTGTGCATCTTCGTGCATGCTCGTCCCCTTGTGTGTGTTTACACCCCTCTTCTCTCTACCGCTTCGAGTAGTCATGCCAACCGTCTCATATCCACCAACAAGGTACGAGAGTTGAATATTTATATTTCTTGTTCTCCCTATATTCGCGAACTGAGCCTCTAAAATATCTCAGCTTCCACCCTCCTTGCAGCCGTCAGTGAGGAGAAACAGCGTGCGAGCAAGCTACACAGTCCTACCCTAAGAGGTAAACCTACCCTGCAAAACCCATCTTCCCAATCCACCTAAGGCGAAAAGAAAACCAACCCTCCCTTCTTCCCAAACCCTTAACCCATAACCCTCCCTTCCTCTTCCTTCCCCACTATTCCGCATGTATCCATTCGAACGGAAGGTGGTGTTTGTGTCTGGAAGTGTATGTGACCTGAATAATGCATTTCGAAATGGAGGCATCCTTGAAGGAGCTTACATATATGGTGCCGGGTATCCGCAAAAACATTAGCGAAGGCTTAATGTTGGAAATTTAGATCTCTCTTTGCAAGAACAAGGGTGTGACGCGTGCTTTTTTGTTGCCCTCATTCCGCCTTTTTTTAAGCAGTTATGTTATTTTTCTCGCATTGTTTGTTCGAGCCAGGTGGTGATAAAAAAATGCGAAAAAGATTTGCGGTCGTGGACCTGAGCTTCATTACGATGCGTTTCTTGTCGAGATTTATTTCGGTCTGTTTCCTTGTTTTGTTATTTCTCTTCACAGTAAAGTTTCGGTCGCTTCACGCGAGTCCAAATAGGTATCGCTCGGATTTGCGTATTTCTACGTTTTTGTTAGATTATTTAAAAAAAAACATTTTTTCCGCATTTTTCGAATTCTTCCGGTACGTTCCTTGACGTCAAATCGCATAACCTTTATCTTTTGGCAAGATTTATTAATTTATGCGTTCCGTTGAACGCTTAACGAGTTCGGAGAAATGCAGTGCACGTAGCGAATCCAAAGTACGCCCACATAATTATGAGGAAGTATTATCAAAGGTGGCGTCGCTTCTGAAGAATTAATTAAAACCGCGATATTAAAATACTCTCTCTCGCTTTCGTTTCCTGCATCCGTAACGAGCAAAAAAGATGCGATGCAAGTTATGAAAATATGGTAATGAAGGGACCGCCATGCCGCATGAGTAATTAACGTGTATCTATCGCGTGTGGAGTTTAATCGTTTGGTAAGATATAAAAAATATCACTCAAAGGGATACTTTCCTCCATGACGTTCCACTCCGCCTTAGATTATTCGAGAAACGTATGACGTTTATAAGGGGGTGACGCTCAACGAAGAGTTTTAATTCGAAAATTCTTGGTGGGCCATACGCGTTGTCTTTTGTAATAAAAACGAAAATATTATTACTTATCTCCTAATTAAAAGAATGAGAGGCAGACGCGTATATCAGATGCGAGAAAAATTGAGAGCCTTACCGGAGTGACGAGATGTTCCAATAAAAGAAACGCAAAGAATCAACATAAAATAACACGGTTTCGAGCCCCTTTCACTTCAGCTCCACTTCTTTCTTCGGAATGTATTTTCTCATTCATTTTCGTCGTATCGTTTGATGGCGTTTTGTTTTAGGATAAAAAATCTCCTTCTTTCATTCTTGCGCCGGAACCGCAAGAGCTCTGCCTTTTTTTCTTTGCCATATCCCTTTCTGCTTTAACCCCTCCTACCCTCCTCCGTATCCCCACCTGCCCTCCCCCTCCTCTCTCTTCTCCCCTTCTCTCTCACACTCCCATTCCCCCTCACTACCCAACTCTTATTCCTCCTTTGTCCTTTAAAACCCTCAGAATAAAAAATACGCCGCATCGCATCCTCTCGTTTTTTCCCTCTCTCTCCTCTCCTGCCTCACTTTCTTTTATCTCACTCACTCTTTTCCTTCCCCCTTCCTCCCTCCCTCGCACAAACGCAAACCTAAAAAAAGCGGCCATTTTGCTCCCTCCAACCTCTGCTCTAAATCTTCCAGGGCAAGCCGTTTTTTAACCACACATTTCTCCTTATTCCCGTTCCACTTTGCTTCATCTGCGGTCACCACACTCGCCGCAATTTCTCCTACCACAACCCTCCGCACCCCTGTATTTTCCCATCCCATTTCTCCATCTTACATCTCTCTCTCTCTCACTCATCTCTTGCTCTCTCTCAGTTCCTCCTCCTCTCTCACACTCCTCGCCCACGCACGCATGCTTTCTCTCTCTCTCAAAAAAATAAACACTGTTGACCTTTCGGCTGGAAAATAAAACTCACTTTTCCCCCTTGCATTCAACAAGGTACCGACCTGTGAAGGAAAGGGCTCTCCTCTTTCATGGAGAATAAAAATTGGAGTTGAATGAAAATTAAATCCATCGCGGCCATTCTCTTCCTCCAATTAAAAAAATAATGTGTATTTGCCTGGCTCTATTGTGTTGAAGCATAGAGAGGCATTAAAAACTCCCGTGCGACCGACGGTTTTCACTCCATAGTAATTTAAATAAAAGAAGCGACTAACTATGGAGGAGGGTATTATGCGTCTTTAATGGTATTTTAATCGTTTTTTGTTGGTCTAGAACACACGAAGAGTTTTTTCTGAGCAATAGTGTCATACCGATTAAGAGTTATTAATAGAAATTTTAAAAATACTTTTTTATTCATTTTCACCTAATAGATGCTCATATTTTTAGCACAGAAAGCTAAATGGAACTAACTTCTCAATTTATGAATTAATTTAAACACTAGAAGAAAAATTTTGTCTGATATAATTAATAGGTGGGAATTATTTATAGTGCTAATGAAATTGGATCATGAGAAATCTTTGATAAATTATGCATTCTCATATTTCATAATATGTATTTTGATGAGAGCTATTACCACCATTTAGGAAGTGATAGTCGATCTTATTACACTATCCTCAATAAAAACTACGATGATTTAAGCGGTTTAGTATCATCAATTTCAAATTAAATATATAAATCTCGTGAAGGGATAGGAAGAATATTTTCCAGCAAATAACTCAAGAGTATTTGTTTTCCTAGGTGCTTGAATTTATTCATTCTTACTTGTATATGTTTAAACCTCTTTGCAATGGCTCTTAAAATTCTCTTTCAGAGAAAATGAGAAACCAACAAACAAATGTATTTTCGCGACATAATAAAGAATTCTATGTTAATTACTCGTATAATAATTTTTCTTGTTTTCCGAAACGAAATCATATTTAACCTTCTAGTTTTACTGCATTGTTTAAAAGAATCTCGTTAGATTCTACTTCTGTCAAATCCTTTGTTTCAAAGAAGCGATTGTAAATCAATTACTTTCCTTGAGGCACTACTATATATTCCACTGCGTTAAAAATGTTTACAGTGTAATGTTAAAATAAGAACACAGTTTAGTATATAAATTTATTTCGTGCCTGCGGTTGGTTACATGAAATAATTTTAGTCTTTAAATGCGCGAGTAGGTGAAAGAATATAATTTCCTGATTTACATATCGAGGTTTTTCTTGGGGCAGAATTACAGGGGCGATGGAATCTATCGCGAGTAAAGGGTCACATTTTCATAAAATTAATATCGAAGGATTATATTATTTTTAAATAAATAATAGGGACGTTTTAATGTAAATATTCAATATACTTGTTGGGCTCATATTGTCGAAATCTTGTGGATGCAGGCCTTCTCTTTGATATTAAAGCTGAAGATGATACGACCATCATCTGCTCATCTTAGAATGTAATTAATTAGTCGCAAATTCCTCTTTCTAAGCTTACAGCAAATGTGCCGACAAAAAGATAGCGAAGCTTAACCAAATGCCATTTGCTTTGAGTGTCGTTTGAGCTATTAATTAAAAGGAACTCCAAAATGTTAATCTCGTCTCAAACTTTAATTTAGGGGCATTAAAACTGTGTCCCGCTTAGGGAAAAACAAGTGCCGTGATGTTCTGTTATTATTTTAAAAGTTACAAAGTGAAGGAGGTAGAAGGTATTTCAGTTAAAAGTCCTATTTGAAATCTGCCAATGAACTTAAATATCTCGACATTATTTTTTTACAATCGCTTAAGTTTTTAAACTGTTTCTCGATATTCTCGCAAACTAACATTGTAAATAATAATTATAATATATGATTGGAGCATTTGTTATTAATCTCGGATACAAAGCGGTGTATAATGACTACAAACTTATTAAAGTATAAGGTAACTTCATTTGTATGGTAGGAAACTATATTGTAACGTTGTAAAGCCAATTTTACAGTATGGCATTAACGAATTGGAAAAGGTAATTGCAAAGTGGTTGCCCATCGTTAACGCTTCTACACAAATAAACATATAACACAAATTTACTAGTTTATGTCAACCATTCATTCATTAATATTAGAGTTCCAATTTTACCATATTACAACTGCATATCAAAAAATATGATGCCGGTATGTTTGCAAGGAAACAATCGTAAATTACATCGGGGTAGAGTTTTATTTTGCGAGATTCGTAAGCGCGGCCATCTTGGTCGGTAAGGTCATCCTGGCTTTAGTAGTTTGTAGCGTGCTTAAAATTCCTCACGTCACAAAAATTACAGAACGAAGGGGGTCGTAATCTTGGAAATTAAGTGACAAATTCAATGTAATAATTTTCCTCGTGCGCATGTTTTCGTTTCGTCTTTGCGTGTATTTTTTAAAGGTTTATTGTTTAAGAAAAGCCTTTGCGTTAATCGGAGGTGTTATTTCGAATCGATGGAATTAACATTCATTTGCGTTTACAGCATTAAAAATACAAACCCTCGTAAAGGAAGCCATGCTTTCCCGCCTTAGGGAAACCCGGAGTTGTCTCCCTGGAAACTGGGGAATCGTTTATTCATGACTGGAATTTCCCCTCTCTCTCTCTCTTGCTTTCTCACCTCATCCCTAATGGGCTCATAAATATTAGATACTGTCGGATTATATTAAATAGACATTAAGGTGCGACATTTCCCACCACTTCTTGCTTATTCCCGTTGAGGGAATTTCTGCGACTTCGGTCAATAGTGCTTACGGAATGATGCGTCTTTTTAAAGTCGAATTTTCAGTATTGTCAAAGCTTAACAGTCTTGATGCTCGTGACGAGTTTGTATTTTATTAGGAGGGTCTTTTTTATGTTTTTAAGGTGAAAATTCAAGTGAATTGCTCTCACATTCATTGTTTTAAAAATCGTTTTAAATCGCATTGCTACAGACGTATTATCTACGGCATCACTCCTCACATATCGGAGTAAGGCTTCGATACCATCGCCGTACAGCGATTCATTTACTTTGAGAATTTGTTGAATAATCTTATTTTATTGGATTCAGCGAGGAATCACATTTATGCAAACCTTGCCAGGCACTTAGAGATTTCAGGGATAAAATTCTTTAGTTTTTCAAAGACAAATAAAATGAATGAATGAAATGATCTGAAGATCCAATCCCTCAATTTCTAGCTTTGTAATCTCGCCATTTGAGAGGGAGGAGTTTTCTTCGATTTATGTATTGGAGGACATCCGTTGGGGCTGGTAAATACTAGCTTGGCATCAAATAAAACATCCGCGTACAGAGCCAGGCAAATTAATCTGATAGGATGGTTCAGTGACAGAATATCCTCCCGGCCAATTGAATTCCCGGTTTCGATTTCCGATCATAGATGATCTCTTCTCATTTTAAAAAATTTCCAAAGAGATTATATAGTGGAGAAATTCAACGTAGAATTAAAAAATATAAAAAAGCTTTTAAGTTATACTTTTTTAAGTCCTACTGAAAAAAATAAATTGTTTGATCTCAGAAAATATCAGGATCATAGAAAATGTATCATTGTATTTCACCAAAAATAACTTAAAAATGATGTATATAATATGTTCATTGAATTATTCACTACATTACAAATAGCCGTAGATGTTTTTTATAGTATGAAAATAATGCAATTAAAAACATATTTCTAATTTTTTCATGGAACGACAAATACGTAACACATAGGTGTCCCTCGCATTTTTGTATTTTTCTAGAACAATCTTCCGCCGTTTATTTTTGCATACCAAACTACATCCTAATTTTCCATGTTTTTCTTCTGAGAAAATGAAGAAGAATGCAAAATTTTGGGAAAAAAATCGAAGCTCATATTCACCTCTAGAGGTATCTCAATCCTAAAACAAAATGTCATAGTGAGGAGAATTTCCCTCATAGAGAGAAAGAGATTCATTGAATAAACACACACACACACACACACACACATATATATATATATATATATATATATATATATATATATATATATATCCCTCGTATCCGATACTTGTATTGTAAAAAAATACCGTGCTTATGAAGAAGTGGAAGGGAGTGCTCGGCTGGAATAATGGCGGGACAGAGAAAGAGGAAGAAAGAAACGACAAAAGAGCAGCGATAATCCTTAGGATAACGCCCTCACCATATGAATGGCGGAGGAAGAGGGGAAGTCCGTTTGTCGGGATGGAATAAAAAGGGAGGGGAGGAGGAGATTGAGAGAGAATGGGATGTACGAGGAAGAGGAGATGAGGTTTTACGAATAGAGGTTTTTAGGAAGGATAGCGGATGGAAAGAGAGAAATAAGAAGTGTTTCGGAGATTAAAGTGAGCATCGCATTTCCATGGGGATGTAAGATTAAGAGAGGAGATTAGAAGAGGATAAGTAGGCGTTCTGAGGGAAAAGTAGAAACTCCTTTTTTATTCTTCTCCTTAAAAATCCGTAGAAATCGAGCGAAAGGCGTGGAAAACAAAGAGAAATACAAATGAGATCTCGTCGCGTGCTATATTTATAGTGTGTTTCTCCCGAAAGGGAAAGGAAACGGGTTGCGCTTGATCTTTTATCTTCCTCCTTTGTTTCGTATCGTCGATAGTTTTATATTAAGGCTCTTCGCTCCGTTTTAAACGGATTTTTCAATTTTTCATTGTGCTCGAAATTTAAGAAATCATAATTCCTTTTATGAGTAGTGTGGTGTGAATGACACTTCTTTGACGCTTTGTAGAGAATGAATGGGCGTGTTTCCGCTCCTGCTGCGTATGTGTGAATTGAAGAGGAATTCCAATTTAACTAACTTGGCACTTTATATGAGTTCTTGTAAAAGGCAGTGTAAAGCGAATTCGCAACAAGTTGGGTGGATTACCTCAAAGAAGAAGGTTAAATTTGCGCATATCTTGAGCTCATTTCGCAACAATGCAGTGGCATTGTATTTTGCCATGGTTTCTTCATCCTTGGAGTCAAACCGATAAGTTTTCTACCCTTTCAATTCACGGAGACAATTTCAAAACGGCGCCGAAGTGAAATTTACGGTCGCAAAATCCGAAGGAGTTGTCTGAAAGAAAACAGTGCAAAACTTAAAACGCGCAAAGCGAAACCGTGCAATGCAAGGGATAAGTGAGTAGGAAACTATTCATAGTTATCAAAATGAAATTGCACGTAATTTGAGCCTCATGTTAAATAGAGCCATTATATTAAGGCAGTAGACTACGAAGAAAGTTGTCGTAGGTATCTTTAATCATTCAATCCTGCAAAATTACTCACAATACACGTAAGAGAGTAACTTATCATCCCGGTTGGAGTATGATCGTTTACTAGTTTCCATTTGGGTTAAGGTTTTGGAAACCTCATCATTTCTTCTTGGAATTGATTTATACAGAAGAGCATCTATTTCTTAAGGACACTTCTTTGAAAATTTTGGTCAATGTTAATATTTTCTCCATGGTCTTTCAGACGTGCATTTTAAGGATGTAGTGCTGTGCGTGAAATATTTAAAACCATATATCAAATTCACTACAAATAAAATTATTCATCGATTCTCTAATCATGAAAGGTTTTAGGAAAAACATTACGAAATTCGTTGCTCCGAGTACGAAAATTGCGAAAACGTACTCGAAATAGCTGCAATTAAATTGCGAAAGATTCATCGAGAAATCCTCATTGAAGTTATTAAGGCTTCTCTCAAATCCTGAAATCGATATATTGCCAATTTCTTATTCGTCTTACATGAAAGCGCTAAGAATCTTAACGTAAGCGAAATGAAAAAATGTAAAAAAGATGAAATCTTCTGAACGAGGATAGGATGAAAAAAATATCCTATTCGTCATTCCCTCCGTCTAATCTCCCTTTTAAAACCGAGAGACATACCTCCAGACATCAAAATAAATGAACCCGAGCTAGGGGACGGGATGAGAAGTTTTGTGAAGGATACTTTCCCGTGTGAGATAGAGAGAAAGAGAGGGAAAGAAAAAAATGAAACGTAGTAGGAAGGCAATTTGAAGTGCTTCCAGCGGAAGGAAGGTGTTTCTTCTGCGGTAGAGGTCACAAAGCACTCCTCGAACGAGGCGGAAGTGGAGCACTTTGCTCCGTCTAGGATATAACCTCCCCCCCCCTCTCGCCCATCCACCCCTCCTTCCATTGCTCACCCCCCTCCCTTCGTTCGAACCCACCCAGTCTCCTCTACCTCCATTTCTAACATTATCCCACCCCCCCCCCTCCCCGACGCGATTACCTACCTACCTCCTTCCACTACCCCTCACCCTTAACGGCGAAGGCTTTCTTTCCCATGATACCACGCTCTTCATCTACTTCACTGACTCCAAGACGTCTTCTCCTTCCCGTACTATTTTTAGCTTCCGCGAGTCCCAACTCCATCTACCTACCTTTCTCCGTCTTCTTTCAACCCCCTCTCTCATGTCCGTCTGTATCTCTTTTTTCTATTTTGCGTTTGCGTTTATTTCACTTAGGAAAAAATGTGCACATATATGTATTTTTTGCACCCCTCTTCGCCTTACTTTTTAAGCGAATTACGCTCCCTACTTGCGAGAAATTACTTCCTTTCCTTTCCTTTTTGGTTAATTTCTACGGCGAGAGGTCGGACAGATGCTCCGACATTCCTTTTTTGTGTTAATTATATCCTTCACGGGAAGTGATGAATTTATTTAATTTTTTATGCTTCGTGAGCTCGTTTGTCTTTGTGCGGAAAGGAAAATTCGTTTCGCGTTTCGAATGTCTCTTTTTTTAACATCTGATTAAAGGGCGTCCCGCGTACTCCTTTTTAGATTTAAAATTGAATTAAACATCTGGATCATTATTTTTTTTCTCGAAAGACAGATGCTTTATGCGTCCATGTTTACATGTAAATAGGTTCTATTTATTTCTCTAGGTAAATGGTTTTTAGTCTGATTCATCAAAATCTTATTTCTATGTTTACATTACTCATAAAAATTAACATTGAAATTTTCATTTCGTTGTTGACGAGCTTAACGCTGAGTTCTGCGTCGGCTTTAAATATTCATGTTCTCGTTTAGATTTAGAGACAATGGAATGCAATCATATCAAAGGAAGTTAAATGAATATTAACTTTTTTCTGAAGTTGTATCCTCTAATACAAAAGTTAGTGTTCAAATTTCCACATTTTGCCTACGATACAAAATCGCTCTAGTTCTACGTTTAAATCATATTTATTTGAGAATTTTAAGCTTATTAACGATATGTTGCCTTACCAACCGTGTTAATGTTAAACCTCGATGTTGTGTTGTTGCCTGAATCTTTATACTATATGCGTAAGTAATGCGTGCTTTGAATGTTTACTCAATAACTTCTTGACTTAAAAACCCGAGCAACGCCAATTATCTTTAGCTAGTAAATCGTAAATAGAGGTCATATAAAAATACATTAATTTTTAAATTTTACTAAACACTCTATTTTACCCAGATAGCTTGGTTGATGATTTTATAAGACGGCGCTGTGAATAAATGCCTTTCTGGACTCGCACAATGTAGTTCAATTTGCACACTTTAGCTCAGCTATAATTCAGAATAATAACGTGACAAATCCATGGCTACATTCAGCATTTAATGAATCATAGAAAATAAATACCAATTGTTTCATCAAATTTACACTTAGACGATATTAACCCTAGCAATATCAAGGAGGGAGGCTTCAGAGGCCCACAGCTTATTTTAAAAATTAATTTGATATATATTCATAATTGTAAGTAATGAAAAAAATAATTTTTGTCAAATGCATTGTTAAGAACCAACTGACTGACACCCTCTGCCACACACCCTTGCGGTGGCTTGCAGGGTAAACTGTAGATGTAGATAGATGCAGAAGACAGTAACATCATCTCATAATAATGACGTTTATTTCTAATTTTCGCATAATTAATAGTGGGCCTCAAACCCACCCCTCCCCCCCGTTGGTAATCCTAAGGGGTTGGACTTTTTGTCGCTAGGTAGTGTTGGTATGCACTTCCCATTTTTATTGGTATCAATCATATTTTAACACCTGAGTGCATTGTAATTGGTTGTCTTATCATTTAATATTGTTGACATTGTTTCTTATCACTTTTGAGTCATTTCTTCTTGAACACCATGAGAAGACGTTTATTACGTGGAAACTCTATTGAGCAGTAATTGACGAAGTTTGCAATGAATCTGACTTGGAAGAAAAGACAAGAAGAAGACAATGTTGAACAACTGGAAACATCAGGCTCTGAACTTGAATGTGAGCTTATGTCCGTTTCTACAGAAACTGATTTAGACGGTAGTATTGATGCTAGTGGCTCAAATGGTATCTGCCTGATATGTAGCAAAAACTGGGCGAGTTAACATCACACAGCCTCCTAGGGTTTTACGAAGAACAGTGCAAAATATTGTGCGCAAGGAAAGGGGGTTGCTTATAGACGGCAAATTTAATTCTTCGAAGGAAGCTGCTGAACTATTTTTTAATCCACAGATAATGCAAATTATCAAGGTGCATTCAAATGAAGAAGCCTCTAGATTGAACATTGGCCATGATGAAACTGAATTATTTTGATATATTGGTTTGTTGATAGCATTGGGTGCAAATTATGACAACAATATAACAATTCAGGATTTGTGATCCCTTTTTCAAGGACGGCAAATATTTTATTGGGCAATGAATCGAACTCGAGTCTTTGAATTAACAAGAATTCTGAGATTTGATGAAAATCCAGAGAGAAAAATTTGCACCATTGAAGGAAATATTTCAGGCAATGAATGAAGTATTTCCTAAGTACTACATTCCTGGCACTCATACAACAATAGATGAAATGTCATCGTTGTTTCGAGGACGATGTCCCTTCAGAGTTTTTATAAAGGAGAAGCCCGGAAAATATGATATACTAATACGAATGCCAACTGATTCTGAGACACGGTTCGGTATTAGTATGGAGGTTTACTCCGGCAAGTGTAATGGCAGTACTCAACAAATTGTAATTGTAACGGTAATTGTGAAGAGGTCCGTGAAACCAATCTAAAAATCTTGTCGCAGTGTTACCACAGATAGATATTACACTTCTGTGGAGCTTGCAGAAACACTGTGGACTGATTTTCATCTTACATTTGTAAAATCCTATAAAAACCTACCTGAGGAACTGAAAACAACAACCGGACGCAATCTTCATGCATCACTCTTTGTATTCACAGAGCTACAGTCCCAGAAGCCACCAGTAATTTTTGTTTTTACTGTTGTGCGAGATAAACCAAAGAGACTTCTTTTGATGTAGTCAACTCATCATACAGAGGCAAATATCAATGATGATCCTAAGAAAGCAACCGAAATAATTCTCTACAACAACACAATGAAAGGACGAGTAGTTAGAGTCAACCAAATGGCAAGAAATTATTCTACAAAAAGAGGAACGAGAAGGTGGCTCTTTGTCTGTATTCTACACACTCATTGACATCGTGGGCATAAAGGCATATGCAATCTTTTTACTGAACTTTCCGGACTGGAAGTACAAATTACCAAACCGCCGTCTAGTGTTTCTCTTGAATTTAGGCCTTGAACTAATGAAGCCATATGTTGAAAGGGGAGCATGGAATTTGAACGGGCTGAATAAACCAATAATCTTGACCATGGAAGGTATTCTGGAACATAAACTGGAATATACCTTAGAAGTTCCTACACCTGCTCAGCCAGGATGGCGTGGTAGGTGCCATACCTGCTGCAGAGAGGCTAAAACAAAGAAAATGAAGTACAACAAGCTTGAAAAGTCAAGTTTTACGTGTTCACGGTGCAAAAAAACATGTTTGTGTGAAACAGCTCCTCCATAAATATAGTGTGTGTGTGTTCGTGCGCGTGCGTGCGTGTGTGTGAAGTGTAAGTGTTCCGATGATTCAGACTGAAAAAGATACATCAAAATCAGAAATCTTAAGACGTTATTTTCATTATCTGGTGTTGTTGTTGTGTAATTAGTGAACTAGTTTTGAGAAAATAAAACACTTTGAAGAGTATTGAAAGATACAATTTAATTTTGTAACTGAAATATGTTTGCAGAAACATAATTTCTTGATGTTTTTTTATATATTTGCATAATATTACAAAAGCATGTAAATTGATTAGTTAACTTTTTGAAATAAATTAAAAGGCATGTTCAAAAAATATTATTTAAAATAAAGAGGACATTTTTATTTATAGACCTGGCAGCCCTCACCCCCTTTGGTATTGCACGGAAGTAAAAATTCTTCGTTATTGCTAGGGTTAAACGCCAATCAAAGTTAATCACATGTCATACCGCTTCCTTTGGACAGCCTAAAGCCGCAGAAAAATACGGTTGGGATTTTAATCTGCAACTTAATTGTTAATTCGGTATTCAAATACTCTTTACTGGAAACGGAAATTTTGTTTACTTTAACGCCAACGTGTTGAAGTCTCGAGCTCTTAGCTCGATTTTAACTTTATTTAAAATGTAAACGAGAATTATTCTACACTTACTCAGGTGTTAATTATGTAATAAAAACAAACTCTTATGGAATCGAACATTATCAGAGACGATTACCTATTACGAACTTGCAAGGGCAAGTAACTGTCGAGTGATTTGTCGCAATATAATTCGCGAAAGAATTTGTGATTTATTCGCAGTACATAATTCCTGAAATTTTACACTCACAATGACGAAATTTGATTGGCTTTTTATAATAGGATAGTATTTAGTTCTATTAGTCGCATAAATTAAAAAAAATATCTTTACTTCAGTAAAAATTTATTATTTTTAAATTTCCCTGTAGTGAATAGAAAAATCTATATTAAAAAAAATGTTTTCCAATCTTACAAATGTATACCTTCATGAACTTTCAACCCCGTATCTAGAAGGTATTCCATGATTTATAAATTGTAATTAGTCTTTTATCGCATATTGAGTAATAAATATGAATAATATTCGTGTAACAATAAAACTTTTATTTTGATGAAATATGAGAAAATAATTTGAAACATGATTAAGCATTTTATGTATCGTCATCAAATGCTTTGTGGAGGTAAATCCTATGCGGTTCGAGTTACTGAGTTCTTAAGGTGATAGAAGTTTAGGACGAATGAGTGGACACGCGACAGAACCTTCTCGTCCGCTGCCTGTAAATTGTACTAAGAGCCACTCCCTCCATCACGCAGAAATTAAAACGCTTACGGAAATTTCCGGCATTGCAAGTAGGATTACTTAAGGCCTCCATATACAAATTCATACGGACGATGCGATTGTCAACATGGCAAATTTCTCTGGGCCTCTGAGTGTTGCTTCACCTTTGAATTTTTTATAAAATATTTTTAGATATCAACTAAGTTTATGTGCCATTAGATTAATAACGTTCGCTCTGAAGCTTGTATTTAATAAAATTCATAGTAATTAATGTAATCTATCATATTTACATCAAAATTATAATTGAAAAAGAAACAGAACATCTAAACACGTAAATGAACTGTAGCCGTTGCCTAATAAAATAATTCCGTATTCACAAGATGATAATCCTTTAGCAAATTTGAATATATTTGCGGAAATTAGAATGCTTGATGTACAATGGCATTGTTTTTGTTTGATGAAATTTGGATAAGAAATTCGAAAAAATACGTAAATGCTACTTTTAAGTTTCCTTATAAATTGATTCCCTCCCTAAGGACTGCATAACCTTACAGAGGTGGGAGGGTTTGTGTACTCTTACGAACCAAAAAGCTATGCCGGCGGGAGGTAATTCTCCTGGTAGGACCATCCAAGCCGGAAAGGCCTGAGGGGAAGAGTCAGACTAAGAAGCAGTCTTGGGGGTTTTACATCCCTCTGTGCAAGGGCAACAGCTTGCACAGTACCTCTGTAGGTGGTGATCATGTGGATCTGAACAGCTACAGATGGGTAATCACTCTGTGAAACTGCGATGAGGAAAGCAAGGGGAAACTACCTCATCATATTTCCCATGATAGGCTGAAAAGCTGCAAATACCTCTATGGATCTCTCTGGGGTAAAATATTCCGGAGGTAAAATAGTCCCCCAATCGGATCTCCGGGTGGGGACTACCCTAGGGGATGCACAGAGGAAATGTAAGATTAATAAGAAAGCAAGTAGTGAGAAATTAAAAATAGGCACATGGAATGTTAGGACTATGAATTCAGGGGGTAAACTAGAGAACTTAAAAAGGGAAATGAGAAGGAATAATGTAGGTATAGTAGGTCTTAGTGAAGTTCGGTGGGAAGAAGGCAAGATAAATTCAGACAAATTTAAGATCATTTACTCGGGAGTAGAGAAAAAGGAAAGGGGAGTGGGGATTATAATGAGAAAAGAGATAGTTGAAAGAATTAGCAAGGTAGTGATAGTTAATGATAGATTAATAGCCGTAAAACTTCAGATGGAGCCAGTGGAAATGCTTATACTTCAAGTGTATATGCAAACAACTAATGCTGGCGACGACGAAGTAGATGAAATCTATGAACAGATTATGGAGATATTGGAGGAGGAGGGAAATGGAATGATCACCACCATAGTAATGGGAGATTGGAACAGTGTAGTCGAAGAGGGACAGAAAGATAACATAGCGGGAAAATATGGACTAGGGAAGAGAAATGAAAGAGGGGATAAAGTTGTGGAATTCTGCCATAGAAATAGATTGATAGTAACTAATACATGGTTTAAGCATCACCAGCGGAGACTTTACACATGGAGAAGCCCAGGAGACCAGAGACGATACCAGATAGATAACATACTAGTCAATGAAAGATTTAGAAATAGCATTAAAAATGTGAAAACACTACCAGGGGCAGATATCGATTCTGACCACGATCTTTTGGTGGCAAATACAAAATGTAGACTGAAGAGCGCTAAGAGAAACATATGAGTTAACAAGAAATGGGACTTAGAGGAACTCCTTAAAAACAAGAAGGCTCTCATGACTGAGCTGGAGGAAAGGTTGGGGGAGAGAGTTGAAGAAAATAGGAAATATGTAGATGAGGTGTGAAGATACATCCATAGCAACATTAAAGATGTAATGGAAAAGAAGGTAGGAAAGATAACGGGTCAAAGAAACAAAAAACCCTGGATCAAAGCAGCCATGCTGCAAAAAATGAAAGAGCGGAGAAAGTGTAAGAACATAAACACCGAAGAAGGCCAAAGAAAGTATAAGGAGTTAAAAAATGCTTTAAGAAGGGAAACAGATAAAGCCAGAGAACAGTGGATAAATGAGAAATGCGAGGAGATTGTCGAATGTGAAAGAATTTGTAGAACAGACCTCATGTATAGCAAAGCAAGGGAACTATTCAAGAAAAAGACAAGAAAGATAGGACGTAAAGGAATCATGAACAAAAGTGGTAAAAGAGTATCGGAGCCAGACAATGTAAAGAATGTCTGGAAAGAATACATTGAGGTGCTGTATGACTAAGAAGGAAAGCCAAGAAATATTAAATTAAATGAAAAAGAGGATGTGGAAAAAGAGAAGCTAGGACTAAGTATTCTCCAGTCTGAAGTTAAAAGAGGAATTGATGACATGAAAAAAAGGAAGGCTGTTGGGAGTGATGATATACCAGTGGACGTTCTTAAGGTTTTGAGGTCGAAAGCAGTTAAGCAACTAACAAAATTTTTTAACCAAGTATATGATACTGGCATATGCCCTGAACATTTTTTATATGTTGTGATGGTACCACTGGAGAAAAAACAATGCAAAATGTTGTAAAGATTACAGAACTATTAGTTTAATTTCTCATACAGCTAAAGTTCTAACCAGAATAAAACCAAAAGAATTGAATGTAAAATAGAAAAGGAGCTGCAAGATAATCAGTTTGGTTTTAAAAGAGGAAGGGGGACTACAGATGCTATAGGATGTATGAGAATGATGATAGAAAGAGCGCTATAAGTCAATAAAGGAATGTATTTTTGTTTTGTAGATTGGAAGATAGCTTTTGACCGAGTGAAATGGGATAAAATGCTGGGTATTTTAAACAAAATAGGAATAGATTGGAAAGATAAAAGACTGCATAAAAACTTTTACTTTGATCAAAAGATTAGAGTCAGGGTTGAAGGAGAAGAATCAGTAAGTACTTCAATAGGGAGGGGAGTGAGGCAGGGATGTCCTATTTCACCAGCGATATTTAATATTTCTGCAGAAACAATAACAGAAGAAGCGTTGATGGAAGAGAAAGGATTTAAGATAGGAGGTGAAAGTATTACCACCATTAAATATGCAGATGATCAGGGATTAATAGCAGAAGACGAGAAAGAGCTTCAGAGGATGACAGACAGACTAGTGGAGGTTGGCCAACAATATGGAATGAAGATCAATGCAGAAAAAACGAAAGTCATGGTGGTTTCAAAGGAACATAAAGAATTAAATATAATGGTAAATGGCCAAAAATTGGAACAAGTAAGTAGTTTCAAATATCTTGGCAGTATTTTAGCGCAGGATGGAAGTAGTACACAGGACATCAGAAGTAGGATTGCAATGGCAAAAGCAGCATTTAGAAACAAGGAAGAAATTAGCAAAATGCTACATATGGAGCATAGCTCTTTATGGTGCAGAGACGTGGACGGTAAGGAGAAAGGAGGAAAAATATTTAGAAAGTTTTGAGATGTGGGTATGGAGAAGAAAGATGAAAGTGAAAAGGGCAGATAGGAAGAGAAACGAAGAAGTATTAGAAATGGTGGGAGAAGAAAGGACGCTAATGAAAACAATCAGGAAAAGAAAAGCAAATTGGATAGGGCACATATTGAGAAGAAAGTGTTTACAAAGGACGATCTTAGAAGGAAAAATTAGTGGAAGAAGAGGAAGAGGGAGAAAAAGAATAGGAATATTAGATAATATAAAGCAGGGATATAATACTTATAGAGGTATAAAAGAGGCTTCTAGGGAGAGAGAGAAATGGAGGCAGCGGTTCAGTTAAAACCTGTCTTCGGACAGAAGCATGATGATGATGATATATATATATACAAGTAGAAGGTGCTTGCATTCTGCAAGCTATCATCTCACCATAAATAACATTCATTTTTCATATTTCATTATTACAAATATTTTTTTAATTCTAAATATTTCACCTCCGGAGCGATATTATTTTTTCCCTTGTGTAAAAATTATAGATTAAAACAATCCAAAAACTTTGAAATTTTAAGAATTTTATACTTTCTCCATGCTACACATGCTACACATTTCTGCCAAATCCTAAAGTTGTAGTACTTCTAGAAGAGAAATAATATTTTTCCAATTGTTTAAATTTAAACATTTTTAACGGCCGCCGCAACATTTTTATGGAGAGATTAAAATGTTTATTTGTGCAAATGCACTGCTCCGTACATAACTTGAAAATTTTAGCTTACTAGCTCATTTCATAATGTGTAAACAGTTATCTATTTGTTTAAACTTTAAGAATTTTTAACTGCCAAACTAATAAAAATATCAAAATTTTTATAATCCCTATTGCGTTTTTTTACAAATTCTACTTATAAAAAAAATTTCAACTCCGTAGCACATGCGAAAATACATAATAGTATGATGATAAATTGATTACATTTAAAAGCTATAAATAAAAATAATACTGCCGTATGAAAACAGGAATTAGCACTTGGCAGATCCACATACTGTATTAGTTGTAAAATTTCTTGGCATGGTTGTTCCACCAAATTATAAAAGAAACAATTATATGGCATCTTAATGTAAATGTTGAAGCTAAATTTAATTCGAGATTTTCGTCCTTTTGTCGACATACTCCGAGTATATGGCAGGGAGTGTTCGAGGGAATTAAGATCCCATTTAGCAGAGCTGGAGTATTACTCGCGTGAAACTCTTAGCAACACTCAAGTGCGCTGTGAAGTGGTTCGATCTTGGAAAATTAGGTTAAATGGAGGTTTGAAGTGGCAAAGCTAAAAATTTTAATGTAAACCATCAGTGGTAAATTAGAAGAGATTTCAAATAAATTTATTCGGTGAATTTTTTTAGAGAATCCTTGAATTTCCTTTTGAAAGCCAGTTTTAAAATGAAGTAAACTTATCTTTCTGAGAGATAATTGCTTTAAAAATACATAAAATTTGCATTATAGAAATAGAAAAAAATTGCTGAATGTCTTCACATTTTAGAATTAAGATAAGATCAAATTCCTTGGATCATTTAAGAGGCTGCGAGAAAAAATCGAGTTTTAAAATTTTCATTTTTTCGAAAAACACGCACACGACTTGGGCGGTATTTACTACGGTATTTATTTAGAGGCATTTTTTATTTTCAGCCTAAAATGTTGATATTAAAATTTTAATTTTTTAAAGATGTAGGTTATAAGGTATTTCCACTATAATTTACAAGTTTCTAAATATATTGCAACAAAATACATTATATAACATATCTATTTCAAGATTTAAATAGGTATTTCTTCAGATTTATGTTAACATAACCCACGAAGTTGCTGCAATTTACATTTTTAGGCGTTCTTTACCAGCGAAGCGATAATAGCGGAACGCCTTTGGGCACGTCTGGTCCGTCCGTCGTAACTTTCATCTTCTAAACCGCTGGACTGATTTTAATGTAATAAATTAGGAGTGATCTTTATTGAAAATTATCGCCCAATTGTGATTTTTAACTGAATGCTTCAATTAGAACTTCCACACTTTACATAATTACTTTAATAAACTTATTCTCGTATCTCGTTAAATAGCTTCCGTCAAGCAACAATAAAATATCAAACTTTTATCTCCCTAGCTCTAATATTATCTATAAGATATAGATTAAAGAAATTATTCGAATAGGGAACCACATTTACTACAAAAAGTCCACGAGGCCACAAAATTGCGAATTACAGTTTCGGAGATAAAAATTCGAGATGATCCCGAGCAAAGTATCTCATATTTTGTTTACATCGATCGCTAAGACGGTTCTCTCAGCAAACAACAATTAAAAATCCATATATTTCTCTCCCATTCTCTTATATGATATGCGAGGTATAGATTAAAGCAATTATTTGGATAAAGAACAACTTTTACTATAAGTTGGTCTAGAGAAAACATAATTACTACTTGTAATTTTGGAGAAAAAAGTCGAGAAACTCCCGAGAAATACATCGCATACTTTGGTTATATCGATCGCTAAGATGGTTCTCTCAGGAAACAACAATTAAAAGTTAAATTCCTATTCTCTTATATGATCTGCGAGGCATAGATTTAAAATTCTATTCGTATAGAGAACAACATTTATTACTTGTCAGTCCCCGAGACTATAATTTCGGGGATAAAAATTCGAGTATCACCTAATCTTTCGATACCTTTCCGTACGTATTTCCCATTAAGAACGCCTTTGAAATCTCTGTGTATTCCATTTATGGAGTATACTTTTCCAACTTGTTCCAAAGAGTTAATCCATAAATTGCATCACGCACTGGGGGAAGGAGCTAATAATTTTGTGAGGGGTTGTGACGAGGGGAGAAGAGGGTATTTTTTGATAACGTGACGTCTATGGTTTGATGAAAAAATATGAAAAACCTTGATTTCTAAAGCTTGATTTTGGAGCATATTTAGCCTACTGCCCTATTTAAGGATAGGTTTATGCGATATTTGTCCCGCCCTATGCCTAGGGTTTACACCTCTTCGAATTTGGATCATTGAAGATTTTGTGGAGTGATTTTAATGGAATGTTATGTTCATGTTTCATAATTACATTTTAAATCACTAGCAAACATTGATTCAATTGATTCATATATGAATCAGTGAGATCGCTTAATAGATGGATCCAGTTGATAAATTGGGTGTACTCTATTGGGTTATCGCAGTGGACGAGGGCTGTTTTCCAACTGAAACGCAAATCTTTTTCCACACAACCTGGGAAAATGATCAGATGAGTAATTCTAAATAAACTTAACAATTTTATGGCTGCTAATATTAATGCGGGATAATTTTTTTCACGCAACGCCGCGTAGTGGAGCGAAATTTTGCATATTTGGAGAGTCTGTTCGCGGTAAAATAATTAACCTATTTATACGCTCAAAACAAGTGAGGTAACGAAAAAGAGAGGCGGGGGAGCAGGAGAGGAAGCAAGGAGATGGAGCAGGAGGAGAAAAAGGAGCGACTTGACAGATCTTCGTTCTTCATCTTGCGGAGATGAAAGGTTCAATTTATTCGCGCACGCTAGGAGTCTTATACTTCATAAAAATGATATCCTTATCCGGCCCGAGAGCGGAATATTTCTCGGCAAGCCAGTTTCCATCTTCATGAGAGTCATTCATCGACCGCTTCCAGTAATTTATATTCCAACGGGAGAGGAGGGGGAAGAGAATTCCACCGCGTCTCTTCATAGCAACACTGGGAGAGGGGAGAGGGCTTGACGGGGGAGGGGGTAACGAGGAAAAGTGTAATAGGAACGAGTTGGCTCTCGCGGGAAACCGGAAGATACGTCTAGAAAAAATTAAGCTGGATGAATCTTACGCTTACTAATTTAAAAGAGCCACTGCGCTTCATGTTTCCATGCTGCGAAGGCTCTTATATGTATTGTTACCGGGGCAATTCGCGTGTTGGTTTCGTGGAGATGTTCTGGTTAAATTCATTATGTCGTTCTTAAATTAAATGTCGGCAGTTCCATCTAGGATGCTTTTGGTTTGTCAATTTGATCGCTTAGCAGATTCTTTTTCTCAGAATGCGTTGAATTTTTGCGTATTTCTGAGAAGTAATATTTCTAATGGCTTACCGAGCAAACGTAACGACTGGTTTCCATATGACAGGAATGTTAAAGCTTAAATATGTATAGTTAACATGTTCCTTAGCAGAATCTCCCAATGAGATATTTGGTATTGTCTGGCAAAATCTTCCATTTTCATAAAGAAACGTCCCAGGAAGAAAAATCGATTTGCCAGGTTCTCACAGTCAAAGTACACATAAAAATATTTTTCCTGTTATTTAATACATCGATTTACCTACACTCCATTTTCTCTATTTCGTATGTTTTGAAGGTGCTAGGTTGTGCACGTAAAATTTGATTAACCAGTGCCCCAAAAACAAAGGTGCCACAAAATGGAATACTAATTGTAAGACGCAGAATCCACAGAGACCATATCCGCATATCTATGGAGTTACGCCGTTACGACTACAGCTACAAATGAATGCGGATCTAGGTTCGCAACATGCTATGATAACTACATATAAATTAATCACCAATCAATCCTACATGATTTGCTTGCTTGTGTCTCAAGTGTAATGCTCGACTGTGGCGCCACACTTAAAAAACCGATATAAAAGAGCGGGAGAATCTAGAACTATTTGTGTCTGAATATAATGCAATTTTTAACAAACTTTCCGTGTAGGTAGAAGTTTTAAATGTGGTAGAAATATTTTTTTTATAGTAAAAGCTATTTACGAAAGAAAATATTAAAAAGACCCAGAAAGACTCTAGAAAGTAATTTCTATTTCCCATAAGAAAACACATAAATATCAAGCTTTCAGTCTTTTGCTCATAAAAATTAGAAAAACTGACCCTTTATCTTCAAATTTGGACTGTTTTAAGGGAAAATGAACAAATTTTTTTATTGTTTTCATCAGTTGTCTCCTTCAATCAGCGAACATGTTACGTTTTAATGACTTATGTTTGACAAAGTTTATTGATTTCATGTGGATATGTCTTGACAACCAGGCCATTGCCGAAACTGAGACCTATTATTATCTCATATGAGAAATATACACGTAAATACAGTACCATGCCAAATTAATGTGATCATTGAAATATTTTTACATTTTTTGACAAACGTGGTTATTTTGTAAACATCTTCATGAAACTATGTAAAATATTTTTATTTATAATAAGTCTTTACTCAAGAATATTTTTTTAGTGCAACAAAGAGTGATGGAGGTGAATGTGATGAAAATTAGTATTTACTATTTCCTCCTTTTTCGACTGTTAGAGCTTCGACGCGACGCGGCATAATTTCAATGCCACTTTGAACCACTTCTTGTGTTCTATCGTGGTGGTTTCAGACTTCAATCAGTTTTTCTATTATTCTGGTCTTGGTAGTTATAACTTCCTTGGCAATCTCTCTTTTTGCCAACTCCCAAACTTTTTCTTTTGGACTCTTGTCTGGAGAGTGGCCAGGCCAGTCTAACGGTTCGATTTTTTGTTCTTAGAGGACTTTTCGATGCTCTGAGCAGTATTGTACGGTGCGTTGTCTTGCATAATAGTGAGATCGGAGCCTTCAGTGAATCAATCTTGTATCTGCGGCAAGAGCCTCTGCCTCAAAGCTCACGGTACATTTCTTGACGCAAGGTACTCCGTACGATGCACAAACAACCTGCGTCTGAACCGCTGTCGAGGAACCACAGCATAACCGCAGCAGGGTGCTTTACTGTCCTAACAAGTCAGTATGACTTGAACTCTCCACATTTCTTCCGTCTCACCAACATTGCTCTGTTTTCAAGGACTTGACATGACGATTCGTCCGAAAAACAAATCTGCGAAAAAGAGACGCCTTTGAAATTATGCCTTTAATTAGGCATTTTTATAAAATTTTAACTTATGTTTTGGCGAGAGTGTTTAAACTTACCTTTTTTCAATCTCCAGCAGTCATGTGCTGATGCTTTAATGAACATTCGTACCATTTTCAATCATTGCCTTAGTCAGTAAAGACTTGTGTTGAGGACGGTCGCAATTGTAGCCCTGCTGATAAAGACGTCTACGAACTGTCCATTAAGAAATGTTAACACCAGCAGACTGGATTTTTATGGTGATTGCTGTGGAATTAAAATTACGGTTTTCCACACAAAAATTTCTTATCAGCCGGTCCGTCATTGATGTCATTATTCTTTTAGGGCCACAATATCCAAAGCGCTCACTGCCTAACAGCATGTTCAAAGATATTTTCCTTAATTTTATTCACAGAAGCAACTGAAAACTTCTGCAGCTATTTACCATTTGGAAAAGTTAGTAGATTGCAAAAGTGTGTTTATTATTAGAAACTTCTTTTGTGATAAGCCATAGGGTCTTCCCATTATGAAGAAATCGTAAATAACACGTGCAAAAACAGAATATGAAGAAAAATATCAAAATTTACGCATATTTTTAATTAATTAATTAAATTCATGATGTTGCCTTTTTGGTATAAATGTTGAAAATACGAAAAGGATTTTATGGAACTTCACATATAATATTTTAATATTAAATATCGACAAATATTTGTAAGCATAGTAAATCCGTCATGAATTTATTTGTTTCATACTCTCATTATTTTGGCTTAAAATTGTTAAAAATTAATTTTATTCAGTTCATAGCTTTTTTAAGTATTGTTGCGCGACCGACGCATTGATATTTTTAGGTGTATTTCCGTTTTTACTTCAAATGATTTTTTCTTAATTCGAATTATCAAATCTGCGAATGATTAATTTTGAATTTATTTTAATTAAAAACAGTATGAAAAATGTAACTATGCTTATTATTCTCACAATCAGGTACGAATGCATTTGTTTATGAGGGCATTCTGGGAGGCGGCTCGGAGTGTTTGCCGCATTTTAGAGGTCTTCAGAAAGCGTGCGAATTTTTTTCTAACGTTAATAAAATTAAGTCATCAATTTTTAGTAGAAAAACGTGTTATAGTATGAGATTCAACAACCAATGTTAATTTTTAGAGAAGAAATGTAATTGTTTTGAGAAAAAGGCACATTAATTATTTATTTCATTTATCTATTAATATGTCTCTTAGTTGGTTGGACGTAAAGGGCCCATAACATGACAATTTTCGAAGAATGTCAAAACTGCTCCACTACAATTCAAAATATGGCAAAAATCCATTTATAAGGATATTCTTTTCATAGCGTCGAAATGGGACATGATTTTCTTGGATTTTACGAATGTCGTGCGCCTGCATTATTCCCTCTCCTTCCCAGCATTCCGTGACGAAATTAAAACCGTACACGCCCTATCTTTTCTCCCAGGAATAATGCCAAAGTTGAGGAAAGTTTATTTCTTTTTCCCGGAAACGTTTCATACGCTTAAACTTCCAGACTGGAAAATGGGATTTTAAAAAAAATATAAAATGAGATCTCCCTTTTCCAGAAAAAGTACTTGTTTTAATGGTCTCTGAGACGGCTATTTGTCTCTTTCATGACTTTGAAACATCTCGCCTTGACTTTTGACACTGAAGCAAGTGAAATACTGGTTTTTCTCCTTGCGGTTCCGGCTCGGTTTCGTGGGTTTACTGCTTCGCGCCTCGGGACTTGGAAAAGTTTCTCCCATCCGAAGCGAATCTTGAAAGCTAAGATAATATATCCTAAACGGCAAATGTTCGAGGAAAGTTCGATCCTCTATATTGAATCCTACATTTTACGGGTAAATTATATTACAAGGGATCTCAAATCCGTGCCCGCGTAGAGTATTTATGCGTCACACGAGATAAGATAATTTTTTAATATGATTTTACCCAGACTCAAATATATCTTTTATAAATTATTTAATTTAGGAAGTGCTTTCAATAAACAAAACACCAAGTATCCTCAGTGTATTTTTCGTTCCCATTTAAAACGCTCTCATCTGTTTGGGTACAGAAGAATGCACTGAACATGGAACGCGGCCCGTGGATATAGTATATTGCCATCGTGCGGCATGGTTTTACTTTGAGACCTCTTTTATATACCATACCATAATACTCGAAACGCTAAAACGTAGACAGTAGCAAAAAGACAAAGTGAAAATCCTAACACAACCATCTACATTTCCACTATTGTGATTATGTAAATTTATCTGTATTATTCTAACTATACATTATATTCTTTCTGTATTAACTGTATCGTTAACACAGGAACAGTTAAATTCCATATATAATTTAATGTTAAAAAAATTATAATAATATCGTATATAGGTAATTGCTAATTTACTTTCAGCTTGTGGTTAAATGTAAAAAAATAATTATTTGAGGAGCTCGGCCCAAGAATTAAAAATTTGTTAGGTTTTGGCTCTAAAAAGAATGGCAAAAGTGACAATCTTCTGATAAGGAAAGTGATTTTTATGTAAGCGGCTAGTGAAGAGGAACTTCTCCAATATACTCTATGAAAGCTCACGGACGGGACATTTTTTAATGCCTTTCAAATATTTCACTTAAAATAGAATGTAGCAGTAAATATTGAAGCATTTAAGAGAGACAAGAAATGTATTAGATAACGCTTTTATCTTAATCGCAACGCTACGGCCGGTGACGGTGTGTGTACTGAGGTACTATTGACGGAATCTATCGTCTATTCCCAATTTAATTCTAATGAGTAGCGTCGGACGACAGGGATAAATTATCCATAATCATTAATGGTTCAAGGTAAAATTGTAGGTCGGGCAAAAGATGAAAAATTCATCCTCGAAGTAATTCATTAGCATTTTCAAAAAGGTTAGTGTTTAATTTTTGTGCTTTTCTCTTTTTTATTCCTACATGGCAATAATCCTTGCTAATGAGACCTTATATCTTGAACCATAGAGTTAGTATAATCAGTACAGGAAGTAAAAAATGAAAACCTTATGGTCAGGTCGTGTCCGCCCGTGCCCATGTTTTATCTTTGAAACTACTGGTTAGTAGTTCATGAAATTTAGTATTTAAGAAATGGCAAAAAAAAATAAAATTATATAAATTGTTCACGCAACCTAAACGGGAGTGCTATTTTACTGATGACCAAAAACCAACTTTTTTCTATCCAGTAAAATATTACTTATAACAACGACGCCTTCAAACAACATTTGTAGAATTAGTCAAAAGCATGTTTCGTTCAGTACATTTTTATTAATGAAGTACCCGGTTTCAAGAATATCAAACGAGAAAGTCGTAATTCATTTTAACCTTAGAAAACTATCTCCGTGTTTTTATTGTTGCCAAAAAAACCATCTGGCATCTGTATTAAACAAAATCTAATATATAAAAATCTGATATGACCACGACATGACTTTCTCCATATCTGTAATATTTGTAAAAATTCCAAATAGGTTAGATAATATTAAATATTTTAAGAAACTGCGAGAAAATTTTAGTCTTTACATAGAACAAAAATAAACTCAAACCATAGCCTTCTAATATTGGATATAGCCACAAAGCTCCAACAATTAAGAAAAGAGAAAGAAGTGTTACTAAGACGTAACTAAGCGTCAATTGTTAACAATAGTCGGTTGGTGGCGTGGTGGTGGCAGCTAAAAATATAAGATATCTCTTAAACAATGCGTTCTACTGAAAATGTTTCAAACAAAGGTTGCAGAAAATTAAATTTACTACAGCTTTAATCTGGTATATTTTTATATTTATATATTATTAGAGCAAATATGTCAAAAAACCGAATGTGACAAGAGTAAACAGCCACTTCCGGTTTCCGATTTTTACCAAAAACTAAACAGTTCTTCTGACTTTTATAAATATGTTTAATGTAAAATTTTGCGTTCACCTGATTAATAGTTTTTGAGTTAGAGTACCCACAAAAAGCTATCACATACACAAACACTAACCCATACACACTCACTGACATACTCGAGAAAATAGTCAAAAAGTGTTCAGGGGACTTCAAAACGTGTATTTCCGTTGGAATCTCAAATTCTATTTTTTACTTTCTCCATATACCTAGTATCGGGGAAAGTATTGTATTCATGAAAAAATCGACTCCGAGATTTCAACGGAAATAAACGTGTTTAGGTCCCCTGAACACATTTTGACCATTTTCTCGATGATGTCTGTGTTTGTGTGTGTGTGTGAGATAGTTTATTGTGGGTGCTCTAACTCAAAAACTATTAATCAGGTCAACACAAAATTTTATATTTAACATTTTTATAAAAGTCGGAAAGAAGAGAGTGGGCGTTTACTCTTTTCACTTATCTGTTATTTTAAAATATTTGCTTTAATATTAGATCGATGTACAAATATATTAGAATAAGCGTTTTAGCAAATTTTATTTCCTACAACTTTTGTTTGAAACATTTTTCCATATAATGCATTTCTTAAGCGATATCCTACATTCTTACCTGTCACCACCACGCCACCTACGAAAGATTATTGTTTACAATTGACGCTTAGTTACGTCTTAGGAACGCTCCTTTATATTTTTTTAATTGTTGGAGCTTTGTGGCTATATCTAATATTATAAGGCTATGGTTTGAGTTTATTTCTGTTCCTTGTCAATTCTAAAATTTCTCGGTTTCTTAAAATATTTATTATTATCTAACCTATTTGGAATATTTAGAAATAATACAGATATGGAAAAAGTCAAGTGGTGGCCACATCAGATTTTTCATGAATACAACAATTTTCCCTATACAACGTATATGGGGAAAGTAAAAATCTGATGTGGCTGCGACAAATTTTAGACTTGACAAAGAACAGAAATAAACTCAAATCATTGCCTTCTGATATTGGATCTAGCCACAAAGCTCCAATAATTAGGAAAAGAAAAAGGAGCGTTACTAATACGTAACTAAGCGACAATTGCTAACAATCGTCGTCGGTAGGTGGCGTGGTGGTGGTAGTTAAGAGTATAGGATATCTTTTTAGCAACGCATTAAATGGAAAAATGTAGAAAATTAGATTTCCCACAACTTTTATTCCAGTACATTTTTACATTTATCAAATATTAAAGCAAATATTTCAAAATAACGGATAAGTGAAAAGAGTAACCACCCACTTCCGGTTGACCGATTTTTACAAAAACTAATCATTTCTTCTGAATTGTATAAAAATGTTAAATATAAGATTTCGCAATGACGTGATTAATAGTTTTTGAGTTAGAGCACCCACAAACAGCTATCACATACATACATACTTCATCGATAAAATGGTCAAAACTTGTTTAGGGGACCTCAAAACGTGTATTTCCGTTGAAATATCGAAGTAGATTTTTTTCATGAATATAATACTTGCCCCTATACTACCTATATGGAGAAAGTAAAAATGAAGTTTTGTGTATATGTATATTTGTATGTCCCTTATACGTTTTTACACCGTTGAAGCTATCGAATTCAAAACTCTCATGGGCCATCCTATAGGCAAAAGAAAGAACTTGGTCTAGGTTTGCAGACCGTGGGGTGTCTTATACACCATATGGTCAAGAAAATACTACTTCCGTAAGAATGCATGGGAAATTGTGTTCAGAAACCCCATAATGCCATGCAGCCCTTCACTTATGTGGATATAAATATACCTAAATATTAACTTACGATCACGAAAAATAGCTTATTTTACGCACGAAAGAAAATATTTTAATTCTGTTTATGTTTCGTCGTATTATATGTTTAATAGCTCGTAAAGATTAACGCAAGGAATATCCACGCCGTGGCTAACCGTAGAAGAAAAATAGCCAACGCCAAGATAAAGGGTACAAATGGATTAAATATAGTCGATGAAAGTTAGTCTAATGATTTTTAAGGAATATTATAACATTGTTATCTTTACCATTAACATTGAAAGATTTATTTCAACATAAATCATAACACATTTGAGAAATTTGGGGGCACCAACAGGGCCCGAGTAATTATAGTCATTTTGCTGATTAAAAGAAAATTCTTTTCCGAGCGAAGCCGGGTAACTCCAGCTAGTTTACTATAAATAAGTTTTATTTCTTATGCTTCACCGACTGTTAATATAGTACAAGAAAGAAATAGGATTGTCCACGATACAAATTAACTTATATACGTTTATTACTTTCTCCATATACGAAGTATAGAGAAAGTAGTTTTCATGAAAAAAATCGAATTCGAGATTTCAACGAAAATACATGTTTTAAAGTCACCTGAAAACGTTTTGACTATTTTCTCGATGATGTCAGTCTGACTGACTGTCTATCTGTATGTGATAGATTTTTGTGGGCGCTCTAACTCAAAAACTATTTATCAGGTCAACGCAAAATTTTATATTTAAAATTTTTATAAAAGTTAGAAGATCTGATTAGTTTTTGGTAAAAATTGGTAGGCCGGAAGTGGTTGTTTACTCGTCACTTATCCGTTATTTTGAAATATTTGCTTTAATATCTGATAAATGTAAAAATGTACTAGAATAAATTTGTAGGAGATTTTATTTTCTACAACTTTTAATTGATATATTTTTCCATATAATGCATTGTTTAAGAGATATCTTATATTATTAGCTGCCACCACCACGCCACCTACCGAAGACTTGTCAAGAATTGACGATTAGTTACGTCTTAGTAACGCTCCTTTTTCCTTTCAAAATTTTTAACCGGAAGTAAATATCTACAACGATCCCATAGCTAACAACATGTAATTTGCCATATAAATATGGAGAAAGTCATGTGTTGCCCACATCAGTTTATTTTTCTTAGGTATGCACACAGCTTTTGAAAGTAAAATAATAGTTAATTTACTGGAAAGGAATGAACGTTAACGTAAAGGTCTAAATGCAGGTCAGGTATATTTAAAATAATTTTCAAATCATTTATTAATTACTACCGATTATAAAATAAATTTTAAATCACAAATACAATATTTCTTTGGCATCGCCTGTCATTCATCCTTTTGCAGTGATTAGATATTATACAAAGCCATTAATATTTATAATTTTTTGACGTGGTAACATAAATTCTAAAGAACGCCTTTGGAAACTTGATGTACTCAGACATGGGGAACACTTTTCTGTACTTCTTCTCATCTAAATAACGATTGATTACGTGGAAATACGATTTTGATTATGTTTTGTTTACGTTAACGTAAAGGTCTAAATGCAGGTCAGGTATATTTAAAATAATTTTCAAATCATTTATTAATTACTACCGATTATAAAATAAATTTTAAATCACAAATACAATATTTCTTTGGCATCGCCTGTCATTCATCCTTTTGCAGTGATTAGATATTATACAAAGCCATTAATATTTATAATTTTTTGACGTGGTAACATAAATTCTAAAGAACGCCTTTGGAAACTTGATGTACTCAGACATGGGGAACACTTTTCTGTACTTCTTCTCATCTAAATAACGATTGATTACGTGGAAATACGATTTTGATTATGTTTTGTTTACGATTACACTATTACAAACAACTGAATATAGCTATCAGTCCTTTAGAGTGAAAAGACTGTGAAAATTTTCCGAAGATAGAGCTACATCTATTCGTTGTAGAAAATATACTAAAAAATTTGTAACTTACCAATTATTTCATATTCATAATTGCATTGCATTACTTAATATATATTCATTGAGAAAAATATCAATTCGCTGGTTTTCATTCATTTTCCCATAGTCTCATTTGAGAAAATTCGTTCGGATTCCTTTTATCATGATTGGTATGATTATCTGAGCTGTAGAAACGTTCTAGATAGAGGGAGGTATTTTTGTAAATCTTATACTCTCATACCATATAATACCAAGCTTTCAAAAGCTTGTGCCATACCTTTGAAGTAAAAGCGTCCATTCTAACATACAGAAACTCAACTATGCCACATTTTACATTTGAATCCGCGTAATTTTACTGAGTGCACTCATTCACCTTGAGTGCGGGAAGCTTCGTCAAAAATAATATAAAAAGCTTTCTTCTAGTACGCGCTTAGCGTTAGAACTTGGACGGCGCTTTCTCTTAGCAGAATACTCCTGGCGCCATTTGTCTAGCTGAACGTAAACTATTCACGTCCTATATCCCTCGAGGAAAATCCTTTTGAATTCAACTCACGGCTGTGCTTTAATATTGCGTTCTCTCTCTCTCTCTATCTTTATACGCTCAAAAGGATTTTGCGATAGCACGCGGGATCGCGCAGAGCTTGAGCGCTCCGAGAAAGTACGACCTCAAGACTAACGAGTCGTTAGTAAACGCCTACTTTCTTCTTTTTTCGGTCGTAGTGGCCGCTGGAAAGCGAGGGCTCTCCAAAAAGAATTCATCTGAATGAATGAGAGAGAGAGAGAAAGAAAGCTCTCTCTCTCTCTCTCTTTATCAACCAATGCTTGAAAAGAGAACAGGAATGGTCCCAGAATGCTGCCTTGAGGCACCCAAGTTCGTGACGGGAATCTGAATTCCTTAATTCCAGAAAGGATTCCGAAAGATGAAGGCATTTGAAAGCTTCTGGATCGATAATTTCATAGATGAGTTGAGATTGTACTGAGATGTGTGAGTGCATGGTTAAAGTTTTTTCCCTGGGACAAATGATTTCATTACAATAAAAAGAATATTTTCCTTGCCTTGAGTTAAGCGACCCATAGATTGAAAAATATTTAGCTAAGCAGAGTTTCAGGATTATCGTGCGCAAAAATGCTCCTTTATCTTTTCTTTTAGAAGGAATTTTAGTACTAAAGGGATAGTTATATTAACAATATGTTTTTAAGAAACCACTGCGAAATGCCAACTTTCTCGATTTAGGCAGTTTTGAAGAATTAAAAATTGCGTCTTGACTAAAGAGGTTTTTGTTTAAATATGTCACTTTAAACTTCGTGTCATTTCTGAATTAAATATTTTCTGAGTGTCAGAAGTAACCTTGATTCGAGCATTGTGCATTCGATTAATTGCCTATAGAATTGAAGCACTATATAAAAATTAAAAAATTTGATGTGGCCATCACATTACTTTCTCCATATCTGTAATATTTCTGAAAATTCCAATTAGGTTACATAATAATAATATTAAAAAAACTGCTAGAAAATTTTAGACTTTACAAAGAACAGAAATAAACTCAAACCATAGCCATCTGATATTAGATATAGCCACAAAGCTCCAACAATTAATAAAAGAAAAAGGAGAAAAATAATGCATTATGGGAATATGTTTCAAACAAATGTTGTAGAAGATTACATTTCCTATAACTTTTATCCCAATACATTTTTGCATTTATCAAATATTAAAGCAAATATTTTAAAATAACGGATATGTGACAGGAGTAAACCCCTACTTCCGTTTGACCGATTTTTAACAAAATCTAATCAATTTTTCGACTTTCGTATATGTGTTAAATATAAGATTTGGCTTTGACTTGATTAATAGTTTTTGAGTTAGAGCACCCACAATAAACTATCACATACACACACACATATCATCGATGAAATGGTCAAAACGTGTTCAGAGGACCTCAAAACGTGCATTTCCGTTGAAATCTCGAAGTCGATTTTTTCATGAAAACAATACTATTATATATATATATATGGAGAAAGTAAAAATGAATTTACTTGGAGAAATGGCACTTCTATGAATGACTTACTTATTTAAGTGAAATTAGCAAGGAGCTATGAGTGGTTTAAACGAAAACTGGCTCCATTTTTATTGATCTAATGACAATATATCTAATTGTAATTGTTCTTTATGCATAAAATTTATGACAATAGTGGCGTTATGATGAATCAACAGCAATGAATACTGGTGTTAATTTGGCGCCTGGTACATTTACTACGTGTTAATTCTGCTTATTTTATTATTGCATAAGAAAACCTAAAAGCAGATACTATTAGAAAGATTATAAAGCGTACAAAAAGTGAATATAGGAATCCTTCCATGTTTAGGAACATTGAGTCTGCAGGAATGGTCTCATAGAAAGTTTGAATCCTCAATTAGACCCATGCTTTTCAAAAAGATATTACAGCTATATTTTTCTTCCTCTCCCGAATTCATTTCCAAGAAAGAGAGACGGAGAAGTCATCAAGAAGGAAAGATTAAGTTTTCGACTTTTCCCCATCTTCATCTTTCGTTTTACCCCTCACTCTCCAGTTTCCGAGCTTTTATATCCCCTTCCGAATTTCTCCTATCACCCCAAATATCAAGAGTGTATTTTAAAAACTGTGAAGCCATGATTACTTTCTCCGTGATTCTTATTTTCAGGCATCATGTTTATATTAGCATTTCGAGGCATCAGTTTCCATGTTTTCATGGAAGAAATTCCTTTTCAACAGTGGGTTAAGTAATTTACTGCTTCTAGCTAAAGCGTGAAATATGCCTAGTAGTGCTTTCCAAAATGCAAGAATGGCTTCCAGGCAATTTTTCAATGCAGATTAGTTAGTTCGATAATGAAAATAATATCTTACTATGGACTTTTAATTGCTCTTAATGTTTGAAAATTGCTTTGCGAGATCATATTGACAAAATCACGGAGAAAAACTTATATGTCAATCACATTGCAATCGTAGTTTCGTCTAAGCTACAAAATTGTTAGTCACTTGCATTCTTTAGATGAAAAACATGCATAAAAACATCATCGCTGAATAAGTTGTATTTCAATATTGTTCAGACAATTTTTTGCAACCCATAAAACTCCAAGAACGCATATCATAAATCCCGCCACTAAGCCCAATTCAGAATTATAGCCTGATCTAACAATAATAAAAGGCTACTTCGGTCCCTTTGTCCCTCTGTTGCTCCCTCTGTCACGCTATAAAAATGCGTATAACTCGATAAAAATCGAAATGTATTTTTAAAATTTGGCAGGGATGCTAGATTTGCATATTTTAAGGTGATAACGAAATAAAATCTAGAAAAAGTCCTAGTATCAATTTCAAGGTAGGCATTTCCATTTTCCACATCATAACACGTAAAAATCGACTTATTGATTGGCAGACTTTTATTCTTTTTGAGATCTAAATTAGAAATAATATGATCTTAGGATCAAACCAATATTAAAGAAAAAAGTATGATGTTTCTTATTCTGTTCATCTTTTCTCCCCTATAGTTAGAAATTTCTCATGTTAAACGTTTTATCGCATATTTTGGGGAAATCTAGGCATTTAATTAGAATGTTGCCTTGCCTATATTGTTAAACCTAGAAATCCTATTGCTATTTCAATCCCTATGGTTGAAAGCGTGCTTTTAATGCTCTTGCAATTAGTACGAGGGAGAGAGAAGAGAGAAATTCTTTTCATAGTAACCAACATAAACAACATCGTTGCGTTATTTACGAGAAGGAGTACATTAAAATCTAAAACATTAATCATTCGATTATTAAAATTAGGTACTTATAATCATCGTAGGAGTTCGAGACTTGATACAACGAACGCGTAAAAGAACGAGTTTGTTTTCTTGCCATCCAAAGAAAGTCAAAGTACCCTAAATTCCCAAGTATAACGCGCGCGTTATACAAGGTTTTTTTGTCAAATTTTCGGAATTATTTAGTGCGCGTTATACATAAGACGTACTAGTGCGCGTTATGCATAAGAAGTACAGCTTTATAAAATAAAATGCCTTAAAGCGTTCAAATACTAACTTCGTGAAATCACTAAATGGCTGAAATCTTTCGAAACTTCTTTCTTTTTGTTCCGTTGGTAAAAAAAATTTTCTGGCATAAATTACCATGCATTTCAATCATTACAGATACACAATCGAATTTCAGTTACCTAATTATTATTCAACCTAAGACAAATTAAGGCAGATTCGAAGTTATTAGTTGAAAAAAATGTACGCAATGCCTTTTTAAATAAGATAACGAATTCCAAAACAAAACACATTCACATATAAAAATAAAAAAATCACAAATTCTTCATAAACTTTTATTCCCAATCGATTATTAATTAACATAACCATAAAAATCTTCTGATTCAGTCACAATTTATATCGTAATCATTCAAGTTCTTAACCAATGAGTCCGGAGAATTTTCAATCGAAAAATTATCGCTTTCATCAGATGATGAATCACAATACCCTCCATCCCCCCATCAACATCAGGGGAATAAATTCCCGATACCCTGAAACCATTAATTATACATTCACGGGTTACATTGGCCCAACTTTTCACAATGCATTAGAAAATTTCAGCATAAGAAGCTCGCTCGCTGCATCCTTCCAGACTTTGTATAGGAGTGGAAACCATCTACCATGCATTTTTCCCAGTGCCTCCGTCTTTTCGATTTGAATGATCTATTTACGGAGATGTCCAGTGGTTGCAGCTTTTTTGTTAGACCTGCAGGAATAACTGCAATCTTGGAATATTTTTTCAATATTTTTTTCGAATCATTTACCTAGCTGAATCCAATGCAAGCAGCGATTTTGGTTTAAAAAATGAGCCCTTCCTTTTTCCCCATACCTCAGTTAACCACATTCGCAACATATCGCAATTCATCCAGCCTTTTGGGTTTACGCACACAACAATACCTTTAGGAAATTCCTATTTAGGAATGGTTTTCCGCTTGAAAATTACCATTGGGGGAAGCTTTTCTCCATCAGCCGTCACTGTTAGCACAACAGTAAAGCAGCATTTTTTAGCTCCAGCAGTGCATATTTTTATGTCTTGGGTGCCTTTAACGTCAACTGCAAATTTTGATGGCATGACGAAACTCATAGGTACCTCATCCATGTTCCTTATCTGACTTGGTTCAACGCCCTTCATTTCCTGCCCAACAAACACATTAAACTCTTCCTCTTTCACCTTCCAATCTTCTGGTAACTTTTGTCCGGTAGATGTAATTGCTCGTACTGTTAAAATATTTCGCTTCATAAAATGATAACACCAGCAATTACTGCCTTTAAAATTATCAATATTTTTCTCGCGAGCTATTTGTATTGCTTTGCATATAAGTGACACAGTTGAAACTCCTCTTTCTTCACTCCTTTGCGCACAGACCCAGTCCTTCAATTCTTGCTCCAGATCTGGCCAAAACTCCTTTCGTTTCCTTCGTGCCCTTTTTGCCAAAGGTAGAACACTCAACAAATTCTTTTGGGACCGCCACTCGCGAATGCTGGATTCGCCCACTAAGTTTCAGTAAAAATAATGTCAATGTTTTTAAGGAAAATAAAATATCCTTGAAAATACCTCACCTGGTTTCTGTCCAAGAGGAACGAAACTCCGTACTTTCAGTGCCCTACCTCGTTGATCAAAACGTTACAGCCAGACTGCAAACCACAAATGAATGGGCGATGAAGATTACAGGTCGTCTCTCTGTCTGTGAGTCAACAATGTGTGCCCTCCACATTCGTTCCCACACTCAGATTCTCTGGCTGTTTATGCTAGCTTTCTCTTGCCCCCTGTCGTACCACCCTTGAGGTCTGGTCCTTCTTATGTTTTGTGTACCTCTACCCACCCCCACCATTCCAACACATCTCATGACACCCTCACCACTTCCTTACACCTCACTCCCCAACCAGTTTTCTTTGACCCTCGAGTGGTCATTGTATCGGAAATAAGAATGGGAAAAATCAGCATCCAGGGGTTTTCTCCAAATGTTCTCCTTCGCACAGTAGAGTTGGAGAAGGGCGCTAAAAGTGTAGCATTCTTTAAAAAAAACGCTAAGCTCAACGATCCCATGTTCTGCGGGTGCCCTGCGCGTAATACACAAGTGCGCGTTATATTAGAAATTTTGGAGATATGCAGGAAAACAGCCGAAGGTTGGCCTGCGCGTTATGCATGAGTGCGCGTTATACTTGGGAATTTAGGGTATATTTATGTTCATTTTTTATTTCACAAAAGTCTTACCCGTTGAATATCAACTGGCATCTCACTAGTTATATTATAATTAAACATCCCCAGTGAGTTCATTTTGTCACCCATTTTCGCTGACTTCATTTATTAATGGATTTCTCTTTTTTATTTTTTCCAAAAAGTTACAATAATTCTTGCAATCCCAGTAAAGTCTTTTTAATTTGACCCATTTCCTATGAATTTATGGAGACAATTTTCTTTCCGGAACTATTTTCCACGCCATATTTTCATATCCTCCCAAGCCTTTGTCATTATTTTACCTCTCGCTTCTCTATACTTCCTTTCCCACACACACTGTCACACCTCCTAAATCACTCTCCTTTTCTTCTCCTTTATCTAATTCATCGTCTCAATTCTTTATCTTTCTTAATTCGACTATACCGCTAATAGTTGTCTGAATTATTTTTTATATTCCTTATCTGTTCTCTTATTCCGCATAGTTCCCCCTTTCTCTCTCTCTCTCTCCATTAATCTACTTTATGTATCTTTTCCTCTGAATCTTTCTTCTTTCTCTCGTTCTATGACACGGATTCTGTACAACACGGGTTTTTAATACCGAAAATTCATGCGACGCGGATCATGGTCCGCATCAACGCGGTTTTTGTCCGACGTAGGATGTAAAATTGCAGATCGCAGAGCGAGGAAGAAACGTATTATGTGGATCGAGCAATATAAGCATAAAAATTAGCAACAGCGTTCAATTTGTATGTGCATCAAGAAAAGGTTTGGGAGTTTTGGGAGTAGAGGAGGGTTCCTGAAGGTGCATGGTACACAACCGAGCATTCACCATTCAAAGTCCGGTTTGCATATTGCTGGTTCACAGTAAACGGCACTTTTTCATAAAGTGTTATGGAATGTTTATATCGTCTCTCCTCTTACCCATTTCCAATTTTTTTCAAAATTCAGTGTAAAGTTGGATCGCCATAGTTCGTGTCCCCTATGATTCATGTATTTTTATTCTAGTGTTCTCACTCTTTCCTCTTATCTTAGTTTTCATTCGCTACCTTTTAAGCACGACTTCTTTAAAGAAAAAACGTGCTTGTGGTCGCACTATCTATCCATCCGTCTGTCTGTCTGCCCGTCTGTCTGTAGACAGTCATTTTTCTACATTAAGAGATATTTCTTTTTGAATTCGAAAGCTATTCTTGAACTGTGAAATTTTTATTGATTGGATTTTTCAAGTAGTTCATGGATTTTCTGCTAGGTGGCTCCAAAATCGGAAAATTCGACATTTTGAAATGGTATTTTAGCCAAACTGCAGTAAAGATTTGGAAAATTCTTTTCGAATTAGATAGCTTACGTCAATCTATGTAATTTTCAACAACTGGATTTTTAAGTAGTTCATAGCTTTTCCGCTTGGTGACTCCAAAATTTGAAAATTAAAAACTTTGAAATGGTACTGTAGTAAAATTACCGAAGTTACAGGAGTGGCGTTTTCTCATATGCAAAGTTCTTGTGAGGATCTACATTCTAACGGTTGCGGATTGTTCCCTCCCCAAAAGGAGAAACAAAATAGAACCACGAATTTTTTAAGAAAACCTGCACACACCTCTTGTTTTAGCAAGGATATCTTACTTTTTTACAATTTCTCTTCTGTATCTCTCTCTTCTCTTCGTTTATCCATTATTTCCTCTCTTTTTTACTCGTCCACCCCGTTAAGCATCTCTTCTACACTCTGTTTCTGCACGCACTTCTTCCACCATTCGATTAGCCACACCTACCACTTACCTCTAATTGAATTTGTCCTTTTATTCTCTCCCTTTGACCTTCCTCTCTCTCTCTCTTCCCTCCAAAGTGTAAAACGAATCCGTTTTCCTCCCAACGCCACTTATTCCGGTGCCTCTTCCGTTTGCTTTTTTCGATTCCTTCAATAACAGTGTGGTGTAGTATTCAGTGAAAGAAAAATAGAAAGGAGGAAAGGAAATTTTACGACGGAGGAATTACATCGGGCGAACGAAGGATGAGGCGGAGAAATAAAATGGTTAAGTGAGAAGGTTTTTTAGATTGCCCGGATAAGGAACGAAGAACCGAAAGGAAACGTTATGCGTGATTATTATTATTTTTTGAAAAAGAGGAGCAAGAAGCCAAGTCGGACTTTATTGGCTCAAGAAAGGATAAGTTTTTTTTTAAGGATGGAGGGCGAGGCCGAGCGAGGAGAATTAAAGCCGAAGAGCTTTCTTTTTTTATTTACGATCCGACACTGCAGTAAATGAAGCCCCTTCGGTGAAAGTCGGGAATTATGATAATTTCCTATTATCTCTCTCTCTCTCTCTCTATATATATATACATATATATATATATATATATATATATATATATATATATATATATATATATCTGATGAAGTGCCCTTTTAAAAAAATAGGCGGGTCATTTCATTCGGTCTAGGATCGGAAAACGAAATTGTGGGGAGAGGGTGAAAGTCAAAGATATATTTAATGGTCCTCCCGAAGGAAAAATTGAAATTTTTGAGGGAGATTCTTTCTAAAAAGAAGAATGATTTATTTCGATGTCGAAATGTTCAGTGGTTATCGAATAATTTCGAGACAGTTAAAATAAGTAGGTTGTGGGGAAATACGCGAATTTGTCCGCGATAAAAGTTTCGGAGCGAATGCGTTCGAGTATTATTTCAGTTTTACGTGTGCTCTTCGATTTCATTGCTCAAAACGAATATATAACAATAAAAGCATTATTTTGATATTACATTTATCTGATTAATCCATGTACAAGTGTGTAAGTGTGTAAAGGAATAGAGTTTTCCGCGAAAAGAAATCGACAACCAATGTTTTAATTACTGGGAAATTCATAAAAATTATAATTTAGACCCGATTGTTTTACAAAATACTTAAAAAGTTGTTAATAAGTTAATGTTTGGAATGTCGTTACTTGGCTAAATTTTTCCTCGAAGTTTTACAAAGAAATAGATATCACTGTGCCTGACGGTGCCTTCATTAAAGAAAATCTTGTTCCAATAGTCATTTGAAAAATCATTTCTAATTAACATTGGTGGTTTCTTTCGTGTTCTGTTAATTTGGACACTTTACCTGGTATTACTTCACCGGAGTGTTTCTGGATCACTATGGAAAATAAAATTGAACGGAGAATATCTAAATCGCCATTGCCAAATTAGAGAGGATTTTTAATCCAACAGAAAAGTTGAAACTGTCTTTTCAACACGCCATAACATAATGGTGAGCATATTTATCAATCAAAGCCTATAGCGATTGTTATCTCTCTTCTTATAAAGCTATATGGAGTCGTTCTTATTACAGCCTAAAAGTAATCGATTGTTAATTTATATGCAGGTAAAAATTGCAAAAGTGTGTTTCTAGAAAAAGGAATTGATTCCAGAAAATGGTTAAAGGATACGGTGAGCATTTTTCACAAATCTCCTTCACTTAATGCTCATCACTCCAAAACTATGCGAACAGAATGCAAGTCCTGAGAGGAGTTGGAAACAGTTCAGTTATACCTAGGTAAATGTGAAGCATGAAGAACAGAAGCAAACAGAAAAAAAGAAAGAAAAATGTCTTTATTGGCGAGGTTGAGGCTAAGTAGCCCCCTCTTCCACCTAACCATTACAATTTGGTTACACCAGGATTTACATATTTAACAATTTTTTTAAATTTACAATATTAATTCACAAAAAATGGTTACCACGAGAGAAATATACATATACATTCTGTTATTCATATGTAGATAAGTACAACAGAGACAATTTTGAATAATTATAAATATGGAGAATTTTCATTTTATACTTTCGAATATAAATGCTTGCTTTACAAATAAAAGATGACAAAGAATGTTAGGAGAAAATTTAACGGAAATTAAAAAAATAAAAATGAAAAAATATAAAATTAACAATTAAAAATATATTTTTAAAACCACACTAGATAGACATGAGCGTCGGAGAATGTAAAATACCAGAGGCTGCATACAATACAATGATTCCATGTTGGAGTGGATAAATCTGGCATAACGTGAAGTGTGTGTAGGATTACATCATTCAGTTTAGCACTTGTTCATCAAATGTGGAAAGCAGGAGTTGCGGAAACCTTCCAGTGACTTTAGCTTTGTTGTCTTTAAGGGTAACTCATTCCAAAGTCTGCAGGACGTTACATGAAATGAATTGCTGAAAATTTTTGTTCTATGAGTTGTAACAGAGAGAGAGAGGAGGAGAGAAAGAGAGATTGATACGGAGTGAGAAAGACAGAGAAACCTTCTCCAAGAAATTAACCCTGTCCTGTAAATGGTAGACGGGGAGATGCCCGGTTTTTTTAAGTGCTTCTCGTAGGATTGGGGTTAACATGATGTATATGCCGTAAATTAACCATGACAAAGGGAAGAGGATATGGGCAGTCAATCCCTAAAACTGCTACTAGCGATATTATTTTCATTATTTATACATTCTTTGTAAGAAGTGAACGCATATATGGGAGGTCGTTTCCGTCTGTCGGCATGTTAATACTCACGAACCGCCGGACGTATTTTGATGAAATTTAGTTTTTTCTGCAATTGGTCAACCTATTCCAATTCTGGTTAAAAAAGGACAATAATTACAGCCACTTTACATTAAGACCTACACGTAATTTACAATTTTTCTGTTTCAACTCGGGAACCGCAGGACGTATTTTGATGAAATATGGTATCGGGGAGTTATGCTAAAATGGGTCGACTGATTCCAATTTTGGTTAAAATCAGACAACAATCACGACTACTTTTCATGAAGACCTACATGAATTTTACAACGTAGCTCGCCAGCTTCTCGTTAAATACTCATCTGAGCGAAAAATATTGAGAACATTGTCAAATCTCAAAGAACGTCTTTGGAAATTCTGTGTACTCCGACATGGAGTACAACTTTCCAATCTTGTTTTACTTGACGAGATCGCGCGAAGTATCTGAATTAATGTGTTATTTCAAATAATCAAATAGTGCAGTTTTTATCACTCGAAAAGTTTCTAGTGTTATACTTATTCTTTGGTTGCCTTCATTCCGTGAAATGGTGGCTATTTGATCCTATAATTAATCTTTGAAAATAAAGATCAATTTTCACTATATATTTTCATTAGAAATAGTACCTGAGTTTGTTAACCTTTAACTAGTGAGGTGATATAACGATCATAATGTAAACGAGATATGGTCTCCTACACCAGTGTTTCTCAACAGGTTCTACGAGCTGAGTAAGGTGTTATCCTTTACCTATAACTATTTTTATACCGCGCCTATTTCTGAATAATATTTCAAAATGAGGAAACTATTGGTCGACCGCGATCAAAAGGACATTTTGGGTGTATAGTGGGTGTAGCCTAATCCCTCATTCGACTTGAAACCCTCCCCTCTCGCTCTTCCTTACCGCACGGGCTATCGCTCTCTCGGTCCTTTTCTATCTATACTGTTGCCAATTATTCGCAAAACTTCGTCTAAGCAGCAACTGTAAACAGTCAGAACTGACAACTTAAGGAGGAGAAGGATGGGTTAGTAGTGTGGTGAGGGAAGTCAAGATGACCGAGGGAAATTTTCCTCCGTAACGGAGGAACTTCCCCTCCGTGCGCGGCCGAAATCCACTCATGTTCGTGTTTGCGGCATACCTATAGACAATTAATGAGGAATGTATGAACTTTTCATGTGGAAGAGGTCCATATAAATTGTTGGACTTCGTAAGGGGTCCGATAATGTTGAAAAACACTGCAATACACCGCTAACGTTTTTATTATTAATAATGTGTTAATTATATTTACAATTGGACTCGCGTGTTTAATAATGTCATGAGGATTAAGAGTTAATAAAAAGTACAAATATAATATTGGATTAATTTCTTTGTAAAATATAATCTACAAGAAATAAAAAGAAGAAATAATTGGCATTAGAGGATCATAGACCGTACCTCAGTAGCTAAAGCATAATTCCTGGATAGATATGAGAGTCATGGGAAGTACGATATGCTACATTGTTTCCCTTTATCTTATTTTGGAATAATTTCTTGCTATATAATTTCATTAATACTATGAATTGTGGTGTTAAGCTTTTCCCACGAAATCTATCATCAAGAGTGTATTTGTTTATCTTATAGTTTCAAGAAGCTTATAACTTTTTCCGAATATATATATATATATATATATATATATATATATATATATATATATATATATATATTTATTTATTTATTTAAGCCATTTTCTTTGTCTTGACTGTAGAAATTTGACGTTTTAAGCAGCATATTTAAATATATCTACTATGCATTTACTCGAAATTTTATTTTTATCAATTACCAAAGTAACTTTAATTAGCCAGAGGTACCGTTTAATCATAAAGTATATTACCTAATCGTTATAGATTTGAAATAACTGCGACCTTTTTAGTTTCAGAGTCTCTTTAAGCCGAACCTGTATTCGCATAATAACGATTTTAAAGCAAATCTTTCGCGAAAATTTGAGCCAGGTAGATTAATTAGTGAGGGTACGAAAACGAAGCAAGAATCTCCTCCAATATTTTTATTATTCAATACCTCAACTGAAACGGTCTTCCCATCAAATTCCTCTCTCTATCCTCGGAATTCCTCGCTCAATTCCATACCACGAACCCACCCACCCGTCGTTCCCAAAAGCCATGTCCTCCATCGTTCATTTGCATATTCCATATATATTTTAAGGGACCAAATCCGTCGAATGGCTGGGAAGTAACAAAACAAAGGCGGAGCCTAAGACCTCCATATATTTGGCCCAAATGACCGCGAGGCATCTTTGATCCCATCGCAACCCGCCAGTCAGTTACGGGAGAGATAGAGGAGAGGGGAGGAATGTTAAAGGACGGGATGAGGGGTGGGGAAGAGGCGGAAAGGAGGGCTTTTGAGGCGGAATAAAGAGTCCCTTGCTCAACCCTAAAAATCTTAACCGCACAACCCCTCTCCCTAACTCATCTACATTTCCTGTAATAACCCTTTACCTGCTCTCCTTCACTCGCTTCTATATCTCTCTCTCCCCAACCAACGCCCACTATCTAACTCCTTCATCCCTCTCCCTTCACTATATTTTTTCTTCCAGGCTCTATCTCCTCCACCCTCAATCTCCTTCCCATTCTCTCTATATCCCTCTCATCATCTCCATGCTTCTTCGTCTCTCCAAGTTCTCTTTTTTTCCTTCTTCCCTCTCTCGTTCTCTCTAGCTTCGTCCTATCAATTTCTCCCTCTCTCTTTTCCCCTCTCCCATCCTCTCTCAACCTCTCTGTCCCTTACTCCATCTACCTTTCTCCCTTTCCATTTCTCCCTCTACCTTTCTCATTCTTCAAACCTCCCTCTCCATTTCTCATTCTCCCTTCCAACCTCCCTTTTCCTCTCTCTCTCTTTCTCACGCCCTCATTTTGCCTCTCTTTCTTCCTTTATCACTCTTACTTCTATCTCTTTCTCCCTTTAATCCATCCACTTAATTTCTCCCTTTCTTTCTGTCTACTCTTTATATTCCTCTCTATATCTTCTTTCTTTCTTCCTCCCTATCTCTATCTATTCCTTCTTCACTCTTTTCCTCCATTTTCCTCGCTTTCTCAATCTCTCTCTCTCTCTTCCCCTATCTTTTTCTTATTCCTTCTATTCCTCCCTCTCTATATTTCTTCTATCGATTTCTCCCTTTATAATTCTTCTCTCTCTCTCTCTCTATTCCTCCATCTTTTTCCTCTCTCTCTCTCTTTCCATTCCTCCCTCTATATTTCCTCACTTTTCCTCCCTCTTCTTCCCCAGTGCCCTTTTCTCTTCTTTCTTTCTCCTTTCTCGTTCCCTTTTTATCTCATCCATTCCACTCAGTTTTGCTCTCTCTCTTCCCTTTTTCCCGCCGACATCTCTCAAAGGCCTCGAGAGAAATGAGGAGAGACGAAATATTAGCGCGGATACCGTAAAGATCTCCCGAGAATGAAGTAGCTAAGGCGATAGTGGTGGGGAGTTTTTAGGAGGGTTTACGCGTGATGAGATAAGGAATCTGGCTTCTTTACAATAGTTCGCATTAAGGAACCAAAGATCCTTCCCCGTTTCATTTCTTTAATCCCCATCCGCTCTGCCGTCACTTTTCTTACCTCTCGTTTCGGTTATTGGCAGGAGAGGTGGGTTTATACAAGTAGGTTCGCCAGGACAAAGCGTTCCAATTACTCGGGGCGTTGCGTTGAGGGGTTTTTGGAAGGAACCGTGGAGGAATGTGGAAAAGAGTGGGAAGTAGACACCCTAATGATCTAAACGTTTTCATTTTTATTCGCAAGCAGTCATGAATTAGGATTTTTCGTCGAATCGGTTTCCTTTGCATAAGGTCCTTACATCTGTGTACTTATGCTGCAAGCTGCTTAACTTTTGTGCGCAAGAATCATTTGTGAACTTGATCATATAGATACTGACAACTGCGTGTGTTTGGAACATCCCTTCTGCGACTCGCTGTAATTGTATACGAAGTAGTGTTTTACGTAGTCTCTATATTGGAACTATATAATTTTGTATTTTACATTTTATATAGGTTTAATTTGATGATATTTTTCGTTTTTTTACCACTTAACTCATGATATACATATTTATATTTTTGTATTTCTACATCCCTATTTTTGTGACATTTTAAAAAGATAAATATGTTTATTGTATCAAAGAAAGTTCATTTCGGCGATACGGATAAAAATCCAAACAGTAGGCGTGGACGAGAATTAATAATTTTCGTAGAGCTAAATATTCCTATGATTGCTTTGCTTACTGCAGAACATGATTCGTCTATAAAAATTGAAGACGATTTCTGCGAATCCTCTTAGATAACTTAGATAAACTCAAAAAAATGCCTCTCTCTATATTTCTTATTTTTATAAAATTGAAATCCGGCTCTTCACTTCCAAAAACTAGGTCCGAATCGACTATCAAGAGTTTCACGTCTCCCTTCTTTGGTTCTGCCGGATTTTTTTACCGATGATGATAACCCTAAAAATGACCATTCTTCAAATAGCTTTTCTACCGGCTTATCTCGGAATATATAATGCCTATTTCGGGAAATAGTCTTAGCTTCACATTCCTTGCCCTTCTTTTGAAAATATCTTCGCGGCATCTTCCTATTTAAGTGCACACTTCGAATTTAAGGACCCGCTAGAATTTGAACTATCTACACCAGTGCACCAGTAAGGTTCATTAAAAAAATATTATTTTTAACTCTTCAAAGCAGGGTTTATTCTGCGGATGCTGGCGATTATTTTAATCCGTTATAGAAAGCTCTTGTCAGTACTTCTTCCAATGCAGTTGGAAAACGAGGACGATTGGATGATATTTATTGGATGGATAGGATAAATACAGTTTAGCATGGCGAGCTTGTAGGAAAAATATAACTGAAACCTAATGAACTGTTGTTTGTTTAATGCTTCGTAAAATGGCAATACTTGTAAATATTATCAAAAACTCTCATAAACTAATGCGTGGAATATCTAAGACTAATTTAACTTAGAAAAAATTTTAAATTTCGCAATTGTTGTTCTTCACTTGAAGGACGTGAATATATTTTAGCGCAACTACCTATATGGAAAATTCAAAACATGAACTTGGCCTAATATTTTTTCATATATTTTTTGTAAATATTATTGCCACATTAAAAATCCATTTTCGCTAAAATTAACAATTGAATTTTAAGTATTTAATTATTATTTATCCAATGAAACGTACAAATATTTCCTTTTCTTAGAAGCATTGTAAATATTCACTTTATCACATAGCCAGCGTTATAGCATTATATTAACACCATATGGGTTAACCAGAATGAGATTCGGTGGTTTGCTATTAGCATTTTGCCAATAAAACGCAAGAGGGCTGCATAGAGCAGCGAACGGAAATTATCGTCACTGTACGGGCACTGTATGATACGACCCGTGAACTAGTTTCACGGATTCCATTTCGTTCCTTTCTGGGGAGAAACGATGAGGACCATTAAATTTCTTTGCTGAACTCGCCTTCCTAGACGTCTCATTTTCTCTTAAATCTTCTCCTTCCCTGTAGATGAGTCCCTTTATTTCGAGAGCTGTAACAAATGAAGCTCGTCTGGGTCCAATTTCTTGAAATTGGTTTGGTCGGTTATCATTCGTTCCTAATTGTTGCCACGAGACGAATCCGATTTTCTTTTTTTTCTTCTTGATAACCTGTGTGCATGAAAGTCCATTTAAAATGCAGTGCATATGCGTCATGAAGATTGTTACTTGCATAGATTCATCCCTTTTATGTTAACGAGATTTTATTGTTAAAATGTATATACTTAATGCTAAGAATTCATTATTTGCAAAAAGCGAAAATTAAATTTTTCATATTAAGAATTTTCTATGACGACTATTTTATTCTTATAAATAATTACTTCACTCACTATTTTCAGTCCATACTCATCGTTTCGAGTCAAGGAAGAGACATTTTACCCTTCATTACTCGTCTTAAGGCATTTCTAATTAACCCCTCATGCCCGGAGGACGTTTATTTATATCCCACCCCAGATGTCGAAGGAGATAGTTTTGGCGATACTTGCGCAAAAATTGCAAAATAAATATAAAAACAACTTTTCGCCTTTTTATTGGAATTTTATGATTTTTTTTAGAATTTACGCAGAGCATGAACATTTTTAAACTATAAATTTCACGCTAGCTTGAAATAAGTAGAGACTTTTCCGGAAGAGACTGATTCGCTGCCTATCCAGCGCTTATTACCCGCGCTTCCATATAATAACCAATGTCGTAAAATCTATTTTTATTTTAATGTTAAAACTTCCGGGTGAGTGAGCAGGGAAAGACCAGGAAAATGTAAGTGCAGACAGCTGGGCGACGTGGTGCCACCCCAGGCGTTGGGTAACTCATCGTTTCTACAGGGTGGAGAACAGAGGAGAGCGGGAAGTAAATAGGTACTCATTGGTGAGCGACACTATAAAGGAGGTTCCTTGACAGACAATCACCTGTTTCCAGTGGCGGATTTAGGGGGGAGGGCCGCACATGGCGCGCGCCAGTGGCCCCGTGGAGTACGGGGCTTCGAAAAAATGTTTGTGTATATAATCTCAGAAATATAAAATGTCTCAATTTAAAAATCAGCGGAACCTCTCTATGATTCCATAGAAAAACGATCATTAAGAGGTGCCACAAAGGAGGGTAGCCGTTAGGAGCGGTTCCACTATATATTTAGATTGCAGGGTACCAGACTGCTTAGCGCCAGGGGCCCCAAATGTTTAGCGACAGGGGCCCCAAAATGTTTAGCGACAGGGGCCCATGAGACTTGAATACGCCACTGCCTGTTCCGATGTGTCCGCTCTTTTGAAAGCGGTGTTCTCCCACTTCATAGGCACTGTTCTTCTTATGACTGACATTTCGTGTAATACGAGGCTGGATACTTGATCAGAAAACAATTGGTATGCAAGAGAATGATGAAACTTCAAATGTCCTGAGAGATGAGATTTTAATGTTCGAAAGAGATGATTATTAAAATATTATATTCTTTAAGAAATGAATTTGAGAAGGGACTATATGTGGACGTCGATTCTAGTTTCGGAAATATCAGCACTTTTGTGAAAAAGGGTAGAAAATATGTCTAGAAAAGTGCATAGAACGATTCTATGGGTTATTAAGAATAACAGTGTCGAGGATTTATATCCATAAGTGAAGTATGATTCGAACGTATTTTTAATGTCGTGATTTTAGCTTCAATTTTTTCAAAACATTGTTTTTAAATAACATTTGTAATATTCAATAAGAAATTACTTTTCAACATAGAAGTGTGATTTTTCTTTTATTTTACTCACAATTTATAACAGAATACCGCTGAATTCATAACTACATACCGACATAGTGGGCCCTACTCTGGCGGGCGTCCACATATAGTCTCAGTTTCACCCTAAACACATTTATGCCCAATGTTGCGAAATCTCAACATTTTTAATGGCGTTGATCTTTTAGTTGATAAAGTCATAATTTATTTCAGATGTTGCTCTCTGCACGAAATAAACTGTTTTCAATAATGCTGAATTTCATCTATCAGTGTAGAGTTTTACGATTTTTCTTTTTAGCGATTTATTTCAAAATCATGAAAAAATATTGCAGGCTTCACTGCTGGGTGTTAAAATCGTTTTGTCTGTCTATCTGTATTGTTGTCAAATATTACTTTGCGTGACGCATAAATGCTTCTACTGGGTCGCGAATTTGAGACCATTGTCACATACCATTTGGCAGCTATGTGAAGGGGGCGATATTATCCATAGGAGCAATTGGTCCGTAATGACTATTGTTATAGAGAGAAATATTGTTTTATTAAAATTTTATGATTACGTCACGCCACTAAAGGCCTTGAACACTAGAAGGACGGTAATAACAGTGCGATAAAGAAATAAAAATTAGATAAATCGGAAGTGGAATTACCCGGATTTAATCGGTTTCAAGCCATTGCTTACATTTGATTCAACAAAGTAAGAATATCTTCCTGATAATTTCACTTTATTGTACAAGTACGGAAGACAAGTTACTTCCAGGATTTGTGATACTGTTCACTTAAATAATTTCGGCCTGATAACAAACTTACATATTTGAACCAACCGAGCAATTAACCATCAAACGTCACCTGCTCCGAAAATCTGGACTCGTTTTAACAGATCTCCGAAGAAATATTTCCTTGGTATGAATCCCAACTCAAGGAATCCGTAAAAACATTAACCTGCCAACTATACTTGGCCACTGGAATGAAGAAAAAATTTTTAGAAGTAATTGCCGAAAAATGCCAACCGAGAAACGCTCAATAAATTCCTCGATTTAATCAGAGCGAGAATTCTATGAATGCCAAATGAGAGTTTGAAAGATCCTCGATATTTCATTTTCGATTTCTTTTCCCTTTCCCGGCTACCATTGAAGTTCCTTTTTATTTTTTAACTTCTCTCTCTCTCTCTTTCTTTGCGGACCAATCTTTTGTCCAATCAATTGGATTTTTCCCGCGGAATTTCACTCACCCTATCCCCTCTCACGCCCTTCATCTCCTCTCTCTCTTTCAACCTACGCCTACATTTCTTTTCCTTATAGCTCTCATATTGCTCCATCTCTGCCTACCCCGGCCATAAATTCGTTCTATTAGAAAGAAATACCCCCGCCTACATCTCGCAATGTCCCTCAAACTCTCTCACCCTCTATCTATCTCCCCTACTATTCAATTCTGCGCCCATAATTTTTTTGCCAATCATCCCTTTCTCTTTCGCCCAATATCTCTCTTTCTTTCGCTCCATCTCTTTCTTTCGCTCCATCTCTCTCTCTCTCTTTTCATCCACCACTGTCTATTTTTTTAACTTGGTCCTCATCCTCTTTCTATTTCCAAGCCGAGATTCCTTTTATGAAACTCGCTAACTGTGATCTCCCTTATCTCATCGTTTCGATGATGATTAGATTCCCATTGGCTCTCTCCCGGCCTTCGCTCTTACCGATTCTTTTCCAATTTGCAATTTTTTCCTCTTCCCGTTCGTCTCTTTCCGCTGCGTTCCCTCTCCTCTTTTAGAAATGACGTCGTTTGCTCGATTTCGAGAGATGGAGAAATAAGAGAAAATATTAACGACCCAATGAGGCCACTTGCGTAAGCGTTGGGCTTTTCGCACATCCGGAAGTAAGCATCTTTATATACTATTTTGATTAACTTCAACTGAGATATATTCATGTATTCAAATCCGAAATATGAATGTATATTAATGAATTTGAAACAAAAGTTGTACATTACGGAAAATATTAGGACGATTAATTGTAAAAAATATTTAAACATTTTCACGTTTTGGTATTTTAATTATATTTTGAAATTTAAGAATAGATCAACGGCGTACCTAGTGACACCATGCGGCAGGAAAATACAACACTTGTGAAAATAAACAACGCCATATTGAGTTTGTAAGATCATAGTTGTTGAAATTGGCGTCATATAAATCCCGGACATGAAAAGAAAAACTATCCAGAAAACGGAGAGAAATATCAAGTGAGATTAATGAGGTAAAAATTACTACAAGAAAAGAAAGGGAAACATCGAAGAATAGAAAGAATAGACTGTGACGAATGAAAACCAAGGGAATGACAGAAAGAGAAAATTAAAATGAAAAAGGTTCTGGAATGATTGGAAAAGTATAAAATAAGTTATGAATTTCGTGTAAATAAAGAAACAAAAAACAACGAGGAGCACGTTTCGTTAAGCTGATGGTAAATCAATCACGACGTTTGAAAACAAAATCGAAGGGGCGCGAAGTAAATGTATACATTAGTTAAGTTAAAATAAATCTATACAATTAAACTCTGACAATTATAGAAGTTTTACGACTGGCATACACAATTCGCCTATCAAATTTGTTGTGTTTTCAAGAAAGTGTTATAAATTCCAGTGTAGCAACTTCTCTATATTTATTTTAACGAAAAATACAATTTATTTGCCTAACCTATTGCCACTTGAGCTTATCGGGCCAGACAAACATATGTTATGCAACCGCTGTAAAACGTTTTACCAATTTAATCCAAAAGAATGCCATTCAGGAGGTTACTGGAACAACATGGATCCTGTAATTATACCAGATGAACCATTAAGTTTTTCAGTCACAGAAAAACAGTTGATTGCTGATGTAATTCCTGTCATACAAATTATAATATACCGTGGCATATTTGGGAAATATGGCTCAATATTAGCTAAAATATAAATTTCTATATTGAATAGTAATGTTTAATGCAAATTCATACATAACAATTTGATCTCATTGTCATAATCATAAATTAATTCCACTAAAAGTAGAAAATAAAAATATATAAATCTGTTTTCATGTATACCCTTTTTTTATAAAATGCACTGAAAAGTATAAAATATACTTTTGGGCATCAAGAAATATCTGAATCTTAAGGGAAATCTTCATTAGATAATCATGAATCTCTTTTAAAAAATGTATGGCATATGTTAATTAAACAAGAAATTTTTACGTTAATTATAATATAGTGAATAATTTAATGAACATACGAGGTTTGTTCAAAAAGTTCCTGGAATTTGTCAATAAAACTTTATTTCAAGAGCTACAGCTTACTAGTAATTATTTTCTTAAAAGTAAATTCTTGAGCAGCAATGCACCGCTCCCATTGCTTTTTCCACTTTTGGAAGAATTGTTGGAAGGATGTTTGCTGCACCGCTCTCAGTTCATTTGTTGCATTAGTAATAATGTCCTCTATCGTTTGGAATCTTCTTCCTTTTAGCACCATTTTTATTTTCGGGAATAGAAAAAGTCAGGAGGTGAGAGGTCAGGCGTATAAGGGGGTTGTGGAGGGACAGGAATCGAATGTTTTTCCAATAACTCTCGAATCGACAACGCTGTGTGTGCTGGTGCATTATCGCGATGAACGTGCCACTTTCCTGCAGTCCACATTCCGGTCGTTTTCTTCGTACAGCATCCCTCACCTTAGTATATGGAAAAAGTAAAAAGCGCCTTGGAGTCATATGTTTTATTCTATTATAAGATTATTCAAACCACCTGACTGGTATAAAATGCATGATATCAAAAAACTCAATGTTATGTTTTTCTCAGGACTCGAACTCAGTTCGTAAACATAAACAAAATCAGACATCGAAGTAAATATTAATTGCTAAGTAAACATAAACTAACCTCCACACAACCGAACGATTAATTTAATCTTTAAAACCTAACAATTCTATATCTATTTAGAAGACGACTTAATTTAATTGTAAATTTATATGTGAGGGATGCATGTGAACTGGAAATGACGGGTAACTGTGTGGTAAAATAATTCCTACCTTTACTCACCTCATTATATTTACAAAATACGATTAACAAAATATTATTCTTGTCTATGCTGAAGAATAGTTGGGTGGTTTTTTAAACAACAAATGTTATTCTGTTCGTGAAATATTATGTACTTGTCCGGGAATCAACCCCCTCAAGTATAGAGTTTTTCTGCTTATATAATGTCAAAATTTATTTTCAACTTTATGCAAACATGCATAAGATATAATTTAAACATCTTTGTATTTTTTTACTTGAATTGCAATAGAACTTACGAAAAAGGAGAAAACGTATCTGATATTATTTGTATTCTATTCTATGAAATGTATGCTTTTACTGGCTGAATAACATATTATAGATGAAAATGAAGTTTTATTTTTCCTCTATAAGTTGAAAGAGCGAACTTAAAGAAATACATTATAATAGCACAATTGCCCGTCAAAAATGAGTGGTTCAAATTAATATAAAACGGAATTAAAATATTTAACTTTTAATAAATTATTTTAACAGTCCTTATTTATATTTATTTTGTTACTCACCGCAGCCGGTTGTCAAGATAAACAAATAAGAGATTTCAGAAAAATAATAATAAGTGACTTTATTAATTTTTCTTAAAATTGTTCAAATCGGATGATCGTGGGTCAGGTTTATCCAATTTTAATTTCCAAAAGAGGATAAGCCGGCCAGACTAAAAGTCGATTGTTGAGTGTTATCTTAAGAAGAATGGAAATATTACCCTGTAGTCGAACTCTAGAATGTTTTCGTAAATTTTCTTTAGACAAATCAATTTTATATTCGAATAGGTTATTTCTGCCAATTTTCAATTTTCCATCTAGATTCTCGATGGAGTTATTGTCGTTTAAATAGCTTGACACTCAGACCAACGGACGCACAACACAGTCTTTTATTGTTATTTTTGCGATTCTTTGATTCTTTTAAACATCACTTTCTCTCCCTATTTCCAAAAACGTCCTCTAGTCCTCCATTCTTTTACCTAACACCAGAAACCTATCGCACAATCCTTCGCCCAATAAAATTTTTACATGATCGATTTGTTTTTAATACGTCAAGCACGTTTCTTGAATTTTCATAGCGTTTTTATTTCAATTACATTGAATTTAGCTCATTATTACGATTCTTAATCTCTTTTAATAGTATTTCAGATTTTAAAGTATTTTTTCTCGTAAATAAAGTAACGAATGTGGTTTACATTTATTGTTATAGGAATAATTTCTCATTCCTTCCGTCTCACTCTCGTTCTCTTAATAAATGCCTTCAAATCACGCTTAAACCTATATGGATTGAAGTAATAATAGGATTTCGAAGTTTAACAATGTGTCTGGTAAGCAAGGCAACATCCTGTTAAAATGCCAAGATTTTCCCAAAATATTCCATTCAAATGATTAACATGAGCAATTTCGTGCTGACGGCGAAAAAGGACGAATAGAATAAGAAACTTAAAAATAATTTCTTTAGAATGGTTCAGATCCGAAGATTGAAGGTCAAATTTTTCTAATATTAATTTCCAAAAGAAGAAAAGACCACGTAAACACCGAGAAGGTCCGAACCCGTTCGGAAATGAGTTTTTAAAACTCTTCAAATATTATATTCTCTCAATAATTTTTAGGTTAAGTTTCGTGAAATTTATTGCCATATTTTTTCAATGTTGATTGAAATAATTTTCTTTCATTAGTTTGATATTCCCAATATTAATCATATTTTACCTTATGTTGAACCTCAGTATTCTCTCTCTTTGGTAATAAAATGAGGAATCGATTATAATTTATTAGTCTCACTTTAATATTGTTCTCGTTTCAAATGTGCCGCCGTCGCCTCGAATTTAATAATCCAACGAGGCCCACATGAACTCTTCAAGGTTGGGAACACCGGACTAGACTACCAGATCAATTTGTATTTCCTACTTGGCTGGCTGAATTCTACTTCCTGAGATTCCGCCGATTGTTTGCAACTTGTATATTACGGGCATTGTTGAAGTATCTCGATAGAGCCTTCGCTTTGCTGGCTCAACATTTTCCGAACGCCTCTCTCACTCTCCTTCTTTCTTTCCCTCCTCATCCGCCTTCCTTTAAGAGTTACTGGGAACGAAGGGGGAGTAAAAGGTGGTGGAGAAGGGCTTACCAACTGAAAGGGTCGTGAAGTGGCGTTGGCGGCAGCAGCAGCCCGCCAGCACCGGAAAAAATAGCGAAGGAGAAGGTCGGTCGACTACGCAAAACTGCTCCGAACTCCAAGATAAGATATTCGGAAAGTAGAGAAAGAAGAGGTGGGGTTGGGGAAAGAAAAGACCCGTCGCAGAGCAAGCAAATTTAGCGGTACGCTGCGCACAGACTTCTTCGCGACTCAAACACACCAACGCAGACAGACTCCCACCCACGTTGACAAAAAAGAGCAAGTTAACCCCTTTTTGAATTGTAAAACCTAACTTTCCTTCACGCAAAAAAGACAGCAGTTTTTCGCATTGAAAATAACCCTTCAATACTCGGCAAATTCGTCGAAGTAGGAGAAGTAATGTGTGTGTGTGTGTGTGTATATATATATATATATATATATATATATATATATATATATATATATATATATATATATATATATATATACATACACACACACACACACATATATATATATATATATATATATATATATATATATATATAAGATTATTTCTTCTGGAAAAAGCGGGATTTCCTATATAGATATTACGCTCCGTTTTACCTAAATACTTCGAACTTAGTCATACGTCTTTTAAGTAACATGGAGTATAAATAAGCGGTAAATTAACGTTATCCTTGGATTTGCTTTTTTCTATATTTTTCTTGTTTCATTTTGATCAAATATACTTAACGCGATTTACCCATGAATTTTTTATTCTTGTTTTTGCAAAGGCGTTTAAATTAAAGTTAATTAGTAATCCAATTTAGCAGGATAAACAAAAATTCTCAGAAAATACGGACCTTCATATTTAGAGTGGTTTAGTGAAAGAGAAAAAAATAGTTCAAACGGCACGTCGAGACGCTCATTCGGAGAGAACATACAAAATCTTCGAATGCCTTCGTTGTATCATCCTGATATTCCCGAGCGCATTTCCTAATTACCAAGTCGCGTGATTCCTTTGTTCCTGTCACTTCACGCGTTATAATTAAACGACAGTTTGCCACGCGTGCATGTCACTGTGTGTATGTCGAGTGCGCAAGATAAAGGGACAGCAGGCAATGTTTCCGTCTCATAATGATGCTCGGAGGAATCAATACTTCGAAAAACGTTGGGCGTGCACGGTGAAAACGGAAGTCATGTGAAATCGGCGACTGTCGCCGGTTAGAGCCATTGCTTCCGGGATGCATGTTTACGGCAGGGAGTGACTAAATTCCCATGCAGGGACGATTGCTGATTTTTTACTGTAACCCTTCCTCTCATACCTCAGTTTCCTTAATTCAATACCGTTCATAAGTTAGGAAGCAGATTGATTTTGAACGGATGCTGACGTTAATAAATAGATATACCGGAGAAATTCCCGTAAATTTATAAAAAATAGCTAACAACCAAGTAAAAAAGCATTATTTTATGAACATGAGCATGAGTAAACATAAGACAACCATTAAGGAATCATATCAAAACATAATCAATGTTCTTGTCGATTTAAAGGTAGAAATACTTTAACTTTTTCCTTGTAATTTTTGACCCGATTTACCCAACACATCGGGGTAAATAGGTTTGGTCTCTCGTAAAATCGGATCACAATTTAGAAAGACAGAGTTCACATACAAATGTTTTTCTCCCAAAAGAATTTAAACAACACTCTTGGTACAATTTCTAGCATGTTTGACACTGAATCCAGTGATTCATTTTGGAGCATTTGGGATCTGAATGTTTAAGTTTGCATAATCCACAAATATCTACTTCATCACTGTTAACCGAGTTCATAGTTTCGTGATATTTTGTAATTTTCTTTTTTGTATCCTTTCACTTGACTTTTTTAGTTTATTATCTTTATCAAATGAAACTTCTCTGGAAGATTTTTCTTTTTTCCTCAAATGTGCTTTCTTCTCGTTGCCTTCTTTTCCTAGTTTTATCTATTTCGAAAGTGCAACCTTTTCTGGTGACGTGAGTCTTAGAATACCCCTAGCTCTATGAATGTTTTTCTTTGGGGTTTCCTTTTCTGGCAAATGCAACAAAATACGCATCTTTTCTTTGGCAGTTTTGTCGCCTGTCAGTTTGCAATATGTCGGTGTTTTCTGAGTGCCAGGATTAACGGCGATCTGACTACATGAGGAACAGAAAAGACTGTCTTGGTTATCTATAGGTGAAGGAGACTATAAATCTGGAATGGTATGGAGTTGGAGTGTACGTCTGGATTGGGAAACGAACTAATGATTCTGAATGACTCTCAGGTTAAAAGGATAGGTGCCAGCGACTTCGAACCCTTTCACTCCATTCCCTACTGTGGCATCCCCGTTCCACGCTTTCTTTAAAATGCCAACAATGGTAGTCTTAGTTATCCCGCTGTTAGGATTGGAATGCTGCCACGAAGTCGCTTGCTGATTATAGTATGTTTTGAGTAGTTAAAAATGCACACATAAAGTGGTAACAGGGTGTTATTTGTAAGCGGAGGTAAAATGTTGCTTAGTTCATAGATATCTACTCTAGGAAGTGAAGTGTTAGAATTATGTCAAACAAGAATGATTATTACTCGACCAGATAAACTGTGTCTGTTTAAATGATCAAACCACTTGCCAAAAGTTTCTTCATTCACCCATCCAGATTCAGTCAAACAAAATGTAGTTTCGGTTTGCATGTTAGTAAGAAATTCATCTCTTTGTCTCTTCCCTTTGAAACTAATGGAAGGAGAGGTATGCACCAATTTATTAATACAATTAATATTTAATTATATATGACTAGGGTAATTGCCCTAGCTTGGCCCTGGGTTTTGAGTTTAGAATTTTTTATTAACATATCATTCGTTAATATTTGCATCCAAACCCCAGATATTCTCAAGGTAAGTGATCAATATTCCCCTTTAGTTAGTATGAAAAATTTAAAAGTAGACTCAAATTTGATACCTCCCCAAAAATCAAAGTTCTGACACCGAGATGCATATTCTCAACGTCTTTTAGTTGTATACCAAGTTACTAGTCTCTACGTTTCATGGTTCAACATTGATATTGGTGGAGGATTTGTCAAAATCGGTCATTTGGTTGCTGAAATATCTTCAAATTCAATCAACAAATTCGCCGTAGTAAAATCTAATATTAATGTATTTGTTTTGATATTTAATTTTCCTCTTATTGTGGTAGCCCTGTTTTTTGATCCGTTTTAATCTTGTTCATGTAGTTTTGCCATCCCGCCCTACAAACGACATTTCTTGTTGAAATCGGTTCAGCCAATTAATCAATCAATTAATCAATATGGTCACAGAATCGGTTTATTTCACTTTAATTCATACGCTTTGTTTGCAAAAAGAAAATGTTGTTTTTAACGTAAAATGTTCCTTATGGATCATATTTAACAGAGTAATTTGCAGCCTCGTCACCTGCGTCGCCCCAGTAGAACGTGACATGACGATTTAGCTCATTATTATTATATACTTAATATCCTTGTTCTGTCCGTCCCTCCGCTGATTAGTCTGTTTTGTGAAATCTGAAGCTGGATCGGAATTTTTTGACGTGTTTTGACATTTTACGACTAGGTAGAAGTTTGAAATTTGGTATGAATGTTTGATTTTTATAGTAAAGCCATTTGCATAAAAAAAATCCAAAACAATTCTTTTTCGACTCCTGGAGATAATCTCTCTTTTTCATAAGGTAACACGTAAAAGTCGATTTCTCGACATGCAGGCTTTTGCTCTTTTGCAAATTAAAATTAGAAAAAATTAACCTACGATCTTCGACCTTAGACAATTTCAAAAATATCGCTTCTTATTTCTATCCTCCATGTACACCTACGATTCGAAATCACTCAAGTTATACGTTAAAATCGCATTTATTGTGATGTATTTATTTGAAAATTTAAGCTCTTCAACGATATGTTGCCTTGTCGACCGTGTCATTGTTACACCTCGAGATTATATTGCCGCTCTCAAACTAGACGATTAAGGAAAGCGTGCTTAGAATGATTAAGTGCAAGAGAAAGAGAGAGATAGAGCGGGCGCCATAATGTTTTTTAATTAATATCGTCTTTTTCATTAATTTCTTTTCAGTGTACTTCATATGGAAATTTTTGGTATTTAACTATTTTTATTTTTATTTTCATAGTTATTTTGCAGTGCATATTATAATTTATCGAAGTTATATATTCGCATCACATCTATGAAACGCAAAATACCATCCGTTGACATGCATACCTTTTTCATTCACATTTTTAAATATCTCAAGGATGAAGTATTTAGCTTAGTTTTGCAAAAAAAATTAATCTCATTCGTAAATCTCCAAAAATTACGTTTTAATGCGATATTTTTACGTTTTCACGCATTTCATTTATGTTGGACAATTAAATTCTTTAAATGATAATACAGCAAATATTTTGAACCGAATTTATAATAAGATGTAAAAAATAACATTTATGATATATATTTATATTTGTCTATATAAAGCAATTTTTCTGAAAAATTTTTAAACTACTATAGTTATGAGAAAAATGCTATAATAAAATTTATTTAAAACTCATGTAGGTTTATGTAAGCATTTAGTTCATAGTTAGTTACTGCACATTTTCATTTAATAGTAAATTGACTTCATAAACATTTTTCCTGTTTTAACGCCTCCAAAGGATTTATAAAACAATTCAAATATTATGTTAGATCCTATAAGTTTTAAATAAGTTATAATTTTAAATATATAAAGTAAATTTCTATTGATTCTTCATATATTATATCTTATTATTTCTCTTTTCCCTTTATTCTCAGGAAATACTTGGAAAATCATCTGGTTTCTCTGATAATAATGATTCAAACAGAATAATTAAAACAAAGACTAATTTCAAAAACATTTTTGATTTTACTGATTTTTCACAATGAAAACACTCGAATTGGGAATACTTTTATGATGCTTTAATAGGAGAGATAGGATGAGAGAGAAAATTAAATGTCCAGTAAATTAAAATAATTTTGGTCAAGAATTATTTAAATCATATAAAAGTTGGTTTCATTAATCTTACATTTCAATTTTATTTTAACTTAATTCTTAAATAATAACCGTCATATATGACGGGCAATTGCGCTAATTATTTAAATAAATAGTTATTTTACAGATCCTAAATTGCAATATGAGTATATAATTCGTGACTAAAATGTTTTTTTTTTAGGCAGTTTCCTGCAACGTAAACACGTAAACAGCATATTATTAAGGAAAATTGTAAATTTAGTAATCAGGCCGGCTTCTAAATGTTAAAATGATTAGTTTATGTGAAATTTCTAAATTATGAGAATTCTTACATTGATTATCATTAATCATTAGTAAATATTTTAATGCGTGCATAAATTACGCTTTGCTAACCGGCACATTTCCTTAAATATTCACAGATGGATTTCATGAAAGTGATGTTCAATTAATAGTTCCAGTACATAGGAGTATGTAATGTCCCAGTGTCATAATTACCAGCTTATGGAAGCAAAAGCTTATCTGATGTTCTATTAAATCTTTCGCGGAATTTTCCTCCTATTAATCGTTTCAATTAGCAACGAAAACGCATGTGAGCTAGATTGCGGACTCGACATCGCTTAGTTTTTATCCCAGCGGTACAGTTCCCTAACGGAAAACAGGCACCTGTTCATACGCGTTAAACGTGATAAGGGTTAATTGCCCCAATATTACTTCAGCCGTTAGTTTTCCAAATGATTATTATCCTCGCCTACCGTTTTTAGGTGTGTTTTCTTTCCAACATAAGATCCTGTTTGCTCTGTTCTTTATGTCCGCCCGTACGTACGTATGATCGTTCTAGGCTTCTACCGAACAACTTTTTCCTAGCATTTCGTAAAATATTAATCGTACCGAAGACGTCTTCAAATCAAAATTGTAGAGTTAGATGGAAAAAATATTTCTTATTAACTCTCAACTGGTAGGTTGGGGTCAAAATGACCCTTGGTAATTATTCACACTTGTAAAACGAAGTAGCTAGTGCTGCTATCTCTCTGGTACTTCTTCAACTGTATCATCTGTTGGTTCCCGATCGTTGAGCGAAGCGGTCATGTTATCGATAATCAATGCTGTTGTCGGTAAAATTTTGGTATCTTCTGTGGGTCATATTCACGCCGCCCTACCCTAGAGGTAAGTTTTTAAAAAGTCGCCGTAATTGTTTTCCTCTTTATTTCTCTCAAAATGTGTGTAAAAGTTACATCATATGTACACTGAGTTGAGCCATATCGTTCCGATGCTTGCTTTTTATTTTATTAAATGTGTTTGCAAAACGTACGTTTTATATACATTAACTTATTAGGTGGGTCATGACTGGGCAGTTAGATAAAGTGGCATTTGAGAGGCTTTTAGAGGAAGATAATTAGGAAGTTGAAAGTGATGTTGATGAAGAATTTGTCATCGAAAGCGAGCATGATACAGTGAGCGAACAAAGCAGTGATTCCTCAGAACTAATTGTAAAATGTGCAGAAAACCATTGCGTGCAAATTGTTATTAAATATATATATATTACAGCCTACCAGTTGAAGGTTAAATACTTTTCTATCTTAGGAGTAGCCGTTCCCAAGAAAATCAAACAAGAAAGCTGTAATTTGCTTTTAAGTTTGAGAAATTCGCACATGGATACCTTATTGTTGTGGACAAAAATAATCTTCCTTGTAAATAAAATCATATATATTTCTTATACTCCGTCTGCAATAACTTCCACAACGCACCACCAGATCCCACCACTGATTGACTAATGTTATTTTTCGAGTAGGTAGAAGATTGAAATTTGGTAATAATGTTTGCCTCTTATAGCAATTGCTATTCGCTAATCAAAATTCGAAAATAGACCCGGGCTCGATCCCAGTAAATAATTTCTTTTTCCATTTCATAATCCGAAAATATCGATTTTTCGACTTACAGGATTTTACTCTTTTGCAAATTAAAATTAGAAAGAATTGACCATCAATCATAAAATCTGTACCGTCATAAAGAAAAATAAATAACGTTTGTTATTCTTATCGTAACGTTTTGCCTACGATGCAAAATCGCTCAAGTTCTACGTTTAAATCATATTTATTGGAAAAAGTTGAGCTTTTTAAAGATATATTGCCTTGCCGACCGTAAAGTTTTTGAACCTCGAGATTGTATTGTCCCCTTAATCCTTATACTATATGAGTAAGGAGTGATTGCTTAGAATGTTTTAATACTGGAGAGAGAAGATGGGAGGAAGAAAGAATGCAGAGACAAATTAAATGTTACATAGATTAAAAATAATTTTGGGAGCATCAGAATTGTATAGCGTAATGTATTTCTTTGTCAAACAATTTCCATTCGCCCAAAACTATTTTTACTTTCTGGAACACTAAATTATGTGAATTTTATTTTTATTTCTTAAGTTTTAGTGCATATCTCAATTTTAACTGAATACTAAATTCACGCATACATGTCATGTTTAACGGGCAATTATCCTAGTTTTCCTATAATTGCAAAAATCCATTTAATTTCCTTACATGTGCGCGCAGCATTTTGTTTTATGGTGTGCGTTCGTTCAAGTTATATCGTAATAATTAAAAGAATACTTAGTGGTTTCCACAACTTTAATAAACACGACCGGTTTCACTACGATCGTAGCATCATCTGGTGAAAATTTATAAATATGTATATATATATAGGGTAAAATGTGGGGGAGAGGGAGACAATGGCGGTTACGAAGAAAACGAATAGGAGGTAAAAGAATGAGCGGTTGGGAAAAGAAGGGGAGGAAAGCAAACTGTTACAAAAAATACGAAACATGGTAAACAGGCCAAGGCAACCATGTAAATACAAAGTAATTCCAAGAATTTTTGTAAGTTGAACTGTTATAAAATTACACATCACACGAAACGCGCCTATTTGTGATACACTGTATACCTGCCTAACTCATTAGGCTGGTTTCCGAAAGAAGCGTTACCTTACAAAATGGTCGTGTGCGTAGGTTTTTCAGTAACCCCCTAACAACTTTTGTATCAGTGGACCGGATTTCATTAAACACAGTATGAGGCTCGTGCTACAAATGTTGACTTCATGACCATATTTTATTTGGCAAAGATTGAAATACTTAATTTGATTTCAGGAACGTATTTCCCCTATTTGATTCACATGATCATTGCCAAATCCTTCGTGCAGAAATTTTTCTTTTGTACTTTAAAATAGCTTAGAATCGTGCTTTCGGAGCGGAGTTTGTAAACTTCTGATGGGAAAATAACGTAATTTCTCTTATTTATCATGAATTTTTATAGTCTATCGTATTTACTTGAATGTCTAGTATATGAGACATTTTTATTGAAGTGTTTCTATGAGGACGATTTTATAAAAAGCTCGGTTTTAGCATAGGCGAGTGCACAAATGGGTTATTTTGTACTCGACTACACTTTAGCCATGTACTGCTGATCCGATTGATTGCATAGATAGCACTGAATGAAGTAAATATATAAAGTAAAAAGGTAAGTCACTGCTACTGCAAATTTGGAAAATGCTTCTATTATTTTACTACAAATGTTGTATAAAATTAAATAAAACTTGAAAAGAAATTTCAAATTAAAGTGTAAAATGAAATTTATAGTTAGAATATTAAATAAAATTTGAAATAAAATATCCTACGTTAGAAAACCAGCCTTTATTAGTTCTGTCCTGGACTTGTTATCTTTCTTTTATCTTCCTTCGATCTTTTTCTTTATCTTATCCTCATATTTCTCACGTTGATAGTTTTTACTCTTCCTTTCTCAAATTGTTTTTCTCTTTCTTCATATTTTGATTTCCTTATATGAGTTTTTCATCATGTTTTATAAAATCATATCTTCTGACATCTTTCGACACTATTTTTGTGAATTCTACTAGGGTCTTTTGATTGTTTACTAGTTAAATTTATCGCATAGTCCTTCTATGAATGAATAATATTCTCTTTAGGATTTGATATTTCCATCATTCCATTTATTTATCCTGGCTTATACTAAATTGATTATCTTCATGCCGCCATGAAACATTTATCTCTCTACGATTATCGAATTATTAATAGATATTTAGTTTTCACATTCAAAATTCAATCTATATTTTATTTCCCGCAATCGTATCCATATAATGTGCCTTACACGTGGTGCACTAAATTGCAATTGTAATTTTGTTATTATTTCCACAATTGTTTATTATTTATTCCCTTCGTTTGTCTCTTATTAATTTTTAAACATTTTTGTTGTCTTTCTCTTCATGCCCTTTACTTCATTTATGTTGTATACACCTTCATAATTGGCGTTTTTATTATTTGTTAATATATTTAATTGTTAGTTATTTATTTTTTTAGCTCCAACATTCCCGCTCCAACCTAGCGCTATCACTTCCTCTCCCACCATCTTCCCTCCCTACCACCACCTTTTCTCAATCAATTTAAAATAATGGTTTTTTATTGTAAAATTCCTTGCATACGAACGTTTAGTACAATTCAATAGAATGGTTTGATTTTGTAAAATTTTCAGCAACATATTCCCTAGAGTGTGAAAATAAATCCGACCAGACAGTTGAATTGGCTTTCGAAATATAACCTATCATTTGCACACTAAAGATTTCAAAAGCAGTTTATCCAAAGATGGCACTAATTGTCTCTAAAATTAAAAATGTCAGGAAACCCCGCCTCAGTTGATCCGGAATTTTTGCTGTTTCTTCCACCTCATTTCAATTACCTACAGTTTCCTCGTCGTCTTTCCCATCAATTTTTCTTTTTTTGGGCTTCACATTTTCCACAACCTCTTCGTCAGCCCCATTCCTCGCTACCACTTCGCGCATACTTGATCAGCGATCTGCTTTCCTCCAACTTCACTCCCTCTCTTCTCCCCTCTCTTCTCTCCTCTTCTTCCGTCTCTTCTACTCTCTCTCCTCTCCTCCCTTCTCCCCTCTTTTCTCCCCTCTCTTGTCCCCTCTCTTCTCCCCTCTCCACCCTCCTCTTCTCCTTTCCTCCTTTCCCTATTATCCATTTCTCAGGGAACAATTTTCGCCAGCTTCTTCAAACCTTCTCCCCTTCCCTCAATCCGACCCCTTTTTCTCGACCCCTTTCAATCTCCTCTCTCAACGTCTCACTCACCTCTCTCTCGTCATTCCTCTCCCTCCGTTCCACCTCCGACCATTCTCGGGAAAGACATTTCGACGTCATCTCTTAAGCCGTTTTCCGCAAGATTGGAAACTTTGAGAAGTGAGCCCTCCTTTCTCCCGCCCTTTCCTTTCTCCCGCCCTCTCTATCTTCCATCCCTCCATTCGGGTTTCAGCGGGCGCTGCGAAATTAAGTCGCTTTTTCGTCAGTCATAGGGTTCCAGTCAAAATGAGACGTTTTCCCCTATTCATAGCTTTCCCCCCTTCTCTCCCCCTCTTCTCTTTCGTTTCCTCTCCTATCTCTCCCTTCCCCTCTCTCTCCCCTCCTCTTTCTCTCACCTCCCCTCTTTCCCTATCCTCTCTTTCCCTCTTTCACTTCGTGGGTGTTTCCTGCATGGGTTATTACTAGGGTGGCCAGGTAAGGTCCTTCCTAAGTTTTTTCCATAAATACCTTGTTTTCTTAGAAATTTTCCTGAATACGTAACATTCCATCTCTCTCTGTATTAGTTATTTATTATCTTAAGAGTTTTTGGTGTAATTTAATATTTTTAATATAATGTAACCACATTGACAAAATGTTAAAAGTAGGAGTGGATCTTATGGTCAAAATTTCGCACGATTAAAGACATTTATCTATCTATTTATCTTTTTATCTATCTATTTATCCATCTATCTATCCCCCTCCTCCCTCTCCCCTCATTTTTCCCTCTATCCACCTCTCTCTCCCTCTCTTCACTTTCCGACTCTTCTCAATCCCATCCCCTTTCTCCAAATCTCCTCACTTCACCTCCCCTCTCAACCACTCCTCTCCCCCTCGACTCTTTTCACTTCTCTTTCTTTCTCTACGTTTTCCCCGCTACTCATTCTCCATTTCTCCACCTCTCTTTCCTACCTTCTCTCTCCACCTCCTCTCTTTCCTTCCTTCTATCTCCACCCCCTCTCTTACCATCTCCTTTTTAGACCGCGCAGTCAGCGGTACGTCCTTTGGAAGGGACCTTAAGCCGTTGGCCCCTTGGTGGTCTCCGTTAAGAGTAGGCTAATGCCGGAACCGGAATTCCCTCCTCCCTTTTGAATGTGTTCGGTGTGGAAGGAGCTTTGGCTATAATAATCATAGAGGTTGATTAACCAAAAATAAACACACACACCCTCCTTCCCTTTCACTCTCCCATCTTCCTCTTCCACTGCATTTATTCTTCTTTGCCTCTTTCCCCATCCCCTCACTCTCCCTCTCCTCACTCTAAATTCCCTCGGCTCCACTCTCACCCCACGACACTCCACTCCTGGCATCTTCCTCCTCGTGGATTTCCTTTCTCGATTGTGAATTTTTTTATCCCTCAATTTTTCCATAATATCCATCTCGTGGATTCGTATGAGGAAATTTTTAAATGTGGGAAGCGGCCCTTACTCCGCTTCGAAATTGCTCGGTCTGGCTGACCTAGTGATGATTTATGAGAAAACCTGGGCTTTTATATATTTCTCTCTCGGAAATAATTTGCGGCTCTTTATCACGCGCATATTTATGCCACTCGGCGTTTCACTCGGAAAACTTCGCGAGAACATTCTTTGAGCTGCGGTTTGGATGAAATGAAGTTTATAAATGCCATCCAAGAAAATTTCTTAGCATGAGAAATTTTGTTCCACAGCTGAGTTTCGAGTTAATAATAAAATGTGTCATATTTTTCAGATTCCACAAATTGGTTCGGATGAAGTGTCGATTCTATGAAAATTTATCAAAGCCTGCGGCATTTTAATATTTTCTTAGAAATACATATTCTTCCCATAACCTAAGCAGGAAAAGACATCTATTAATAATTCTGGTATAAATGAATAAGAAAGATCAGAATCCTCAACTGTGAAGTGTACACTAACGACATTATAAAGATACCTCTGTAATTGCCCGTCAAAAATGACCAGGATAATTAACTCAAGTATTAAAATAAAGGCATTTTCTATTCCTCCGTTTCTAATTTCCTAGCTCTCGTTCTTCCTTTCATCCCATTCTCCCATTATTCCATTTCTCTCATTATTCCCATTCTTCCATTCCTCTCAATACTACCATTTCCCATTCTTCCCTTTCTCCCATTCCTCCCTTATTGCCATTATTCCCTTCCTCCCATTATTCCCATTCTTCCTTTCCTCCCATTCTTACCTTCTCCCATTCATCCCTTTCTCCCATTCCTCCTTTCCTCCCATTACTCCCTCCCATTATTCTCTTCCGCCCATTCTTCCTTTTAACCTCCATCTTTTCTGACCTTTCCATTTTCATTCCATCCCATTCTTTCCGTTTTCCTATGATTTCCATTTCCTTCTACCTTCCATTCTCCTTCATCTCTTTCCCCGTATCCCCTCTAACCCATTTTTCCTCTCTCTTCCTCAAACTCATTCTTCTCACTCTCTCCCTCCCATTCTCTTTCCTCTCACATTTCCATTAATTACCCTCCCTCTCTATCTTCTATTATTCTCACTGTCTCCCACCTCTCTAACCCATTCTCGATCTCACCGCTCAATTCGTCATATCTTTCTTATCTCCCTCATATTTTCCTCTCTCTCCCTTCCATCCTCACTCTCCATCTCCCTCCCTCTCTCTGCCACCCTCTCTTTCCCTCCCTCTCTCTTCCTCCCTCACTCTCCCTCTCTCTCCCTTCCCCTCTCTCCCTCCTAATCTCTCACTCTATCGCCCACCCTCTCTCTCCCTCCCTCCATCTCCCTCCCTCCATCTCCCTCCCTCCATCTCCCTCCCTCCATCTCCCTTCCTCTATCTCCCTCCCTCCATCTACCTCCCTCCCTCTTTCTCTCCAGCTCTCTCTCCCTCCCTCTCTCTCCCTCCCTCTCTCTCCCTCCCTCTCTCTCCCTCCCTCTCTCTCCCTCACTCTCTCTCCCTCCCTCTCTCTACCACCCTCTCTCTCCCTCCCTCTCTCTTCCTCCCTCTCTCTTCCTCCCTCACTATCGCTCTCTCTCTCTCCCTCCCACTCTCTCCCTCCCTCTCCATCCGTCCCTCTCCCTCTCACCCTCTCCATCCCTCTCTCTTATTCCATCCCATTCTCCGCCATTTCTACATTTATACTTTCAGTTCATATAAAACGTTTCATTCAAGTAAAATTATGAAATTTATTTTCTTAAATTCAAGTATTTACTTCGCGGCATTACACCTGTAGTGTGACACAATCACAGAAATTTGCTTATTATAGATGATTTATAATTTTACTATTTGATCATATTTCTGTAAAATTACACGAGAACGTTATTTTAAGTATATTCTTGTCACAATATCTATTTAGGTCATATCTAGGGTATGTATTTTAAGAACTGCTTAGTACATAGGAGGATATGAAATTTAATGTACTTGTGGATGGGCTACAGAAATGAACTTTCGTAAGATAATAAGCCATTGTGCGAAACCTGCGGTAAGATGCCGGAATTAAAAAATTATTTCATATTTTGGGAAGCTGATAGAAAGAAGTTAAATTACATCGAAGCAAAATTTAAAATCCGTGGCGAATTCCTTATTATCGATGAAAAGGTGTTGTTTTCCCTTTTTTATAATGAAATATGTTAACTACAATCCCAAAGGATTCCTTTCTTAATGGGAATTCATATTATAATAGAATAGTTTTTATGCTTTGAATGAGACTTAATAAATTTTATTAAGATACGGTAAATTTCGACCAACAGTTTTTACACATGACGTCACAATCGTAAAGAACCAAATTTGGTATTCATTTAAAATATCATATTACTGCTTTTATTTCTTTGTATAAATCAGTTAATGAAAATACATTTTATATTTCAAATTTTATTAAAGTCCTGTTTAATTAGTTTAAAAATAAAAGGCTTGCGAAGCGTGATTGGACCCCCTAAAAGGTCATGGACAGTCTTGAGTAGCGATAAACTTGGAGCGGAACGCGAAATTTATTCCTTGGTCCTAAAAAGTATTTGATCCCTTCCGAAAAATTCACAGACGTATTCCACTTGGCGTTATGAGTCCGTAACCCATCCCATTATCTCCTTTCTTAAAAAAGAAAACACCCCCGTCCATAATCTTACGAAATTGGAGGAGAAATGAACCGTCCTTGTTGAAAAAAATGAGAGCAGTGAGGCAATTAATTAGCCAATGGAGCGATGCTTACGTCATTCGGTCACTTTAATTTTATATCGCGCGGTTGTATTTAATTTTGGCGAGCGAGGATTGGAGCGCTGCCATAGCAACGGCGATCGGAAAGTTTTAGAGGCTTACTTAATACAGAATATTACATTGTTCATCCGCATGAATATCAATGCGGCACTCGAGACTAATTTTTAAATTCTTTTATGGAACCGCTCAGGTTTTACCCATTTTCGTGAGTGCCTGTTATGTAAGATTCATAAAATAGCGTAGTGTTATGTAGTATATATTAGGTTTCATATTAAATATTGCAACTCAATTAGTTTATCTGCATTCTCTTGGACAAGAATGTTGTATCACCGGAAACTTTGCAGTATAATCGCTCAAAAATCGTTTTAGTCACTAAAACGCTTAGAAAATTAATTTTTTTCGCAATCAAATTGAGATAGAGCCTTAAGTTAAGTTGATTAAACACAGAACATTTATAATTATTTTGTCTTTCTCGTAAGCACTAAAAAAATTCTATCCATTTGGAATCTATTGATAATTTCTATCATAACCATTTAAATCTGAAGCAGCTGGGTAATGAACAAATATGTGTAAAAATGGGAAAATTTAAAAATGATACGTAATTGCATAAGTGATAATGTAAAAAGAGAGAGGAAGAGATTTATTTTCTGCTTCTGTAAACACCTACTTCCAAGAAACTGCAGCTCACTCGGTTAATCATACGCGACATTATCATTCCGTTTTCGAGGAGTTAAAATAAAGCAATTTCGCCATATCACCGGAAAATATTATCCCAAAATAGCAAGGAAGATGGCAAAAAATGGATAATTCTCTTTAAATGAGCATTTTAAAAGGCAACTGCAACTGCATTCACGTATAATAAACTCCACAGAAACTAAAAAAAACAGTGTTTCATCAAACGAAGAGAGATCTATTTTTAATTTCTTTTAAGAACATTCAGAAAAAATCACTTTTAGCAATTCCTTCTGCATATAATGTAGGCAAGGAACGTCTACGTCGATAAATGAACTCGACAACATAATTTATTTCACGTTTCAAAGTCCCGTCATAACAGGCGTTGTTTTTTTCCTCCTAAATAGTCTAGTAATAACAGGTAGAAAAAAACGGTATGGAAATAAATATAGAAAAATCAAAGATCATTCGAATATCGGACAAAGAAAAGAATCTGAACATAAGTATTGAGGAAAGCCTTTAGAACAAGTTTCAGACTAGAAAAATGCACGGATGACATCAGAACTAGAATAGGAAATTCAAAAGCGGCTTTTAGGAGAAAGAAACAACTACTTATGGGGAATATAATGGAAGATATTCGCAAGAAGTTCATAAAATGCTATGTATGGTGTAATGTTTTATACGGAGCGGAAACATGGACGCTAAGGAAAAATGACATCAAATACTAGGAAAGCTTTGAAATGTGGACTTGGACGTAAATGCTGAAGATAAAATTAACAAATAGGATGAAAAACGATGAACTGCTACGAAGTGTAGGAGGGAAGCGAATGATTATACAGACTGTTAGATAGAGGAAGGCAAGCTGGGTTGGACATTACCTGAGAAGTGAGAGATTATGATTGAAGACGTGTTAGAAGGAATACTATCAAATGCTAGAGAGGCACCTGCTGACAATCCTTCGTGGCTTAGCGGGACCTAACTGAAGTGCGAATGGCTGTGTAGTAAATGGGTTTCCCAAAGATTGTGGTAACTAGCACATTCGGCGAGGCTTTCACCCTTATTCATAGGTTGTGAACATCCTGGATATTACATGACGATTAGTTGTTTGTAATTTCTATATAGTTTCCTTTCCATCGATCCGCTACGTCAGATCCTAAATTGTTTCATTGTTCCATCCCAATGACCCACTTATTATGCACATTGTCATAATTATTCATCTGCAGTGCTTGAAAAATTTCATGCTGGCTCACCAGTCAGACTAATATCTCACTCGTCAGCTGAAAATCGCCATCGCCCCAGAGACCCCAAAGCTGGCGAGCAAAAAAAAAACACCCTCAGTGCCAAAAATGAAATGTAAATTATTTACACTTTCGTTGACCTATATCTTTATTTCCATTTTTGCCAGATATAACTATCAATACTGAACCAAGTACATTAAAAAAAATATATTTGCATGTACATCAGTCTACAAGACAATTAATATAAGAAACTCATGCATATTATAAGTGACGACACAAGAACATGAGCAAACAATATTTCAATGAAACATACTATTCATATCTTCTTAGGTGTCAACATACCACTTCCGAAGTAATGGCATTTATGACCTTGAACATGTCTTACAGTTTTTGCCTTAAAATACCACTCGTCTATGGCCTTATCAGGATTCATGCACAGCGTAGGGAAATCCTCTGGATGTGCTTGTAGATGTGGCTGTAGTTTGCTTCTTCCTAGCTGCCGCAATATTCACTAAATTATGTAACTTGGCAATTTTTCAAATATTTCAATTCAACAAGAGGTGTAACGTATAAGTAATTGCCGTTTGAACTGAAACTGCTCTATTGAATTTTTTACTCGTCACCTAAAAATTTTCACTCATCACGGACGAGCAGACGAGCGCATCATTCAAGCGCTACTAATCTGCTTTGAAAGGCGCTGAGTAGTAATGCGATCTTGTGATACCTTCTTTACAGTTTGATTGGTGCTTATTTATCTTTATGGCCTAATATTCTATCGAATGACATTTGATTTTTCATAATTATTCATTTTTCTGTGTTGATTTAATAATTTGTCGCCAGTAAATATTGCAAATTTGTCGTCAACTGAGGTGGTTCTTTTTAAAATTTAGTTATATTTATTTTTTACGTAAGAGGTTTTTCCTGTATGTCTTAATAAAATGCACTATGATGACTAACTAAATTTATGATTTTTTTCAACATGAATATCTTTCAAATGTGTTATTGAAATATGAAGTAATGATTGTGTCTGTAGTAATCGTGTTTCATCTATTATTTTGTAAACTTAACTTACATTATTTTTAAATGAGTATTTACGAGAAGATTTTGTTCTAGTGTCCTTGGTTAGGAAAATAGTGATCCGCTTTTCGTCGCAGTTTCCAGGAACGTAACCTGACGTAAAACCAAAGACTGCCAGTATTATTATAAATATTATCTATTTTACTTTTATTTATAAAAATTTACCTTTAAATTGTAAATGGTCAAAACGCGGAGAAGGCTAAGGGAAACTTTAAAAAAATAATGTGAAATAGCGACGTTGAAGGGAAGGCTTTTAATAATTCATCTTCGTTAAACGAAGGGATTTTTCTTTCCCTTCTACCTTCTACCTTTCTTCCCCTTCCAAGACTTAACCCCTTAAAACCCTCCATCAAAATTCACTTTCCACTATGACCTCTTCAAAAGCTACCTCCATGACCTCTTAACCTCTTCGCCACCTCATCCAGTTCTTCTCTCTTTCAATCCTTTCGGCTCCCTCCCTTGTTCCCTGTGGAGGTGAGAGAGAGAGAGAAAAGGGGGATTTTGTGCCTTTTTTATGGAGGTTAGGGATGGGAGTAGTACCGTGCGGAAAAAGAGGGTTAGGGATTAGGGCAATTTATGCATTATTGCAGCGGCGGGACGTGGACGCTAAGCGCCGGCATGGGGTTTTACCGTGTCCAGTGGACTTCGCGTTTAATGGGGCAGTGTTTTGATGCATTCGAAATTTTATGGACTTTTTTTTGACGGATCGGTAGTGGTTTTTCGGAGGGTCAAGTACAGAATTCTTCTTTTATTATTCGTCTCCCACTTTATTTTCCTTTAATGATTTGCAGAATTTTATATGCATGAAGGATTCCCCGCATCTTGGTCAAATATTTAACTGAAATTTAAATGTTTTATGCTTCACTCGAAAGCCATCGATACGTATCACTTATGTAATTGCCCAGTTTCACTTTGCCTTTTAATGGTAATGTTACAGAACTAGTGTATTTCCCATCATATGGCAATTGTAACTTACTATATGGTTTAAAAAACCCGTCGTAAGACTGGTATTCCTACCGAAACCATATATCTCGCAACACATTATTATGGATAGTCACAAAATTAGTTTATTTCTATGTGTAATTGTCCATTGAAATTCAACGGAAAACTTAGAAATGAATAATAACAGCTGTAATTATTGAGTAAGTGCCGGTATAAAAGTTGCCAAAGTAGCGTTTCGGGATAATTTCTTTCTCTTCCTTGTTTTCTCAAATGATGAGATCCCTGTCAACAATGGAATAATAATGACAAATAAATTATCACATTCCCTCTCTCCCTCTCGTTGTCGTACTCTCCCTCCCTCTGTCTCCCTCCCTTCCTCCCTTTTTCATTCACTCTCTTTTTCATTACCTTTCTCTATCCCTCCCTCTCTCCCTCCCTTTCTCCCTCCCTCGCTCTGCCTCTTTTCTCCAACGTCCCCCATTCCTTACTTCGAAATCCATAGCTCTCCTTCTTATTTATACGTCTCCCTCTTTATCTCTTTTCTCCTGTCATTTTCAAATTACATACATACCTTACTCTCTATGTATGTACCTTCCATTCTCTATCCCTTTCTTCCTATATCCCTCCGCATATCCGCCTATCTCTCACTCTACATCTAAATAGTCGTTTAGATAAGCAAAATAATCCAATATAAATCCCAGTCCCATTAGGATTACATAATTTTGCAAATATTCTACGATAATTTAAGGCAATCTATGCACTCGTATATATTACACGTATGCGGGGTGGGACAACAATTGATTCTGGTGGATTAGCAATGACGTGGTCTTCAAGGCAATATCCCGTGTAAAAGCCGATATTTTCCCAACATATGTGATTTCAATGTTTAATATGAGAGATTTCGAACGGTAGGCGGAAAAAGATGAATAGGATAAGTTAATTAATTAATTCTCCTAAAACAGTTTAAATTTGAAGATCTAACGTCAATTCCTTCTAATTTGAATTTCCAATTGAATAAAAGACTGCACTTTAATATGTCGCTTTTTACGTGTTGTCTTACGGGAAGTGAAAATCGCCCCCCTGGAGCCGAACCCGGGTATTTTTCGTATTATTTTCGTAATTTAATTTTTATATCTGAATCAAACATTCCTGAAAAATATAAACTATCCACCTAATCGGGATGTTTGTTAAAACGCGTTATAAATTGCCATTGATGACGTCAGCTTTATACACAAACAAGCACATATAAACAATTATTAACAGAATTTTGTCGATATGGAACTTTTATACGATTGTTGAAATAAATTGATTGATCATTAATTAACCTACTTTCCATAAATGAAATAGGCTAATAGTTCCTTCGTTGTGTCCGTCTGCCCTCATTTGTACCAATAGACCGATTTTCGTTGTGAAAATCTCTTGAAACTGAGACCTAGCTCCCGAGGATAGTTTTTGTTTCAAAGATTGAAAGTCCCGTGTTCGTTTCCTGGAACTACCCTTCCAATTTACATTGCAAATTTGAATTCCGTCGTGCAGGGTAATTTTCTTTTGCACATTGAAATATCATAGAATTGTAACATCGGAGCGGGATTTGTATTATTCTCTGAGGAAAGTAATGGACATTGTAATTTATACAATGGAATGTATCTTTTTGATCGTATATTTTGGAATTATGCGTAGATACTGGCGTTATTACGGTTTTTATCACTCATTACGGGAGTGTTGCCATTGCAACGACTATTGTTGGACTCAAATTAGGGTATAGTCTAGTATACTATAGTATAGTCCAGTAAACATGTAACAAAATATTACCATCTGTAAATGATTGGAGCATAGAAACATTTGATAAACTGATTCTGAAAAATAATTATTTTACATAAATTTAATTTAAAATAAATATGTAGAATGTATTAGTAAGTTTTATGTCGATCATCTTGTTTAGAAATGTATCCTAAGGTGAAAATAAAATCGTCAAAAGTCTTATTTGTATAGCACATACGAAGCAGAAGACGTTGTTTTGATTTTCATTATAATGGTTGGATGCCCGGAAATGGCATATGGAAATTTCACTTTAAGAAAACTTAAAGCAAATCTTTTCTTAGCTTCACGCAGTATATACTTTCCAATTTGAGCTATTAACCTTTAAACGGGCAAGCGGGGTCATATTTGACCTCACTCAGTTGTTTTGTTTAGTATTGTGAAAAGTTTTACTTTATGCAACTTCTCGATTTTTGTGTGTTTATTCACTACTAAGTTCCGTCTATGTGAATGAAAACTAATATATTTTGTTTCATATAACAAGATAAATAATAAATGTAGGATTTATTGACCCCACTACTAACTAACTATATGTAACGAGTGTAAGAATTTTAAATAGCTACAGTATACATATATAATTGTGGAGTATATATATATATATATATATATATATATATATATATGTATATGTGTGTGTGCGTGTGCGTGTGCGTGCGCGTGCGTGTGTGTGTGTAAAATTGTTACGTAAAAATTGTAATTGTAATTTGTAGTTATTTTTATACCATTATATTCAAATTTGCCTCATTGTAAGGACATAAATGAATTATCAAAATCCACAATAAACAAATATAGTCTTTAAGATTTTATTCAACAGGAATATTTCTTAACCATTTCATCATTAATAATTTTTTTTTAAATAATCCACACTCCTTCAGTTAATTTGCTAACTATTTAAATATATGCGGTCAAATCTGACCCCACTTTCCCGGTTATGGTACAAATTAAGCTTGCCCGATTAAAGGTTAATTAATTTAAGTAAAATTTATGGCATTGCGAGTTAACGGATATCCTAGAAGCATTTAAAATACCCAGATATAAAGTTAAGGAAATGACGTGTTATTCATGTTCGCATAAAGCTGAAACTAAATTTAGACATTTGAGAAGGAGAGAAACCCCTGTGCTTGAACAGGAATCCGGCATGTAGGTAGACCCAAGTTCGATTCACGGTAAAGGATTATTTTCTTCTCAAACGTCAATATTTATTTTCAGCTTTATACAAACATGCATAATACGTAATTTCCTCAACTTTCTATTTTGCTATTTGAAGTCCTCAATCTCTTCGTGTGAAGTTGGGTTTTTTTCCGCGATCTCTTTGTGAGGACGTTTAGTGTCAAAGGTTTACTACACAGTTAGCCCTTCTTTACCGTAAATACCCCAATTAGAGAATGGAGAGTAAAACTGGCTTGGTATCTAAGTTGGTTAAAGCACCTATCCGGCAAGTGAGCAGACCCGGCTTCAAGTAAAAGGTATTTCCTCCTTTATAAATGTCAATTAAACTACGTTGTTACAACGGAAATGATCGGAAAAAGTAAAGTCACACATTCAAGAAATTATTATCGAGCCAACAATATGCCAAAAAACGAGTTGAATAAACCGATGTTCGTGCAAGCTAAAATCAGTCATAATCTGTGGAAATTTAATGATGGTGAATTACAACTTCATCTACTTTTGGTGAATAAGCATTCATAACGGTCGCTTTAGTTTCGAAATGCGCATCTGGATGTTTCATCGCTACCGGTAATAAAATATAGTTCTCCATTTTTTTTAATTTGCCTAAACAAAACTTCCTGATAAAAATCCTGTTTTTAATTATTTCTAAGCTAATTTTTACGCATGCAACGGATTATGCGTTCCAATTCTTTCGACGTTTCGTATTAACGTTTGGCATGTGTTGCTTGAAGTTTCATAAAATCAATATCCCATTTAAACCTATGTTCAATGTTATTGTTAGCTGGATTATAAAAATATATGTACCCGTTACGTAACGTCAATCATAAATTCAACGAAAAATTTTCCTGAATCAACTAATGGTAGCGAATTCAACATTTGCATTTCAAATGTTGAATTAGCGAGTTATCGTTATGTTTTTAATGTAATTTATGGCATTCGTAATTTTTGCAATGCAAAATCTGTATTTTTATACTGTCCTGAGATTTAATAGAGGACTTTTCTGCTGAGTCTCACCGAGAACCATCAGTGTCGAAAATTATATTATTCGTTTAACACTTTTTAACCATAAATATCCAAATTCGAGAGTAAAGAATCATAGAATCATGCTAGATTGTTTAATTAGTTTGTTAAAGTACTTATCCCAAGTTCGACTTCTGCTCACGTTCGATTTTGATTCTCATTATTTACGTTGAACATGATTTTCATACCAATGGGCATTGACTATTCTGACCAGAATCATTTATCAAAGAATCGCAGATGGTGTTTATTACGTTGTTATTGGAACCTCATCTCGATTTTCCAGGTGTTCTCGCGGCTAAATTGCAACATTTACTCGCAAAATGACAGCAATAATTGGCTGCATTGGTGGAAATGTCAAACGTCATTAAATTCACAAATCGCCCCATCTTAACGTTCTCGATACGTTGAACAAAGAAGGAAGGGTGGCACCGCTTGGGAGGCGAATTTAAAAAGCGCGAAATCGTTGGTTTCGGAACCAACACGCGCTACCTTAAACTATACGCGCATTATCATCGCAGCCAGATTAAAAGAAGCATTATTTTTCAAGGCTAATGAAGCGTGACATCGCGCTTATTTAATCCGCTAAAGGGACGCAGGAATGTCGTTAAAACATCGATCATATCTCATTCACCCCCTTCAGACGGAAAAATCCAAAACGGCAATAATTCCAGCCTGAGGGAACACGTTAATTATATTCCGTCAACGATGGAGAATTGTCATCCCCGACGACGTGATCATTCGCTCTCTCGGTTTTCGCGCCAAGCACTATTCATTAAAGAAAATTTTCGACGCTCCCCGTCTCGTCCAATGGAAATGCGACCTTAGTGGCTGGCTTTCTTTGGGAAAGATGGAGAATTGGAGCGTAATGGATCGTGCAGGACCGTGAATGGGATGGAATGGCACGCGCGGTGACCTACGGTTCCGAAAACAGCATAAAAAGCAACGGGGGGGATTTGAGCTCCTCCTGGTGGTATTTTCGAAAATCGATATTCTTCCCCAACTCTCGGGGGCAGAGTTAAATCGAATATGATCCTCCGCTTTCCCTTCCATTCTCGCTTTGGAGATCTGAATTAACGAGCTAATTCTTTCTCTCTCTCTCTCATTCTTTCCCCAGTCTCATGCATTTCTCGTCAAATTTGTCTCTTTTTGTCTGACTCTCTTACCTCTCCACCACCGTACTCTCCGCTCAAAATTTCGTTGACCTCAGCGACAATTATCTTAATTTTATCTTCGCGAGATGCTCATATTTAGAAAGACAATGCGTCCCGGTGCGTTACTGCTACCTTTAGCTTCGAGTCTCAATTAGGAAAATTTGTCACAATGGGGATAATTTCCTAAAGGATCTCATTGGATAATTTCCTAAAGGATCTCATTTCCCCGTAGCCTAATTATGGGAAAAGTGAAATCTCAAGCAACACTGCAAAGAGGCTCTTTGTGGAAATATTTTATTTACCATTTCCATTTTTATCGCCCTCCAAAATTTTTACGATGGATTGTTAATGTCGCTACGTTTAACCCTTCCTCTACCAAGGTATTTTACACCTTACTCCTCCCAAGGGGGGTAACTGGTTTACCCCACCATTTTTGCTGTAATTGGTGGTTGATTTTTTAAGAAAATTATGATACTATTAATTAATCTTAAAATAATTGAAAATAGCTATTGGGAAATATCTTTATTGGCGAAAATATGTCAGATAATGAAATTAAAAACTTTTTTCAAAACATTTTCTATAAGACATTATTTAACCTTTAGAAAATTTTCCTCACATTCGAAACACTTAGAGAAAGAGTGTTCTTTCCTGTGTATGTGACACACTGGTTTTTGGCACTGCACGCACAACAGCCTGGTCTTTCTGTCATCACCTCTTTTGGAAAAAGCGCATCTCTTTCCTGTCTTTCCTTGTGATGGTTTCTCAGGCACTGTAGCATCACGCCTTTTGCGATTTACGCTGACTCCAAAACTTTCCATTGCAAGTAAGATACTATTATGTAAACCCACGGGGTTTTCGCTCTCTCCTGAATGTACGGTAGAGCCAATTGTAAGCACAACTCATGCATAAAGGTTTTTCGTTTTTGTGTTTGTTGTTTCCCAATTTATTTTTTTTTCAGTCCATATAATGTAGGAATTCAGAATTTTACATCCAAAATGTGATGCGTTGTATAAAACTTTGAAGTAATGATGAGAAAATGTATATATTTCAGTACAGGTATAGCAGCACAAAATTCAAACTCAGATGAAACTGAGACAAACTATCCCAAGAGGGGAAACTCAGTTACCCCAACAAAGTTTTCATTTAAAATTAGACCAAAAAATATGTTATTGACAAAACATTTACCAAGAATAATATTTTCAGGCCTTAAAGAACAAATACATGGACGCATGAAATTTTAAAAAATTATTAACAAGAAAAAAACAGAAAAAATATCTTTGAGGTAACTGGGTTACCCCCCTTGGTAGAGGAAGGGTTAAGGAGAGCTGATTTCTTCGTAAAATAGCCAACCCAACTAATTCAAGAACAAGTACTTAAAAATACTTGTCTCAGGTATCGCCAATAGCCACAAAAAGTTGCACTGCAACTGTCTTCAGTGGCAATTCACCAAAATTAGATTCTGAACACTTAAGGCTGCTGCTGTGTAGACGAAATGCGCATCTGGTTTTTTATAACTGTCTGTCGACTGAAATGAGTATTTTTAAGTGATTGTTGTTAATGTTTTCAGCCATTAGGCAAGCTGTATAAAGTCTGATTGAATCAGCTGAACTAATAATAAGCGATACCTGCATTTTTCAGAAGACATTGAAATCCTGCGTCAGCGAGGTTCAAACCTCTTTTAAGTGTATTAATTTTTACTTAATCTTCATTCAAGAGATTATGTTGTAGTTATTGGTGTTTATGCTTATTTCTCTATAAGCCGGTAATTAAGTTCAAATCGATAACTAGGTTTTTAAGTATTTCTACAGCTGCCTGTTTTTTATAATATGCTGAGTTTAAATCAAATTATATGTACGTAGCGAGGATTTTATAAATTAACAATGATTCCTTTGATTGTGAATCATAATTTATTTCATTATATTACATTTTATGTGACAAAAATATAATTTTTCAATAATTGTCATTTTTCTTATTTCCAGGTGAGTTTTCAACAAATTTACCTGCCGGGATTGCATCTAATCATGAAGAAGTTGAACTGGTAAGATACTGCAGTGAAAAGTGATATATAATTTCGTAAGAATTTAGTTATATTTTTAATTGTTAGGCCTCCTAGGGCAAAATATTTACAAGGGGCAGATGGATATATATGTTTGGAGGATAATAAGCATTCTATTGACGATTATTCCTAAGATAAAGTCATTAGATAATGCTCAAACGTACATAAATGTATTAAGCTTAAGTTTACTTATAGCGGAAATTAGGAGGGCTAAGAATTATATAACGAAACAAATTTGATCATGCGGTGTTTTTTAAGTTACCTATTAAGGAAGGAAGATAGAGAATTTGCTTTACTTCCTGGATTAATTAGAAAAAAATATTTTTTGTTTAAGATTATGAGTCAATGAAACGATAGAAAAATGTCTGATTCGAGAGCATGTTATTCAAAGCCACAACGATAAACGGTCTTTAAATTTAGCACTGAGAGTTTTATATCCGTGAATTGAAATTATTGTCATAAGAATTTGAACTTAGAAAATGTAACGCTGAATAATGTATAGGATAGATTTTTGTCTGCATGATTCCACAGAATTTTAAAATAAAAACTCGTACGCGGCCCTTGGAACATTTGCAACCTCCAACGCGGCTCGCCTAAGGAATCGAATCTTCCAACTAGTCACGCCATGCATGAAAGTTTTTTTTAACACGGATCCGTGGTTATCAAGAACTATACGTAGGTTCCACTAAATATTTTTCAATAGTTTTTAATTGGTAACAATCCGTCACGCTATATTAATGCAGCAAGAGCTTGCTAAAATCTGTCACTACAGCATGCAAGTTTGAATGTGATAACTCGCTAGTGCTTTTCACAAAGTATTGTTAAATACGGAAGGGTGCAGTTAATGCTGTGTAAATAATATGTGCACTATATGGCTAAATAGATTAGGTGGCGAACTGTCGTTGTTGCAGTGATATTAGAATAAAAAGCTTTTGAAAATTAATATTAATCCCTTGTTAGAAATTTCGGCCATGTTCAGCAACCTGATATTTATCTTTCCGATCTCTGAACACTCGCAAATTTTAATCTATAGCTGTTATTCCATGCCACGCAGGCAATGGCAGATTAAACTATTCGGGGCCCCCGACTGCAAAATATTTTAGCCCTTATCAGTGTATTACTAAATCTCTTTCAATTTTAATATAAATAATATTTTATGAACTTCCATAAAACATCATGAATATAATAATAATAAACTGTCTGGAAATATTGCAAAAAATACTAGAATAAAAAAATACATGAAAACATATTATGCTAATGCGCGCGGGTCAATCGGTTGCCCACAAATATCATTTTAAATCCTAAATCGTTATAAAAATATACGCGTATTTCTCGCCCGAATGTTTCCCGCCAAACTGAGCAACCTTTTCTGACGGGCGATGAGTATCCATTATCCCTCCCATTCCAATTCACGTGTGCAATTTCTCAAGATGAAATGATCCTTCACACCCGCTGCCGCGATATTTCCTTACGGCTCCGACATGCACCACTTTTGCCATTCCTCCGGAAACATATTCCTAACGAAATTTCTACATTTCACTTCGCCCGAAAACATTAATCCCTTTTTATGGCGCTGTTTTGAGAATGTATTTGCGTTTCGTGTATCCTTTTTATCGCTCCCTCGTTCTTCATCCTGCTGCGGTAAATTCTTCCTTGAATTATTTCTTTCGCATTTTTCGCGATTAATTTTTGCTCTTTCTTTTTATATGTGCGTTCGACGCTTCATCAACGGTCGCAACTTAGAGTCGCGACTCTCAATGGAAGTTTGCGTAAGCGAGTTCATGTTAAATTCAAGCGAAGCGGAATTTTTTTCGTATCTTCATAATTTCAGGTTTAATATGTGTAAGAGATAGCATGAGTGGAACAGTATATATCATTTTATGTGTTTTTTGTTGGGAGTTCTTTACCAGCGAAGCGGTAATAGCGGAAAGCTTTATGGACATGTCTGGTCTATCCGTCCGTCGTAACTTTCATCTCCTAAACCACTGATCGGATTTTAATTAAATGAAGTATGAATGATAGTTATTAAAAGTTATCGCCAAATTCTGATTTTGTACTGAATCCGTTAATTTACATAATTACTCGAATAAACTTACACTCGTGCCTCGTTAAATGTCATCCGTTAAACAACAATGAAATACAGAACTTTTCTCTCCCTAGCTCCTATATTATCTGAAAGGTATAGATTAAAAAATTTATTCAGATAGGGAACAACATTTTTCCGTCCCTATATATACTGCCTCCGATTGGTTGTGGGCAGCTGACCCTCCAATCGGTTAGTGGACAGGAATAGTATTTTCCAGGCGTAACAAAGGGAGTAGTCATCCTCCCTATTGAATTTTCCCGGGTGTTTGATGAACTCTATAGCCTCACGGATTAATCTGTGATGGTACTGTCCCTCCCTGGCTATTATTTTTTCAACCTCGATGTCAATTCTCGGACCAATCTTGTATTGTAGGATCGCCTTTCCTATCGAAACAAGTTTCTTGTTGAAATTTAAATATATACGTGCATGAAACTTCTTCTATATACTACGGATAAGTGAAATTATGTAAATATTCTCACGGCTGTCATTCTGTCAAAATTGTATTTATTTATTATCTGTTTGAGTTTAATTAACAAATTTGTTATTTGTTTATTTGATTTTGGCTCGCAACTTTTCGTGATTAATTAATTTCGTCCTCAGTCATAACAGAGTATTTATTTAGACAAAGAAGCTGATTAACACATTCCTTTCATATATCACAACCATTCTAATCGAGATTTGTTATTATAAAATATTTTTGATTATTGTTTTTATTATAGTTTTGCCAATTCGAGATATTCATTTCGCAAAATAAGATTTTAAAATGTGACATAACATTTGCGAAATGAAATACTTTGACGAGAGTAATTAGTTGAATAACCATTGATGTTAGCCAAGCGCTATTTAAAAGAGTATATGATGCGGCATGCCCTTTCATGTCAACGTCAATTATCTATTAATTTATCTGCACAAAAATAAACTGAACTCGTGATCAAAGGTTTTCTTTACGCAAGTCTTCAGTAACGCCATTAATACAATAGCCTTCCAAACCTTGGACCTCGTTCTCCCCTGAATCTTCGTTCATGAACACTCAAGTTCTTAAGATATTCCATTTATTCTAAAGAGAGCTCGAGTTTTCCCCCCTCCTCCTCCTTGGGTCACAATCGCTCCAGCAGGAATAAGTTCTTTGTGCTTTTGTCAAATTAACATCCAAATTTACCCATTCACGAGTCCGCAACATCTTTATTTTCTTCGCGTTTTTCGCTTAGATCTTTTAATACAATCCTTTCACTTTCTATCCACCGTCCGCCACTCCTCTCTCTCTCTTTCTCGCTTGTCTTTACCCGAGGCACGCAAAAATAGTTTCATTAAACTTTGAAGGTCGTAAAAATCCCACTTTCCCTTCCAAGTGTTCTTTTCTCTCTGCCCCCATCTCCTCTACGTTCCTCGAGCATTATTCCCTTTTTGCAGAAAAGAATACTTGCTATAGAGTGGAAAAAGAACGGAAAAGAATATTCCGCTTCCCCTGGATTACATTGCTCATTTCGCAAAATAAGGGATTTTTTAGGAGAGAGAGATCTGTCTCAAACAAAAGATCCTCGCCGTTCCCTTCCTTTTCAAATGTTGAAATAGAGCTCACACTTGCGTTTAAGGCGGGTAAAATGAGGCTACGAAATGAGATGGCTATACCGTTTTTGTGGAATTTTTTCACTCGTAAACGGTTTAAACGCTTCAGACGCGGATCTAATAAATAAACCACGCTATTCATCAACTGTGTGAGTTTCCGTCTGCAAAGTTAATCTCTTATTCGGAAATGTTCAACTGGAAGAATATTTTGAGTCCGTAAACGTCTTTTGTATTAAATGAATTCTAAGTATCATGGGTAATTAAGTATTAAGGGTATTCGGATATTGAATTATATTACAAAAGGGTAAAAGAAATTTCTCCTGATTTTACGTCAAAATTGACTGTATAAATGTACAACCGAGAAAAGCTGTATTTTAACTTTCTTATTTGATAGGTTCATATGAACCATTCTTACTTGTTTATGCTAACGATTATTCAAGAGTGATTAGGGATGAATTCTAGGAGTATAGCGGTACTAGGGTTAATTCACGAGACAGAGAGAATGGGTAGAATGTTTTAAATGCGCATTTCAAACTCATTATCGGAATTTCATTTAAGATTTTAAATACTTATCAACCTATGATTCCATTTTTTTAAAATAGCAAGCATGTTGCATATCAATACCCACAAATTTATAAACGACAACTTCTCTATCTAAAGGCACGAATCACGTGCCTTTGTGCAGACAAATTATATTCCCGTCAATTTCTGGATTCGATCATATCTCGATATGTTTTTGGAATGTTGTGCAGAACAACTGTGAAGTTCATAAATAAATTCGTCCTTGTTTTTCAGCGGTTTAAACGCGAAATGCTTCCCCGTATCTACGGCGACTAGATCTCTTGATTTGAGCGAGGGGAGGGTAGGAACTAAATTACTACACATGGAGGCAGTTCTTTCGCTGCGAAGCTATTCTCCTGTGTGTACGTCCGTGTGTGTATGGTTAAGCGGATGCAGAGAGAGGGGAGTGAGTGGGGAGGGAGAGAGAAGAAATGGTGTGAGAGAAGAACGGGGAGGGGTTCGGGCAGGTTCAGGGAGGCGAAGCTAAAGCACGATGTGTGTAGCGGGCGGTTTGATTTCCCTAGGGCACTCTGCAGTGAAATAGCCCAAATGGTCGGATTCCTTTAGAGGCAGGGAGACAGTGGATGGGAAAATAAAACAGAAACCTTATCATTCTCCCCCTTCTTGTTTTTTTTATCTGTGACATTGTTTTCAGAACGACTCCGCAGGTAAAGACGCCGCATTGGACGAAAAGAATGATGCTCCTAAGTACTGATTTCTCTTTGCTGGGCTATATTTTTATAAATAAATTGGAACTTCCATAACTCGAACGTATTAATTTTACCGGGAAAAATAAAAATGAGAAATACGTATTTCCATAAGTGGAATTTTCTATAACTCGATTATATTTTTGTTTCCCTTAAAGTTCGACTTATGGAAGTTAATAACTTTCGCTTAACACTTGCAGTCTACGTATAAATTCCCTCTTCCTCTCTGTCCTCCGTTCTCCATTAGTCCTCTTCCCGTTCCCCTTTCAAGGTTTCATTTGTCTATATATATATACACACCATCTTTTGTTTCTCCGCCACCTTAAAGCTGAAATACTTCGCTGTTTTACAGCCGTCCCTCTCCTGTGAATTGTCTTCCGTACGGCTTATCTACGCTGTTTAATCTGTCCCATTAAGATGCGGTGCCTTCTTAAGGTTTGTCTTCCGCAGGCGTTTCGGGCGTCTCGCAAAATCCTGCAGGAACTAATTAAGGCTTCGGTATACGTTCCCTTTTCGTTTTGGATTAATTCCATAGCTACCGCGTTAGTCAACCTTTGGTGTGGAAAACACCAATAAGGAAGGGCTTCCTCGCCTTTCATCCTTTGCGGGCCTTTACTAATAATTATGTTATTATTTATTTTACTACCAGTCTTTGTTGATGCGGGTCAAAAGTTCGTGGTTTGGTGTAAATTTTTGAAAACTTTGCAGCCAGTATAAGTAAATATGAGAGTAATCTGTTTTCTAATTTGCAAAGTTTGGTGAAATAAACTTTTAGATGTTTTAAGATATTGTGCTGTAGGTAAGCTACTGAAGCGCGATTAATAATATTGTGTGTATTAACCCTCGAGCAGGCGCGCCCTTCTCTTTTACACGACCGGGCGTGCGGTGTACTTCGTACATGGCCTATTTTTTTATAAAATTAGTCATGTGTTTGAAGGAATTATTGGATTATTTGTATCATAATAATTTATTTCTCATTACTATTACTCACAATGGTAATTTTTGATTAAACCTAAATTGAATTCCAATTAAAAATAATTTAATGAGTACCCGTGACAAAATTACCATTATTAATCTGAAGTACTTTCATTAGCATTACATGTACCTATCACAAATATACATCGCTTTGACATGCTTCTTGCAAGAATCACATTTAACGGTTGTGTCCAATAGGTAACGATACAGCAGCACTTAGAAAAATGACACCTTTATCAAAAAACAAAACAAAAACAACAAAATCAGGTTTAAAGAATACCCGAAAATCAACAGGGGTTAGGTATGTACACTTTTGCCCAATTCGAATTAATGAAATTGGTTGTTGTATACACAACTGGTTCCGTTCGAGGAAAGAAAATAATGCAAACAAAGACTTGCATGACCAGGCGCGCGGCGTATTTTGTACGACAGAGATGACTTCCACTGTTATCAATCCGATTTTAAACTTTGCTACAGCTCAATGAATTGTGACACTTTTTTCAATTGGAAGTCAGAATGACACTGAAGGAATACACAAAGTCTAGATGATGTCGTACAGAAAGCAGTGTTGCCAAATTTAAATTAGTGAAATTGTCGTACTTTATAAACCAGCGCGCCAGCTCGAGGGTTAATATTGTGTAGCGCGGTTTGGCAAAACGTATGAGTTTTTTCTGTGGAAAACTATTAGTTTTCCTATATTTAACTACAGATAGAATATTAATTACCGGATAGAGTAATATCATACCTGGATAATTGTAAGGAATGTTGAAAAACATTGTTTAAGCAGGGATATTTGTAGTAAATCTATAACGGTAAAATAAAATTACATAAATTAGAGTCTTAAATGAGATTTAAAAAAACGACTTAAAGAATCTCAAATATTTGTTATGTTAGAGTTTTTGTCATATTCATGTTGTTGAAAATTTTATAAACCAAAAAACTGTATAACCATAATTAATATCATCTTAAGTAAAAAGATCTTTACTAGCAAATAAGTATAAATTGTAATATTTTTCTTCTTTTCGATGATTTAGGATACCAGTTCATTTTCATTTTTAAAGTGACATAGGTATATAAATGTTTTTCAGAAATTCTCTTGCTATAATGACAGTTTCTACTATTTCTGTAGTAACATTGGGGTAGGTATAATTATGAAAAGTTATAATTATGCGCAATATGATGCTTTTAGAAAGAGCTTCACACTCACAAAGAGCAAAAACTAATTACTTTTAAAGTAACCCTCAAAGTTTCAAAATATTTCGTATAAAATTTCAAATTACAATTAAATGCCGATGGCTTCATCAAAATTCTTTTAATTTATTTGCTAAAACGTCATGGAATATGGAAAATTTGCGTCAAACTAAGTAAAACCTGAACAAATATATAATAACTTTCTGGTACAGACTTATCTTTTTTGCCTCTTTCTCCAGTACCCCTCTTCGTAACTTTAAATTACGAAGCCTCAGTCGCCTTTTTCTCACTAAGCAATTAAAAGTTTCTATATTTGTAGTTATATTCTTCCAGGAGAAATTAAAAAGGACTGATATCAATGTAGATGAGGATTTTAATCAATTAAATATTTTTTTTAAATCCATCTAAACTAAATAAAGCTGATTTATTGAAGTAATCAAGATAGATAATCATTTACAACTCTTGCAGCGAATAGAGAGAGCTGTGTAATATTATTTAATTTCTATTGGACCATCTTTTAATAAGATTGTTTAGATTTATCCTCACGCTTGTGTTTATAGTGACTGGATTTGCAGGAATCGTTATTTAGCGCTGCATTCCTTTTTCGTAAATAATTTAAATAGATGCGTTCCATTTATATTTCACGATGGATCGATCAGCGTGATTTCTAAAGTTTGTAAAAATTGGTTTCATCTAGTCAGCAAATGTTTATGTTTAATAAAATTATTACTATGACATTTTTTGCGGTACATTTATAAGGTATATTTTATCAGTGATTTTTGTCATAGGGTTCTGGCGAATAAAAGTTCAAGAGATTATCATTAGTGCATGGTTTCCTATAAATCGTGTTATGGTTTATTATAATTCCCAAAACATATTTCTATCTAGATTTCTATGTATTAATATTGTTTCGTGTATGTATGTAAATCAGGGGTCGGCAACATACAGTTAGCGGGCCGGATGCGGCCCGCGAAGCCATAACGAAAAAGTGATCAGTGCAATTTAACAGAAAATTTCTTATTTTTTCAGTAAAACTTTGGTCTCGAAACCTTTTCTGAAGAATATTTATCGCTGGAAAATTATTTACGTATGATTTGTTCTAAGAATCTCTGGAAAACTTCGGATGCAAACACTAATCTGGCCCGCCGAAGTACTCGTGAATTTCAATGCGGCCCTCCGAAGCATTCACATTAGGAATGTGCCCCCCCGTGCCCAAAAGTTAGCCGTCCCCTGCCCTAAATCAGTGGTGCACAACCTTTTTGCTTGGCGGGCCCCATAAAAAGTTGCCAATTTTTCGGCGTGTCGGATTTGGATTGGAAGTTAGCTATGTACTCTTAGTTGACATATACGTAAGTGAAAATCAATTCTAAATAAGGTTTTTATGGTCAAAATTTCAATATAAAAAGTTTTACTATCAAAATGTTCATGTTACGAATAAGTTTGTGGTTAAATATATTAGAATTGTTTTTTATCGTAGCTTCAGGAGCCGCACAAAACCCCTCCGCGAGCCGCATCCAGCTCGCGGCCAATAGGTTATGCACCATTGCTCTAAATTGACGAATATTAGTAATAGAAAATCTAGAGATGATTCTAATGCGTTAAAAAAATATAATATTAATTATATAATATTAAAATTATATTTATTAAGAATCTATTCGAGATGAAAATTAATTTGACTTATATTTTATCGCCTGTGATTCAGTATGTCAATCAGTAATATGTGCTAGTACTTTAATATATTTGAAGATATAGGATACAAATCTAAGGCATTCCTAGAACGTCTATAGATTTAAAATTTGTCGGGATAATAGGGTGTTGGCTACTACTTACGGAAAATTCCGAGATTTCATAAATGTTTATTTTTAGGTACGTTTTTTAGTTAAGCATTATTACCAGTGCGGGGCTTTATAAAGTTTCATTTTTAAATTATTTTGGTTGAGTGTGTGTGTGTGTAATTTAAGGCGAATCAGCCTCTTGGGCTATTATCGCCATAATATGCACTTTTAACCACAACCCATTTGTGGCAAACTAACCATAGCACCAGCCACACAATAAATATATAAATTAATTAATAAATAAATAGATAAAACAGATAGATAAATAGATAAAACAGATAAATAAATGAAGTTAAAAACAGATGGTAAGAGATTGTATAAGGGTCTCTCCCAATCTGTAGAATAAAACATCAGCAAGACTGTATAAGGGTCTCCTGACATGTATAAAATTTTTCCCTGCACTAGAAGGAGCTATTATGCCCGTAAAATATAAAACCTTTAAAAATGGATAGAGAAAGGATCTTTCTTCCTCTTATCCCATTGTCAAAAGATTAAAAACACTTAAAAATTAAATAAATGCTAAAATTCTGGACTCCCTTAGGAATGACAATGTTCTATTTATATTTTCTGGATTATCTCCAAGAGAGAGAGTGAGGTTCGAAGCCATACATGCCCTCTCTCTCTCATTCCTAAATTGGATACAGTCCTGTAACACATGTGACACTGTCAATGCAGTATCACATGTCTCACAAACTGGGGGTTCCTCCGCCCGCAATAGGTAACTGTGCGTCCACCAGCAGTGACCTATGCGAAGTCTTGCGATGGCAACCTCTTCGAGTCGGGACGACCTGGAGGAGGACTGCCATGGTTGTACCGTGTTTTTTATTGCCCTCAGTTTGTTACCGATAACTCCATTCCATTCTTCTTGCCATTGTTGATAGACACGTTCCTTCAAATATGTTTTAATGTCCCCAACAAGAACTTTTGGTTGGTTTATAAAATCTTCATTAGCAGCCAGTTTTGCTGCCCTGTCTGCCCTCTCATTACCCGGAATACCGACGTGACCTGGTACCCAAATAAAAACTACCGTCATCCCTATGGAATCCAAATCCATCAAGGATGACTGGATCCTCTGAACCACAGGGTGAGAAGGGTACAAAGACTCTATTGCACGTAAGGCTGACAGTGAGTCAGTAAAGATGACATATTCACTGCTGGGGTAAGAGTATGCAAACCTCAGTGCTTCCCATAAAGCATACAATTCCGCTGTGAATATACCACACAGCGGATGTAGACGGAAACGGAACGAGCGTTTGCCGATGGTGAAAGCACACCCCACATGCTCCCCCTGCTTAGAACCGTCCGTGTATATGGCAGTGAACGACTGAAACCGTGCATAGAGTCTCTCGAAGTCACATCGGTATTCAATAGGCAGAGTACAAGGCCTATGTAATTTGGCAAGAGAAGTAATGATGTTGGGGCGATGCAGCATCCACGGCGGAGATATGCTGCACTCCGTTTTTAATGTCTGAGGCAATTCGAAGGACATCTCTTCGAAAACATTACGCATTCTCACAGCCAGAGGTTTTACAGAGCGGATACGGGCATCATATAACTGCACAAATCGACGGTCGAAAACTGCTGTGTAAGCTGGATGATCTGGGTTAGCGCTTAAAGCTGCTACATAACGAGTACTTAGCAGTTTCCGGCGCATATACAGTGATGGTTCACCGGATTCACAGAGAACACTTGGTATTGGGCTAGTGCGAAATGCACCAGTCGCCAAGCGAACCCCTGTATGATGAATCACATCAATAGTTTTTAGTACAGATGGTTTAGATGATCCATACACAATGCTCCCGTAGTTGAGATATAACTCGGGACAAATATTTTTATTGATGAAAGAATCTAGGTTCTCTTTTAATACCAAGTTAAATCGGCGACCTTTAATACATAATGAGAAATGTTTTGTGCAGTTTTTTCTCAAAATGAATTACTATAAAGAATGTTTCCAATTTATTTTAAAATTTACTCAAACTCAAACAAATATAAACACATATTTGCATATATCACACTTTTGATGCGTTTGATATCATTTCCGAGCGAGCTTTTTCGATTCCGAGGATCGTATTTCCTCAATTTCTCACGATTTAGGCTCGAACGAAAAAAACTTTGCGAGATCCATTTTTTCCAAAATAAAATATATCGCCATTTCCTTCTGCGTGGGAGGAAGGACGGGTATCTCTCAGCGCTATATCACATGACCGAACGTTTTCTCCAGAATTCTCAGCGTTCACTCAAAAATAAAAAATACACAAGCTTCGTGGGTTAGTTTTTATCGTGACCCTCTCCTTATAATCCTGTTCAACTTCTTTAGCGTTGTATCTCTCTCTTCCTCTCCGTTCCTCCTTCACTATTTTTGAAATGCTTTCTTTTTCCGCTGTTATTTTCCTTTCTTGTCCTCTTTTCGTCACATTTCTATATATATTCATCCATGCAACCTTTCTCTCATTCTCTCTTCGAAATCCATCCAGTCCTTTGTAAAGAATAGGGTAATGTCGGCACCGGGTTTCCCTCCTCCCTTGTATGTACGTATGTCTGGTGTGTTAAGAGTTATGGCAATAATACTCCAAGATGTTGATTAGCCAGAAATACAGACAAACATTCATCCTTCCCACTTTTACCCTCAATTCTCTCTCAAACATTCTCTTCCACATTTTCCTACCGTCTTTTTGTATTGGATTTTTGATCTTCACTCCTTTATGCGATGCCTCTTTCTTTGTAAACAGTTCAATATTCGTTTTGGGTACGTTTTGTCGGTGTGTCTTAGAAATTTTAATATGCTGAGAGGCCATTTATTGAAGCACCGACTGGACAACGCATTTTTTTAGATATATTTTTTCTCTTTTATTTCAAAAAGATAAAATTGTACAAGTTATAATTTTTGTGAGAATATTATTGCCTTTTTTCTCTTTCCCTCTGTTCGTTTCAACTTCCTCCTCACTCATCTTTTCTCCTCGCCTCTCTTCTTTATTTCCTTACTCTTTTCCTGTCTCTATCCTTTCAATTATCTCTCTCTTCTCGTAAGCACGGAGAGTAGCCAAAAGATATTTTACGATTGCAATAGCATTCCTTTGGCGGAATATTTTCCCCTCCCTCTGTTTTTTTGGAGAAAAAATAACAAAGAAAGAATACCGGATAGGTTTTCCTCTTTCCAAAGTTAACGCCTCCGTTTCTCCCTCTCGTTTATTTTTTCCGCCCATTTCCGATAGGTTATAACTCTTTCCTTTTCTCTCTCTCCCTCTTCCTTTATGTCTTTCCCTCCTTTTTTGGTTACTTCTCATCATACACGCCATTCTCTTTCATTATTGACTGCCGCTACTGTCTTCATATTCCATTTTTGCCATTCCCCTTTCGGGCTTTGTGTCTGTCTCACGCTTTCAATCATTCGGTCGTGAGTAAAAAATAGGGAATAACAGCGTCAGACAGGGGCTCCTCATTTCTCACGGAGAGAAAATTTTATTGGTTCTCATCTCTCCCTCACACTCTCCAATTTTTCCCACTTAGCGGGTTCCCTTAGAATAAGGGAGCGCATGTTACCATTCGTGTGCACTACGATGGATACTTTTTTTTTCTTTTAAGGATATTTTTCTTTTTTTAATACCTCACTTTTTATTTTTTCTCGCCCTTCTATATGGATATAAATCCCGCCCAGAGTTATTGGCGGTCTCTGCTCCCGACTGAGATATATTGCCCCGGAGTTCGGATCATTACCGGTTTCGGAGGTCGAATCTCAAACGTAAGGATTCGAAGACGCGGTGTGTGTCATCCGAGAAGGGGTCTTAAAAATATTAAGTCGATATTTCACGGCATCGCTGCCGCGGGTTGTGTTTAGTGCTGTGATTTATTGACACCTTTCATTTACGTCTCATATTGATGAATTCTCTGGCATAAATGCATATTTTTTATTGTAATTTGGTAGGTTTTTTGAGCATTTGATATCCGGAAAAGCGTTGCTAAGTCAATTAAAGAAAAAAACTTACCAGTTAGGACTCGATGCGATATAGAATGCTTGCATGTCGGAAAGTGGTGGACGGTGGGTTTTATGTTTTCTTAGATGACGTTGCGTTTTTAGTATTTAATGCCGAAAATGCAGGTTTCGTCGACGCTTAATTTTTCTCGTTCCAAATTATGTAATAATAATTATATCCTTTAGGTTCCCAGAAGTTTTAAACCTTGGAATATTTCCTCGATTTTTACAAACATCACATTCAAACTTTGTCCAAGGAAAATTTAATAAGAGTATTTGTCAATATGATATATGTTTTATTTCTTAGGGTTTATATGTAAACTACTTAGGAAAATTTAGTGTATCACAAATAGGCGCATTTCGTGTGATTGAGTGTTTGAAACTAAACGATATAATTTGAACGAGCGCAAACCAGGAAATAGCAAAACACCACGTCCCGGTTATGTCTGTTCGCTAAACCCTTCTTCCCCTTAAAACTAAAGAAAAAGCACGGATTTCGATGTTTGTTTTAGAAAACAGAGCATGTTGGGCACAGATTTGTGTCTTTAGGGAATAAAAAATAAAAACATCACCGCCAATAGTTATACATTGACCGAAGGGCCCGAAGATGAATCAACCCTTTCAGTTACAAATTCTTATTGGGGAATAATTGTATTGTTTTGCAATTGCGTCATAATTCTTAATTTATCAGTAAATTCCTTTACTTTTCAACGATCATTCAATCATCAGTCGTGTCTGTAATATTGATCAGAAGATGTTATTGAAAAAATAGTATTGAGTGTCCATAAAGTGGACAGGGTGACGGAATGTGTCGGCACAAATTTTCTATATCATTATATATAGACGTTCCTTATAAAGGAGGAGGATATAACATACATATAGGAAGATACAAATGTTTAGGCACTTCCAGATATGTTGGAGATTCGAAATTGTTTTCATATGTAGCATTATGTGCAAAACCGACTAGAAAAAACGATAATCTTGAAAAAGTGCAACAATGCGCCCGCTAAAAATTGGCAATTGTTTAAACAAATTTTCATGGTTTATCTATTTTCGCATGTGCTACGGAGTTGAAATTTTTTTATAAGTAAAATTTGTAAAAAAAACGCAGTAGGGATTATACAAATTTTGAAATTTTTATTTGTTTGGTAGTTAAAAATTCTTAAAAATTTAAACAAATGAATAACTGTTTAGACATTACGAAATGAGCTAGTGCATTTGCGCAAATAAACATTTGAATCTACCCATAAACATATTGCGGCGGCCGTTAAAAATGTTTAAAATTTTAACATTTGGAAAAATATTATTTCTCTTCTAGAAGTACTACAACTTTAAGATTTGGCAGAAATGTGTAGCATTAGTACCCCATAATGGAGAAGGTGTAAAATTCTTAAAATTGCAAAGTTTTTGGATTGTTTTAATCTATAATTTTTACACAAGGGAAAAACTAAAATCGCTCCGGAGGTGAAATATTTAGAATTAAAAAAATATTTGTAATGATGAAATGTGAAAAATGAATGTTTTTTATGTTGAGATGATAGCTTGCAGAATGCAAGCACCTTCTACTAGTATATATATCATTATATATAGACGTTTCTTACAGAGAAGGAGAAGGATATAACATATAACAGGAGGATACTAATGTTTAGGCACTTCCAGATGAGCTGGAGATTCGAAATTTTTTCCTTAGGTAGAATTTTGTGAAAAATCGACTAAAAAAAACTAAAATCTTGAAAAAGTACAACAATGCGGCCGCTAAAAATTTGCAATTGTTTAAGAAAATTTTCAAGGTTTATGTATTTCCGCATGTGCAACGGAGTTGAAATTTTTTTTGTAAGTAGAATTTCTAAAAAAACGAAATAGAGATTATACAAATTTTTATATTTTTATTTGTTTGGCAGTTAAAAATTCTTAAAGTATAAACAAATGGATAACTGTTTAGGTACTACAAGATAAGCTAAGAACCTGAAATTTTCAAATTGCGGCGGCCCTTAAAAACTATTTAAATTTAAATAATTAGAAAAATATTATTTTACTTAGTGTAAAATATTTAAAATTGCAACATTTGGGAATTGTTTTAAACTATTATTTTTACATGTGGGAAAAACGAAAATCGCCGCGGAGGTGAAATCTTTAGAATTTATAGAATATTTGTAATGATGAAATATCTGTCTGAAAAATTAATGTTTTTTTCAAGGTGAGGGGGATACTAATGTCCAGCCCAAACTACAAGAGCTAGAGAGCTGAAAGTTTTCGCTTTTGTAGATATAATAAAGAAATCTTCAGATAAATTGAGACCTCTTACCTAAGTGACATGAGTTCGACTCCAGAAATTCCGAAATTTGCGTTTTTTCCCATAAGAAAAGCATTGCGCCATTTTTGTAAATAAATTATGGCACTCGCCGGTAAGCTAGAAAGATGAGCTTTTCAGAGTTGCTAGATGGTCGCAATATTTATTAGGAATTTTATTCAATTTTGCTTACAAAGTTTTGCGTTCGACTGCAGAGACCCCGGAATATCTCCCATAAGTCAGCATGGGAAAACGTAATCCAGTGTGTAGACCAATCTAATAAGTTTAGGAGGCTGAAATTTTGCAAGATTATAGAACTTATCTCATAACCAACTATAAAATTGGAAAATTTTAAAACTTTTAATTTTTAGGGGTTGTTTTTACCCCATTTGAACATTAAAGTTTAATAATTTTTAGGTTCTACGGGATGAGCTAGGAAGCTGCAATTTTCAAATTATTTACAAAACAGTGCATTTGCACAAATAAACATTTCAATTTACCATATATGAATTGCGGCGGCCCTAAAAATTATTTAAATTTAAACAATTAGAAATATATTATTTTACTTCTAGAAGTGCTACAACTTTAAAATTTGGCTAAAATGTGTAGTATTAGAACCATATAATGAAGAGAGTGTAAAATATTTAAAATTGCAACATTTGGGGATTGTTTTAAACTATTATTTTTACATGTGGGAAAAACGGAAATCGCTGCGTAGGTGAAATCTTTAGAATTAATAGAATATTTTTAATGATGAAATATCTGTCTGAAAAATTAATGTTTTTTCAAGGTGAGATGAAATGCTTGCAGTATGCAAGCACCTTCTACTAGTAAGTAATAAAAATGACTATATAATCAAGCGAGAGAATGGACTCGGGGCAAAAAGGACCAGTTATAGTGTACCGGTGTTTCACTAGGTGGGGCGCGAGTTGATGCATTGTAGCCTTTTCGTTTGCGGATGGCGCTGGCTGTAGCCGCATTCACTTCATCTTCCTCCTGCTCCCTCAACCCACTCTCAATCCTACGTTGCCAGCTGAGGGAGCCTATATTTCGATGTCGTGTTCCACCACTTAGGCCCTCCAAACCCATCGGAGTCCATTACCCTTATCTGTCTTCCTTACCCGTTTTCCTACCTTCCTCGCAGTCATTCCTCCGTGCTTTCCTTTTGTGAAATTCACCTCGTGGGCTAATGGATCGAGTTTTGCGAGATGCGCAATGCGAGACAAAGGTTTTACCTATTTATGTGGGTTAATTGTGGCGTTAGAGAACTGGTTCGGACTCCTGGAATGGGTTTCGCCAATAGTTGTGCATAATTTAGTGACGTAGTGTACCTTTTAATAGGCATTTTGTATTTTTGATTGGTGGTGAAGCCAGGTTTATGCATACTGCAAATTGAATTATAGATTCTTCAGTGAGGCTTTATTTGGATTGCGTAGCTTCAAGGATACTGTCCGTAAGCTTTGAATGACAGATTAGGAAATTTTTTTATTATTTAGCTTATTTATGGTTTACTTCAGCGGCTAAAAAAATATATTTTTGTTGTTTTTCTCTTCAGAGTGAGATATGGCTTTAGCTATAACTTATAGGAACGGTTAGGAAATGAATGTTATTTACTAGTTATAAGACATCTAAAAATAAAAGGGTGGAATAAACAAAGAAAATTTAAGAGATGATATATCTCCTTCACTGTAAAAAGATGCATCCTAGTCTCAATTTCGCTCTAATATGGAACTTTATCTCTATATCTCTCCTTCCTTCTCTATCTCTCTGTCTTTTCTCTCACTCCCTCTCTCTCGCCTATTAAAGCATTCAAAGCACGCTTTCCTTAAGTATAGAATATAATGATTAAGATGACAATAAAATCTCGAGATTTAACAGTGACACGGTCGGCAAGGCAACATATATTTTAAAAAAACTTGAATTTTTACAATAATTATGATCTAATTTTAATTTGGGAAAGAGTAAAAGATCGGAAGTCGAAATATAGATTTTTTCTGTGTTACGTTATGAGAAACAGAAATTATCAACTAAAGTCTAACCCGAGTCTTTTTGGTGATTTTTTTGTAAATGGCCTTTACTTTATGAATCAAGCAATTCTACTAAATTTCGTTCTCCCACCTAATCGGAAAAATTATAAAATGGATTTGTAATCATTCATAAATAGTTTTATATTAGTCGAGCGTGACCGGATCTTTTCGCTCATTATTTAAATAGACTAGCGTAATTGCCCGTCAAATATGACAGGTATATGCGGATTATATATAAAAATTAAGGCACTTTCCAAACTTCATCGATTTCCCTCTGCCTGACTCCCATTCTCTACCCTACCTCTCCCCTTATTATCTCTCCCTCCTATGTTCTCCCCTTTTCCTTCCCATTCTCTCTCCCTCTCTCCCTCCTATTCTTCACTATCACTTCTTTCCATCCTCCATATTCCTCCTCCCATTCTTCTTCCTTTAACCCTCACATTCTCCCCTCAAAAATGTACCTATGTATCTCTCTCAGAGTGTTATATGTACAAACAAATCTTGCATAAAAACACTATTTATTTGTTAAACATTACGATAGACAATTTTAGCTGACCAAAATTATTTTAACTATCTGGAACATAATATAATGTGAATTATATATTATTTTAAATTTCAGTCCATGTAATATTTTCTCATCAAATTTAAATTTATGAATTTTATTAATAGGAAATTCAAATGCCCTCCAAATAGCTCCACAAACACATTTATTTCTTAAATTACCATTTAAACCTAAATAAAAAATTTTGATAAGCTCATTACATAAATTTCTGCCAAATTTCAATTTTCTATTTACATCCTTGATCGAGTTAATAGATAGACACTTACATCAACGGACGGAAAACTTAGCCTGTTGTTATTATTATTATTGTGTTTCTTTTAAACCTCTCTTTCTCTGCTTATTTCCCAAACCCTCCTCAAGTCCTCCAATCCTTTACTTAACTCCCGTAACCTATCGCCCAATCCTTCACTCATTAAATATTTTACAAGCTCGGTTTGTTTGTTAAAACGTGCAGAAATTACCTCAGATTTTTATACCGTTTCCATTTCAATAATATTGAATTTAGCTCATTATTACGATTTTCAATCTTTATGATTAGCATTTCAGCTCTTTAGGTGTTACTTCTCGTAAATTACGGTATGAACGTTAATTATAGAAAATAATTTTCCTCATCTTCCGTCTTTCTCCTTTTCTCGTATTAAAAGCCTTCAAATTACGCTTAAATCCATAAGGATTAAAATACCAATAGGGTTCCGAGGTTTAACAAATTAATTGGTAGGCAAGGCAACATTTACCCAATATATGTGAATTAAACGTTTAACAGGAGAGATTTTGTAAATGAGGCAAAATAGATTAACAAAATAAAAAACCTTGTAATTGTTTTCTTTAAAATGGTCTAGATATAAAGGTAGTGAGTCAATGTTATCTTATTTTAATTTCCAAAAGAAGAAAGTCATGCACGTCAAAAAGTGGTTTTTTAAGTGTTATCTTATGGAGGATGCAAATCATCCCTGGAGTCGAACCCTGGATGTTTTGTAAATTTTCTTTCATCACAGCATTTTAATATCGTAGTAGATTATCTCTGCCAAATTTCAAGTTTATATCTGCCAGAGCTGCAAAACACCTATTAATTTAGTGGTGGCTCAGTTCGCGGTTTTGTAAAATGACTGCGGTTCGGTTCGGTGTGAAGCTCTGATATCAGCATATTTGATCTAGTTATTTTCGTTTTAAGAGCGTGACATGGACCAACGAACGGACCAACATAGCCTTTTATTACAAGGGGGGATATATATTAACGGATATGGCTCTTAATTGTGACCGCACATACATCCCTGTGAACAATAAACTTTACAGAAATTAACGTGCGCGATAGGAGACATAATTATCTAAATCAGTATAGCCCAACCACTTTACATGTCGGGCCTCATTCGTAGATGTGAATGCTTCGAAAGGCCGCATTGGAAGTCACGAGAGCTTCGGCAAGCCGGATGAGTGCTTGAATTTGAAGTTAAAAAAGGATTCTGAGGTCTCATATAAGCGAAAATCAACTCTAAATGAATTACTAGTGTTAAAGCTATACTAAAAAATGTTTTTAGACGATAGTTATGATAAAAAAATATGAAATTTTCTATATGAAATTTTATCGATCACTTTTTCATCGTAACTCTCTGCTCTCGGGGGCCGCATTTGGCCCGAGGGACGCGGGTTGGTGACCTCTGATCTAAAGTATTCATAAAAAGTGCCCTTTAATGATTTTTGCTTTTATTTTAATAAATATAATTTTCTTTAATTATTTTAAATATGGTCGCTTTGACTTTCTTTCAAATAGACCTAGTGTTATAGAAATTTGGTAATTGTTAGTGAGAATATTATAGAAAAACTAATGTGGTCACCAATATCAAATGATTTTATGCATGAATAAATTTCTCAAATTTTAATAATTCCCTTTCCCCCTCCTCACTCTCTCCCAAATATAATCTCAATTTCGCACTTAAAAAATTCATTTGTTTGTCTGTCATTCTCCCTCAAACTCTCCCTCCATCAATCTCTCCCTCCCTATCTCAATCCCCCCCTCACTCGGTCCCTCCCTCCCATTTCCTCTCTCTCACTCTCTGTCTCTCCCTCCAATCTATCTCTCTCAGCCAGATGGGATTCTAAATAGATAATTATTTATAGCGTGTCATGTGAAAAATTGGAGGAAGGATTATAAGAACAGTAAAATACGTGGATGAACAAGTATTTCTAACAAGAAAGCAAGAGGAACTCCAGAAAATGAAATAGACTGGTAATAAAAGGTAAAAATACGGTATGGATATAAATAGAGAAAAGTTCAAGGTGACTCAAATATCGGACAAAGAAGAGAATCTGATCATAAGTATTAAATGAAAGCCATTAGAACAAGTTTCAGACTATAAATACCGTGGAAGCATTACAACAAAGAAGCAAAATGCAAGGATGAGATCAGAACTAAAATATGAAAAGCAAAAGCGGCTTTCAGAACAAAAAAACGCCTACTTACGGGGAATATAAGGGAAGATATCCGCAAGAAGTTCATAAAATGCTATGCGTGGTGTATAGCTTTGTACGGGGCAAAAACATGGACGCTAAGGAAAATGATATGAAATACTTGGAAAGCTATAATATGAGGACTTGCAGGAGAATGCTGAAGATAAAATGGACAGATAGGATGAAAAACGATGAAGTGCTACGAAGAATAGGAAAGAAGCGAATGATTATATATGCTATTAGAGAGAGGAATTCAAACTGGAATGGACATTACCTGTAGAGAGAGAGTATGATTAAAGACGTGTTAGAAGGAAAACTAGACGATAAAATGGAAAGAGATAGGAAAAAGTTTCCGCTGATAGACGATTTGAAATGGAAAGAGTTATCAAGATATGAAGAGGACAGCGGATAATAGGAGTATATGGAGAACCATGTTTAACCATGAATAATCACGGACATGTCTACCTGTGATGATGATATGCCCCTAGATATCTCTGGTGGTGATGAACGTAACAAACTCACATAAAAATCTTTTTTTCTGATTCTAAAAATTTTAATGAAATACGTACACCATTTAGGGAAACTGGCATAATACGAACAAATAATAGAGGCAAATAATTTTTATTGCAATCCTCAGTTCCGCTAACAACAATCCTCCAATTTTCCCTATCAAGTCGAGACTCATCTTATGCCTAAAAAAGAGTAACATCGAAATTCCATTGAAGTAAAATTTTATCATCCGCTCACATTTTACGGGTCAAACAAAACGTGTTCCAAGCGATTGATAGATCGATCGTACCAATTTTAAAATTCGGCGTCCGTGGCCGAAACCAAAAATTTTCGGGAGGAATGCCCCATTCGATTCCAAATGGAAAGCACTGTCCGTACGCGGAAATATATTCGATATCGTAAATCACGCGCGGCCCTAGATAAGTGATTTACTACCGAGGCCGTCGGGGAGTTTCCTGATTTCTTCGGAAAAGAGCGCGAAAGAACCCGATCCCACAGGTGATCCCCGCGGATGAAAGGGAAAAAACAAAAGCAATCCGGAAAGCGAATAAAAAAACTCGTTATTACGTCTCCGTGACAACGCGAAAACCCTCTCAGGGGCAATTCCAGTATTTTGCTACCGATGTCGAAATCGATATATTCGTGCTATTTGGTCGTTATACGCAGAGCCCAAAACTCATCTCCCTTCCACTCTTCTCTTTTCTCTCTACATATCCCGGCTTTTTCCCTCTTAGTCCAACCTCACCCCTTACTCCCAAAATTCACTTTACTCTCTCTCATATCTCTCCCTATAACCCTTCTACTCTCACCCTTCTACCACCAACAATTCTCCAACTATTCATTCCCATGTTCCCGGAGTGACGAGGAGACTTCGTGTGCCCTCCGATGTTCACTTGTCCTCCAGCTTCGAAATCCCCTCTCTCCACTCCTCTCATTCCCACCAATTCTTCTCTATTTCTCCATTCCTCTCTCTTCCTCTCATACTCCCTCCTCTATATTTCTCCTTCCCACTCTCTTTTTCTCCCTTCTCTCTCTTTATCTCCCTCTCTCTCTCTCTCTCTCTCTCTTTATATCCATCTCTCTCTCTTTATCTCCCTTCATCTCTCTCTTTATCTCTCTCTTCTCATTCTCTCATATCTCTCTACTCCCTCTCTTTCTATCTCTCTTTTTCTCTCTCACTTTCTCCCTTCCTCTCCCTAGATCTCTCTTTCTCTCTCCCTCCCTTTTCTTCTCTCCATCCTTTCTTTCTCACTGTCTCTCACTTTCTTCCTCCGTCACTTCCTCCTTTCCTCCTCTCTCTCTTTATCCCTCCCTCTCTCTCTTTCTCCCTCCCTCTCTTTATCCCTCCCTCTCTTTCTCCCTCCCTCTCTTTCTCCCTCCCTCTATTTTTCCTTTCAAATTTTTCTCCCACCTTCTTTCTCTCTCTATCCTCTATCTATACTCCCTTCGAACCATAGCAGCGAATCAACGCAGTTTTTTAGCTGCTTGGGTTTCTATGGATTCAGAGGGAGAGAGAGAAGCCTTTATATCACTCCTGTCTGTCTGTTCTATCTATTCCTTTCTTTGTCAATTGTTTGTTCCAACAAAACCAATCTCAAGAGAAACCATTTCTCCATGTCATTTACGTATCTCTGGATCTATTCCGTCTCTTATCTTAATCCTATTGTACGAAATATTCCATTCTATACAACGTTTCTTCTCATACTGAAATGTTTCAGCCTCATATCTCTCTCTCTCTCTCTCCGTTTTTCATCGCATTCACCTCTCCATCTTCTTTCTCTGATATTCGTATCGCAACCCTTGTTTACGTCATCTTTCACCGTGTTTTTTTTCTCGTGTCGCTTTCTTTAGGTTATGTACAAGTTTATCCTTATATTTTCCTAGCGTAAACGGCTAATCCAGCGGATCCCAAACTTTTACCACTTGCAAAATTCTATACAGTTTTCTGTAAAACCTGCATCAGAAATATGTCTTAGAAATTTATTGATAGTTTTTACTGCCTAGTGAATACCGTTTACATGTTTTAACTTAATTAAATTATATAGTATAATGTGACAAGCAAAATAATTTTTTGTAAGATAAAGCAAATAGAAAGCTTCCCTCCAACTGTTTTAGTACGTGTATCACTTATTAATCTCCATGTATTACTACTCGTACGCATACAAAAGATTGGCAACCGATTATTTAATCTATTTTAATTATTAAAGATTTTTAGTACATGTTACTACATCTTCTATTTTATTATTCTTATCTATATTCTATTTTACAGCCTAGGAGTTTATCCAGGGATCCTTTACTTTCTCCTTACTTGCTTATATTCTTTCTATCGTGTTTTCATTTACCGCTGATATTTTTATATTATTTTCTATTTATCTTTAGGTTTTTATTTCAAATATTCCTCTCTTCTAAAACTACGTATATCTTTTTCTTATACTGGATCACTCTTTCCTTCTCTGCATCATTCTTAAGTTTTCTTATCTTTCTAAATGTCTCTCTTCCCTTTTATCTCTTAAGACACTTTCCTCGCAAAAAATGCTTTCTTTTCCTTTGTCTATATTCAATTTTTGAAAAAGGTTTCTTCTCTCCGTCTCCATCATTCATCGCCCCTGTTAAATTGTTTCGTCTCTCTCCAACTACATCACTTCCGCTCTTTTTTAATCTTTGTTTTACAATTAATGGATAACTTTCCCTAGTACTCATATACAATTTAACTTATATATTATCTGTTCCTCGTGAACTCTAACTTGATTTTTTTTAAGTGACACTTCAGTATTCATACACTTGAACCGCGTCAAGATTTTATGGACAAATTAACGAATAAAATCTATACTGGTTGTGCATAGACGAAATACTTTAATCTAGATGTCAATTGGGCCATGTTTGTTTCTCTTCGACAACACTAGAGTGCGATTTTTTATAATGGTGATCATTTGAAGATGAATACTTGTTTAGAGACTATTTTATAATCCGAAAAATTATTTTTTTTGTTTCATATGAGTATATGTTAATATGGGTATGTACGTATTATCACGCATGTACTAGAGATTTTCCTTGATTCTTAACAAAGTATTTGAGTGTTCTAACCACATGGAATATCAATATTCTACAGCTTCGGGAAGCAGGTTCTGAGAAATGGAGAATAGATACATTTTCGAGAAGCTTGACTCATTGACGTGATGGTTACGTAATGTGCGACGTCATTTTCCATATATCGCTAATCATCATGACTGTTGAGTATGAATTTAAATTCGAAAAATCTTGAAGTGGCGAGTGGGATTACTAGTGTTACGTTTAATATTTCATTCCCCGACATTGATCTCAATCACACTTTCGCTCTCTTTCAGCTCAACTACTGCCTTTAAAGCGGTATTTTCTTCATTTACTCCACATAATTATCTTCCAACCGTCATCACCATTTTTTCATTCATTCCTTTCCCGCGGCAAACATCGTCCTCACGCATTAGTTTCGCTCCGTTAGATACTGAGGCTTCCTTAACCTTTGCTCTCGATTCAATCCCATACCCCTGCCTGCCTTTCGGATTCCTGAAATATTCTCCCAAAAACCCTTCCCCGCCGCCGCCAAAGACCTTAAGCTCACCCTCCCCTCTTAAAAAATAAAACCATTCCCCGCCTGCTCATCTCGTTTTCTACGAAGCACATCCCAAACTCATCTGCAGAAGCCTCATATTATTCCTTCCACATCCTCCGCTCATCAATCCCTCCTCTCATTCATTTACCCTCTCTCCCATAATTTCTCCTCAACTTAAGCTGCTTTGCATGCTGCTCAACTATTTTCTCTTTCATCTGCGCCTCTTTGCTTCTTGTCTTTCTTTATCTTGTATTTCCTTTACATTTCTTTATCTACCTTCTTCCAACTATACCATTTTATTCATGATTTTGCTTATTCCTCCCATTTTTTAAAGCAGCGGTTAGCCTTTCTTGTTATTTAACTCGTTCTTTTTGATTCTTCTCCTCTTCGTTCTTATTAAAGTTCGGTTTACCACCGCTTTTCCTCCATCTCTCTATGTCCTTATCTCTTTATTGCTCCATATCTCTCCCCCTGTTAAAATGCCTCTTTCGCATCATCTATCTCACCCTCCTCTCTCTCCATCTGTCTCTCCCCACCCTTCTACCGTCCTTCCTCACCTCTTTCTCACACCATGTATATATACCCCTCTCTCTATCCTTCATTTTCTCCTTTCCTCCATAATCTCTACTGATGCCTCTTACCTTTCACTGTCTCTCATTATTTACCACATTCTCTTATCTTCTGTCTTTCTAATTACCTTCTCTACCGCTTATTTCTTTATCGCTCTTGTCATATCCATTTCTCACTTCGCTTTAGTCCATTCATGAAGGATGCTGCGCTCATACAAATTAATACCCGTTACAGCTCGTCTCCTGCTCTCTAATTTCTCCTCTATGACTCAACTAATGCGTATGCCTCGCCTATCATGTGCTTCAATTTCCTAATGATAATTTTTCTTTGTTTTTTTGTTTTATACAATTACATATGGCATGTACCACCTCCCTGAATTTTGCAGTGAATTTACTCGTGCTTGTTGCATGGTGATAGGTAATATTATTCCGTACTTCGTTTCATTGCCACACGATTTTGCGAGTAATTTAACCACGATTGTGTTGTCAATGTTTTGCGTGTTTTTAATATTTCGCCTGTGCTTCCTGTTGCGTTTCTCTTCAATTTTTTAATTTTCTCACGTAGCTTTATGTTTTTTTGCATTTCAGTTACTTTCAACATGATATTATTTGTTTATTTTACTCATTCATGGCTTTGTTTCGCCAGCATTTTTTTCTTTATTTTTTTCTTTCTCACTTAATTGAATTTTTTTCTCAATCTCCTGTTTATTACTGCTTCATTGAGTTTCTTCGTATTCATCGCATCATAATATTTCTTCTTCATTTCATCTCCTATATTCAAGCTCTCTCCTAAAGTCTATCTTTATTTCAGCAACTGTTTATTCTTAGTATTTCTCATTTTCATAAATTGTAATCACTTCTAATGTTCATTAAGGGTATGGAAAAACAAGGCGTACAATTTGGTTACAAAGTAGACATCTTAATACGCGATTCTGTGGTATAAGATTCAGAATTGTTTTTTATATTTTCCATTTCCTAATTTACCGCTGATGACGGCTGCTCTGTAGCCAAAACCTTTTTCATGCTCATTGGAGATGAATAGTTTTTCATTTGGATTACATCCTTTAGGCTAGCTTCAAATTTTTAATTTCAATTCTCTCTCTTCATTTCAATCACTTATTCCTCGGTACCTCACCCACCTTAACCTGTCATTATCAATCAATCAATCACAAAAGTACTTATTCAATACTCTCTTTGTCTAAAGTAAAACTAAGCAGTCCCTAAAGACAACGATGAGATAAGACCCACTCCTGAATGTAGTTGAAGTTATTCCAACGTTATCCGTCTTTCTCACGTACATAGATATTTATTTTTCACCTACCATTGAAGACTATAAATAATATAGCTGTAAATGTATGATTGAATATTGGAGAGGTTTGTGTGGGTGTATGACCTGAGCTAAAGGAAGAGTTGATTTTGTTCAATAAATAACTCTTTATTGACCATTTTAATATACATTACAAAAATAAAAATTATTACAATGTTAACCGTGTATTATAGTCAATATCAGGGCATTTTACTCTGTCTACTAAAAACATTTTAACAAAATCTTATAATATATCTTTATATAATTTACTTAAGAGAAAAGCATAAGCCAAGAAATCTCTTTTCCTTTCTCATATACGTAGTATATCGAGAATATATTGTAATTGTGAAAAAGTTCTACTAAAATATTTTGATGCAAATACACGTTTTAGGTGTCCCTGAGTCCATAAAAGTGGTTTTTGTCATGCCGTCTGTCAGTCAGTCTGTTCGCGGTTCTAAGGCCCAAACGCGTAAATAAAATCGAAGGATATGTCGGATTTATGCAACATATGATCTTTTGAAGACTCATTTTTTGGTGGAAATGATATTGCGCAACTTTAAAGGGTAGTTTATTCTTGGCGATTTTTATAATAATATGATTTATTCAAAATTATCTCTAGAGAATTGGATTAAAATCAATCCATTTGTAGATCCTGATATCACAAATAATACAACGTAAGCCATATGTCACTTGAAATCACTATATGCAATCCAGTGTCATTAAAATGTACGCTAAGTTACCCTATAACGTCTTCATGCTCTTCTTCGGCGTTCTCTTGGAGGACGTCCGTTGGGGCTAGTTGACACTAGCTTGGCTAGCCCGGACCCAACTAAGAAAAACACAATCGTACAGCCTGATGTCACAAATAATACTAACCATGCAGTATGTCCCAATATCTATTATATGTATCGTCCCTTGGCATTAAAATATACGTTAAACTACTGTTAACTTTGATTTACAAGCATTTTTTACGTTCTCCATACGTAGTATAAGGGGAAATTATGATTTCATAAAAAAATTGACTTCGAGATTTCAACAGAAATACATTTTCTGAGGTTCCCTGAACACGTTTTGATAGTTTCTTAGATGATGTTTGTGTGTGTGTGTGTGCATGTAATATTTTTTATGTAGGTGCTCTAAATCAAAACTCATTATTCAGGCCAAGCGAAATTTTATATTTAACATTTTTATGAGTCAAAAGAACTGATTAGTTTATTTTAAAGATAAGTAACCGGAAGTGGTTGTTTACTTCTGTCACTTTTCCGTTATGTTGTAATATTTTCTTTAGTATTTAATAAATGTATATATGTATTGCGATAAAAGTTGAAGGATATTCAATTTTCTACAACCTTTGTATTAACATTTTCCCATATAATGTTTTTAAAAGAAATATAAAATATTTGTAGCTGCCACCACCATAGCAGCAACCGACCATTATTGTTAACAATTGACGCTTAATTACGCTCCTTTTTCTTTTCATAATCGTTGGCGCTTTTTGGCTATATCCAATATCAGAAGGCTGTGGTTTGAGTTTATTTCTGTTCTTTGTAAAGACGAAAATTTTCTCGCAGATTCTTAAAATATTAATTATTATGCAACCTATTTCGAATTTTAAAAATATTACAAACATGGAAAAAGTCATGTGGTGGCCACATCAGATTTTCTTTGATAAGCTTGCACAGTGGACCAAATGTTTATACGTATACGAGAACGTTTATACAATGTATATTGCGCAGTTTATTTTACTTACGAAAGAGTTGATGGTCAGATATATATGGTAGTCTGTCCGTAGACAGGTCCGTGATTATTCATTGTTAAACCTAGTTCTCCATATACTCCTATTTTCCGCTCTCCTATTAATATCTTGATAACTCTCTTTCACTTTCAAATCGTCTATCAGCTGAAAACTTTCCTACCTCTTTACCTTTTTTCATCTCGTTTTTCTTTTAACACGTCTACAATCATAACCTCTCCTTAGATAAATTCCAACCCAGTTTTTCTTGCTCTTTCTGATTTATGAAAAATATAACTATAAAAGAATCAGAGATCTTGGTCTCTTTCGACGTGAAAAGTCTTTTCTCAAGCGTACCCCCAAATTTTTAAATCACTTTTACAAAAACCAAATTTTACTGACGAAATTGTTCATGAATACCTACAGCTCACTAATTTATGCATGCCACATAACATCTTTCAATTTAACAATGAAATTTACCTACAAACACAAGGTACCTCAATGGGAAATCCCTTGTCACCCCTTTTAGCCAACATATTCATGTCACATTTTGAAAAGACTTGTAAAGATAAATTCCATTATTTTCCAGAAATTTGGTTTAGATATGTTGATAATATTTTCACAATTTTTGATTTAAAAAAACAAAAAGTAAAAGACTTTGTGGATCAATAAAACAATATATACCCATCCATAAAATTCACTTATGAACTCCAAGAGAATAATTCATTACCATTTCTGGACTTACTAATCATTAATAATAAACAACAAAAAGAGTTTGATATTTATAGTAAATTAACACATACTGACAATTTCATTCCCAATAACTCCTTCCATCCAATGAATCAAAAAACAGCTGTTTTCCAATTCCTAACACATAGATTGTGCAAAGTTCCCCTAAACAAATATAGATATGCAAAAGAACTCAAACATATAAAACAAATTGCAAAGAAACTCGGTTTCGATCACAATATAATTAATAAGTTAGTAAGAAAACACAATCTTAAAAAAACGTTGTCCAACTCTACCACTCTCAAACTTGACAATAAAAAGGCCAACAAATATATAAAACTACCTTATTTTCCCATATTAAACAGGAGCTTGAATAAAATTTTCAAACATAAAAAATACACAATAATATACACGAATCCACATAGTTTGAAAAACCTACTGGACAGCACCAAAGATAAAACTGAAACTCTGAAGAAATCCGGAATTTACAAAATACAATGCTCACACTGTAATCTAATGTACATAGGACAAACAAGACGGAAGTTAATAACACGATTCAAAGAACACTTTGCTCATTTTAAACACAATCGTTTTGAAAAATCAAGCGTAGCGACTCATATGCTTGAAACCGGACACAGTATACACCTGGAGGATTTAACACTGCTAACTTCAGCCAATAATTCAATAAACTCTCTGGAAATTCTTCATATTTACAAAAACAGAAACACACTCATGAATACAGACACAGATTTTAATAAAACTTTATACAAATTGACCAAACTTAACACTCCTGACGCCCAAAATTCTTTTCGTTCCTCAAATGTTTTTCGGTTTTCTTTAAAACCTCTCCCTCTAAGTTCTTCGCAGTTGAACCCTGATCTCTGCCAGGTCAGGTTCTCCCCTGAGGGTGCCCACTTGGTGGGTGAAATACATAAGGATTTTTCTATAATTTTTTGGCTGAAGAAGTTTTCCACCACTGAGTAACCATGGGTCGGAAGTAATTTCTTAGGCCACTACATACCATCAAAATGTTTTTGCATAGAGGCGGAAATCATGATAACAAATAATCACTAACTCATTAGTCTTGATGTTTCATTGTATCATGATACACAGTTACAGAAATATTGTTCAAAATTACTTCCGCCAAACTTGATACAAAGCCTTAACCTTAATATACTGTATAACCTTAATATATATGTTCGACGCCAGCCGCTCCCCCAGAAACTTGGACAATCTGTAGCGTCAAATGGATCTTGTTGCCCGTATTACTGAGGCAGCCGTAATCATCAGGGGGCACGTTGGCATGTTCGAGCGGCTAAAACTGCTGCGTCGTTTTGGGCTTTGCATCGATGTTGGTGGCTGTAATTTTGAAAATTTGCTGTAACTGTGCACCATGATATAATAAAACTTCAAGACTAATGTATTTATCATTATATATATATATATATATATATATATATATATATATATATATATATAACAACTTACGGAAAAGGAAAGGTAAAATGAATATATGGATGTCAACAAGGTGTTGGGATGAGGAAACCCAGTGAGCACTCACCAATCAGACGACTTCAGGTTGGCGAGGCCCCGGGGATGTCGAAGCGACACACGTAACCACCCTGTATTTCCCCGGCATCCACGACATTCTGAAAAACATCCTGAAAGCCGCCCACCTTATCCTCTCATCCTCCCCTCACCAGATCCCATTTCCCAGACCACCGATGCTCTCCTTCCGCCGTCCCCCTAATCTGGCAAATATTCTATGGAAGAAAGAACCCCCAGCATCCACACCTTTACACCCTGCCGGATTTTACCCCTGCGGTAGACCCCGATGTCTAACATGCCCAATAAACCCCCCCTGCAACTCCTTCTCCAGTCCCACAACCAACATCACCTACCCCATAACTTCCACCACCAACTGCACCACCCGCAATATCATTTACCTCCTGAGATGCACCCAATGTCCCGCCTTTTATGTTGGCCTCACCAGCAATCCCCTCAACATCCGCATGAATGGCCACCGCAACAGCGTCATTCTCAAACGACCGCTGCCCGTGGCCGTTCATGCGAACAAACATAATTTAAAGTTCAACAACTGCTTCACAGTGAGAGTCATTCGCGCTCTCCCCGACAATGCTTCGGCTCCCCAACTCCGTCAGTGGGAGCTTTCGCATATCCATCTCCTAAACTCCTTCACTCCCCCAGGCCTCAACCTTCGATAGCTTTTCACACCCTTTCTGTCTTCTTCCAACACCCTACCCATCCCCAACCCCCTCCGTTTCCTCCAATCCTCGACCTTTCCGTACTACCCTTCCACCCCCATGCCTCCACCCAGTGTCACCGCCATCAGTTCTCTCTCTGCAGCTGAAGAAGGAGTAGTTCCGAAAGCTTTACGTTTGTGATGTTTCTGTGTTTTAGTGTTATTTTACGTGTGTCGCTTCGACATCCCCGGGGCCTCGCCAACCTGAAGTCGTCTGATTGGTGAGTGCTCACTGGGTTTCCTCATCCCAACACCTTGTTGACATCCATATATATATATATATATATATATATATATATATATATATATATATATATTAAGAGCACTGATGGTGTAGTGGTTAGCGTGTCGGCTTTCTATTGCAATGTTAGGAGGTTCAAACCCCTGGAATGGAGGTTTTATTTAAAAAAAACTATCATCAATGCCTGGCAGTAGGCAGCAGTACTATCAGTATGGTATAGAGCCGAAAACAAATGATGTTGGTTGGGCCTATATCCAATACAGCTGTAGGCGTGATCAGGACGATTTGAAAGGCTACAGTACTGCGATGTGGAAACCAAGAGGGGAAACTACCACATTATAATCCCTAGTAATGATTATATGGTTGGACAATATGAGTTCTCTCGATGTAAAACAATCCTGAGGTAAAATAGTCTCCCAATCGGATCTCCTGGCGGGGAATGCCTTGAGGAAATCATTTGTCGAAAGTAAATTACGAATAGGGACTTGGAACGTAAGAACTATGAGAAAGGCAGGAAAGCTAGAGAACTTGAAAGAAGAAATGAGAAGAAATAAAATTGACATTATAGGACTAAGCGAAACTAGATAAGAGGGAGAAGGACAGTTCGACTCGGAAGAATTCACGGTAGTTTATTCGGGAGGAAATAGTGGGGAGTAGATCTGGTACATAGGAAAGACGAACGATAGACTGATGGAAATAAAGCTAAAAGTAGTCCCAGTGGACACGCTGATAATCCAGGTATATATGCCAACGTCAGCTCATGAAGATTAAGAAATCGATGAGATCTATGAGCAAATTAATGAAATTTACGAAGAAGACGGAAGAGGAAAGGTAAACTGCGTAATAATGGGAGATTGGAACAGCATAGTCGGAGAAGGACGGGAAGAAGATGTTGTCGGGCAATACGGAATTTGGTAGAGAAATCGAGGAGAGGAGAAATTCGTAGAATTCTGCATCAATAAGGACCTTGTAGTGACTAATACATGATTCATAAACCATAAGCAAAGGTTATACACATGGAAAATCCCAGGAGATAGAATGAGATGACAAATAGATTACATCCTTGTAAAACAAAGATTCAGGAACAGCATAAAGAACGCGAAGGCATTTCAAGGAGCGGATATTGATTCAGATCACAGCCTTCTAATACTTGACGTGAGTACAAAGCTCAAACAAATAAATAAAACGAGAAGAGAAAGACAGACTTGGGACCTAGAAAAACTAAAAGAAAGGCAGGATGTAGTCAGCATGAAGTTGGAAGATAACGTAAGAAAGTTGGAAAACAAACCGAAGACCGTTGATATAGAATGGTATGAAATTAAAACCAGTATCAAGGATACCTTGGATAAAGATATTGGAAAACAAGGGAAGAAAATCAGAAAGAAATGGATCACGAAGGAAATGCTGGAGAAAATGAATGAGAGACGGAAATGGAAAAAGGTTAACACTGAAAAAGGTAAAGCGAACTATAAGCGTATAAACAATGAGTTGAGAGGGTAAAAGATAAAGATAGAGATAATAGAATAAAAGAAAAATGTGATGAAATAGAACAAATGGAGTAGTTAGGACGATACGATATGATGTACACTAGAGCACTCGAGTTAGAAGATAAGAAATGTAATGGATATCATGTTATGGGAATTATGAATACGGATGGGAAGATAGTCTCAGAAACAAAGAATGTAGCACAGATATGGGAAGAATACATTAAGGAATTATACAGCAAACAGGCAGGAGCGGCAAAAATAGAACTGGAAGATGAGGAAAACATTGATGAAGGCAACTTAGGACCAGGTATTATGAAGAGCGAAGTAGAAAAAGCTATAGCGGAACTAAAAATAAAGAGAAAGCCACAGACAGCGATGGAATACTGGCTGAGGTACATAAAGTGATGGGGTCAGAAGGACTAAAAGCGATCACGAAATTAATTAATAAGATTTACGACACGGGAGAGTGGCCTCGGGATCTCCTAGAAGTAACAATGATCCCTCTAAAGAAGAAGCCAAATGCAATGACCTGTAAAGTCTACAGAAGCCTTCTGTAACACATTTACAAGATCATCACGAGGATTCTTAATAAAAGTCTGTACAAAAAGGCAGAAGAAATACTAGAGGAAGATCAATCCGGTTTTAGAAAAGGACGAAGAACTATGTATGATATAGGGGTAAATAGGACCAAATCAGAAAGGGCAATAGAATACAGTCAAGATATCTGCGTTTGTTTCGTAGACTGGCAGAAGGCAGTAAAGAGTAAATTGGGTAATGTTGATGAAGATATTAAAGGATATAGGTATAGACTGGAAAGACAGGAGACTGATTAGGAAACTATATGTGAATCAAGTTGTAAAGGTCAGGTTTGAGAATGTGGACACCTGCGGAATAAATACCGGTAGAGGAGTAAGACAAGGCTGCTGCCTATCGCCAGCCCTATTCCATATATATGGAGAAAGTCTAATGCAAGAAGCTTTAGAAGGAACAGGAAATTTCAAAATTGGAGGAAGGATTATAAGAACAGTAAAATACGTAGATGATCAAGTACTTCTAGCAAGAAAGGAAGAGGAGCTACAAAAAATGATAAATAGACTAGCGATAGCAGGTAGAAATTACGGCATGGAAATAAATACAGAAAAATCCAAGGTCACTCGAATATCGAGTAAAGAAGAGAATCTGAACATAAATATTGGGGGAAAGCCTTTAGAACAAGTTTCAGAATATAAATACCTTTGAAGCATCATAACACCAGAAGCAAAATGTTCGGATGAGATCAGAACTAGAATAGGAAAAGCAACGGCGTTATTCAGAAGAAAGAAACACCTACTTACGAAGAATATAAGAGAAGAAATCCGCAAGAAGTTAATAAATGCTACGTATGGAGTATAGCATTGTATAGGGCAGAAACATGGATGCTAAGGAAAAATGACATCAAATACCTTGAAAGCTCTGAAATGTGGACTTGGAGAAGAATGTTGAAGATAAAATGGACAGATAGGATGAAGAGCTACGAAGAATAAGAGATAACCGAATGATTATACAGACTATCAGAAAGAGGAAGGCTAACTGGGTTGGACATTTCCTGAGGAGAGAGAGTATGATTAAAGATATGTTGAAGGAAAACTAGATGGGAAAAGGGAAAGAGGTAGGAAAAGGTTTCAGCTGATAGACGATTTGAAAGGGGAAGAGAGTTATCAAGATTTGAAGAGGACAGCGGAATATAGGAGTATATCGAGAACCAGGTTTAACCACGATTAATCACTGACCTGTCTACGGACCGACTACCTATGATTATATATATATATATATATATATATATATATATATATATATATATATATATATATGCACTGGTGGTGTAGTGGTTAGCGTGTCGGCTTTCTATTGCAAAGTTCGGGGGTTCAAACCCCTCGAATGGAGGTTTAAAAAAAAAAAAAAAAAAAACTATCATCAGTGCCTGGCAGTAGGCAGCAGTACTGTCAGTATGGTATAGAGCCGAAAACAAATGATGTTGGTTGGGTCTATATCCAATACAGCTGTAGGCGTGATCAGGACGATTTGAACGGCTACAGTACTGCGATGTGGAAAGCAAGAGGGAAACTACCACATTACAATCCCTAGTAAAGATTATATGGTTGGACAATATGAGTTCTCTCGAGGTAAAACAATCCGGAGGTAAAATAGTCCCCCAATCGGATCTCCGGGCGGGGACTGCCTTGAGGAAAACATTTGTCGAAAGTAAATTACGAATAGGGACTTGGAACGTAAGAACTATGAGAAAGGCAGGAAAGCTAGAGAACTTGAAAGAAGAAATGAGAAGAAATAGAGTTGACATTATAGGGCTAAGCGAAACTAGATGGGAGGGAGAAGGACAGTTCGACTCGGAAGAATTCACGGTAGTTTATTCTGGAGGAAATAGTGGGGAAAGGGGAGTAGCTCTGGTACTTAGGAATGATATGATGAAAAGCGTGACAAAGATAATAGCAACGAACGATAGACTGATGGCAATAGAGCTAAAAGCAGTCCCAGAGGACATGCTGATAATCCAGGTATATATGCCAACGTCAGCTCATGACGATGAAGAAATAGATGAGATCTATGAGCAAATTAATGAAATTTACGAAGAAGACGGAAGAGGAAAGGTAAACTGCATAATAATGGGAGATTGGAACAGCATAGTCGGAGAAGGACAGGAAGAAAATGTTGTCGGGCAATACGGACTTGGGAAGAGAAATCGAGGAGGGGAGAAACTCGTAGAATTCTGCATCAATAATGACATTGTAGTGACTAATACATGGTTCAAAAACCATAAACGAAGGTTATACACATGGAAAATCCCAGGAGATAGAATGAGATGCCAAATAGATTACATCCTTGTAAAACAAAGATTCAGGAACAGCATAAAGAATGCCAAGGCATTGCAAGGAGCGGACATTGATTCAGATCACAGCATTCTAATACTTGACGTGAGTACAAAGCTCAAACAAATAAGAAAAACGAGAAGAGAAAGACAGACCTGGGACCTAGAAAAACTGAAAGAAAGGCAGGATGTAGTCAGCATGAAGTTGGAAGATAACCTAAGAAAGTTGGAAAACAAACCGAAGACCGTTGATATAGAATGGGATGAAATTAAAACCAGTATCAAGGATACCTTGGATAAAGAGATTGGAAAACAAGAGAAGAAAATCAGAAAACCATGGATCACGAAGGAAATGCTGGAGAAAATGGATGAGAGACGAAAATGGAAAAACGTTAACAGTGAAGAAGGTAGAGCCAACTATAGGCGTATAAACAATGAGTTGAGAAGGGTAACAGATAAAGCTAGAGAAAACTGGATAAAAGGACAATGTGATGAAATAGAACAAATGGAGAAGTTAGGACGGTACGATATGATGTACGCTAGGACACTGGAATTAGAAGATAAGAAGTCTAATGGAATTTGTGGTAAAGGAATTATGAATACGGATGGGAAGATAGTCTCAGAAACAAAGGATGTAGCACAGGTATGGGAAGAATACATTAAGGAATTATACGGCAAACAGGCAGGAGAGGGGAAAATAGAACTGGAAAATGAGAAAAACATTGAAGAAGACAACTTAGGACCAAGTATTATGGAGAGCGAAGTAGAAAAGGCGATAGTGGAACTAAAGAAGGGGAAAGCCACGGGCAGCGATGGAATACCGGCTGAGATACTTAAAGTCATAGGATCAGAAGGACTAAAAGCGATCACGAAATTAATTAATAAGATTTACGACACGGGAGAGTGGCCTCAGGATTTCCTAGAAGTAACAATGATCCCTCTAAAGAAGAAGCCAAAGGCAATGCAGTGTAAAGATTACAGAACTATAAGCCTTCTGTCACACACATCGAAGATCATCACGAGGATTCTTAATAAAAGGCTGGAGAAAAAGGCAGAAGAAATAATAGGGGAAGATCAATTCGGTTTCAGAAAAGGACGAGGAACTAGAGATGCTATAGGAGTAGTTAGAATCATATCAGAAAGGGCAATAGAATACAGTCAAGATATCTGCGCATGTTTCGTAGACTGGCAGAAGGCCTTTGATAGAGTAAATTGGGTAAAGTTGATGAAGATATTAAATTATATAGGTGTAGACTGGAAACACAGGAGACTGATTAGGAATCTATATGAGAATCAAGTTGTAAAGGTTAGGTTTGAGAATGTGGACACCTGCGGAATAAATATCGGTAGAGGAGTAAGACAAGGCTGCTGCCTATCGCCAACCCTATTCAATATATATGGAGAAAGTCTAATGCAAGAAGCTTTAGAAGGCACAGGGGATTTCAAAATTGGAGGAAGGATTACAAGAACAGTAAAATACGCAGATGATCAAGTACTTCTAGCAAGAAAGGAAGAGGAACTACAAAAAATGATAAATTGACTAGTGATAACAGGTAAATACGGTATGGAAATAAATACAGAAAAATCCAAGGTCATTCGAATATCGGGTAAAGAAGAGAATCTGAACATAACTATTGGGGGAAAGCCATTAGAACAAGTTTCAGAATATAAATACCTTGGAAGTATCATAACACGAGAGGCAAAATGTACGGATGAGATCAAAACTAGAATAGGAAAAGCAAAAGCGGCTTTCAGGAGAAAGAAACAACTACTTACAGGGAATATAAGGGAAGATACCCGCAAGAAGTTGATAAAATGCTACGTATGGAGTATAGCATTGTATGGGGCAGAAACATGGACGCTAAGGAAAAATGACATCAAATACTTGGAAAGCTTTGAAATGTGGACTTGGAGGAGAATGCTGAAGATAAAATGGACAGATAGGATGAAAAACGATGAAGTGCTACGAAGAATAGGAGAGAAGCGAATGATTATACAGAGTATCAGAAAGAGGAAGGCTAACTGGGTTGGACATTACATGAGGAGAGAGAGTATGATTAAAGATGTGTTAGAAGGAAAACTAGATGGGAAAAGGGAAAGAGGTAGGAAAAGGTATCAGCTGATAGACGATTTGAAAGGGAAAGAGAGTTATCAAGATATGAAGAGGACAGCGGAAAATAGGAGTATATGGAGAACCAGGTTTAACCATGAATAATCACGGACCTGTCTACGGACAGACTACCTATGATGATGATATATATATATATATATATATATATATATATATATATATATCTTGCAGATACTCTTTCGCTGAAGAAGGGCATAGGCCCGATAAGCTTGCGTGTTTTTTTTTGTCTTTTTGTGTTCGTGTTTTTCACGTGTCTCTTCGACGCCCCCAGCAGCCTGCCAGCTTGGTCCTCAACTTGGTAAGTGTCCGCTGGGCTTCCCTCAACACCTTGTTGCCACCCTCATCACTACCTTTTCTTTTCCTTTAGTTAATATATATATATATATATATATATATATATATATATATATATGTGTGTGTGTGTGCTTATATATCATATTAGGTAGTCTGTCCATAGACAGGTCCGCGATTAGTTATAGTTAATCCTGATTCTCCATATACTCCCATTTTCCGCTCTACTCTGCATATACTTATAACTGTTTATGTATATATATATATATATATATATATATGTTTTTCTTTGTCACTTTCACACACTAGCAGCTCGCCAACTTGAAGACATTTTTGGTGAGTGCTCACTGGGATGTTGTGTACGTCTTCGTCCGCGTGATCGTGACGAGAGAATTTGTCCAATTTTTCCCTCAATGCGGACGCTTACTTGTGACTTTTTCTTGCTTCGAGGGGTTCGTAAACATTAGGATTACATTCCACCGTAGAAACAAAGCGGTCGAAACGTGGTGTGATATCAAAAAGATTATTGGGATCAAGGATCCAGGAGGAAGTTTTTATCTGAAGATGGGATTATTTTTTGCCAATGGCATTATGTCTCATCGAGGAAATCGTGATTCAAATCACAAGCTTTTAGCTCTACGAAATATCACGTTGCGTGCAGAAATTTAGCATTTGGTTTTACTGTTTTTGTATACATAACGATTAGCTGATAATCTGCAAAATAATAAAAATAAATTGAAGCACACACACGCGTGCTCATGTGCGTAAGAGAGAAGGTGATCAAATATATTATGCAATGGGATTCATTTTTTTTAATATTGACTTTGAAACTTCAAATTTTAACTTGCTTACGGTATGTGTACTTTTGATTTTTCTAGTATTTCTCTTAAAATAAAATAAGTAATTTTATATATTGGATAAGAACGGCCGCAGGACGTCATCCTTAAATATAATTAATAGGTTCATGTTTCTCAATTTTTTTCAGGGAAAAGCCGAGGGCTATGGTTGGATCTAATATTTTGATCCTCTGGGTTATTTATTTGGTAACTCCATTGCTTTCGATATTTGCATATAAAACAGTCTCGAAATATTGGGCAAAGTTTCACAAACCTATAAGTTGTAATGATATGATCTCACTAACTTTTTTCTGTAAAATGCTGCTCTACCCGAATTATTTTTGATCGATACCTCACAAATCATATCGCAGCTAGGGTGTAAAATCTGTTAGTAAATACGTAAGGAAAAAGAATCACGGTGGCATTAACGCCATTGTTTTCTTTGTATGATTATTCAGTAAGTGTTCATTTCTCTAACGAAATATTCAGTATAATCGATATGTATATTTTTTAAATTTATTTAAAATTTAAAGTAAAATCTGATGTGGCCAATACTTGACTTTCTCCATATCTGTAATATTTCTAAGAATTCTAAATAGGTTAAGTGATAATAAATACTTTAAGGAATTGCGAGAAAATTTCAGACAAAGAACTGAAATAAACTTAAACCGTAGCTTTTGATGTTGTATATAGCCAGGAAGCTCCAAAATTAAGAAAATAAAAAGGAACTTTACTATGACGTAACTAAGAGTAAAATATTTACAATAGTCGCCCGTACGTGGTATGGTTATGAAAGCTAAAAGATTAGTATTTACGATAGATCTTAAACAATGTCATATAAGGAAAAATATTTTATGAAAACATTGCAGAAAATTAAATTTCATACAAATTGTATTCCAATACATTTCTACATTAATCAAATATTAAAGCAAATATTTCAAAAAAACTGCCTCCAACAAAAATGTGAAATATATAATTTTGCGTTGACCTTATTAATAGTTATTGTGTTAGAGCGCCCACAAAAAAACGGTCAGATACACACACACAGACATCATTGAGTAAATGGTCAAAACGTGTTCAGGGAACCTCAAAACGTGAATTTCCGTTGAAATTTTGAAATCGATTTTTTTCATGAAAACCTTTCTCCTATACTACGTATAGAGAAAGTAAAAATGTAAATGGTTCCGGGCTCATTCTTCAATAACCAAGATTCGTATATTTTTAGGACAACATTGTCTTGAATGAAATATTTAACTTACGATCACTTCAGCTATTTCAGTATAATATTAAGGAGGTAAAAATGAAATTACGCATATAAGTATACAAACCTTACTAGCGCGCAAATTTTCCTTTTCATGATAACTTATGAAATCGATTTAAAACTCAAACGCTTCAAAATGAATGAGAGCGATAATAATCTCGCGCAACGAACGAAGTTCATTAGTTAACGGAATAAAGGTGTTACTATTAGGTGCAGTTTGATTTCATTTGTAAATTTCATTATCATATCAAATTTTTGGTTTAAAGTTTTACGAGAAACGATGATTCTGTTACAGGCGAAACCGGTCGGAATAAATTTGTTAGTGGAAATATACAATTTTCTTTTTTCACTTTCACGAGAAACGAGCTTACACCCCGTTATTTACCTTCAACCATATTTTTTCGGTTCTGATAAATGAAAGACTCGTACTACACCAACAAATGATACGCAGAACCCCGAATGGGACCTGTTATTCCTCATCCCCAAGGTTTACTTTATCCCATTCGAAAACAGCTTTTTTTCATTTCTTTCCCTTTATTTCCCCACCATCTTTCTCTTGCCATAACTCATACTTTTATTTGAGATGCCAATTGGTTTCTTAATTAAATCTTCTTTTTACAAACCGTTCCATTTTCATTGCCTCCCTTTTTCCGCAGGCAATTATACCCCCGGGATCCCTTTTCATAACATCGCTTTATTGCTCGGTATAATTTCGTTCCCTTTATATCTATTGCAATGATTTATCCTTTATAGAAGGAGAAGATGCATCGTTATTTTTATTCTCTATAAGTTACATAATTGCTCTCAGAGAAATTATTTTTTTGTGCGACAAATGCGTGAGCTTTGTGTCCCAGAGTCAGGAAATTGATGGGCAAAATGTTATTAAGAAAAAGGGACAAATGTTTATCTTACACCACAAGTATTTTCGTTCCTTCTCTTTTTTATGATTGGTCACTAAGACGCAAGTGTTGACAGGCAATGTGTGATTCATATCGGCAATTTCTGGATGCGGTAGAGAGAAGAGGAAGGGCGCATCTTGCCTCTAAGATGCAGTTATGGCGGCGGTCTTGCGTGCTCCTCTGTATTGTCGTTTATATGTCCTTAGTTAAGAGTCGCGGAGCGTTGTTAGTACGCCACTTTTAAAATAAAGCATATTAAAACTAAAAGTAATTTAGTGTAATAATTATAGTTCATTTGTTGTATTCATTAATCTCCATAATGTTGTACCCGGAGCGCTCTCCTTTTTAACACTTAATTCGCGATTCGAATAGTATTTAATATCTGGTAATATCATATTATTAGTAGTAATCCTTTTTTACATCGTTTTTTCTCTCGATTAGAGCAAATTATTAAGTTTTTTAGTGATGATTATTCTCGAAGTCGTCTCTTGCACCTGAAATTTTAAAAGATGCTAAAACCTAAAACTCGGTAATTAATCAAAATATACGAAAGAAATGAATTTTTAAATAGATAAGAACTCATAAACACTACACAAGATCCCATCCAAATATGTACAAATGTTTCAAAATGGTTGTTATATTAGCACTATATGCTTCGTTTTCGCAAAATTCCTTTTATAGCAGTTGAAACACAGAGCTAAATGTAAAAGAGAGGTTTTCATCTAATTAAAACTTAAATGCCACAAAAAACTTTAATAGAACCATTTACAAAATATGAATAAAACATTACGGCCTTTCTTAATTGCTTCAGTCCTTTAAATCTTACTTTGTTAATTATCAGTTCTAAGACAAAAGCGACTTCATAATCTCGCTAATCCCTTAGAGTTATTATCCTTCTCAAATAATCTCAGTCGAACTTCTTTTATGGCTTTTAAAGTCTCTTTCTCTCTTTCCATCTCTCTCTCTCTCTCTCGCACAGTTAAAATCACTTCAGCAAATTGAAATCAAAGACGTTGCTTCTCTTTGTAACGATGCTTGAGTATCTTTACTAGATTTCTTCTTTTTTTTAATTGAATGGAATAATCTTTTCTATTACAGGCACACGCAACTAAAATTGGAAGCTATGTGCCGCATATCATCTTGCTGTTGTGGACGATCCACAAAAAATGTAAATAAAAATGAATAAAATAATTTTGTATTTGTATGTTTGTTGTAAATTTAACAAAGGTTGTTTCTGTCGAAATGCGAAGCTACATTAGCCAGAGAAATATGCAATACGCAGATGTTCGTTCAAACGGAATACGGAGTAAAAACTCGAATTAGAATTTACAGAATGGAAGGGATAAAGAATACATTCATAACAATTTATGATGTAATTAAAGTTACGTATCTTGTTAAGGATTATTAGTATGCCGTTAAGAACCAAAACCCTTTCGTTTCAGCATTAACATAAGTTGAGTTATAATGCAGTAATACAAAAATATTTTCCGAGGAATTCTTCCAACGGGGAATGAAACCAACTTACCAATGATTCTAGAATTATTAAAATGAGAATAAATAGCTAAATAGAATATTTTTTTAATTAATGTAAATTTTTGGCCAAAAATATGTATATTCAGTATTTAAGTGATGTTCTAATTATTTATGCTAGATCTTCTTTTCATCATAGATATTTTATGTACTAACACACGATCTCAATTTTATTAATCTAATGAACCAGAATAAGTGCTTATAAACCGCCCCTTGTCCTCTTCCTTTGCTTAATTGCAATCCATATAATATTTCTCCCATGTCTTCAACAAATTCATTAAAATTCCGCACGAGGGGAACTTGAGCATCTATTAAAATATTCATATGGTTTTTCCAACATTTGACTAACAAAATGGAAGTTTAAACAATTATATCGATCCTTACTTTTGCTGGGTTCACGAAACTAACCTTCCGAATATAAACTTGCATTTATGAGATTCTAAGATTAATATATTTCAGTAATTAGACTAATTTATTTTTATGGAAACCGTGCTATCCTTTTTTCAGCGTTCTTTTCCTCGACGCTTAAAAATATCCGAAAAATGAACCTTTTTCTCTCTGCATTCTGCCGGGGCGATTCCAAAAAATATTTTTCGATTCCTTCCACTTTCTTTTTCTGCCCATTAACGTCATATCTCTCTCTCTCTCTTTCCATCTCTAACCCTCTCTCTCTGTACTTTTCCCTCGCTCTCCCAAAACTCCATATCCTGCATCTGTTTCCGCGAGATTTTCCAACATCCTCCCGTTTTCGTCCTTTCCCTCCCCCCCACTCAATCGCCAATCACTTTTATTCATTCTTTCTCTGCTCTCTTCCCTGCAACCTTCCTACACTCTCCCTCGTACTCCCTGGTTTACATCACTCCTGCGTTCGCTTTCCCGTGCACTCGGGCGGACTCGAAGCTCTTCTTCTTAATTTCCCCAATCATCTTTTCCCTCTTGTGCACTCCTCTCCACTTCCTCTTTCACACCTCTTCCTCCTACGCACACCGTTTCATCCACCTGCTCCTACCTCGATCTGGACTGCCCATCAACTCTGTTACGCACTTTCATGACGCTAACACGCTTTGTCTCCTACCTCCCTCGTCTCCCCTTCCTTCTTCATCTACTCGATTCCTCTCCAATTCCCCCCTCCTTCCCTCCGCTCTTCCCCAGGTGGTGCTAAATCCGCGTAATTCACTTTCCCTGCTTTCGCAGTAAACTCTTCACGTTAACCCATGGTTCGCGCGATCTCTTCGTTATTTTTTTCTTGTCGAGGATATCCGAACGCGCATATTTTCCGACGGATGATTGTTTTTACTTATCAGACGTTGTAACCAATCGTAATTGGTGGCGGACCTTGATAAAACACGTTGCTCATCAGTTCGAAAGACTATTAAATCGCGTCGTATTCTCTTAAGAATCGATTATTCTTTTCATCTGAATTATAGTTAAATTGGAATTCCTGTATATGCAGTTTATTTATTCGTAAGAGCGAATGACATGTAAAACACGGGATAGAAACATTAAGATACACTCGTAAGCATGGTTGTTATGCCAAATAAATATATTCATTTCTAACAGTATCAATGGGTTAATGTAAAAAGGAGTCATTTTTACCTTACTAGCAATTTTACTGTAGTCTCTAAATTATTTATTTTTTAATACCAATGAATTTTGGGAATGAAGCAATCTTAAGAGCCTAGCAGTCAGGCATAATCTCTAAATTTGAGAACATTTTTTAAACGAGGAAAACACGAGAGAATTAGACAGCTACTACAGTTTAGTAGTAGAATATTCGCTTGGTCATAGCAGAATTTTTTCTCGTTTCAAACATATTCCCAATACCAATGAAGCTACCTAAAATGGCATTATTTTTTGTTCTCCTGTTGCGTTTATTCCGCATTGCGGTAAGCTTAACGATAATTTATAGAACTGACGTACTATTAATACGAAAATAATTCATTTCTTTAGAATTTTAGCTGAAAGATATAGAACCACATTGGTTTCCATTTATGTTCCTTAAATATAAACAATCATATTCTGTTTTGATTAGGAATGGATCGTCAAGTGCTAGGATTGTGAGTCCATTTCAAGATTTATTTCTGGTAGAAACATTCGAGGAATAACATTCCCATTAATTTGTAATTTTGAAATGGATGTTTGAGACCTTAAGAATTTTTTAATTGATGCGGTCGCATGTGTCTTTTTTATGCATTTCGTATCGAGGAGAACCGCTGTATGCGACCTTATAGAGATAAAAACATCCTTCCTTGTGAACAGAAATAAGTTGTTTGTCATACATTTCTCCTAGTGTGGTGGACACGAGGACAAAGGACAGGTTAAAAAAATCTTTTCGATACGAGGAGGCTGTCCAAAGAAAGCCAACATGAAAGTTGACTTTGGAAGAGAGACTGAAGGGACGGCTGAAAAAAGAGAGATAATATTTATCTACAGAGGATGTTTGAGATATCCAAGGAAACACGTCGAATGGAAACGAATATTGGCAATATTTACTTTGATATAAAGGGAATGGGAAACACCCACCCATGTACGTATGTGTCCTTAAATTTTTGTACGCAAATTTGTGTGGGAAAAATTCTTTAATTGATAAAATTTACAAATTATACAATAAAGGACTGAGTGTTGGGAATAAATCGCGACATAATTGTGAGAGTTCAGTTTCTGGCGTTACTAAAAATTGACGTCAATATTTTATTTGAAGATATATTTAAATTCTGTATCACAAATCTCCGATGCATCGTTCTGACATAAAAAGTTGCCATAAAAAATAAGTTAAACATATTATCTCTTTTTGTTCCATTTGGAACTCTTTAGTTACATAATTTATTGGCTTGCATTAAGTAAAAAGTTCTTCATTGCAACTGAAATACTTTGACTTGAATTAATGCTTAAATTGTTTATTCGTTTAAAAACGTCGATTACATTCATTTTATTTTAATACGAGCAATACTTGAACTACGTGATGCAAAACAATGCATAATGTTTCATATTGACAAACTCCCATTCGCATAAGATATTAACAAATATGTACAACGATAAAAAAAACGTCGGAGTCGATCTCCACTGAATTACTACGTCAATACAAATCCATTCTTCGTTAAACTGGATTTCCTATTTGAGCCGAACGGTCCATGGACCACATCTAGGCCATAAATAAATAAGATATTTTAAAACCTGTCATATTCCTATCCACGTTTTCAATTTTATTTGTAGAGGAACATCTCAAAACAGAGAAATTCTAGAATGCGCTCAATACTCAATAGACGATGGAAATGTATATTTTTCTTTGGAATAAGTTTTGTTTGACAGAATAGTGAATACAGATGAGTTCGACGATGTTGAATTTATATTGATATTCTTATATTGTGTTGATTTAAAAAAAATGTCATGGAATTTCTTCTCTCACCTTGACAATTATTCCTAAAACCTGAAAATATTTTCTGTAAAAAATATATTTCAGCCTCACAGGAATAACATTATTTTGAAATTTTTGAGGAATTCCAGGAAAATAATAGTTTTGTTATTGGAATACTTTACGACATTTGCCTTGAAACAAAAATTTTAAATTCTAGACATCTTTAATTAAATAAGGTAAAATAATATTTAATGTACGATCAATAACTGTTACATACGGTTAGTACTAGTACGTAATGATGTAATAATGAAAAGCAAAAATGTTTAAAATAATATATTGATGACATTCCAAAGAATTTTTTCTATACTTTCGTAAGTTGGGCGAAAATAATCATTACGTTAGCGTACAGAGTAATAAATTTTCTTCCTGAGTGGATTGTTTAACACCTTGCACGAATCGTAAAGAAATGTTCATATGTATGAAGATTTCAGAAAAACGCCTATTGTAATATGTTATATTATGCGCGCTTTTAAGATACGAGATCCTTTGTTTTGAACACTTTAGTATTAGCAAATTTCATTCAGCTCTCGGGCATCTTCTTAATCCTTTAAAGTCCTTTAAAGCCCATCTGAATTTGAATGTGGAGCACCGAAAATTACGAACCCTCACATTCGAATGGAATATTCCTAATCGGAAATTAAATCGTTCCCGAGTTTGGTCATTTTAATGGCTACTTTGTTTTTTTGTAGCCTTAAGAAGCTTTTACGCTCTTCTACCAGCTTTTTAGATTTTTTCAAATTGCTCTTCAGAAAAAATATAAAAAATACAGCAGTGAGAGAAAGGAAATGAGGAGTGCGACAAAGAGAATGGCGAGGGGAAGCTGTTAAAATAAGAAAGAAGGACAATGAGAGCTGATATAACATGAAACAAAAATTGCTCGTCCGTCCTTGAAACGTCGGTCCATCCCTTGGTCGCCACCTGACTAGAGAGAAGGAAAGGTAAATAGGAAGAACTTGAGTATGTACTCCACCTAATGGGCCAAAACCGACGCGAGAAGTAAATGAGCGCCACCTATTCCGCATTCAAATTTTTTTTCTTGCCTTTTTTTTGCAACTGCACAAATTTTTTCGGGGAAAATTTCTCTCTTTCCGCAGCATCCGAGTATTTTTCGATCGTTAGAGATTTGGGAGGAGTCTAGCGTGAGTGAGAATCTGCAGGTGGAATGGGGAGAGAGAAGGAAGTATAGGAGGGAAAGCGGGAGGGATGGAAACCTGACGTTGCGGAATCTGCATCGCTAGTTTTTTTCATCCAAATGGGAACGAGCGAGAGAGAGATAGAAATAGAGATTACGGACGGAAAGAGATGGCAGAAATATACACAGAGATAGAATGATTTGGTACAATGCATTTGTTACCGAGAAAATTTGAGTCATTAATATAATTTTACACTCGTGATGAAATAAAAAACGAGAAGCAAGTTTTGTAGTTTTTTAAAGAAACATCAAAAAACCTTTAAGGGGTTTTATACTTATCGCAGATCTTAAAATGAAATTGTATACAATTCCAAAAAAGGTGTTTTTATTTATGCTTGATGGTTTCAGTTTCATATGAGTGGTTTAAAAAAATAATATTAAAAATTAAAATGAATTAATGACTTCGGCCGGTTTCCGAAATGTCTTTATTTGTGAAAGTAGGAAAGTAAAAAAAAATGAAAATGGAAGGAATAAAAAATGAATATATTAATATTTTAAGAGTAATTGGAGAGAAAGTGTCCTTGAGAGAGATACAAAGATGAAGACGACAAAGAGCTGCGGCATTTATCATATTTCAAGTTTTAAAGCATATTTTCAATTCCTACCTACCTTCATGCCACCATTCTCTCCTTTCTGTAACGTTTCCATTATTGTTTTTATATTCACCATTTCTCTCCGTCGAAGCATTCTCCACCAGTCGAGGTTTTGTTTCTTTACTTGTGACAAAACGATAAAACCACTCTCTCTTGTCTGCAAATTTTTCCATGTTCAGAATACGAGAAGGGTAGGGCGAGGGATGTAGTATATGGCGACCAGATTCTTAGGAGGCTAAACCGGGACATAATACGATCTGTACAAAAATCCGGGATATAATCTGGAAAAATCCGTAGCAACTTGAATTTTCGTATATTTTTAATTATATTTACCGTAGAACCCCTGTTATCCGTTAAATATATAAATATCATAGATGATAAAATAACACTATATGGCTTATATTTCATTTTATATAAATTTAAATAATTTTTTATTATTTTTTAAAGTACACCTACCTATATAATTAAGTTTTTTATTATTTTTATCATCTGGAAAAAACTTGAAAATTCATATTTAATTTCAACACATAATATAATGATATTGATTGTATTAACGTCAAGGCTGTTTTGTTTGTCAGATAATACAACATTTATTTTCGAAACATTCTTTCTACATGTGCATTATGTGCCTGAAACACAAACCAAAAGTCACACAATTTCTCAAACATTGTGGTCTGGTCTTATATTTCAATGCCAAAAAATAGGAATACCACCGATCGTAACAAAATTTAATATGCAATTTATGTGTTTTCAATATAATGTGATTCCGGTTAAACATATTTATGAATTTTCTTTGTCGAGGAGATTCTGTAAGCAGAAACAAAAAATCCGGGACAAATGGGTGTCCAGAAGAACTTTATCGAGGCGACGGGACAATTAGCAAAAATCCGGGTCAATTCTTGAATTTCCGGGAGATATGGTCACCCTAGAGTAGTATGAAAATAAATCGGGGCAGGAAGATGATCAAGAATATTCACTAAACGAAGTTTTTTTTTCTGCCACAAAATCTTCCTTCTTTCTCGTTATTTCTCAATTCTTTAGGTATCTTTAACAGTTAAAAATGAAGTGACATAAGTACTTAAGATTTTCCATTTGTATTTGAATTTTCTTTTCTTGAAAGTCCCTTCACATCCCCTCTTTATTTTCTTCTTTCGTTCGCCGACGTAATTGTGGAATCATTTTTTATGTTGTTTATCTTTCCATTATGAAATTTGCCTACTTACAAGCAGGGATGCCACTTCAAAATCTTAACTAACCCGGAGATTTTCAAATCTGACCCGGGGATTTCCTAATGGAAATATACTTTATTTAAATTGTTCTACAAACATTGTCTGGAGACTTTTTAGCATGACTAATATTTTGTGGGTGCAAGTGCGGTTAGGACGCTTGCTACTACTTACCTGTTGCTTGAAAGCGCAGCAGTTACGAATCTTGCGAAAGTAGGATTTTCCAAGGTCTCCCGGTCCCCTGTTTGTTTGATTTGAGGAGACCGCGCAAAGTCAGTGTTACCTCCTTCGGAAGGGACGCTAAGCCGTTGGCCCCTTTGGTGCTCTTCGTTAAGAGTATGATATTACCGGCCCCGAGTTTCCCTCCTTTCGTGTGTTGCGTTCGGCGTGGAAGGAAATATGGCTATAATATTGTAAGAGGTTGATTAGCCAAAATACACACACACACACGACAAATATTTTACGATATGATGGCGATTTGATATTTTGTCACCAGTAAATTGGGACTCCCGATTATGTTACGTGGACAATTTATGCGATTTTCTTATTTTATTTGCCCTTCAGTCTTTAATACCAAATTTCATAAAAATCTGTCCATACTTTCTAAGTTGAAACATGGGGACAGACTTACAGGTGTATACTACCTAAACATAAGGTATTCATTTTTTACTATTATAAAATAAACTGAATACTAATTAACGCTCTGTCATGTAATGATGTGAAAAAACAAATTTTATTTTAAAATGGCACATAAAATAATGCGTCAGGATTACTGGAATGGCAAGGAAAGACATATTTCCTTTTAGTAATTTAATATTATCTACAATCTGTATCTCTCAGATATCCATGAAGAGATTGGCGAAATCATATTCGCAATCCGGCTGCAAAACAAGCGTCATCATAGGTGAGTCACCAACAACAAATTATTTTTTTTAGGTTCAATTTTAACTAAATCCCACCGAAGAGGGCTGCTTCTGGGTCAAAATTCGATTCCGGTTTTCCTAACAGATGTCTCTCCGAGAGCATGGATTATCAATTTTATTTCAGCTTTAAGACGCACACAATAGTTCTCTGGTGAATTTCTGCTGCATTCAAATATTCCACGAGATCATCACCCGCTTTTATAAATTTCATTTCCAACGCGTCAATTTTGATAGCGATCGCGAGAAAATTCTCGGCGTCATATAAACGCTTGCGCGATTGTAATCGAACACGTCCACCCGCGAATAAAACCTTTATTTTTTCAGGATGTTACCGCTCTCATTCGATTTTCTTCATCTCGACACCTGCCGCGAGCTATAACTGAGCGTGTCCGCGCCCTTGTTATTTTTACGCACTGCTAAAAAATTAAGGGCATTCCTCGTTGCCAAAAAAAAGAACTGATTTCTATAGACCTATCGAGGGAAGGGAAGATGAAAAGGGCCACGGTGTTTGGTGAGATGGAAAGACACAGAGGGAGGAGAAAGAGAGAGAAGTAGAGAAGGAAAGCGAACACGTGCGGCCAACAGGCGAGGTGTAAAAAAAGTGGTAGCATGGGAACATCGACGTCAAAAGTTCGGTTTATGGCGAAAGGGGTGAGAGTGAACGAGAGGAACGGAGGAAGTGACAGTGAGAGAAGAGGAAATGGTGAGAGGATGAAAGGGAGAGAGGAGGTAAAAGGAAAAGGGAATGAGGATGATGGAATGAGAGAGAAGGAAAAAATGAGGGAAAGAGGGTTAGAAGGAAGATGGAAGCTGGGAGAGGGATGAAAAAGGAGATGAAAGGAAAAGGAGAAAAATATAATGGGAAGGAAGGTGAAAAGAGGGAGATGAAAGAAAGACAGCAGGTGGAGGTGTAGAGAGTGAGGAAGAAGATCGGATAAAGGAGAGAGAAGGACAAAGAAATAGTAAATAAGGATGTGAAGTAAGATAGAATGTTGGGGAGGGAAGGAAAACATGCAGCGACAAATACTGGGACAGAGAGAAAGATAAAGATGGTGTAGAGAGAGATAGGGGATGAAAGAAGAAGAAAGTTATAGAAAGAAAGATATGGGAGAAGTAGTAATTTAGAGGGATGACGAAAAATATAAAATCGGGATAGGGAAGGAGATGTAGGAAACAGAAAAAATAAAGATGAATGGAGTGAAAAAAGAGAAGAATGATAGATAAGAAGAGAAGGAAGGTATATTAATATAGAGCGTGGGGGTAGGAAGGAGGATGAAGAGAATAGAAAGTAGGGAGATGGAGGAACCAGAAGAAAGAGTTGAATGAATTGGTAAAGGTAGTTAGACAAAATTGGGAGAAGGATGAGAATAGGAGGGAGATAGGATGGGATGAGAATATAGAGGGAAGGAGTAGAGAGATAGGGAGGAAAGCGGAAATAATAAAGAAAGCGAGAGGGAGGGACGTGAGAGTGAAAGGAGAAGTTGGGGAGAAATGGAATAGGCGAAGAGAGACAGGATGAACGAGGGAGGAATATAGAAGGGGAAGAGGGAGAGAGCGGGGTAGAAATGGAAAGGGGTAGGGGATAACTGAGGAGGAATAGAGGTAATAGGAGGGAGAGAGTGGGGGAAAAAAGTGATTTGGAAGGAAGAGAATAGAGACGGAGAAAAATAAGAAGGAAAGAGGGTGGGAGTATAATGTGGAAGGAATGTGTAGCGGTAAATGAAGGATAATAGAAGGAATAGGGAGGAAAAAGAGGAAAGAGAGGGTGAGGGGAAATGTGTGAGAATGAGAGGATGGAAAAAATGGGAGAATACTATGAGCGAAAGAGGGAGGGAGAATAATATAGGATGAAGGGGTAGAGAGAAATGGAGGAGGACAATGGCGGATTAACGCATCCTGGGGCTCCTAGCGCCAAACATTTTGGGGTCGGGGGTCCTGCCATCTAAATATATAGTGAAACCGCTCCTAACTACTATCCTGACATCTCATAACGACCATTATTCAATGAAATCATAGAGAGGTTCTACTGGGTTTTAAATTGAGACATTTAATATTTCTGAGATTATATACACGAACATATTTGGGCTCCTTAAATCAACGGGCCTTTGTCGTCCGCCAAGTGAAAACACCCTTAAATCCGCCACTGGAGTAGGATGGAATGAATATGAGGGAGAGGCGAAGTGAGCTAGAAAGGAGTGGAGGAGAGGAGATATATATATATATATATATATATATATATATATATATATATATATATATATATAACAACTTACGGAAAAGGAAAGGTAAAATGAATATATGGATGTCAACAAGGTGTTGGGATGAGGAAACCCAGTGAGCACTCACCAATCAGACGACTTCAGGTTGGCGAGGCCCCGGGGATGTCGAAGCGACACACGTAAAATAACACAAAAACACAGAAACATCACAAACGTAAAGCTTTCGGAACTACTCCTTCTTCAGCTACAGAGAGAGAACTCATCCTCATTCCTCATCCCAACACCTTGTTGACATCCATATATATATATATATATATATATATATATATGCGTCTTTATGTAGCACAGGTATGGGAAGAATACATTAAGGAATTATACAGCAAACAGGCAGGACCGGCAAAAATAGAACTGGAAGATGAGGAAAACATTGAAGAAGACAACTTAGGACCAAGTATTATGGAGAGCGAAGTAGAAAAAGCGATAGTGGAACTTAAGAAGGGGAAAGCCACGGGCAGCGATGGAATACCGGCTGAGATACTTAAAGTCATAGGATCAGAAGGACTAAAAGCGATCACGAAATTAATTAATAAGATTTACGACACGGGAGAGTGGCCTCAGGATTTCCTAGAAGTAACAATGATCCCTCTAAAGAAGAAGCCAAAGGCAATGCAGTGTAAAGATTACAGAACGATAAGCCTTCTGTCACACACATCGAAGATCATCACGAGGATTCTTAATAAAAGGCTGGAGAAAAAGGCAGAAGAAATAATAGGGGAAGATCAATTCGGTTTCAGAAAAGGACGAGGAACTAGAGATGCTATAGGAGTAGTTAGAATCATATCAGAAAGGGCAATAGAATACAGTCAAGATATCTGCGCATGTTTCGTAGACTGGCAGAAGGCCTTTGATAGAGTAAATTGGGTAAAGTTGATGAAGATATTAAAGGATATAGGTGTAGACTGGAAAGACAGGAGACTGATTAGGAATCTATATGAGAATCAAGTTGTAAAGGTCAGGTTTGAGAATGTGGACACCTGCGGAATAAATATCGGTAGAGGAGTAAGACAAGGCTGCTGCCTATCGCCAACCCTATTCAATATATATGGAGAAAGTCTAATGCAAGAAGCTTTAGAAGGCACAGGGGATTTCAAAATTGGAGGAAGGATTATAAGAACAGTAAAATACGCAGATGATCAAGTACTTCTAGCAAGAAAGGAAGAGGAGCTACAAAAAATGATAAATAGACTAGTGATAACAGGTAGAAAATACGGTATGGAAATAAATACAGAAAAATCCAAGGTCATTCGAATATCGGGTAAAGAAGAGAATCTGAACATAACTATTGGGGGAAAGCCATTAGAACAAGTTTCAGAATATAAATACCTTGGAAGTATCATAACACGAGAGGCAAAATGTACGGATGAGATCAAAACTAGAATAGGAAAAGCAAAAGCGGCTTTCAGGAGAAAGAAACAACTACTTACAGGGAATATAAGGGAAGATATCCGCAAGAAGTTGATAAAATGCTACGTATGGAGTATAGCATTGTATGGGGCAGAAACATGGACGCTAAGGAAAAATGACATAAAATACTTGGAAAGCTTTGAAATGTGGACTTGGAGGAGAATGCTGAAAGTAAAATGGACAGATAGGATGAAAAACGATGAAGTGCTACGAAGAATAGGAGAGAAGCGAATGATTATACAGACTATCAGAAAGAGGAAGGCTAACTGGGTTGGACATTACCTGAGGAGAGAGAGTATGATTAAAGACGTGTTAGAAGGAAAACTAGATGGGAAAAGGGAAAGAGGTAGGAAAAGGTTTCAGCTGATAGACGATTTGAAAGGGAAAGAGAGTTATCAAGATATAAAGAGGACAGCGGAAAATAGGAGTATATGGAGAACCAGGTTTAACCATGAATAATCACGGACCTGTCTACGGACAGACTACCTATGATGATGATGATGATGCGTCTTTATTTGGGCGAGATTGAGACTAAGCAGCCTCTTACTCCATCTAGAAGGAAGGAAGAAAAAGGAACGAATACATAGAAGGAAATGAGAGTGGGAGAAGAACGTAGAGGGAAGTAAAATAAGATGGAATAAAAAGAATGAGAGGAGAGGGGAGGAAAATGGAAGGGTGGAAGGAAAGGAGCTGCGAGACGGAGGGAGAGTGAATGATGTGAAAGTATAAGGAGAGAGATGTGATGGGGAAGAAGCGGGGAAAGGAGATGGATGCAGACGGTGAGATAAAGAGTGCAGCGTGGTGGGCGTAATGAAGTCTTTGAAATGGGCGAGATGGCGGGCGGGTTGATGCGATCGAAGTGGCGCCGAGGAATAAGGAGTGCGAATATGTCGATGTACTATCGCAGGGAAAATGTTTCTTCTCATCTTTTCGCTCGACGTCCACGCGCATGCACGTCAGCAAGTTCGGAATAGTATCCGCGCCGGTTACAGAATATGTGCTATTTTGAGAGAATTCCTAAAGTAAAAATGTGTTCCTTGAAAACCTTCCCTACGCTTAATACGTTTTCTCTAAAAGGGTTCAGGAGTAATGGAATAACTAAGGGTGCAAATTCGTTTATACAAGTTTTTTACGTTCTGAGATAGTGCACTACGCTTGAAATTTCAGTTTATTCAGATTTTAGCATTAAAAACCTCGTTTCCATCTCATTTGCTATTGCTACTGTATTGAAAATACTACTGTAATCGAAGCGGCGTTTAAAAATATAGACATTTTGAATAGTTTTTCTTTTGTAAAAATAATTAATTCGTTATAAAAAATAATATACACTTAATATTTTTCCATTAACCATATATAAAACTTGTTCCTTATAATAATGGTAGCTTTGATGCTATTTTTCCTTGCGTTACTATTTTAGATAATGCTAATAACTCAAATCAGGTGTTTATAATACATCGCTATCTCTATTGTAAATATATTTCAAGTTTAAAAGTTGTGAGCAATCAGATATTGTGTAAAAAAACTGATTTGTGTTGGTCTTTAGAAATTACAAAAAAGGACGCTATAATATTTTTGCGATTATTGAGATGATCTGTTTAACCTCGAAACTAATGACATATTTTGATTATGTTTTGTCAATAATTATTTACAATAAATATTTTATTCTCAATTCGATCAGATTAATTGGGAATTGACTTATCCATATTTTTATTTAATTGGCGTGCTTTAGTATGCTTCGATATAAAATTTTAAAATATATTTATATAGGCAATAAATTGAAATCTATTTACTATATGTGTCATCAACTGACGTTATAAGAACTTTCGTCATAATGGATAGTTTTAATATTTGTGCCGTTAATCTGCGCATTCTAGATATTTGGAAACCAGAACAATGCTCGATTGCGTATTAACAGGGGAGATTACATCTAATACTAGGCAACCCAATCTACATATTTGCCCATTATTTTGAAAGTGACATAAGTCGAAATATTGGAAAAATTTAGTTTGTGTCAGATTGTATATTTTGAAAATGGCGCTAGTCATTCTTCACAATTGTATGGGTAGATTGCAGCATAAGTTTTACATTTGAATGCAATTGAGAACCCCTTCATTTTGAAATTTAACCAAGTCATACAAAGTGTTTCCTGTAAAATTATATGATTTGTACCACTTTCAAAATAAGGGGCTCGTATACTCTTAACGTTAGGTAGTACTCACTTACGCATAGATGCTAGACAAACAAAATAACATTTGAGAGTTTATTTTTAATCCTAGACAAACTTAGCGCTATTGACTGCACATCGCAAATGTTATACTAAAATAATTTGAATTTGCATCCTTAAAGCCCTTCATGTTAGGCAACGAGAAAGATGATATAATCAATCATTTCGTTTGACACGCCCTGATCGCGCCATCTACTTTTGGCCTTAAAAACTGATGAAGAACCGCAGTTACCATGCTTTACCAACCCTTTTCGAAGGGTCTCCTATTTTCCTCCAAATCCTCAAAGTGGCACAATATCAACATCCTCTGTTAGTGGAAGAATGAGGGGAACCCCTCCTAGCTTATTTTTTACATATGCTTAGAATTTCCCCGTTTGTTCGGGAAAATCTTTACTGCTCAAAAAATCTTCGTTGAATAGTGCGGCATTACGGCCTCCGGCGAGAGACGCATGTCGAATGCAGTGATGGTAAATGCGTTACCATAAAGTAATTCAGACACTAATTCTGAATGTGGTACTTGTAGAGTTGATAATAATTACAAATAAATTATGGCTGTCTAGCAGAAAGTAGTGACATTGTTTACCTACAAGATAATATGTGGTTCCTGTTCATTTACCAGAGTGCTTTTTATTAACTACCAGTGTGTATGTACGCGCTTTAATAAACAAATTTGTAAGTTTCAATGTTATATTTTCAAGGGTTAACTATTTGAAGCAAATTTAATTAATATTAAATTTTTAAACTCAATTTAAATCAAAATTCTGGAATAGTATGATAGCATATAAGTCCAAGTAGATTGGTTTGAATACGCGTTAATACAATGGTTAACAATTTTGTTAATGGTAGGTAGGCGAAAAAATGCTGGATTCCATTTCCTTACCGTTATGCTTTGTCACTGATTCTACTTTATGGATGTTAGATTTTTAATAACCTGTTATTTCGTAATATGGTTGTTTGCACAAAGAGCTCATTTCAACGTAAACCTGGTTCATTAATTTTGAATAAAGTCACGTTACCTCTAGACACTTCATTACTCATAACTTTCAAATACCAGACTTCCTTTATAAAAAAATGTGTAAGTTATTTGATTTGATCACAATTTCTGGGAACAATTTTTTTTCTCATGAATAGCAATAGTAGCACCCCCAACGAATCAGCAATTCTAATTTGACGATTTTATCTCAATGTGCAATTTTCTTTTACTTTGAAGTTAATCACAAATATTGTATTTCCCAGATATTCTTGACTGAGACGAAAGAAGCAATATTCTCATACATTGGTAAATTAGATCACTTTTTCCATTAATTGATTAATAAAGGAAATAGTTTGAAAAACATAGTATCAGACGCTATGTATCTTTAGATAGCATTCATGTTATATTAGCACTTATTTAGCCATTTATAAGAGCAAAAATCACTATCATTTTCATAAATGAAAACAATATTCTATAAAATGAAAGAAAGGAAAACTAAGGTGGAAACCCAATTTCTTTAAAAAAATCTACCCGAGTATCAACGATTAAACGTCATCTTCATAAAAAATATATCGCTGAAACATGGTTTTAGTAAAAATGTTTATATGCATGTTTTTTATATGACTCTAGTTACAGCGATTTTTTGTACCAGAGATGCAGTTTAATCGTGGAAACCCTGGTCGTATTTATGTTTAATAAAAAAGTGTTTTTCAGCGTTATTTTTGCTTTCTTTCCCTATAAGAAACGGTACACTACAAATATAAGGCAAACCAAATAAATTTTAAACTAAAACAATATGCCTATAGTTTTTATCGATCTCCCTTTCACAGTCGATATCTTTTATATTACTTCGAGTTTCAAAGCAAAAATTATATTTATAACGGCTTTAGATAATATTTCCATATAAAGTAATAATCTTTTGAGCTTTATTAAAGAAGCCAATTATGATCTAATTGAATTAATCACGTTCAAAATTAGTGGAGATTCTACTCTTGCTCGCGCCATTAAATGAATCGCACACGGAGCGGCTGAACAAGTGGGAGTGAGAATGGGAATGAGATTGGATAGTAAAATATGCAAGAGATACACTTTCGTCATCGCATTAACTCCGTTTGGAACGGGGTCCATCTTTTTTGAGGAAGGGGATTTAGGGACAAAAAAGGTGATCGCCTCCATTTTCCGCGGAGTGATTAATTTTTTGCGATGTGAAAATCCCTCGCAAGCAAGTCGCCGGTACTAAATAGATTATTCGTGTGGTAGATAATTGGAAGAAGAGGAATAACTTCACCAAAACGCGAAAATAATAATCTGTTTTCAAAATATTCTTCCGAAAGTTAAACGTACTAATGGTAACGTATCAAGTTGTTGGTATATATTGCTCAGAAAACAAATAAAATTCTTCATGTGTTTGGTATTTCCATGTTCTAAATACGAGAATTGCTGAAGTACTTGGATTTATTATAGCAATTTAAATAACTAACAGAAAGGTTGTTTGTTCATTTTAATGCAGCTGTAAAGTTTAGTTTGTTTTAAAAGGCCTGTTTACCCATGCTAAACGGGGAATTTCTCTCCTGAATTGCAATTTAGTTGTAACTTTTACATCATAAAGTAATAACTAACATCACCTGAGCACAGATTACATTTGAATGAGATCATACGTGAAATATATGTTAAATCCTTTCAATAGATACCTCATGCACTTACATAACGTGGAAACTAGACCACAGAGCAGCCTAGCTAATGCTCAAAAGATTAATTTATTTCTGTAATTAAATAACTTTTTCAAATATGGCTTCTTCGAGGCTTATTCGGATAAAGTTGTCAGGATACGTGGTTCCACATCTACAATTCTGAACTAAGGCCTCAAATTTCTAGTGGAAACACCCAGAGTCTCCGATCTCAAAAGACGAAGGTTGGTCAATGTACCGGAGAGGTCATGCATCTTGTTTTCTTGGAGAAAATCGGTGTCATTTACGGTCACCATTAATCATGAGGCAAAGAAAATATTTCAATGTGATATGTGGTCCGCTATTAGTTAAACTCCAGAAAAAAGATTCCCCAACTTGTTGAGCACTTTTGGATCTTGCACTTCGATAACGCACCGGCTTATGACTCTCAGAATTTCCAAGAAACTCTTAATGAACTGTGGATCGAGATCATAGCTCTTTCACTATATTTCCCAGAACTATTACCTAGTTGAAGGTAAGAAAATAATTAGAGGTCTCCGTTTTGAGTTCGATAACGAGCTAAACCATAGGTTTGTGCCTTTATGCTTGGCGGGCCTTTACCGTATATGTGAGTGCTTTGGGGTATTACAAGTCGCGAGTCCCTCGGCTGGCCAGGTGGGGGTTTACATCGGTATCTACGAAGAGATCATGTGGGATTTTTTAAATTAAAATAATCTTATGCATTTTTAGCATATCCCTTCGCCAGGAGAAATTTTATGGCAGAAATTTTAATTAAAATGTTAAATTTATTAATATAGAACCCACAGCCAAGCTACCGTCATTTGATGATGCTGTAACAGCCGATACTGGTCGCAATAAATTTGTTAGTGGAAAAATACAATTTTCTTTTTCATTTATATTATAAATTAATTTGTATTAAATATCACAGACCACATATTCATCAAAGCTTCGTGGGCCGCATAACATGCTCTCGCGTGCTGTAGGTTACACGTCCCTGAGCTAAACAATATTGTTACTTGTATATTCAATAAAATGTTAACCAAAGATTTTTAACGACTTTATTAAAAGGAAAATATGATAGGAGAAGTAGATTATGGCGGAGTATTTGATGGACCATACATACATTTTATAACAGCATTGAGATCGCTGCATCACTGTCTGGAAAATAGCCCAGTGTTTCTTTTCTCTTCTTCTTGCGATCATAAACAGTTAAGTTTTCAATCCATGCTCTTCGCAAAACTGCCTTTTTCCACTTTCAGAGTAATTGGGAGTAGTTATTCATAGTAAAATGTGATGATGATTTTCTTTTCAACATCACTCATGAGATTATCTGTCGCTCTTTTTGGTATGTTATGTATCCTCTCAGAAAAAGTTTCAAAAACTTTAATGTGCTCCGTATTACGCAAAGTAAACTCCCAAGTTACACGAAATGCTGAGCAGCGTGGCTCGGAGACTGAGGGGTTAATCACAGAAACAGAGTAGTTAATCACAGAACAAATCCAGCGCCAAATTTAATTGAATTGCACTGATTTTTTTAATGTCCTGTTGCCGGATAATTCATTTTTTTTAACTGCGGCTTTTTGGACTCCGTACTGCAGTAGTTTATGGCATTACGTGGTTTGAATTGAAACATCTTTAATTCCAGCAGAATTAAAATTGCATTAAAAGATAAAATGTGTTGAAAAATCGCTGTCTTGAAGTACAGAGATCAAATCCGAATGGAAATTTTGTTGAGAGAAAAATAATTATGCACCACGGGAGCACGCAAATTAGGTTTCAGCCCTAAAAATATCCGACAAATTTCATGCATTTGGAAAAAATGTACATATTGGATTTCAACTATCTAAGCATACGCTAGCATAAAAAATAGAACGTATTTAAGTAAACCATCGTTCAGTAATAAGAAGTAAATCTGATTTTTAGATTTAAATTAATATTGTCACAGTAACGGTTTTTACTTGACTTGTGAGAAAATTAGACTTAAATGGAATAGCTCAACTCACTTTCAAAATGTAACTATATAATATAAGTTTCAACTTGGTGAATTGTGATTCGTTTCTTTACTTTGTAATAATTTCACCGTAAAATAAAATTTTAGTTTGGACCTAGGCTTCACTACCCCGACACATCTGTACCGCCTGGTTTGCATCGCAATCAAAGTGATATTGTCACAAAGTGCCTCTTTCTTTCTCTCTTTAGAGTTATTACTTTCTTGCATTTGAATGATAATTAAAAGCGCAAACCTTTTTCTCAAACTACTACTACGTTGTTTAAATTTTATTCATATGAGTCATTATGAGTCGTTAATTTCTTTTATTACTTGGTGTACGAAAAAATAGTTGTTATGCTAGTTACTATTCAATATCAGTAACCGTTGCATTTATGGTAGTTATGAAGGGTATTTGATGAAATAATTTGTTTTAATCCTCAAGGTTGAACATTTTTACATGACCTGAAAAGAGCCGGCCTTGGTAGAGGGGTGGTTAGCGTGTCTGGCTCCCAACGCTAGGGTCGCGGGTTCGAATCCTGCCGAGGGCATGGTTGTATGTGTTCGTCTTTGTTAAAGTTATTACGCTCATTGTAAAAGGCCGTTAACGGCTGTTTATGAGCTGATATAAATAAATAAAATAAATAAAAATATCTCGAAATATTATTTTGTGAATGCTAGTTCACCATTATAGAGAACTAGAACAGGAAATTGCCATCTATTATGTTCCGACCGTCAAATTAGCGTCTTGAAACAATTCCGTACTGTTGAAGGGTTCCATCGTGAAAACCCCGTCGGATTTAATCTTCACTATTTACCCCACGCATTCCACATTAATTATTCTACCAAGTGTAATGCAACGAGATGACCCTAATATTCTAAGACTTTTGGTGCCCATAGAATTGAAGCTATATCGCTAGCATCAATATTAAAGACAGCGATACATAATCATTTAGAGACTACGTGTATCTCATATTCAAGTTTCATTATATTACATTCAATTTCACGAGATTTTCGGGATCACCTGCCTCTGTGACGCTTTTATAGTTATCGTTCCTTAGCATCGTCAGGATAAGCAAATGTTCCCTTTTACCTTCCATTGATTTTCTTTCGTATAAGCGTCGTCTGCATTAATGTTTTTGTATGTACGTGCATGTATGTGTATGTATATGTGTGTGTGTGTGTGTGTGTGTGTGTGTGCGTGCCTGTGTCACTTCGACACCACCAGCAGCTCGCCAACTTGAAGACATCTAATTGGTAAGTGCTCACTGGGCTCCATTATCCCAAAAACTTGTTGTTGTCATCCATTTATCCCATTTACCTTTCCTCTTTCGTAAGCATTTAAATATATTTTATATACACACACACCTATATATACATATATATTACACACACATAAATAAGTTCTCCTAGGATTATGTTATTCATCATGACAAAAACAGGAATTGGTGAATAAGGAAGTTGATTCGTGTTCCTTTTCAATCTCTCATTCTTGGAGGAGGGGCAATATTGCATATTAAGTTTGAAATATTAATGGCCTTCGCGTGGAACTCTCGTTCCGAGCATTTGAAATATAATCCTCGACGATTTTCGCGGAATTGAGAAAGAGGGGCTTTCGGATATTTTCATCCGAATCCTTTCTCCCGGCGCCCGGCATATTTTTCGGTAGCTTTATGCATTTCGGTGGCGTTCCTCGACTTTCAGTGTTCATTCCGGTACGCCGCGATTCACAAAGACGCAACGGGATTCGATGCAATCACCATCCTCTGCTCTGTCGCATTCAGCGATGATTCGAATATTAAAGTGCTACCTTAAAAACGTTGAATTTCAGCAGGTACTTTTTTTAGATTGAAATATTATTAAAATAATAGTCTTTGCTACAATCAGGTGCATCGAACCATAAAACTCGTTAGGATTTGATGATTTTAAAGCAACCAGTTTCAATATATCTTATAGACTATATCATCGGTCACAGGAAGAACGCGGGTAATAATAATTAAAATTTATTTTCGAATATCAGTTCAGAATTAAATTTTCGGCGGCAATGCAGCCGTCTTCTGTGGTAATTGACCTGCGGTAGATTTTAAGATGAACTTTATATTTTAGAATCTACTCTCGTATTAAGTTCAAAGAGTCGTCAATGGTCGCACATCGTTGATTTGTAGCGCATGATTGATATCGCGAACCACGGCGGCCTAAGCGGAACAAATGAACGTCGCTACCGAGGCGGTCGAATGCGCCACCTTTACTTCTTTCGACCGCCGTTATGACATTTACTCTAGCGATTTTACTTCCTTTAACGCCCAGCTCTGACCGCGTTCCGCCCATGAATGTTTATGTGTGTGTGCGCGCGCGAGGAGTTAAGCTACCCGACCACTTTCTAAAATTGGTCGGGTTAAAACTTAAGTGAATTTTGGGCTGGCCCCGGCCAGCACATGCAGTTTAAGTATGTTGTTGGCCCCTGTGGTCGGATCTCCCATTTCAAGGACCTTCCCCTCCCTTAAAATGAGAGGGAGAGGATGGAGATAGGAAGGAGTTTAGAAAAGGAGAGAGAGGGAGATATAGAGGGAAGGAGATGGGAGGTTTTCCCTCAATACCCTTAACAAATTCTCCAGGAAGAAGAAAGGGAGAGAGGGGATGAGTTTGAATTTTACGCGGACCCTATTCCACCTTCCATAGCGTCCCTTCCTTTTGATAGAAGGGAAATATGGGTTGAGATGAGTTTGGTTGGGCTCAGAAAGGGAAGAGATGTAGACGGAGAGAGAGTGGGTCGGTGCGTGGGAGTCAGAGGATGGGGTGGTAGGGAGATCAAAAAAATAGGATGCTAAGGGAGGAGCAGCAATAAGGGAACGAAGAGGCCTGGGTGATGGTGTGGGAGGGTGTGTGGGTGGGGAGAATAAAGAGGAGTTGCGGCGTTGCCGCACTTCCCACAAACTTGCGATGGATTCGGCAACGCCGCCAAGGCCTCCATCGATCTATCCTCCCATTTCCTCCCTCTCTCTTCCTCTCTCTCTCTCCCTCTCTCTCTCTCTCCCTCTCTCTTTCACTCCCTCTCCTCTCTCTCTCTCATTCCTCTCTCTCAATCACTCCCTCCTATCTCTCTTACTCCCTATCCCCTCTCTTACTCTCTATCCCTTCTATTACTCCCTCTCCTCTTTCACACTCCCTCTCCTCTGTCTCACTCCTTCTTTCTCTCACTCCCTCTCCTCTCTCTCTCACACCCTATGCTCTCTCTCACTCCAAATCCTCTCTCTCTTTGACTCCATCCCCTCCCTCTTTCTCTCCCTCTCCTCTCTATCCCTCTCCTTTCTCTTTCTCACTACCTCTCCACTCTCTCACTCCCTCTCCTCTTTCTCTCACACCCTATCCTCTCTCTCTCACTCCATCTTCTCTCTCTCTCGCTCCATCTCCTCTCTCTCTCTAACTCCCTCCCCTCTCTCACTCACTCCCTCTCCTCTCTCTCACTCTTTCTCCTCTATCTCACTCCTCCTTTCTATCTCAGTTCCTCTCCTCTCTCTATCTATCGCTCCCTCTCATCTCTCTCACTCCCTCCTCACTCTCACTTCCTCTCCTCTCTCTCTATCACTCTCTCTCATATCCCTCACTCCCTCACATCTCTCGCTCTCTCTCCTCTCTCTCGCTCCCTCTCATTTCTCTCACTCCCTCTCTCACTCTTGTCCTCCTCTCTCTCGCTCTCTCTCTCGCTCTCTCTCTTTGTCTCTCATATTTTTATTTGTGTCGTTTTTTATGCATGCGAATCCGTTTTTTGCATTCTCCTGTATCACTTTTTCATCACTCTTTTTCTCGTTTCTTTCTCTATCTCGAGTTTTATTTGGAAGCACGATTTATTTTTTCACCTCTTCTTTCTCTTTAATCTGTTTTTCACCTCGCTCCCTCTCACAACTCCAATTCTCTCGACTTTCTCACTAATATCTATCTCTCTCTCACTCACTCGCTCTTGGTCCAGAATTATCTCTCCGAAAACTGAATCACTTTTATAGTTCATCCTTTAAGACGACTTTTTAAAAAATATCGTTTTCAGGTATATTCATTCCTTTTTTTCAGTTTCACCGCCTTTAATCTCTCATTATCCCTATATTATAAAGATTTTCTAATTTCTTTCGAAGCTATTAAATTATGGTTGAATCTATAATAATCACTCAAGCTCTGAAGAACCCCCGTGGTGCACCGTAACCAAAAAATGCACCATATGTTTCACAATTAGTCTTCAATTTGCATCATTTGGAACCTATAAATCTAAATCAGTTTTTTTTCATATATTCACTGGAATTGTTTTTGGATAGACAAAACTCATAGCGTCTGTCACTAAATCTATTAATCAGTTTTTATGAAAGAGAATTTCCATTCATTTGAGTTCGGCAGAGGGGATTGGATTAAAAAAATATGAATTTTAATATTATCCGATTTTCTTTTACTTCGAGCTCTAATCTGATCAAAGCCAAACAAATTCTACCTAAATATCTGTGATTATCTGTTTATTATTTTTGTTTTAGTATTTTTCTTCTCCGCTCTTGTCGAATTTCAATTCAATGTCCGCATAAAACTTGAACGTGGAAATAGGTCGTGCATGACCAGCAAATCCGCAGTAAACTGCAGCATGAGTAGCAAGTATGGAGACATGGTAGCAAATGAAAGTGTTAACTAATATGCAATATTTTTATAGTTAAAATGCGGGGTAAACTGGTGAATACAAATTTCAAGATGCTCAAACTTTCGGAATTATTTACATAGAGATCTTTTTACAATTGATAAACTGTTCGTAAAATATAAAAAATGGTTCCTCATTTAGTTTGGCGTGTTCAAATCTAAAATAGTTCCTTGTCTCATATCAATGCTAATTACGTATTTACTTTACCACCAATCAGTATGTCTCCTATGAAGTCATGAATCGTAGTTGTTATCTGAAATGGGAAGCAAATTCGTCTTCAACTCGGACGACAAGTGGCAAATGTGTTTTCCAAAATATGCTCAGTGCTATCCACGATCGGCCACGGAGGGCCGTGGTTATCGTGGTGTTTGCGTATTGGTTGGATTCCACGTATGAGAATCCTACTCGTGTTCTGCCACGAGGATACACACGGGCAGTGCTCTTCAGGTCCACAAGGGATTGAGGGAGGGGGAATGGATTTAAGCCCTCCAAAACCGTCGGTGCATTTTGTAAGAGTATGCTAATGCCGGAATATCCTCTCCAAAACCTTGAGAGCATTGTGCACGATGTTTTCAGCCGATTGTAACCTCTGGGAAGAGGGATGAGAAGACCAATTAGCTATGAAAGTGGTCTGCATGAAACTAATATATGCATACTTTTTGGTAGAAAATATATGACTTACATCAATTAGTGTCGTCTTTGGGACGTTCATTCCTTCATAAATTAGCAATACTTCTATGAATTTTTAAATCTAAAAACCATTAAAACCGCCTTAAAACTTTATTCTGTTGTCAATAGAACCATTTAACGGTGATTTTAGGCAATTATAAATGACTAATACTTACGGTTACTTTGCATCTAAAATGGTAAGTTTTTCCTAGCCATTTTTATTAGTTTGATAATTATTTTCAATATTATTTAGATTTCATCCAATAAACGACTCGACAATTCATTATTGATATGAGATTTTCTCCATTTTAATTTATGCAGCCATACACTAATCTTACACCATAACCAACAAGTTAATGTTAGTTATCAGATAGCTATAAGCAAATGTCTTATCTAGATAGTTTAGATGCTTAAACTTTGCTGTGCAGCAATGTAAATCATAATTTCATGCTTTGGTCACATTATTCCAAGTAAAGAGCGTTCTACGCTTCACGGACAAAGCTTCTGAGCAAGAAATATTTCCTTTGTGAATATCTTCCGATTCAAAATTAGTTACAGAGAGCACCCTTAAAATTCAACCTCGTGATAACCACAAAATACGAGCAGTTGAAAGGTTGTTTCATTGGAATTCCATTTCAACTTATGAGAATTCTAATTATATAAATTTTCTACAGCACAATGAAGAAATAGAAACTGGAGAGCAACGAAAACAATTCGAAAAACTCTTTAACATAAGGGTCATGATCATGCAAGCGTCGCGAGAATAATTTCTCGATGAAATTTGAACACTTTTGAGAATATCCTCTTCGACGAGGTTGCGTTAAAGTCAAAGTTGCTTCAATTATCCTTCAGGATTTATTGCGGTCTTCTCTTGCCTTAATCTACAAGATACATTTCCTTAAATTCACGTCCCCTCTGCTGTGCCACTAAAACCGCATCTTTCTCTCTCTCTCTCTCTCTCTCTCTCATTCTCTCTCTCTCTCTCTCATTCTCCGAACTCCTCTAGCAAAAGCTTCAACCCTTCCAATTCTCAATTCAAATATATATCCCAGGCAAATATGCTCGCGACACTAGAACCCTCTGGAGCACCACGGTTCGTCGCCCTCGTTTCCCGTGGTTTATAGCGTAGGACGATATGGGATGACTGAAATCAAGCACGCGTCGTACCGCGCGCGTTTCTGCGAGGCTGTCACCTGTTCGTGTGCTTGAGGCGGCACCAGTGTGTATATACTGTTATCCAGTACTGCGTGGAAAGTTTGGAATTCGTCGTCATTGCTTCGAAGTTGTTGTATTTCGTTTTTACTTTCTCCATATAAGTAGTATGGAGGAAAGCATTGTATTCATGAGAAAAATCGACATCGAGATTTCAATGGAAATACACGTTTTGAGGTCCCTTGATCACGTTTTGACCATTTTCTTGATGATGTGTGTGTGTGTGTGTGTACATGTGATAGCTTTTTGTGGGTGCTCTTACTAAAAACTTACTAAAACTTAACCAGGTCAGCGCGAAATTTTATATTTAACATTTTTATAAAAGTAAAAAAACTGATTAGTTTTTAGTAAAAATAGATAAACCGGAAGTGGTTGTTTAATCTTGTCACTTATCCGTTATTTTGAAATATTTGCTTTATTATTTGCTAAATGTGAAAATGTGTTAGAATGAATGTTGTAGATAATATAAATTTCTATAACCTTTGTTTGAAACATTATTCCATATAATGCATTTTTTAAGAGATATCTTATAATATAGCTGCCACCTCCACGCCACCTACCGACAACTATTGTTAAAAATTTACTCTTAGATACATCTTAGTAAAACTCATTTTTCTTTTCTTAATTGTTGAAGCTTCGTGGCTTTATCCAATATCAGAAGGCTATGGTTTGAGTTTATTTCTTTTCTTTGTAAAGCATAAAATTTTCTCGCAGTTTCCTAAAATATTTATTATCATGCAACCTATTTGGTGTTTTTAGAAATATTACAGGTATGGAGAAAGTCATGTGGTGGCCGCATCAAATTTTTTGTTTAGGCGATATCGCGTTTTATAAGGTGCCGTGTCATATTTTAGTAAACTAATTTTTCACAGTTTACACAATTTCGATCTATCCTTTTATATAGATCATGGACTATAGATAAATATTTTATATCGAATTTAACGCCTACGATGAAATGATAATTCAGTAAGGGTTTGAGCTAGTTAACCTCGTAAATAATGGCAATCCTATTTATTCTTCATCATTTTTATTGTAATTTTTATAATTTTTCTTAACTTTATATATGTTCTTCAAAAGTACGTATTTAATCGTGATAAGGACATTTGAACCAATATTACAAGTATCAGGACTAAATAAATCATTGCATGTTTACGCTGGTTCAAAATCATGTGGTAAAAATATTCTCCATCGAGTTTTCATGGGATGAATTTGGGTGTGAAATTTCAAATACTCGTCTGAGTCTTTATGATTCTCAAATTAATCTAATGGCTTTTGCATTGAGTTTGACGAAAATACAGAAGCAACAAAACTCTCCAATGCAGAATGAGAAAATTGCGAGTGTTCGCATGTCCTGGTTCCTCTCTCGCAAACAAACTGATACAACATGCACTCCAATTTAATTGACATTTATATTTTATTGGGGGTGTTGTGTTCCAATGCTTCATGGATCCTGCACCGCATTCGAATCGTACGAACTCTCATTTCGGCTCTAATGTGTTTATGGTTTAGTTTTGAAAACCAGCAAACGGAAAATAAAACGTCAGTGATAACTCTCTTGCGCTGTAAAACGTCTCTTCTATGAATCGAAGAAACAATTTCCAGATGTTGGCATGAGTAATTTTGAAATTGAATCAAAACTTATAAATCTTTAATTGAACTATTATGAATTGTTTGGAGGAACAGAGTCAAATTTGACGAGTATTATATATAAAGAATTCTAAGAATACAAAGGACGGGAAATTGGATATGCAGCCATAAAATAGGTTTTTGAGAATAGGTAATTAAAAATAAAACTGTTAAGAATTTACTACAATAAATATTAGTTGAATGAGGGTACATATATCATATGGCAGTAAATTAATAATAACAAGAATTCGATTTACTTTAATATGCAATTTGTCTCGATAGCTGTAAGTCATCAAGATCGAGATTTTACATTAATTTTGCAGTCGGCCATTCTGTAAGGCAATTAAAAATATTATATTCATTATATGGGGAATAGAGTTGAGTTTCACCTTCTTTTAATATAATGCCGTTTCACGTAGTTACTCCCTCGATATTGAATGTACTTATATCTTATTTAGCCAAATAACGGACATTTGTTTCGAGTTTTAAATGATAATTGGCCTACGTCTGTCTTATTCTTTCACCCATTTGTCCACTTCTCTAAGTTATTAGCTTCCCTTTCACGAGAGCAAGAAATAATTCCTTCGCCTGCAGACCATCGTTATTTAGCCTTAAATATGTAGATGTTGTAGTCGATTCATCCGCGGTATACTCGCTCTCGTATTCCAACCGAATTCAAACCATTAGAAATAATGGGGATGCTAGGGGTGTTTGCGCTGGGAGTTTAATGTTGTTTGGAAGAGAGAGAGAGGCACTTCTCTATCTCTCGCTGAAAAGTTAAACAAAGATCGCTTGGCAGGCTTGCGAAGCTTTTCGCTTCGCCGTGCGAGCGATTCGGATTCCATCTCTCGAGGCGGTGCTGCATAGACAGCCGACAGCACTTTGTGCGCGAAAGTTTTTATGGGAAACATTTTGTCGTCTTGCCACCTGAACGCCGCGCAGCGGGAGAATTCTGGCCAAGACAATAAACGATTTCTGATTATATACTCAGCGTACGCAAAATTTATGTATTGGGCCTTGTTTTCTTATGCTTGCTTATCGGTCATCTTTGGCAGGGATTATAAGGATGTTTTTGCGTCAAAGTTGCTCTCATTGAGAAACTCCACTATCGTAATCCGCAACTCTAACAGCAGGATATCAGTATGCCAAGCTTGATATCAGAAATTATTTTATTATTTAAATATTGCAAAGGAAATTATTATGTGTTTGTGTATTTCTGTCAAATCAACCTCTTGGATTATTATAGAAAAAGCAATGTAAAATAGTCATTATTTAGAAAAATAGTTTCATTAAACTTAGGGTCGTTATAAAATAATTCCGAGGTGATAAAAATATCTAGCGGTTAATTTTTAGAATAATTTGTTCATGCATGTAATATACGATTGGTAAACCCCCGATTTGTTTTAGAATGGGCCAAGGAATATAACCGTGTTATCACTACGTCAAAGACAGGTCCTGAATATTTTATAACATAGTAAAAATTTTATCCCCATTGATGAAATGCCAATTTCAGTTATAAATTCTAATTCGCTGATGAATTATTGTATAATATGTAAACGAAATTACATATTTATACGCTCAATCTGCTCAGTAGTATTCTCTACATTCTTCTAAAGTCGTGTCCAGACTGCTTGTGCTCCCGCTCGTGCTCGCGATTCTTGCATTGCTCGTCGCGTCCCTGTTCAGACTGCCCGCAATGCTCGCCTAGCTCGTGGCGTTAGTGTCGACTGTCTCTGGTGCATCTCATTTTGTGTTGCAGCTCGGAAAGCGTCAAAAATGAGCGACGAAATTCGCCAGTGCTGCTTTCATTGTGATCCATTCGCTAATAATTAAAAAGAGATAAAATGAGATATCATCGCTGGTGGATGGCAGCTGTTTTTAGAAGAAGGAATCGGCATAGTGCAGCGGTTCCCAATTCGCGCCCCTTTGAGTGTTTTCAAACAGTCTCTTTCATTAGGAACAAGTATGGAAAGGTGTACTCCATGTCGGAGTACAAAGAGTTTTTCAAATCCGTTCATTGATATCGACAAATTTTAGTAAAATTGTTAAATACCAAATTTCATCAAAATACATCCTGCGGTTCCCGAGTTGAAATAGTGTAATCTACATGCAGTTATTCATATAAAGTGGTCATAATCATCGTCCGATTTTAACCAAAATTGTAAACCATCCATAAATATTAGTAAAACTTTCCAATACCAAATTTCATATAAATACGTCCTGTGGTTCTTGAGTTGAAAAAGAGGCACGTTGTAAAATACATGAAGGCCTTCATGTAAAGTGGTCGTTACTGTAGTCCAATTATAACCAAAATTAGAGTCGTTCTACCAATTTTTGAAAACTTTCCAGTACCAATTTCATCTAAATTCATTCAGCGGTTGCCGAGTTTAAAAAGAGGCCTATTGTAAAATACATGAATGTATTTATGTAATGTTGTCGTTATTATTGTCAGATTTTAACAAATATTGGAATCGCATGATAAATTTTAGCATAACTTCCAAATACCAAACTTCATCGAAGTACGTAGAGCAGTTCTCGAGTTTAAACATGCGGACGGACGGAAACAACCTCCCCTATATGCGTCCACATAGTGCACTTCAAACAATGAATGCATAAAAATTATTTAATTTGCTTTACCGAATGTAGCATAGGTATTATTTAATTACATCATGTAATTAATTAATCTTAGGAAATACATATTTTATTTTTACTAAAAATGTTTTTTCAAAATTATTAGTATTTAATTAAGTACTTTATAAGTAAAATGTTTAGCGGTTTCTGTGTTATGTTCCACTATCAGCGTGAGATGGAAACTTTTAACTCAAACAACTTCATCTCTTCGGCCCTCAAAGCTTGTACTGAAATATAGACATAGTTGCAGAGATATACAAAGTATTGCAGGAATGAAGAGAATAAATTACATAAGAATTTATAAAGATAAAAAACTTGAGATTGAAAATATTACAGTAACAGGATTTTCTACAACATAATAGAGGGGTTTTCAAACTTTTCTGAGACACAGTAAAATGAGAAAATATATGTTTCGGTCCACAAAATGTTTTTTTTTTCGTAACTTACTACATATAAACTAATAAATAGAGAATCTGAGTAACGTAATAGCGCAAATTAGTTAAATATTTTTTACATAATGATCAAAATGTGATATTTCATACAAAGAATATATGTGCGATGCTTCTAAACAGAAATGCAGAATTGAATTTGCAAATTAAAAATTAATGTCATTGAGGATATATTTAAACCGGAAAATGGAATCATCCAAGGAACGCGCGCAATTTAATACCAGAAAAATGGTATATTTAGTTCCTTTTCCAATGAGAATCTGCACTTGTTTTATCTAAAGTTCATTAGATACTAACAAAAATACAGTATTTTTCTGCTTACGCCAAGAAAATATCTTTTAAACAGAGGCACAAAAATATTCAATAAATTTCTGGTATATTACAGGGAAGATTGAAATAATCGATCAATACTCGAAAAACTTGCTATTACATTTTATGTATTTTTCCTTTTCCTTTAAATATATAGCTTCAAATTAATTTCGCATCCTTCATTAACGTTTTAAATTTAAATATAAAGCAGTTTTTTGTTTGAAATTTGGCCCTAGCCTATCTTCAAATTTTCTACACTCTACTGAACTCGATCAACAAAATTATGGAAGTAGTAGGGGCGTAGAGCACTAAACGCCTTGCCCCAGCTTCCAGAACCGCTTAACGTCCGAGATATAAGGTTTGGAAATTGACGCCCCACGCCTTGAGGTCGGTGGCTAACTGAACCTCATTATCGATCCACAAATCCATCTTACTCGTTTGACGGGCGATCTGTATCGCAAATTTTTGGATCAAACACTGCCTCAGTTACTGGAAGATGTTCCTCTGAGGATTCGCCAGCACATATGGTTCAAGCATAACGGTGCCCTGCCCATTTCAGCTTGGAGGAGCGTAACCGTCTGAATTCGAGGTACCGCAAGAAATGGATTGGGAATGGTGGTCCCGTGCCATGGCTGGCACGGTCCCTTGACTTGAATCCACTGGATTATGTTTTGTGGGGACATCTGAAGACCCTAGGGTACGACACAGCTGTGGAACGCGAGGAGCTGCATGTGATGAAATTAGAAAACTTGTTTGCCAGTCAATATCACGCACGTGTGCGTTGTGTTTTGCGTTTTTAGGTTACCCATTTCATATACCTTAGCTAGCGAGATGTTCTAAGAGTGGGTAGGGATTGAATGGTAGAGCGAAATATTGATAATGAGATGATTGAAAACAATTAACTGAAAATAGAATATTGCATGGACGTTACAAAGTAGCAGAAGTATTTAGTTATTAAATCAGTTATGGATTCTTTCCACAAATTAAGGCCTTCCCAAATTAATAGCAAAATTGGTAACTAAATAGAGACGAGCACAGCGAACACGCTCAGCGTCATTGAAATACACTCATACTGCTCGAGAAGCTTGCGAGAAAAGTAGTTGCGCTCGTGATCGCGTTTAATCTGCGGGCGAACATGCCAAACAGGCGTTCGGACTACTCGTCCCTGCTCGTTTACGGGCTAGTGGTACCATCCACACTTCCTGGGGTGTTCGTCGTACTCGGGGTGATCGCCATATTCTGGACCCGACTTGCGGAAAATATTTTTCAATGCTACTGTATATCCATTGATAGATGGCCCTATGTGTCGTTAAAATAATCGATGATTCTAAAAGTATTATTATCAACGCAGCCAAAACATTGCACATTTCCATTATCTGAAATGAATGCGAAATTTTGTGGCAAAATACCACTACGAAATTAATGATGTGTGAGCTGCCTGTCTACTATAACTAACTTTCTAAAAAGTAAAGAAAGAAACTCGGTGCATATTTATCAATAAAGGTAAGGCTGTCAAATATTGAATATCCATGCGATCTATTTGAGTAGCGGACATTTGAAAGAAACCGTATATGATTAAAACAGAAATTATAGGAATTTGGCCATTAAAAGTAAAGCACACATTCATTAATATTGTTTTATTTATCGTTGTGGCGTACTACTTTAGTTCAAACATTTTTATTTTTTATTTTCTTATATCCGATAAGTCAGCACGATCTTTCGAAGGATGTAAAATGCTTCAGCTATAATTTGTGAAAGATTGAAACGGGGTAGGAATTTAAGATACCACAGCAGCCAAAAATATGTCTTCTATTGTAACAATAATATCTTTAATTAGGTGAGTCAACGTTATTTTAAAGAGTATAACATTTTTCGAAGGTTGCACAAGTACTTAACTCTTACTTGATGTTTTTTTACGTAGCAACGTTAGAACTACAGTATCTTATATGACCTCCAATAAGTTATAAGTAGGGCATGGAGTTTTTTGGATTTTGCCAGATTTTTACTCCTCGATTGCCATTTTACAGATTTGGGTAAACCTCGAAAGTATTAGTTGTCTTTAAACACAAATCGTTTTTGATATGGTCACAGAATTTCTATTCTGGCGCTTTTAGGCACGTCATCACTTGAGTAATATCCGAGATGTTCGTGATCAGTCTGTTTATTCTCTTATTTTATTATTATTTATTCGTATGCTTACTTTGTAATACAATCTTAATCTCCTTGGTTCGTTCGCACCAAGAATAGTCAAATCTTTGATAGGATAAGGAAAAAAGAGCCCAAGTGTTTGTTAATTGAAAACACTACGAAAGAAAAATTACATCACAACTATCTGGTGTTTTCAATAGAAGTTGAACGTGAAGCAAGATATTTGTGCAGTGTGCGAGTGTTCCTCTCCATCTGGAGGCGTTTAACACAAGATACTCACAACCAATTTAAGGTATAGTTAAAAGTTTTGATTGAGATAAATCTTTTAAAATTATAAACAAGATTTTTATTTAAAAATCATTTTATCCGAATTACAAGATAATAAAAATCCCGAAAATTACCCCAGATTGAACTTTTTTTAAAACCTTAAAAAATCTGTAAGTTATTTATACCCGATTTTAACCAGAATTAAAAGGAAAATGACAGACCCTGATATTTACCCTTCGAATGAAATATTTTTAAACCAAAAAAATCCATACCCTAATTATAAGTAAACAGGATACTTTATCACGAGAAGACCTCAAAGTAGTATTCCACCAAAGCTCATTTCTCCAAACCCATTCCCCGTGGAAACGAAATGTATTTATTCCATTCGTATTTGTCCTTTCCTGTGGAGATCTTTATTACGCTCGCTTCACCCGCTACCTTTCTTCCTCCCTTTCTTTTCCCTCTCTCACGCTCACGCAACAATCCCTAGCGCGGAAAAAAAGAAAAAATAAATAAATCTCTCCTCAGCAACCCCGCGACCCATTCCTACATCCTTAAGGAGTTTCAATTATTTTTATTCATTCCGAAGCTAAGGAGACGGAAAAAAGTTTGACCCATTTAACGGTGCCTTTTCCTGCGTAATTTCATACCGTCACATCCCGCTTAGTATAGTGTGTTGAAGCGACTCCTGGCGTTCGCCTTGTCCTATTCTGCGTGTCAAGACCTTGTCTTCTCCTTCATCAACCCATCTAACTCGCTTAGATTTATTCGCTACGTTTCTCCGCTCCATCGCCATCTTATTTGATGCTCATAGGTCACACTCCCTTTTTAATTTGCTTATTTCACATTTTACCCTATTCCAATCACACTGTTTCGTCATATTCTATCTCTCTCTTCCTCATGGTTTTCCTTATTTATTATGTTTATACTTATCATGCTTTGACTTATTATGCTAATGATTATACTTATTACGTTTATACTGCTGTTTTATATTTATTTTTTATGCTTATTATGTTTAAACTCATTACGTTTATATTTATTATATTTACTGATGAATTATCCGTTGCTAGGCAACTTCCAAAACATCAAAATTTGGAAGCAATAGACCATATTTTGATAGTAAAAATACGCGTTTTATATTTTTTATTAATCACACCCCGTGTTAAAGCAAATTATATTGTTTACTTAACTACGAATGCTAACAAACCAAAGATTGTTGGCTGTTTCAAGAAAAAGAAAATAATCACTGTCAATATACTTAACAAAATAACCAAAATAAAATGCAGTACAATCATTACAGTGATAATAAAATGGAGAAACAACATTTCTTAAATCGCTTGGAAATCTGAACAACCCAATCTTAAACCTTAACTGGTATGGTGGGGTCAGGATTGATACCAGGCATATTTAAATTAAAAAATATTCACAATGGCCCATTCTAGGATTTCAAAGTATTATTGTAATCTTATTTGATAGCCTGATCTACGCATTAAACGACCTTGCAGTGTTTTATCTTAATTCATTTCCCCCAGGGACCTTTTGGGGTCAGATTTGATCCCACCATACCATAAGAGTAGCTTTTTTTCGTAAATTCCTCAACAAATAAATCATGTAATTAAATTAATAAACTTTTGCGTTAATAACATTTAGTAATAATCATAAAAACCTTTTATGTAATATTAAAGAAGGATAAAATCCTTGCAGAATGCAGCCACTGCTTACTAGGTTTTATAAAAACTAAAACTAATATGTTATAAAGAATAACTTTATTACAAAAATAATTGACGGTAACAATCACTGTAATAGTACACACGGAAATGTATGTGACGTTTGTGACGACAAATCAGAGTGAGGTAAGCCAATTTCTGTTTTGCAAAATTCCTATACAAACAATCTTTTTGGTTTTTATGCATTCGATAACTGTTTATATTTTTTGTTTGGGTGGATTAAAACAATGACGGAGAATTCAAGAACGAACGAACGATTTGCTTTATCTAATTATATAATATAAATAAAAATGCACTGGTAGTGTAGTGGTTAGCGTGTCGGCTTTCTATTGCAAAGTTCCAGGGTTTAAATCCCACGAAAGAGTTTTTCTAAAAAAGAAAGAAAGAAAAAATATCATCGGTGCGTGGAAGTAGGCAACAGTACTTTCAGAATCGTATAGATCCGAAATCACATTAGGTTGGCTGGGTCTATATCAAATACAGCTGTAAGCGTGATCGGGATGATTTGAACGGCTGTAGTACTGCATGTAGTAAGCAAGAGGGAAACTACCACATTACAATCCCTAGTAATGATTATATGGTTGGACAATATGTGTTCTGTCGAGATAAAAGAATCCGGAAGTAAAATAGTCCTCAATCGGATGTCCGGGGGGGAATGCTTTGAACTTGGAACGTTAGAATTATGAGAAAGGCAGAAAAGCTAGAGATCATGAAAGAAAAATCAGAAGAAGTTAGACTTTATAGGAATGAGCGACACTAGATATATGGAGAAGAACAGTTCTACTTGAAAGAGTTAACGGTAATTTAATCTGGAGGAAATAGTGTGGAAAGGGGAGAAGTTCTGGTACTTAGGAAAGATATGACGAAAAGCATGACCAAGATAGTAGCAACGATAGAATGATGGCAAAAAAGGTAAAAGCAGTCCCAGTAGACATTATGATAATGCAGGTATATATGCCAACGTCAGATCATGAAGATGAAGAAAACAAAGAGATATATGGGAAAATTAATGACATTTATGAAGAAGTCGCAAGAAGAAAGGTAAACTGGATAAATATGGGAGCTTGGAAGAAAATAGTCGGAGAAGGAGAGGAAAAAAATGCTGTCGGGCTATACGGACTTGGGAAGAGAAACCGTGGAGGGTGAAAATGCAAGAATTCTGCATCAATAATGACCTTGTAGTGACTAACACATAGTTAAAAAATCATAAACGGAGGTTATACTCATGGAAAAGCCCAGGAGATAGAATGAGATGCCAAATAGATTACATCCTTGTTAATGAGCCCCTTGTAAAAGGCCGATTACGGCTGTTTAGGGGCCGCATGGAAATAAATAAATAAATAAACAAAGATTCAGGAACAGAACAAAGAACGCAAAGGCATTTCAAGGAGCGGACATTGATTCAGATCACAGCCTTCTAATACTTGACGTGAGTACAAAGCTCAAACAAATACGAAAAACGAGAAGAGACAGACAGACCTGGGACCTAGAAAAACTGAATGAAAGGCAGGATCTAGTTCGCATGAAGTTGGAAGATCGCCTAAGAAATTTGGAAACAAACAAAGACCGTGGATATGGAATGGGAGGAAATAAAAACCAGTATTAAGAATACCTTTGATAAAGAGATTGAAAAACAAGAGGAGAAAATCAGGAAACCATGGACCACTAAGGAAAGGCAGAAGAAAATGTATGAGAGGCAAAAATGGAAAAATATTAACAGTGAATAAGGTAAAGCCAACTATAGACAATGAGTTAAGAAGGGTAACAGGTAATGCTAGAGAAAATTGGATAAAAGAAAAATGTGATGAAATACAACAAATGGAGTTAGGACAGTACGATATGATGTACGCTAGGACACTGGAAACACAAGATAAGAAGTATAATGGAATTCGTCGTAAGGGAATTATGAAAACGAATGGAAAAATAGTCTCAGAAACCAAGGTTGTAGCACAGATATGGGAATAATTCTTTAAGGATCTATACAGCAAGCAGACAAGATCGACAAAAATTGAAAGGAAGATGAGGAAAACATTGAATAAGACAACTTTGGACCAAGTATTATGGAGAACGGAGTAGAAAAAGCGATTATGGAACTAAAGAAAGGAAAGCCACATGCAGCGATGGAATACCGGCTGAGGTACTACATAAAGTCATGGGATCAGGACTAAAAGCGAACACGAAATTAATTATTAAATTAATAAGATTTATGACACGGGAGAGTGGCCTCGGGATTTTCTAGAAGTAACAATGATCCCTCTGAAGAAGAAGCCAAATGCAATGAACTGTAAAGTCTACAGAACGATAAGCCTTCTTTCACACACGTAGAAGATCATCACGAGGATTCTTAATAAAAGTCTGGAGAAAAACACAAGAACTGCAAGGGGAAGATCAATTCGGTTTTAAAAAAGGACGACGAGCTACAAATGCTAAAGGGGTAAATAGAACCATATCAGAAAGAACAATAGAGTACAGGCAAGATATCTGCGTATGTTTCGTAGATTGGCAGAAGGCCTTTGATAGAGTAAATTGTTTAATTATGATGATTATATTAAAGGATATAGGTGTAGACTGGAAAGACAGCAGACTGATCACGAATCTATATGTGAATCAAGTTGTAAAGGTGAGGTTGGAGAATGTGGACACCTTCGGAGCAAATATTTGTATAGGAGTAAGACATGGCTGCTTCCTATCGCCGATCCTATTCAATATATATGGAGAAAGTCTAATCCACGAAGCATTAGAAGGTACAGTAAATTTCAAAATTGGAGGAAGGATTATAAGAACAGTAAAATACGCGGCTGATCAAGTACTTCTAGTAAGAAAAGGAGAGAAACTCCTGAAAATGATAAATAGACTAGTAATAATAGGTAAAAATACGGTATGCAAATAAATACAGAAAAATCCAAGGTCATTTGAATATCAAGTAAAGAAGAGAATCTGAACATAAATATTGGGGGAAAGCCTTTAGAACAAGTTTCAGACTATAAATACCTTGGAGGCAATAAAACAAGAGAAGCAAAGTGTACGGATGAGATCCGGACTAGATTAGGAAAAACAAAAGCGGCTTTCCGAAGAAATAAACACCTTTTTTCGGGGATTATAAGAGAAGATATCCGCAGGAAGTTCAATAATGCTCTGTACGGGGCAGAACATGGACGCTAAGGAAAAATGACATCAACTACTTGGAAAGCTTTGAAATGTGGACTTATAGGAGAATGCTGAATATAACATGGACAGATAGGATAAAAAAAGATCAAGTGCTACGAAGAGTATGAGAGAAGCGAATGATTACACAGACTACTAGAAAAAGGAAGGCAAACTGGGTTGGAAGTTACCTGTGGAGAGAGAGTATGATTTTAGACGTGTTAGAAGGAAAACTAGATAAAAGAAGGGAAAGAATTAGGAAAAGGTTTCAGCGGACAGACGATTTGAAAGGGAAAATGAGTTATCGAGATATGAAGAGGACCGTGGAAATTAGGAATATATGGAGAACCATGTTTAACCATGAATAATCTGGGTCATGTCTACGGAGAGACTACCTATGATGATGATGATGATACAAATAATAACTTTATAATTGAATTACATATCTTAGCATACGACTTTTTTATTACCTAATCCAACTAAAGTTACTTTTAAAGGAAAGCAATGACTTTTATCCCTCGCAAAAGAGTGTACATAGCGAAATAGATAAAGATTTTCGCTAAAATCAAAACCGATAATTGTTACAGAATTTTAATTTTGGGTTCAACTCTGACCCCAACATACGAAACACAGTGCCTTTTTTGCCATACCAGTTAAGGGTTAAATTAATTTACCCATAAAAATATATTATCTAATTATGTTCGTAATAATTTTAAACTCCTGTTGCCACTGAGGTTTAACAATGACCTGGTCAGTAAGGCAAATCCCGTTAGAAAGCTAAGATTTTCAACATTATTAATGTAAACGTTAAATGTTAGCGATTTTGAATTGAAGCCGAAAGTAAACGATACAATAAATATGTATTCATTTAAATAAATTCCTGACCTAAGATCGAAGGTGAATTATATAATATTTAAATTGGACAAATATGAAAATAAATCGATTTTCCGTGCTCTCTTTGTGTAAATAGAAATAATGCCCTGGTGTCATAATGTGCTCTTTATTCGGGTTTTTTCTTAGTTGCGTTTTAATATCCAAATCAAGCATTCGTACAAATTTAATTCTACCTAGTCGGGAAGTGTGTTAAAACACGTTAAAAATTGCCACAAGAGGCGATGACTTCAGCAATATCGCCTCGGAAGGATGAATCCTTCGAATATTATGATATACTAAAGAACCTGTAACGCTTCGCTGTCACATTATCTTGATATTAATTTTTTTAAATAAATAATTTGATCAGACATATTTATTTGACAAAAGATGTAAACTTCTTCATTCGTAAATATTGCAGAATAAACGAGCTCAACATAAAAACATAAATATAAATATACAAAATACCTAATATCATCAAAGGGCTCTATTTTAATCTTATACTGTTTAAAATGTTTTTCGCTTGGCTGAAAGAAATTAATTAAATTAATTTTTTAAACGATGCTACTATAACGAATAAAATATTTCTTTAATTCAAAGGGGGAAGGGTTCACTTATTCTTCAAAATTGCTTCTAATCCATGTAAACAAACAAAATGACGCAATATCTTCAAGGGGCTCGTGAGTATACATCAAATATTACCACTCGCTCAAATGAGGTGACCATGGTAACTAACAATTCTCCTTGTTTAAAAGTCGCGTTTTTTCGTATTAAAAACGGGTTTTCCGGGAAACTCGGAAAGTAATTGAATTTTGACAGTAACTGAAATGAATTTCTTTCTTTTTCCAACACAACCGTTTAATTTTCGACTTTATATCTTACTTCTAACTAATACTAAAATTCGATTATATAATGCGCGAAAATGATTCCAATGTTTTTCTTATGGAGTGCAGGGATGTCAAAAACCCCCCCTTAAAAATGAAAGTATTTAACGTTTCCCGTTGAATTAATTTATTACCGTTATGGAACAGGAGATGTCCGCATCTTTACAAATTATATATGAAGAAATGGCCCAAACAGCGGCGGAGATATAAGCTACCCAATAGGCTATAAGCAACCTACCAAAAAGTTCGCGTACGACGATTAAGGTAATATAATATAAGTTACTTATGGTTATGTTGATCCTTTGCTTCCTTCTTTCCCATTTTTCCCCTGTTGCTCTTGTTTCCAATTCTTTTACTTGATCTACGTGCCCAGTCTCCCTTTCGATTGTTTCTGCGGTATTTTATCTTACTTTCACCATGTTTTCATGGCTTTTCATTGTTTTTGTTCTTTGTCTATATTTGTCTTTCTTTATCAATCCCGAATCAAACCATTTATCTCTCAAAGTTTTCCTCTCTTTAATTCCAACATTTTTCTTCGTTAACCTTTTCTTCCCGTTTCCTTTTTTCTCTCCATTGCTTACGCGACTTCTCTACTTTTTTCTTAAATATTCTTCTTCTCCTTTTACTTCGTCATACACTGCCACGTGTATTCCTCCTTCTCCCTGCTTCCTCTCCCAATTCAGCCTTCACCCGAATTTTATTTCACATTACTTCCATAACATTTTCGCTTTCTATTCATCATGCCTCTTTCGCGTTCAATCCACTCGCTCCGTCTTTCCAGTTCAGCTTTCCGCGCCCTGGTCTTCCTTTCACGCCTTTATCCCTTCATAAAACTCATTTCATCTTCACTCTTTCTCCCTTCTTTCTGTCTCATCTTTCACCCCTTTCCAAATTTACTATCTTCCCCTCCCGTTTCCATCCCCGAAGCCTTTCCAGTCACCTCCATTTCCGACGACCCTCCTTCCTCCCTTCCCATCTCCTCACCCCTTCCCTCCGGAATCTTTTCCTCCTAAGGGTCCACATCGCCTCATTGAACCGGTTGAATTCTTCAATTTTTTTAGGTCGAAAATATGGCGATGAGGGGTAAACGAGGGAGGGCTTACCTCATTTTTTTCTCTAGCGGGGAATAAATCACTCAAAGAAAAGCGTTATTCGTTTTTTTCTCCCTCTCTTCCTTGTCCTTCTCTCCACTGGGACGAATTTTTTCGATGCCTCTCTTACTCTCGCCGCATAGGGGGAGAAAAAATTCGAGAGTGGTTTCAATCGAAATGTCATCGGCTCAGTCGTCCGTGAAAATTTCACCCTGTGAATCATCGGCTGTCTTATTCAGGAAGGGCTACTTTACTCGGTTTTCTTTTAGATTGTTTTTTCCTTTTTATTTCTCGGTAGCGAGAGAGGGAGGGGGCATATATATTTTTCGCTTGTTTTCGATTGGTTGTGATGGAAAGGGTATCGAATGTAGCGAGAGAATCTCCTTCTTTCACTTTTTTCCGATTCATTCATCGTGCTAGTATCCTCCCGTAGGGGGAAAATATCGAATGAAGATTAATTCCCGCGAACGTGGATTGGGGTCGCGCAGTCGTATCATTAAGGATCTCCCTTATAGTATTTTAAGGTATAGGTATTAGAATTCGAAGGTAACTCGAATTAATTTATGTTACGAAATCTCCCCCTCCCCCCAACTCGCGTCTCGAGATAAGGTGGAGATGCGTCAGGAATATTTTATATCGGTTTTGATTTGATAAAGTTTAGCGGAAGTGTTTTTCTTTTAAAATGTAACTCTTTTCGGCCGCATAAAAACAGGAAAAGGGTTTTCCTTTGGGATCCAGGAAATTTTATAAAGAGATGCTCCGCATACACCTCGTAACATTTCTCCTTGAATGAATCTGTGTATCCTGAGGGTACAGTATATTCTTTCTTTTATATTCCCGTAGATGTGCATTTATAAAGTGGTACTCCTAACTTCGATAAGAGGATGAGTGCATTGGAAATTTTTTTATGCTTTTCTATTGGAATATTAATATGTTTAAAATCACGTTTTGCAGTTTCAGTTGCTAAAATATTTTTAATACAGTGCGTAAATGGTTAAAATTTACCTGCTTCCATGTCATATCATTTCCCTTCTTTTTATATATTCAATCTTTCGTTTTCAGTTTCGAATTGCACTCGGTAATCAAGAGAGATTCATTTAAAATGACGCCTCTGTATAGTATAGGTATCAACGATACTGTTTTAGTAAAAAGTCTTATCTTATTGTAAACGGTATCCATGAATTGGTATACATTTTATTTTTTTGTTAATTTTGCGGTCACAATCGTTGCTGCGAAAAATCAACAATGATAATGTTAGAATTTAACTGATCAAAAATACCTTTCTGCAAACACTAACCAGAACCGAAATCCTGTTGCTGTGGTGTTAAAAAAGCTATCCAGGATGAAAGGTTTTAGAGATAAACTTACCATTGGGTTTGTTGTGGTATATTACTGATTTTTGTGCATATAAAAAGTTCATATTAAAAAATAATTAATTTTTAAATAATAATTATTGTAAATCTGCCCACTAAACGCGAAATAATGAGAAATTCTTGCTTAAATTAATCATAGGTAGTCTGTAGACAGGTCTGTGATTATTCATGGTTAAACCTAGTTCTCCATATACTCCTATTATCCACTGTCCTCTTCATATCTTGATAACTCTCTTTCCCTTTCAAATCGTCGAACAGCTGAAAACTTTTCCTACCTTTTTCCCCTTTTCCATCTCGTTTTCCTTCTAACACGCCTACAATCATACCCTCTCCTTAGGTAATGTCCAACCCAGTTAGCCTTCCTCTTTCTGATAGTCTGTATAATCATTCGCTTCTCTCACACTCTTCGTAGCACTTCATCGTTTTTCATCCCATCTGTACATTTTATCTCCTGCATTCTCCTACAAGTCCACATTTTAAAGCTTTCCAAATATTTCTTGCATTAGACTTCCTCCATATATATTGAATAGGGTCGGCGATAGGGAGCAGCTCTGTCTTACTCCTCTACCGATATTTGCTCCGAAGGTGTCCACATTCCCAAACATCACCTTCACAACTTGATTCACATATAGATTCGTGATCAGTCTGCTGTCTTTCCAGTCTACACCTATATCCTTTAATATAATCATCAATATTAAACAATTTACTCTATCAAAGGCCTTCTGCCAATCTACGAAACATACGCAGATATCTTGCCTGTACTCTATTGTCCTTTCTGATATGGTTCTATTTACCCCTATAGCATCTGTAGTTCCTCGTCTTTTTTCTAAAACCGGATTAATCTTCCCCTAGTATTTCTTATGCCTTTTTGTATAGACTTTTATTAAGAATCCTCGTGATGATCTTCTAAATGTGTTACAGAAGGCTTATCGTTCTGTAGGTTTTACAGTTCATTGCATTTGGCTTCTTCTTTAGAGGGATCATTGTTACTTCTAGGAGATGCCGAGGCCACTCTCCCGTGTCGTATATCTTATTAATTATTTTCGTGATCGCTTTTAGACCTTCTGATCCCATCACTTTATGTACCTCAGCCATTATTCCATCGCTGCCTGTGGCTTTCTCTTTTTTTCCTCTATCGCTTTTTCTACATCGCTCTCCATAATACTTGGTCCAAAGTTGTCTTCTTCAATGTTTTCCTCATTTTCCATTTCTATTTTTCTGATCCTGTCTGCTTTCTGTATAGTTCCTTAATGTATTCTTCCCATACTTGTGCTACATCATTTGTTTCTGAGGCTATCCTTCCATTCGTATTCATAATTCTTTTACCACGAATTTCATTCGACTTCTTATCTTGTGATTCAAGTGTCTTATATTCAATTTTTCTAGCTTTATCTGGTACCCTTCTCAACTCATTGTATATACGTCTATACTTGGCTGTACCTTATTCATTGTTAATTTTTTTTTACTTTCGGCTCTCATCCATTTTCTCCAGCACTTCCTGAGTGATGTATGTTTTTCTTCTCTTGTTATTCAATCTCTTTATCTAAGGTAATCCTATTAGTGCCTTGCCAGTCTTTACGCTGTTCCTGAATCTTTGTTTTGCTAGGATGTTATCTATTTGGCATCTCATTTTATCTCCTGGGGTTTTCCATGTGTTTAACCTCCGTTTATGATTTTTGAACTATGTATTACTCACTACAGGGTCTTTATTGATGCAGAATTCTACCAGTTTTTCCCCTACTCGTTTTCTCTTCCCAAGTCCGTATAGACTGACAAAATTGTTTTCCTCTCCTTCTCCTACTATGATGTTCCAATCTCCCATTATTATGCAGTGTACCTTTCTTCTTTCGTCTTCTTCGTAAATGTCATTAATTTGCTCATAAATCCCTTCGATTTCTTTCTGGTTTACCATCATGTCCATTGGGACTGCTTTTAGTTTATTTGCCTTCAGTCAATCGTTGCTATTATTTTTGCGACGCTTATCTTCATATCTTTACTAAATACCAGAGTTACTTCACTTTCCCCAATATTTCCTCCAGATTAAATTACCGTTTACTCTTCCGAGTCTAACTGTCCTTCTCATTTTAACTGGTTTCGCTCATTCCTATAATGCCAATGTATTTGTTCTCATTTTACTTTCAAGTTCTCTAGCTTTCTGGCCTTTCTTATAGTTCTTACGTTCCAAGTGCCTATTCGTAAATTACTTTTGACAAATATTTTCCTCAAGGCAGTCCCCTCCCGGAGATCCGATTGGGGGACTATTTTACCACCGGATTGTTTTTCCTCGAGAGAATTCATATTGTCCAACCATATTATATATTATTAACTTAAGGAAAAGGAAAGGTACTGATGAGGATGGCAACAAGGTATTGAAGGAACCCTAGCGTACACTTACCAAGTTGAGGATCAAATATGCAGGCTGGGGGGCGTCGAAGTGGCACATACAAAACACGCACACGAAAACACCAATGCTTTTCGAGCATTTCATTAGCGACGGAGAGAATATACACACACGCACGCACACACACGCGCGCGCACACACACACGCACACACACAGACACACACACGCACACATATATATATATATATATATATATATATATATATATATATATATATATATATGTATATATAGTGAACATATTTATTACAAAACCATTCCTTTGGAATTCTATACTACTACTGTTTTGTATTGTATGTCATTTAGTACAGTTTTAATTTCTAATGATGGATAGAACTTAAAGTAATGTATTTAAAATCTGTGTGGAATCATATTTTATTGCGCCATATCTCGTTCTTTTCATGATAAATAATAAGCAATGTAAACGAAACTTAAATATCGCCGACTTCACTAATGTATAAAAGGATTTCGATATATCCCAGAAAGGCCTTCAATCGATTTAATTTCATCAATCAGCTGGCTGTCCTTGAGTTCGCGCTAATTCACTTTCACGTTCCTCATCACCCTCGATGAGTCCCTGAATTTCCAATGCAGGGCTTAACAAACACCCACACTCGCCACCGAGAGCTCAGTGGCGCCATCAAAGTCCTTGTGGGAAACATTGACAACGCGTTCCATGATGCAGCTGCGTCATTCTAGAGCTTATTAATTGGATTCGAAAAATCTATTTCCACACGCGCGCGAAATATGCAACGCATAAATTTAATGAAGGAAAAACTCCAATCAACTTTTATTTATGTTAGATGAGAGATGAAATTTAAAGTTTTTTTCATATAAAGATTTATTATCCTAGAATTTTATGTTTTCTCGCATAAATGATAACTGCTTTAAAATCAGAATTTTCAAGCACATTTATGTACTCCCAAGTCGATTTCTGCGGCCCTATCATAAAGTTCGAATATTTTATTACGAGATTGTTCTTCAAATTCTGTTTGCCTACAATGTACTGAAGGTTTTAAGAGATTTATAATATGAGTATGGTGATTCGTGTAAATTGGAGTAGCGGAATAATAATCGGCAGAAATAGATATAAAATATGTAAAAGTGCTTAAAGGAAAGACAGAAATGGAAGTATTAAAATTATAATTATAAATCTCGTTATTCTAGATCAGTCATTACCAGAGAAAAACTTTTCGTGGCCGCGTCTGCGTCCACCTGCCATCTTGCACACCGTACTATCATGAGTTATTTAACTATTGTATTGCGATGATGTTTAAAAAATTTTATCCAAATAAACTATTTAAAAATCTTTCCCGGACTCACCTCAAGTTCCTCTGCGACCCACTAATGGGTCGCGATCCACCGCTTGAGAAACCCTTAGCTAAATAATAACTGGTATTCTACATAAAATACTTAAAAAGTTTAACGAATTAAAATTTCAATACACTGAAATGTTTTTGAATCTTTGTATTTTCATTTGTATTTTATACCTCGGTGGTGGTGGTCCTCGACTGCCAATCCGAAGTACGCGGGTTCGAATCTCTCATATGTGGGATTTTCTCCACCTAGGGCATGGATGTTAGTGACCGTCCTTATTGTTATGTTGTTGGTATTTCACTTTAAATTGGCTATTATTCTCTATGTGAAATTATTGATAAATAAATTTCTTTTGAAAACAGTTAAAGCAGTTAAATATCAGCTTAATAATTTATTGCTATATTTAGAATATAATATATCTGATGGGCGCATGCACTTGAGAATCACTGATATAGTTTTAATTTTATTGGTTGATATATAAATATTGTATTCATTTAAAATATCATAAATAATATATGTGAGCTGATTTTTCTACCAAAGAAAACATTAATTTTATCAAACTATTATCAAGCGTTCATTTACTTATGAAATATTGCATATATATATATAATCATAGATAATCTGTTTGTAGGCAAGTCTGTGATTATTCATTGTTAAACCTGGTTCTCCATATATGTGTGTGTGTGTGCGTGCGTGCGTGCGCGCGTAAGTTTATATATATATATATATATATATATATATATATATATATATATATATATATATATATATATATATATTCGGAGTAGAAATAAATATATCACCGGAAACACGTTTTGGCGAAATTTTCTGTAATTACATGCAGCCCGGGATGCCACCCTACAGTATTTTGAGGAGAAGAGGTAATAGAAAAAGCGTTGCTAATGTGGAGATTAATCATTGGAGAGGATTACCTAATTCATAAACAGAAGAACGCTCGCGGACACAAAAAGTTATCGATTAATATACTACAGACGAAATTTAATGATCAACGCTAATATACATTTGTCACCCGCTGTTTCTTCTATGATTAGTACGTTAATCGTTTTGCTATTTGAAATGAGTCTATTTCTACGTTCCATGTCTTTATTAAAAAACAAAATTTACATCGTTGAGGTAGTGTGTTATTAGGTAGTGTATTCCTTCGTTCCATTTCTCTATTAACAAACAAAATTTTCATCTTTGAGTTTTTGTGTTATTGGGCAGGAAGCCTTGGAATGAGATTCCATTGGCAGTGGCCATGTTAGTTCCTTGGAGTAATAAATGTAACTCTACTTTAGAAATTAGTGTTTAATAACAATAAATACCACAAAGAAGAGGTATTTATGTTGATGGTGAAAGTTGTATTGCTGCGGGTCTAAACCTTTAGTTTAGACAAATCCCTTGAACACCTCTAAGAAATGTTGTTACATAAATATTTCCTTTGAACATGGATAATTGGCACAGACGCCAAAATTTATATTTATAATTCTGCAAAAGATACGCAACATCAAGGAATAATGAGTTATAGAAGAAACTTTTTTGTAAGACGCAGTTGTGAGCTACTTACTTATTTTCGTACCTTCCTCGATTTTATTGCAAATACTTCTTTGCCTAGCCAACAAGTGATAATATATAATGCTACATTTACATCGAATGAACATCTTACTACACCAACTTGTACTATTCGCAAATTTGGATTGGATATGTAGGCAGTGTAGGAATTTACTTTGTGTGTAGCAAATAATGAAAGGAAATATTTTATAAGGAGATTACCCTCTTATTTTTTCAATCATAATTTCCAATAATAACTCATACACATCTCTATAAAATTGAAAAATCCATTACAGCCATGTAAAAAATAGACTTATGTTCAAGTTAAAGTTAAACTTAATGCGAAAGTAGTCTAGCTCAAATTACGTATTTACGATATTGGGAGGAAGGGGTAAAATTTCAGGTTGCACCTCAACATCTTGGCTGGGCCACTATAAGCAGGAAAGATAAATTTCTTTCAATAAATCCCTGAAATATCACAATTAATGACTACTAGTAATTGGATAAATAATACCTATATTGATTTTGTATTATTTCTGCAAGAAAGAAGAAGCCCGATTCTCAATTTATATATATTATAATGTACCCAAAAATATAAATAACATTTTGTTACTTGGCTTGCATCAAAATATTAAGTAAAATCAACCTATAACTATGAAAAACATGCCATTTTAATTAAAATGTGATAGAATCATGGCGGTTCTCTCAATGTATGCTTTTCTATGGTGAAATTGGCTTAAATTTTCTTAAACGCACTTTGATACATATGGATATAAAACTACGACGGCACATCAGTCATTTACGCGCATATTGGGACGTGTTTCAAGATTTGAACTTCTTTAAGTATCCTTTGTCGTTAACATTATTTACACCATCTCCCATCCTTCTATGCACCTCAACCTTACGCTATAAGTTAACTTCAATCATTTTGGAAAAATAATTGTTCCCATTGTAATCCCACCCTGTTGTCTTTTCCTTCACAGGCGATGAAATGAAACTCTTCAGAATTGCCTTTCGCTCACATAACGCCACTACTCAACTAACGTTCCTTTCACGCGATTTGAGCTTGTTTTGTTTCAGCGTTTCTCGCTCTTTCCAACGCCTAATTATTTTCCCTTGATTAATAACGTAAGGGGAAGCTTTCGGGGAAGAAGTTACTGGAAGGTAGGTTGCGTGCTGTAATTTATCGTCCTTATTGGAAAGTTTTGTGTATAACGGGGTGGAAATAAGGAATCAGAGGCTGTTTTTTATTGGGTCGCGTAGCGTCTTTTAATTTGAAGTATTGCTTTTGGAAGGCAACGTTATCATTCCGAAATTGCTCAGTGTTTTGGGAAGATCTTGGGTAATATATATGGGAATTCATTTGTGTAATAGAATCTCCATGGTCGTTAATTTCAGCCGAAAAATTTCCTATAGATTTATCAAATTTTCAACTTATACATAAAACTGAATAAATTACAGATCTGCACTTTATTTTTTGGGAAAATGTTCATTCTGTAAGTGAATGATAAAAAAGACTAGCTTTGAGAAATGTAATTTCAACAATTGTTAAAGGGAATAATTTTTAGATTTCGTATTTAATTTACTTTGGATCGACTAGACATTGATGAAGATATACGATGCTATTGTATTTTGTTTTGAAGTTGTTATTTGTTCTATTATCATTAGATGTCATGATAGTTAACGGTAATTAATCAATACTATATGCCTCAATACAATCATGCTGATTATATGGGCGACATTATCAGTTCTTTGGGGTTCATAATTCCTCTTCACGTAAAAAAAAACGAAGAAGGATGTTGTCATTTTTTCCTAAAATTATTGATTTCTTTATACATTCTAGTAGTATCTGCGGAATTTTATAAATAAGGTGAATCTCAAATATAAAAAACAACCATTTAAATTCAACATTGTATGACATGCTTGCTATTATATCATACGCTCTTTATAATACTATCGATGACATGAATGCCAGAGGGAAGCCGATTGGAAATCAAAGTACTTCATCAAGCAATCCATCTCTTATTTTTTAAATAGACATCCATGGAGTAGCTCTTACCGCCCACTTCATGATTCAAATCACTTTAATTTGCTCTTTCCGATTTCAAAAGTCGTACACAAATAAAGTGCTGTTTAGAAAACAAACTAAAAAAAGAACCGTAGTCGTGGAATGTGTTTGACACACGTAAAAATGGACGTTCATAATTTCATTCAGAAGTGAATTGAAAATCGCTGGTTTGGAGAGGACGTTTCTATAAATGCTGCCTGTCACTCCAAAATAATAAAAATGCTTTCATCTGGTTATAAAGGGATATATAAATCAGTCTGTTGTTGCTAATGGCAAATAAAAATAGAGTAGATGACGTCTGAGTTCAAGCTTATTTATATGGCGCGGATCACTGATTTTAGTTGGAATAATAGTACCCTATCTTTAAAATTTCAAAGCGTTTACTGAATGTTATGCAAAACACGTTATAGTAGGTTCAAAAGCTTCTTGTGAATATTTTTGAAAGAGTACGCGATTAAAATGCGAGCAACTGAAGGCAGGATATACGAAAGATGCTTGTTTAAATAAAAACACTTCCTCATATACAAGAGCATGACGTTCGCTCTATCAGTTTATCTGACTTGCTTGAAAAATGTTTCATTTTCTCCCATGACAATGAAACGGATATTATTCTCCTCGTCTCTCGGTAAGACGCCGAAGTGTCGTGGAAACATCCACGCAAATCGATTCTCATTATTTCCCAGCTAAGCTTACAGTGCGCTGCTTCCTTTTGGGTGACGTAGCTTTGTATCAGTCAGCTCATTCGGGTAACGGCTCAGTAAAAAACGACGATCGTAATGCAAAGCTATAAATCTTCATTCTGATCCGGAAGAGAAAATAAAATCTCTCCGATTTATTCAACGTGGTGAATCTTTCATTTCTAATACACATTGCTTATCAGGGTCAGGAAGAATTATTATCCTTCGAACCTGTACTAAGGGATTCAGCGTGTCACTCAAATTTCCATAAAAATACCGTTGCGTGCATTTGATAATTAAAGTAAATACCTGTGTATGAGACGCACTTTTTTAATTAATTTCCATCTCCAAAAGAGATACGTCCCAGATTCAAATGACAAAACCTAAGATGCATGAATTACAAAAATTTTATTTAATACTAGTATAATTGCCCGTTTAAAAATACGAATATACATGATAAAGCTTTAAAATGTAAACAATTTCCATTCTCCCTCCCTCTCTCTCCTATCTATTTCCTCCCTCTCTCACCTCAAAAGTTAAATATCTAAAGTTTTAGTTTTATATAGTTTTAGGTCAAGACCTCCCTACGTCCTTTAGGCTATAATTGAACTTAAATATAATCAGAATCAATTTAGAACAAGGAAAGAATATTTTTCACATCCTGTATTGCCCTCCTTTCCTGTGAAGGCGCTAAAATGGAAACATCGTATTTCGTTTCACCGAAGGCTAAACGCTTACTTACGTGTTAGGTGGAACAGTTGCAGATGTTCCTGTTAGTGTTAGATCAATCCCTGAAGGAATGATTAGCTCTGCGGTCCATTTTTCAGGAAAATTTGAAGTGACTGACGAAATAACAGTATCAAAAAGCCCTTTTGAGTAATTTATTGTTCAAGATATGATAGGAATTCACCTATATTTTTCAACTGGTAAACAAAATAAATTCCATCTAACGTTCAATAATAAGGAAATGTTGCAATCGAAAGTCGTTATGATTGTCCTAACAGAAAGTGTTTGAAATTATTTTGCAATGGCAAAAAGAAAACCAATAACTCCCAATGCATGCTAAATTGAAAAATCACACATTAAAAGCCGATAAATATTCAATCCACAGTTTGGCAAATCTATGAGTTTTGATGCCAAATTCCCACTAATATCCCTCAGACTACTAAGGTATTTTGCACCTCAATCCTAGCAAGGGGGGGGCTATTGAATTATTCCAAGAAACTTCTGTTGTAAATAAACATTTTCATCAAAGTTGGTGATTACTTTAATTTGGTAGTAATTTAAAGTCATTTCGACTACCTATACTGAAAATAATTTTTATTTAAAGTAATATTTTTAATAAAAAACTATTCTGTGAAAATAATTTTATTTTGCAGTTTTCTTGGTACATCAAATAAAAAACATTACCATATATTAATAAATTAGAAAATCAGATGAATTTTTCATTGAAAGTTTCATTGGAGATTTATGAGCTCTGGGGGCGCATTAAATGACTCTGCCTAAATCAAACCCTTGACTCTGTGGTTAGCAGAAAACACTAATAGTTTGGCTACCACTCTGCCTGCATAATAAATGCATTATAATATGCAATGTAAGACATTCTAAATTACCACTATTCAGTTGTTTTTATACGATGAGAATTCTGTAGATTCAACACCTGCCATACGCCTATAGTAGCAAGTACGGCATTTAGAAGATTACAGTAGGTTTTTAACTGTCGCAGCATCCGCAGGAAGGAGGCCGAACTTGAACATCTTATTCGTAGTCTGCGTGCTGATGTAGTGATAGATGCAGAAAGTTGGCTAACGGCGGACATAGCCAGTCAGGAGATCTTTTCTCGTGACGATAGCGTTTTTATAAAAGATCTATGTAGCCTGTCGGGAGGTGGAGTCTTTATAGCAGTTAGCAATAAATACGATAGTTACCCAATACAGATTAATGACGACTAAGTCGAAAGTGTTTGGTGTAGTGTGAAAGGGAGCTACTGTAAAACTGTAAATATATGCGCCTTTTATAGACCGCAAAATGCGAGCGTGGAAACTATTTATTATCTAGAGAAACTAGTGGCAACGCTAAGTTCTATTAATAAAGATAAAGCCATTATAATCGGGGGCGATTTCGATCTTCCGTCAATTGATTGGTGGCATAATTGCTTTTATCCCGGTGGTAGAGAGAGTGAATCATGCGAGGCTTTACTTGAAACTTTGGGCAAACACTCATTGTATCAGTTAGTGAGATTTCCCACGAGATTTAATAATATATTAGATTTATAGGCTAGTAATCTTCCTGAGCGTATGAATAGGGTATCTGCTGCTGAGGGAATAAACGATCACAAGGCAGTGTATGTGGAGTTTCAGCTCAACAGGTTAATGCTAAAAGAAAGCTTTATGTATTCGCCAAAGCCGATTTCACTAGATTTAGGTCTTTTCTGCGAAATAAATATACTAATTTCTGCGAGGTAACAGATATTTCAGACACGGAAGAATCCTGGTGCATGTTCAGAGATATGATGCGAGAGTGTATAGATAAATTTATTCCAAGCAAACTGAAGCGTGAAAAAGCAGATCCTAGATGATACAACCAGAAAGTTAGGAGCGCTCTCCGACGGCAAAGAAAACTGCATTCTCGCGTAAATAATAAATCCTCAACAGCTACGGTCGAACAAATTGCAACGTTAAGGCAGCAAAACAAGGAGGCGCGCTCCTTTAACCAAAGTGTCAATGCGTAATGCGTTATTACAAAAAGAAGGTTTTACAGAATAACATGAAAGAGAACCCGAAAGCATTTTGGTCATATGTCAGAGAAGTACAAGATAGAGGCCCCACTATTGCGTTACGGAGATCGGAAACGGGAAATGTAGTTTACGATAGTACGGAGAAAGCAAACCTTTTAAATAAACATTTTCAGAAAGCTTTTACTCCTAATGACGATGAATGTGAAACCACTATTCCTATGCATCGGGGCGACTCAATGGAAGATTTGATATTTTACGAAAATGGTATTGCGCTTCAACTTAATTCACTTAAACCAAGTAAATCTCTTGGGCCGGAGGAAATACCCGCGCGAGTATTGAAAGAGTTAGCTTACGAAATCGCGCCCTATTTAAAAATTATATTCGCCAAATCCATTGCGGAAAGTGAAGTTTCTAAAGATTAGAAGATGGCACACATTACGCCTATACATAAGGGCGGCGACAAAGAGAACCCAGAAAATCATATGCCAATTTCCATAACTTCATTATTGTGCATGATACTTGAGCACATAATCTTTAGTTCAGATAGTCACTCATTGCTTAGCGGATGACCTCACGGATTCCGGAGAGGTAGATCACGCGAAACGCAGCTCGGCTTGTTCGTTGATGATTTGTTGCGATGCGGAGAGAAAAATACTCAGGTCGATGCCATATTCATTGACTTCAGAAAGGCGTTTGATAAAGTATCTCATAAGAAATTATTGCAAAGTTAGGACAATATGGTATCAATCCGAAAGTTGTCAGTTGGGTGGGAGATTTCATCTCGAATAGAGAACAGATAGTTGTCATTGATGGAAAATACTCGTCCCCCGTTAAAGTTGCGTCGGGTGTTCCTCAGGGAAGAGTACTGGACCCTCTACTTTTCTTAATCTATGTGAATGATATCTGCTCGGTAGTTCGTAGTAAAATTAGACTATACATTATCATTATTATATAATTATATTATTATATATATTATGTATATATATATTATTTATATATATATATATATATATATATATATATATATATATATATATATATATATATATATATGGATGTCAATAAGGTGTTGGGATGAGCTGAAGAAGGAGTAGTTCCGAAATCTTCTACGTTTGTGATGTTTCTGTTTTTTTGTGTTCTTTTACGTGTGTCGCTTCGACATCCCCGGGGTCTCGCCAACCTGAAGTCGTCTGATTGGTGAGTGCTCACTGGGTTTCCTCATCCCAACACCTTGTTGACATCCATATATCTATTTTACCTTTCCTTTTCCGTAAGTTGTTATATATATATATATATATATATATATATATATATATATATATATATATATATAACAAGCAGCCGAGTATGTTAAATATTTATGAGTAAACATTTGTCGAGATCTTTCATGGGGCATGCAAATTCGTCGAGTTATAGGCGCGGCCAAGAAGAAGATGGCCTTCATAGGTAGAATTGTACGGAACACTACAGAAAAAGTACGCGATACATGTTACATATCACTGGTTAGACCACAAGTGGAACACGCCTCATGCATATGGGATCCGTACGAGAAGGGTCATATAATTCAATTAGAAAGAGTTCAGCGCAGAGCAGCCAGATTCGTAAAACAAAAGTACGAACATAAGGAAAACGTCACCTCATTATTAAGGGATTTGAACTGGATACCACTGGAGGATCGTAGATTGAACTCAAAGTTGCGGCTTCTAGAGAAATATAGATCGGAATGTCTAGAAGACGAGGTTGAAGCAGCAACGTATATAGGTAGAAACGACCGTGATACTAAGATACGTGAGATCGATTGTAGGACTGAGTGTTATCTAGTCTCGTTCTTTCCGAGGACAATACGAGATCCAAATATTAAATTTCAACCTGCGATAGTCAATCTTTAGGTAGGTTATGGTGCATTGCAGCTCCTGCCACCCACCAATTATGTAAATTGCAGGGTAACATGTATCTGTAGATGTTATAAAAAGGCAAACAGGTATATTGATGCTATTACAGTGCCTTGAAGCAAAACGTTTTATTTTCTTCAGTGAGAAACAGTTTTTCGAATAATACCAAGAGGGGTTACACAGTTCTGTTTTTTAACGTAACTACGCTATTCATACATTACAGAATAATTACATAGTACGATAAAAATTAAAAATAAATTTTTAAAGAAAATACAAAAAGAATTTGCCTGTGGTAATCTTGTTACCAGGCTTGGTAGTCTGAGGGACATCTCAATTTTTATGCTATTAAATGTTTTCGAAAAGAAAAGAAATAAAACTTTATTAACTTAAGGTTTCTCGGGTAAATGAGATTATTTTTTAATTAATAAATCGCATTAAAATTCATGTAACAGAAGTGCCGTTTCCGACAGATATATTTTTGGAGTGAATGAGCTAGCTCGCCTCTCCCAATAAAATATTCCGCAAACTTAAATTAAGTTCGTGTTGCCATTCTCATGTTAAAGCAGAAAGACAGCCTTCTCATTTTGACTTGACGCGGGAGTGAACGGCAATGTATTTAAACGCTCGTTCCAGACATTGGCGTGATTTTAAAACTTTAGTTATATCGAAAGGTGAGAAAAGGAGAGCGCATGAGAGATTAAATAATCGGTTCGAAAATGTCGCAAATACAAACGCGGTGGCGCCCAAAATACTGAATCCTGCTCGAGGTCATCATGTTGCCCGCCAGAGACTTCGATGTTACTCGCGAGACGAATCAAGTCCAACTAGTGAAAGATATTTTTTTACTGTAATCGTATTAAATGTTCAGCGGCGTTCATTTCTTTTCCCTATCAAGATGATGATGTTACTAACATCTAAAGTGACCAACCGTAATGATTTATTCATTAGGTACTCGACTAATTTTGATGATATTATACTGATTGGCTTTCAGTACTGACTTTGGTATTGATTTACAAATATTATAATTCCTTATTCAATATAGTGCTTTAATACGGTAAATTAGCTCAATAATCAGTATTTTAATTTCGTAGATTTGTCCATACAATTAAAAAAATTTGTGTCTATATAAGTAGTTTAAAATGGTATATCGTGATTGATTGAACATTTGCCCTAGAGCATTCGTAAAATATAACAGATATTTCTATAGGCTCCAAAAGATTTCTTTACTGATTCGTCTCATGTATCCAGAGAGTAATCCCAAATTCGCTGCTTTGTATCGGCAACAGAAGCCAATAGTAATTATTTGGGCTCGAAAATAAATTGTTACTTCACTGATACAGCCTACAGAGTTTTGAGATTTTCAAGCTATGTAGTACTATTTTTAAAAATTTTAAATCAAATCATTGAATTTAGAGCAGAATTAAAAAAAGTCACGCTCATCGGAGCTAAACTTTTGGCCTTTAAAATTCATTAAGGAATGCCCCCTTTAGACTGATTTCGTTTTTTTTCAACTTATATAAATAAATATGATTTTTAAGTGTGAAAGTTATTTAATAAAGCTGCAGGTTGTTTGTGATGGATAACGATTTTACTGGCAGTATTACAATGTCTTTGCCGAAATGTTTCTTCATACACCAAGCCAACTGATAACACCTATTGCCATATTTCACGTAAGAATTCTAAAAAATATAATTACTTGTTTCTCCGTAATAAGGGTTTTGTTAGGAGACATTTCATTTTTTATTGTATTAATATGTATAAATGAATAAATACAATATTTGTCGCCTGCAACCTGAAATGTTTTTAGTCCAAGACAACCGCCGACCTTAATAGGTTGGACAGGCCTGTGAAGTGAAGACCGCGCGAAACCGAAAAAGCGCAAAGCGAAATCGTACAGATATGTGAAACTATTATCTTCGTCCACCTACTCACACATCTTCCATCACTTTCCAACTTGAAGTTATCCTTTTATACTTTAATCTCGAAGCTTCCGCTTCCTACAGTCTTAAGGGAAAGCGCTCCCACGATATTACGTCATCGAGCAGTACTTGGTCTTTACGGCACCGATTACCTATTCCGCAGAAATTGCAACCTTATTTCTTTAAGAACGACTCCCCTACCGAGCAGGAACTTATTCTTTTTTCTCCCTCTCTTTTTTGCGCCGCAGGTTTCCTGAAGACAGGTGGTCGCGGGAGCGCCCAAGGGAATTTTGGCCTCATGGATCTAGTGGCGGGTCTTCATTGGTTGAGGGAATCGCTTCCAGCATTCGGAGGCGACCCGAGTAGAGTGACCGTCTTGGGACACGGAACGGGAGCATCCCTAGCCCATCTACTGGCATTATCTCCGCTCGCAGACGGTGAGTTTTAAAAGATACTTAGGTCTCCGACTAGTCGTAACGCGCTTCTCGGCGGGTTTCTGGTAGTTCGCGAATGGCGGGTCGCGCGAACGATTTAAAGCTATATTTTTTCGTCCGAAAACTGTTCCTTTAACCGCTTAAGTTCCCGCGTTTTCTTCATTACGATGGGAGTAAATTCTTATAAATGTTACCTGTAGGAGATTTTTGGGGTAATTGTTATTTTAATGTCCCAACTGATGTTAAGTGTGCTGCTTTAATGGTTTCGTAACGTCTAATTCTAGCTCTAGGATAGAAAAGTAGCTGTTAAATTTTAGTATTTCTTTGTGCACAGTTCTCGCATGAAATTTTATGGAACCGATTATTTTTCACAGGCGCCAGATGTAACTGATTAATTTAATTCAAGCTTTTTAATTTTTCACCGTTACATTACAATAAAAAGCATATTTTAAACTTTTACAATTTATTTTGCTACGGAATTTTAGGTAGAATGTTTATAGAATGGCGCATTTAGACATATTGAAATACATTTTATTATGAAGTTTCATCGACAATCGTTTTCTTACATTTGAGATGGAAAACGTTTAGTTTTTAAGGTTTAATTAAAATATATAGCCTTAATAAAGTTGAAAATTGATTATATATTAGTAATTTTGAACTCCAGAATAATAAAATTTTATTTGCTTCTGCTTTGACTAAGCATATTTTCATCCAAGAGTCTGCAATTGTTTTATTCAGCGATAAATTACTCGATATAATATAGATCTAACCATATGTAAAATAAATATTCTGTTGAAAACATTATATTAATAGTAAATATTTTACGTTATATTTATGCATTTATCTTCAATAAAAACTTGCTCTAGTAAAAAATAGCTATTACGTCAACACTCTAACGTATCCTGTAGTTGTAAAAAATAAAATGCGCTTATTTGTGGTGCTTAAGTGATAATAGGCGCAATTTGGAATATAGCTAAAATGTTTAGTAACAGAAATAATTAATGATAATAACGTGATTAGTTATTATTTTTTATTGAATAAAGCATTATGACGAATAGCCATTTGCCAATGGAGTTAAGTATTTTAGTATTATCCATATGCTCACCCGAAGATCAAAGCAGTTCATTAAATATTCCTATATCACTCCGAGCTTTACCGCTGCGTAGCGGTATATATAATTTATTTCGCGTAAATTACGAAATTTAATCATATCGCTTTGCCGCTTAAATTCGGTTTGCTTTAAATTTCTTCGACAGCGTCCGCTTGAAAGGATACGCAGAAAAACAGAAACCCCTTACGCTCTCCCATTTTCATCCCAATTTAATACCACTCTCGCGTGTACGTACAGCACACCCTTTTAGCGAATTAATATAATCGCGCCCATGTCGCAGCGTCGCCCTTTTTTTATTTTCCGCCAGCGATTTTCATTTTACTTTCATCGCCTCCTCCTCGTAACTGCATCCGCGCGAACCGATGCATACTTACATATAGGTATGTATATGCATATATAACAAACTAGGAAAGAAGGAGAACCTTGGTGAGAGGAACCTGAAGTATTTTTTCCCAAAAAGTGAGGGAAAAATCGAGTGAACCCAGTTTGTAACACCACGCGACGTGGCGTCCGAAGGAAAATGGGGAATAGAGGACCTTATAACCTCGCGTATAGCAGCGAACAAGAAAGGACTCCATCAATAGGGGTGCAAAAAGGACTAGACGAGAGGGGTCTGATAAAAATAAAATAAAACGGAAAACTGACTAGGGGATTGGAGAGAGAGAGAGAGGGATATGGGAACGCATCGAGTGTATGTTTGTATGGAATTTGTGGCTATTCAACCTCTTGGATTATTATAGCCAGGGGCGGCCCGATGTATGTTGGCGCTCTAGGCGAGGTAGCACTCAAGCGCCCCCATCCGTTAATTTTTGATGAGATATTTACAAAGTACGTCTTAATTTATTCATCGCTCTGTAAAAATTATTGATGATGAAAAGTTAAAACATATACCATCAAGATTCTAGCCTGTTCTTCGATATAAATTACTATCCAACATTTATTTACTTGCAGTTGATGCATAGATAAATGATCGGTATAGCGCTCCCAAAACTTTGGCACCCGGGCAGCCGTCCGGCTCGCCCGTAGCTCGGGCAGGCCCTGATTATAGCCATACGCCTGGAGTGAGTGATAAAAGGGAGAAATTTAAGGTGGGAGAAGGAGTGGGAGAGTTAGTAATAGGGGAGAGAGGAAGGTGAGAAAAAGAGGAGATATATATGTTTAAATGCCTTTATTTGGGCTAAGTTGAAACTTGCAGACCCCCTCCTATATTTATACAAATTCGTCATTTGCAGCAGATTAAAACATGATGCTTAAAAATTGACGGAATAAATGGAATGAAAAATGTTTTCTCGTTTCAAAAATATTTATAATGATACATAATAATAAAATAATAGTAAAATTAACAGTTAAGAGAAAAAACGTAAAATGGTGAAAAGAAGGCATAACATATAACAAAGACAAATAAAATTAAAATCAGCTTTAATATCAATTTAACACAGCGTAATATATGTTATAAAAATAAGAATATAAGGTTTTATTGCGTGAGAAAAAAGTAATTACGACAATAATGTATCATTTTTGGCAAAAAAACACGAGGGAGAACAGCCACAGGAAGCGGATATTGAAAAATTCTCGAGGTCTACTTTAGGTTAGATAAAAATACGCTATACCAAAAGCATAGCATTGAAATGCTTCTTAGATCATACGATAAGAAAAAAATAAAGAGAAAAACATAAGGAACAGGTTTTATAAAAATTATATATTCACTCAAACGTCAGTGTTTACATCAATGCAAGCATACAAATATATACATATATATATATATATATATATATATATATATATATATATATGCAAAATAACAAGAACTCAGCAAACACAGTCATAATTAAAAAGTAGCAAATTGAAACAAATGACAAAGAGGGTAGAAAGGTGGAGAGAAATGGGGTAGAGGAGAGGGAGGTTAAAGAGACGGAGCAGAGGAGGATAGAGAAGGGAGGGAGAGAGAGAGAAAGTTAGCGAGAAATGTAGAGAGAGAGTTGGGGACTCGAGACATATGGCCGATGTTTCCCTAGATACAAAAGAGACAGGCGCCTGGCATCTAACTAAATAATGGCAAGTACTGAGAGGTATGCTAATCAAACTGATGGCTGTGGAGAGAAGTAGATAAACGAAGAATTGGAACTAGCGAGATTTTCTTTATTTCAGGAGGGCAGCGGTGATGCATAATTGACAAGAGTAGTCATGGCGGTAGGAAGCTCTAAACTAGAGAAATATATGCACAAGTGCTTTGATATAAATAGGAGAGAGAAATTGAAGGGAGGCAGAATTAAATAAGGGAGCAGGAAGAGAGAAAGTAAGGTAGTTTGAGAAAGATTAAGAGCGAGGAAAGAGAGGAAATATAGAGTAAAGAGAAACAGGAAAGCTGAAATGCTTGGGGAATGAGAAGTTGAAGAGTAGAATTGAGGAGAAGAGAAAGAAAGAACAGGATTGAGGGGGAGTAGGAGAGTGGGGGATGAGGAAAGAATGCTAGAGAAAGAGAGTGAGGAAGGCCGAGGGTGGGAGAGAATCGATAATCAAACCACAGATAAAATGAAAAGTTTGAAGAGTTTTGTGAGAAGAGGCAGAGTGGGATGTATAGAAGACACTCGACCGATTGAGGTAAACAAGTAAATGAATGATTAAATAGGAGGATATATATGTTGTAGGGTGGAAATGCATCGTGTAATAGTATATAATTAAGATGAGAAGGGTTTTTGGCGCAGAATCCTTCGAATTGAAGTGAGCTTTGAATGACAAGAAGCAAAAGTAACAGCTTTTTCTCCATCGCTCTCCCTCTCTCTCTCCGCACTTGCGTTTCCTCTTCTGCACGGTGAGGAGAGTACTTTGCAGAAGTTGTTTGGGCAAATACGCTCACACCGTCGCAACTCGCGAGCATCGATCTGAGAATGCTTCTCCACGCTCTCGAACGCGGCTTGCTTTCCGCTACTCTTCTCTCACTCTGTCTTCCCCTTCCGAACCAGATCCTAAGTTCCTCGATCTCTTCCCCTTTCATTACGTTTTACGCTTTATCAAAGAATTTGTTTCCGCGTATCTGTGAAGTATTTTTCTAGGTACTATGGAAAAACAATAAATTTCCGCTTTTCACCTTTTCCGCGCCTAATAAATGTCATACTCTTATCCTATGCTTTTCAACGTAAAAATAAAGGGTTAATCTAATTATGATTACTATATATATTTTCATCAACAGCACCGAGCAAGGTCTATTTGGCCGAAATATTTGCATATTTGAAACATACTTTTACTAAGGCGCAACTTATTGTTAAGCGACATGCCGGATTACATATATTCTGAAGGCTTAAAAATGAGATTCTACCCGTGGCAGCAATCTTCCTCTCTATTACTGTTTAAAAAGGCAGCCTACTATTAAAATGCGTGATATTAGCGTTTTAGAAGCCACATGATTTTTAGTTTCTTATATTCGAAGCGAGTGCGGCAAGTAACGTGATCATTAAGAATTTCGACTTAAATATTTTGAGAAATAATAAAGTTTTAAGTATCGCTTTTATTGGCATTCCGTCTGTACTAAGCACAGGAAGCAAAGCGGTTTAACAGAATCTGAAGTAATCTCGTATTCATTATAAGGTTTCATCCATAGTGGAAACTTTATTAAAACAAGCCAGATCGCAGAAAAATGGAGGACAGTTTGTTCTTGTCCATTTTCGCAAAATTTCGGTTTACTCTAAAAAAAGGACCTAATGGTTTAAATTAAAATTAAACTTTTGTCAGACGCACGTATGCATGTTTCCCTACAAAATAACTAGAGTGTCAGGTGATGTAATAACGTACCGAAGTTTAATACTCTTGAGATTTACGCCCAACTACGCAACCGGGAGTATTATTGTGTTTCCCGGAAGAGTTCGGATATAAGAAAGTTTGCGCAATGTATTTCGCTGCGATTTATCGTCTTCGGTGTAAAAATTTTTATGCGATGTTATATGGTCTTAATTACGTGTACTATGGGACGTGATGATAAATCCCCGAATAAACCGCATTAAATACATTTTTCTTAATGTTCTTTCTCCATTTGTAGTTTATAATGTTTTTTCTCTCGTATTTTTCCGTTTCACCTCGTGGTCAAATCTCACTCATCGCTACCTCCGCTCCATCTCTCTCCCTCGTTGTAAATCTCTTCCCCTCCCACCATCTGCCTTCTTGGCTTTCTCCACTTTTCCCTCTCTCTCTCTCACTCCTCTCCCTCTTTCTTTTACTATCATGTTATCGCCTACTGCCCTCACGTTCCCTCTCACTGCTCTTTTCCTCTCTCTGTCTCCCTCGCTCTCTCTCTCTCTCTCTCCCTTCTCATCTTCCCCTATCCTTTTCCCTTACGGCAATGTTTCCTCACCCCTCTTCTTCTCTCCTCTTTTTTGTTTTCTACTCTTTTTACTGTCGTCCCTCCCTTTTGTCCCTTTTATTTCCGACAACTTTGTGTCTCTTTCTCCCTGACTCTCCGCCTCTTACGACCTTCCCCTTTCCAAAGTTCTATCTCCTCCCTTCTTGCTTCCTCCTCTCCTCTCCTTTTATATTCCTCTCTCTTTTCTCCTTGCCAAAGGATTTTTCCCTAAAAGCTCTCGTCCACTGGCAGGGTTTTTCATCTCGCGTGCCCCTTTCTCCCTCCCAGCCCCAACGGTCTCTTATACGTATTTTTCGTAATGGTTCCAATTTATTTGATCCGACTCGAATTTTCCCGTAGATGCAATTATTTTTCTCCCTCTTTCTCGAGTAGGGCGCGTGTATTCTCGGATTTGGCTGAAAACGGTTTTCTCACGGCTCCATTCGTCGTGACCTGTTATGTTTATTGTATATCCAGCGTTTTATTGTTTACATTCTCTGTTTATTTTTCTTTTTAAGGTGTTATTTTACCAAACAAATCGATGGGAGCGACACGTCTCGTCTTTCTGTCTATCGCGTCATTCGTCTCTTGAACCAGTCAACGGATTTTGATTAAATATAGCAAATGGGGTCCTCATTCAATTTTATATCCCAGATATGATTTTGGTCAGTATCATTTAATTAGTGCTACCATTTTTGTGGAACGTACGCCTCTTTGAACAGTTTTCACTGTCCAATGTGGATGCGATTTTGTTTGCACACACTCACAAAGACTGTTTCTATGTAAAAGCTCCTTTGAAAGGTCAATGTATTCCATTTACGAAACACGCTTGTTTAATAATAACAATAATGCAATTAAAAGCTCCTTTGAAAGGTCAATGTAATCCATTTACGATACACGCTTGCTTAATGTTAACAATAATTTTCTCAACGCAAACAGGTTCTCCCAACTGAATGCTATATAATAAATGTGATGATCAGAGCATTGGAGCATGTCTTCGGCAGGATTCGAACCCGCGATACTTTTATTTGAAGCTAACCATCACCAACCATGGCCGCCTGATCCAATATAGGTCCAATTGGAGTGGCTAAATTCCGACCTTTCCGGCCGCTTTTTCCCTCTCATTTTTCCTCCTCTTTTCGAATATTTAAGTAGAAAAAGCGAAGTTGCCTTCCATCGTTCGGCACTTTGCCCATTACAGTGACATTTTTTTCTTTTTTCTTTCCAATTCGTCTGTCTTTCTTGCGCTGAATTATTCTTTCCTTCCTCTGTTATCACTTTCCTTTGGGCTCCCCTCATATTTATTCGAAAACTAGTTTTCCTTCTCGTTTCTAATTAAACTTTTCTCCTCCTCCATTCGTGGAAGGCTCTTTTCTCCCTCCTTCACAAAATCCTTCCATTGTGTTATCTTTTCATGGCGGAATAACTTTTTCGTAATTTCGCCGTTACTTATTTTTTCGCGTTTGCCCGTTTCTTCTTTTCACCCGTTATGTTATCGTAGGTCATTCTTCATCTCTCCGTTTTATGATCTTTCATCCTTCCTTTCTCTTTAAGTTCGTTTCCTAACTTTTTTCTCCTTCCTAAGTCTTTCCTTCTCCTCGCGACCCCTTTTTAACGATTCAGTTTCCTCGTCCTTTGCGCTCTTTCATTTATTTCCTCTTTATCTCCAGTCTTTTCCTTTCGTCTCTAAAATATTTGTCTCTCTCTTTCTCTCCAAAGCATTCTCAACCAAAGAGAAAAGAGGTGAGAGATTTAATGGCACAAATGGCCACACGCGAATTGATTACATCACCAGAAGCATTAATACCCAAAAAATCAGCCGACTCATAAAATTATTTCTCCTGGCTTATATATTCATAACAACCCAAATATCTGGTAAGATGTGTAAATATTTCATGAAAATATTTCTTGTGTTAAGCTCTGATCTTGAGAAAATGGGGTTTTCGTTTAGATGGAAATATCTGTGAAATTAGTCGATTTTTCGTACAATTCTTCTTCCTGCTGCTCCAGTAAAATTTATTGACCCATTTATTCGAATGCCGAACCCTTCTGAATAAGTAATAAACCTCTTTTTTTTTGAGAAACCCAACAGGAAAAATAAATTCCAGATTCCGTTCGACGACAACATATACTTATTAAAATATCGTCCTAAAGTTATGATTTTTATATTAGCTATTTTTCTTTAGTTTAACTGCTGTCGCGGTTTCCGCAGAATTCGTAACGCTATAGCTATTCTCTTCACAAATTAAAAATTAACTTTGGTTTGGTATCCTAGTATAACACTTTCCCCATGATCTTTGAGAGGAAAATTGTTATAATTGCTTGTGGTACTCGAGTAAATACGGCATTTTCAGTTCAAATTTCCATTAAAAGTGATGAAAAAGATTTATCACAACTGATAAGTGCGTCACATTTGTAGCATTATAGTTAACGTCACAGAAGATGAAAACCTGCTGCAACGAGTAAATCGTGTTCATATGGGCGAAAAAAGAAGGTAATGAAGACTTTCAAGATATTGAACAAAAACTCCCCAAGTTACGAGCATGAATAATATGGAATGACTCACTGTTGTAAATCATTTTTATTCCCATCTTGTTCCTAAATTCCATACCAACCTCTCCCGCACTCACTCTTTTTACTGCTTTGCGCTTTTTCCTCCCTCACACCGTTAACGAATTTCGTAGCACCTTCCTCCGTTCTCATTTCCTCCTCCTCTTCCAGTAACGCAGTTTACTTGTGTTTTCCTTTTTCACTTTCTCGCTGTTTTTCCCTCTCTCACCAAGCCTTCCGTAACCTTGGTGATTTTTCCCTCTTCCCGAACCAACCGCTTTCCAACAACCCTCCTCTCACCTCCTTTCATCTTTCTCGCTCCCTTTTTTCGTCGGACTTATCTCACTCTCTCCCATACACCATTTACGCACTTCTCCCTATGTTTCGTGGAAACCTTGCTAGAAAGAGGAAAGTTTTGGGAACCTCCTCGGCACCTTCCCAGTCCTCTCCATCCGGTCTCCTCCTTTTTCTCTCTATCTCGCCTTCTCTCTTGTCGTTCTCTTTTTCCAACTCCTCCCTTTGCCATATCTCTCCCTCTCTCCGTCCCTCTCTCTGTCCCTCTCTCTCTCTTCCTTCTTCTCTCTGCGGAAAAGTTTCCGACCCTACAGAGGCAAAGGCTTGCAAGAGGCCTTCACTCTGATGAATTAACCTGGGTAGTTTGGTGGAGAGAGAGGGAGATATGTGGGAGGTTTTACGTGGCGGGTTGGGGGAGGGGTTGAGTGAAGTGTATAGAGGGAAAGAAAGGGAGGGAGAAGACGGCGGAGGGTGAGAAGAAGAGGTGGAGTGGATGGGGGGCAGTGGAAAAGCATGGGAATTCGCTGGAAAGTGTGGGGATTCCAGGAATGGGAGGAGGGGTACAGGAGGGAGAGGTAATTTTAGGTTGTTTCGTTTTAAAAAGATGGGATCCGAGGTTGGCAGTCACGGGAAGAAGCAATTAAAGAAATAGGGTCGGGTTTGGTGGATGCGATGTTCCTGGGAATGGGTTTTGCCGTATCCCTCCTGGGTTCGAGTGGGATTTTATAGGAAATGGGATTGGCAGAGAATACATATTACTTCAAATTCAACATTTTGTGTACACGCGCGCGTACGTGCGTGAATATGTGTGCACGTGCGTGAGTGTGTGTGAGCGCCATGTGAAAGGCTTTGGATGGTAATAAAGAAAAATTCAGAAGTTAATGAAATAATTCAATATTTATGTCTGTTTTGGGAGAAATTCAGGAGATTTTGCTAGATTTTTATTTTATGCTTAATACACTCGAATAAACTAGGATTGCACAACATATATTGCTATAAATAATGAATCTAATCTATTAAATTTCTGACGAACGGACAGACAAGCCGATTTTTCAGCAAAATCGCTAAAATTAGGGAAGAATGGTTGGTGGAAAGGGTCACCTTACAAGAGACAGGGAAATGGCTGAAAGATCGATATTGAATACGGGGGAAGGTAAGGCTCTTGATTGATTTGGAAGAAAACCATAGGTATCCTCAGTGACGGAAGCACCACCCCGAAATATGTTTGCAATATTTCACAGTTTTTGCGAAAGTCATATAAGTTTTGGTGTGCTTAACATTCGGAAAGGTAATAGAAAAGATATTTGTGCGCTTAGCGGCGTCCAAATTCGGTAATGCTACCAGTGACCAAGAAGCAATTTTTTTATCTTTTATTTCGGCAAAGACCACACCGATCCGTTAATATATCAGGCATATCGCATTTTTTAGCCCTAGCAGATGACCTTCACTGTTGCGAAATATAATTAATGCTTCACTTATCCATCTAACAACGTATGTGTCCGTGTTTTATGTAGGACTGAACAGTATAGCGCATCGCCACAGGGGAGGATATTATACCGTAGGAACGCTAGGGACATTAAATTAATCATGTGACGGGAGGCGCCGTTTCTCTTCTCGAATTGGTGAGAGCGGTTGAGGTGACACAAGGTATGTTGTGGAATGGCGTTTTCCCTCTCTCCTGAAGGATGAACATATGCTGATGAATTTGGTGCATGCAAGAGGCATGAGTTTGTTTCCAACGTGAGAATCATATGAATATTGAGTGATTAGTCGGTAACTGGGGTATACGACAATAAATGATAAAATTTCGCTTCAACCTTGTATATTAACTGTATATTAAATTTAAACGTTAGTGTTATTTACATTAAAAGATAATGCGGAAAATTTGTTTTTTTTACTTTGAATTGTTGGGTTCACCTTCAGGAATTCCAACTCATTATTTCCTATAGTAAAATCTCATATCTGTCAATATATCTGTCTAGCCACAAAGCACAATAGTTGAGCGCCACCGGTTGCATAAGATCCAAGGGCATGTTGTTTAAATCCCATATGAATCATACTTTCAGGATTTTCTGGGCCTCCCTTGTTTTCAATTTTAAGCTGCTCTTCATTTGCGTTGGAGTTATGGGTCTAGGAGCTTTTATTATCTAGATTTAATAAACATGGGGATAACTTTAATACTTTCCATTTTAAAATTACTCGAAATCATCGTAGGAATTCGGTACTTGTAAGGGCAAAAAAAAATCGAAATTCTCTATTCCTGCTATCGATTTTCGCATACACGTCCGCAAATAATTTTTTGACTCGAAAACCTGACGTATATTTACGTCAAAATCTTTAGTTGTGTAGGTAATTTGCAATGTTGCCAGTTGTTTTACGACTGCGTATAAGTGACTGGGATTATAATTTCGCCACGCGCCTGCCTAATCAAGTGACGAAAACTGCTTATGGCTCAAATACATTTCACCCTTTTTCGATCAAACTTTCACGAATCACTTTTAAATTTGTAGCTGCTCACCGACTAGATTGAAGTCGTGAATTCGACTCTAGGAGCGTTTTTATTTTGCATTTGTTCAACACGGGGGCGACGATAACACTATATTCATTTACATTTTAAAATTACTGAAAAATCATCGTTGGAGTTTGATATTTGAAGCAACGAACGTCTACAGAAAATGCATTTTCCTGCCGTCGATTATTGAATGCGTGTCGAATTTTAGCAGTACATTGGTAACGATAAACAATACGACCTTAACGAAAATATCAAAATATTATATTTATTAGGCTTAATCTTTGTGTGTGTGTGTGTGTTTCGGAACGCTATATGGAGTTAAATGGAAGAATGAGAAAACCACTTATAACTCGAAAATATTTCATTCTTTTACGATCAGACTTTCAGGAATTACATGGTAACACCGCTTTTAAACTTGGAATGCTCGCCATCTACATTGAAACCATGGGGTCGATTCCATGAGTCTCTCTTATCTCCATCTAAATAACATGGGAAGAGCTGAAACATAGCATACAAGCCTTTATTCGTTAATATTTTAAATTACATAAAATCATAGTAAGAGTCAAGTACTTAAACCAAAGTACGCCTACAAAACAAAATTTCAATTTCTTGCCGTTGTTTATCGAATACGAGATGATTCGGTCTAGCAATCAGTTTTTAAGACGAAAATACGACGCATTTTCACGTGACTGTCTTTCGTTGTCAAGGCGATTTGCTTTGTTGCCGGTTTCGTGGAATTGCGTATGACTTAGATAATGAATTCTCGTCTCATATTCGCAAAAGTTTGAAGGTATTTTGAAGTTTAAGCAATACCTTTGTAACGATAACCAATACGACGTTAACGAAGATAATAAAATATTACATTGATTCACTGATATTTTGGAGCATAAAATTTTTGAAATTGTAAATCATTTGAGAGGACATTCTGCACAAGATGAGTAAGTTATTAATCTTTGGCTAAAAGCAGAAAAATAAAATTTACAAATTTATTTTAATGAAACAAAACTATAAAACAATAAATATTTTAAAATTACATAGTTCTCATAATAGTGTTTTAGAAAGTTAAAATAATTTTGGACCTAGCCTGATCTTTAACAAATAAAAATGGTAATGTTTCTATTCCACATAAAGTTTACATGCCCAAAACTATATTTACTTTCTGGAACATTCAAATACTTACTTGAATTTTATATTTATTGTTAATTTTATGGTGCATGTAAGTTTGGCTCCATTAAGTTTTTATTTTATTTAATATCTTAACAACTCTTATCCTTGAATACTGGCAAGCAATTATTAAAGTAATGAATATTTTAGCATAAATATCTGTCGGTTGCGGTTAATAGGCGGGGATTGCCATGCAATTTTTTTGTTTTAAATTTTCATTTTTTGCATAATTTTAAATGCTCATAAGAAAATATTATGCTTCTTTTGTTTTCATGGTATGAAATCTTCAAGCATGGCGCGTATCCTCCAACGGTTGGGAAGAGTGAATTTAGCAAAACAACCACAAACTGCGGTATCGAAACTAAACCTGTGGAAATTCAAAATAATATACAAAAGTAAAATAAAGAAAGTAAACGAATAACCGCACCACCAAAAAATAATCATTCGACTAGCAGGTGAAGAAAAACATCAGACATTCCGGCGCGCCGAACCGAGCTCATTATTCCGTCGGCTTCCAAAAAAAAACTTAAGAACCCGAATACTATTTTCGAATTCCTTCTTTCTCCATCAGCAGAATCCGCCGAAATAACTTGATTCTCTCGGGGGATGTTCTTAAAGTCACGCCGGGAAGGATGAGGAAGGGAGGAATCTCTCCGCACTCACTGCCTCCGAACGAGGTCGTTCGATAAGGGTGACCTCCTTCCTCCTCTTTCCAAATCTGCGCTTTCGAATAGTGTCAACTCCACAAAACCGTCTCGGAAGGTATAGGCTAGAGGATGGGAAGTCCGTAACAATCCTTCGACCCCTTCTTAACCGCCCCGCTTCTTCCTGGCAACCTGTCCAAGCATGGGGCGTGCAATGGACAAATGAAAGCCTCTTTCTGAAATGGCCTCGGTGGCAAATTTTCCGCTCTGCTCCTCCCCAGGCGTGTTTTTTCAACATCTTGTAACTCCCCGCAGTCTTGCTCTCATAGATTTAAAGAACTACCATTCCCTGTAGAGTGTGCCATTCGTGTTCTTCGTTCTTTCCGAATTTCACTGTTGTTCCGCCGTACCTACACCCATCCCTCGCTTTGCGATGCTCGTACGTTCCTGAAAAATCCCGTGCAAATTTAGAAACGTTTTCCCGCGGGAATGTGATGTTACCTTTGAGCGTCGCCTCGAGATAAACATGCGACAACTCTATCACATTACACTCAGCATTGCTTTCTTATATCCTATCTTGCAAACTCTACTTCGAACCGAAACGTTTTGTGATTTTTGACGCTGGAAGACTATTTCGAAACCGTGCTAAAGAGAAACTGATATACACGCAATTTGTGATAATCCTCCATATCCGTTCTAAACCGAAAACGCATAAATTGGAGCCGTGGAGTTCGAGGAATGAATGCGCTTTTTATTTCCGTCGCTTGACTTTATTTCCGCGGCGGAACGATATATATGGTCCATTTGGGTGCATGTATTACGCTACAAAATGTAGAACTCGCTTCATGGGTATATTCCGACCTAAGCACTAAATTACTTTATGGCAAACCAGTGATATGCTGATTATGGAGAACTTGATAAAGGCACTAATTTTGGTAATATTTTAAATCTTTACGCAAGTAGTCGATGATCGCCTTATTTAGATAGCTGCGCCCAAGTTTTCTCACGTGATTTCTGATGTTTGGATTCATCTATTCCGAATTGCGCTGAATGGAATAGATCATGTCCATCGTTCTTAATCCTATTAGTAAGTTTATTATTTAGATTATATGCCAAAGAATGGCAAACTAAATATAAGTATGGGAACACCGACCGGATGTGTGTTAGATTTGAATACATTTAATCCATTTACAAATCATCAATTATTTTAAATCGTAGAATAGTTTTATTATTGAAATGCAACATAGCAAATCAAGAATTTAAATTAAAATGATTTACAGAAAATTCGCTTTCTTTATTTTATCTTTTCTGACACAAAAAATAAGCTCTCTTTAAAATCCTTTGCATTTTCTAAAATAACACTCAATCGGCTTAAATACAATACAATTATGAAATACACTCACTCATTAACTTTCTCCAGTTACAATAATTTTCAATTCGTACCTATCATAAAACTGCACGATTTGCCTCCATGTTTCTCTTTTGAATCAATTGCTGCGGAATGTCTTTTTTCATTTCACCCTTGCACCTTGCATGAATCGATATTCCTGTGGAATTCCTGCGTGAATCCTCTTCTACCTTTTAAAACTTATTTTCTCTTGTTTTATTGCCTCTTCTGCCATCTCTCGTATTCCTGTTCTTCTCCATCATTTTACTTGGAAACGAGGACTCACACATGCTTACGTGTTCCAATTTTTTTCGCGTCGCCACAGAATTTCGCCCAAACGCCCACAAGAGAATTTCCCATCGCAGTCTCGTTGAAATTAACTCCAGCATTTATGAGCATCGATTTTCTTTTGCTTTTTTTATACCGCCCGAAGGCGCTTCCCCAGTTTTGCTCATTTCGCGGAATTAAAATAAAACGCCCTATGTTTTTTGGCTCGTACTACTTCAATAGAAAACAAAATTTTTCTCCCCAAAGGAAGTTTTGAGGTTTCCAATGAAAAACGACGTAGATTCCGTTTAACTCGAATCTTGCTATTTCTACAACTTTTATTTTCATGACATTTACAGAATTGATCTAATAAATCTGTATTACAGGATTTTCATTAGGAGGTCAATACATTTTTGTTTTATTTATCGATGTGAATTTATATGTTTCTTAACATCTACTTAATCTTACGAATAGTTTTTCAAATGAAACAGATTTGAACGAATTAAAGTTTGTGTCGAAATTTCTGAAGATTTCAGACTGTCAGGGATTTCTCGGGCATCGAAGTGGTCGTGTGACCATCGAAGATCTTACCGTACATTAATCGACTAGACATTCATATATTTTCTTTAAATTACGCCTCGATATCTGCCACCACCAGCAAAATTGTAATTTTACGAGAAAAAAGAGGGCGTGTGGCATTGCGGAGTGTTTGGTCTCAGGCGTGGAGTAATTTTTCCTAAACCGGCGTGTATGTGAGTTGGTCATTAATTATTATTTTTTATAGTTATCAGGAGGTTTTTTCCATTTGTCACTTATAGAATAGTTTATGGTTGACGTTCAATTGTCAATTTATAGGCAACATTCTTCTTTTAGGGAAGTCAATTGAAAAACGTTTCAAACAGTTTGACTGTAGCAATTTATAAATCTATCGTAAGAATACACTCCTTTCTAACTTAGAAAAATCGTGTCAACTGTATAAATGTGAGTAATCTTGTTTTTCAGGTCTCTCATTAATCCTTTGAATTGCGCACATTATCCAAAGACGAGAATAATAATGAATTATCATTTAAAGGTATTTTATAGAAGAAAACTATTTTTATTGACAAATGGAAGAACAATCGCGAAAAAAACTTAAATTTAAAATTTTTATAATGCCTAATTTACAACAAATACTATATTTTCTTATAGATATAAACGAAGAACAAAGACGAAATTATGTAATTTAGTTGTCAAAAAATGTAAATCAGAAACACACTTCCTTAAAGAATTTTGAGTGTTTAAATACTTGGAGAATATACGTCCCGGATGAGACAGGTCGGAGAGTTTTTCCATTAACTTCAATTTTCAAAAATAAGCATTAAATTTACTTTTCAGTCCCGAGATACGCGACGACCCATATTTTATTTTAATAACGGAATTACCACCATCCCTGCCCTAACAATATCAATTATACTTTTCGATCTCAAGTATTTTCTACGCGTAAGTCGTAGCACTTCCTCAATTTCGCGGTAGTTTCGTTCCTGAAGACCGATATTAATTTTCACTCCGGACACGAAAAACGCACCGAAAGGCGTACAGAATCCAGAAAATCGGCAGAAATTGCATTTGAAAAAAAAAAACGCTCTTTCACTCCATTTTTTCCATATCCCCTTCACAATCCCTGCGGCGATGCGGAACTTCCAAACCGATTCCACAAACTGCGCTGTGCATTGCAGGATTGAAGTCCTTCAGGATAGAGAGAATTCAATATTCGATACCATCGTCAAAGAGCATGTTGATGGATCTTTTTGTGTGTTTCCTAAAATGCCACATGCCATTTCACGACAGTCCCATTGAGTTGGATAAAAAGCATTTTATATTTCCCTCAACACTGAAGTGCGATCTCTGACCGGTTGCTTTGTCAGGTAGTAATCTCCTTCCCCGCTTTTGGAAATTTGTAATTTTTTGAGTGGCTTCACTGACAGTCGAGTTATAGCATGACTTTCATCCAATTAGAACATGTTTGATGTGAACGTTAATTTTTTTGAATTCTAATAGCAAGGATAGTTTTAAAAATATCAACGAAATAATCGTTGAAACTTACGCATAAATTTATATATCGTTTAGGTTGGAAACTTTTCAAGGAAATAAAAATGTTCAATTTAACCGTAATTAAGAAAATCGACCGTTAGATGAATGATGGGTTTTAAAACTGAAACAAAATTAAAATCAATCGGCATTTTGTGGTAATCTTGTTTGGAATACATTTTGTCAATGTACCCGTTTGAAGATTTGTACTGTGACGGACATATTATAAAACTGACCAATATTTTGTGGAAATAAATGATGGTGAACACATTATTTTACTTTAGGACCACTTGCCAATGGCTATCGTTTCCTGTCGTTATATCCATTATATCCAAAATTTCTGTAAATCACTGAATTACCTAAGAGGCAATGGGTACGACTCCTGCGAAAGTAGGATTTTTTTCAAAGGTCGCTCGGCCCGTTTTTGTGGTTTGAGGAGACTGCGCAAAGCCAGCGTTCCGTCCTTCGGAAGAGACGTTAAGCAGTTTGCTACCTTGGTTCTCTTCTTTAAGAGCAGGCTAATGCCGTCACCGGGTTTCCCATCTCCCTTGTGAGTGTGTTCGGTGTGGAAGGAGTTATAGCTATAATAATTCAAGTGGTTGATTATCCAAAAATGCACACACTCGGAATTGCTTACATCTGATTTTGAACGCTAATCTTTCCGAAATTTAAATCTGAGTTAAGATTGTTACGTTAAATGTACATACGTACGTGATTCACTCTTATCGCTGTGACTATAAATTGACCAAGGCGTATTATAGAACATTCATATAATTTGTAATTCAATAAGTGAATCCAATCTATTCATTTGTGGGAGAAACTCCTTAAGAAATGTAGGCTGGCTTTAAAAATTAATAATGTTACGTTATATTTAACCCAACGCGTATAATTTTATGTAAGAGAATGCCTTTCAGTAAACTCTTACAGGCATACCTCTCATAACGAAATAGATGCGTTCCCAGCATCCACTTCGTTCTCGGAAACTTCGTTTCCAGAGGTAGATTTAACATATAGTAAAAGGGGATAGGTTCCAATACTTCGTTACACATATCGTAGACGATGTATATGACTTAAAATAATAGAAACGTGCATATACAACAAATAAAAAGACAAAAGAGAATTTAATATCTCTTTCCAGGGATTTTACATGGAACTTAAATCATTATAATTACCAGCGGTGGATTGCAGACTTTACTGGGGGTTAGTAGTGCTGTGATCCCGGGCTGATGGACCTGGATCTTGGGGCCGTGGAATAGACGATTTATTCTTAAGGAATGCAACAAGGGTAGATTGTCTTGATTTCTTCTTCTTTTCTTGAAACTTCTCACGATAGCCTGCCTGCCTCTACTCGTCGTATCGCTTGTATTTTCTCAGCAAGTGAGATGGATTTTAGTTTCTTCTTAGGAGCACTAGGATCACTACCACTCGGTGGTTGTTTGGCTGACATTAGGGTTGCTGTTAAATTCATTTAATGAAACCCTAAAATATAGATTTAATTTCCAAGTATAGCTTTTGAGTATCTTAAAAAACACTTCGTAAAAGGCATCTGAAAAAGTACGAAAGCAAGGCTCACTGCGCGTCGGACGACTTAGAACTAAAAGAAAACGATATTTTCCTTTTATATCAGAGACTTCTTTGAAGGAAGGAATACGAAGTAACCTCCATACTTTTGCCGCCAAAAAAGCTTTAAATATCACAAAATACCATTTTCTCCGTTTACGTTTTTTATATTATTTTTCGTATTTTGCCAAAACGAATTGTTGTTTTATTGTCCCGCATAAGATTCACAACTTTAAGCTGCAAGAAAATCATTCAAAGTTCGTAATAACAAAATATCTTTGTTTTCTCGCGCGTCTAAATATTTTAAATTCATTTCTGGACAGATTTCGGAGTAAAGTGCTGACTTCGTAAAAAAGGATCTTCGTTGCCAGAGGCTTCGTTAACGGAGGTATGCCTGTACTTGGTTACAAAAACAGTCTCAAAAGCGTATCTTATCATTTACAAAAAGCAAACCTGGTTACATGTCTTCTCTGGCTCATTTCCTGATCAAAATGTTGAGGGAATTATTTTGATCGTGTTATAAATACAAAAATGTAATTTTTTTCTCTTAAATGCATGTTGGATCTAAGTATTCATATCGGTTCTATGCCGAACTAGAATATCGAAATCGATCAAAATAATTTTAAGATTTGCTTTCAGAAACTCCTTTCGTTCGGAAATGTATTCGTCGTTATCTTTCACGACGAGGCCTTTCCCAATCAGAGCCTCGCGCCCGAGTAATTATTTTGCTTGTGTTTTTCGGCGTGGCTGCTCCGAAGTTCTGAGGCGAGAACAAAAATCTCACCTTTTTAAGGACTCCGAAGCCGTATTATTAACATTTCAGAAATTCGCTCCTAAGAAAGATCAAACTTTGGTCGGGGCCTTTAACGCTCTCTCTGTCTCTCTATCTCTTTGTGCCGTTAAATCCTCCCTCATTAAGGGATACTCCGTCAAATGCGAACTGAATACAAAACAGGGAACTTCCTTCCAAACGAGGGATTTTCCTTCCTCTCTCAATCACTCCGACTCCCTTCTCATACCTCTTTTCGAACCGGCTCCCATGCCTTCTATTTGTCTATTTGGAAGATTAGATGTGAAAGCTTTCGCGCATTGAAGTTATCCCTTTAAGCTGAAAATCGTCTTTGGTTTAGCGTAACAAAGGCGCGCTCGAATAATAATGAAAGAAATTCGATAAGAATTACACCCCGAGAAGCTGGGAAAATATAAATTATATAAAATTCAAATATTTAGTACGGATTAAATAATAAAAACAAGCTTTTTACGACTTTTTGGATAAACAGACCATTTCATGGCTTAGAATATTCAATAGTGTGGTTCTGTAAATGCGAGAAGTATTAAAAATCGAGAAATAGATATATTCTTGCCTTGACTATTAATCGGACACGATAGTTTTGCCTGCTGTGTGGATACTCTCAAAATTTTCTCAGAATACCCATTAAAGTTACGATTTACTCGTGTCCAGATTCTCTATAAGAAAAACTGAAACTATTTGCTGCATGTCCTTATTTAAATTCCTTCGGTAATCACTCCCAAAAGAAAAAAATAAGATTTAACCTTAACTACAGAGTAATTTTGAAAAGAATAAAGTGTGCTATGTCCGGGAATCAAACCACGGGTTTTCCACTTGCCGGGCGGATATTCTACCACTGAACTATCGTAGCAGATCAATCAAACCGTTTGAGAGGGAGGAGTTTTCTTCGATGAATCTCTTCGAGGACATCCGTTGGGGCAGTTTAATCCGCGTTCATAAATGAGAAAATTGATCTCCTACGATAGTACAGTGGTAGAATATCCGCCCGGCAAATGGAAGACCTGTGGTTCGATTCCCGGTCATAGCAGACTTTTTCTTGTTTCAAAATTATTCTCAACTTTACAGCTTATGCCTGTCTGCATAGGATCTTCAGACCACTTTATTCCATCAATTTCTTAACTACAGAGGTGAAATTGTAGGTGTGTTCTTCTGGGCGGCTTTGGTTTTATTTCTATTTATTCACTGACTATATCTACAATTGAATATTTCATATTTTCGCTGATGGTAGGTGGTATAATAAATTTCACTATTTCACCATATTACGTGATAACACTTTAAAAGTTTTTTAATAGATGGTAGAATGTTTTTATTTGCTCTAGAGAATATTTCATTCCAATATGCTTGTGCTGACATCTGAAGAAAATTAGCGGAATCTGCTACGCGACAACTTGTATTCCTATCACACAGAAGGAGATGAAAGAAACGAAAGGTTTAATAATCGTGCATTAGGGTTAATTAGTAATCAAAAGAAAAATAATTTTATATTCGCTTCACTTATTTATAAAATTCCAAATAAATCAACATTTAAGCTAATCTCCTGCGCTACGTTATTTATGTAAGCCACATATCTTCCTAAAATCTTGAAATTGACCAAATATTCAATGCATTCCCTCTAGATACTCATTGCGCGTAGACAAGATTAATCAGCAAATAGTTAAAAAAATAAAACTATCGAAATGCAAAATAACAGTTAAACTTGAATCTAAAACTCCTCATAGACCGCACCTTAGTAGCTAAAGGTTAAAAATACGATGCAGCTGATTAGGTTTGCTAAAGAAATTTCTCAGCGCAACCTTATAACTTCAGTTAAATGTCAAAATTAACCTTGAATCTGCCTTGCTGGTTGAACAAAACAAAAGTTTGGGAAACACGGGCTTATTCCATATGCGAACGGACGGTCAAAACTCACGACCGGTCTATTTTATCTGGAGATTTTCACAATTATGGAAGAAAACCGGAGCATCCGTTCTGAGGAAATCTCCCTCTATGCATATTTAAATTTACATAAAGATTACATCTGAACGGAAAATGACCAATATTAAAGAATACGAAGAAAATGGAATGGGTCCGTTTTCTCTATGTGAAAAGATAGAAAGGCTAATTTAGAAGATACACTTGAAGGGTGAGGGAATCGGATATGTTTGGTCTGGGAAAGCTCTTGAGTAGATCCAGTAAATGGGAGAGGAATAAAGTTTGAGGGAGAGAATGAGAGAGAGATAGCGGGAAAGAGAGGAAGGAGTGAAGGGGGAAAACATGGAAGGCGCAGGAGAGAAAGTTAGAAGGTAAGGAGGTAAAGAGGGCTGGAGGATAGCAGAGAGAGGTGGATGAAGAGGAAAGGTAAATAAGACGGGAATGGAGAGAAAAAGCAAGAGGAACGGCTAGAGATAAAAAGTTGTTTTAAAAAAACTAAATTTTTTCAATAACCTTCACGTAATAATATAAGTACTTCCTTGCCCGTAGAATAGTACAAAAACTATCAATTCTGTTAAAAAAGGTTGCAAGAAAAATTTTCGCCTTGCTAAAATATATAGAATTATTTCTTCTTCCTTTAAGAGGCGAGTTGGGGAAGGATTTAACACGTTGACCGCCTATGGCCAGTTGGCTGGACTTTCGCTGAAGTCCCGTGCCCAATTAACTGGCAATGGGTCTCAGTCCCTTTCCGTGGTCTTCCTATGCTTTGAGTTTGCTGGTTTCGTTTCATACTTTCAGTTGGCCTCTGTCAAGCTCCAATACTTCCTCCGGTGGTCGTGGTTTCTATTTCTGCAGCAAGATGGCAACGTATTATACATCGTATTCTTTTATGACAAAAGAAAGTCATTTTATTCGACCTTCATATCTCTCTCTCTCTCCCCCCTTCTCTCTCTCTCTCCCCTTCTCTCTCTCACCCCTTCTCTCTCTTTCTCCCTGGAAGCCTCATTTATACCTTTATATGTTATATATTCCTGCTTTAAATCCTCGATCACTATTCTTTTTCTCGCTTTTCCTTTTTTTCCACTGTAATTTTATCCTAGATTTTGGAGGATACGCCCAGATTCTTTGAAAATTTCTAGAGCGCTGCTCTAATATTCCTATTATTTTTCTCCCTGTTCCTATTGTTCCACTAATTTTGCCTTCTTAGATCGTCCTTTGTAAACACTGTCTTCTCAACATATGCCCTATTCAATTTGCTTTTCTTTTCCTGATTATCTTCATCAGCGTCCTTTCTTCTCCAACCATTTCCAATACTTCTTCGTTTCTCTCCCTCTCTGTCCATTTCACTTTCAATATCCTCGTCCATACCTAATTCTCAAAACTTTCTAAATATTTTTCCTCCTTTCTCCTTACCGTCCACGTCTCTGCGCCATAAAGAGCTATGCTTCAGATGTAGCAGTTTGCTAATTTCCTTGTTTCTAAATTTATTTTCTTACTTGTGAGAAGCTTTTTCTTCTTGTTAAATGCTGTTTTTGCCATTGCAATCCTACTTCTGATGTCCTGTGTACTACTTCCATCCTGCGTTAAAATTCTGCAAAGATATTTGGAACTATTTACTTGTTACAATTTTTAGCCATATACCATTACATTTAATTCTTTCAATTTAATATAAAAATTCTTAAAACGAAGAAAGGTGAATTAAGAGTAAGAGAGAGATTTGGCGAATAAGAAAAACAGTGAGGGAGAATGGAGAGAAAGGTTGGGAAGCAGAAGAAATGGCTATAGGAGGAAAGGGGAAGAGTTGTGGAGTATAGAGCGGGGTAAGAGGACGTGGCAGGAGAAATAGGGTAAGGAGATTAAGGGTATAGATAAGCACACCCATGTGAACGAGGCCATTAAGAAAAAAGGCAATGTTTTTGCCGCCTTGGAGAGGGAAATATGGTGAGAGAGTATTGGGAGAAGAAGTGTTAGAGGGGCTATGGGAGAGGGGGGAGAGATGTCGACTGGCCAGGTAGTGGATGGGGGAGGGAGACATTGCTGAAATTAAGGGAAGGGGAGGCACCTCGTGATAAGGTAGACCGGTCCTCTGGGAAGACTTCGCCTTTGTCTCGAGTAGAATTAATGTCAATGTGGACCCCCAATCTCCCTTTCCCCCTTCATCCTCTCCTCTCTCCGACCCGCCTATTTGTGGAGGCTAAAGAGGTAGTTTCGGTCTAAGCTGAGGCATGGGAGGTAGAGCGGTTGAAAGCGGCTTTTTGGGGTAGGTATTCAGCGGAGAAGGAAAAGTAAGGCTGAGAGTTTTGGTGCGGCGTAGACCGTGCGGAGTGAGGGTTTTTTTAGGAGGCAAGATCCGGAGAGTTTTGCTGGGGTTCCGGAGGGATATGTTGCTCAGATGTCCTGGCGGACGGACCATACCCATGGCCTCGACGTGGAGTTTATACCCAATTTTAGGAGACCGTGAGAACTTTGGCGTGGCGGTTTAAACATATTCAGAAGGCTCGGGCATTGCAAAGATCGCTCCAATGATTGCCACTTAGCAAAAAGGGGGATTTGATGCGACTCTGCTTCTCTCTTTGTCTGTCCGGAAAATACCCAATGGTTATCTTGCGTTTGCGGAGGATTTTTATTGTACGAACGTGTGATTCTTGCGAGATAAATAGGGAGTTTCTTTTTGTCCGTTCATGTGTCGGGACGTGGATGGTCGTTCTCTGAATTAACTGCTGAGGAATTGAGCAGTTTTAAGACTGAAATTTAGTTTAACTGGTATGCAAGCCATTTAAGCGAAAGTTTAAAATTAAAGAAAGGACGATCGTGCAGTACTAAAATTGCAGTCCATAACGCGTTATCTGCTAAACACTGGATTTTTACCATCTTGGTCTACGATCATCGCAAAACGAGATCTCTCTTATGAAACGCCATTGGTTTTTATGGCATCTCAAAAGGGCAATATAACGCATTTTTTTGTTTTTGCCATTTGTTGAGTAGTAAACTCGAATTAAATATGGCCTCAAAACTTAATGTATTAGAACTCCGACAATCCGGATCTCCAATTGACCGAATAAAATTTTAAATTGCTTCATATTTCTTAATTTTGGAAAAGGATTTTTTTCTCATCAAAGGAGTATTAATTCCCCGACTTCTGTCATTCAGAAGCAAAATTCGACCGCCTAAATTCTCTCATTTGAATAATAGTGACTATTCTAACGGCGCAATAGGCTCAAACGGATACAAAGGAAAACAAATAAGGAGAGAACTATTGAATTGGATATTAAGATCGGTTATTTTTAATAAAATCTTTTGCCCTTAGGCTGCCCCTTGAGTCTCCAAATTTCAACCCCGGGTATAAATTTTGGTTATGAAAACTCCCTCAAACTATGGTTGCTTTAACTCGAACAGTGTAGAAGTAGTTCATCCGACAGCAAATTGTGACGGACAAAACAATTACATTAGCGGATTTTTAAAAATCGCTAACGCAAATTCTCGTAAAATTGTATAACCGAAGCTACTCGAAACAGTGTTGCCTGTCTTGACGGCAGAGAAGAGGCGGAAAAATCGCGTTGTAAAAATCACCTCGTCTTTCTCTGTTATGGTCACGGAACCCCTTTTTGATTCTATGAATAGTTAAATTGTGCCTTTATTCTTCAATTCCAACTTGCTCTTTGTCTGGGTAAAAATGTCTACCAAACTTAACACAGTTGTGTTTGTTAGATGATCAAAACAGTAAAAGATAAGAAAGGTAAATCTGGTAAAAATATTCATATGAAAATGACGTTTTTTTAATTTTTTAATGAATCAATCAAATATTGCTTGCCACAATAATTAAAAAATACATCAATAAACTAAAAATAAGTGAAAGTACCAAAGTAAACGGGATATTAGAAATTTGTATCTCTCGTAGCCTAAGGTGGCTCATCTGCAGATGCCGTCGCTGTAATACCTACTTCATGATGCAGAGCAACAGTATTGAGGTTCATTTGAAATCATCATAACATCACATCGTCATATCACATCGTCACCTCACATCATTACAGTAGTGACTCGATCCTCAGTATTATATGTTTTACAGAGAAAATTTGGAAGTTCCGTTTATTTAGTTTAAACTAGCGTAATAGCCAATTAAATATGACGGGTAAGAGCTAATTGATCATTAAGTTAAAATTAAAATCAAGAATAACGAAACCAACATTTAAATACACTAAAAAGTGAATTTTAAATATAAAATTCACATGATTGAGCGATTTATTATCGTTAGCAAAATGTGACGATAAGCATAAGATACGTTATTTATTTTTTTTTTAAACGGTCCTAATCCAAATATCGTAGATCAATTGCTTCTAATTTTAATTTGCAATCGATTTTTACGTGTTATCTTATAGGAAATGGCATCTATCTCCACTTCCACTTCTCCGTAAAAATCAAAATTCTGTCCCCGAGGTGCACATCCTCATGGTCCCATTAATCAGTGTACCAAGTATGAAGTCTCTAAGTTTCTTGGTTTTCGAGAAATTTTGTCCACACATACCACCTTTTATTAATATAGGTAGATTAAATGTTCAAAATACAGGCACCTATATAATTATACATATCTTTTTAAAATTATTTATCAATTATTCGGGCAACTCTTGGTCCATATTAATTTGGAAAATCCGAATTTTACCGTGTTTACAGAATTTGTTACCGTGAAATTTTATTGAGGTTATTAAATTGAAAATATCAATAGTAAACAGATAATGAATGCCTTCAGCTATTAATTAATTTATATATTTTCATTCCCCTTGATTAACTTAATTATCGTTCTCAGTTCGTCTCAGTTTATCCTTAACCTACGTTGAAGTTGGTACTTTTAATTAAAATTATCGTAAATTAAATTTTAAACTGATTTAATTAATTATTAGACTTAAGGTTTTAAGAGTCGATTATACGATATGGACTCATTCTTGTATACGGGAGGAACCAACCACCCACTCTGATATATAAATGGGATCGTCAGTATTTTTTCGTAGCTGTCTTAAACTGAAGCGTGGTTTTTTAGTATAAATTTCATTCCTCTTGAAAAATTGTATTTTCTTGCAGCAGTCGTTTCGGTAAAACACATCTATGGACCCACGAAAAAGCTCCATTAAATCACTATGGCTTGAAATACGCAATATTAATTCTTCTCAAACAATCAATAATGCCATTAAAAATTATTATAGAAATGAAAAAATGCAACATTTTGAACTCATGTAATTCTATATTTTTTCCTCGTAAATAAAATCAAAATGTTTTCTTCGAATGGAATGTACTTTATGTCTGATGTGTTTAAAGGAATTGGGGAAACAAACTCATATCACATAACAGTACAATAAGTCAGTATGAAAAATAAATCTCCGCCGAAGAGAAAGTGAATAAAGAGCGCTCCATTGAGATCCACCACGATTAATTAGGTAAAAATGGAAATGTTCCTCGCAATAATATATCGGAAAATCTCACGAGGATATTTTACAGAAAAATCTTCGAAAATTTTACCTGAAAAAGGGGTTAACTTCTTCCGTCTCTTTAGCACTAGAAATCTTTATATGCGTAGCAATTGGGCTGAAATTTATCGCCGAATTATGCCAGCTATCTTCTGTTTCAGTCCATGTGCGTAAAGTTCAGATTCTCCGGCACGTATAAATGAGCCGTAGCATTGATGAAGGCATGCAGCCTCGTGAGTTAATGGGCAATTTTGGCAGTTAAGGTTCATATAAAGGGCTGGAGTAATTGGCGAAAGGCTTTATACTTTCATAAACCTGGAAAAGGCCATTAAAAACTTCCTTCGCTCTTCCTGGGCGCCAAGGATACAAGCTGGCCAACGTATTCGCGGAACAAGGCACTAGATTGGCTCTCGTCCAGCGGAGTTTGTCGCGAGTCGGAGCTCGTGGATTTATGGCGTCCAGGGATGCTAGTCTGTCACGGTGGCGTCTCCACCAATGAACAAACAAGGGTGATATATTTGTCTTGGCGGTGCAATTTCGTCGCAAGGGCGCAATTAGGTTTATGCGAGTTTTAACGCTTGACAAATTCTGTATTTTTCGCTGTTTGTCACCGTAGAAATTCGGGTGATTATCAAGCGAGCATTTTATTCTAATGAAATGATTATTATAAATGCTTTATTTATTCGTTCTACAATTACTCTTGCTCGCGTTAGACATAGTTTCATAAGTCCGCATCTTTGGATTCGTGTACGAATATTATTTATGCATTGACTGCGCAGTTTACCATTTACTTCTAAAATAGTAGTTTCTCATTAATAAATGTATTAATAATTAATGTAGACTAAAATAAGTAAAATATGTACCGCATATATGTTTCTCTGAGGATCCTAAATGTCACACGCCTTGCTTTCTATGTGGTTATCTTTCAATGTGGTGCAAATAGGCTAACATCAGTTAGGTTCTCTGGAAAATTATAAAACGCATGATATGAGGTATTATTAAAAAATTATAAATATTCAAAGCTAAACCAAAGTATTAATTTCATGATTTCCGTATAGTTATCTTTCTGCATGGCTTATATTGGCTGATATCAATTAGTTTCTCTGGTAAATATAAAACGTAAATTCTATTCATGAAATACTGAATCGTTTAAAAAATAATTTGTGTAATCATCGCCGACTTCATTTAAGTAGCCATAACGAACATGGACATAATGGGAAAACATTACTCCATAAATCGAGCGTCGGTCGACCCGCGCTTATGTCGATTCGGACCAATCCGATTTCCTGAAGTTGTTTTATTTTTTCGAGATAGCACTGACCTCCACAAAGTTATATCCCTTGCTCGGAGAAGTTAGTATTCCGAGGCCAAGTTATTAGGCCTGCTTTCGCTGACCTCTTTCCTCTCCCCCGACTCTCTAATACAGATAAATGAGAGGCCGTTAGTATTAACTCCTCCCGCTGCCTTTATCGCACTGAGAAGAGGAAGCTTGACCAAGTGCGACCGTGTTTCTGCATCGATAACTCTGCAACCTTACGTTTCCTTGGTGGAGGTTAACCCAAGTTTATTAACGCGATGTTTTTTATCATGTCCAGGACGAAAAATAATGTCGTGTTATTACATAATTCCATGGTATGACGACGATGTTTTTAATCACAGAGCCACAAAATTATCCCTTTTCGTTACATTCACTATCTCAAGATAATTATATTCGATAAAAATTATGAATAAACAATAACTTTCTAAACCATCTGCTTGTACGACATCACATTAAGTACAACCTCGATCTTAGTTATTGCGCGCCGAAATTATTTCATTTTATATTTTCGCCTGGACTAATGGTTATTATTCAAGCTATCAAACTAAAAGAGTGAAGAATTTGGCATTTTAGTTTTTATTTCGAGGATTTTTTTCATTTTGCTTCCACCCGGGGATATAAATTAGTTGCTGTTAAAGTCAACAGCTGTGTTACACATTTTCCAAAAATTCATTTCAAATTTCTTTTGCGTACCTTTCTTTTAATTAAGCTTTCCTATGGGTAAGAGAGTTGTTTATTTAAAGGGAGAGGATCCTTTCCGTTGAAATAAATGTTTACTGGGCTAAAAATCACACTTTATATGCCTAACAGAGACGTAGATACGCCCATGGGATGCGTATGGTGTTCACCAAGAAACACTGTATCAATTTTATTTCATTCATACGTTTACCCAATGACATTTTATATCAAATAATGTTATAAAACAATGACAAACCAGTTTTATTTTTAATGAGAAAATTAAATGCAATTTTTTTCTTACTATTTGTGGCAAATTCGTTAATGAACAGCTTTCCGGTAAATATCAGCATTATTTTAATGTCATTGGGCGCTATTTGGTTGTTTTTTAGATACCTAATTGGCTTATGTAGTATCGTGATATCCTTCATCCGATGTGGCCAACCTTTTGCAATACATAAAAGCAACACGACGCGTGTGGGTGGGCTACTGCCCTAATATCTATCAAAATCTAATTCGAATTGATAGCTGAGGTTGAAAGAAATAAACGGTAATTTAAACAGTGAAATGATAAAAAGTAATGGATTAAAATACTGATGAGAGTGCACATGACTTATTTATGAAAAACTAAGAACTTTTTTAATTTAATATATCTCATTGTGATATCTGAATTTGCGTTTTGATTGACAATCTCTAAATATTATTAATGGTATCTGACATTGTTCGAGGAAGTAGTCTGCTCAAACGAGCGTTTTTTTTACACAGATTTTTACTTGTTTTTCATTAAATTCTTTATCGAATACTTTTTCTTACAGATGTAAGTGGACCCGCATTGGTGCACAAAACTCAATGCAAGTTAATCCATTTCCCAGATAGTTTATTTTAGAAAAAAAATTCCAGAAGTTTGAAAATTCTGGAAAAATTGACAGACTCATAAATGTCTACAGTTTCCAATTGGTTTAATTGGAAACGATTCTCTTTTTTGGTGTGCGAATTGAAGGCTAGACTGATGAAGAGAGCTGAGGATAGGACTAAAAATTCATTACTTGGGTGTTGTAGGGTAGATTAGTGCTCGGATGGAGGTAAGATATGTAGTGGAGAATATGAACTGGGTAAGGTTTAAGCGTTTAATACTACAAATCTCATGTCCTGCGGGTCTGTTTGGCACTCAAAACTTAGAAAATTTTTAAATCTGTAAATATTACTTATAATGAGTATTTAATAATTACATCGATGGGTCTGTACACGTCAGAAATAATTTGTGTGTATGTGTATTAATTTATTCATAATAAATGCATTTTATGTATGACTCATTTCGTGTATCGTCAAAATAGCTAACACAGAACAGCCCAAGTTAAAATAGCCCTGTAAAATAAGCAACGACAAAATAAAATGAAGGCTGAAAAAATAGCCCCGACTAGTTCAACCTTATGCCTATAGCACCAACAACTCAGACGAAAGGTGTCATCCTGCGTTTCAGCAGACGATAGATTGCCATCATCCGACGGTATATTAACTTGTCGACCAGTTTCGAAAAGAGCAAGATTTAGTCTAGATCGATATCGCGCGTTTTCGTGCAGGGATTCGACTGCTGGAAGCATCAAAGACAAAGTACGTATAACTCAATCGACGACTTCATACTCTAGTTCCAACTTATGATAATATTTTCTTAGTGGAATTTCTCATAATTTTAGGATATAGTGAGGAGTAGCCCAAATTGGACAAATTTTAAGATTTTGTGATTTACCTCATTAAGTATTGCATTTTTATTGTATTTCCTGGTAAAAATACTACATTAGCATTTAACAAATGAGAATGTCATACAATTTTAGTTGGCTATTTCTGTGAAATTTAAAAAAAAATGTGAAATTCTGCAAACGGTCCAATTTAGGAGAATGGTCGGCAAAATTGGACCACTGACAAAAATGTCAAATAGAGTAAACATTTTACAAATATAAAACTTTTGTCCTGGACAAAGGCGCATGAATGAAATAGACTTTCTTGTATTCCTTATTAAAGCCACTTCCTCTCTGTATATATGTTGCTTCTGGCTGCTGTAAACAAAGTTCAGGATTTCTGGCCATAAAGGCGTTGTACCATTTCTTCCACGCTGACTGTTTTTCTCTTTTAAATTGGTGCGTTAAATTGTTATTTTTACATATCTGAAACTCCAGTTTTTTATCCTTAAGTGTCATTCCAAACATGCATTCTTCCAATCGCAATACATCATTCACCAGTGTCCATCTCTATGTCTTCAGGGAGATCAACATTTCTCCCTATCGCTTTCTTCTCTGCAACAGCAAAAATATTTGTCCCTTCTGCGTTTCTCTTTAGTGTTGCTTTTGGTACGCAGTAAATTCTGGCTGCTTCATTAAGCCCAACTCTGCCATGCTGATAAGCTGATAGTGCTCTTTCTATGTCCTCACTATTCCATTTCCTGTACTTTTCTACCTTTCGCTATCCTAAAATTCACAATGCTAATTTCAGAAAGTATTTTGCAATTTGTTTTCTTGCAGCTTAATACTATTAAATAACAAAAAACCTCGTTCTCCGTAAAAAATAACCTCAAAAACAAATAATTAAAATTTTGAAACATCAACGGATAAATAGAAAAAAACTAAAACATATTCTTCGTACTATACGAAATATATCCATAGATCCATAGGTAAAATTAATTTTATCATAGGATTGTCTCTAATATCCTCACTATATGAACGATTTCCCTAGTTTTATTCTGTAGCACCTGGGTTATTTTTTTATTCATTTCAAAAAATAGCACTTTCCAGTAACTAGTATTAATATGACAATATTTTATAAAAATGTGAAAAATAATGTAATACTCGGTCAAGAATATGAAATCGCTTTAAATGGCCCAATATGCGAGACATCCGCCGGTCCAATAAGGTCGAATCTTGCCATTTTGTTTAACTCGCTGAAGGAAATGATTTATAAAACTGTATTCCTGCATCATTATCATCACAGGTTAACTGACTTTTAAACAGAAACATTTATAATAGCCTTAATATACCTCCATTCAAACAAAAGCCTTACAGAAAACTACAGAAATCGAAATCCAATTATAGGAAAAAGAGAAGCACAGAGAGAGAATGCAGCAATTGACGGTACAGTCAGGGTTAACCTAACCGGTCATATTTCGGTGACTCTCCCTTAGATACCAAAGTATGTACACATCGTATTTGAAATTGAATTCTTTTATTACCTATTGAATTTTGGCTAATTTTACAAATATTTTATTATTTAAACATTGGTTTTTGACTAATTTGACAAATACTGTATTACTTATGTATTGGTTTTTCACACTTAAATAAAAAATAAAACGACTAATTTGAACAGGCTGTAGATATTTCAATAGTTTTTATTTACCTATTTATTTATAATTAATATATTATTTATTGGTTATTGATTATCAATTTATTATTTATTAATTTTTATTAATTGATCGTATTTCACTTATAATAAAGGAAAACTGGAGGAGAAAGAAAATGTTTGTTTGTGTGTATTTTTGGCTAATCCACCTCTTGGATTAATATAGCCAAGAAAGGAAAGGAGATATACACGTATAGAGAGATAGAGCGAGAGGACAGAGATATAAAGTGGAGGACGGGGTAAGGATGAAGGGTAAGAATAAACTGGAAAAAACTCGGGGAAAAAAGAGTCAGGGATTACCGTGAGGACGTAAAGGTTAAAGGGAGAGGTAGAGAACGATGGACTCGTGATACAAAGTGGCAGGTTATCGCCGCAGAATCCGTGCATTATTTCGCCAACTGGGGTGCATGGAACGAGCGTTAGATCAGGACGGGAGGTGTCAGGCGGGATGAGGAGTCCTAAGAGGTCATAACCCAATCAGGGAGGCCTTTGGTTTGCAGTCACTCCTTTTACTTCGACCCGTCTTTATTTCCCTTGTCTTTCTCTCCCTCTCTGCCCTCTCTCCCTCTCTGCGTCTCTAGGCCTATTCGCACGGTCCCTGTGGCCGGGTCGGTTTACAGTGTCTGGTCTCCATGGTAGCAGGGGAGAGCGGTGGACAGAAATGCGAAGGGACAAGTTCGTAGTTTCGCGCACCGCCACAGGGCGCTACGTATCTGCGCGGTGTTTTTCACCGCTCTTATTCGTCCTTTATCTCCTTAAGCCTCGACTGTAGTGGTGCTAAAGATAGGGTATGTTTCGAAAAGAGGGGCTACTCAAAAATTTATCCGCTGTTCGGATAACGCCTGGATTATTCATGGATGAGCCATCGATGGGCTAGATTCTCAGTAACGTGAGCGGAATGACCTTAACAAGTCGTCGAAATTCGCTGAAAATAGCGAGAGAAGAATAAATGGCGCACAGGTTACATGTTGAAGTAAATGCGAAAGAATGAGAAAGGAATATCGGTTAGTATTAATACCAAAGGGAAAAATAGGCTATATATAGGCTGGTAATCTGGCGATGCTCTTGAAGTCTTTGGTAGAAAACCGTAACTTATTTTATATTTATGTATATACACAGAAAAGCATTTGTTTTTGTGTGTGCGCTTTATATATATATATATATATATATATATATATATATATATATATATATATATATATATTTATTTATATTTATATATCTCCTGATATACATTTAAGATGAAGTGAATCTCCAATTGATTGTCACCATGAATAAACATACATTTCCTTCTAGATAACAATCCCAACCCTGGTGCCTAAGTAATTCAACGCGAATGATTTTTGATGACGTTTAAACATACATTTGGTCCTCTCCCTCCCCCCATTTCTGTTCTGTTAACTCCTCCCTGTTAACCCTTTCAATTTTATTCCAGCCTTGGACTTCCCTGGTTCTTATTTTCATACGTCATATATTCATAACTCGCGACTCTGTCCTCGACCATTCTTCCTCATCTTGGTAAATAATATGTGTGCTTTCCACTCTAGCGGTCATTATTTCGTTCAACACTCTAGGAATGGTATGGTCCCTTATCTCTCACTTTCTCTCTCACTTCATCCTCCCCATTCATTCCATTTCGCTCAAGCCTCCCTTCTTGACCAACTGCCTTCCTCATCAGTGTAAATGGTAGCATTTTAACCCGTCGGGAATATCTGTAGGAAATCATAAAACAAACCATTTTCTCTTTCTCTGCCCATCCCATTATCTCTCTTTTCCTCTTTCATTTCTGTTGGTTCACTCACTCTCACTTTACTTAAATTCTATTAGAATAAAACCTGTTTACAGCGGATGGCATTATTGCTGGAACTTCATTACAGCGATAACGCTACACATAATTTGCGAGTATCCTCTTTTATAAGTGTATATTTTAAAATTTCATTCGTGTTTTCATAAATTTATGTTTGATTCCAATAAGGTTTGGGTTACCATTATTTTGTTGAAAATTGTTACTTAGCCTTATTTAAGTACATATGTATGGTTTGTCTTTAATTTTTCATGTATGAATTGTATAGAAAAAGTACTGTGTTCGAGAACAATGATTTGATAAATACGCACGTTTTATTTGCTTCTAAGTTCGAAAGAGTACTTTTTGCAAATCCGTCTGTCTCTAGTTCGTAATCTGTTCCTTGTGTACTGCTCCAGGGGCTAAACATAATCTGATGAAATTTCGTGCTTATGTAAGATACTACACAGAAAGCACACTTCGTTTATTGATCCATATCCTGAAAAAACGGTGGGTAGTTTGTTCTTGTAGATTTCTATAAAAATATCAATTTACTTGATACTGGCGAGGAGAATTTTAATTAAAATCCCTCAAATTATAGAGATTAACATAAAAAATAGTAATATTTTAGGAAAACGCCTGAAAATTTTACTGGCTAAAGTCCAATGGCAGTAATGTATGAGTAGTTGTTACCACAATCTACCATCATGCTCTTCAATAATGCAACCAGTGAAATTTTCACACGGATTAAAAGCGTAATGACATGAACTATTTAGTGCTACGTATATTTCGGCGATTTACTTCACATATTAATGATCAGCAGTCGTTATGAGAGCTACCAAGTGATTCGCCCATCCCAGAGAATCCGTCGTTCTATTATTTTCGCCTCCATTTCTCAGGCGCAATTTTAACCATTGTCATCACTTCCTTTCCCACTTTATCTCTCCTATTTTTTTCGACAAAATCTCCTTCACATCCGTTATCGTTTCTTCCAACTTCAATCTCTATTTACTCATCTCTCTTGCACGCGCGCACACTCATCGCCTCAAAGGGAAAGTTAAGCAGCCGAAGGTTGCGAGTCTGCGGCTGTTTATCCTTCCAAGTTGGCGTGTAAATTCCTACCTCGTAAGCGCAGCGGAGACCTATTTTGGGGGGCGAAATTGACCCGGATGAAGAAAGGGAGGTGGTGCAGCGTTCTCTCGCTTCCGTGGGATGCCATAGCTATTTGAATTACGCTCCGTTTCTCCAACACTCTGGCTCATCTGTTATTTCATCCGCGGCTTCCTTTTCGTCCGGTTCCATTCTCCCTCGTCTTGTTTGAATTTGGATTTCGCCGCTAGAACATTATTCCTGAAATCCCTGAATAAATTACATGCATGCATACACACATACATGAATACACACATACATGAATACACACATACATGCATACACACATACATGCATACATACATTAAATACCATGAGAAAATTTTTGAGGTGTTTCTTTCTCTCTCTCTTCGCTTGATTGTTTGCGTACCTTTCACTGTCCTTTCACATTTCCCTCTCTCATTAATAATAGACCTTTGGCACCTATATCGTTTTTGTTATTGCAAGCAGCTATGAGAATCAGCTAGATTGTTGGTGCACATGATCGAGAAAAAAGTAATACATTGCCATTCAGCTCAATTCCGCTCTTATTGATGAATAACTTAAGGAAGCTAAAAACTTTAGTTTTTGGTCGGTGTTACCTTATTCGTTTATTTATGCGCATTTATCTTTTATAGGGATAGATGGGCAAAAAATTTATTGTTTTATACAATTTTCTATTTTCATTTCACGTTTAATTGTGTCGTTTATTTGTTAAACACATAGCGTTCCGGATGTGGCTGACGGACCGTTGTTCTGGCTCCTTCGTTCAATATCAGGGGTGGGAAATCTTTTTTCATTGGAAGGCCAAATGTTACTTAACGGATACCTCATCAGGCCGCACATTGCAATGCACGTTGAATACATTCACATATATCAAAATTTAAGTATGTAATAAAGAGGCAAACACAATTTAATGGCTTTTTAATTTAACGAATACAGATTTCAGTTCTTCATATTTACTTATATTTTTTAAACTTTAAAGAAGTTAAAACAAATTAATGACTTGTAAATAAAATGTTGCATTGAATCACATTCAGAAAAATAAGAAGGCAAACACAATTTAATGACTTTTTTGTGAATGTTTGTTGTGAGCTAAGAACTTCATATTTGTTTCCAGCATTGTTTTTTTTAGCTTCAATTGGTCATCCAGGTGAGTGTTTGTCATCTGTGATTTCAGGCATGTCTTCAATTGAGCTATATGTGAAAGTGTTGATTCTCAAAAATAGGTTATGCCAAAACAGGAGAGTAAACGACGAGCATATTGACGCAGTATTGGGTATTCAACAGCATTCTTCCATATTTAAATGGGATTCTTTTCACTGTCGAATATAGGCTCCAGAGAACTCAATCAACTCCATCTGCAAATCCTCAGGTGTATTCGAGACATCAACCAGATGTGGCTGAAATGATAACCTCAGTGTGGCATCATGTTTCTCAAAATCTTTAAATCTCTCATTGTATTCTTTAATCAAGGAGTCTAAAACACTTATATATTCATTCATATTCCAATTTTGCAAGTTTTATTCATATCTTGTTTATCATTTACCTTTGCCAGCTCAGGAAAATGCTCAGCTGAAACAATTGATCTGGTAAGGCCAATTTTGAAAATATTCAACTTCTTCCGAAATTACTGAATTTCCTGCAACATTTCATATATGGATTTAGTTTTACCTTGTAGAGAAGTATTCAAACGATTTTATTTTGACATTAAATCACACAAAAATGCAAAATTTCTGTAGAAATCTTTCTTCAAAAATTCACAAGGTTCATTCTGTACTTTGAAAAAGCTCTTGACTTGTTTTCGCAAAGCTAAAAGATTTTCTAGTACTTGACCTTGTGACAACCAGCTCACTTAATGGTTTGGAAGAACTACACTAAATCTTTCATCGTCATATTAAAGAATGGTACGAAACTGGCGATGCCGTGAAGCATTTGCTCGAATGTACCTAGTTCACAGTAGCAATAACTATACGAAATGTGTCATTTAAAACAATATTTGGCGCAAAGATTTTGTTGATGCAAAATACATATCTTTTGTTTGCTCATTCTGTAACTTTCATGCTAAAATCATATACGAGTTCGAGTGTGTTTAGACAAGTATGCAAAAGGCCGCACTGAGTATCACAAAAGGCCGCATGTGGCCTAAAGTCCGCCGGTTCCCCAACCCTGTTCTAGATGAAAATATTCGCTAACAAAGAAATCCAATATAGCATATCCTAAATCTTTTGCGACCAAAATATCATATCCCAGTATGACTCGGTATGTAAAAGGTTCTTTTATAATCGTGCGATAGCGCGAGATTCGGTCTTAAAAATTTTGGCAGTTTCAAGGAATATCTACTTATTTAATTAAACGTTAATCAACAAATGTATCGAGAGAATTTCATTCAGCTATGCTATACGTGTGGAGCTCTTTAGGAACCAATTCGTGCTCATGAATTGATCATCCTCACTTATCACTCACATGTGGAGCTTTTCATCCAACAATGTCGGCCCGCTATTTTAATTCACATTGATATTCTACTTTCGGTGAATTACCACAGAAGACAGCTGAATTGCCGCCGTAATGGGCATCTGGTTTTTCATAACTTTGTTATGGATATTTAAGATACTAGAGATAAGTACTTTGTTCGATTTTATTTTAACTTTTAGCGCGTTTCATTTTATAAAAGCGCTTATGTTTTCTCTCACTGTCCGTCTGTCTGTGCAATTGATTAAATTAAAATAGCAAGTAAACGATAAGAGGCATAAGACTGAAATTTGTACAAGTTGTATGTGATCTATAGCGCCATTTAATTATGCCGTAGAAGAATGTTTCTTGGAAAAAATTGGTGCGCGACGAAACTTTCAAATTAAGATTTCGAGCAAATAGTTATAGATAGAAAGTTAATAATTTTTACTGCTTGTGTGGCCTTTTTGATGCCGTTTATAACACTGATGAAGATTTTTTTAATCGGTGGGCGTCATGGGGTGTCTTCATAATTATCAAGTGAAAATGGAAATATCGAATATCGTCTGGAGGGCTTTTTTAGTAATGTAGCATATTCATGTCTTAAGCAAATAGTCAATGGATTGGAAACCTAATATAGAGTATTAAGACTAAAAATATACTTTTCAAATTAATTATTGAATAAACTTCATTGTGTCATATATATTGCGAGCGCAAATGGAGCTCTTATTTGTTAAATTCTTATTCTCGAATTTCCTGCTACTGTTATTTTCATTTTCACTCCAAAACTTGCTATCCTTGGTCATATTCATACTAAACGAAATTTTCTAACTAGTGGGAGAAACATATTTTAAACCGAAAATTGATTTCTCTGCTTGGAATTGCAATAATATTCCCTCATGTAATTGCGTGATTTTTTTGATCTATTTTGCCTGCCCTCTCTCCACATTTTTTTCCTGGTTTAACATCTTCCAGTTCAACTTTTTCATGCAGTTACCAACCAATTGCCTTCCTCGTTCTCGAATCAACTCCGTCGCTCAATTTCATCTTGACCCTCTTGCGTTCCTGATTCTTTTCAAAATGTCATTATCAATGTCCGCATTCCTGATTTTGTTAACCTCTAATTTCCCTCTCACTGCCTCCATCTGCCTCTCACCTCATCTCTCATCTCACTAGTCCTTGCGTGTCCCAGCTTGTCTCTACTTCCTACATTTTCTCATTCTCCCCTTCCCCGCGTCACTTCATCCATCGTCAAGTTCTGACACCAACTGACCTAATCCGAACTATTTCGAGCACTCTTACTCTTTTCCTGTCCGCAAAATCGTCTCTTATCTATCTTATTTGCCTTCTCCCTGTTTTTCTCATAATCTCTACCTCTCGCTCTACCCATCCCGCGACTTTTACGCCCTATACTTCACCTCAAGTTTCTCCCTCCCCACAAGAACGGTAGGAAATGTACATTTATGCACATGCCGTCAAACAAGCAGCCTGTGTTTGCTACATCTTACAGCCTAACTTTAGGCTGAGCTCCTTTGTCTTTATTCTTCTTTCATCTGTATATATAAATAAGTAAATCATAGTATTATTCCCATTTGCTTTTCCATTTACCTCTTGGTGTGTGTTTGTGTTTGCCTAGTAGGTTCCTGTCGCGGTCGTACAGACGCACTAGCAACAGTGGGATTTTCGGATCCCTGGCGCAGATTAAGCCCTCACAAACCCTGCCCTTTTTTATCCTTCTTCTATCTTTAAGATTAGTGCATGAACGATTGAGTGAGTGCGTGTGTGAGTAACATCAGGTCCCCGACGAGGAGTAACAACCCCAAAACCTGTGATTTTGTATTTTTTGTTTTCGTTTATTTTCTTCTCACCTTCCATTTTGCTGTTTTCTTCCTTTGCCTTAATTCCTATCTATCCTATACTAAATTTTGAATCTTACCTTTAAGGAGTTAATTTTGAATTTTATTACGTGTCTATCTCTCTCGATCTCTCATACTCAAAAGACCATCCTCACCTGTACTTAGTCTTCCTCTCCTTATCCCGCTTTGCATAAGAATGCTACTATCGCTCCGGTCCTCGACATAGCATCTTAAAATTCAACCAATATCTCTCTTCTACTCTTACCAATCTCTTTTGATTTTGGGTTGTAATATTTCCTCCAATGTCGTCGTAGTTTAGCCTATCTCCCTTTCTATTGATCCTTCTCCATCCTAAATCTCTCACTCTCGCGGTAACTTTCGTTCTCTTCCGTACTCTCGTCTCCAAATATTTCAGCCTCATTTGCTGCTCCACCTTTGCTCAAGTTTCTGTCTGTTTAAACCAAGTTCTACCTACCTATCTTTCCTACATTTCTCTCGCGCGGTGAGAAATTCCGAATTCCTTCTTCAGCTCTTGCGTTAAGAGAACTTTCCTCTAACGCAGCATTTCTTGTTTTGTCTGTTTGCACGGGAAAAGGAGAGCTTCGGGAGGGAGTTTTTATGCTGAGGCGGTCGGTTTTGATTCTTCCTTATTAATATGCGGTAAAATTTTTAGTTTGATGCTTTTTCTGGAGATTTTTTAAGATTTGTTACGTTTGTCTTCGGCAGATGTTTTTCTGTAGGTCTCATTGCGATTATACAAGAGGGAGCTGTTTTATGTCGACATCAGTCAAATGAAGCAGGCTAGTGTCTATCTTAGTCAGGTGTGGGTATTGACTCTTACATGTGTGCTTATGTATGAACATTGTAACATATAATTTGTTTAATATTTCCATTGTTATTCTGCCTATTCAGCGCAAAATACTAAATTTGCGCTAGGTTTTCTTCACTTTCACTGATTGATTTCTGTTAGTTATAGGGTGTTCTCGGTTACCGAACAAACATTGTCATATGAAACCATTATTTTAACATTTCAACATCGATTTTGGGAGTATTTTATTCCTCTATTTGAGTAACATGGGAGTGGGTGCTTCCTCTTTTTATCGCGTTTTATTTTGCAAACACGCTTTTGTTTTCCTTCCATCTCTTCGTCTGTGCAATCGATTAAATTAAATTGGCAATTAAACGGTACGAGATATAAGGCTACAATTTGCAGGTTTTATTTGATATATGATGTCATTGACCTATTACGCTGACAAATAAATCATTGCAGACATAAGTGGGCGGCAGGGGGTGTCTTAAAAATTTTCAAATTTAGATTCTGAGTAAATGGTTATAAATAAAAAGTAAGAAATATTTACCATTTGTGGGACCTTTTAATGTCATCTCTAACACTGCAAGAGAGATTTTTATAAAATGAAACACTCTAAAAAGACTTAGAGGGGAAAATTCATTTCATATCGTCGATTTGCAAATAAGCGTCAATTCGGTGAGCATACACTAACATCATTTTGCTAATATAGTCAATTGTTTCGGCCGTTACTTTGTATAAATTGATAATTCCAAAATAATTTAACTTGGTAAAACTTCTACAATACTAACATTATTATTGTTAATTTTTATGGCTTCTTACTCTTTCTATCCACATTCAACTCGCAAGAATTGTTAGTGATGGCAATAGTCTGTATTTAAGTTTTTACTTCCTTAAAGCCTGAATATACGTAATTTATATCCGTCCTCTCTTGGTAAGTAAACTCTTTTTTCACCTTAAATAATATATTAAGTATAAGAATGCTTTCATTTTATAGAATAATAAAAACCCAAATTTGAAACATTGTAAACATTACCGATTTTATTTAACAGTTTTTTGCAACGAAACCTTTTCAAATAAATAAAGGACTTTTCCTATTTAAATACATAAACTGCAGGACGTATTGTACTAATTATGATACTCGCAAAGAATATCGGCCTTAAGGAAGTTCTTTATTGCGTCGTATACTTAATCAATTAGGTACATTAGTGTCCCAGAAAGACTTAGTTACTAAAACCCCTCCATCTTTGTTATGAAAGTTTGTTTTGTTTTTAATTCAGTGCAATTTACTACAGAGTGCTTTCTCCTGTTGCTTGCACCTGGAGTCAAATTCTTCATATTAATAGGCCTCTTTAAGCAAAATAGATCATATTTTACTACGAAATTAATATTAAACATAGATTATCTTTTCAGCGAATCTATAATTGGATGAATTTTTTTATAGAAAAACGCGGTAATTATTTCCCAACGCCCGAAAACAGTACATGTGATTCATATAAGTAATCGCGCTTTATGTCATAGAATTTTGTCCAATCTCTTCCAAAGTTTGCAAGATCAACTGTTTTGAGTTATTTTAAATATTTCATAGTAAATAACGATAAAATTCATTCAAAGAGACTCGCTTTTTTGTTAGGTTTTCAAAGGAAAGTTATTTTCCAAGATAAATACCGATTATTTAATTTGGAGTCCTTTACCGTCCGCCCAATACTACCGGGACGATATTCATGAAATTTGGTATTCAGGATTCGAGGGCCAAAAACATAGGAAAATGATATAGATTGTTCTCATGCGCTAATCAGGAATGCCACTTCACTGGTGACAAAAATGCACTTTTACTCGTATCTCGTAAAATATTTCTCATACAAACTGGTCTTCAAACAAAATGTTTTGAACTACTCAAATAAAACATCTTACGCTCACTACTTAATTAACGAAGGAGTAGCCGTTCTCAAGAAAATGAAAAGAGAATGTCGGAATTGACTTGGAACTGGAAAATTTTTACTAAGTTTTTTAATTGTCATCAACGAAAACAATCTTAGAAGCAAACAAAATAAACAATATCTACCACAATTACGTTTAATCTAATTTCATGAGTCTACAGTATATAGCAAATGAAAGGAAATGGATTATCCACGACGACGAAATAAACTTAAAAACATTCATTTCCTAGCCTTGATAAGCGAAAAGAAATGGATAATTTACGATAAAGGAATGAACGTTGACGAAAAGTATACTGCTGCTCATTTCAGGTGTGAGATACGCTCTAAGTAATTTTCGATTGTTTTATTAATTACTACCTATTATAGATAAATTATTAAATCACAAATTCAATATTCCGTTAACATCGCTTTTGATATATCGCTTTGCAGCGCTTAGACATTCGACTAAGCCATTAATATTTATCTTTTTTTGATATTATAAAATGAATCTTATATAACGCCTACATAAATTGTGTGTACTTGGTGATTTAGCAAACCTTTCCATTCCTGTTAATTATTTCGTCGGAAAATGCACTTTAAAACTTAATATGTTACCCATAATGTCAGTTATAAGATGTAATTTTGGCAAATGCTTTATAAAAATATATCTAATATTATTTCAAATTCGATGCCTAAATATTTCAATATTTGCCTGAGAGGAATAAAAGTCAACAAGTCCTGTTTCCGTATTTGTATTTGTTGAGAAGATATATATATATATATATATATATATATATATATATATATAATATATATATATATATATATATATATATATATATATATATATATATATAGTGTTATTTATTTATGCACACACACCTACGCGTGCAAATCGAATTCTCGATAAGATGGGATAAACGGTTAGGGCGCAGTACATCCAAATCGTCTCTCCGCGGCTTGGCATGTCAAATGATAAGCATTATTTCCTGGGGCATAATGCGATGCATCAAGATCGTGAGCGATTTAACCCGAGTGTGTTCCAAACTTTGTTAAAGCAAGATTTATCTCGGGTTCATTATTTGTTGGACTGATTGAAATCTGATAAGCTTGTACAAATGCTTCAGTTCGTTGTGTTTCGTATTAAAAAGGCTTTTACACGTTTTTTTCCGTATCAGGTATTCGGTTTATAGTGAGTAGTTTGACATTTACTGCCTTCGAAAATAAAACTCTACGATTATCATTTTATACCTAAGGCGCAGCACTCCATTCTGAACGTTGATATTTTGTTTTTCGCTAAAGACACGACGTGTCTTAGATTACTCCCTTAATGGCGTCGATATAGAAGAAGTTATACAGCGATCAAGGAATCAAAGCGATTAAGCCCCAGCAAAGTGCTCGGGTAAATGGAATTCGCCCGTTTTTTCCTCACTTTCCCCCGCAAAAGGATTTCTGCGGCCATTTAAGAAAGGGGAATATCATCGCCTTCTCCCATCTCCTACGAATTGAGGATTTTTGCTAATTAGAAAATAAGCCTCAATATCATTCCCTTCCTAATCCTAAATTCCTAAAAAAGAAGAACCGTTAACTTGAGTAGGAGTGGTGATATGGTAAGAAGGGGGAGATAGAAGGGAAAAGGAACTCATTCGAGAAACACATAATTGAGAATCTCACTTAAAAGGTTTCGACCTTATAGAATTTTTCCATTGGCTTCTCATCCGACAGACGCCAAAGAGAGCGGGGGGAAGGGCAGAAAAAGAGTAGGAGAATAGAGGGAGGGTGAAGAAGAGATGGAGAAGACTTGCAGCTCGCACGCAACGCAACCGCGAGTTATCCCAATCTCAAGAAAGGGATTGGTAGAAGAGGGCCTTTATACACTCTCCGTAGCAAAACCCAACTTACTTGTGGAGCTCAGAAACAGATTGAGGAAGAAGCTGGGTAAAGGGTTTGGGTCCAGGTCAAATGGAACGAGCTGGTGCGAGAGAGAGAGAGAGGGACGAGGAAGAGTTGGGACCCCATTTGATTGCCGCCGTGTTAAATCGATAGAGCGCTGAGTGGCATTCACAGAGGGCCGTGAACTCGGACCCGTGTGTCTTCTGGGAGGCTGTGAAAAGGATCCTGAGATGTCCCTACTTTAATCGCCAGAGGCAGCAAGGGACCAATTGTGAATTATAAGGGTTCGAACATCTTCCAATTATTCTTCTCTGTTCTTCCAACTTGCTTCCTTGTTTCAGCTTATTAAAACTGTTCCTTTCGAGCTGGAATTCTTTCTCGTTTACGATATAACAGTAAGTTGCTCAAAGTTCGTCTTCTGAGAATTAAGTTCAATAGAATTGGCTTATATATACTGGTTTCCTTTCGGTAATTTATTTAAATTCTAAAGAATCGAATTTTATATAGTATTCGTAGATAAATTTCAGTTGTCGTTAAAGTAACGGCATAGAGAATTAAATTTTGGAAATTAAGTTTCCCTAAAAATATTTTAAAAATCGAGTCGGTATTTTGGCATCAAGACAATAGTTTTCCCGTGAATTTATTTTTCCAAAACGTATAATAGTTATTAAAGCAATTTCAATTATTAACTGGATTTCAAGGAAAAAGTTACTTGATTCATTCATCCTTGCCATTAATTTTTTAATTGAATGCTAAAAACGCTTGTGAGTTAAGAAATGTAAAAATATTTTTTTAAAATACAGTTATACAAAGACAACTATGGCTACTGATGAATCTATCTAAGCCTACCATGTTAAATGTTGAGCGATGAAACCATCCGTCAGACTTATCTATAATTTTCTAAACAGTAAATATGTATTACGCCGGCTTCTGTACTAAAATAATACCTGGCTGATCTTAAAATTTAATATGTGCTTTATTAGGAGTATTACGAACAGTTACTCAAACCTTTGAAATTAAATTTGCTTTAATTTTAATATCTTTTATTTTTTTCAAACTTATTTACATTTATAACACTGAAGCTTCTGCTAAGCTTAAGTATAGTCGCAGACGGTCAATTGTCAATTAAAATGCTACATTTCATAAAATGTTTGGCGAATATTTAGCTTCAAGGTAAGTTTATTATTTATTTTTCAACATTTGAATCCATCTAAAGCTATGATTCTAATAGAAAATACCCGTTAACTGATATTAATTTAGAATTTCATGGCTTGGTCACATTAAAAAATGGTTTAACTGGCAAAAAAGACGTAATCCAACAAAAGATGCTGGCTTTCCTCTGACAAATGATACGGGTCGGCTTTTGGTCCCCTAGTTTGTATTCAACGAACCCATCAATTTTGTCAATCCCTCCTCCATTTACATGTCCTTATCTGCATTTCCATTTCTCTGGACTTGTAAAAGATATCGCCCAGATATCACTGATGCATCTGGTGGCATTCGGAGAATTTCAGTCTCTCTGACACATACTCCGATTCGCAGTAATGACCTCATGTCGATTTCTTTTCCGAGTCCTTTGCTCCATAACCCCTCCTCTCAATTCACGTTTAACTCGTCCCCCTTCCCCCGCGGTGCCTCGTCCTGGATGCCTGGGCCGTGACGATAGGGTCCATTTACGGATTACGAACGATTGACAGGTCCTATCCTCCAATCAATTTGGCATAATATCCGATGAAATCCCCACCCCTGACCATCATTCATGATCCGTACACGAGGCGAGAAGAGTGAGGCGGGGGTGGCAGAGGTTTTTGTGTAAACCGACCCTCTTTTGTCTCTCGGGAGCTTATCTTCATTTTTAGCGAAAACCCATTCATTTTTATCTATTTTCGGGTCGAAGGTATATCAGCGTTATTTTTTTTCTCGCGGCCTCCGATTCACTCTGACATAACTTATCTGTCTTTCAATCACGTGGTAGGTGCGTGGTAGGTTATATGAGATTTACATGTGTTATTTCATGGCGGTTAATGAAGAAAAAATTACTGAATCGTTCTTTTTTCGAGCTTAGTTCCGTTAAAAAAACAATTCTATCTCTCGGAAACTCAAAATTAAAGTTTCTTTACTATTTTTATTTTCGAATTAATCTTTAAAAAATTCAACGTTTAGAAGTTTATTTTACAGATATCACCACTTTATAAATCGCTGATACGCGGGACGATGAATACTCTCGGATTTATGAGTTGATGAGGATTAGAGGATGAGAGTTTTATTTTAGAATTACATCGAAAGATCTGATGAATGAAACGAATTATTACGCATAAATATTATTTTTTTTTTTCTCGTAAACAAACAATACTGATTCTGTTAGCAATAATTTCATTATTAATTTTAATTAGATGATTCATACCTCTCATTATTTTTTCACTGAAGCAAGATCCAATTATTTAAAAGCGGATGAATAAAATCGTAAATTTGTTTGACATTACCAAATTATCAATTATATTTTTTTATTTTATTTTCAGCATTTTTATATTAAAAGTTAATATGCGTTTAAACGCTCCTGCTTGTTTTAATAATTAATTTAAATGCGCGTCTTGAATAAGAACACAAAAGTAAGCTTTGTATCGTGAATACCTGGCTGAATACCAGAATTAGAGAGCAAAACAAATATCACGACACCTAAATCCACGTAAATAAGCTGACATTGGCATGAAATTCATAATTTCATTCGTTGCATTTATAAATTCTTCAAATAACTCGATTGCGTCAGTGCGTCACGGAGGTCATGGAAATTAAATTCGCCACTTCTGAAAGTTTTTAAACCATCGAAATTCATTGTTATTATTGGGCTAGTCTTATGGCTGAAAATAATTCCAAAATAATAATTAATTTATCAGGTATTAAAAAATAAAGTACTCGTATTTTTTATAGTCCTGTTATGGTTATTGAAGATAAATAACAATAATACAAATATTTAATTTTCCGATTTTTTATTCTTAAATGATTATTCTGAAACGAGTGAAATATTTACATTTACAAATCTGATAGAGCGGACATTCTCACTGTCAAATGAATGATTGTAACGAATCCTGTAGACGATAATGCGTTTCATTTTTTTAAAATAAATATCCTAATGTAATATCTTTCTTTAAAATTGTAAAAATCACTCATCCGTACAAAGTCAAATATTTAAGGCACACAAAACATGCAAGTAAAAGCGCGTTTATGAGATGTTTATTCTACGCCAAGCGCCAGGATTCACACCACTGCTAGTAGGTTTGTGAGTCAGTACGACTACGACAGGTATCTACTGAGCAGCCATACACACTCGCACAAGAAGGTATATGAAAATTAATATGGAATAGGAGGAACTGGAAATAATGCCAGGTTTACGGAAAATTATTCCGCGCCAGGGACTTGGTGCCGCACACGATTGCTTGAAGTTTTACGTATCTTTGTACAACGACTAGGACCTGTCACATAACAAAAACTAAAAAGCCTTATTTATAGTGCAGTCTTAGCGAAAGAATGCGAGTGTTTGAGAACAAGATGTCGGGAAAATATATGCAGACTAAACGAAATTTGCTAACAGATGACTTGCGCTTTCGTCATGAAAGGGTGTAGAACGTTTGACTACATCGCCACATTCCACTTGAAACTTTTTCTCTCTCCAGAGGATCAAGATGGGAGAGAATAGCGGTCATTTACGTCCAAATTTAACCAACGCGAGGGGATAAGCGGAGGGTGGACTAGCGAGAGGGGAGAATTTTGAGCGTGGGAAATCGTAAGGGAAAGTCAAAGAGCGAAAAGGCACACAGCAGAGCGATTCCTTACGACACAATTCACAGGTCAGCTGAAATGTTTGCCCCATGTCTGACTATCATAGGACCGATATCAAATACCTCTCCTTCAAAAGCTAACATCTCCAAATCCTGAAGAGTCCGTGATAATCCGGCGGGAAACGAAGCTTCAAAACCGCAAGCTAACCAATATTTGGCTTTTCTCTCGGCGGTTCGAGTATTACGAACCTCGACGTAAAATAATCAGTGAAACCGGGCGAGTTTGTGGTTCTTAAGGGAGGGGAAGGGGGTGGGGCAGTGCTTTTTCCCCCCTAAACCGTGTTTCTGCTACGTCATCGACAGTGATGGCGGTTTTTTTATGCAGAACGAAAGATTTCGTACGACGTCGAAATCGCCTCCAGATCAGCTGACGAGGCGTTATTCTCTTCTATTACAATATCTAAAAAGATATTCGTGGTAGTAATATAATACATGTCGCATCGCTGTTCAAATAATCATAATTATGCCTAAAATCGCTGCGTTCGTTCGTTTGCTTTCTATGAACGCGGAGTTTAGCACATGCTTTTTATAACAGCGCGGCTCCAAAACGAAGCTCAAAGACATGAATGTAATTTTTAACGCAAATAAAGCAAAATTCCCTGAGTTTGATGTGAATGTAAAAAAATAATCTGCTCAAAGCATTAAATTGGATTAAAGAATTTACCTGCCTATTCTTTTTTATTTACTTGTTTTATCTATTAATTTCATTTATTTAACTAATTTAATTAACTCGTTGATTTTGTTTATATTCAAGTTATCTGTTTCTGAGAATAAGGCAAATTTTATCTCAATGTTTCTTTCGGATTTGACGTAAGAATTCATGAGATGAAACATTTTCATTTTATCAATGTGACTGAGTCAGTCAGCTTAGTCTTCAAGTTTCTATTTCTAACGGTGTAAAATATATTGTCTCATTGCTCTTCTCTTACATGTTTAGTAATAAATTTCTTATATTTGTTTTGGCGGGATTTCAACACGATATAGAATTATGGAAATGAATATATTAAACAAATACCTCTAGCTACAAATATTCTTCAGCACCTTTTGCCGGATTGATAGAGATCCCTCCTCCCAAAATAAGCAACTAGAAACGCCGGAGTGCCCGAATTCCTAAACCCATTTTGTGGCCAAGCGACACAGATGAATAATCGATCGAGAAAAGGCGAGATAGTCATGAAATTGATCAGGCTGAAGCATGAAAACCTCCCTATCTCACCGTGCGGACGCCATCCAACCCCACCCCCTTTTCTTCTACATCCCACCACCCCACGGCCGCATCTGGATTTGGAATGGGATTTGTGGGTGAGATGGGTATCCCAGAAGGCTGCGGCCGAGGGAACATATGCCTCGTTTGTCGGACCTCCTCATGGCTCCTTGCCAGCTATCCCCAGGTCCTCTTATTTCCTTCCCCACTCCACGTAAGCCTTCCGCCTTCCCCTCCTGACCCCACACCCTCCTCTTATCAGACTTTCCCTATATCCTCCTCTCCCTCTCGCATTACAACCCTACGCTCCAGCGCCTGGCCAATCCCCGTTTCGGCAGTCCAATGACAACCGTAGATTTAGACGAGGCCTGGCTGCCTTGAAAAGTGTAGCGGAATAGGATGAGCTCGATAAAGGGAGATTTTTCTTAGCGGTTGTGTTCGGACGAAGGTATCTAAGTGTCTGGAATGCCTTGAAGAAGTCGATTTTTTTTTGTCATCGCGTGGAATTCAATTGGAAGCCACGCTTGGGAAAGACGTCTGCTCGTAGGTTTTTTGGAAAATTGTTATTCATTTCCCTAAAGTTATGGAATTAATTCTGTCTAAAGTTCGCTAGGCAATGAAGTTACTTGCCCCGCGTAAAATAACTGTTTGTAATAGCGGTATTTCAAACCTGCGGTGTAGGATTTATCTTAACATCCTTTGTATGTGGAAAATTTTTGCCCTATTGAAGTAGGTAACTTTCATAATGATCATTTAATCCGCAGATGAAATTCTTTTAATTTACAGCATAAAGCTAATGAACTGAAAATCCTAGTTCACATTCCATTTCCATTGAAAACATTATGATATCGTTCATATACATTTTATCAGCTTTCGTTCTAATATTATTTATTTTATTACGTATCCGAATGTATTTCTATCTGAAATTAATTAATCTAGTAATTTTGTACGTGAGTTCTGTTCATTGCACATTAATTTAAAGAGAGTTATTAACAAAATGATTATTAATATGAAATTAAAAACAAATGCATACAATTAACTGCCATGAGCATTATTTTTTATAATTATTTTAAATTTATTCCAGCTGATTTATCCATTGCCTTTATTAAATAGTTATGATTACTGTATTATTTGTAGGGGGTTGATGCGTTAATGCGTGAATTAAATGAATTAAAAATTAAAAAAGTAAAATTTGGATTCACAAAGAATCGAACTTGGCACAAATTTGATTTTTTTCTTTTCACCGTAGCATTTAACGCAGAATTTATAGTGGCACGTTCCAATATAATCACCTAAACACATTTTAATATGCATCATAAAGTATTATCGACTTTGATTTGAGTTTCATGGCGGTAATTTGGAAAAAAATCGATTCTTTCCCCGAAGGAACTTCTTTGGGATATTATAAACTACACATGGGGATATTATGTTTCCAAAGTAATCTTAACATGATATTAGCGGTCATAAGAAAAATCTCTCTGAGGAAATTGCGTCACATAAAAACCTATTTGAGAGGCTTGACGACCAATACCACTCGCTTTGGTATATAAAGACCGAGACGATCCCACTTAAAATATCTTTTTCGCGGACAATATTTTAGCAGGTTCAGCTTTACTCTGTGTGGGAAGATCATGGGTAGGTCATCCCAAGGTTTACAATTTAATGATCAGAAAGATGCGACAAAATTCGCGGCGTCAAACTCGACTGTCATTTTTCTTCTTTCGATTTCCTCTCCTAGGATTTGTACATCTCAATGGAGAAAAGTTTTGCTTGCTATCCTACCAAATGTAACGTTGAGTCGCTAGGATTAATGGATTTTTTAGTAGTATACGTAGCATGGTATCTTAGAAAAAGTGTTACTGTAAAGCTTTGAGTTAATTTTCGATATGCATGCAAAGTAAAATCCCGGTTGCGGGTAAAAACAATTCTTTTCACTTGGCAAAAATAATATATTTGAAAGCTTTAGGATGAGTTCAGTCACTGAAAAATTCAGGCTGGAAGAAAATATTCGAATCAGTTTAATTTAGAAAGGAAATTATGGCGTGGCAAGAGTTCCATTTTGGAAGATAAATACAAGTAAGTTTTAAAAATATTATTCGACCGATTCGCGTTAAAACATTTTTATCCAAAAATCGATTACGTTATAAAATTCATGCTGCTAACCATTCCGATTTATTGATTTGAATATGGTCTTTTGCAGTCTTTATTTTAATTCAATAGAGAAATATCAAGCTCGTATAGTGACTGTAATGGAATTTTTAAGATATTTTTTGCAACTTCAAAGATATATCTTATCAAGCGTTTCTTTTTAATTGCGATGAGCATTAATCTCTCCTCCTCCTTCAATTTTTCTTTAATAAAGACACTTTGACGAGCTTTCCCTTCCTGTTCCATCAAAACGAGGTGATTTTAAAATTTAATAATACAATTAGCATTGCAATTATTTCACAGCAGAGGAATTATAGGTTAGTTAACTGTTTAGCGGACTTAAATAACATGTTACTTTACTAATATTTTAATTCTTTTTAGCTATTGATTTAACTCATAAAGACTTGGTAGTGTGCGCTTTTGTTCATTGCTATTAATATGCATACAAAATTAAAGTTGCTATAAAGGAAAAGGTTCTTTGAAAAAGGAAAATAAATAAAACCATAGAATAATTATATATTTCTGTTACCTTAATTTACATTTTCCCATCAATCCGATGACACAGTTTTCATTTCACTAAATGAAAAATAGTCCAACATTTGTAGGCTAACTTTCTCTATAACTTTATTTTACGATTGCAGCTCTATATCATCACACTAAAGAACAAAACATTCTTATTTCATCCACTTCATAAATCTTTCGCGAGATTCTGCTTTAAATTTCAATATAAGTCGATTTTGATAATAACTGCCTGGAGAAATGCACGAATAATTTTTATAAAGAAAAACACTAGCGCGATTTTATTAATGCTAGAAAAGATATATTACACGAATTATAAAATTTGTTGGAGTTGTTTTGATTTGATAGGAGAAGTTTCAATCTGGGCTGCCTATTTCAGAGAAAAAAATTTTCCTTCCTTTTACTAAATCAATTCCAGTTTTAACCAGTTCCTGAATTTTACTGTACGGTGCCGATAACTTTTTTTGATGGAGTTTTCTCAGTGGCGAGGATTATTTTTCGATTCCAAAAACTCACTTTTACATTGAAGAGCACTTTTTTCCCTTTCCGAACAAAAATTTTTCAAAAGTTTTCGACCAAGTCATACGTATGATGGTGGTCGATTTCACTTTGAACTAAATTTTACGTTGTGAAGGATTACTCTGAAAACACTTCTATTAGAGAAAAAATATAAATTTTTAGTTAATCTCTTACAGAAATAAAAAGTAGTTCTGGAACGAACAAATCTGACTACTTTCCAATTTTAATATATAATATGTAACTCTATGCTCGCCCTACAAACGAAATTTCTTTGAAAACCGTTTAGCCAATGCCATGCAAATTCATAGTTACAGAAAAATTCTCACCTTGATTTTGAGGTAGCCCTGTTTAGTCGACCCGGTTTAAATATTATAATTAGGTTATTTATTTATATGAACATTAAATGTACTATATTTCGTTAAAATACATAGGGTCAGTTCTCTAGAAATACGCGTAAAAGAAATATTATTTAACTTTTTACTGTGGTACTCCTGCTCTTTAGCTCCACATTCAACATCATGTTTTTATTATGTTATGATGTACAAATCTTATATACAAATTTAATTGAAATCCGTTCAGTCAATTTCTTCCACATCTTTAATTACTAAAAGTGTTTAATTTTTAATCGTGGCACCCCCGGTTAGCTCATTCAGTTTAAATATGCTAATATGGTTTTGTATATATGTGTATATTATAAGTGTTAAATTTGCTTACAACTGATGTGGACAGTTGAACTCAAATACGTGTATAATGAATTATTTTACCTTGTATTGTGGCAGCCCTATTTTCTATATCTATACTAAATATTTTGATTCTTTTGTTTTATGTTGTACGCCTACTTTATACCAAATTTCGTTGAAATCTGTTTTTCCAATTCCTTCCAAATTCATAATTACCGAAAAGTTTAACTTTGCAATTGTGGCACCCCTGCTGAGTCGATCTGGTCCAAATGTGTCATTCTGGTCATTAATATATGTGCATATTCTATGTACAAAATTACTTGAAATCGGTTCATTCATGAAGAAGATGTTCTGGGGACTCACACAAAGACACCGAAGCGATCTCATGAGACTACTTTCCATTTTTCGAAAGTATGCTAAAAATCAGTGTAGTTACGGAAGAAATACTTATTGAGCGCTTCTTATATATGTAATCAAATTGTTTCTCTCTGTTAGGCATAAAATGGTTGGAATGCGCTTATTTTCGTTATCACTTATTAGTACGTATTTTCATTAGGATGAGTATGTATGAAAAGTATGAAAGTCTTCATAATCGTTTTAACTTGGTAGCAGCCAACCGATGTTGTTGTACATGAATAGCAAGCATGATTCGTTTATCAATACATTTTATACGAATAATTTTTACCTTCGAATGGGAAAAAATGCTCGAATTTTCGAAGAAAAACAAAAATAAAAATCTTTATTTTGTCATTTCGTCAAATTTAGAAAAAGCCTATTTTCTGTTGCAACACGAAAAATTCGTTTTCTTCGGTTGCTTCCTTGAACCTGTGCAAAACTGCTCCTTTCTCGTTCTCATTCCTAAATTTGTCGCTTTATCCCCTTTAGAGACAATCCATTTTACAAAACTATCTTTTTATCCGAAGCATGCACGACAACGAGATATTAAAAAAAAATATAAAATAAAATAAAATAAAATTTTCTCCGTCAATTTCTTAGCATAGTTTTCCTCGAACGAGACACCGCTCTCGCCGTGTAGATCCTTTAATCCGCTTGTCACGACGACGCAGAGTCACGTCCTTTTTTGTGCGTTTTATTCCTTTCCGTATTTTGCCTTAGGTTTACGTTCTAAGTTCTGACAACACTGCATTGTTATTGGTGTTGTTAACAAGCGGCGACGCTTTATTTTCATGCTCCAAACGAGTCGCTCTCCACTTTTTCATTTTTTATTTATTTCGAAACGAGCTCTCGCGGAAGGTAGTTTGCAAGCCATCGAGGATTTTTTTAACATTTTCTTCCTCCAGAGATGTCGGGTTCGTTATTTTATTTCCACCGTGAAAAAGTGGCAATTCTAAAAAGAATGTAGTGAAAGATAAAAATGCCTAGAAAATAAAATAACCAAAGGAGAAAAGAAATATTTTTTTAGGATACGTTTTAGCTTACAAATGTGCCTGCTATAGATGTTTATTTTTCCTTGAAGTAAATTGACTTCAGCCGAATCAAATACCTAGTATTTTAAATAAAAGGGGCTAATGAAGACAAAGCTGATGTTTTTTAGAGGATAAATGCTCTTGCCCACACTTGCTATAGTGCTTTCAAATTCCATGGTATCGATCGCAATCGACCGCATTTGAGTTATTATGTCAACGCTTGTCATTGCTTTTTAACGATTTTTAAAAACAAAACCCTTCATTTGGGAATTATCGAGCTTCTATTACGGCTAAAAATAAAAGCCGAAATGAATAATTAAATAACAAAATTTGTAAAATCATGTATTAGTTTTAAGTTCAAACTTTCATTTTCAAAACAACCGATATATTTTAATTCTTTAACTGCATACCAATTTACTCAATTTCTTAGCCGTGGCTATTTTGTTGGTTTTCTTTGGTTGTTGTTGAATATTTACATAAAAATCCAATGTTGCCACCACATGAATTTCTCCATCACTGAAATATTTCAAAAAATTCCAAATATTCGATAATAGGTAAAAAATATTTTAAGAAACTGAGAAAATTTCGACTTTACAAAGAACAGAAATAAACTCAAATCACAGCCTTCTGATATTGGATATTGCCACAAATCTCCAACAACTAAGAAAAGAAAAAGGAGCGTTACTAAGATGTAACTAAGCATCAATTGTTAACAATTGTCGTCGGTAGGAGGCGTAGTGGTGACAGCTAAAAATATATGATATCTCTTTGATATGGGAAAATGTTGTAGAAAATTAAATTTCCTACAACTTTTATTTCATTATATTTTTAAATATATCAAATATTAAAGCAAATATCTCAAAATAACGGATAAGTGACAAGAGTACACACCCACTTCCGTTTGACCGATTTTTACGAAAAACTAAGGAATTCTTGTAACTTTTATGAAAAGTTAAATATAAAATTTCGCAAAGACCTGATAAATAGTTTTTGAGTTAGAGCACACACACAAAAAAGCTGTCACATACACATCATCGAGAAAATGGTCCAAACGTGTTCAGGGGACCTCAAAACGTGTATTTTACCTCGATACTACGTATAGAGGGAGTAAAAATGCTTTTGCTAACATTTTACAGTTTAAATTGTTTTTAATTGTTGGAGCTCTTTTATATTAATCCTATTGTTTATATCAAACTGATCACCCGCAATATAGGAGAAAATCCGCGGACCTTTTAATTTAAGTTAAATCTACGTTTTCTCAAATGTGGCCTAGAGTCTTAATTACTCAGTTCTCCACAAGGCCATAAATAATGAACATAAGTCGTCATTATTAAAAGTTATGTTATAGAATAGGTTTAAAGCTCGACTAGGTGTAATTAGTTCATTCAGAGACTGGTGCTTCTCTCTGATTGCACTATTGTGTTTACATCTCTCTTTTTACTCTTTGTAATTATTTACTTTGCATAATTTTTTGGATTAATATTTAATCCTCATGTCATTTTGGTAACACTCTTCAGCTATTATCTCCTCTCCTCATTACAGCTATTTTTAATTTCTCTGTACGTAGTATAGGGGAAAGTATAGTTTTCATGAAAAAAATCGACTTCGAGATTTCAACGGAATAGGTTCTGAGGTCTCCTAAACATGTTTTGAAAGTTTTCTCGATTATGTCTTTGTGTGTGTGTGTGTGTTTGCTTTATTTGTGTGTTCTCACTTAGAAACTATTAATCACGTCATCGCTAAATTTTATATTTAACGTTACAAGAATTCATTAGTTTTTGGTAAAAATCGGTATACCAGAATTGGGTGTTTACTCATGTCACTTATCCGTTATTTTGAGGTATTTGCTTTAGTATTTAATTTATATAAAAAAGCACTGGATTAAACATTGTAGGAAATTTAATTTTTTAGAATCTTTGTTTGAAACATTTTCCCATATACTGCATTGTTTAAGAGATATCCTGTATTTTTAGCTGCCCCCACCACGCCACCTACCTACGATTATTGATAACCATTGATGCTTAGTTACGTCTTAGTAACGCTCCTTTTTCTTTTCTTAATTATTGGAGCTTTGTGGCTATATCCGATAAAGGAAGGCTATGGTTTGAGTTTATGCATGTTCTTTGTAAAGTCTAAAATTTTCTCGCAGTTTCTTAAAATATTTATTTTTATATAACCAATTTGGTATTTTGTGAAATATTTCAGAGATGGAGAAAGTCAAATGGTGGTCACATCAGACTTTTATCTAAAGATTCGACAACAACCAAAGAAAAGCTACAAAATAGCCACGGTTAAGAAATTGAGAAAATCGGTATTCGCTTAAAGAAAGAGAAAATAAAGATTATTTTGAAAACGAAAGTTTGAACTTAAAATAAATACCTGACCCGGTGCCGGAATTTGCCAACTCTTTGCGAAGAACGCCAAGGGGTCCGCTTTTTAACGTCCCTTTCGAAGGGTGGTAGGCTGAATTTTCGCAGTCCCATCAATCCACACAAACAGGAGGCCGGGCGACCTTGGAAAAAATCCTACCTGCGCAGGATTGGTGCCCGCTGCCTTTTCAAGCAGCAGGCGAGTTGCAGCCAGCGTCCTGACCACTACACAACCGGAACCCCAATTAAAACAATATAGACGTGCAAAAACTTCAAACACAGAAAGTATAGGAGGCATTAAATACGGTAAAATTTCTTTAATCCATAAACAAATATAAGAAACGTATTAATTATTTTAAATTTCCATTCGACATTTAAAAATGCTGATCTTCGAGAAACTTCTTTCTTATTTAATAAAAAGGGCCACATCAGTTTTTAAAATAATTACGAAAGTTGTGATATTTTTAAAAAGACTGCATACCATTCTCATCAATAGTTTCCGCGATTTTGATGAATATATGCAATGTCGGGAGCGAGCGGGTTGGCAAGGTAGTGTTGAGGGCTTAGCTGCTGGAATATAACCCAACTTTATGGTTATGTATGTGCGGAAGAGTACTGTAATATACGGACCTCCTCGTAATAGAAGGAACGGAGGAGGACATCCCGCGAAGAATTTTGTTATATATTAGAATTATAATGATAACAAATCGATAATTAAAATTTTTATACATGTTTTGTATGCATTATAAGGTTTAAGATATGTCTCTCAAAGATCACTGCCTCTAACCCCCTATTTTCCATAAGCATTGGCCCTTTCCAACCGCGGTCATGCCAGGAACGTATCCACCGCGGTTGGAGAGTGACTGCTGTATTAATATTCGGAGACGCTATATCCTATTCAAGTAATATTCTCCAAGTCTTCGTAAGATTGAAATTCTCCAACATATATTCCTATCGAGATGAAAGAATAATTTAAGGGACCGAATAACCATCTTATATTTGAAAAAAACATTTTCGCAATTTGGTTTATTTCTACTCACGGGGAGATGAAATTTTTTTGTCCTACCTAAGCTCCGCCTTTAGCTTCCCTCTCAAAAATCGCAATCATATGGGATAAGGAAGCTCTCTTTCAGACTCCACATAGTAGCGAATCCTTTCTTATTGGCTGTGGTCTTGCCGCAAAATGGAAATGGAGACCACCTAGCCAATTAGACTCGCCTCCACGGTTTAGAAGGCAATCGACGTTTCTTTCGCCGGTCGAGCGGTAATTGGAAGCCATCCCGTCCAGTTTCCTTCTATTTTTTCCGTAGCAGAAAGGCTGAGAAAGGTTTTGAAGTCATAGGAACCGTTGGGAGAAAGAGAGAAAAAATTCTATGAGAATGAGAGTTAAGTAGATTGCGAGGGAGAAAAAGAACGTATAAAAAAGAAGAAAGTTAAAAAAATAATTGGAAAAATATTACGCTGAGCCCGTTTAAGTTGTCTAGTTTCGCGCGGTGAAATTTTCGTTCACGTAAAAGGGACGGTACTAATTTGACACCTTTGCGTCTCAATTTACGCTCCCCATTGAGGTCTTCCGTACTTAGTTTAACGAAGGTCAATTATTTCGATGCGTCCCTTATGGAAAGAGATCAATGATAACGGAATGAGATAAAATGCAAACTCGATTGCTCGTAGCTTCTGTGCGTAATAGGAATTTGAATTAAGGACGGTTAATCCGCAGTCGAAACGGATTAATATGGCTCGCTCGACTGTTTTACGGCAGGGCTCGTGCAGGGACATTAATCGAGTGATCGCAATATTAATATTTTATTTTATGAAGATGAATGCGAAATACTTATCTATCCCTCCGTTGTGAATGTGTAATGGCGATGGATGCGCAAAATTAATTTTTAAAGATATATGAAGACGGGTATGAAGACGTAAATATGTTTTGAAATAATTAATTGCATGTTAAATATTTTACTGAGTCGTGAATATTCATCTCGTATTTTATTTGCATCTTAGTTGTGATATTTATATGATAGCATTTAAGTCGTGAGTGAATTGAAAATAATTAATTTTTACGTGAAACCCTGTAAGTAACCTTTTTGGTTCGTTTTGTTTCTTTTCCTTATTTGGCATATCTATCGACAGCCAGAAATATGAATTTTTGAATATCTTAGAGAAATTAATCAGAAGATCCATTTTTTCCCCTAAAATACAGGCATAAAATATGTTCAAGGTCCAATATCCATATGTAATTAGTTTATACCACAAGAAAAATGCCAAATAAATTACGTCATCTCCATTAATTTTGCGTACAATATCACGATGAATACATGCAAATGTTTGGTACTGTTAATTGCGTTCTGCCTGGGGTTTCCTAACATCCTAACGGCTCTGACCCTGAATTCCGCGTGCCTGGGAACCACGTGTGCAGCGGTCTGTCATCTTCTTCCACGTGCCGCCGTTGACATTGTTCCCGATGGTGGTTTCTATGGAGTGGGAAATGTGCAGAGCGGCGTTGAGTGGAGAAAAAATAAAAGAGAGAAGGTCATCATGTTTGTCATTAGGCTAGGCGTTTCCTTGGAGGACCGGGTTACCATGGCGACGCCATAGAATGTGAGCCAACGAGGGTGGATTAAATCCGGTCTTCTGGTTGGTTTCCCTCGGAGAACGTGGCGATGTGAAATCATTGTTAATTTCGTTTATATCGATCGCCAGTTTAATTGTGCCATGTAAATCTCGTTAATATAACTTATTAACGAGATTCTCTGTGTTTTTCAATGCACGTGTTTATGTCAAAAGCTTACTGTGGGCAGAGTTTTATCTCATCTAGGATAATATAGAATTATATTAGTGCTTATAGAACCAATTATTCAATGCAATAAATATTGAATGCAAAGTTTTACATATTTACACAATAAAATCCGCTATATTATTAACTAAAGTTTTCATATAAGAAAATTCCGCATCACTGACAGGCTTAAAAGGAATTTGTAATTCCGCTTATATATTTAAATCGAAATTATTTACAGTTGTATGCGCTGAAAATTAAATCTTAAATATCGGTTATTCTCTGAAATCCCGGGAAAAAATGAGAAATAGATATTAAATTATCCATCTTAAGTTGTGAGGTATGTGCAATACAAAATATTTAGAAATCGATTTATTCAATGTTAAATATGGCTTACTCTATTTTTCATTAAAAAATAAACAAACGTTTTACTGCAGAAATAAAGACACTTATTTTGTAATTCCACGTACATTTTGTTTATATTTGACCTAGGTTTTGTTCCAATGATGATGTTGCATTGCAACGAAACTTAGGTCGAATATAAATAGAAGTTAATGTGGAATTATCAGTATGTCTTTATTTATACAATATGAAGAAATTCCACAAAGTGACGCCTGGAAACATTAACTAGATAAGTTGCTATAATATAGACAATTCCTTTTTATGTTCAGTGGTTTTAGTTACGTGCATGTCCCCTATTGTTCAGATTATCCCACCGTCTCCGAAATTCCGAACAACAGAGAAATTTCACGCAATCTCTAAATTTCTAGAAAACCTCGCGTTAGGCGAAAGGGTTCAAAGAATTTCCAAATGATATAATGATTTCTCGCAGAAAATCTCTTCCATTCGATATCGAATAACCCAAGGCAAAAATACAAACGACAAAAAAAGAATTGCTAGAAGAAATTAAACGCCAGCGGTTACGAAGCGCGTCCTCTCTCTCCCTCTCCCTCCCTCCTTCCCTCCCTCTCTCCCTCGCCCTCTCTCTCGCCTTCTGTTCCATTCGAGGCCCCATCGCCCTCATCCTCCGGTCCAAAATCCTTACGGCTTTGTCGCCCTTCTCTCTAACCCGACTTCGTTACATCTTGAGACCCTCGCACATACTCCAAGAATACCTCTCTTTATTTCTTCTACCTTTCATTCTGCCCACGACCTCGCTCGCACCTTCGTAAATGGACGATAACCTCAATCCGTCGCTGCGCCCACTTCTGGAAACTTTGGCAAGAGCTATCCAAGCCCCCTCTTCGCCCTTCCCGTCTACAGCCTTCGACGTGTTCGGGAAAAGTTTTATATGCGCGAAAGATGAATGAATGGGATGAGAGAGGAAATTAGTACCGAAATTTTAACATCTCCTTAATGAATTTCTGCGTAGGTGGATGGCTGGCTGTAATTTTCGTTTTTATAGATAGACTATTTTGGTCTTCTCGAGTTAGGGATGAATTTATATCAGTCAATTCTCGTTATAGCGTCCCTCTTAGATAAAAGTAATAATTTTGGAAGGCGTTTTATATATTCACGTCGAATGACTAACACAAATGATGTACAATAGTAAGGAACATATCCGTATAATGTTATTTTTCAATATACCGTAGAGAATGTTGCGGATTACAGAGTATTTGCTTGTCGGCTAAGCTGCTAGCTTATTCACCTCTTTAGATATTAAACACTTGTTATTTACATAGTTTTATAACCGAAGAGGCATGTAGCTATTAGATATCGCAACTTATTTATCTATTGTTCCAGTGAATGATTTTTATTCCTATGACTTACGCGATCCATTAATTATTGGGAAAAATTCTCCTTAATTCGTTTTAAGGCAAAGCGTATTAGACCTGTCAGTTCTAGTTAACAAAATTCAAAAGTTCAAAAATATATAAAATATCGTTTCTGATTCACTCAAGTAAGAGATACTGACTACATTTTTCCATTTATGTTTTGTAATTAGTTGAGTTATTTTCTGAGAACTTAGAAGCAATAATTAGTGCAATATTATTTTATGGCCTAAATGACGTTAGAGAATTGTGTTGCCACAAAAAAATTATTTTTGGTTAACCTCAAAAATCCAAAAAAATACTCTCTTAGATATTATCAATGTCGCATACAAGCTCTCGGTGACATTGGTTGAAGATCTCAATTCATATTCTGACATTTTCCTTTAATAACTACTCGTGAAATATATTAAATAGTTGGAGCTTTATTTTGTATAATTAGTAATTTCCCAAAATAAATTCGTCACGATAAAATGAATGAATAATGAGATCAACTTGAGCTTAAACCACAAAGAAGAAATACGACGAAAGGATACTTCTTGGAACACTCCAATAAATTGAGGCTATATTTGATACAATTAAGAATTCAGCAGTTATAATTTCGAGGGAATACAAAAATTTTCTTTACATTGAAACTCATGATTATAAAGCAGAGTTTCACAACATGGTTCATTAGCAATCTTGCAGTTCACTTTTACAATGCTAAAAATCGTAATTTATATGACCATTTAATGTGATTTGTTCACCTTTTTTCTTTCTAAACATACGAAAAGGCACTTTTAATCACTTTTAAGGTGACTTTTTTTATTACGATCATACCTACACCTACAATGCTCGCTGGGTACTCTAGAATGTAACTTTGTGCTCGCCACATTGAAAATGTTGGGGATCTCTGTTTTAGAGCCACATTTTAACGTACACGAATTCGGATTAGCAAAATTCATTCTTAGAGTTATAACAAAATTAGAATTACAGATGTTCATGTTATATAAGTGCGAAAACAAATTGATAAATGTATGAATTTGGCGCATTTCTGTATTGAATTATTTTTCGTGAATGGATGATACCCGTCGGCTCTCTCTCTCTCTTACTCTCTCTGACTCCCGCTTAATTTCCAATACTCATATATGCACGAGGATTAATTGAATAAGCCGTAAAACAAATCATAAGTTTGGATTTTTCTATTCAATAATTTATAAAATCGATTTGAGTGCTGGTTTTATCGTTGTAACTCCAAAAGGTCATCGATAGAATGCCTCTCTCACATTGCGGTGAAAGCATAAAACGCTTTCTGTATCCATTCGTTTAATCATTCCATTCACCGCAAATATATTTGTGTCTCGGCGGTTATATTTCTCGCTGCTTGATATATCAACTCTTCCGTTCCAGTGAGTCCGGCATCCGTTATTATGCGACTCGTTTGAAAACCCTGGTTTAATTCGCGCTCTTTGATCATAATCGCCTATTAAATAACAAAATAATGTTGCATCGAGAAGGGTCGATTTATCGACGCGAGAAAAAAAAAACAAAAATCCTTCAGTCGATCGGGTTAACGTCCCGTCAAAATCACTCCGCCGCTTAAATCTGACGCAAATCCGAGCTCTGACGTTTAAAAAATATAGAACAAACGCGAATATCCCTGTTTTTTACGAACCCTTAGGCCGCGATAGTGTCACAATAAATTTTTCCGTCACGTAAAGAGAACATCTTTATCGGGTAATGCGATGAGTCATGAGTAAATAAGGACACCCGGTGATTTCGAAAGTGCTCGCGGCTCACCTCAAAGTTCTCTCGATTGACAGGTTGCGTTAAGCCTTAGGGCTCGGATTCCGTTCCGCTGCATCGAGAGAGTGACGCCATGACACAGGATTAGAGAACGGAAAGCGAGGATATAATATACATACATACATACATATATATCTTATTGGAAATAAGTTGGGATAAGGAAGTCCAATGAGCACTCACCAATAAGATGAAACACACACACTCATATACATACATTATATATATATATATATATATATATATATATATATATATATATATATATATATATATATATATTTATATATATATATTGGGAAACAGAGAGGAAAGAGTGAGAGAGAGGTTGTTTAGGGAGGTATATTTTGAGAGGAGTGGCTATAAAGGGACGAATCTGTTTCGAACATACTTTTTCGATCGACATCACTTCCGTAATCCGAGCAAATTTCGACGATAAAACCGTCACTTATACTCGTAAGTCAAGCTTCCGCTTCCACATTCGAGGGACCTTTTTAGGATCACGGAGGGAGTGCGTTCGTCAATTATATCGACGCATTTAATCGCTACTGGGTGGAGGGGTAAGAATTGAGGGCAGGGAAAATATTTTCGGGCCGGGGATGATTTATGTTTGTGAATTTCTTTATTCTCCCCCGTGAAGTGCGCTGGGTCGTTATTCTAAACGGTTCATTTCCCCTCCCCCTCTTCACCCATCCCCATTTCACTCCCTTATCCCACCTCATTTCACTCCCTTCACCCACCCCTCCCCAAATTCACTCCCTTCACCCACCCCCAATTTCATTCCCTTCACCCATCCCTCCCCAATTTCACTCCCTTCACCTCCCTCATCCCATTCCGAAAGGGCATTACGGATCGTTCTTCTTTAATGCGGAGGAGGATCTTTTTTTTTTAATGGCTTCATTCCAAAACTTTTTGGGTTGTGTCGCAGAGTAATTATCGGATAGGCCAATGGCTTACACCCTGATGCCACGAAACCATAAGTTACCTTCATTCCCGCCATTCGCAAGGTTTTACTCAAATAGAAACTTCCCGAATGAACTACTTATATAAACTTTTTTTTTTATTTATCTTTCTCAGCCGCGAAAAATTTCATGGAAAATACTTATGCATTTAAAATCGTCAGAGGTTATTGATAATCATCTATCAGGGGTAGCGAAGTGCAAAATCGTAAATTAGCAAGTCTACCAAACGCTACTATTTAACAGTATTATTTAGTTATTTAATGCTTTTAGTTCGTTGATAACCTAAAACAAATATTAAAAGTTGGCTTAACAATTCTGTCTCTTCGTGAAATTCGTTATATCCACACCAATAGGGGACTGACAAATATCGGATATTACCGAAAGTTTTATGAAGTTGCATTGTATGGCTATTTTTATAGGCAAATTTAAAGTTTTTTCGTTAAATTTTTAACAAATGTTTATAAAAATCAATTTAAAACGGAAGAGTTAATGCCGAACCCGATCACATCCGATTGGTAGCCGAAGTTTTCCGAGTGTTTAGTGACGTCAGTGTATGCCACAAGCATATTAGCCGTTGCTAGCCGTGCTAGAAGCCATTGTGCCGATATAGAAGTAGAAGCTTGAAAGACATAATTCTGATGTTTTCCTCTATAGGCCGACTTAGAAGAAATATTGGTAGAGGTACTGCACCTTCCTGCATTTATTTCGCTTTGTGTTTTGCAAAATGGCATCTGAAGGGTTTTGTGTAGCCATATCTGATAATTTGCCCATCGTTGATTCGTATGCTTTAGCGGTACGTTGTAAGTCGTATGGAGCAATATTCAGATGTTGAAATGAATGGAGTGAAGGCGGATAGGTTTTTATTACATCTAATTGATAAAACAAGTTTGATGTAGCGTTTTAATTTTCAGTTATTGTAATATTACTGTTATTTCGACTGAAACGCAGAAGACATGTAAAAGATAGATTGCCGTCTTAAAACAGCTTTCCCATATTAAATTAATAAAACAATTCTAGTATTAAGTAATATTATAGAATATTTATTTATGTATTGTTTCCCATGCTGTCCTAGTATCTAATAAGTAAAATATAGTTTGATAAGTATAAAAAGGTAATGGACGAGGCCGAGACTTCGTGGAATTCCACAATAAAACAACATGAACAATGCTAGATAGTATTTTTTATTTATATTAAACTTTTGCTTATTTCCACAAAATATAATAAGTAAAACACCGCCGTTTTCAGTGAATAATCACCATCATCTGCCTTTACTGAATCAGGAAAAATATGGACAAATATTATAAAAATTCATATGAATAAACTTAGTTTCCGTGTGTCTTGTCTATAGGAAATGTGGTGAAATTTGTTGTTTTAAGTGTATATGCCTTAGTTATTACTTTTATTCGGAAAAGAAAAACTGTAGAAGTGTTTGTAATAACTGCATGTCTTTTTTGTATTTTTGTATATGTCGCGAATTTCATCGTTGCTTCTATGGCTTTTTTCTCCCTTTGAGGTCAATGAAGAAAGACTATGTTAATAATGCAGTTGGATTTGTTAAACTGAAGCGAGAAGGAAAAATTTGTGTTGTAAAAGGCAAGATTTGGCCTAAACACAGAATAAGATAAAGAGGTTATGAAGTAAGTGTAGTTGTAGATGAAGAAAAAGATTTAGTCACGTCTGCGGAGTTTCATGACTGCCTATATTTAGCAAAACATGGTCCTTCAAAATACAATGCTGTCGTGGATATTATGTGAACAAATTTATTAAAATATTTAATTTACAGAACTAATTTAATATGTAACATTTGTAAAAGTATTTGCTTAAGTACTTGGTACCTAAATATATACACTGCAACGGTAATTATTTGCTTAATAAACCCATAGCCCAACGATTTCCATGAATTTGATTATTACGTACTTAGAAGAGGTATATTACATTATAGAGGTTTTGTTAAAATATATATGCTCATCTTTGAAACATAAAAATATAATTTACTCTTTCAACGTTCTCCAGAAATATATGCATCATGTCAATGCAATGCCGACATAAGTCAAAAACTAAAATACGAAGCAATTAAATTACGTACATACTTGTACATATAACTAGTACTTAGATTAAAATGATCTTCGCAGACAAATGCAGTTGTACCTTCCGATATACAGATGCGTATCTCCTCATGGCTTTCAACCACAATATTCTCCTCTTCTTATTTCTTCCCAAGGAGCTCGGCAGCGTGAAGAACAATTTTCTCGGGGTTTTAAACGCTGTATTAAGCAGTGCGGTACCAGGCAATACTTATAACCCTTCTTAACTTTCATATTCTCCATTTTAGCTACGATATCAGGAAAAGCAACAGGACGAAGTATCAATGCCGCGTACTTTTAATACGGTCGTACGTTTAAACGATTGGCATGCGATGACATCACGTACCCCTTACTACTCTCCCTCCAACCAGGATGCCGTTTTCGTGGGACATTTAAAAGAGTTATTTTAAATATATTTTTTTTGCTTAATGAAGACGATTTAAGAAAAAAAATGTTCATGGGGAGTAATTTAGTCAATTAGAAAGAATTTAAAAAAACAATTAAACATTTTGAGTCCCCATTACGTCATACTCACCGATTTCAGAAGCCCTATCTACGAATAAAATTTAATTTGATTCGTTAATTATGCATAAGGTAAGTCAATACGATATATATTTTAGGTCTTTTTGGCATGAAATTAATCAATGAATATTTCTTCTCTTTTTATTCTCCAATTAATAATTTTTAATACACAGATATGAGTATAAAAAGCTTTACAAATTGCGATTTTTATAAAGTTTAAAAATAATTTGGGTAATCATACTCAAATATGGTTTATGTAGAATTGTTAGAATCTAGAAATGAACGCAAATTTCCTATGCCTCGAATATGTTATAATATAATGCATCCATAACGATGTACAATTCGTACATCCACTAGCGAACCAAGGTATATGTTGATATAAAATGAATCCGGTTAATTAGATCAAGTTGCAACAGGGTTAATTTCCTTTTTATCGTTTAGTCTTTTGCGCGTCTGAGATATAAATTGAAGAAGATCGGGGTGGATAAACCGAATAGGAACCCGAACCTGCCACGCCCAAAACTCGTGGACGCCGCGTTCGATTTTAGCGCGCCACAATATTCAACTGTTAACAAGCACCTGCAATTTTGAACCGCCGACGTTGTGATTACACTTTCCACAGACGGTTTCTAATTATTACATGAACAATTCATTAGGCCGCATCACATATAGCAGCCCGGCGGTTAATTGACTGCGGGGGAAATTTTCTGCCTCGTTCCGAAAACGTTTCGGTACGCATGTCCGACAGCGGACCTGCTTCCTCCACGTAATTCCCGTCTCCAGGGTCCATATGCGGACAATGCGAAATAGAGCGAAGCGGGAGTAGACGAGTTTTTAATGACTTTCAAAGCCTCGGTTGATGTCGGTTGGTTCCATGGTCCATGTGGGCAACCGCTTCTCGCGACGGGCATAGGATGGTCGTTTTATAAACTACCAGCTCCTAGCCCTTTGGATCCAGCTTTGATAAATCTACATCATACCCTGAAAGTCACCAAGATGGTGGATGGTAGGGGATGCAATGCATCAAACACGTCCCTAGCAATCATCATTATGAATTCGTTTACCAAATATATTCCATAATCATTCTGGGAAAAAATAATTTGTGTTTATTCGTTCTATAATATATTACCATATTTTATTAGGTCTATCCTGTAATCCAGCGGTTTCCAATCTTTTTCACATCGCGAGCCCCTTGAGCTAAGCTATTTTTCGCCGCAAACCCCTTGGTTTAACCTTTTATCTTCGCGAACCCCTTTAATTGTAACAGTTTTGGCGGCGAATCCATTATAAGTATATTATATAAAAACAACTCGTTTGATTCATTAAAAATAAAAAGTTTATGTAGCACAAATCATGTAAACGCTTACAACGAAATCAGAATCTCTTATATTGTCATCAGTTTCTAGTTAGTACCCTGTAAAATCCAAATATAACTTTTGAAGCATAAAAAATAATTGAAAATAAAACCATGCCACTAATTTGAAAGAAATTAAAATATTTGTTGACTTGTAGAACCGAGAAAGTGAAAAAGACGCCATTCACATTTTTTTTCGCAAAACCCTCAGATTTATTTCACGATCCCCTAGGGGTACGCGAACAACCGGTTGAGAAACGCTTCATAGTCTATACTGCTCTAACGGTACTCATTTGAAATGTTCTATTAGCGACCTGACTCTGTTTATTAACGAAATTTCTTTTTGAGAATATAGCTGCTTTCCGCTGCAATCTTTCTAACTCCTTTAAGAGAGCCTTCATCTATGGATCCCATACAGTTGAAGCATATTCTGCTGAATGTTACCGATGAACTATCATATTTTTTGACGGAAGAGAGGAGTATCTAATGAGATATATGAGCGAAGAGCTTAAATGCGAGAGGGAGAGTAATGGACGATTCGTTAAGCATTTTGCGGAAATAATTAGGAATTCGTGGGAATTAAACGAGATCCGTAGGCCAAAGGTGCGAAAACGCACCAGTTCTTCTCCATTAAAAAATATTGTTTCCTACGACACTTTTCCATTTCTTATATGCCTAATTCCTTACTTGAGGCTTCAATATGATTTTTTAAAAAAGAAAGACATTTATTCGATTATTAGAGATATTTTATAATTATTTGAATATGGCCAATTTCAGGGTCGTGAAGGTTTTCAAAAAAGAATTTTTTTTTAGTACAAAGAGAATTATTACAAAAATTTTGATAGCGATCTAGAATACACAAATACTTGTTTTCAAAATATCTATTGTATTTTCATATTGAAAGCTTTCTATTGGTAGATTTTAAAGATTAAAAATAACGGTGCATTTTCGCACCTTTGGCGGAACGTGGTCTTGCAGGGAGCCAGGGCAGCTTGACGCCACATGGCCTGTTTTCGCCTTTTTGGGTGGAAGGTCCCTTCCTAACCGTGGTAGTCTATTTATTGCTTTTTCCCTCTTGGGTAGTCTTTTAGTTTTCTCTGAACTGCAGAAGAAGAAACTGCAACTTTTTGCGACTATTCTTTCTTGTGAGCTACATTACTCTTGTTTCGTTGAGGTTATTTTGTAGGTTTATCTTACAAGAACCTATCAGTTTACGCTGCCTTTGAAGAATGACCTGTTCATCCAAGGAAAAATCGACACCCATAAATCTTATAAGATAAGTTTTCTCAAAATTATCAATTTTCTTTTAAATAATCTCATTATGTTCATCTTCTATGATTTATCCAATTTTTTTACATTGCTTCAGATGAATCAAAAAATTGGAAGGAAATAATGACAGTTTTGGAAAAACCTCTCGCGGAGGAGCCGATTGAATTTTAAGATGTTTACAAATATACCTGCTGAAGTGGGAAACCTTAATGATGACGAAGAGTTCAAAAATGAGCTTGGTCACATGTCACCAGCAGACATTTTCCAGATAATTTTCGATGAAAACGTGTTTGAAAAAATGATCTTCTTTTCAAGGAAATACGCAATTGACCATAATAGACATTATTTTGAGGTAAAAATATCTGATTTGAGAAAAATCATCAGAATTTTAATCCTTTCTGGATTTCAAATACTTCCCCAACAAGATATGTATTGGTCGATAGATGAACATAAAGATGTGAAATTAGTCCGAAGTTCTATTAGCAGTAATAGATTTAGGGGTTTAGAAAATATTCATCTTTCAGATAATTCATTACTAGATATGACTGACCGGTTTGCGAAAATGAGATCAATATTTACACTTTTGAACGAAAAATTTCTTCGATTCGGAATTTTTTTACATAACCTTTCTATTGATGAGCAAATGGATACTTATTTTGGCCGCCACTCGGCGAAAATGCTCATAAAAAACAAGCCTGTCAGATTTGGATTTAAAATTTGGTTCCTTTGCTCATCTAATGCGTACCTTTCAGTTTTTGCAATGCGGAGGGGTCAGAGGAAGTCATGAGGAAACCCAATTTGGCTTAGGTGCTAGTGTGAATCAGGAGTTTCTAAAAGTCGTTCCTGGTCCATTATCGCACAGCTTATTATTCGACAATTTTTTCTAATCTTATACATTACTTAGAATCGTAAAGAAAAAGGAGGTTTTCGCTACTGGCACAATTCGCGAGAATCGAATTGGAAAATGTCCGTTGGAGGATACCAAGACCCTTTTAAAAAAAACCAAGACGCTTTTACGACCATGCATTTGATGAAATAGCTGAATTGCCAGTAATAAAATGGAATGACAACTCTGTCACCATAGTAGCCAGAAACACGGGTCCGGTCTTCCCACTAGGAAGTGCAAAATGGTTTAGTAGGAATGAGTGGACAATGACAATGCCAAAGCTAATTATAGAATAAGAATTAGAGGCAAAAAATGGTGATGGCCATTGTTCAAAAATATATTGGACAGTGCTTGCACAAATTCTTGTAAATTATACAGAAATGCCACAGGAAGTAAGATGTCCCAGACATATTTTAGATTGTACATAGCTCGAACACTGATCAGAGGGGAACCAGGGACGAGTGAAGAGCAAGATGAGCCCTCTGATTCAACTTCAAATCCTCGGAAAGGAAAACCAACCATATTATCTCTGCCTTCAGACATAAGGAAAGACAAGACGGGTCATATAGTGTGGAAAATGGACACTGGAAGAAGATGCAGAAAGTGCAATAGTCACACTGTCTTCAATTGCGTTGTGTGACTTGCCACTACACCCAAAATGTTTCGAAAAATTTAATTTGTAAAGTGAAAATTTCCTCGCAGATTCACTAAAACGATTACAGGGTGTGTATAAAAAACTTTGAATGGTAACAGATAAAAAAAAATCTAATTAAAAATATTCTCTCTGAAGTGTTTTATTTTTACGGTTGACCTACCTAGATACTGAATTCGGCCAAAGGTGCGAATAGGTACCATTTTTTCTCATATATGAAAAATTTTCACGAACTCCATATTTGTGTTTACCTTATCTAAGAAGTGTATAGAAAAATCGCAAAGAGAAAAACAAACTTTTATTACGATTTCTTACCTTGGCGGGAAATGGGTTATGGACACAGCTAAATTGGACCCATAATCTGATTAAGACAATAATCCGGTAACTAAATTGGGCCCCTGAAGATGCAGCTAAAAAGGGGGCTTGGACGGTATTGGGTCCTAGTCCGAAACATTCTTGGGAGAAACTGGGCCCTCAACTTGTAGAAATAAGTGGAACTCGGATGAGCCAGGGAAGAGAAATTTTAACATGAAGGAACATTCTACTCGGCCCCACCGGGTTGGTTAAGTTAGAATGTTTTACATACTTGTACCTCCCTATTATGACACCTGAACCACGTTCGGACGAAACGACCTTAATTGACATGACGTTAGTTGCAAGTGACGGATCTAGCTATGCTGGCTGGAAGAGACGTGACGAATCGAGCTGTAGTGCTCACTTTCAATAACTGATACTTCTTCCATGATCAAGACGAGACTGACATTGAGACATTGAAAGGATAGGTATGTGTGTTGTGTAAACATGCTGTGTTGGCCAAGTTTCGCACTTTGACAGACCAACGTTGGGGCCCATTTCTGTAAAGGATTAGGTGACAATCGTCTACAACATTCAGAGAGGTGATTAAATGGGCCCAATTTCGTGCTGCTGCGGTTTAAGCCTAAGGGGTTTTATATTTAAGCTTCAAATGGGCTTTTTCGTAAAAAATGTATTTTTTTTCTAAAGGTAGATAAATGGAACAATTTTTTCGTTTCAAAAATTGTTCCATCTTTCACAGCTTATGCCTGTCTGCATAGGATCTTCGGATCATATCATTCCATCAATTTAAAGGTAGATAAGTCTAATTATGGAATTTATTGATGCGTATAATACAGGCGTTTCCCATCCGACTTTCCGCCCGTGGCTAAGTTATTTTAATTTAAGTTAAACGCTCAGCCAGAAATCCTAGGAAGATGGAATTTTCGTAACTATTCTCAGTAGTGGTACATTTGTTTATCAAATTAACATACGATTGTATTTGACGTCTTTTTCTCTGGAACTATTGCTAGAGCCCAATTCGTGGCCGAGCCAGAATGTTTACAACGATGAAAATTTCACAGCATGCGGGTATGGCTCATTAAATCTAATGTTTTAACTCGCTTAATTCATCGGTTTTTGCTCGGTCAATTCTAGTTGTCTAAATTGATTAAATTTAGTTAATTTCCTGGATACCTCCGACTCCCTCTTCCAATCTCTCTCTCTACAAACACAGATCTTTCGACGCTTATCATACCAAATATTAGGCACATTATCTATTGTGCTGTAACGCTCTTTAAGAATAATGCCATTGTCTCGTTTTATCGTAGCAAAGAAATTGAAATACGTACAGCCTTTAAAAAGGAAAACGTAAAAATTACAAAATTTCGAAATCTGGAAAAAAAAAATTTAAATTCATAAATGGGTTGGCGGTGTTTTATTGAAAGGCAGCACCTGATACAAAGGAGAGGGTAAGAGAGAGAGGGAGTGAAATTGGCGGAATACCTTCCGGACCTGAGTTAAGAATGGCATGCAGAGGGGCGGAGTAATAGGGAGGGTGGGGACGGGTCAAGAGAGGACTGGACGAGTCATAGAGCTTAAACGCTCGATGGGTCATTGTACGTACCGTATATTGGCAAACCAACCTCACCAGCGGAATCGAGAAAGTGGGTTTCCCCAGTCGGTGCTGCGCTCTCGCGGAGGGAATACGAATTAGGATTATCACGTTTGGAAGGAGCAAGGTTTTTAAGGATTGTGCAGAGGAAGGGAAGAGGTTGGTGGCAGACGGAGGAATCCCCATTTTCTGCGTTACACCCAACTCCCTATTAACTGAGGGATAAAAGGGGAAATAGGACGAATAGGCATCTAAAGAGAAGGAAAAGAGGGATCATTTTAGCGAATAGGGTAGAATGGAAGAGGATTTAGGGGAATATGTAATGGGAAGTGCGGTGGGAATGAAATAAATCTAGGGGGGAAAAAGCTCATTGATTATGACTTCTAGTAGAAATGGGGGAGTCACGTTGTTGATATCGCCTAAGATAGGAGATCAGTGGTTTTGTTTTTTCCCACGAAACCTTCCACAGAAACAAAAGTAATTTCGTTGAAAAGTATATCCTTTTATTTGGTCGGAAGAATGTATTCAGTACTTAGAGAATTTTTACGATCTTATACCTTGACATACAAACGTTTTATTCGCGCAATTTAAATCATCTTCTATGTGTTATCTGTAATTTGGAGTTAGCTTCAGTAAAAGGAGAGAGAATGTCATTCGCTTGGCTTTCTCTATATATGAATATGTATGTTTTGTTGTAACGGCAACGGAATATTATATAGTAAAGCACACTCTAAGGGAGGTGAGTTTGGGGGTACTAAAATCCGTCAGCAGATTATTCACTTAAAAAATAATTTGAAAATTGAAACTGAAATTTAATTTGACTTTCGTTTCAAGATTGTATCTATATTTGGAATTTATCATGGCTAAAAATTGATCCACATATTAAATGGATATGCCGATAAGTCATTCAAAGAATATGAGGTGTTGGGCATTGTATTTTATCGATAGCAAGAAAAAGGTTTTGCCATGACCTGCAATCGAACCGGAATCCTTCATTATTCCTGCGGATATTCTAAACTATCCAAACTATCTGTCGTGTTTCATAAATGGAACATTTCTGGCTGTGCTATGGCTAGCAATGGTAGTAACGATATTTCCCGACAGATGCTGCAGTTACACCTGACATTTAAACGATAGAAAGTGTATTTCATAAATGTTTGTGCATAAAGTGTTGTAATGTCAGCAATTCAATGAACTAACAAGCTCGTTTTATGGCTAAGGTCAAACTGATGCATCAGGACTTTCCCAAGGAGAGCAATAAGTCTTTACCTTAGAAATATTTCCTCTGCGGTAATTTATAGAGATATGTAATCACCAATCCAATATCGAAGAGTGGAACATCAAAAAGTCATCCTTATAACAACACTCTCAGGATATATTTGGTAGTGGCGTAGGGTACTAATAACGAACCCGTGCAATGAACCATGATCCCCATTCAAGAGTCTAAACCTGAGGTTTTCAATCTTTATGTTGGCAAGGGCGCCTTCGACCTTAAAGCGAAAGCGGCGGGCGCCTATATTTTTATCCCTCCCCCTGCTCAACATATGCATATGTAAATTTATATTGAAATACTGATAGTAGAGAAATTAATTTTACTCTTATTAACCATTTTTTTATTAAATTTAAAAATACAAATTACAGAAAAAAGATTTCCATTTAACAATAAATCAATATTAAATTATGAGATTCAATGGAGACTTTACTTATATAAGCTGTGATATCTGTTTACACATAAATACATACGTATACAAACGTGCATAGATATTATATATATATATATATATATATATATATATATATTGTATTATAATATTATTCATTAAACATAAAAGAATACATCAGTTATAAAATATTTTTTTAATCTCAAACAATTATATTTTCAATTAGATTATGACGTAAAAGTAAATATCCCTTTGAATATTTTGTATGAAAATTGTTTATCATCAATGAATAGAGGTAGGTATGTGACTAGATCACAAACACGAAGTGATGCTTCTTCGTCAAATAGCAAAGAAAGAATGATTGAGTTGGGATACTTTAAGATAACGATTAAAGGTAAAATGATTCATTAATACATCCGATTTCAACGAATTCGTGCACAAAACTGCGAGTGAGATCATATCATGCCGTGTGTGACATTGTACTTAAATTGTATAAGACAAAGTCATGAAGTCTTTTTAGATTTGTGCTTTCTAGATGCTGTGGGCGTTCAACACTATAAGTCAAAAGAGCTAAAAGTTTTAGGGAGGATACCAGAACAAACCTCGGCAGGCGCCACCGCTAACCGTTGCGGGCGTCATGGCACCCGCAGGCACCGCGTTGGGTACTCCTGGCTTAAACGGTTCAACGAAATGTGTTATGTATCGTATTTAGACATACTATTATACAGAAATGAATCTATGAAGAGATGATCGATATAACGTGACTATGAAAGACAGTCTTTCTTGTAGATGTTCACAAAATGTCGATTTGTTCAAAACTGCCTTTGATTAAACGCCGCTTAGTTATAAAATATAGCGCCATAAACCAGTATTTTTCATCCGGTGGGTCGGGAAGTTCGTCTAGGTGGGACGCGAAATTTCGACAGTAATTAATGTATATCATTTTCTCAACAAAATTACTCCATTGTTTAAGATTTTAAAAAATGTTCATAAGGATTAATATGGTTCTGAAATTCAGTTAACATAAAAATCAACTTCTTGGAAAAGATTGGGATTTTAATAAATGTGGGATCAAGGTTTTTCGAAAAAAATGGTTGGTGGGACATAAGTTTTTTGACAGAATGGTAGGTTGGACGCAAGATGCAAAAGCTTAAGAGCCACTGCCGTAAACAATACTACCTTAGTGAATTCTCTAAAAAATAAGTACAGAGCCTCCTGCGACATAAAAACATACCGATTTTTACACCCGGCTTCCTCTCCGCTCCTTCCAGTACTCTAAATATTCAGCCTCTATGTGCCTTCGCCAGTCCCCAAAATACTTGATATTTATGTATAGTATAATTTATAATGTTTGATTTTCAGATATACGAGTAGTACGAGGTTTTTCAATATATTTATAACATTTAAGTGCAGATGACTTTTTCCGCGGATTTGTTGTTTTTGTAGGAGCGCCTTCCGGTCGGGAAAGAGAGTCGTGAGACCATAAGCACACAAAATATGTTTGCGCAACATATGTACCGATCTTTAAAATTTCACTCGTTTTCTGCTATTTATAACCATTCCATCTCTTAGGTCAAATGGTCCTCGATGTAATTGTTTTCTTCCATTATATTTAGGGATTTATTGAAGTTATTTTTAATTCTGGAATTTTTCTGGTGAAACTTGACGTAATAATCGACACGGTACACTACGATACTTCTGCTAAACTCTGTGTATCTCTGTAACGTTTTAGTGTCTCGCCGTTTTTGAAACTTATTGTGTTGCGCGCGCGTGTGTAAATGTTTAAGCAAATATGCCTCTTGAAATGTTATCGCCGTTTCAAACTCATTAGCTGCCACCTTTTCATATATAACGGGGGTGGCCAAACCGCGGCTCTCTTAATTTCGTAAGCGGCTCTTTTAAATTTACACTCAGAGGCGTGTCAATATATTTCACTACAGAACACAAAGTCGTAGTGTCACTTGAGACTTAATGCGGCTGCTTATATCTGAATTGCTTCGGATGCTGATTATGTATTAGGTACCTTTCGTATATTTGTGAGCACAGAATGTGTCATGCGGCTCTCGAACTCCTGATGATGATCGTATGTGGCTCCGAGGCAGCGCTGTAACTAGCTATTTTAGCACCCGGGGCAAACTATCAAATGCGCACCCTCCATAAAAAATTCTCTAACGGCTAGATGGATTTTGGGTGAACCAATATTAAATAAAAATATACTGTAAATGATATAATTTCTTACTATAAATGTACATTATTTAAATACATAATTATAAATATCACTTCATACATAAGTACACATATACATAATTTAAATACAGAAAGTATAAGTATTTTAATATTAAAGAGTTATTCTATGTGACTTTAATGCAGCAAACTCATCAATAGTTATGCCATCGCTGTCAGATAATCATTGCTAAAACTTTGGAGAAACCAGGTCGATGGAACGTTTTGGTTAATGGGTAAAAGAAGCAGAATTGGAGAGACAGGATAAGTGGAAATACGAATGCTCCGCTCAATACGTACCTTTACCCACAGGTGACGAGGGAGGCGGACGTTTCAATTACGCACTGGGAATTTCTTGTGGAACCCATTGCGTTGGAAAGGGAAAGTCAAATGTTTGCGCGGAAGCTGTCCAATTATCTCGCCGCGACACGATAATTAATCGCGATGTCGAGCCAAGCTGTTCATGAGATGAGCAGGGTAAAGAAGTTTTGACCCATTAATTTCGCAACAGTTCCCCACAGTAACGCAGTATTCCTTCTCTACCCTGTGTAATTGAACGTTTGGTGTTAAAAATTTTGTTCGCTGCATCCAATGCAGTTGAAGGGATAAAAGAAACTTTGATTTGACCCGCCTTCCTGTATTATATATATGAGAACTATGAATCTCTTTTATAATTCACATTTAACAGGCTATGGACAAAATATCTTTTAATATTGATCATATCGAAGTTCGATTTATACTTTCGCAATATACGTAGTATAGGGGAAAGTACTGTGTTCATGAAAACGTTTTGACCATTTTCTCGATGATGTCTGTCTGTGTGTGTGTGTGATAGTTTTCTGTGGGTGCTCTAACTCAAAAGCTATTAATCAGGTCAACGCAAAATTCTATATCTAACAATTTTATAAAAGTCAGAAGAACTGATTTGTTTTGGTAAAAATCTGTCAACCGGAAGTGGGTGTTTACTCTTTTCACTTATCCGATATTTTAACATATTTGCTCTAATATTTCATAAATGTAAAAATGTATTGGATTAAAGTTGTAGTAAATTTTATTTTATACAACCTTTGTTTGGAACATTTTTCCATATAATGCATTGTTTAAGAGATATCTTATATTTTTAGCTGCCACCATCACGCCACCTACCGACGACTACTGCTAACAATTGACGCTTAGTTACGTCCTAATAACGCTCCTTTTTCTTTTCTTAATTGTTGGAGCTTTGCGGCTATATCCAATATTAGAAGGCTATGATTTGAGTTGTATGTTCTTTGTAAAGTCTAATATTTTCTCGCAGTTTCTTAAAATATTTATTATTCTGTAACCTATTTGGAATTTTTACAAATATTACAGATATGGAACAAGTCATTTGGTGACCACATCCGCTTTTTTTTAATATGACCGCAACATTTAGTTAATTTATTCGCATTCAAAAGTGCCAAAAACGTGAATTTGATCTAAACAGATATTATTATTTATACAGAGTGCTAATGTGTTATATTTCGTAGAAATTACATATGATCTCATACAAATGTCCTTGATTAAATAAACAATGAAAAATGAGAATTCGTTAAAGTTATCATCACAAAATATATATTTTTAAAAATCTCAAAAATGACATATAGTACTATACCACAAAGATTAATATACCTATGTCATTTCTGTGATTTTTAAGATGGAATACCACTAACAAAGGCCAATATTATGAGTTTTTTTTATATTGTGCTGATTAAAATACAAAGAGAGTTGGTCAAAGAATTTTTTTTAATGTTATTACATTTCCCTTCATGATTCACAGAATAGGTATGTATAGTATAAATACTCGTAATTAAAATTACTTTTAAAGTAATTTTTCGGTAAAAATTGTGAGAAATGAGGCTCTCTATTTTTTCAAGAAACGCATAGCCGGAAAATAATTCATCACGTTCGCTGAAAACTAATTCCACGCATTGGGGCTACTCTTTTAATATAAAATACCCACGAATATCTCCGAAGATAAAAGAGCGTTATTTCATTAGTTTCAAGCACGTAGAGTAACATAATTTCGCCCTAATGACTGAATATCCCGCGAAGGCTGAACTTCTCTCCATTACATTCATATTCCGATAACTGCGTATTTTTATTTTTAGCTGAAAGCTATATCGAGAATCAAATTTTTTTTTCTACTCCTGAATAAAAAAGTTTTCGCCCGAGATCGTAACTCATCTCCGAGAATGGCTCGCGAACGTCTTTCGTTCTTTTCACGAAACGCTTCATAAATCAAAGAATAAAGAAATAAGAAACTCCCCTTGAGGACGGGCGACTATAGAAGCTCTCGAAAACTCAGCGGAAAACCCTATTTTCTGATTTACTCTTTCTTTGAAACAAGGTATATTCCTTACTCCGTAACCATCATCAAAAGTTATAATCAACAGCGCTTCATGGAATGGGAAAAGAAAGCGAACCCATTCAAAATTTTCCTCTTTCGATTTTCGTGTCTTCCCCACAATCAGGGCGAAATGACATCACACACGCAAACCACGGAGTCATAAGGTCTGTTGATTTAAACCTGACTCATATACCACGGATTCGCGTCAACGCCGAAAATTCAGTGAACGCGGGTTGTGATTTGCATTGACGCGGTTCAGTCGGACCTGAGATGTGGGACTTTGATTTCTGCGCGAGGAAGAGACATTTTGAAAATCCCGGGTGCTTTGTTCATAAGTTTGGATGATCGACAGAGGCACTCTATATGTAGATAGGATATGTACTTTGGAGAGAAGTTGGGGAATTTTGGATCTGGAGGAGGGTGACTATAGTGGTTTGGAACACAACCTTACTTTCACTATGCAAAGCTAGGTTCGCATAGAACGGATTCACATTACGCGGAACGTTTGAAGAACACACCCCCATGTTATAGGAGAACCGGGTGTGAATTGAAAGTTGAAAAGGGTTTGTATGGCGATTTAATCACAATTTATTTTTTAAACGTTAATGTCAAATGAGTTTTCTCCTAGTATCAATTATATACAGTACCTACCCTAAGACGAAAATCATAGAGAGAAATTCGCCGTGGCCGCATCTGAAGCCACCTTCCATGTGTTGTAGTATTCGCTCTGTTAAATTAATATAATATACATTCAAATTACGACAATAAAGCACTTGATATTTAAATGTTAACCCTAAATACTTAATTTAGACTTGAATTTCACTGGTATGTTACCTCAGAATGCCTAATATTTAACGTTTGATTTAAAGTCTAATCTGGTCCGCCGAATCTTTCATGACTTTCAATGCGAGCTTCCGAAGCATTCATAAGTAGAAATGTGCCCTGCCATGTAGAAACGTTTGTCGTCCCCTGATATATAGGGTTTCCTCACAATGTATTATATTCGATTCAAATTCAAAACTTATGCAGTTATAACACAGAATAATGGATAAGAAACTTAAGATACTCGTTCCGTTGATTTGGCAGCCCTGGCTGTGGTACATGGCATCAAATATGATGAACGAAATAAAATAGCAGTGCACTGAAATGTATATGAATTTTTGTGGTGATATTTGTACGTTGCTTTTTAAAATTTCCTCGTTGGAATATTATATACAAATCACAATAACTAAACTAAACATATGCGTAAAAAATGTATTTATAAATTGTATCAACTTTTTAAAGGGAAAAACACATACATTTCTTTCTCCTAAAACAAGTCGAATTGCCGTCTCAAGGTCTTGATCTAGTGAGGTTGTTTCGAAATTCGTTTTCTGTGAAATTAAAAGTACCTACCAAATGACATTTCGCACATATCTGTTGTTGGAAACACGCTCAAAATCAATAAAAGCAACTTCATTACTATTCACGTAGTAGCTGAATATAAAAGATTTTCATCGTCACAAATTGTGATATCACGGTATTCAACGCAGACTGCTTAATAATTATTGCTATGGTTAAAGTGTAATTTTGTCGGTGGCCGCACTTGTGAATCACTGGAATACAATGGACAGTTTGTAAATTTCGATTCGGACCACGCCTTTCTCTTTTTAAAGACTTTTATGTGCACTTCCATTTATTAATCTGTATAATGTCAAATAACTCAAAAACAGCTGAATATACTTTACACATTCTTTCAATTTTAAATAAATCGTTACCTAAATAGGCTTATGGGTAATCATCGGGTATTATAACTGCCCGAGTTCGATTCCAGAACTGTTAAATTTTTCCATTTGAATATTATGAGAATTGGTGCAACATTTTTCTGATTTGCTCCGAAATTAGTGAATATAATCGTACAACCCGAGACTTGAACCAAAGAGCGCCTAAAAGATCGAAAATTATTTTTTTTTAACTTCGGTTTTCAAAAATGCGTCGATTTTTTGGAAAGATTTCTTTAGAACGCAAAAATTTCACGTTTATCTCGATTTATATAGAAACACACCGCTTTGCTTTTAGTTAGCAACAAAAACGAAATATCTTTTTTAGATGTTCCAGACAGATTATATAAACAAATACCCACTTATATATTTCGAAAGGAAGCATCATACGAAATATCGTCTTTCTAAACTGTAGTATAGCTATCTTTTCTACTTGGATGTGATAATAAGGGTATCATACATATGGTAAATATTCCAACTGTCGTTGCCATGTTTCCAGTTTCGGCGTTGATAACACCTGCAGTTCCTATCCCTTTCAAGTTATCGGAATTCTCTGCAGTCTGTTCATTATCGGGTTCTTTGTCGGCGTTAAAAACTTCTGAACTTTCAAATCGTTGTTAATCGCCGGTTAGACCGATATACGGAGAAGATTACTTCCCTTCGCAAAAAGATGAGTTCAGCAATCTGCTCCAACTTCATTTCCGCAGAACTCGGCAATCTCTCCAACTGTTCCTAAATAGTTGGTCTCGCGGCGCTGCTAAAATACGCGAAACTTTAATAAAGTTGGCTATGCAGGAAGTTCTCGGTAGAAATGGAGATAAAATTTTACCCTGAACAATAATGCTGGTACCAAGATCTACCAAGCTAAAGACAATAAAATTTCAGATACATTTTCTCTACGGAAAAAAAATCTTCCTATCATGCTAAATTCATGTTGGATAGTTCTCGTCACGTTAAATTCATGCGTTTTGCGGTAAGCATGTTTAGCGAAATTTTACGCTGAATTGTGTTTATTATTCTTGCGGATATTTCGGTTGATTGTGTGTTTTTTTCATGTTTGTTACTAATATGGCAAACAAGTAAAAATTAAGTTTGAGCGCAATAAAATTGTATGTTTAAAGGATCAAATGAAATTACTCCTCGACACTAAAAAGGATTTCCTTTGGCGATAATAAGTACATTTGTATCGATAAACAGGTACATATAGGTAAAATGACATGCAATTACATCCAATAACCTCGAAAAAATATTGACGTGTTTATAATTCTTACCATGACACAAAGTAGACCTATATATTGATGAAATAGAGCCTACGTTTGAAGCAGTGCCACTCCCAGCCAAACGCTATTGGCGGCTCAAAGGGTAGCAATGTACAGTATAACAGTATATTTAACTAAACAAACATCTATGTAACTAGCATATAATTATCGCTCTTGAAGTAAATATTACACTAAAGTTGTGTACTCAAACAACATTGAGCAACCGTTTCGTTTTTAATAGAGGGAATCGTTAATTTTAGATATTTTATACGTCCTTTATTCCAGTAAATTTCCTTCTTTTAAGTCGCTTTTCTTCACTGTAGCGTAGCTATTTCCTTCCTTGAAATTAACTGACTTATTCTCGTCCATTCTCGTAATTTCTTCCCTAGGACACAGTAAAATTTCTCCAGCGTTTCCTCTAAAAAATAACTTACTTTATCATTTTTCCTCCTTTTTCTTTAAACACGTTGGCTAAATGAAGCCCCACCGCGCAGGGCATTTCCCATTCTGTTTATCTCCTTTCGAAATTACTTTTCTATAATTCGTTTCGAATATCTCAGCTTTTTTCCAATTATTTGATAAAAAATAGGAAAAGGTTTCTGCAAAAATGTTTGTTTCAACTTAAGGACTGGATACTGGAGTCTTATATTAGCGTTTTTTATTCAAAACATTCGCTTATACTCTCGGTTTGTCCGTCTGTATATCTTCCGCGCTAACTCCTAAACGAAAGCAAGTAAGAAAATTAGTTTTGTTTTTTTTTTGCCAATCGATTCATTTTTGTGCACGTTTTATCGGTTTGTCCGTCTGTGTTTGTCTTTTACAAGCGCGATCTCCTAAATAAAGGCAGTTAGGGATTTCATTTATTCGCCTTTCGATTTTGTGCGCGTTTTTTCGGTTTGACCGTCTGTCTGTCTAATAAAGAAAAAAACGTCATTTAGGTACTCTATGCTTCAGAAGCTATTTTCTTACTTTTTATACATTACAAATTGGTATTGTATTCATGTGAAATGTATAAAATGGCCTTCGCCTGACTTAAATTTGCTCATATCGTAATCAAGTCCCTGAGCGAAAGCAGCTCGCACAGAATTTACGAGCTCAACTAAATCCAGTAGATTTAAATTTATCCCGCCCAAGCGAATTGAATAGATACACAAATTATCCATGCTTTATTTTATTAAAAACACGCATTCATCGACACAAACAAGCGAGGCCCAAATCCTGGCATCGAAGATCGCAGTGGTAACTCTATAGATCCGCATAAACCTACCTCGCTCATAGTTAGTAATGCAGCTGAGAAGTTTAGCTTTTCGAGGTACTCATCTCTCTCACTCCCTCTCCTATATCAAAAACCCGCCATTTACTTCTCGAAATGGAACGTGCTCACTCCATTGCCATTATAATCTCGCGACTCGCCAAAATTAAAAAAACAGACTCCATCCAGACAAGGGGCGAAGCAGCGTCACAAAGCGACTCTTCGCGTATGTATTGCCTCAGGCGTCATTACGGAAAGTATGCGGGCGTAAAGGGTCGGGCGAATGCGAAGAATAAAAAAAAGCAAAGTCCAAAAAAATAATAATTGAAGAGCGATCGGCGTCCTCTAGCTAGATGTACTCGACTCATCCCGCCATATATATATATATATATATATATATATATATATATATATATATATATTTCCTCTCTACACTCCCCGCTTTTCTAAGCGGCCTTTCAAGTACGCCCAACCCCCTCAGCATTCTAAAACTTGAATCCATCCTCCCCTTCCAGGTGGCGCTCAAAGTTTCCATTCAAAATCAATCGAACCGTTGATGCGGAACCAGCTCCACAGGAACTCGCGTCGGCCAACGACTCTATCCGACCCAAATTCCAGTAAAAACTTGGGGAGGGAATCAATCAGACGCATTGGCAAGCCTGGCCAATGCGCCTCCCTTACTTCCTATGCCCTTCAATCCTATCTCTAACCTCGTGATTCCCTCTCCCTCTAAACCCCTGAACCTGCTTTCCGTTTCTATCCCTATCTACAACCACATCCCTCCCCTCCATTTCCACGCTCCTTATCCATCTCCCTCCCTCAATGGAACTCACTTTCCTATCCCAATCTCCAATCCAAATGTTTATCCCTTTTCAAGTCTCAAATTATTGCATGTATAGGAACCCCGGAGAGGAAGATTTTACATAGAAGCTTATCCACGCACATACCTGTTTTAAAATACGCATAAGAATATTGAGGAATAATTTTGATTCTGTAGTGATGGTTTTTTTTATTTTTCTTTGAATTACAGTGTTTTCGCAGGTTTTTCCCACCGTCCTTCCTGTGCGGATGATTTCCTGCAATATGGGTTTTTACTCAAGTAGCCCTTAGCCACTGAGTTTGTTCCCATAAACCTGCTCTTTTATTCTTTAGGTATAGTTTTTTACTCGTATCTCGTAGTTTCTTGTTTTTTATTTGTTCATGTCTTTACCGTTGTTATTGATACCATATACTTAATTATAGAATTAGTGTCATATGAGATAGGCCAAACAGGACTCGCCAATTAATGGTCAAATGAATCAATCAATATCTCCAACTCTCTCATACCTACCCCCTCCCATATTCTATCACCTCACCCACCACCTTTCTCATTCGCCCTCCCACTTCTTCCTTTCACCTCTTTCTCGTTATCCCTCCAGAACTTCCTTTCATTCTAATGTCCCGCCGTCTCACGCGTGACCTAACCGCTCTTTCATCCAAATTCGCATATATTCTCTTTCTGAAGAAATGAATGGAAAATATATGCCGTGAGCAGACTCTCCCAGTAGTCGGCAAGAGTGATACGAATGGATTCCGCACGGCGCTGATGATTAATGGACGGTTCTGTGTATCTCCATAAATTAAAGCGGTTAACCCAGTTATTCATTGTGCACTACTTGAAGCAAGATTCGAATCGATGCGTATTTTTTATCTTATAAATATTTGCGTTATGAAAGCGTCACAAGCGTCACTTAATTTATATTACGTTTCGTATTTCTCTCAGTTGGTTTAATCTACTTGGCATTGTTAAATTTAATATTGTCAATATTCACAAGAAAATTTTCTTAATAAATAAGACGCTATATGGCAATGGGGTAATTGTGATCGCTATTAAAATTACCCTTTGCAGCGTATGCATCGCCATCAACAATTGGGAATTTTTTTCATAGAAACGGAAGCAAAGGTATCACTTAGCGACGTACTAAACATAAATTCAAATGGATAATCGAAATGTCTCTAAAAAAAAATCGTTTTTTTGTTTCATTCAAAACAGTTGTAAAATTATATTTTCTACAACTTCGATAATAACAAATGTTTATTATGTAAACTATGTACTACAGGAGATAATTAGAAAAAAGCGAAAATGACAAAAATAAACCTCCACTACCTAACACTAATATGTACTACTTACTAAAAAAATCTTAAATAAGCATAAAATTTTGTACTGATCAGATTAATAGTTTTATAATTAAAGCGCTCACAGAATTCCTATCACACACAAATTCATACATTATCGAGAAAATATTAAAACGTAATCAGGGTACTTCAAAACGTGTATTTTCGTTTAAATTTTAAAGTTCTTTTTTTTCACGAAAGCAATACTTTCTCAAATACTAAGTTTGGTGAAAGTAATTATAAGAGCGATAGGCTTGATAAATAAAATATCGATTGTCGAAGGTTCTTTCTACAAGTTCGAATTTTCCTAATGGAATTTATTCCTCGAACTTTAGTCGTCATATCACTAATATAGGTAATTTGATATCACTCAATCGCATTTTTTCAACAGTTAAGTTGGCCAATTAAAATTTCCGCTTGGTAGATCCTTAACATACAAGGATTTGATTTGAATTCGTTAGGGAAAATAATTTTCTGTGTTGCTTTGTATTTCCTATCACACTTGTGTAAGAACAGGTTAACAGAATAACATATCGTAAAATTCGAATGAATGTTAGGTGGAGTTTATTTCTCATGGAGGGAATAATGGTCATTTGCGTGATACGAAGAAGAGAATAGTTATAAAGCTGAAGGAATTGTGATTCAGTTACGTATTCCATTACATCAATTCAAAACCAGGTTTATTCTACTGCTGAACGATTTTTATAATTATAAGGGAAATATAGATTTGTTAGTAAAGTTGTTTATTTTTCTATAAAAATGTGATTTCTTTAATTATTTCCTTTGCTGAGTTTCGAATTTTCTTCGGACCTACATAATTGTAAATAAATAATCTTTAAAACTTACATGATCCAAATTCACGCTTATTCTGAGGAAACATAAGATCATTGGTATAGATTAGTAGTCACTTAGGAGAAAGCCGCAATAAAAACTGGTTGAAATGAAACACAACACGAAATCATGGAATCGATGTATACATTACTGTTTGATCCTAAAAAAAGAATTCTACAGATATATAGGAGCAGAAGCGTAGCTGGGATATATTGCGCATTATGGTAAAATTTCAAGGAAACACCTTGTTTATATAGAATATGATTAATGCTGCATTTTCATAAAGAAATAGAACGTTTCTTATGAATGACTTTAACATTTAAGTATCAAATTAATACTTATTTATGAGAAAATAAACTTTTGTCATTTTTTGCGGAATCGTTTGGCTCCTTTTCCAAGCGGCGCATATGGCAAATGCTACATTCACCAAACCCTAGTTACGACACTGTATAAGAGGTATAAATAATGAGATAGTTCTCAAACAACTCGGACAGCACTATTTCATCAGGCAAAAGTAGTGACAGTCTTTAAAAGACAGTTGAATGTTACTTCCTGCGTGGAAAATACACCTAATTTATCTTTACATTTATGTATAACTGTGCACTGGCGACTCTCATTAGTCCAAAATTTAAATTTTCTTTCGACCAAAGGGATCGATGAGAGGTTTTATCACGCACAGACGCTAAATCGGAAGTCTTAATTTTATTGCATTTGCTGAAGTCGCGATAATTAACATCTCCCTTACACGAGTATTGCCGCACTTTTCGCAAGTATACTAACCATATATTCCCGTGTAGCAATCTGGCTCCAGTTGCTTCTCAGATGCGATAATTATCGCTCCAGCAACCAACAAAAATCGACATATCCCTACACCGTAGTTATGGGAATATGATATCTGTTTTCGCGAGAAAACTCGGCTGGCAAACTCTCCGCGCTTGATAAAGTTGGCCATGCTGCTCTCGCCACGCAGACCTTCGGCGCTTCCCCGAAGAGAGTTTCACCTTTTGCGGGGCATTTCCCGCCAGGCTGCATCTTCCACAGTCCTGCCATAACCATCTCAGGCATCCTGCGCTGCATTCCACGACTTCTTCCCTTGGAAACCGAGATTGAGTTTCCCGGGAGAGAATACGACCCAAAACTTCCAGGAACCGCAACTACCCGTTCATTTCTCGGAGATTGGATAAGAGAACCACTCTGCGGCCCCATTCCGCGGTTCACGCCTTATTGGATAAATTACCCTTTAAATCTCTTTAACCACTCTCACGCACCAACTGCTCATCTTCGCATGGCTGAACATATTCTCCCAAGAGTCTTTGGCGGATTATCTTTCGAAGTTATTGGCGGTGCGTAACGCTCGCAAAGAAATATTAAACGGTTGTTCTCATATCCGCATCGCAGAAAATGGCAGTGTATGTTATCTAAGATGATCAATATGTGGTCATTCACGCGTAAACAGCCGAGCCTTGTCGTTAAATACTTGTCAAAAAACAGCGTAAAAGATATACGATAATTTCATCACATGACACATCTTTAATCTTGATTCTCGAATCAAGTAGTCGAAGACATATCTGTCTATTTATAGTATTATTCCTTTTTAATGTCAAACGGTAAAATCTCCATCAGCATTGAACTATCATTACTTGATCGTTGGAGCTGAACTAATAATAATGGAATAACTGCTAAACCTTTAGTTTGACATAAAAACTAGTTTTGTTGATGTGAATTATCATGGATAATGTGTTGTCCCTGGATGCCTGGTGGCGTACTCGCATTGCGTCACACAGCCAAGCAATCTCGTTTATAACTCGCGTCCAACCTTTTTGTCTTTCGTAGCATTAGCATAATATTTATGCCGCAATCAATATTTAATAATAAATCATTATTATTGCACTGAGTAATTTACGCGTGGATGGTAACAATATTCTAAGCAATAAAATAAAAGACGTAGACCACATTCTGACGAATGTAATTCTACCTATCGATTTATTTATTTTAATGAAATTTTTGTCGAAGGTATTTTGTGATTGCAGGATTACTTCTTTGTGTAAACTACTGTTTTTCCTGCAGTAGTATTTAAAAAATAATATTTCTTATTTATTTTTTGCTGAACCGCAACCTTTATATACATGATCACGTCTTTTAAAGCATATGGATTTACTAGTCCAAGGAGAAAAAGTTCTTTATTTTGTCCATATTGCTTCAACAAACAAAATAATTCAACAAGACCCAGATTTTAATTCGAAACACATGTTTGCGGTGCATATTTATTCAAATATTGTTGTTTAATAGAAAAGGTGTATAATTTCATGTCATCTTTCTTGGAAAGTATATTTGGATTATTGCTATATTCTAGCAGAATTTTATGCATTGTTAATCTTGCATGCATTCATAGTTACCAGAAGTCTTAATCACATTCCTAGAAAATTACAGAATTAAATTCATAACTACGAAATTACCAGAATTTTAAGCTTCTAGTGAATTACACTTTGCAGTTGAAATGTAATTAATGTGACATTAACTATCCTAGAGAATTTTAGCTTGTTTTATGCGAAATAGGCTATAAGTAAAACGATTATTGGATTACTTCACACTACATACAGTAATGTGTCTTATAGGGGGTCGCCCTCTCGAGAGCATTCATTTGTTTCTAAGCATATGTGAATGAAAAAAGTTGAGCTCGTTAAAATTCACTGGAACACGTACATGAGGATCTGATGATGCTCTTTTTTTAAATTAATAACGGCAGTTTGGAATCGGATATGCTTCCCTTGCATAAGCAATTTTCACGCAAAATCTCCGCTACCCTGCACTTACAGGTATGCAAGCTGGGTTGGGCCCAAGAGGAGTTTAAGGTTTCCCGAGACATTATGTGAACGGGTACGGATGAGTTCTACGTGCTAATATGGAGTTAGTAGTGAAAAAGGCTTAGCTTAGCGTTGGATGAGTGCCTTGGGTGTCTCCCTGCAGTATATAACAACTAAGCTGCAAGATGTGAGGATAAACGGGAATGCATACTCATTAACCTAGTTTTACGGGATGAGTTGCACACGCAAGGCTAGGCCAAGAATTTCGCAGAATCTTCCACAGCGTGTAAACTACCTCCGTATTTCATAATATTTGCGACAAGTTTAATGGTGGTAATATCGATATTTTATTTATATCTTTATTTCAAAATTAAAAATTATTCTGGCATTTCTTCTCTAGTGTTCACTTTTTACTTTCTCCATACGTAGTATAGAGGAAAGTATTGTTTTCATGAAAAAAATCGACTTCGAAATTTCAACGTTTTGAGGTTCCATGAACACGTTTTGACCATTTTCTCGATGATGTCTGTGTGTATGTGATAGCTTTTTTATGGGTGCTCTAACTCAAAAACAATTAATCAGGTCAACGCGAAATTTTATATTTAACATTAATATAAAAGTCACAAGCACTGCTTAGTTTTTGATGGAAATCGGTCAACCGGAAGTGGGTGTTTACTCTTTTCACTTATCTGTTATTTTGAAGTATTTGCTTTTATATTTGATAAATGTAAAAATGTATTAGAATAAAAGTTGTAAAAAATTTAATTTTCTTCAATCTTTGTTTGAAACATGTTCTCATATATTGCATTGTTTAAGAGATATCTTATATTATTAGCTGCCACCAAAACGCCTCCTACCGACGATTATTGTTAACCATTGATGCTTAATTACGTCTTAGTAACGCTCCTTTTTCTTTTCTTAATTGTTGCAGCTTTGTGGTTATATCCGATATCAGAAGGCTATGGTTTGAGTTTATGTATGCTCTTTGTAAAGTCTAAAATTTTCTCGCAGTTTCTTAACATATTTATTTTTCTGTAACCTATTTGGAATTTTTATAAATATGGAGAAAGTCATGTGGTGGCCATGTCTACCTCAAACATTCGGTTCGGAAATAAATGTACACTCCGAACTATAAATCGTGAATATTTTCACGTGCAATTGGTAATTAGTTGCGAGAGATATTTGTTATGTTTATTTTTTGTAATTATAACATTCTCTCGAAAAGGAACCCGGGATTTCTTTTTATCTTGTATGTTTTGCCGTGAGCCGAGAAATATCACTCTACCTCAGCCTTAAAAATAAAAGAAAATTTTCTTTCGCGAAGTCTTTAGAGCCCGTCAAATGAAATTACTCGCGATATATCCGTCCTAGAATGCTGGAATTTTAATAACAAACCTCGCTGTCTCTTCTTGTTTTGGTTTCTTGCAGCGTAAGAAGCAGAGGAAGAAAATAAATCCTTTTCAAAACGTGGAAGCCCTCGCGCATTGTTATTATTATTATTATTATTTTTCTCTTCTTCTGCAAAAGCGGTTTTCAATTTACTGTAGCGCGAGTTTTTTAATCAAGGTAATACGGAGAACTGCGTAAGTAAAGCAAATGAAAGAAGGTAGTCTTTACGGGAATGCTTTAATGCTCCATTCTCCTTAAAGCGCTCAGTTTTAGTCGTCGTTATTTTGTTGTTGCGAAGAGAGAGAGAGAGAGAGAGAAAAAAATGCACGGTGCGACTCTTGAAGTAACGCTCAGACATTTAAGGAAACTTGACGTAACCGCTCTACTCTATTTCAGTCTTTTATTTTTCAGAGAGTGGGAAAGGGCCTAGTATTGGGAGCTAACCTTCGTGGAAGATACCACACAGGGCATTTTAATCTTCCAGACACTTATATCACCCCCCCCCCTCCATCTCCCCACCAAAGTCGTCGCTTTTTTGTTCCTTACTTCGGTCCGGTCCGCTGTCTAAAGATAAATGAGTAGGTGGGCGGATGGCAGGTTGTATGGCGCTCCCTTGAGCGAAGCCAGACGAAAGCCACTCCGGAACTGCTCGCCCCAATCCCTTCTTTTCTCACCGAGCCATCCCATCCTATTCTCCCCCCGCTCTGACCCCCCCACCCCCCTTCTCTCCGCCTCCATCCCTCCATTTTTTCTAACCGATCCCCCCCTCCACAATCCCTTTCTCCACCCTCACTTCTCATCCATAAGCATCACTTCTCCAAAGCCTGTCTTTCTCTTCATCCCCAGGCTCATTCTCCCCCACAAACGACCCCTATCCACACCCTTAAATGTACCACTAACTTTCTCCACCTTTCCTACCCTACCGTACGTTCATTCTTACTGCTTCCATTCCTTGCCTCAGTATTTGAACATTTATAATTATATTGCACGTCTATTTCGAATGAAATTTTAATCGTTGAGGGTGTGGATGTAGTCATTTAGTCGGTGGATGGAACAAAAGAACATTTTGTCTCAGAGCGTGGTAACAGTATGGAAGTTTGGAAATACGTTATGTTTATTTGATTAACCTGCAAGTCATCTGGAGTGTATGGCAGGAAATTCTATTGCACATTACAGGGAACAGTTTTGTAGATATTATTTATCGTATTCTGAAAAAGTATCAATAGTATATATCGGTTTTAGCTACTCTTCTACGCATTTTCTTATACACTATGGTATATTCCCACACTCAATAGCAACAGGAGGGATAATTAGAGCACGGACATCGTCAAACAGTTCCCCTGAGAGTTACTGTGTATACCCTAGTCTTCTGCTATTCATTACCTTCAACCACATTTCACTCAAATACTATTTTACGTTAAGTATTAATAGTATCCAACTAATCAATATCCCGTAAAAGTTGTCGTATAAAGAAAAATAAAATAGTTTTGATAATAGTCTGGTGATATTTTCGATTGTATTCTCCCCTTTCATCCAAATGCAGCTGAGATAATCTAGATCAGTGGTTCTCAAACTGGATGCCGCGAAAAACTGTTTATTAAATCTACATCTACATCTACAGTTTACCCTGCAAGCCACCGCAAGGGTGTGTGGCAGGGGGTGTATTAACACCAATGGGAAAACTCCAAAATTAGGCCTTGGTTTACGCCCCTACGCGAGGTTACTTTTGATCGCAAGTTTTATTCTGCTCAGCTATCGTTCTAGGTAAAAATGAGCCTTTGTATCTCTCTGTCCTACAGGCTATCTCTCTTATTTTACGAGGATGGTCCATTCTACCGATATAGGTGGGAGTTCTTATTATTTCTTTGACGTCGCTGGAGAAAGTACTCGTTCTAAATCTTTCAAGAAGTTTTAACCTAGCACGTGATCGACGCTCAGCTAGTGATTCCCATCCTAAGTCCTGTATCAAGCATGTAACGCTTATATTTCTATCATAACAATTTTTGACGAATCTAGCAGCTTTTCTCTGCACTTTCTCTAACTCGGCGATTAAACCTTTCTCGTACGGATCCCATATGCTCGACGCATACTCTAGCAGCGGTCTAACTAAAGAAAAGTAACATGTCTCTTTGACTTTTTCTTCGCTTTTACCTAATATCCGTTTGATGAATCCTAGTTTTTGCTTAGCTTTCCCGGATATATTTCGTGTGTGTGTGTCCCACGAGAGGTTACTTGTTAAAATGACACCTAAGTATTTGACGGATTCGGATAATTTTAGATGTACGCCTTCTATACTGTAATTCATCGCCTCAATTTCTTTGTTTCTCCAGAATCTCATGACGGAACACTTACCTAAGTTCAGCTCTAATTGCCACTCTTTACACCACTCGAGAATTGCGTGTAGGTCGTTAGAAAGTAATGCTTGATCAGCAGGACTGTTAATCTCTCTGTAAACTACCGTATCATCCGCGAATAACTTGATTTTACTTGTAATAACATTATCTAAGTCATTTATGTATATAAGGTATAATAGGGGACCGATGACACTTCCCTGTGGAACGCCGGAGGACACGCTGACCGAATCTGATTTAAATCCATTTATGACTACCATTTGTTCCCGATCATTGAGAAAGTCCCTGATCCACTCGATTATCTTTCGATTTATTCCACAGGCTTGTAATTTTTTCAATAACTTAATATGAAGGACTTTATCGAATGCCTTCTTGAAGTCAAGAAAAACTGCGTCTAGCTGGGTCTTTCGATCACAGGATCGTAGTATATCATGTGCAAACAGAGCGAGCTGTGTTTCACAAGATCTTGCCTTCCTAAACCGTGCTGATATTTACTGAGCAAGTCCTGGCTATCTAAGAAGTCCATCACAGAACTAACGATGATGTGCTCTAGAATCTTGCAAGATATTGAGGTTAGCGAAATCGGCCTGTAGTTTTCTCGGTCGTCTTTTTTCCCGCATTTATGTAGCGGAGTTATAAACGCTAATTTCCATTCCTTAGGTATAACGCCATGACTAAGTGACTTACTGAAAACTGTTTCGAGTTAAGGTGCTATTTCTAACGCTAATTCCTTTAATACTCTAGCTGGTATCTCTTCCGGTCCCGGGGATTTATTTGCATTTATGATTTTGAGCTGTTCTGCTATACCTTTCGCTGATATAAGTATATCGTTCATCTTCTCTTCGCTTGGTTCGGGTGGATCGACCTTCCTTTTCTCCACTTCGGTCGTAAATACGCTTTGAAAAAATGAGTTTAACAAGTTTCCTTTATCAATGCTATCGTAAACTACCTCTCCTTTGTCGTTTCTTAATGGTGCTACGGTTGGGCGTCGATCTTGAACTTCTCTAACATAAGACCAAAAGATTTTGGGATTTTCGTTTAGATGTTCACAGAGAATCTTTTTCTTAAAGTTCATTAATGCCTTGCGCATAATATTTTTAGTCCAAGTCCGACAATTTCTGTACTTGTTTGAAATTGTATTTATTACCTCCTGTGACATATTATTTTTGGCGCATTTAAGTTTTGAGTGAAGCTTTCTTTGTCTCCTGAGAGCACATCTAACCTGCCGATTATACCACCTAGGTTCTCCATTATCGGTAATATATTTACTTGGTATGTACGTATTTATACCTGTTCTAATTACTGATAAGAAAGCTTTCCAAGTTTCCTCAACGTTCTTTGTGCTTGCTAATTTTCTGAAAGTTGCGTAATCTTTAATAAGTTTCTCTTTAAAGTCCGCAAAGTTAGCATTTTTAAATATGTACACTTTTCGCTTAGGCTTGCGATACTTTACGAATGCTATGTTCAAGATAACTCGGACTACTCGGTGATCGCTGATTCCTTCTTCAATAACTACTTCAGAAACACGTTCAGGGATATTAAGTGCTATTAAGTCTAATATATTGTCCTCTCTCGTGGGTTCTCTGACTACCTGAATAAGGGAATGTTTATTGAAGATGTCTATTAGTGCTTCGCATGACTCACGATTTCTACCGGGTGGTGTGAAGCTGCAACTGCGCCAATTTATCGAGGGTAGATTAAAGTCTCCCCCTACTATAGTAAGACTTTTGCTATTTTTCATCTGTATTGAGTTGATTTGGGCCTCTAGCTCATAAATTTCTTCTGCGTCTGCACCTGGCGGCCTATAGCATGCACATACATGGATGTTTCCTAAACCTCCCCTGCTGATTGTACACCAAATGCTTTCTATTCTGTTTTCCGTAAACTCAATTGGCGAACTGATAAGCGTGTCCTTCACCGCTATAAAAACTCCACCTCCGTTCCTATTTACCCTATCTCGTCTGTGAATATTATATCTTAAATAAATCAACGATTTGCATGTGTTGGTAAGTAATTATGGAAATCATTTCTCTTCTTATAAATTAATTATATAGTAACATATATATATATATATATATATATAGTAAATGGATGTGCCCAAAGTTTGTAATATCCGTATCTAAAAATATATAAAGCTTCTCACAAGACTGCGGTGCCACGAAACCCTCTTTATCTTTTAAAGTGTGCCGCGGCTCAAAATATTCGTCTTCGAGTTAGTTCCCTGGCCAATCGTCTTTGGCATGGAAAATATCAACCTGGAAACTTAAAACTAAAACGCAGACCAAGAAAAGGGCTGGAGAAAAACAGAAAAACTCCCTAAGACAAGTCAATTCAACAAAACCTAATGTGACGCAACAGTTTCACTATGACTAAATTTTCCTGTTGCTTTTTTTATTTTTAAATTGATTTATTTTAATTTAATTTATTTATTCGAAATCATTTAATTTGTTTGTTTTTATGGAGATATTTTACCATTTCTAATAATTTAGAAAATATTGTCGAAGTAAAATGATTCTTTTCGAGCTATAAAATACATTGGGTTTATCCGCTCAGCCAGAGTACTTACGTTATAATTTTTAACGCGAGTACTCATTGGCTATATAAACCAGGGGTCACCAAACCTTTTACTGAACGGGCCACATGAGGCTTCATGATCCACTGTGCGGGCCACATACGGAATTTCAAATGACTGATCGGGCCATGTGAAAATTTTAAACAGCAAGTTTTGAGAATGTTTTTCGTTTCTGTAATATGTAATTCGCTTATATTAAAAGTAGATTTAAACCAAGTACTCGGAAAATGTTGTTTAAATATCATAAATGATATCTAATGAATGCTCTTGCTGATAAGGTGGGCCGGATCAAATCACTTGCGGGCCGGATGTTGCCCGCGGGCCGTAGTTCGGGGATCCCTGATATAAACCATTCTCTTATACGTAAATTCACATTTCCTAGCTTCGTTTCGTCCTCCAACTTTTTTCTTCAGTTACACTTATATTAGCGTGACATACTTATCAGACGGAGTATGTATTTTTGGCTAATCAACATCTTGAATCATTATAGACATAGCTCCTTTCACACCGAACACCATATCAGACGGAAATGAATTTCAACGGATCTTAAAATTGGCAACAAAGGGCAAATACAATCTACAATCAAATCAACTATCCCTTTTCACATACCTAAAGTTCTTCTCACTCCTCCCACTGGTTTATCTCCTTTGTCTTTCCATCCCAATTCACTCTCTTCTTCTTTCTAATCATTTGTTCTCTTGTACATTTATCATCCTTTTTTCCCAAAACAGAGTAGTCTCTTTCCAACCGCGGGGGAAACGTCTGTGACTTAAGCTGCGGTTTCCGAGGGTCAGGACTTTGGAGAAATGGGTGTTAGAGGGAGTGATCCCTGAAAGACATACCGAAAATCCTGTAACGTACACTCAAAGGTTGAACATATGTCTTCTATACTTTTAAAAAATGTTTACTATTAAAGAATAGATAATAAAATACGTCAAATAAATAAACCGCGCAATACATATTGAACAAACATTCTCATATACGTTTGGTCGACTGTATATGTTTATAAAAGAAAAACGCTTATAAATCCAAGTTAACCATAGTTTAGTGTATATTTTAATGCCACTGGTCGATATTTAGTAATGTTTTGGGACATATGGCTATGTAAGTATTATTTGTGACATCAGGCTCTACGATTGGATGGATTTTAATCAAAATATAGCTATTTTTGAATAAATCGAATTTTGTTTCAAAACATCCCAGAATAAAGTACTCCTAATTGTTACGCAATATCGTTCATCTCTTCAGAGTGTCAATTATTGATGATATTATCCACAAATATGATATATCATTCGATTTAATTTAACCGTTTAGGATGTAATAAGATTTTTAGTGGATCGCGGGGGAGGCGTGACGTCATAGAACTTGGGTAAGGTAGCTTAGCGTACATTCTAATTCCACTGGAGGCCATATGGTGATTTTGGAGATATGACTTACGTAGAATTATTTGTAACATCAGGCTCTACAATTTGTTTTTGATTATATTCAAATTCTCTTCAGCCATTTTTGAGTAAATAAATTTTTCTAAAATTCGCCAAGAATAAACTACCCTTAATTTTTGCGCAATATCATTTATATGTGATAATAGTATGCAAAAGATGATATATTGCGCAAATACGAAATATCATTCAATTTCATGTACGCGTTTGGGCCCTAGAACCGCGAACAGACTGACAGACAGACAGACGGCATTGCAAAAACCACTTTTATAGACTCAGGGACACCTAAAACGGGTATTTCAATCAAAATCTCGAAATCGATTTTTTTTTCACGATAACAATACTTTCTCAATATATTACGTATATGAGAATGTAAAAAGAGGTTATGTAGTCATTTGTAAAAGTCTGTGGGCAAGCTCAGTCGCGCCGCTCACGGCCAAACAGTGAAGTTAAAATATATGTTGGCACTACGTGATTCGCAGCGAGAGAGGGGAAGGGTGGTGTGGGATATATGTTTTGGAAGTTCGAGCGAATGAGGGGAAACAAGAAATGGCCGTAGAATTGCAGGCTACCGGGGTCGAATTGAGACCGCGCCTCGCCCCTGAGGAAAGGTCTTGAAATTAAGACCCAAAGACGGAAAAGCGTTTTCCATGCTCGTGTCAGACCCGGTTACGAATCAGCGCAAATCCACGTCTCTGATATGTTCACCAAGGATTTGGTATTCTATTTTCGCCGATATACCTAGAGTGTTTGGAATGGAGAGGGAAGTGAAGGAAGAGGATTACGGGAAATGAGGTTAATGAAATTTAACAAGGGCTTGTTTAGCATCCAGCCGCGTAACGTCAAATTAAGAATTATATTAATCCTTCAATTTAACTTTAATTTGTGTAACTCACGAATTGTATGTGGAAAGAATGAGTTGGAAACCTCGTGAAAATGAAAGCTATTAAATTCTCTAATACGTTTCAATACGTTTTTATTATAACAAATTATTACTATTTTGGTTTAGTATTAACGGTTTAGTAGATCTGCTGTTTTTCTCAGTTTTTAACTTCTTTTGTCAAGTAGGTTTTTAAAGGGGTGGATTGGGCTGCGGGGGCATTGGACAAAATTCCGGTGGGCCGATGGTCTGTAAACCTGTGGTGCTGCCTTGGCCAATAGGTTGGTAGCCTGAGTGTTACCAAAATGAGCCAGAGTCGGGTATTTTTCTGGTCCGTTTCCCACTTCCAATTCGCCCCTAGTTATACACTCGCAGTTAGCATTCATCGGGCAATGGAAATGGGTCGAGCTCCGTTTGCTGAGACTTCGCATGCGGTCAGAGGAGAGATTGTGGGGATGGTGCCTGCTGGACATTCGGTCGCCGAAGTAGCAAGGCAGTTCGGTGTGCACTGAAATTGCGTGTACAGATGGGTCCAACGTAGCAACGACGGGGACCGTGATCTAAAAAATAAACCGCGAACGGGCCGGCCCAGATGCACGACTGAAGACCAAGATTTGGCTATTCGGCAGTATGTAGCAGAGCATCCTCTCACAAGGCGTGGATTGGCCTCGGTGCAACGAGATTTCGGTTATGGATGCAGCTATTGGACCTATAGGGCTAGAGCGCTTGAGGCTGGACTGCGCCACCATAAGCCGTGCCGCAAGCCACAACTTACAGCAGGACATCAGACATCCCGCTTATTCTTTGCGGAAACATATGCGGAAATGGACCAGGCCTTTTGGGATCTCGCCATATTTGCCGATGAAAAATCATTTCGGAGTGATGAGGATGGCAGGATACAATTATGGCGTACCCGAGGAACGAGGTTTGCATCAGTATTTTTTTCTTATTTTCTTTCACTTCTCTTAAGATTTTGTGCTCTGCTGTAAATCTGTAAATATTATCAGCAGAAATTTTTGATATGAAAGAAAGTTTTCCTGAAATGTTTTTTCAGGTACGAGCCGCAAAATATGGTCCGCACTGAAAAGTCAGGGCACATAAGTGTAGGTTTTTGGGGTGCGATGACTTAAGCTGAACCCGGTCCTTTGGTGAGAATCCCGCCTAGAATTACGGCAAGATTATACATTGATATTCTTCGCGAGCACCTTCTGCCATATGCGAATGAAATCGTCCCTGAAGGCGAGGAAGTCGTATTTGCTCAAGACAATAGCCCGATACATACGGCACGCATTATTAAGGATTTTTTAAATAATCGTCCCGAAATACGAGTTCTTCCCTGGCCTGCGCGTTCTCCAGATTTTAACCCGATTGAAAACCTGTAGGGCATCGTTGTTCAGGAATGGTCCGTAGAATACGAGCGCACTCCTGAATCTCTGAAAAAACATATCAGGGAGATATGGACCTCTCTTGGGCGGCGTCCGGAAATATTTCTAAATTTAGTGGGGTCCATGGGACGGCGACTACATAGCGCAATGGAAGTTCATGGAGACATCACAGAATATTAAATTTATTAAAATTACTGTGTATTTTATTTATCTAAATACCCACTAGAAATGACATTTTTCCTTATGCATAGGGGAGACCGGGGCTAGTTGTTACACCTTTCACTAATTTTTTTCTCTTTTATACCTGAGATGAATTGATAAAAAACGCAATGGAAATGTTTGCTTATAAAATAATTCAATTCTATTTTATGTATTTGTTGAAAAGAATAACTTCTCAACGTTCTCTGGCAATGGTAAAAATTTGATTAAGTGAAACATAATTTTAATAATGCAACAAAATATACTACAATTTTCGTTTATTATGTATTTCTAGTGCCAAAGCCGATTTATTGTTCTTCCAGTAAACTGGAATACTTATTCGAATAACAGATATTACTATATCTATTGTTATTAAAACTTACAATATTCTGCAGCATAAAATCATCTTTTCGGTTTTCATTAAAAAATAACTCAAAAAATACAACCTCAATTCCATGAAATAAGCTAAAATTTAAATTAAAAATTTTGTATTAACGCACGCGTCCACATCCTTTACTCCGATATCGGTTCAAGTCCCTAGCGATCACGGTAACGCAGCCACAGTGTTAGTCCAGCGGAAATGGAAAGCCATATCCTTTGGTGAACCATTTCAGACGTGGAATATCCTCGAGGATATGGGCTGAGTCGTAATCATGTATGGCATGAGCATGGAAAACACTTCTCCGTCTTTGGGTCTTAAATTCGAGACCTTTCCTCAGGGGCAAGGCGCGGTCTCAATTCGACCCCGGTAGCCTGCAATTCTACGACCATTCCTTTGTTTCCCCTCATTCGCTCGAACTTCCAAAACATATACCCCACACCACCCTTCCCCTCTCTCACTGCGAATCACGTAGTGCCAACATATATTTTAACTTCACTGTTTGGCCGTGAGCGGCGCGACCGAGCTTGCCCACAGACTTTTACAAATGACTGTACATAAATGGTGCAATGGCAGAGTAGCTCCTGAGAACGCCTTACTCTTCAAAGAACGACGGTAAAAACAACGCTTCCATAAAAGCCCACGAAACTCCACCTCCCAACTAAACTGGTGTCTAATCGGGAAATAATAATATTCCCTTTCCTATGCCTCTCTTTCTGGTAAAGGCTAGTAGGTAGTAGTGTCAATACTAGATAATACTAGATAATCAAGATCGGTTACAGCGGTTGGTACATTTCTTCAACCGCGGGCACTATTACTGTATTTCGCCGTTCAGTACGCTTCCTACATATTCTCCTTGATACTCTTCCTACATATTATCCTTAATACGCTTCATTATTCCAAAATTCTTTCCTCTAGTAGTTTCTTCAATTCTACCTTTCTAAACGTTTTCTTTCAAATATGAACATTTTTTTCACTTTATCTGTCCTTTTCTCCTCATCCGTTTTCTTCGCTCTTTTCTCCCCTAATTTCTTCTCAATTTCTCCTTCGTCCTTTTTCAACTTTCTCCAATTTCATTACGCCCTCTCCATCGTCTGTTCCACCCTTATTTAAACTTTTTCCTTGCCCACCGCCCTCCCCTTTTCTCCTTTTTTCTCATCAATCCTAAATTCCTCCAAATCTCTTCCATCTTTCTTCTTCTCGAATATTTTCCCATCCCCCTCCGCCCCCGAAAACATTTTGCCCTCTCAAATCCCATACACCTCTAAACTCTCCCATTTCTCCCTCGCCTCCCTCCAGCGCAACGATACGATTTTCCTCCTTTCCCTCTTTTCCTGCACTTCTTTTCTCCTCCTCTCTTTCTATCCTCCTCTTCTTTTATCCGCTCCCCTCGCTAATATTTCCTGCTTTTCATTATCTTCACTCGCCAGGCCACCGAGCTTTTTCATACGAGAGATAGGATGCAAATTCCTGTTACAGCACGCTCAAACGATCCACCTTTCGGACTCTTATCTTTCGCTCGTTGGAATGTTTGCGTTCCGAACCACGCCGCATTTTCTCCGAAAATTGCTTTTTTGGCGGTGGAAGATTTTCTATTTCCCGCGCGTCGTGATCTTCTTTTTCCTTTGTTTACTGGTTCCGAAGTGTCCAGAAGTAGTTTTACACTGATCTTTGCCGTATTAATAAGTTTGTTGTTTTTAGTATTCTTGCTTCGACTTCCGCGCTATCGTAAATAAATTACGCATGGTCGGTTTTTTTTAAGTTTTAATTAGTATAGTCTGATTTTTAAATACGTAATTTATCTTAATGTTGCCAATTTTTATAATAAGAACACCATGTGAAATAGTTCATAAATTTGTAAAACAAATATCTCCACACATTTGTTTATAATGAACCTATAAACATATTTTACCCATTAAGCAAGATTTGCAATATTTCATCTTTGAAATAGAGGATGTTACATATATATCACAAAAATAATCACTTCAATCAAGCTTTTATTACGTAAATAGGCGCTCAAAATTATATACTAGGATTGAAATATTATTTATTTTGCCATAAAGATTGAATTTTCATCAAAGTTTAAACAAATAATCTGGAAAAACTTATGCTTTTTTCGTTCAATTGCATCCGAAGAACTGTTGCACGAGTTAGTTTAAACGCTAACCAGTGCAGTGCAGTTAACTCTATCAATGCCAAAACAGCTGAAGCATTAAATGGAATAGATATAGTTGAAAAATGAGTAGTATGAACCTAATTTGTTATGATACCTTTCTTCTAGGATAGAGAAATATAAAATGTAACATAAATATCACGCTAAGCAGAAATGGATTAATTCACATAGTCAACTTTTGAACCATTCGGCATTGCATACCTACTAACACCATTTCTTAAAAATTGTTTTAAACCAAAGATTTCGTGGATTTGGGAAACTTTTCTTTTAAATTTCTATGTGGCATCTGTAGTGAAATTTAATCACATAGTTTTCACATTCCGATTTACTATCCGTTTGCACACGTACCTTATTAAACGAGATACATCTCGTGCACCAATATAATTGATTGTATTGCAGTCTCCTAATCTGAGGTATTACAAAAACAACAGAAACAATCACTTAACACGGAAGACAAAAATTTTCACAAACTGCGCTCGAGTATGGTGACCATACGTCCCGTTTTTTAGTTGTGTCCCAGTTTTTAGTTGTGTCCCGTTGTCCTAATAAAGTTCAAACGGGACGCCAATTGTCCCGTTTTTTCCGAGAGGGAGAATAATATATATATATATATATATATATATATATATATATATATATATATATATATATATATATATATATATATATATATACATACATATATATAATAATATACAAAGTAACACGAAAAATTAATCCTACACATAACATGAAAGGTATAGATGAAGACAAGCTTTTCGAAGAATACCACCATGTTACGAATATCAGTATGAGCAAAATTGCCAATGGAACATCACTTTAACTGAAACTGTCGAACGATAGTTTGTGCAACGTGAAAGAATTTCTGTAAAATTATTCAAATGATTATGGAATTTGCTTCGACTATTCTCGGCACATGTTCAGCTATAGAAAGAATGTTTTTTTTTCACAAATGCTGTGGACAGACGAAATGAACCGTTTCCTCGTTGGAAACATCAAAGCAGTGATAGTGACAAAAGTTCATTTTTGGGAACTTTCGTGCAACGACTTTTAAAATTTGCTTTCAACAAATCCCAAATTACTGCAAGAAATACATTCGTCCGCAAAGTACAAATAGTCTGCGCGAGAGGTTGAATCATCAACTCTCATACCAGCTTCAGAACTAATCCGTACAACATCAGTTTCAAATTAATTCCAAATAAAACTTAATAAATGTTTAAAAAGGCAAATTAATTCGTTGTCCATGCACCTATATTTCAGGATTGTTAAACTAAATTTTTTTAGTCCCAGTCGGGATTATGCTCTCGAAGGACTTGTTTCATCGAATTAAAATAAACGTGTCGCCCGTTTTTTAATTTTTTAATCTGATTACCCTATTGCATAACAAAGTATGTAATAGTATAAATGTCACATCAATGTATCGGAAACGGAAAATTGAAAATTTGCCCCAAAATTTTATATTGTGCTTTTTTCTTTAGGAGTCTAGAAAAACTCGCTGAACCGAAGAAATTATACCGAGCCCTGATACAGATCCCTAGATCCAGAGTCTCCAGGTCAAAATGACACTTATGGCAACCGTACTCGCATCCGTATTTGTTAATATACAAATGTGTGGAATTTGATCAAGTTAATTTAATTCTTTTAACTCCAAACATCATTACCTATCTATTTTTTAAATGTTTCGATGATTTCCTAGCTACAGAATTGTTACAATTCTTTCAAATAAACCAAACTACCGTTTTAAAAAAATCCTACGAAAATGTTGCCACGTTTTGTCCCATTTTTTTTGTAAATTTCGGGAAATGTCCCGTTTTCGCCTTTTTGAAATATGGTCACCGTCCGCTAGAGTACAAAATGGATCCTTTTCGGTAATGGAAGGGTTAATTGCGTAATTCCCCAGCTGGTTTGCGTAAAAATTTTTGGAAGCCTCCCTCAGGCGCGTCTACGCTCCAATAGCGGCAAGGACGAGGCACGGTGGCGGCGCTTCAATGTGAACGCAACCCTAAAGGATCCTAAAGCTCCCTTTGTGTCCTTTAAACCTCAATTCCAACCGTGGACTGCGCTCATGACCCATTTCGTCGACGCTCTTCTGTTCTTGCGCCGCGCCATCTTTCGCCAGGGCCAGAAAGTTTCGCGGGAGGTCGCGTAACATTAATTTCCCCTTTCCCACATATCATCCCATCCTCCCCCTACTCCTCTCCTGTTCGACATCCTGCCAGAGCTGTGGTCTTAATCACCGGCGGAGCACTTCACCTGAGTGAATTTGTTAACACGGCCCGGAAGGGACAAGAGGGTTGGGGGAGGGGAGGAAGAGGTGGGAGAGGGAGTTAGGTGGGGAGGGGGGGGGGTTCGAAGTGGTCGGTGGGTCTCTTGAAAAGGAGGAGGTTGGTTTTCTTTCGAGTCCTTGAAAGTTTTAATAGGGAAAATAAAATAAAACGTTGTTGGAGTGTTTGTGAATGGATTTTGAGAGAAAGGCAATTAGGAGGGGATGGGGTAAGGGGTTCGAACGAGAGAGAGGGAGAGGATGTTTCTCATTCTATATTTGTTTCTTTATCGATCGAATCTGAGATTGTTGGAGAGGGGAAATTAAAGTGGAGAGGAGGGGATTTTTGGGGAAAATAGAGAGAGAGGAGAACGAAGAGCACTGATGAGGAATTGCGATCTGAGAGAGAAAGGGGAACTATGACAGGGAATGACGGTAATCTTTTGTTTATGTGGCTAATAATAATTAACAAATATTTAATAGCTTTTCAAATGTAGACATGAGGGATAATTCTGAAGCAAATATCTTATATCGGATTGTATTTAATCATTGATTGATTTAATTATATAAACTATTTTAATACATTCAGCGATCTGTATATCATCATTAACGGTAGTCTGTCTGTAGAAATGTTCGTGATTATTCTTTCTCATATTTTGGCAGTTCTCTTTCCAAGTAGTGGATTAGCTGAAATCTTATCCTACATCTTTCTCATATTCCTACCACTTTTCCTTATAGCTCGTCTTTAAGCATGCTATCTATCGTTGGGTAATTTCCAATCCATTTCGCATTTCTATTTCTTGTAGTATTTATAATCACCCACTCCTATTCTTTTAAGTATATCCTTATTTTTCATCTCATATATCCATTTTATCTTCAACATTCTTAACCATGTCCATATTTTTAAATATTTTATATCATTATTCCTGAGCTTTCATGGTTCTGCTTCATACAAAGCGGTATAGATAGCTTGCATATCGGACTAGAATAGCAGAAAGAAAATATTATGCATGTTCACTGTGGATTCACTGGCGAAAGGTGATGAAAAGAGTTCAGCTTTCGCGCTAGGGTCCTTCGCTGATGTAAAAAAATTAACAATATACTGTAATTTAATACTTTAGAATTGCATGTTTATTCTCTTAGGTCCTTTATATTTGAATTATAATATATCATATTATAGTTATTAGCAGAATGGAGACAGCGATAAGGTTATAAATGACGCATGGTTTATTTTAACGATAACCATGAAAATGGTCAATTACAAAATTGAAGCGAATGAATCAACGATACCTGATTCTTCCGCAGCGCCGGCAATACGGAAATTGAATGACGAATCAATACTTTCAATTTCTCTTCAGAGTGGCTGCCTAAAATAACTCTCTGGTGATCAACGATTTTTTCATTTTATTGGATAATATCGAGAATTGCGTTATGAATCCGTTTTTACCAGTAATTTTATCAATGCCCACTGTGTAAATTTTTTTCTTCACTGAATTTTTAAAAAATAGATAAAATATTTTAAACGAAATACTTTGACTTTCCACAGTCTTGATAGCGCCCATATTTTCTTGTTTACGAAATAAATTATTCGTAGGCATATTATTATTTCATTTAAATCGGAAACATTCATTGAAAATCTAATTAGAAAATTAAAAATTTCACGAAGTAAAATATCTTTTAGGAATTGTGCCATCCAATTGCCTAAAATCATTAAGTTGGAAAGCTGCTCTTAGCTATAGGCCAGACATTTCAAACAGGCGGGCCGCATGCGGCCTTATCTGTGCCTTACTGCGGCTCGAAAGCGAATTTTTGTCTCAACTATATCGTTCGGAAATTTATATTTAATTTATTTTTTTGAAAAGGAGACCAGTTTTTCTTAGTTATTGTGGGGCAACAGACCGCGATTTCTAAATTAATTTTTTAACAGACGTCCAATTTACTTTGCAAATTCGGCCCTCATTAAACAACTGCATTCCTTATGCGGCCCTGCTATAAAATATATTGCTGCAGTGCGGCCATGCTGCCTCTTAGAGTTTGACATGACCTCTATTGGGGGAGCTTTTTCTGTAAAATTGCTCTTGTAACACATGCAAAGTACCTGGCCATTATAAAATACCATAATTTAAAAACTGCTTTTTTAGGAGCCATAATAAGGTCATTTTTTTAAAGGTTTATCTTCGTCCGTAAATATTTCTGGATAGCAATTTCATTTTAAAGTCTCCATCTTGAGCGACTTAGATTCTTAAAAATTTAACGGAGAATGTACATGTATATTTTACAGAACAAAACCGATATTATATTCCAAATGAATTGTTGTATTTAAAGTAAATTAATAAATTACGCTTGAGGTGACGTTTTGCAGTTGAATAATATTAGCCTATCTCTTAAGCATAAAGACTGCTAGAAAACGAAGCAAAAAAGGGAAAGCATACTTTCGTCGATGGGAATGCAAGAGATAGAGAGAAATGAGAAGAGAGAACAAGAGAGATGCGAGATGGAGAATTTTCTCGGAAGTAAATTATCAAATAAAAATGAGAAATTTCGATGAATACGTTTGAAAAGTTTGCGAGAGTTAACGGTTAAAAGGACGAGATGAAATGCAGAGATTGACTTGCGAATAAAGGAAGAGATGGATGGATAGCTCGAGATGTAGAATGGAAAGTAGTATTAAAATGAGGGTTTGTGAAGAGGAGAGAAAGGGAAGGGGAGACGAAGAAGGAAAAAAATTATTGGTCCTGACAAAAAGAGAATATGAAAAAGGTAATAGAGGACAGAAAGCAAAAAAATTCAAAGGAGATTGATCGAGATCGTCTTTTAGCTGGAATCGAATTGATAATTTATATCGGTGTAATGTCCATACAAAATTAAGAGAACCAGATGCGCGTTTTGGCCACAAAGCATCCGCCGTCATTGGTGATTTACTGTTCTCTGATCCTAAGCAAAATTAGAAAAATAATTATGGCAAATGGTGCTACATGTTGTATTGAGTAGAATGGTGAAAATGAAAAGAGACAAAAGAAGACCAAGTAGGAAGGGGGGGTTAGAAATGAGTAACATTAAATGGGCGTTTGTTAGTTTATTATTGACCGTCAATGGTAATTAATTCTGTAGCTGCCAACCAATCTAAAACGTATCATAAAGTAATTTAAGTATACGTATGAGCAGCTTTTGAACAGTATGATTGATACAATTATTTGTAAATGTTAAAGAAGAATGAAGCCACATTATAAAGTTATTTCCATCTTCACATGTATGTGATTCATCTGATCCCATTTTTCCGATGATACCTTAAAATTCTGTTTTTAAGGAACCGGCAGGGAACAATTTATTTCTGGAGAAACGGAATTTAGCAGCTCTGGATTTAAAATTGACGAATTGAAAATCATAGGCGGGATTCTTTATGAAAAATATTGATTCGAAGACTCTCGGATCCTTCAGAAGTTTCGAAGACCGGTTCCTTAAGAGTTGTTTGCTATAACGGCAACAATAACACCATTTATGCAGGTATTTTGTTTTCCACCACGGATAACTATGTCGTGATTTACGGAACTGAATCAGAGTTCTCACAGAATATTGCACATCACCAAACATATTTAAGGTTTAACAATCAGTCACTTCCATTTCGCAAACACTGTAAAAAAAACTTCTCTTCAGGAATCGATCGCCAAATGTATTAGTAAATTCTCAAGGCAATTTGGGTCACTGTCAAATAAAATGTATTCTTCATTATTCCTATCTAATGTACAACTCATACGAGATGGCGACTTTAAGAGCTAATCAGAAATAGGAGGTGTGCATAAAAGGTAATTCAAGTAATTCTGATGCGGACAAAGACGACGAAAGTTTTCACTACTCCGTGGAGAAATCTCATAAAACTCAACTATCAGCAACATCCGCCTTCTAATTAGGGAACTGTATGTGAAATTAATTAAGATACGTATGAGGAGTTTGAGTGATCCAAGATAATTGTAACTTCCATCATTTTATATATTACTTTTATTCGATAAGGATGATTAATTCCGTGTTTACAGTCATATGCACCTTTTAAAAAGTTTGCCGGCCAAAACACATTGTATGAAATAATTGTACCAGGATTTGCTAGAGGCAGAAGTTATACTCCAAGTAAAAATAGAAAAATATACGTTTCAAAACGATTTGTAGCGCAATATGAAAGTTAAATTTACTGCTTTTAATCTAAAAAAGATCAGGGTTAAAATATTATGCTAGGGTGAGTATTATGCCAGTAAATACAATACTTTTGAGCTCAGTTAAAGTTATTCAAATCGGTTTATTTGTGATGTGGTAGCTATACTACATGTTACGAAGAAAAATGAAAACTCGTATAGGTTGAAGTTGAGGTCTCTCAGCATTTTTAACACGTGCAGAAAGACAGCAAGTATGTTAAGTACTGATAAATCTGATATTTAGGGGTTTTTACATTCACCATTGTGCTTATTACTTCAACCCTTAGGTTGCCTCTGGAGTCTCAAAATTTCAATCTCGCGAAGAACTTATGGCCATGAACAATTCCTCAAACTTTGGTTGCTTTCACAGGAACGATGTAGAGTTAGTGACCGGACACTTAAGCGTGACGGACGGACGGAAGGAAAAAAATTATTATACCTACATCTACATGATAACCTGCAAGTCTCGCGAATCTTATCCTCGCTTCCCTGCCTTCCGAGGTGATCTACTATCTCAATCCTTCCGACATATATTTTTCCAGAAGTTAAAATCTTTCCTCCAGCTAATGTTCCTCTAACGAAATCCATTTCAGATTTGCTATTAATGAATATCAAATAATAAATAATAATTAATAATAATAAAATTACAGGAAAGATGGGAGAAGAGGATGCAAGACACGGAGATAGCATTAAATAAGGACAGTAAGAGAAACAAATATGCTTGAGGTATCTATAAAACAAAGAGGAAGAGAAAGAATGACGAAAGAATGAGTTTAAACGAGGGACGGGAGAAAATCCGCCCTTAACAGAAAGAGGAGTGAGTACCATTACGTCCACAGGGCGAAGAGGACCACTTTATTCAGGGCGACACTCTTCCGTTTGGCCAATCAAAAAGTGGCACGTCACGTGAAACGGAAGGAGGAAACGAAATGAGTTTGAGAGAATGAGAGAAGGAAAGGAGGAAATGGTTGGATGAACCCGAGTCCGGACAGGAATTTGATTGGAGGAAGGAGATAGAGGGAGCGAGGGAGAGAGGAGAGAAAAGTTTCGAGAACTTCCCTTCCTCTGAAGTTTAATTTATTGGGGAAAAATTCCGAGAGAGCATTGTTTTCAAATTTGCAGGACGACAACTCTTCCTGCTTTATCGTTTTTGGGGCGAAATGAAAGGAGCGTTGCACGAAAAGTTTGTGTGTCGGTTCATTAGCAATTATAGCGTCTAATTTAATGAATGAAGTGCTGATTTTATTTATTTAGCGATATAAAAATCGTCGTGCGAAATGTTTGTAAACGGAATGGAATACACGGGGTCGATATCCTCGTAATAATTCGTATTTTAACGAAGCATCCACATATTGAGTGAAATCGATATTGCTTTGTTCATAGTCATCAGCATAATACTAAATAGTTTATTTAATTTTCAATACATTTTTATTTATAAAATATGGTACATAACTTCCTGGTCACGCTGGGGAACAAGGAAAGGAAAAAGCATAAAAATTAATGGATATATGAAGCGTTACCCTGAAGTAACATCTGGCAGTAGAGGTATATGATAATTACCAACAAGCATACATAAACTCCTCGAAGGGTAAAAAATTATTCAACATTGACTAAATTCCCTGTAATAATTATAACTATGAGTAATATTTATAACGAGTATAGACAATCATTTAAATTGTTTAAGCCTTCATAAATACTATATACTATATATAAATACTATATTATGTACAGTCCACCCCTTATCAATGGCAGCGGGTTTCGCAGGGAAACGCATTAGAATTGAATCTGTCGTGCTTGCGACATCAATCGTACTTACAAGATTATAATTTGAATAAAGATCCGTCTAGAATTCGAGCCAATAAAACCGTAAAAGCGACCCACGCGATGATCTCTCACCGAGAATCGTCCGGCTTTAATATCTATTCCAACGACCAGCCATAAATATCAATGGACGATTTCAAAACCGCGGTGGTATCTACGCATTATTTTGCCTCCCGGTCGTAAAAAATGGACTGATGAGATCAACGATTGCTTAACCCTCTTTCCAAACAATGAAAATTTTCCAAAAAATTCGCAAAAACTGATTATCAAAATGCCATTCGGACGAATAGAAAAAAATTACGAGGCGAAATGACTGACTGACCAACACAAATTGCGAGACTAATTTTACGGCCGTGAAAAAAAGTTTAGCGACTTTTCGTCACAGAAAATTCGTCACTACGACAATTGGTCACACACATTTGGTCATAAGGGCAATTGGTTCATGCGACATTTCGTCACATGCGACTTTTGGTATCTACAACATTTGATCACAGGTGACATATGGTACCTGCGACATTTCGTCACAAGCGGCATTTGGTACCTACGACATTTCGTAACACGTTACATTTGGGACCTGCAATATAAATATATAACATCATTTCAGCCTATGCAACAATGTTTCTGATATAATATATGTGATAAATGATAATGCTATAATTTAGAAACACGAAATCCCGATATTTCGAATAGTTTTAGGGCTAAGTATTAACGAAAGTATAATGAGGCGATATTTCATTAGAAATTGAATTCGTCCATTTTTATCGCTTCTGTTAAATATTTTCTAATATATCATAATTAATACTTCATAAATATATTTCCAACATACATATCGTCTTGAGCGAATGCTTTGATATCCATTAAGCCCATGTTTCCGGAAAGAACCCCATATCCCCCCACCCCTCTACCCGCCGATTCCGAACTTGTTAGATATACATAAATTGCCAACATACATATCGTCCCGAGTACTTTGATACCCATGGATCCTATCTTCCCAGAAATAATTCACAAACGTAACGTGTGACGGAAAGTAATGTGTGACGAAAATAATTTTGTGAGGTCAAGTTGCAGATGCCAATTATTTTCCATGACAAAAAGTCGCTGTTAATGTTTGACCAAATGTCGCCGGTGCCCAATATTTTGTGGCAAAATGTCGCTGATACGAATTTAAATGTGACGAGTTTTCGCAGTTACCATGTAAAAAGTGTGACTAAATGTCGCAGGTACCAATTATTGTCATCTGTGACGAGGTGTCGCACTGACGAATTTTCTGTGGTGAGAAGTCGTGACACCGTGGAAAAAAAGCGTCGCTTCGGTTTTCATTTGTTTCGTCCACATAACTGACACGTGGTGTAGTCCCAGATATCACATCGTTGAGAATTTCGCGCGAAAATACGGTGGCTCTCGATAAAACGGACTTCCGTCGTTCTTTCTTCCCCCAGTGGGCGAGGATGCTCCAATACGCAATATGGGTGCGCTGCCGTCTGTCCCAGCTCCCCCTTGAAATTTGTCCGCATGCTTAAAATTGCAACAAAAACCACGATTTTGGGAATATTACTCAAACTACGATAATGCGAAAGGCTTCAGCTCACGTAGAGTAAAAAGACATATACTTGCTAGTAATTATTTAAACGAGAATCAGGACTGTTAAATGATTGTCACAACTTTTGAGAAGAAAAATATAAAGTACAGCTACTCGTATCTAGGAGCCATTTGTGATTAAGGAATTAAGAAGAATGAAGATAATCATATTTAAAAACACAGGAAGAGGAGGGAAAAGATTTGTAAAGAATTGAGCTACGGTATAGATAAATACAAGAAGAACGGCACCATTGATTCATTATTGAGCATGGTGACCTTCGTTATGTATACATGTTTTCCTTAGTGGTACTGCATGGTGTTAGGGTCACATAAATATAGGGAATTTACATATTTCATCGTTTACAAATTTTATTAAAATTTACGATTTTGCAGTTCAGAGTCTTTCTAATAATACAATGGCGAGTCTAATATCAACCACATAAGAAATTTATTCCAGATAGTAATGGTTATGAGATGACAAAACGTGGCATTTTATTGGTACAATGTGCACATATTACGCGAATAAAAGCAATATGTCAACAGCGGTAACGTAATATACGCGTTTTTCAGTCAATCGGAGAGCAAAGTTCTCCATAGTTATTTTTATTTCGATTGTTCGAAATGAAAATATCGTGTGGCAAAGCGAAAAAACACCAATGTTCAAAATATTCTTCTGCCGTTAAAATTTTTCATTCAGTATTTTATGTTCTCACGAATCCAAGGCATTCTCCCTTCAATGAAATATAGGCAACAACACGCCTTTGGTGACTCAGATTTCTCACTAAAAATTATCGCGGATTAATTCTAGGATGAATTTAATTTCAACGTTTTGAAATTATTTTTATAACGTGTCATTCCCATCCAGCGTCAAAGTTTAAACTATTTTGTAATCGATTAACATAACCACCTGACTTTCGCAACAATGAAACCGCTGTCTATAGCATTCTGAAAGAGCGTCATGACGCAGTGTGAAATTTTAAAACAAGAATTGATTAGGTCGAGAAGGTTTTCACCTCAAGTTCCAGATTCAATTTCCGAAAGCTATAGTTGAAAAAAATGGAAATTAACAGAGACAGGGTTTTTTTAATCGTGCCAAAACTTGCATGCGCTATCTCGATGCGGATATCGAATCGGGACTCATTTTTAACACTTCATCTTCAGCCATTTCCGGTTTTAATGGCTTCTATTAGCCAGACGACGAGGGAAAGAGAGCTTACAAAGAGGCGGGGATGAGAGAAAAATCGCCGCATTGCTACCTTCTTTTGTTTTTTAAATATAATTTTTTCTTTCCCTTTGTTTTGTGCCTGTGATTGCTCCAGCTATGAGCCCTGGCGCGTTTTGGCGCAACGGTGACGACAAAAAAAGATGGCTCTACTAGCCAAGAGATCATGGAATGGTTAGCGTGGCGTCGCATTGCATATAATCGAGGAGTTTTTAAAATCGTATTCAACATTATTATTTGTGGAATGAAATGAATTGAGAATTTCGAATTTTGAGGAATCTACTTTTTAACTAAGATAGGTGATGACGTCGTCATGTACGATGAAGTTATACTTTAATTTCAGTGGTAATAGAATCCTTAACGTAACAAGCATTTTCTTAAAAAACTACAAAATTTATCGGCAAGTTTTCATTTTTTATATTTTCATCAGATAGTATGTTAGCTGGCTTTCTTTTGGATCAATATATTTCATCAATTGGAAAGTTTCCTAAACATGTACAATGAGATGCTTGAATTAATTAACCTGAAAGGATATTCGCGTATATACAATCACGACATGGACACGCATTTTATTTCGTGAATATGCTCTTAGCCAGTAGATCCCAAACATAAAAAAGAGAAATTTGTGGCACCCCAGTCTTAAAACAAGGTTTTTATATTTTTACATACAGGTATTATAACATTTGAAAGCATCCATTTGTTAGTATTACACCATAATCAATTTAATAAATTAAATATTATTGCTCTAATTACCAATCAACATCCGAATCAATGATGCGGCGCCCAGCTTTAGAACCAATGCTTTAACATATTAAAGTACTATAGCACAATTTTTCAGCGATTTAAATCCACTTTGTACGCTAAGCTGCTTAAATTCAGCTGATATTTCCACCAAATAATATAAAGCTTGTGACCCGTATGTCACCACCTTATGCAACACGCCGTTATTTGCATGTCGGATGGATATTCCATAGGTCGAGGATATGAAAATCTCTAGTTTCTGGCCAACGGTATCAAACCGCGTTCGCATCTTTGATAGATTTGTAGCTGGAGGCTCAAACTTTGGGTCAAATATGTCGTCTGCAGGGGATGCGATTTTTATTTGGAGCTCGTTTGCTATGCCATAAAGTTGGCGTGTTCCTCATCAGATATAACCATTACGAAGCGAACAAGTCTCCATCGCAAACATAAAAAGCTGGTTTCGAGATATTACGTTTGTTCAGCAGGTTCCCACTAGTCTTCCGCAGACCATGACTCACACCAAAAAACTAATCAGTACTGCTGAGTTTGATCACAACTCCTAAGGTGAAGAAACCTTTGCTTAGCGTACTTTGACGTTGCATCAGGTTGGTTTACAGTTTACAGTAAACCTCTACCAACTATCTATGATGTTTACGCACTCTGTGGCGACATGTTGTTGAATGCGGGATGTTTTTGTATTTTATATTATTATTATCTCTGAAGAATGATGGAAGTCACGAAGAAAGTTTTTACGACTAGAACAAAGGTAGTACGCAACATGTGCTACGTTCTGTTTTTTAATCCAACGGTACATCAAACAAATTTTAATCAAAATCGCGACATTTTTGTTTCTCCTGGCATCCTCCAATCTGGTTAATTGGGCAGCAATAACTACGCGTATTAAATATTCTTATTTACCAAGCCCGAGAGCTGTGACATGCGCAGCCTTAAGTAATGAGGAAAATCTGCGTGGCACTTTACGAGCATTTTGACATGGTGTTCAATTTCAGCTACGTGCAGCGCGTGTTTTTTTCACTCCAGCGCCGCATCAAACAAATTTTAATCAAAATCGCGACATTTTAGAAATGAGACGTTTCAGTAGTAAAACTCTCCAGTTTCCTTAATTATTTTTTGTGTCGTCGCGGACCATTTTCCATCTTCTGCTTTTTCTCGTTAACGCTAGATCGCCGTATTCAAGGCACGTGTAATTAACTACTTAAGCCGCGTAATTTTTAGACGGCGTATTTATCCCGTCTCCGTTTGCATAGCGTTCCCTTGCCGGGAGATTAGAAGAGGCGGCGTCAGGAGAAACTTGTATAATAGAAGCTGAGTGGGAAGCCGTCTTAAAAGATTTCGTCCCGGGCGCAGGCAACCCGAAAACCTCCTCCGTTCCCCTTCTCTCGTCCCTCCATTCCTACTTCCGACATTTCAGAGCAACAGAGAGATAGAGAGAAAGACTTAGACCTCCCGAAATGAGCTAATTATCCTTGAGCACGGACACAGCGCAAGCGGAGCGTCTATCAGCCATCAAAAGGTCACCATTCTGTACTAGCAGGATGAAATTCTCTCATCAATTCCATCCCAAAACCGTCGTGCCGAAACATTTACAGAGAGAGTGGGTGGGAAAGAGGGAGGAAGAACCCTTACGGGACGGACCAATTGGACAGCACTTGGTCGAGGACACAAGGGAGTCGATAAGAAAAAATTTTTAGTGCCTTTTTCTCTCGGATGAACTTGTGCTTCCGCCGTTAGGGTTTGATGGGATTTCTGATTTGATAGCCTGCGGAGCGGTCAATGTATTTGTCCGGAAAGAAGGGCAAACAGGCGGTCTCATTTCGTTGGGTTCTCTTGCAGGTTTCGTCCCCATTGTTAGCGCCGGGGTATGGTAAACACTGGGTAAAGGTAATGGTTGGTTGAGCGGCATTGAGAATCTTTCTCGGACCGCGCCTCCTTTTTGATGGGTGAATTGAGGGAAGTGAGTGTTTGGAATTCCTTTCTGGAACGAACTCGTGCGATTTAATTAAAAAAATTTGGTTCTCGCTTAGAATTGGCCTTAAAATATTCAACATAAATATAAGATAATGGCGGTTTTTTTAAATTGAGTATGGATCGAATAAGACTATGACTGCGTCATATTCATCGCGAATTTAGTAATGATTAATGTAAAACATGGCCATTTTATTTATTTTTATACCAGCTAGCAACATATGTCAAACTCAATACATAAACAAATAAATGCGGGCGTTTCTCTAACTTTAACTGATAATCTGCCTTTCAATTAAATCTCCCTAATGTAATTAAAATTTTAATTTATGATCGTTTTGGAAAACTTTTTCATGCTAACCGTTAGAAGTTTTTGTTTGGGAATGTTGTTTTAAAAGCGTTTAATTCCACGAGATTTAAATTTAACTCGTTTCCGTACCTGTTTGCGTTTCAGAGCTCTACTCTGGGCAGGAGATGGAGCCTTAGCGTAAGCCCTTGGTGGCTGCTAAACTCTTCCTAGCACTCCAGTCAAGTTGCTTTCCATGGACCCCCCCAAACGTAGTTCTTCTGTGACAAAATACACTGCACACTCGGTTCGCTCCTATCAGATAAAATACTCACATTTTTCTAGCGAAAGTAATTTGATTGAAACCAAATGTTTAATTAAGGAACCTCAATGCTATGATTATAATACAAAATTAAAAATATATATTTCCATAAAAACTCAAGGCAGAATTTTTAATATGTACGCCAAAATTGACAAAAATATGAGGCAAGAGAGAACGGATTTGGCTCAGTTAAAATTGTATAAGTACCTCATTTTCTCATTAAAAACTCAATTAGTATTCGGCCGTTTATTTTTGGCGATAAGTCGTTTAACAGTTAATTCTTTTACAAGGCTGAATGTCAACTTTTTTCACTTCCGCTCACGAGTAACAGGTTATTTTATGTAAACTAAAACTATTAATTAAAAATTGAAACTTACCACGTAAGGTTAAGGGCCCCACCCTCTTTACAGGGGGCTAACCCATATTAGTATAAGATCTGCCATCTAGTGGAGAGGTGGTAATGCATATATTCCACAGAATGATCACTAGGGGGAGTCGAGATACCATGCCGTTTAATTTTTACTTGTCATTTCCTGTGAGCTTACGATTCCACTCGGGTGTGGACCTTAGAATATCTGCATACATCAATAGTATCTTACATCAGATGGCCTTCAAATTAGCTATGTATAAACTTTTGTTATTGATCTATCTATTAAACATGATTTTTAACCTAAATTTAAATAAAATCCCCTTTTGAATGATGTCCGCACTTGTCCCTTAAAAATTAGCTTAGGGGTAATTGTGTTATTGCATCATGAGGCAAGTGTGTATCAGGGTACTCAATTTCCCACTTATTTTGAAAGCAATATAATATACATATTACCACTAGTATATTTGTTATAGGTGCCCATTTGGAATAAATTTGGTGCGAAATTATATCAGGAAATCCGGAGAGAAATATTACTCTAAAGAAAAATAAGATGAAGCCGTTACTGAAATAAAAAATGGCAGATGTGGAGTAAAGATTGCTAGCAAAAAGCATGGAAGTCCATTTATCATTATTTGATCATGTTAAGGGTAGGCGTGGAGTAAAACCTTCCACGTATGGACGTGGTACAGCTTTGACAGAACATGTTTAACAAAAAATCGTGGAAGTGTTAAATTACCTAGAAAAATATGGCTACGGATTAACAAGAAAAGAGGTGTTGTCGTTAGTAGGGGAATAGGTTAAAGAAAACAATATTAAAACACTTATCTATAGTGGTTATCCATCTACTGATTGGTTAATTCCATTCAAGAAACGAAATAATCTTTCCGTTAAGAAACCTCAAGGAGTGGAATATGTTCGAAAAAATTCTGTGACTCTTCTATGATAAACGGTTATTTGAAATTACTAATAAGTACCATAAACGAATTAGGCCTTGTATGAAAATCAGGTAGAATATGGATCCTGGACAAAACAAGTTTTTGCATGAATCCATCTAAAACTAAGGTTGTAGGCCTCAAAGGAGTCTCCTCCCCAGGATCATTAGTTCCTCTAATAAGGTGAATATTTAGGTTTTATTTGTTCTTAAATATATATTTTTTAAATGATTTTCGTTTTTCTGTGCAAGTTATTCTTTAATGCTTAAAAAAGTAAATAAATTGCAAAATTGATTCAAATTTCTTATCTTTTTATTTCCTCTATCACTTAAGAAAACTGTGCTCCTTTGCAGGAAAAATTTCATAACTTTTAAACTGTCGCACTTAATTTTATGATTTGTGATTCTTGAAAACAGGATAATACTAACTTCCCCCACTGATTTATAAGTTGCACATGAATATAAAATACTATGCCCAGTTCGCACTTGCCCCGTGCGAACTACCGATTGATTTTATGTCTATTATTTATTAGTAATAGATAACCGAACCCAAATAAAAATTATATAATATCAAAATATTTACTAGGAAATTGGGAAAATTTTAATTGTAATAACTCAGTAGTTAACTGACTTATAGTCTTTTAAACATGAACATGTCAAATATGGGTATGCACTTGCCCCACTTTAACTTACTACGTTCGATTGCTTGCTGGATATATTATGGCTCAATCGTATTATTTATTTTTCACGAGCCGTTGTCAGCAGCCGTGGAGTAAAAGAATGATCAAAATCAATTAATCTCTGCGTTACGAATGACGTTCACTTCATACGATGTTTCATAAATGGAACAAGGAAATCGCATAGATAGATTTGTCGCGCAAATTAGTTGATTTTATTAGTTAATACCCACCGTTAACTCCGAATGTATCCCGCAAAGCCTTTTCAACCTCTTACAATAATTTTCATCATCAGCGGATCCAATTTCATTGCCGGAAAATGTAGTCTGAAACTCATTCTATAGCATACGCAACAACAAAAATAACAAGGAAATGTTTAATGAAACACATTTATTCGGACAAGATAAAAGTATCTCGCTAGCCCTGCCTCCACAGTGGATTCAAACAGAGCACAATGGCAATACACATTAGTAAATACTCTGGAAAGTTATCGAGGATGTAGAGCAGAGGTGCACAACTCAAATGTTGACACGGGCCAATATCGACCTTGATTGGACGTAGGCGGGTCACGTTATCAGAGTTTTGTACATAAAATATGTAATTACACCATTGTAGACAGTAATTATAGTAACAACATTTACATGCAATTTTATGCGACAAAAATGAGGTGAGAAACAAATATAATTTACTTACTCTATGGGAGATGTTGCACCGTTTTTCTCTCGCCATTCCACTTATATCCGGAGTAATGCTGGTAGCTGCTGTTCTTAGAATGTATTTTTAGCTCTGATCTTTCAGTGCTGAACGTAATGGAGCTTGGTTTAACTTCATAAGAGAAAATGTTTGTTCACACATGCTATAAATATCCATAACAAATTTTACTTGTATATTTTACGAAATAGGAAAGCACCAGCTGAGTTAAATCCAGTCGGGCAACACAAAATGTGTCGGTGGTCCAAATTTGGCCAGAGGGCCGTATGCTGTGCACCCCTGACGTAGGGCCTACCCGTGGTAGAATCTATAATTTCCCCTACAAAACACAAATCCTACGTAAATATTTATTCCACGCCGCGCAATCAATTTTGATTAAAAAATTTAATTAGTTTCATTTAATTTACTAACAAGTGAGAATAAAGAATAAACCGGTGTATTATTTGGAGATAATAAATATATTTGAACCTATAAATGTGAAGAATATATTTCTTTCTTGAATTATTTATGGAAATTATTTACCACTTTACTTTTTTCTTTGATAAATTAAATAGAGTAGTAACAAGTCAGTTAACGAAGTAGACGCATTCAATTGCGTTGCTTCGTTATCAGCTACTTCGTCGAGGTAGAAATAACATATGAGGCAGGACTTCAGAGTAAGGGAGGTGCAGTAAAATATCTTTAAGTACTAACATAAATGATATAAAATTTGCCTCATTGGATGAAATGTATAAACTAGTTTTAAAATACAATATATTAATTAATTAATTAATAAAAAATTAAAAAAATAATGATCAATAGCCGCCAATCCGAATGATCAGCGATGGAGTCGAAGTGGCAGGAACTAAAATAGGAGCAACCTAGTCAGTGTCATCCGTAGCTGTGCATCATGTATTACACGTCAATATTCTCAATATCCACTTCCTGGGCCATTTGTGCAACGTCAGTGATAATAAAATTTTACTCCTTTCAATCGCTTTGCATGAAGTTTTGGAAGTTTTTTATTCTATCGATTTTGTTTAATATTATCGACTTCGTCATATAGGAGCTTCGTTCCCAGAGGATTCGTTAACCGATGTGATACTCTATAGTTTGTATGAATTACAGACTTTGAAATAAGTCATAACGTAACTTAAAAGGGGAGTGCGTGACATGGGGATCGTCGATTTTCTTCTAATTTCACTCGTCCAATAATGCGTAATGACAAAGAGAGACGATTTACCTCTCAATCGTTTTAAAGTAAATCGAGGAAGAAATTTCGCTCTTATATTAAGAACCATTATGATTGACCATCCAGTTCCGAAATGTCTGAAGCAGTGTAAACTATAGTGGTAAATTGGGTGGTTCGAACTCCTAAATCGCTTTCCCAGCTTCATTTTTTTCGTGTTTTGTTTCTTATCGTTTGCACAGTTATCGGAATATCATTTGGCCGCAAATTAACCTTTTCTAAATTTTTCTTATTCTAACTACTATTTATATCTGTTTTACGCAAAAAGGAAAAATAGAGCGGAGAGGTTAATAAACAGGATTACCACACAATGTTTTTTAAATCGATCGATATAACAACATTTATTAATATTTATCATATGATGACGAAGATGAATGATTTTACTACCGATAATTTGGCAGCCCTCGCTATGCGTTGTAACCTAGATATGTCATTTCTACCTAGAATTTAAATAAAATATTCGTGTTTATACGTATAAAGTTTAGACGGATGCAATAAAGATCATCATCATCATGCTTCTGTCCGAAGACAGGTTTTAACTGAATCGCTGCCTGCGATAAAAATGTATCTTGATTCTCTACAAAGATTGGCTTCGTTTTATTTACAATAATACCTTGCCCACCGCGGTTTCGAATATCTGCGATTAGCGAAATATATATCGTTTTGTCTACCATGGTTTGAGGTTTTTAGTATCCGTGGTTTCAGGCACATACTGATGATTTTTTGCTTAAGTGTTTTTTCTTAAATCTGAATCAATTTGGTGAATTTTAGTATAAGATTATCTATACTTCAGGAATTTTATTTTCTTACTCATAGCATATACTCCAAGATTTATGCTCTTCCACTTAGGCACGACCACCAAATCTGGCTAACCCCTCTCCGACATCATCATCTCTCTCATTATCACCGTGAAAGTTTACTACACTGATTTTGCCAACCGCGGTGTTTTCCAGAAGCGTAACCCCCGCGGTTGGCGAGGAACTACTATAAGTATATATATATATGTTTATACAAAATTCTTTTTATATACAAAAATAACATAATAAAACGTCTAAAAAATAAATAAATCTTTCTAATTTTTGATGTCTATGCCTTATTTAGAATATAATACGACTTTAATTACTGCAATTCGCTCCACGTCCATCGTCTCCTTCTCCCGGAGCCAGAATTAAAGTCGTAGTGCAATCACAATTACCATTTTGAATCAGGCTCACAGTTTCCGCTTGTTTATATGCATGGCCTCCATTCTCTCAGGCGGTTACACACGTCAATATGTATAACCCATTTCAGCCGAGCGCATTTTCCCAGGCTCGTGAGCGAAAGATTTTTCTTATCAAAAAACACCAGCCACGCTCTCGTCCTCGCTGTTTATCTCTAAGCTAATTGCATCAGCATTAAATTCCATGTGTTTTTAATACTGCATCAAAATATACGTTTATTACTCTTTCTCTCTTCGTGCGCCGGTTCTGTTAAATTTCAATATTTTACCATTTGCGTCACTTAAGTGGGCGAAAATTAAACAAATTTTGTATTTTTTTAAATAAAAAATAATTTCTGCTACCAAGAATGTTTTTTGTTGTAAAACCTGACCATAGTGTATTTTTAAGGGTAATATTCAACCCCGGAGTCACCGATGATGTAGATAGTTCAATATTCGGCAAAATATTTACAATAACGTTATATGACACAATAGCTTTGCAAAAACCGGGTCGGATAGGTAGCAAAGTGGTTAGAGCGTTGGCCTTCTACGCAGCGGTTATCGAGTTCGAAACCGCTGGAGATCGGATTTTTGAACCAGGGATCGTCCCGTCCCCTAATTGTGTGATTTGAGGAAACCGCTCAAGTCAGCGCTCAGTCCTTAGGAAGAGATGTTAAGCATTTGGCCACTTTGATACTCTTTGTAAAGAATTGGCTAATGGGTTTCCCTTGTGACTGTGTCTGCTGTGTAATGAGTTATGGCTATAATAAACCTGGAGTTTAATTAGCCAAGAATAAACAAAATAAAAAACCGGTTCGTGTTTCGTTCATTGAAGTGGACTCCTTTGAAAGTCAATGTTTCCGTATTGTTTCAACAGAATTCCACGAAATTAAGACATCCTTGTTAGACTATAATCCAAAATGTTTACATTTTAACGTTATAATAGAACATATTTTTCACGTGAAAACTTTTCTCTCCTCATAGCAATCTTTGAAATTTAAACATTTAATCTAATGGTGGATGGTAATTTTTACCATTTGAAGATTGAGTTAAATTCAGCTACGAGAAATTCCAATTGGATTAAAATTCGAAATACGTACAACTAGTGTATTCACAGATAGAATAATTCCATTGACAAAAAAAATTATGGTAATAACTTTCAAACTACAAAAAAAACTTCTGCTATGACAGGGAATCGATCCCGTGTCTTCCACTTGCCGGGCAAATATTCTACTTCTGAAGTATCGCAGCGGTTATAGTATTTTTTTTCGTATTTATTCCCAATTTTACAGCTTATACCAGTCTGCATAGGATCATATGGTCATTCCATTCCATCAAGAACAATTATGACAAACTTTTCTTCAAGTTTTATATTGTAAAGTAACTTTTTTCTTCAGGCTTCTGAAGTTCTCTGCTATTAGGCAAAATTGTGTTCCATATTCTATTTTTCAGTCAATTTTACAATTTTTAGCTATGCATTTTGGGTAAGAATGTTTCGTATGCCAAGCAGTTGCCTTATCGTTAACCCGGTCAGTTTCAGAATACATGACGAAGTTGCTTACCATAGGCAAAAATTTTATTTTAAGGTGCATTGCCTTAAATAATGCTAAACAGATGGTGCAAGATGGATGCTATGCATTCAAAAAGTACAAGGTGTTTGCATGCGCACTTGACCTGCATGTGTAATGCATGTAATTATTACGGAAAATTTAACAATGTGGTGCACAGTGACGTTTTGACCACCCTGTATTTTCAGCAATTATTTTTTCTCGGCATTGATCTTCTGGATTGGGAAATTTACGAAATTAAATCGGTCGCATTTTAAAGAAATCTAATAAATTATCTATTGCATCCTTAAGCGAATAACGATCATCTCTTTAAAAAAATGATTCAAAATGTGCGTAATTAATCTTTCTTGACTCATGTTTTCTATAAAATTGCGAGTTGAGAGACAGACGGGGAAATCCCTTTTTTCCAAAAACATCTCGAGTTGAAATTTTTAGCAAATTGCTTTTTCCCCCTCTTAATCTCTCACGATTGATGCGAAACATAATGATCGGATTCGTAGGGAACTGTAGTCGTAGAAAAGAAAAGGGCTCTCAAAACTTTATCCGTTGGTACGGAAACTTTAACTTATCGAGGGGTAGGAGTTATTTTAAAGAGGGCGACGAAAAAACATTTAGGTCTATTCTAATGCCGGAATCGTTAACAAAATATCAGTATGAGGAAAATTGTTAACATTATTTCTTTCCGGGGATACTCTCAAGCACTACTACCGCGAAGGATTAACTGTGACGAAATTCGTCGCGGCATCAAACGGCGACAGGTTTGCCGCTAAAATATTAAAATATACCGATTTGAGATGTCAGAGAAAGAGAGAGATGGTACTTCATTACATTACATTTAATAAGTCATCCTTACACACGGAGAGGAAGCGAGATTTTACTGCACGATTTAAATAAATGGCATTGCGGTTTTATAAACTACAGTACGCTACGACACGCCTTCCGAGAAAAACTCGAATTCTATGCCTCGTTTCGACTAAAGTTCACTCTCTCGGTATGTTTTTTCTAAAGATAAGAAAAGGTTTCCTCCTCTCAAACCCGTTTCCCTTATAAAACTTGGTACATTTACCCGAACCACTCCATTATTTTTTTTAGCGAGTTCTCCTCCAGAGATGGCGAATTTTTGGGGGAGTGGGAGGGAAGGAGGGAGGATGAGAAGTAAGAGAAAAGAAAAGCGCCTCTCCCGACATCTTAATTAAGTTAAATTCCTTTTGTGCCCCGATGACTCCTTCCCTTTATCCCTCGTTCTCTCTCCATCTCCTCCATTCCTCTGACATTTAAAGAAAAACAAACTTTTTAAGAAATATTATTTTTCGCGTTTCTCGGACCGAAACCCTTTTATTTAAACACGCACAGACAAACGAACGTGGAAAATCCTTACCATTCATCCGCCCTAATTATGGTCTTGCCTCATTTCCTCTGCATATTTCCTCGCCATTTCCCTCCTTCGTGCTCTATAGTGCCTGCCAAATTCTACTCTGTTATCTCTCTCTCTTTCTCCGTCTCTCCATTCTTTACTCTTTACAGTTCCTCGTGGTTCATTTTTTTTTCGTTAGCGTCCTCCATCTTGTCGAGATCGTCGTCGCTCGTCTGTTTTTTCTCCCTTGAGCCTCTCTCCTTTTCTTTTTTATTTCTTTAACTCTAATGGTCCCTAAGACGTAATTCGGTTTGCTTTTTTTTCGCGGAGAGAAGATGGGGCAAGTTTTTTCGATATAAGTTTTTCAATGCTCTCTCTCTCTCGTTTTCTCGTCCTGAGAGAGAAGTAGAATTTATTTTTCTACATTTTCGGAGACATATCAATCAAATTTATATCTTCTCTGCGTTATCTCTAAATTAGAAGATAATTTATTTTTTTTCCGCGTATTCTTCGTTATTTTTATTATGATGTAACGAATATTGAGGCGATTTCTTGGAGAATCCCAAGACAAGGTAACAAATAAACATCAAATTTAAAATGTCACATTAACTGCTGTAACCCGAAGACCAAAGGTTAATTTATTTCGGTTCTGAAGTGCTTCTGCATTATCGTTTTAAATACTAAAATTCTGAATATTTATTAGTTTAACTATCGCGTTGTTAGGGAAATTTATTCAAACATTTGCCCATTCAAAGAAACCCGAATTTTGTCCTTCCATTTTAAGTTTTTATGCATTGAATGTATTAATTCAACTGTACAATTTGTAAATGCATTACTATTTTCCGTAAAATTTATCATGAAATTTAAATCAAACGCTTATATTTAATTATGTTGATGTTTGAATTATTTATAAATATATCATCGGTTGGTGTTTATGCAATTTAAATGCGCTCGAATTTTATCAAAATATTTAAAATAATTTAATTTAAAATGATGGGTATGTAAAATTGGCTAATAATTTAAGTTATAACGAAACAAGATTAATTCGAATATTATTTTGAGCGCTTTTTTCTTTTAAAAATTTTTTATATGTATATTCGGCTTGTCTACCCGACTGTGTGGGCGATATCTCTGAAATACTGGCATCTGGAGAAACCAAATTTTCAGGATCGATAGATATATACGAGACCTAGGAATTGTAAAAATGTGGATGGGTCTCGAATCAGCTGCTAGTAAGTACCCGGTGTCTCTATCAAAACTTTGCTAATAAGCCCAGAAGAATTCATGATAGAAAAAGAGAGGAAAGATGCCCGTATCATGCGTGCATACATGCGAGGCATAGGCGATCTTTACGATTTATGCAATCATGTCAAATAAGATAAATACTAATGGCTAAGTATTATGTATAAGAAGTGAAAAATGGTATGCCAATAGTGATAAAAAGGAAATATCGAATATTTGATATACCGATTTATTTCATAATTGGTTGTAATTAATAAAACAATAGACAGTTATTTAAAATATATCTCACTCAAATGGTTGTAATACAAGATTGGAAAGGTGTACTCCTTGAGGAGTACACAGTTTCCAAATGTGTTTTTTGAGATTTCACAAAGTTCTCAATATTTTTCGCTCATGAGAATTTAACGAGAAGCAAGCGAAGTACGTTGTAAAATACATGTAGGTCTTTATGTAAAGTAGTCGTAATTATTGTCCGATTTTAACCAAAATTGGAATCGGTCACTTAAGTTTAACAAAACTCCCCAATACCAAAGTTCATCAAAATATCTCAAGCGGTTACCGAGTTGAAACAAAGGACATTGTAAACTACATGTAGGTCTTCATGTAAAATAGTCGCCATTTCTGTTAGATTTTAACCAATATTAGAATCGGTCGACCAAATTTAGCAAAACTCTCCAATACCTAATTTCATCTAAATACATCGTGGTTCCCGAGTTGAAACAAAGGAATATTTTCAACGACTTTTAGGTCATGTAAAGTGGTCGTAATTTTTGTCCAATTTTATCCAAAATTGGAATCGGTAGACTAATTTTAGCGAAACTCCCCAATACAAAATTTAGTCATAATAAGTCCAGCGGTTCCTAAGTTAAAACTAAGGAACGTTGTAGGTCTTCATGTAAAGTGGTTATAATATTTGTCCGAATTTAACCAAAATTGAATTCGGTAGACCAATTTTAGTGAAACTCCCCAATACCAAATTTCATCATAATACGTTTAGCGGTTTTCGAGTTTAAACATGCAGGCGGGCGGACACGACTTCCTCTATATGCTTTCAGTTCCTGCAAAGAGCGCATAATAACCTTTATGTTCACGTTCATTCCTTCTTCGTAAATTACTCATTTTTTTTTACATACAGACGCGTTGTATACGCAAATAAAATAGACGTATTTACGTTAATTTCCCTTCATTTACCAAATTTTGCGTGCGCACGAAATAAAATTAAATGTTAATAGGTATTTACAGCTGATATTGTTTACTCCAGTTACCACGAACATTGATTTCGTTGTCAACAATTAAAAAACACTGAAAAATCCCGAGGATCAATTCCGCAGGTCTTCATTCTTAAATATCGATTTTTTTTTAATTTTAAGCTACTTTTTGGCAGGACACATTCATATTTACTTACGAAAGCATTTCAGAAATAAGGAAGATAGCGCCTCGTGCAATCTTACTCTGCAATTCTTTCCTCGCTTGTTTTTTTTACGAGCTGTATTTTTGCCTAATTTTGTCCCTCCGTGCGATAATTTCGAACTATAAAAATCGAATTTAAAAAAAGAAACCCTCATTTTTCCCACCTGCTTCCTCCTCGAGAGGAAGAACTCATTATATTCATTCCCCATTATATCAAAGGAACAACAACCCAAGCCGAGCCATTATCATTCACTTTCCATTTCGCTCTCTCCCACGCACTCAAAAATAATCCACTTAAAGTTTTTTTTTTTTGACTTGCTCTCCCGCATTGTTCTTCGTTCCGGGTTTTTTTTTACTCGCAACGAAACTCGGGCAGATCCCGGAAAAAACGAAACGAAAAAAATCCTGCTCTGTATAACTTCCATCCTCTCAAGAGTTGATGTAAAGTATCTTTATCTGAATCTCTTTCTCTCTCCATCCATTTTTCTTTCTTTTTCTCTGTGATCTCGAGTATTTCCTATTTTTATTTTCATTCTAAGGGGTTCGGACGTTTCCTCGTTCGGGGACCTTTTTTAGGAGAGGAAAATGTCTACCTTTATCCTCTGAAGATAATGTATGCGTTTTTTCGTCGTAACTAAATTGTTAAAATCTTCCTCGTTTTCTGGTGGCGTTGAGAGTGCATGGACTCTTAAAAATTATTCGTTTCGCTGCTTGTACGCGCGAGATTCATTTTTTTACCTCCTCCAAAAAGACGGTATTGAGTTAGCCTAGGCAAAATATCACATCCGACGTTTCTAGCGGAGATACAGTTTTTTCTGGGTGAAGATATTTTCTTGGGTCTTTATGGAATGTTTTTTTTAACAGGAGCACCTTTGTGCGTGAAAATGTCTATATGGGTGTCTAGTTTCGCAGGAAAAAATCTTGTCAAACGCGCTACATTTTCGTGCTAAACAAGTAGTTCTGGAATGAACTAATCCGCCTACTTTCCTTTCAATACTTTTATTTTATAACAAGTAGGGATGTGCATACATATATTTCCCGTGGTAGAGAAGTGCATTTGGTCAAATTTGCCGTAGTATGGTCGTATAGTAATGTATTTTCTTTTGAAATCAGAAAATTATTTTTCCATATATTGTGGTAGCCTTGCTTTTTTGATCCGTTCGAAATATATTCTTCTCGCTTTCCCATTCTATTCTCACCCTACAAACGAAATTATTTTGAAAATATTTCAGCCATTAACTTTCAAATTTATAGTTAAAGAAAAATACTAACATTGATATTGTGGTATCTCCCCTGTTGAAATATAATATTTTGGTTATTTTTTATAAAAAAATTAATTATACTATACTTGGTTAAAATCCATTTGGTCAGTTCTCTAGAAATATGTGTAAAAGATATATTACATTATTTCTTATTGTGCTAGTCCTGCTCTTTAGCTCCGCTTTCAACATTTTGATTTAATTATGGTATGTTGTACAAATCTTATATACATACAAATTTTAATTGAAATCCGTTCAGCCAATTCCTTCCGTATCCTTAATTACTGAAAATTTTAATTTGTAATTGTGACACTCTTGTTTGGCTTATTTGGTTTAAATATGCTAATATGGTTTTGTTTATAATTGTATATTATATGTATTAAATTTGGATGAAATTGATAGTTCAATACAAATAGATGAAAAGAGTAATTTTATTACTCCTTCCACTATGGCAGCTCTGCTTTTTATATCTATATTAAAAGTTTTGATTTTGTTCTTTTATGTTGCACGACTACTTCATACAAAATTTTGTTGAAAACGAAATGGCCAATTCATTCCTAATTCCTAATTACCGAGAAGATTAACTTTGCTATTGTGGCACCCCTGCTGAGACGATCCGGTCCATTTATGTTATTTTGGCCATTAATAGATATGCATATTCTTTGTACTAAATTTAGTTGAAATCGGTTAATTCATGAAGAACATGTAATGGGGACACGGACACCCGGGCGATCTCAAAAGGCTATTTTCCAATTTTTGGAAATTAGGGTAAATAACGCCTTATTGCATTTATTTGCCTGTGCTAATCCAATTAGCACATACTGGTTAAATTTTCCCATTTAAAAAAGTTATTCGAGGAAGTGATAATCATGGCAGCGAATTATTTCTCTCTAAATTTAATTTTCATATTTAAAAAGTTGAAATTTTCCCGAGCTAATTATGTTATACTTGCGGAGAAATTGATATTAATGCGGATGAACAAGCTAATTATTTGAATTTTCGGTGGATCATATATTTTATTCTCTCTGCTCCCGGACTTAATCCCTTTGAAACAGTATTATTTAGCACAATTTCCCTAATATATTCGCAAATGTTTAAGCCAACGCGGTATTTGTGACGCCCCGCGATATTCAGCGCCTGGCGGTTTTCTCGGTGCACTCCTTGAAGGCTTCCAAGTTCTGCAGTTATTTTGCCCTTGGTCAACCTCAAAAACCTTTTAAAATGCTGTATCTTAACTTTTGCAGAACTCCGGCCCTTAGGGCATTTGGTTTTAGCTTTTCACACGTTCAAGCTCCCCGCATCTTCGTTCCGCGATTTCATCTTCATTAAACGCCTCACCTTGCCCCCAGGAAACATTTCCCCCGACATCATGGAAAGCGCATTTACGCAACGACCGCTTCCCTATTCCCTCGGGAGATACATGGGCCGCTATTAGGGGCGTAATTCAAACTCCCTCTCACCATTTGGGCTATTCTTCATCCCTTTTGACCTAGGTCTTAACTCTTCATTTGCGCCCTTTTGCGTCTTAATTTCTGGCATTTTTTATTGATCCTTTGTAATACCCAAGCTCGAGTCTTAAATATGCATTACATTGCATAAAAAGCCAATAGTTCGTATTTGAGATTGGAAAAAGGGAACCATGCATACAATTGAGCGATTCAACCTTCAAATTAATAACTTGGAGCACGAATCTATAGACGTACTTTTTTAGTATACTATCAAAGTTCTGTCACTTATCTGGTCTATCGGTCAGCATAAGCAAAATTTATAGCAATCTGTTTCAATATGTAAAGCAATATGTTTCAAATTTTAAACATTTGTGACGAAAAATATTTTGAGCCTTGATTGAATTATCAGCTGTTGGATGCGTCATTACACAGAGGAAGCTGTTCCTGTCTTTCAATTTCGCCGCCATACATATTCTTTGGAACTAATTTTATGTCAAGATTACAAAATTTCCTTGTATGCCTATACCAATACGTGAAATTTGAAATTAGTTGTTTTTCCCCTTTATCTCTTAATAAAATACAAGAGATTTAAAAAAAAATTATTTTATCGTATAAAACATCCGCAATTGATCTTAAAAATGCTGATAATGTTCTAAGTTATATCTGGTTAAGGGTTGACTTTCCTTGTATTTAGTTTTAAGCGAATTAGGAAAGTATCTAATAAAATATCGGCGGGCAAAATGTAAGAGCACCCTGATGTCACAATTTGCGACTTAGATATTCTCATAATTATAGCAATAGCGTTCCTCATTCACAGTTTATTATTATAATTTTCATGGCCTAATGAGTTAGTTTAATAATCCCCACTTGGCATACAAATTAGCGCTCAACCAAATTAACGCACGCATATTATATTTAAAAATGATTATATGAAGAGCTTTTGAAAATAAATTCCCTCCAACACAAAACTCTCGATATAAAATAAATTGATCGGCTTTGACGTCAGCTGCGACCGCGGTAAATATATAAATCCATTACAAAATAATATTTATAAGCCTATCTCGAAATTTATTCCGAATTATTCTTCTTCAAATGTCTTCTCGTTTTGACACGGAAAGTGGCGAGTAACTCTAATTTAGTATTTCAAATATCGGACGGCATTAAACGCGGTCTTGGCACCTAGAGCAAACAGCCGAGAGATGCAAGTACATACTCAGTAATTACGGGAATATCTTTTTTTATTTCAATATAGCCGCGAATTTTTTTTCTGCTCCCAGCATCCTCGAGAGCGAAAAATATTAACGCACGAAGCGAAAGATTTAGAAGTGCTCCATTTCCCTCCGCTCTCGCACCTTCCATCTCTGGAACTCCATTCACAGATTTCAACCTCCTTCTCCCTTCAACCTCCTCCCATCAGCCCTCCATCCACCCTCTCCACTTAAAATTCCGCGCCAGCCAACTGCTCTCGAAATTCTCTCAGCCCTCTCTCACTCGCTCTCTCTCCCTCTCCTTTTCTACCTCTCAGTCTCTCTCTCTTTCTCACCCATCTCTCCAGCGCCACCCTCCCAACTCCGAAAGCATAGCCTACTAACCACCCTCCATTTCACTTTCTCATCCCCCCTCTCTCTCTCCCTCTCATTGTTTTTCTCGTCCATTCTACCCTCGCCGTAACTCTCTTCTCCGTCGCCCCTCTCTCCTCCTCCACTCCCCTCCGACCTCTCTCTTTCTCTCTCTTTCTCTCTCTCTCTCTCTCTCTCTCGCATTCCTTCACTCCATCTCAATCTGCGCCTCACTTCACACAACTTCCGGTTCCGCCTAACTGCCATCATTATCTCTGTCTACCTTCTCCATCCTGCCGCCACTTCCTTAACCCCTCTCTCTCTCTCCCTCGGCCCTCTCTCCCATTTTTCTACGTGGGCTTATAGGTATGTCGCATTCATAATAACATGCGCGGATTTCGGGTGCGCACGGAGTGGCAGCTCATCCTTCACGGAGGGGAAGTTTTGTCATTTTGACTACCCCCACCCCACCGCTTGCCCATCTTTCCCCTCTTTAGGTTGTCTGTTGTTACTGTTTACAGTTGACTGTCTAGACGAAGTTTTGCGAATATTTTCCAATAGCGTCGTTAGAAAAGGACCGAGAGAGCGATAGCCCGTGCCGTAAGGATGGGCGAAAGGATAGGGTGCCAAGTATAGTGAGGGATTAGGCCACACCAAAAGTACGACCAAAATGTTCTTTTGATCGTGGTAGACCTATAACTTTGTGACAGTCAAAGAATAGAATTTTAAACAATGTTTTCATTCTGTCCGTCTGCCGGAACGCTCCATACAAATCCACAAAGGAGACCACTTAAAAATCCCTTTTTTAACCTGCAGGCTTTATCTCTTTTGCAAAATTAAATTAGAAGTAATTCACCTACTATCTTCGGACAGGGACCATATTAAATAAAAATAAACAAATTCTTATTCTTATAATCGATTTTTGCCTTCGGTTTGAAATCGCTCAAGTTATATGTTTAAATCAAATTTATTGAAAAAATCTAAGCTCCTAACGATATGTTGCCTTACCGACCGTATCATTGTTAAACTTCGAGATTATATTGTTGTCCTTATGCTATATTAGCTGAAACGTATTGCTTCGCTCGGGATAGTTTTCTTTTATGCAGCAAACGATTTTTATTATTTTTATTGGTACATAACTTTTGATGTCATATTACAATAATAATAAAACAATAAATTTTGAAATTCACTTACTTTTGCTTTTGGGTACTCAAGTTTTGAATTGCTGGTTCGGAGGTTTGTGGACGGAGCCCCCACAAAAAAAAATAAAAACTTTACCAAACGTTCCCCATTCCATAACTACGCAAGCGATGTTTACATTTATATTTACTATTTTATATATTGTAATGAAAAGTTTTACCATTAATATAATTACGCATTAACGTCTTACGTAATATTCACATGGATAGATGCACCGAAGCCTTTAAAGCAGTAATAAAATTATGTGGATTATGTCAATAATATTAGCCAAAACGTAAACAATAAACAGCATATTGGTTACCGAACAAATGTAAGTAGATGTATCGATTTATGTTTCGAGAAATCTTACAATGTTTCAATGGTAAAGGATAAAAACGTTCTAATAGTCCTTATAAATCGTTTGACTGACTTTAAAAGTATTCATAGACTATATTTAATCCATTTGTACCCTTTATCTTGGCGTTGGTGATTCTTCCTCTACGTCGCGCCACGATGTGGATTTTTTTGCAATTATCTTTACGTTTCTATCTCCCTTTGAACAGGACAACAATTTACATATTAAGCTTTGTTGCCTCCTGGAAAATGGTCATCTAAACCGATAAATCTTGCCCTTAAAGAAATCTTTAGCATCAAATGCGACAAAACATGAACAAAATTAAAATAGTCTTTTGTGCGTAAATTAAGCCATTTCCTGTAAACATAAGTTAATATTTATGTATATTTATATCCGCATCAGTGAAGGGCTGCATGGCATTTTGGGGTTTCTTCAAACCATTTCTCATGTATTCTTATGGAAATAGTATTTTGGTGACCCCATGTGGTATAAGAGACCCCACGGTCTGCAAACCTAGGCCAAGTTCTTCCTTTGGTCCAGAGAAAGGTCCGCGAAACTGTTGAATTCGATAGCTTCAACGGCGTAAAAACGATTTAAGAACATACAACCACACACTTAAAATATTTATAAGGTGCGTAAGTAATGCGTGCCTTGAATGCTTTAGTACGAGAGAGAAAACGTCCGAATATTTTAAAATTAAAATCGTGTCTTTCATTGATTTCTTTTCAGTTAACTTCACATTTAATTTTTTTGTAATTAACTATTTTTATATTTTTGGTGCATCTTATAATTTACTGGAGTTCTAAATTCGCATCGCATATAAAAATCACGCAAAAAGCCATTCCTTAACAAGAGACATTTTTCGTTTACATTTTAAAATATTTCACGGATGAGGTATTTAAATTACATATGCGAAGAGAAAATTTTAAATCTTATTCGTAAACCTCCAAAAATTACGGTTTGATACGATTTTTTTCCCGTTTTCACGCATTATTTATATTGGGCCACTGTTGTCCCAATTCTTGAATTCTATTGTTTACCTCATCATACAAGCACCAATTTAGTGCTTTAACATGGATTAGACTTTTATACATGGGTATAACTTATTTACTGAATCTATTAAATATTTAGAGAGAGGGAGGGGAAGAGAATGGGAATGAGCAGAAATGTAAAAGAGGAAGAGGAGCTGCAGTACAAAAATAACAATATTTAATTATAATTGATTAAAAAAAACTGTACTATCGAATCGTGCTCCATTACAAAATTGTGGTAATTCATAAAACTAAAGATAGGTAGCGTAATTTTCAGTGGATTTCTTTAAATGATAATACAGCAATTTCGAACCGAATTTCTAATTGGATTAAAAAATTAACATTGTTTAAAGTTCTTTAAAGAAAGCCAATTTTCAAACTATTATATTTAGTTAAAAGAAAATTGCGATCTTAAAATACAGTTAAAACTACTTCTGTCCATGTGAGTAACTACTCATTTTTCCTTTGATGGTAAATTGAGTGTTCATTCACATTTTATCCTGTATTTATTCTTTTTATGGCTGAAGGAGTTTGTTAGATTGATTACTGTATTTAGGCGTTAATAGCAGTAAAATAATTAAATTATTAAGTTAAATTATATACGTTTAAATAACTTATTATTTGCTCCGTCATTTCAGGTAAATTTATGAAAATTCTTTATGCATTATATCTAATTATTTCGATTTTCCTCTTATTTTCATCAAATATTTGGTTAATCATTTGGCCTCTATGATAACAATTATTTAAAAAATATAATTAAAACAAAAGATAATTTTCAAAACAGTGATTTGATTGTGCATGAAAGCAAAAACCAGATCATAGCATATCTTACTGATTTTTCATATCGAAATTAAATGTATTTGGAATACTTTTATTATAATTTCGTCATATTTGACGCGCAATTTACACTAGTAATTTAATAATTTTGTTTCAAGATTACGAAAAACTCTGTTTTATAACCTAGCGGCTCTAAATATTTAGCAATATTGCGTAATGAGGAAGAGTTTAAGCCTAAAAATTGTTTTTATCATTCTTAATAATGACACAAGAGAAACACGATAACTCTCCTTAACAAAATGTACTATTATTTTTAAGGTAGTTATAAAAATTTTCGTCGGGACACCTACCGACTCTTCACGACACACCCGTTGAGTTCCGCTGATACAAACAAACGCGTTCTTTTATTTTTTGGATTTTGATGAAGTATCTTTAATTTCCATTTCTTTCTCGATACAGCGGGAATGTCAGTTTTTTTACGTAAAGAAGAAAAATGGAGGTGAATATTGGCTCGTGAGTGGATTATATATTTGCTACATGTACAGTGGATGTTGGTTGTCTTTAAATGCCCTTCCCAAAATCTTGATCCAGTTAGTTCAAGGTCTGCAGGCATCGTGTCGCGAAAAGAAACGTTTTTATGGTTGGCCTTAACGAACAACTTTTTATCATTGCGATGATTAAAAGGATAATATCTTATGGCTTTATGGCCGGTATCCTGTTGTTGATAACGGTTACCCAAACGCTCTCTTATAATGAACGACTCTGTACCAAAAACGGCGATTCGTAACCGAAACGCACATCCGTTTTCACAAACGTTTTTTAGACTATCAATGTCATCATCATTATCGCCGAATAGTTCGAAGCAAACATTATACTGTTGTTATTTTATCGTTATAAATATTTTTCTCTATAAATGTTTATATCTAATTTTAAGTTCAACACATATAACACATTCATCTCCAATGGTATGTAAGTCAAAATTCGGTTGTGTATATTCAGCAACTGCACGCGAAGGAATGAGACACCTGTTATATTTCAGCCAAAATATGGAACATCAGCACCTCTTGGAATGTCAAGGGCATGCTAATTTTTGCAGCGAAAATGAACTCGAGTTGAAATAAGTCTGAGTCTCATATAACTTCCTCTAACAATCTTCTTTGCTACTTTTCCATGACTATGATTTAATTAGCGTTGAATTATACACCCATTTTCTAACTTCGCCAAGAATTGTGTCAAGGAGCAAGATATGAAATTGATTTTTAATTTATTAACGACTTTAAACTGTTGGAATTATATACATACACACACACACACACATATATATATATATATATATATATATATATATATATATATATATATATATATATATATATATATATATATATATATATATATATATATCCCCCGAAAATGAGGTCAAAGCTCTAAATTAAAATTTATGTTAAAAATATGGAAAGTTTTGAGTTAATCTTACTTGTCCAATTATATTAAAATTATCCATTTAAGATTTAAAAGTCCGAGTATACATTATTGAACTCATCCATGTGGCTATCTCCATCAGCTATAAAGCGGTTCTCCTCAATGGCTACGTGATTTACTTTGGCCGTCCGTCATCAATGATATCGCACACCTGTTAGTGCCAGGGATATGATGTGATTTAGATGATACCGCGATGATGATCACAGAACATTGCATATTTACATCTCTTACAATTGGAAAAGTGATACTTATAAATATTATATTCGAAATATCTGCATATGCGAAGCGGAATTTCAGTATTCTGCAACGCTAAATTTATCTCGGTAACCCAAAAATCTAAATAAGATACACTGAAAGAGCAATATAAAAATTCTGACTTTACCGGGAATGTACTGGACTTCTACTCGCCGGGTGGATATTCTGCCATTGAACTACGGAGGGAGACTAATTCTCATGTTTCAGAAGCGGGTATTTCTCACGCACTGAAAGTCATGCTAGCCAGGCTATTATATACATTTCCCTATAAATGTCCTCCATGAGAAACGCCCAAAGAAAACCCAATTACGTCCAAAAGGTTATATGACCAGATAAACACAAAATGGAAGACCTGGGTTCGATTCCCGGTCGCGGCAGAATTTTTCTCCTGCCTTTTCAGAATGTCTCCATGCCCGGTATATGCTCGCCTGCATAGAATTTACATAATAACTTAGATTTATGCAGAAATCGACGTGTTCCCATGCAATCCGCTCAACTGTTGGGTAGTGAGAGGCGTGACGTAACAATTTTCCTTCACAGGTTCCTCTCTAATCTCAAATCTTAACGCCTCTCTCCATGTTCCACGCTCTGCCCCTCTCTCTTCTCCACACTCGCTATCTCCTGCTCTTACTCCATTACTTGCTCCTCCCTTTTACTCCTACTTTTTCTCCGCGCTTCCTACTCAACTCTCTCTGAACCGTCCTCCGAATAATACTCCTGCGTACCCGCCGCAGAATATTTCCACGTTAATTTCCTCCCCTACATTTTCTCCATTCCTGCAGAAATAAGAGCGCGTACTTGAGAGCTGATTCAATTACGCAATTACCTTAAAATATATATTACTGCGCCTCAGGTGAGGAAAACATCTCTAGTGCTGGTAGGGGAGAGGGTGAGATTGAGACAGAGAGGCCACATAAGTGACGAGGGAGAAATAGAGAATGGAAGGCGTGGCAAAATTGAGACAGTGATAGGGAGAGGGAGGAGAAAATAAGTTGAGAAAATGCAAAAGAAATTGTCTTCTTGAATTCTCCACCGATATATAACCCCCCAAAAAAGAAAAACGCTGTAAATTCCATATAAATATGTTTCACAAGAGCAAGGTTTCGTTGCAGAGCAGCATCTACACGGGAAAATACCGACTTTACCAGGGTATGAATACGTACGTATACCGAAATAGTTATTGGAAGAAGAAATAGGAGGAAGGGAAGAGTAAGTTTATAAATTGTACATATAACGGAATGGTATTAGTGGTAAAAGGAGTGGAGGGAAGGAGTGGGAGAGATGAGCGAAGGGAGATTTACGGTTATGAAAATGATTACATAATTTGTAAACTATTAAATTTGACCCTAAAATAGATACTTCGAATTTAACAATGATATTTGAAGAAAATGACGAAGAGACTTATTGAAAGAGTTAGTTCTATTCTATATACGAAAATATTATAACAGGTTAACGTAAAACGGTAAGATTCATGCTCCCAAAAGTCTATGAATGTACAATTATTCATGTCGTAAAATCGTACGAGTGCAATATCGTTAGGAAAAACGCCACGAAATGCAAAATATGGTGAAAACTCCAAGTATAATGAAACGAAAAGGCAGGTGACAATAGGCTATATAGTTGAAATTATAGTAGATATAGTAGTATTAAAATATTTAGGAAAGTACAACAGAAATAAAACGGTTAAGTGACAGAGGTAGCGGAAAATTACTGAAAAATAGGCGAAGAAAGGGAAAAGACCAATAAGAGAGACAGATGGAAACAAGGAAAATGAAGAAATAAAGACAGACAGGTAAGCGACTTTATTATGGAGGAAATTGAGACTAAATGGTCCCTTCTTACATTTAACACCTTCGGTCATAAGATGGTAATCAATATTAATTACATATTTGGTTAGTAGAACATAAAGATTTACAATAGAATAATGTAAGATTTTTGAATTGAAGAAACTGTGTATCAGCCCTGTTTAGACAGAATAAAATGTCCCATTACGGAAAACGACTAAGGAACGAAGAGGCGCGTAATAACCTGAGAAAAATTCCTGAGCCGTTCAGGAAAAAAAGAAGACGAGAAAGCGGAATAAGAGGATAAAAAAAGAAATGAAGAGGGAGAAATTAGAATGAAAAGTAGAGATAAAAGATATTTTAGGAGATCGACAGAGGAAGGGAGAATGATGGAGATATGAGAATAGGTGAACAGTCGAGTGGAAGTTGCTCGCAAAGCGCTCACACCATTACGTGACATGGTGAACTAGAACAAGTTCTTGATATTTTCCCAATAAATCCTTCCGGAAGATGTTTCTCCGATGGTCAGTTATTTGAAATCTCCCTCCGAGGATGTGCGTGTGAATAGCAATTCGTCCAGGACAACTAGAATGATCTTGAGCCGTGTAGGCGGCATGGATCGACTTTTCACGGAGTTTAAAAATTAGGTCGAATTAAGGATCTCTTTAACTTGAGAAGAGTCTTGAGCAAAAAATAAACGAAAATGCCTCCTGGGTTTCTTGTCTTTTTAGGTCATATGGAAATTTGAGGCCGAAGTTTCGTATTTTCGTAGAGAGAAGAAAAGCGGTATTAATGGTTTAGAAAAGTTGCGACACGGAAAAATCCAGGCAATTCAGAAATGTTTTCTTCCCGTATCCCCATGTCCTCTAATGGTAGTAATAGGGTATATAGGTCCCTTAACTTCATAAAAAGCCATATGAAAACGACCCGCGCTGAAAGAAAATTACTCATTTTAATTTATGTTCATTCTATGTAGAATATTGTTGCGAACGTCATATAAAAATATGTGAAATCATTGCATATCCGAAAAGAGCGAGAAAACCCTTTTCGATATGCGCTTCATTTTGAGCATATAATTAATACTCTTACATTTTAAAATGATGGACGTGCCATTAATTTATGCAGGCTGCCTCACTTTGAATGTCAGATATGTGAAATAATTTTCTAAATATCAATGCGTGCAAGTTGATGTTTTTAGAAGATATTTTTGTCAACATTTTGTGACCTTTTTTGTTTCCGTCAATACCAGAGTGAAGTAACTTGGGTGAAAGTATTAATCTATGTATTAAATGCGTTTTGTCAGTTTGTCAGAAAAAACCAAAATCAGTTGAACTCAAGCAATATGTGCGTGTTTTGACTTTTAAAGTTAAATGCACCTCAATAGCTGCTTACGTAAAAACTTCATATTGGTCTGTCACAAATTAAACGATTGGCTTTGAAATATCAGGCAATTACATTAATTTAATGGAAATATGGCTAAAAATACAGCGCCAATACCCTTTAAAACAAAAAAAAACATCAAACTCATTTGTTCCAGTAAAAATGGTTGGCGGAGAGGAAGAAATAAAAAGAGATTTCGAGAGGGAATTTTCGTCATTTATCCGAGCGGTAAAAAAAAGAGCATCACATCGGTAGAGGACTGGAATTATTATTTTTTTCGTTTTAACGGAATCCTGCTCGGAACAATGGCGGCAGAAAAAAATCGAGCATACCGATTCGACTCGATTTCCGCAAATATGAAGCCATTCTTCGTCGAGTTGAACTTAGGAGTCCGATTCCCATCGATAAATAAGTTTGTGACACCCGTACGACGCATGCGCTGGAAAAAATATATGAAACAAAAAACGGTCGCCTGTTGTTTGTACGTGGGTCTGAGAAATCAGGTCACAGCAAAATCAAGTGCCTAGAGCGTGAACGATGTTTCGGTGACATTATAATTGTTTTATAGACAGTTCAATGATAATGTACTTTACTAAATATTGATGGGTGTTAGTTCATGCATGGGTTGGACTGCGTAGTTATCTTCAGAACGAAACTTTTAATCAATAAATAAGTGGTAGCCAGATTTAATATTTTAGCTCTTGTTTTCTGTTTTTTAAACACCTTAGGGAAATTTGGAAGATAATATAAAACTGGTTTTTCTTTGATTTTAACACAAAAACGTTCATTAAAATGCATTTTGGTTACGTAGTAATATCCTAGCATTTGCGTTTGATAGCATGGAACAACAAATGAGAAACTAATTGCAGAACAAATTACATAAGGCGCATTTTTCTTTTTTTTCACAAATACTACCGAAATGAAATTTTTGTGTCCTGTCAAAAGGCAACATAACATTTAAGAATAAAAAACTACATATTTAATAATAAACTCACTCGGAATTGGCACTTGAATTTCAAAATCAAATACTCTAAATATTTTTCCTCCTTTCTCCTTACCGTCCACGTCTCTGCACCGTAAAGAGCTATGCTCCATATGTAGCATTTCGCTAATTTCTTCCTTGTTTTAAATTTATTTTTTTACTTGTGAAAAGTTCCTTCTTCTTGTTATATGCTGCTTTTGCTATTGCAATTCTACTTCTGATGTCCTGGGTACTACATCCATCCTGCGCTAAAATACTGCCGAGATATTTGAAACTACTTACTTGTTCCAATTTTTTGCCATTTAACATTATATTTAATTCTTTATGTTCCTTTGAAACCACCATGACTTTCGTTTTTTCTGCATTGATCTTTATTCCATATTGTTGGCCAACCTCCACTAGTCTGTCTGTCATTCTCTAAAGTTTTTTCTCATCTACTGCTATTAATCCCTGATCATCTGCGTATTTATTGGTGGTAATACATTCACCTCCTATCATAAATCCTTTTTCTTCCATCAACGCTTCTTCTGTTATTGTTTCTGCATAAATATTAACTATCGCTGGTGAAATAGGACATCCCTGCCTCACTCCCCTCCCTATTGAAGTACTTTCTGCTTCTTCTCTTTCTACCCTGACTCTAATCTTTTGATCCAAGTAAAGGTTTTTATGCAGTCTTTTATCTTTCCAATCTATTCCTATTTTATTTAAAATACCCAACATTTTATCCCATTTCATTCTGTCAAAAGCTTTCTCCCAATCTACAAAACAAAAGTGCATATCTGTATACTTTTAGCGCTCTTTCTATCATCATCCTCACACATCCTATAGCATCTCTTCCTCTTCTGAAACCAAACTGATTATCTTGCAGCTCCTTTTCTATTTTACTTTCAATTTTTTGGTTATTGTTCTGGTTAGAACTTTAGCTGTAAGAGAAATTAAACTAATAGTTCTGTAATCTGTACAAATTTCAGCATTATTATTTTTCTCCAGTGTTACCATAATAACATCTAAAAAATCTTCAGGCCATATACCAGTGTCAGACAATTGGTTAAAAAATTTTGTTAGCGGCTTAACTGCTTTCGACCCCAAAACCTTAAGAACATCCACTGGTATATCATCACTCCACACAGCCTTCCTTCTTTTCATGTCATCAATTGCTCTTTTAACTTCAGACTTGAGAATACATGGTCCTAGCTGGTTTTTTCCACATCATCTGTTTTATCTAATTCCATATTTCTTGGCTTTCCTTCTTTGTCACACAGCAACTCAATGTATTCCTTCCAGTCATTGTCTGGCTCCTAGATTATTTTACCATTTATGTTCATGATTCCTTTACGTCCTATGTTTCTAGCCTTTTTCTTGAATAGTTCCCTTGCTTTGCTATACATGAGGTCTGTTCAACACATCCTTTCACACTCGATAATTTCCTCGCATCTCTCATTTATCCACGGTACTCTGGCTTTATCTATTTCTCTTCTTAAAGCATTATTTAATTCCTTGTAATTTCTTTGGCCTTTTTCAGTGTTTTTGGTATTCCACTTTATCCTCTCTTCTATTTTTTGCAGCATGGCTGCTGTGATCCAGGGTTTTTTGTTTCTTTAACCTGTTATCTTTCCTACCTTCTTTTCCATTACATCTTAAATGTTGCTATGGATGTATCGCCCCACTTCATCTACATATTTCTTATTTTCTTCATCTATCTCCCCCAACCTTTCCTCCAGCTCAGTCATGATAGCCTCCTTGTTTTTAAGGAGTTCCTCTAAGGTCCATTTCTTGTTAACTCTTATGTTTCTCTTAACGCTCTTCAGTCTACATTGTGTATTTGCCACCAAATGGTTGTGGTCAGAATCGATATCTGCCCCTGGTAGTGTTTTCACACTTTTAATGCTATTTCTAAATCTTTCATTGAATAGTATGTAATCCATCTGGTATCGTCTCTGGTCTCCTGGGCTTCTCCATGTGTAAAGTCTCCGCTGGTGATGCTTAAAACATGTATTAGTTACAATCAATCTATTTCTATGGCAGAATTCCATTCATATCTCTTCCCTAGTCAAAATTTTCCCACTCAATTATCTTCCTGTCCCTCTCCGACTATACTGTTCCAGTCTCCCATTACTATGGTGGTGATCCTTACTTTTCCTTCTTCCTCCAATATCTCCGTAATCTGATCATACATTTCATCTACTTCGTCATCACCAGCATTAGTTGTTGGCATATCTATAAGAATTTCCACTGGCTCCATCTGAAGTTTTACAGCTATTAATC